>JAEOAD010000015.1:14137500-15387500 GCA_036365145.1 Orientallactaga sibirica
ACATCGTAAATTGTATGCAGTCCAGTTTCAAAGATCCCCACAGTCTTTACCAACTTAAGATAGTTTTAAAATCTCAAGTCTCATCTAAGATTTAAGATTGTCTCTTAGCTGTAAGTCCTGTAAAATCAAACAAGTTATATACTTTCAACATACGAAGGCACAGAGTAAACATTTTCAACTGGTTTAAGGCATAGCAAGGAAAGACTGGAACAATGCAAATTCAACCCCCATCAAACAATCATCAAACTTCTGCAGTTTAAGTTCAAGATAATGAGAGACTGACAGTTCTGCCCCTTCAGCTGGGCAGAATATCCAGGGAAAACTTCCATCCCAGGCCAACAGTGCACTCCATGGAAGCCCTTGCACAGTCCTGGTATATCCAAAATATCTTCAGGTCTCCATGCAAACCATGGTCCATCTTCCAAAGGCTCTTCTGCCTATCAGGGCATCACACCCTGCCTCATGCTGCATCTCAACAGTGGCTCCTGGAACCATGTGTACTTCTTGACCCACTTCATGCATTTTTCATGATTCCAAAACTAATCCCTGGTGTGCAGGACACAGCTATATTCTTAATTCAGGGACAAAATAAATCATAACCTTGAAAATCAGGTTCCTTCTCCAGTCAGCTCTTTCCAAAATAGTTTGCATTTCTAACAGTCTTTCCTCAGGCATCTTCTCCATTGTTTTAATGTAAAGCAGTTGGGCCATCTTCCTTAAGATTGCTAATGTGTTGACAATAGCAGCTTTAGCAACCTAAAACCAGTCTCAGTGCCTATGATTTTAATTTGCTTGAGGTTTTCCAACTTAAAATCTTAAATTTCTCAGTCCAATATCTTTAGCCAAACACATCAGTCCATTATAAATGTAACCTTGATCAAACTCTCTGGGCCTGGGCAGCAGAATACAGCCATCCCTTATGCCAGTAGTCCAGTTCCAACAAAGTCCTCTGCAGTCTTTCCTTCCCCTTAGAAAGCTCATAAGCCAAGCCTTGAAGTTCAATACTGTCTGCACTTAGCATTTTCAAACTCTCATCAAAATGGTCCATAAAACTTGGCTTACCACTCAAGAAGGCATCTTCAGTTGCAAGCACCAACTCCATGCCCATTCCTCCAAAACAAATTTTCCAAAAAAACAGATGGTTAGGTTCATCTCACCCCACATTCTGGTACCAGCTTCTGTAGCAGACAGCTTCATGTTTGCTGTGATGAACTTGCAGAGCAGGCACAGTTATGGAGGAAGGGATTTATTGAAGCTTACAGATTCAGGGGAAGTTCCATAATGGCAGACGCAGCTAGCCTGCTTTCACAGGACCAAACACAGAGAGCAAAGCCACAAGCAAAAAAAAAAAAAAAAAAAAAAAAAACAAAAAAACAGCATACCTCAGGAACTCCAGCTAGGCACACTTTGCATATCTTTAGATTGAAATCTCAGACTCACCACTCGAACCACAGGTGGCTGCAGATGCAAACTACAAACAAATAAAACACTGAATATATTGGGGCCATCTATTCAAACTACCACAGTTATATCCAGGTTTCCCTGCTGTTACGATAACTGTGTCTCACCCAGCAGCACAGCCACTGACTAATATTTGGATCAATGACCCCAGGGGCAAAATGTAATAGCACAAAAGTTAGCAATAACAATAAACTTAATGTTTCAGAAGAATGTGTGCTTACACATATATGTGGTAGAGGAATTATATGGACACATTTTTAAGGAAATATATCTTTCCTAAAGTGACCACATATTTCAATAACTTATATAGTTTGTTGATGTATTTGAGAACTATAACACATCTTTCCTTAAAAGCAACATTTGAATTTGGTGCGTTCATAGGGATAGTTAACTTATACAATCAGGAAGGAAGCAAAGACAAGAGACATCAAGGCTAATTGTGATTCAATAGGAAATGTGTGTCCATGATATTCTGTGAATGTGTCCCTACTGGACATAGTCCTGCTAGACGCTGTATGTGTGGCCAGACTGTGCTAGACTTTGCTGTTTTGACTTTTTCATGAGACATTAAAATTCATCATCTCCAAGATAACATATATTCTCCTAATTCTTTTTCTATGTTCTACATCTTTGTGTCTGTCACCACTGTTCCTTATCTCTTTGAAGACAGGGTCAAAGCCATAATTGCTAGTTTCTCAATCTCCAAGTTCATTTTGTATTTCCTCCAAAAATTGGAATTCACATTTTTCTCACCAACATCATTACCATGCTATTAGAAAGTTCATCTGGGGGTGGAGAGATGGAATAGCAGTTAAGGAACTTGCCTGCAAAGCCAAAGACCCATGTTTAGATTTCCAGATCCTACATTAGCCAGATGCACAAAGGTGAGGCCAATGCAAGGTCACACATGCCCACTAGGTGGCACAAGCATCTGGAATTTGATTTCAGTGGCTGAGGCCCTGGCACACCAATTCTCTCTGTCTCTCTGTCTCCCTCTCTAACATAAAAAAAGAAAGTTCATCTGAACTTTGCCAGATTAGTCCTACAGATGCAATCTACTTTAGACTCATTATGTTTGTTTTGTAACATTCTCTACCACACAATATGGTGTTTCTTTCAAAATAAATAAAACATTGCTGACAGAAAAAGATATTGCATACTTTTTGGTATACCCTTGATATTAATTCTGATGCTAGGACTACAGATTAGAAGTTTCAGTTCCTTTTAAAATAATCTACATGATTTTTTTTTGTTTTTATGCCTCAAGTATCAAGAATGAAATTACCCTTTGGCTAACTGCAAACCAGTCTCTTTGTAGTCTTGCCATGCTTTGAGAGCTGGGAAATTTTCAAGTGAGATTTGAAGCAGCCAATCTGAACTTTCACTGAAGGTTCTGCCACTCTTGTAGTCATATCTCTGTTCATCAAGATGCCTTTTTTCTGTACCTAGTGTGCTTGCCACAAAGTTGTATTAGAATGAATAGCACTTTCCTTGTAAATGGGTTTGGTTGAAAATTCAATTTCTTTTAAGGCCAGTGGGAGAGGTCATATGGCCATAAATACTCTTTCTATGAAAGTGTTTATGAGGAAAATGACACTGCAGAGAGGCTTGAGAAATGTCTTGCTATATGCTGAATTATGTGCACATCCTTGGCAATCTTGTGCTTTTTTCTTGGATAAGAACAGATTGTAATGAAGTATGCTCATGGACAGACTGAAAGGCTATATGAAGAATGGAAGCGGATCACTAGGACATCAGCTCTGACTCTTGGTCCTTGTCCTAAAGCTGGAAAACATCCTCTTTGTGAGTTTCCCTCATCATTCCATCTAGTGCTGGGTGTGAGGCTTGGCCATAGCCTCTCTGTCCTCTCTGTTCCTGATTTCTTTCTAAGGCTATGAATGCCCATAACCACTTTAGTGTTATTCTTAAAGAAAATATTTTATGTATTTTTCCCTGCCTAATGTCAATATGGTTTTCAAAGTTAGCATTTAACCTATCCCCATGGATCATGGAATAGTTCTGGGTTGCATACATGCACACACCCAACAAGATGATGTAAAGCTTGACAAAACCACATGCTTTACCCCATCTCATTTTCTCCTCGTAATGAATGGCTATGAGAAAATGAACTAATTTTTGACATTGTTTTCATGAATTTAGAGATCAAGTAAGAGAGGAAGAGATGGAAAAGTTTATTTCATTAGGTAATATATGCTAATCATTATATTAGTCACTGAATACATAAATACACAAACTATTTCCATTTGCATCCTTACCCTTGCATGAGTCTCATCCACTGTAGTTTGGCTTTCTCCTGCATTTATACCACCCAGAGGTATTGAAACTACCTGTTTAGGAGGATTAACTGGGGGCTGGCTATTGCTTAGTGGGTAAGAGTTCTTGCTGCATAAGTATGAGAGCCTGAGAGTGTCAGATTCACCATGAGTTAGATTCCTCAGTGCCTGCATAGACAGCTGGGCATGGCCATGCATGCCTATAACCCCAATTCTGTACATATGTGAGAGGTGGAGACCAGAGAATTGCTGGAGCTCACTGCTCAGCCAGTCTGAGTGAAAATGACAGATGTGGGCTCAGTGAGATTCCATGTCAAGGAAACAGTGCAGAAGAGTCACAGAAGGAGGACACTCAATGTCCTCCTCTGACCTGCACACATGTCCACTGTACATGCACATTTGCATACAGACATGCATATAGCTTGCATGCACGTGTAGTGCGTGTACACACACACACATCACCACCACTACCATACATACTATGCACACACACCTGCAAAAATTTTTTTTAGAAAGGAGTAAATGAGGTTTAAATAGGCCCAATACCCTTTGCAATTAGACTGGCTTTACATAAAGTTGGTTAAAATATGATGGTAGCAACTTCTAAAAGCATATTTTTCATCTCAAACACTCATAAGTAATCATTTGACTCTGGGAGATGTTAGTGCTTCTCTCTGAGGAGCAAGATGAAAAACTTGGCTGCTATATCAATCTTGAAAGAGATGGCAACATGAGACTTTATTGTTTCTTGTACTACAGGTCCCAAAGAAATTTATGGAGAACTAAGAAACTTGAGACCCATTCTCTGTGCTCTAGGAGTTGATAGCTCAGTATGTATTCACCAATGGACCCATATAGCACTTATAATAAGCAAAACTGCTTTGTAGCATATCAATGACTTTTTTATAACTGTTCAGAATATGGAAGACAGAAAAAGAATGCAAACAGAAACCTCTGGTCTACATTACAATGTACAACTTTCTATAATAACATTTGTTCTTCAAGTCACACAGTATGCTCTGCATTTCAATCCTCTTGGGCTATAGGTGGGAGTTGATGCAAGCTATGGTAGTCAGTTCAGAAGCTCTCAGGTCAGAAAACAGGCCACCATCATATTCTGACAATAGTGCCCTGCCTTCTTAGCACTGGTGACCCTCTCCATGGGTTCTGTGTCTTCACCGTTTCACCTTGGTACTGAAAAGACAGGCTGGCTACTGCTCTGGCTGAGACAAATTATGCTAGTGTGTTGTGTGAGTTGACACTGTGACCAAGGGAATGGTCGTGTGTTATCTGCTGCATGCGGGGCCACAGGAGAAACAGACACATAGGTGGGAATTCCTACGTGCAAACTCAAGGCTGTGGTCAGAGGATGCTTCACTGGCGAATAATTCAACTGAGCTGAGAAAGGGTTATCCATGAGGTATTTCGAAGGCATCATGGGCTGCAAGGAGAAAGAACTCTGGAGAGATCATGCTGGCCTGTATGGCTGGAGCTGAGGCCAGAACTGAAAGGATAGCAGTTGGTAACCCACAGAGAGAGAACCATCTCACAAAGGATGGCTTTAGCAGATCTGAAGGATTCTTGCAAAAAACAAAGGACTTTCTTAAAATCAAAGATTCTTCCTGCCTTTTCAAAAGGTCTAAGTCTATGCAATGTGTAATGCTGAAAAAAAAAAGTTCATTGAAGCTAGCAAGGAAATGAAGCAGCATCTTTGGATTATAATGAGTTCTCCACACTGGAGACTTAAACCCTTCATAGAAACACTGAGGAGGAGGTGAGAAAGGAAGAAGGGGCCTGATGTATGTTAGAAATCTTGGTTCTAGCCGGGCGTGGTGGCACATGCCTTTAATCCCAGCACTTGGAAGGCAGAGGTAGGAGGATCACCGTGAGTTCAAGGCCACCCTGAGACTCCATAGCCAATTCCAGGTCAGCCTAGACCAGAGTGAAACCCTACCTCAAAAAAACATAAAAAGAAAAAAAAAAAGAAAAAAATCTTGGTTCTGGGGCTGGAGAGATGGCTTAGTGGTTATGGCACATGCGTGTGAAGTCTAAGAACCTAGGTTCAATTCTCCAGGTCCCAGGTAAGCCAGATGCACATGGTGGCACATGTGTCTGGAGCTCATTTGCAGACTAGAGGCTCTGACACACCCATTCTCACTCTCTTCTCTACCCCTCTCTGTCTCTAATAAATACATAAAAATAAATCTTATAAAAGAGAAATCTTGCACCTGGTGCTTACAGCTTTATCAGTGAATTCTGTAACTTACTCTTGGCATAGAATTGGAGGCTTATAGGACAAAGATATCAAATCAGGTCAGGATGAGTCAGAAAAAGCCCCTTCCCTATTTTCTGGGTTTCTCCTGGCTAAATGAGGTTAAGGGTCGAAGTACAAAGTAGACTAGTGTATGTATCATACAGTGGTTTGTAAAATCAGCGTCACATTTGTGCATGTTAGTGAACACAATGGGTGTTTTCCAATTTCTGGGTTATATTTTAGATCCACCTACATTCTGTAGATGAGAGCAAGACGAAATCTTAATCAGATGAATACTTTCCTTGCCCAGGGCTCTTCAGCAATAGTAATCTTTGTTTCAGTGTGCCATTGATAAGTTTTCTGATTTTTTTTTTTTTTTTTTTGAGGTAGCATCTTGCTCCAGTCCAGGCTGACATGAAATTCACTATGTTGTCTCAGGCTGGCCTTGAACTCACAGCAATCCTCCTACCTCTGCCTCCAGAGTGAGTGCTGGAATTAAAGGTGTATGCCACCATGCCTGGGCTGATAAGATTCCTTATGTCTCACCTCTTTGTTTTCACATTGAAAAATAGAGAGTGTTGAACTGAAAGAATTCAAAGTTTTGCAGAATAGAGAAGAAAAAGAATATATATGTTCTCTATCTCTCTTCCCATGTGCTGTGTGTGGTGGGGGGGGGGAGAAAGAAAGAAGGAGAGAGAGATTTTGCTGGTAGGAATTAAGGTCCTGTCTTTTTCCATGATCTGTATTTAAGTATTCATAGCCTAGAGCTTTGTAGCGAGAGAAAGTTCTGAGCCCAGAGTATCTCACACAATGACCATGTTGCTGGTAGAGTTTAATTCTACTTCAGATTCATCTTCCTTCAGGTGTGGCTAAATTTGGCATGCTGTATAGTACAGAATGTGCTCATTAATTTCAGAGGCAAGGGAAATATGCTCTGGATGAACAAATTGACATTTTCCAGCAAATGTTTATTTAGAACATTGTGTGTACCCTGCAGTTTGTTGAGTTCTAAGAACACAGAGGTAAATCACATAGTGCTGACCTCAGGAGGGAAGTGTGACAAAGGATTGCCAGGGATGTGAGGCCTGCTCTTTCCATCTAGGTGTGCACTTGGCTCACATGTTCTAATTTTTGATGAAATGTATTTCTCACATATTGGTAAAAGTTCAGGGGTAAGTGGATTTGCTACTCCATTAATTTCTCTTTTCATAAAGTTATTCTTTTGTAATAGGAAAGCCTTGTGAAATAGTTTGGCTTATAATTTCCCATAATAATTTTATTAGTTTCACAAAGGCTCATAGGGCAGAATGGGTTGTCTATAATGTAAAATCAATGTAGAACAATGATGTCAAGTATTTCCACTGTCACTGTGGGTAATATAAATGTCTGGTTAATTATGTAAAAGAATCATAACAGCAATATATATTTTCAGTTTAACTAGAGGGATTTAAATAAATGTGGCCCCTATTTTCACAAGTAGGATAACAGTTTAAAAGATATATGAATAACAAGGTTAGACAATGTGAACTTAATTTGATAATTTTCCAAGAATACAAATACAGAACAGCACAAAGTTTTGCAAAGTTTTGAATTCATAGTGTTGGGAAGAACTGAATGAAATGAACAAATAAAATGCTTGCAAGGCAAAATTTAACAATTTTTAATTTTCTTATAGGATATGCATTAAGAAATATATAAAAGTATACAAAATCCAAGGTAGAATTTTGTTTATATAGTTAATAGATGAGAAAACCCAATCTCTTAAAAATAAGATGATATAATCTAAAGAAAAAATTGTATGACATAATATCAGGGACTGAAATTAAATATAATTAATTTATGCATGTAGCTACACATTCTAATTCGGGATTAGTTGTTAGATTAAATTGTTTTATATATGTTAGTGAGCAGGCAACCATTTTAAGATGGAGACAAGAAAATTTTCAGACATGAGCCCTATAATGAATATGAAGGTAGGCTTGATTATTTTCATTATGCACTTGAGTTTGAAAAGATGCCTAGTTTGTCTACATGAAGAGTAGCACTGGGTGAGTGGGTTTAAGAGATGGCCCAGCCAGTAAAGTTCTTACTTCAAAAGCATGAGGACCAGAGTTGAATCCTCACTACCCAAGTACAAATACCAGCTTGGTGGTATATACTTGTAATCTCAATGCTGGGGAAACTGTGGAAGAGAATCTCTGGAGCTTGTTGTTCAGCCAGTCTAACCTAATTGTTGAGCTCCAGGCCAATGAGAAACCCTGTGTCCAAAAAAAAAAAAAAAAAAAAAAAAAAGGTGAATAGCATTCTTGAAATTATGCCTGGGCTGTCCTTTGGCCTCCACATGAATGCCCATCCACACATAAAGGTGGACTTGTATGCACACACACACACAATCATAAAAAAAGAGTAGCACTGAGCCGGGTGTGGGGGCACATGCCTTTAATCCCAGCATTCAGGAGGCAGAGGTAGGAGGATCACTGAGAGTTCGAGACTACCCTGAAACTACATAGTGAATTCCAGGTCAGCCTGAGCCAGAGTGAGACCCTACCTTGAAAAAAAAAAAAAAAAAGAGTAGCACTGGGGTGTGCATTAGCATGGTAAGACAATGTACCAGGTGTCAGGTGGTCACAGTATATACAGTAGCTTTACCACTGTTGATGGTTGACTTGGGAACCAGCATAAGAATTTTTCCCAATATAATACTTCTTTATTAAAATTAGCATAAATACAAGAATATGTATAAATCATAGTTGTATGACTGGATGTAGTATTTGCAAACAAGCACATTCATATAACTATCACCAGGATAATTGAAATGAATGTTAGTAGGATCTCAAAGACTCTTCATTCCTATAGCAGGGTAACATACAACTCCACTTCCTAGCATGTAACTAGTACTGAATTTCTAATACTCTCTTAGTTTTTCTAAACTTTAAAGACAGTCAAGTAGTATGTATAAATATAGATATATAATTATATCTGGCTTCTATATCTTCATAATTATGTATTTTATTTTTATTATATGCAGGAATAATTCATGAGCTTTCTTTGCTATATACTAAGAATATAATAGATATATTATACATATATTTGTATTAGTTGGTTGGGGCTTTTGCTAACACTACTTCTGTGAATATTTGTCTTTGGTGAATATATATAGGCATTTCTATTGGGCATATGCTAATTAGACATATAATTGCTGCCTCATGGTATGTCATTCTTAAGTTTAGTGAAGCTCTAAAACAGTTTTCCAAAATGACTCTATCAGCTTATATTCACATACAGGTGAATATCTCTTTTCCACATCATCTTAAGTGGTTGATAATAACTATCATTTTAGATTTTGACATTGTGAGAGGTATTTAGGAGGTCAGTGAGGAAAATCATTGTAAGATGGGTTCCAGAAAATCATCTAAACAAAGCACTATGTTACCAAGGTAACAGAACATGTTATCAGACAGTAGAAGTCTGCATCCTCAAACACACATGGAGCATTCTTCTGAATCAATCTTATAGAGGTCCAAAAATGTGTGAGTATAAGCTTGAGAAGACTTAAATCATATATTAGAATATACCTTGTACAATGTCTTTTTAGTCCAGTATTTTGGAACTAGTAAATGTCAAGAATACTTCTCAAAACTTATTAATGACAGTTTTCCTAATTGTTCAGTGTATATTGATCATAAACTCCCATTAACTTTCCTTGCCTCACCTCCCCATCACCTTCTGCTGAACCCCTTCTTTTCAAAAGAGGATTTTTTAAAATTTGAAAACAGTAGCTAAATCCTATGTTCCTGAACAATAAATGGGCCAATGAAGAAACAAAAAGAAAAATTTTAAACAAAAATAAACAGTAATTTAAATATAACAAACTAAATTTATGGGAAAAAGCAACACCATCCTAAGAGGAAAGTTTGTAGCAATAAATGCCTACTTCAATTAAAAAAGAAAGAGCTCAAGTAAAGAATCAAATATTACACTTTAATAAGCAGAAAAAAATACAAATGGAGCCTATAATTAGTAGAAAGGAGAAAATTCAAAGCAGAAATAAATAAAATGCAATATTTGCAAAAGTAGGAAAAAAAAATATCACTAGGAGTCATTTTTCTGATGAAAAATAGAAGAGGAACTAGTTGTAAAGAAAAAAGAGATGGGGCTGGAGAGATGGCTTAGTATAGATGGTTAAAGAACTTGCCTGCAAAGCCAAAGGATCCAGGTTCAATTCCCCAGGAACCATGTAAGCCAGATGCACAAGGGGGCACATGTATCTGGAGTTCTTTAGCAGTGGCTGGAGGCCCTGGCATGCCCATTTCTCTCTCTCTCCCTCTCTCTCTCTCTCTCTCTCTGCATATTTCTCTCTCTCTCTCTCTCTCTCAAATAATGAATAAGTAAAAATAAAATATTTTTAAAAATTAAAAAAAGAAAAAAGAAAAAGGGTTTCAGTGGATGTGGGAGGGAGAGGAGACAAAAGAAAGTAATGAGGGGACTATGATTAAAATATATTTTGTACATTATGAAAATTATCAATAAAAAGTTAAACTGGTAAGGTTTTAGCTGTACTGAGAAATAAGAATGATTGAAAATCAGAATAAAAGAAGCAATATTAAAACAGACATCACAGAAAATGGAAAGGATAATACAAAAATACTAGCTCTAGGGCTGGAGAGATGGCTTAGCAGTTAAGGCACCTGCCTGCTAAGCCTAAGAACCGGGTTCCAATCTCCAGGTCCCACGTTTAGCCAGATGCAAAGTGACACAAGGGCGCAATGCAGCACTTGCCCACAAGGGGTGCACGCATCTGGATTTTGTTCACAGCAGCTCAGAGACTGCTGGCACGCCCATCTCTGTCTGTCTTCCTCTCCCTCTCTCTCTCTCTCTCTGTGTGTCTCTCCAAAAATTAAATAAAATAATTTTAAAAATTAATAAAATAAACTAGATCTAGGCTGGATAGATGACTTAGCAGTTAAGGCGCTTGCCTGTAAAGCCTAAGGATCTATGTTCCACCCCCCAGATCCCATATAATCCAGATGCACAGTGACACATGCACAAGGTTGCACATGCATACAAGGTGTAGAACATGTCTGGAGTTCAATTACAGCGGGTGTAAGTCCTGGCATGAAAATTCTCTCTCTCTTTCTCACTCTCTTGCTCTTGTCCTCATTTTCTTGATCTCTGGCATAAAAAATAAAACAAAGCACTAGATCTATATGAAATTAATCTTATTAGAAATGTGCAGCTTAATAAGGCAGAATCATGGAAAATAGATAATATGAACAGATCAATAATAAGCAAGAAGATTAAATCAGTAATACAAAGAGCTGATTTTTTTTTGATTTTTTTTTTTTTTTTTTTTTTTTTGATTTTTCAAGGTAGGGTCTCTCTCTGGCCCAGGCTGACCTGGAATTAACTATGTAGTCTCAGGGTGACCTTGAACTCTCGGCGATCCTCCTACCTCCCGAGTGCTGGGATTAAAGGCGTGCGCCACCACGTGTGGCTCTGATGATTTTTATTGATAAGTTTTTAAAAGAATTAAACTCTTCTAAAAAATTGGAGACGTGGGCATACTTTAAGCTTATTTTATGACACCAAAGTTAAACATGAACACTTTAAGAAGTCTGTAGGCCATTACTATGGTTGAACATAGAGGTGAAATTCTCAGAAAATACCAGCCAATCAAATTCAACAGAATCTGAAAGTGTCATATGTTTTGAACAGATGTTCCTTATTCTTGGAATATGAGAATATAATAGACAGCTTCATAATGTTAGGATAAAAACCAACCAAACACAGTTTATGGGAGGAATGAGATTTATTTTTAGGCATATAGATCCAGAGAAAGTTCCATCAATGGCTGAGTAAGATGGCTCCCTTTCACAGATCCAAGCAGAGATAAACAACCAAAACAGCCAGCAAAAGCCAAAAGCTACAAGCACTAATCAGCAGCAAGCAGGACCCCTGCCCTCCACACCTTTGGTCTAGAATAAGATCCACCCCCAAACACACCTTGGAGCTGGATCCCAGGATCTGCCCCCAGTAATACCTCCTCTAGCCAGGTGCCTGGACACCCAAGTTACAGCTTTAATGAAATACCTGAATATCTGGGAGACATACATTCAAACCACCACAGTGGATAATTCAATATAAGTTAATTAATAAAGGTAATCCTATCACATGAATTTAGTGAAGGACAAAAATGACAATTATTTGCATAAGGGTAGAAAAGTATATGCAATAGTCAATATATTTACAAGACAAATGCTATCAAAGGAATTGGTATAAAAGGAATGAGCCTCAGTACAGATTGGTACATGTATGACAAACTATAGTTGACATCATATTCAGTGGTGAAAATTAACATGCTTCCTTTAATATCAGGAATAAGATAAGAATGGTCATTCTCAAACTTCTCCTTGATATAGTACTGCGAATCCTAGATGAGGCAATCAGAAGTTTAATTATCCATTGCACCGCAGAGCCAGGTTAGATATAGCAGTTAGGCAAGGAAAACAAAAATCCACAGTGGAAAGTGAAGAAGTAAAAATTGTCTCCATTTGCAGATGGCATGTCCACAGACACTAGCAAAAAATGTCAGATTGAATGAATGTCTTTACCAAGATCAAAAGTTGCATTTCTATATATTATAGTGGTTATATGAAAATAAATTAGTAAATAGTTACAATTATGATATCAAAAAATAAAGTACTAAGACCTAAATAAACCAAAGAGACAAGTTCTACACACTGGAAATTCTAAAATTTTAATTAGTGAAATTTATGAAGATACAAATAAATGGAAATATCCCATGTTTCTAGCCTGGAAGAATTGAAATGCATATAACACACGTATTGCAGGCAACAAAAAGCAAAAATAAGTAATGAGACTATATCAAACTAAACAATGAAATTTCTTTTTCCTTTTCTTTTTTGGGGGTAGAGTTTTGAGGTAGGGTCTTGCTCTCTAGCCCAGGCTGACCTGGAATTCACTATGTAGTCTCAGGCTGGCCTTGAACTCACAGCCATCCTCCTACCTTGGCCTCCTAAGTGCTAGGATTAAAGGTGTGCACCACTGTTTCCAGGCAAAAATAAAATTCTTTATAACAAAGGAAACAATTAAGATGGTGAAATTGGAGAAAATATTTTTAATCCATGGTAGTCAATAAGAAATCAATACACTAAATATAATAAATGTAAAAGTGATTCATGTAAGTCAATATTAAAACAAAGGGAGGAGCAAAGGCCATGAACAGGCATTTTCCCAGGAAGACATAGAAATGGCCAATAGATAAACTCATACATGAAAAAGAACCCAATATCACTTTTTTTTTTTTTTTCTGGTTTTTCAAGGTAGGGTCTCACTCTAGCCCAGGCTGACCTGGAATTCACTATGTAGTCTCAGGGTGGCCTCAAACTCACAGTGATCCTATGACCTCTGCCTCCCAAGTGCTGGGATTAAAGGCGTGCGCCACCATGCCCAGCTTCAATATCACTATTTTTCAACAATAAACATAAGCATTATCAAAATGCCAAGAAATAAAAGTATGTGTTGCCTTGTGTATGGAGAGAAGGTAATCTTTATGCATTATTAGTGGATGCCAGTATGTACAGACCTTATAAAAATAATGTTGTGCAAGTTTTTCTAAGAAGTTAGAGTTACTACATAATTTAGCAATTCCCCCTTTGGTTATATGTACTAGTCAATTTCTTATTACTATAAAATTACCTAAGGCTAGTTAATAAAGACAAGTTTGGCTCACTCTTCCAAAAGTTCAAGGGCATGGCACTATCATCAGCTTAGCTCTAGTGAGGATCTCAAGTACTATTATAATGTTGGACCTGTGTGTAACATGTAGAAATCATAAGACAAGACATGAGGTCACAATGTGATTCGGAAGTCAGGAAGCAGACTCCAGAACTAACTCAGTATACCATAAAAATGATGTTAGTTTCTTCTTAGATCATGACTACAAATGACCTAAGGATAATCTACAATATTTCACTTCAAAAAGATCCTACCAACACCTTGCAACAAAGCTCCAAAATCACGTTGAAATCAAAGAAATATATATCAAAAAGAAATGAAATAAGCATCTCTGAGAAGTGCATTGTGGCATTATTCACAATTATCAGGATATGTAAGCATCTTAACTGTCTGATGGATGAATAGATAATGAAATCATGAGATGTGTGAATATATACATAGCCTTAAAATGAAAGAAAACCCACCCTTTTCAACTACATAAATGAAACTAGTGAAATAAACTTTAAACAGAGACAAATATGGCACGGTCTCACTTATGCACAGAAACTACAGAAGTCAAGTTACAGAATCAGAGAGTGGACAAGGGCTAATCAAGGCTTAGATATGGGAAAATGATGAGATTGGTGAAAGGATACAAACTTTCAGTTACAAGATGGAAAAAGTTCTGGATGCCAGCACCATGAATACATGAAGTTTCTAAGAGAAGGAGGGTTAAGTATTCTAATCACACCCACTTCAAAGGCTGTTAGTTGATAGATATATTAATTTTTGTTAATAGTAATAAACTCACAATGAAGACAAATATCAAATCATCATGTTATGCACTTTGGATATATGGTTTTTTTTCAATAACATCTCAAGAAAATTGAAAAAGTCAGTTGACCATAGGTGCAAGAGTTATTTTTTAGGGTCTAGATAGTATTTGCTTATCTATTTGTCTATCAAAATGTAAATAACATACTGTCTTGATTACTTGTAGTTTCTTTCTTTTAAAAATAGGTATTATTACTACTAGTATATAAAGAATTAAGTTTTATTATGGTATTTTTCAAATTTTGGTTTTCCCTTATTCCTTCCTTATTCCCCACGAGAGCCCCTACTCTCTTGTTCTGTCCCCGTACCATAGCCTTCTAACTGCTTTCATATTACATCTTTCCTTTTGTCCTCCTCTCAACCTGCTTTGTCATAGTCCCTTGCTCCCCTCTTGTGAACTCTTATCTCAATTCATTGTCTGTACTCACTCACACATCCTCTTGTTTACTTACATACAAATATTGAAAGCTAGGATCCACATGTAAGTAAGAACGTGCAATTTTTGCATTTCAGGGCCTGGGTTACCTCACTTAGTATAATATTTTCCTAAACTTCATAACTTTTTTTTTTTTTTTTAGTTTTTTGAGGTAGGGTCTCACTCTGGCCCAGGCTGACCTGGAATTCACTGTGTAATCTCAGGGTGGGATTAAAAGGCGTGAGCCACCACACCTGGCCATAACTTCATTTTTTACAGTTAAGTAAAATTCAATTGTGTGTGTATGCCACAATTTTATTATAGAGTCATCAGTTGATGGACAGATAGGCTGATTCCATTTCCTACTTATTGTGACTAGAACTCAATGAACATGTGTATACAAGTTTCTTTGTGGTAGGATATGAAGTCCATTGGATTACCCTGTAGTTTTGTAGTAAGTTTTAAAATTGATAAGAATTAGTATTATAACCCTATTTTTTCAAGAATTTCAAGGACCTTGTTTCAGGTCCTTTGAATCCATATAAACTTTAGTAATTAGCTTGTCAGTTTCTGATAGGAGGCAGTTGGAATTTTTGATAGGAATGGCATTGAAACATTAGATACTGTACATATTGCATAATGTATGTTGCCAATTTAACCATCTTAAGTCTTCCACACTGTGAGTGTGGGATGTCATTAAAATAATTTGTCTTTAATTTTTTTCTACCATGGAATTGTTATTTTGGTTTAATTGTTACAAGCATACCCAGTTGGTTTCTGTATATTGATATATTTTTGAAACTTTGTAAAAATTGTACATGAGATATGAGACTTTTAGTAGCTTCTTTAGATTTCTGCATGCAAGATCATATACTACATACAAAAGTCTCTTTTGATCTAAATGAGCTTTATTTTTATTATTTTTCCTTTATTAATTTTTTCTCTTTTTTGCCTAAATTAGCCAAACTTTTAGTATAAGGTAGAATAGAGGTGGGAAAGGAAGATATTCTGTCTTCTTTTTGATCTTAGGAAGCAAGCCTTCAGTCTCATACTCAGTATAAGCCACAGGCTTTCATAGTTTTCCTTCTTCAGATTGGGAACATCCCTCAACTCCCCATTTGACTGCTTCTGCCATAAAAAGCTGCTGGATTTTGTATACACTCATTCTGTGTCTCTTGAGATGTTCATGTGACTTTGTCTTTTAATCTTTTGATATTTTCTCTATCTCTTCTCCCTCTATTCCTTAGTCCTAGAGAATAATTCTTTTTTCTGGATTTAACTCACTATTTTAAAATAGATACTTTATTGAGAATTTTGGCATCTATATTAATGAGAGTTTAGTCTGTAATTTTTTGTTCTTAATGATGGCATTGGGTTTTGGTATTTGAGTTATACAGGCCTCATACAATTATCTGTAACATGTTTCCTCTTGTAATGAGACATCAGAAAAGGAAGAAAAAGTATGCCAGAGCCCCAATCCCTGGAACCTATGTTACTCTATTAGGAAAAAGTTTCTTTGCAGATATAATTATATTGAAGATATTAAAATTAGATCATCCTGGTAAACTGTTATCAGATTAATTTCTCTATTAAGAGGTAATGGGGCAAGGAGACAACAGCAGGAAAGATATAAAGGTAAAGAGAATAGGAGAAAGGACAGGGAGTTTGGAGTGATATGACCATAAACCAAGTGCCCTGTGCTACTTATAAACACAGACCAGAGTTTCATCTTGTTGGGTCATGTCCATTTACAAACTGACTGACTAATTATTAGTAAGTAGCTTTTCCTGTCTTTATTCTTCACTTGGACCCACCAAACATGGTCATTTATCTTTATTTGTGCTAATATGTTAAAATAAGTTATGACTATATTTCATTGTTATGTACCATAGCTTAATGTTCAGTAAGTCTTCTGATAATGCACTTCTGTTGTTCTCTAGTTTTTCATTCTGTCTTTTAATTACTAGTGGCCCAAACATTAAAGCTCAGCTTCATACCCAGGGGTCTCCCTTCTCTACTTCCCAAATGTGTTCTGCCTTACAGATTCCTATGGTGGGTCAGATCACAGAACATGTCTTCAGGTGAGACTCTATCCATTTTGATTCTAATTCCTTTACTCTTTCTCACTACTAAAGTGTCATCATCCATGCAGTAATTTATTCCTTCACTTAGAACCAATTATTAAGATCTACTATATTGTACAGAGTATTCTACAAGCAGATGAAAACAGACAGAAATAAATAACATGGTGTTTGACTTAAGTGGAGGGTCACAAATTTATAAATATGATATATTGTAAAATATTACCAACCTCATAAATCCAGAGATCAGTGGAAACAGAAAGGAGGTATTCTGTCCTTCTACTTGATCATAGTCTTACCATTTGAACTGTGGCTTTAAATGTTTTGTTTCACCAAATAAGAGAATGTTCTGCATTTAAATGTCCTGATCACCCAGTACTCCTGGGAATTTTGACAGAATGATCATGATGGTGTTCATGATGATAATAATAATGGGAATAGTAGGTGCTCAATAACTATGTGTAATGAAAAATAACTTGCAATGGATAATAACTAGTATGTGATAGAACTGAGACTCAAATTGAGATTGTTTTTAGTGCATTTATCTATAATCCCTATATACTCAGTATTAGCTTAGCCAGAAAAATGAAGGGCAGTTTTCAGTTTTAAAGCACTCTATGTGCCAAATTACCCAAGACAAAAACTTCATGTGCCATTGTTCTGTTCAACTAAGCATTTGTAAGTCATAGAGGGAGACTAAAGAGGAATTTTTATGTTTGAACGAAGTTTGAGATGCACATTGTAGAATAGAGTTCAGTTTTTAAAACTAGAATGGATGGTAGCAAGGTGTTGCAGATAATATTTTGTTGATCATTAAAACTTCAATTTTGTGGGGTGTATTTTGCTAGGAAGAGAGGTTGACAGGAAAAGCTGCATAATGGAGAATGATTCTGTTTTTTTTTTTTTTTTTTTTTTTTAGCTAAAATTAGACCAAGGATTTTACTTTATGTTCTACTTGGCTCAATGAGTGCAATGAGATCTCTAGGTTTACATAGTCACAGACAGTAAGGAGTCCTCCAGAGGCTTCAGAGAAGAAGAAATAATGAAGCAACCTGGTGTTACTACCCTGCAGAGCCAGAAATGAGGTACCAGGGGCATACACAGACCCAGAACCTAGCTCATGCTGTAATCTGTTAAACAGACCTACCTGAAGAGTAATGAGGAATAGGAGAATGCAGAATCCTAAAGGGAATGGCTGCCTATAAAAGGCCTGAAAAAAAAAAAAAAAACTCCCAGAAGGATATTTTGATGTAGGAACACAGACCCAGAAGCAGTGAGCCCAGCATGAGCTTGAACATTTATTACTAACTTCTCTGAGAGATTACTTAGCACACCAAAAGGTCACCTTCTAAAAGTTATTCTTGTGTTAAAGCAATATAAAAACCTTATATCCTGTGGATGGGAATGCAAATGAGTGTAGCCACTATGAAAATCGTTTTAGAGGGTCCTAAAAAATCTAAAAGAATGACCCAGCAATATCACTCCGGGGTATTCACCCCAAAGACTCTAACAGGTCACAGCAGCCTAACACAAGGGAAAACTGGCACTTTGGACTTTATTCCCAATTTGATTGTACCCCTTTTAAGAAGTCACTTGCTGGGCATACAAATGACAAACACAATTAAACTGATTTAATCATGATTCCCAAAGATATCCAATTTAGTAAGTCTTCATTCTGTTGGATCTTAAATGTGCCAATATTGGATATAAAATAGTATATGAACACCAGGTAACTTTGAAATATGAGCTGGAATTTTGAGGCATTCATACTAGCACCTAATATGTAGAATAAAGAACTCTATGTAAAGACAAGCAACCTTCATAGAGATGTAATAATCACATCAGATAAGTTGTCTAGATTAAAAATGTTAAACCTAGTTAATTATTTATCTTTCATTTTCTCTGTTAAATTAAGGGATGTGGTTTCTGACTCCTGACTAGACTGTGAGTGATCATCACCTCCACATGTCTTCCACAATCCCCATCATTGAGCAAATACCTGCTGCATAACTCTCCAGTCCATTTAATTACTTTGGGCATATAATTTAGCTATTATTAGAAGTAAAACTATTTTTTTAGCTGTGTGACGTGATGCACACCTTTAATCCCAGCACTTGGGAGGAAGAGGTAGGAAGATTGCCATGAGTTTGAGGCCACCCTAAGACTACATAGTGAATTCCAGATCAGCCTGGGCTAGAGTGAGACCCTACTTCGAAAAAAAATAATAATAAAAAAGAAAAATAAGCATAACATTTATTTTTAAAACACCTAGTTTTTCTTTTGTGTTCAAGATAAGGAAAGCCAGCCCAAACATGAATGATTGTCAGTCACTTCCCATTTTTATTCAGGTTAGTTTTGTACATTGAAAGGACATGAAAGTTATATAAGGCTTCTGAATCCCAGATGCCAAATAATTCTATGCCATTAAGAGGAACCAAGCTGGCATCAAACTTACATAATATGAGCTAATAATTTATTGTTTTCTCTAATAAAGAAAGCACATTTCTACAAAACCTATGTTGGAATAAGTTTTAAAATAGCCATGGATTTATGGTTACATAATGATTACCTCAGCTTCCTTCAAATATCCAAGCTCCCTGATTTGGCATTCAGATGCCTCAGTGATTCAACCTTTTCCTATTTTTCTAACCCTTTCTCCAAACATCCTTTTGTTTGTGGTCCAAAACAACATGTGTAGCCTGCCTTCCCATATGTCCACCCCCTTGCATATTTGAAACAAGCAAGAAAGCTTTGGGTTCTGTGAGATTTGGAGAAATTTTGCAGAGGCTGCATAACAGTAGGGCCATTAATTTCCCCAACATCTCCCTAGTCGGTGACAAATGGAACTGCTTGTTAAAATGAATTAAAAACATCTCTAATTCAGAATGCAAGTTGTCATACAATTAAATTGGATAATTGAGAATTCATTATGATGGTATAAAATATATCAAACTGTCACATCACAAAGTATATCTCAAATGGTTCAGCTTTAAGATATTCATCTTGCTTAGTCTGGTCCAGGGGCTGGATTTACCCAGATTTCCTTAAAGATCTAAGAGATTTGACATATGTCAACAACCCAAAGGCAGTATGATATCTGCTGCCAGTCACCCTTCTCTTCTGTATATTTTTTGTATCTCTTATGATTGTTAAACCCATATTTGCAAAAAAAGGAATTATTAATATTGTGTTATAACTTTTTTTTGTTGTTTTTTTGAGGGACGGTCTCACTCTAGCTCAGGCTGACCTGGAATTCACTGTGTAGTCTCAGGGTGGCCTCGAACTCATGGTGATCCTCCTACCTCTGGGGACAGTGCTGGGATTAAAGGTGTGCACCACCATACCTGGTGTGTTATCACTTTTAATTAATTAGTTAATTCACTAATGTAGTTTCAATAGCCTGGCAATGAAGAAGTCTTTGGAAGGCTCCCTGGCAGAGTGGGAGGAAAGTGTGGACCAAATAAGTAGCTTGTTTCTTCATAGATTTCTTGATTCACATCATGTCTGATTGGGTAGGAGATGTGGTCATGGCCTGGGTTGTTTAGACTGTGAATGGAAAGCCAGGAAATGGTTTTTTACCAAAAATCCAAGGTGTCCCTTTCTTTCACACAGTTTACTACCTGCAGTGGGAAAAAACTATTACATAGCCAATGAACCACATCATCATGATTGAATTCTGAATCTGTTAGAAGCTGCTATGTCATTTGTCTAATAGAGGTTGCAACCACTCTCCTCCATAAATATTGGAATGAAAGTTAAATCTCCAACTACCTTGAGCGTGAGCTTGTTCCTGTGCACTCCAGCCTGCTCTCCTACACACACTATGTTGCCTCTTTGTGATGTGCCTTTGCTTGTTTAGTGACAGCATCTTGAACTGTCCTTTTCTTCTTATTGGACCAACTTCTTATTAGTATCAATATAAACTGAAATGTAGTTTCCCCACAAATGTTCTAATTACCAAGATTGCAGTACATGTGCTTTTCCTGTACTTTCACTACCACTTTTCTGTACTTACCCTATCATCACATTTTATCTCACATTGGGATTATTGCTTGTCCCTCTGCCCATTAGCACGAGAGGGTGATGCCCTTGAACATAAAGGTCATCCTTTACTCAACCTGTGTGTAGTCTAGAATTGTAAAGAGGATATAGAAACAGCAGTAGCTCCTTGGTGCTGGTTTCCTTCCTTGCTCCCACCAAAAACTGCCCTCACTGCCACCTTCTCAGATATATGGACCTGCTTTCAGAATTTGCTGGTCTCTTCCCAACCATCAGTTCAACCTTTCTCAGGGACAGCTGCAGCATATCTTTTGAATACAGAGTGAAAAGGGACCTCAGGAATCAAACTCAGTGCTTTTCATTATTTGGATTTTTAAAGCCATCTTGAAATGTACAGGGTTCTGCATTTGTGAGGGAATTATCAGATTCAAGATCTGAAATAACAAGTACAATATGTTGGAAGAATACATTTTTAAATGCTTGTCCTATTGAAGTAAATGAATATAGTCTTATATCTGGCAAGTTCCTTACCCACTCTTAGCCATTCTATCATTTGTATATAAACTAAATCACATCACAAAGTCAAAATAAATTTGCATGCATTAATCTCCTTAAAATACCTCACAAAACTTGAAGTCTGCATGAAGCATGCCACAATGCATAAGAACCCTTTCCTCTTTCTTCAACCTCCCCAGAAACTGCCATTACTATAGCTCTGATGGAAGGATTCAGGCTGCAATACTGTGTCCCCAAACTTAAACTTTTCACTGCTCTACAGACACAAGGCAATCTCCTTTAATGAGATTTTCTTTAGCAGCCTGCAGAAAATGCATGAGAGACACAATGCAGAAAATCATTTGTAGCCTGCAGCATTCTATACCTTGCCATTGAGTTAATATGCAAAAGCTGAACATTACTAGTATGGTCAAGAATAGAAATACCATGAAATAGCAATACACACATTCTACTCTAGACAGCTTTCATCTTGCCAAAGTATTGGATGTTGAGTTTAAAATCACATTTTTGTTTATTATCTATTGTAAGACACCATATAACATGCTCTTCACAAGCCTCATTACAGAAGCTTCAGTATGTACCCTTTTCTATCCTCAATTAAAACTTTTATCATTTCAAAATAAATTCAAAGACTTTCTTTCAAGTATGGTTTGAAATAAATATATTAACCTGATAGAGAACACCTGAGTATTACTGTCATAATTCTGGCATTTAGACCACTATCTTTTTATTTATTTACTTAGGTACTTATTTATTATTTGCAAGCAGAGAGAGATAGGAGATAGACTGAGAGAATGGGTCCACCAGGACCTCCAACCACTGTAAATGAGCTCCAGATGCATGTGACTCTTTCTGCATCTAGCTTTATGTGGGTACTGGGGAATTGAACCTAGGTCATTAGGCTTTATAGGCAAGCACCTTAACTGCTGACCTATCTTTTCATCCTACCATCTTCTTTCATACAATACTTTCATTCAAGTTATTTCTTCCTGAATGTTGTGTACACAGTACAAGGCACTGTGTTGGACAAAATTGAATGTGTTTTTGGAAGACTAGTAATCAAGCACGTGAGACATAATTAGAAAAATAATGTTCTATAGTGAAGCTGTAATAGGTTAAAAGAGGGAGGAGAGAGAATGAAGTTGGATGGGTGACCTGGGTAGCTAACCTTGGGCAAGGTGTTCAATGACTTGTAAGGAGAAGGAAAAACTTCAGAATTCCTGGGTCTGGAGAGTTGGTAGTACATTTAGCCATATTAAGTAGACTCAAATAACAATTCTTAGGAGGAAGGCTTGGGAGAAAGTGTAGTGTGGTAAGAGATGAAGTTATGAAATCATTCAGTGGCATACTAAATGTGATGTTCTGAATTCAGGACTAAGACTAGATGGAATTGTTTTAGGAAAGGCCAAGTGATGTGCTGGCACCATAGTGGCATTTAGGCAATACCCAGTAGTTGCTAGAAAGCCTTTATGTAACATGTTCCTGTGGTCTCTGTGGACTTAGAGCCCAATAATAACCCCTGAGTAATTTTTAAGGACAGTGACCCTGTGTCTGATACCTTGGAGTCACAGTGGGACTGAGGTGGTTAAGAGTGAGGTGAACCAAACTTCAAAGCCAGGGAGAATCGATGGCTGTAAGTAACTGCAGCCTCACAGCTGCAGATTGCTCCAGTGGCTGCTGCATCGATTTTAGCTCCAGCTTCTAATTGCTGCAGCAGGCAAAACAAATGCCTCACTCTGGAGTGTTTAAAGCTATATAGATTTTCCTGGCATGAGAGTTGGGGCTTTTGTTTCTAGTGCTTTGGTGCATTGCTCATTTGAGCATCCTTTTAAGTCATGTCCTGTTTGAAACTTCTTCATTTCCTGATTATGCACTGTCTTCTAGGACACGATATAGTTTTTCAAGGACTGTGGCCATGGTTTAAATGTTCTTGTTTGTTCCATATGACTGGGCATATCTCATGCAACAATGTTTGAACTGAATTCAATGCCAATTTAAGTAGCATCATTGTCCCAGTAAAGCAAGGTACTGAAAATGTCCATCAACCCACTTTTATAAGGTTCTCTTCTAGCTTTTGATCATGTTCACTCCTATCTTAATATGGTTGCACTCCATTCTTTTCTTTAGCTTTCACATCATTTAGCTTACAGAAGACATGAAATATGAAACACTGATGATTGGAAAGCATATATTATGTAATTAGTAGTGTTGTATAAGTTTGAAAGTTTTGTTCTCTTTTTTATATAAAATATTTTTGTATATTACATAATAATTTTTATAATAACTGCAGGGTTAAAAACCTTGTTCCCTTTCTTTGCCCAAAAATCAGATGTAATGTTTTGTAAAACTAAAGACAAATGGTTTGTTGTGAGATTTGAATTCATAACCATCACAATTAACAGTTCAGATAAGACTTGATCTCATCATTTTGGCCATCAATAGTTTTATGGTGGGTGCTGATAATAGCCAATAGTCATCTCTTAAAATTTACAATACTGGATAAATAAAAAAAAATTAACATAAGAAAATGTTCCCTATCAAAGATTTACACTTACATTAACTTCAGATATTTTTTCATTTTTCACATTTTTTGCCATTATTATTATTAACAACACATTTCATATGGATATATCATGTGTTGGTACCCTCTTTTTCCTCACCCCTGCCCCCATTCCACTGGAGACTCTCTTCAGTGGGATTGCAGGTATTCCCTATGGGATTATTGGTTATTCATGAAGCATCAGACAGTAATTTTTGTGGCAGGGAGTGGGAGGGAATGCCTCTGGGCATGTTGTCTCAATCGGTGGCTCTTATAATCTTTCCACTCCCTCTTCCGCAAAATTCCCTGAGCTGTGGTGGGTGAGTTTTAAGTCTATTTCAGTGATGGGTTTGTAGGAATCTCTGGATCTCTGCTTTGGTAGGTGTTGAGTATCCTCAGGGTCTGTCTCCTTTACCCTGGCACTAATTATCAAGTTCAGCATGGAAGCAGCCCTCTTGCTCATCTCCTCAGTTCCTCTGTGGTTTCTGCTGTGGCTTGGCTGAAGTGCGAAGGGTTGTTTATCTCTTTGGGTCTTGCTACATTCTGAAAAAGAAGAACAGATTCTCCAGTGGAGAATGAGGTCAGAATAGTTTAAATGGGATAAACATCCTTAATTTAGGGAGAATTTGATGTATGTAACCCCTCTTTTAGCCAAAGACTAGTGAAAGCTTGACGCTGGAGAGCATAATCTTTGTCTCTATAGGATTCTGATCTGGTTCCCAATTCCAGACATGGGTTCCCTTACAACTAGCAGATCTCTTAGCCAATTAGAAAGCTATTGGTTATCCACTGAGGTTGTGTGCCACTATTGCACTTGTGTACATCCTGTCAGAGTGTTTGCTTCTGAGTAGCTTAAACCTCTAGTTGCTCATACCATTGTTAGCCACTTTTCCCCAGTAGTTCGTGTAGTGCTTTCCAGCACCAGACAGGCTGTCTGGGGACTGGCTTTCTTGTGGATTATAGCTAGGTTTCTCCATAGTCTGTGTTGGCAGCATATAGTGTCTTCAGCAATAGGGTCTTACCTTTTGCCTCTGGTGGGTAATAAAGTGCATTGACAGAAAGCTGTCTTGATTTGTGGACCTCGTAGGTCTCTCTGATGAACAGTTCATTGTGTGTAGCAACCAATTTCTGATACTGAGAGTTACAGGCCAGAGACAAAAAAAATTTTTTGCTTTTAAGCTTGGGCTTCCTCCCACCCTTTCCAGGGCCCTTCTTTTCAGGTGCACCCCTTACTCCTTTTGAGGGTTGTATCTTTTAACCTATCTCCAATGATAAAGGTTTATATGGTACTAGTTCATTTTGGATTTAGTTTTGTGTTTGTTTTTCCCCACCCTCCTCTTTCCCTACCACTAAACCCTTCCATCCCTATTGTCTGGGCCTCAAGTTGTCTATCAGGTAAGTCAGCAACTTGAGTTGGTCCAAGTTAGGGACTGCAGATAAGTAAGACCATGCAGTACTTATCTTTCTGTGATTGTGTGAATTCACTGAGCATGATCTGTTCCAAGTCTGCCCATTTTTCTACAAATTTCTATATATTGTTTTTCTCTTATTGATGAGTAGAATTCCATTGTGTAATATACCACAACTTCATTATCCATTCATCCAATGATGGGCACCTGGGTTGATTCCAGTTTTTAGCTATAATGAATTGAGCAGCTATAAACATGGTTGAGCTATGTAGTGATACATGGAGCATTTAGGATACCTAGTAAGGGAATGATGGACTGTTGGTAGCTCTATGTTCACCCTTTTCAGGAATTTTCATATTGATTTCCATAGTGCTTGTACAAGTTTACATTTCCACCAACAGTGGATGAGGGTTCCTCTTTCCCCAGACCCTCACCAACATTTGTTGTTGTTAGACTTTCTAATGATTGCCATCCTTACTGGAGTAAGGTAGAATTTCATGGTTGTTTTAATTAGCATTTCCCTAATGGTTAGGGATTTTGAACATTTTCTTAAGTTTGTGTCATCCATTTGTATTTCTTCTTCTGAGAACTCCTTATTTCAGTTCTCTGCCCCATTTTTGGAGTGGGTTGTTTGATTTTTTTTATTGATTAGTTTTTTTGAGGTCTTTATAGATTCTAGATATGAGGCTTCTGTCAGTGGTATAGCTGGTGGAGATTTTCTCCCTTTCAGTGGGTAATCTATTGGCTCTGCTTATAGCATGTTTGTCTGTGCAAAAGCTTTTAGTTTCATGATATCCCATTGGTTGAGAGATTATTTAATTTTCTGGACTACTGGGATTGTGTTCAGGAAGTCTTTCTCCACTCCTATATCAAGGAGAGTGCCTCCTATTTTTTCTTCCAGTAGGAGAAGAGTTTCAGGTCTTATATTGAGGTCTTTAATCAATTTAGACTAGATTTTTGGGTATGGTGAGATGAGTGGGTCTAGTTTCATTTTTCTACATGTGGTTATCCAATTTGTCAGACTTTTTTTGATTGGTACCCACAGGCTAGAAAACCTAACAAGTCGCCAAGGATTTTATCTATGTGTACCTGATGTTCATCTTATGCAATCCTTCCCTCAAAGGTCACTGAATATCATTGAAAAAAAAAAAAAACACCTAAAGTTAAGTGAGTGGCCTTCTTCCCTTCTTAAAGTATTTGCATTTCTCCATATCAGCTGAACCATGGAATTGGAGATTGGCAGCCATTATGCATATTGACACCAACTTCTGTCCTTGGAAACTGGTGATTCAGATATGCATATGAGGAAGAAGCATCCCATGCCAAATACCAGAAATTCAGTTTTCTCATCTTTGTGCAATTGCTGGCATTTTTTTCCCCAGTTAGCATGTGGGCCTCATGGCCACAGGAAGCTACCTGAAGCAATACTGCCCAGTAAATGTCCAGGTTGTTCAAACCAGGATAGATTGTGTTCTGGACCCTAAAAGTCAGGTATCCTAATAAGAAGGGTCACTGAACCCTTTTCTACATCAGAATAGTGGCCAGAGTATGCAGAATGTATTTGCCCAGGAGGCATAGCACTCAGACACAGAGAGGAGCAGGAAGATACAGCATCATTTAGTCAGCTCTAGGCTGAATGATGACAGTCAGTCAGCAGCTTTCCAGATGGTATACCAGAGGAAAGGATAGCTTTGTTCACCAAAACTCCAAGAATCCACCATATATCATTTAGCATAATAACCCATGGACTGTATCCAAGAGAATTAGGTATTTTCAATTTCCAAATGTGAAATTAGAGCACTAAATATACCATTAGAAAACATATCTGGGAATATGCAGATATTTTTACATGAACCCCAATGTGTTTGTCTCTGTGTTTAAATCTTTGAGTTAAGAATGTGCACTAGATTTCTAATTTGATATGAAAACAAATACACATACATTTTTGCAGCATGGAATAGCAGACTGCATGTATTTTCAGTTCAAAGGTACCTGCTTTTTTATTTTCTCTGTTTTATGATGTCTTTTTTGTATTAAGAAATTACCTCCAGATATCATTATAGAAAGATTGTTGCAGATATAGATAGCTGTGAAAACAGTTAGGGCAAATGAACCTATGCTGATCCTTAGATTCCAGATCTTACACTAACTGTTATTAACTACAAGAAAGTCCCACTGCAGAAGATATTTTAATTTGTTCTATGCCTGTATGTCCAGAGTATTAAAATTATATTTTATATGTTTATCTATATCTTCCAATTACACATCATCTGACTTTTTCGTAACATTACATAAGGACCTCTTCTTCCAAATGTCATGGAAATATATTCCTTCTGGTTGGATTGAAAAGAAGCTGAGCTGAAGTGTTTAAATGAATGTTCATGGGATGTATTAAGGGAAGCTCAACATGTTTAGATGCATTAGGATATTTCCACATGGTGAACAGAATTACTTTCAGATTAGCTGGAGTTATAAAATTAGTTTTATCTAATTCAGATTTGTATAGAGATAATGGGATATCCTAAAAACTTAGAAAAGATTAAAGAATTATCTCCTGATTAATCATTGCATGAATTGTTTTTGTTCCCTCACCTGAATACTTGCTTTCATGCCTGAAGATGGGATGAGATGAGACTCTGAAGGAAATTCAAATAATAAAGGAAAGATAGTACCTGCCTCCAAGACTTTAGAAGTCAAGTACTAAGATAATTCTACCCTAACCAGTGTGTGGTAGGTGCTAAAGACCAGAGAGGAAACCTAGGAAGGAGGTCAGCAAGAGTAAGTCAGTCATAGGAATGTGAACCATTGTGCAGTCATTGGTCCGTAGGTTCAAAAAGCTTAGTGCTGAGAAACAAAGACAGAAGGATTCTTGGGGAAGGCAATACTCATATGAACCTTGCAGATTGGCTAGACCTTCTATGAGTAAAGCTGTAAGGAAAGAATCAGGTGAGAGGAAAGGTCATTAGCAGAGACCTAGAGGCAGATCAAGTTCAGGAGATGGCAACGATTGACTTGCTGGAGTGTAGGGAAAGGGATGAACAGGAAAGGAAGTGTGGGGTCAGACCATGCCCACATGTGGATGTCAAATTAATTTTAAGCATAAAAAGGAGCCATCGAAGTGATGGGAGCAAAGTGGGTCTATGGTTACAGAGATTAGTCTGATGGATGTTATTTATACTTGAGAGGATTAATATTCTGATGATCCAAGATTGAATCCTCTTCAGTGGTCTCTTAGCAACAAGAGTTGGGAAAATGTCCAATTGAAAACAGTGACTTTACTGTATTTGCTCTTAAATCATTTCTAATATTCATAATTTAGGATAGATGTTAGCATCATTTTCCACTTGGTTTTACTTCATTGAAATCTAGATGTCTGAAAAGAGGTCTTTGTGAGTGAATTTATACTTGGGATTATAATGGAGATTTTTTTAGAATATGTTTTATGATACTGGATATCATGAAGGGCTATGATTTTTTTTTGTAACATGTAATTGATGTTTTGTAGAAGGCTTCTAGTGTTCATCAACAAAGGAGTAACTTTTCCATCTTAAGGCAATATTCATTTATAAAGTCAGCTTTTTTCTGATTATCCTGTCTTTGCTATAAAACTAATATACTTTTCCAATATCTCTTTTCCATTTTTAATTTGGTTACTTTATTTTTATACATATTACATCATTTTTATACCAGCAGTTCTGAGTGAACATTTCTGATTTACTTGGGTTGATGAGGATTCTTTTTTCTGACATGAATTCATTTATCTGAATGCACATTCACTCCATGGAGATGTCAGTTCCTGAGCTTCAACACTGCTGAGAAAACATGTTCAGAAATGGAGTTGTTTGTATTTGTGCATCTGCTTTAGGTAGGAAAGCTAGTAGAATAGGTGACATTATTTATATATTTAAAAAACAGTGTGAAGCATATTTCCTAAGGTAACTATACTTATAAGACCTATGAATTGCCTTATTTTTGTATGGGCATGGTTGGAAGTCTTACGGAAGACATACAGATGAAATCATATCATAACATCAGCTTCAACAGCTTTTTCTAACTAGTATTCATTGGTTATCCATATGAAACTACTGTTGGAATCTTAGATAAATAACCCAAGCATGTGAACTACATGACCAGAGCATCTTGTAATTATATGCTGACACTTTGGTTTCCAAGGTAGGGTCTCACTCTAGCTCAGGCTGACCTGGAATTCACTGTGTAGTCTCAGGGTGGCCTCAAACTCATGGCAGTCTTCCTACCTCTGCCTCCTAAGTGCTGGGGTTAAAGGTGTGTGCCATCACACCCTGCCTGACAGTATATTTTAATCACAAAAAAAAAAAAAAAAAAGATTCTCGTGTTGCTTTGAGTATAACCTCAAAGGTGATTCCTGATGTACTGAGATTTGTCTAGGCACACACTTTTCAAATTCAGTAAGTGCCTCTGATATTCTTGACCCTTCAATCAGTGCTTTGCCTAGAGGCTTTGATGGGGGAGAATGGAAGGAGTAAAAACCCGTAGGTGATTAAGTGTTCCTATAGGTGATAGAAAAATAGTAATGGATGAATGGTTCTGAGAGAAGAGTTAAAAGGTAATGCACACAATTCTCTAAGGGCATTTTCTTTATTTTTATGTTTATGTGTGTGCATATGAAGCATGTGTGGAGGTCAGAGGATAATCTTGGGTGCTGTTCCTTAGGAATGATGTCTTTATTTATTTATTTGTTGTTTACTTATTTATTTATCATACTGAAGATGAAGTCTCTCATTGCTCTGAAGCATGCCACTTAGGCTATACTGGCTGGCCAGTGAATTAACCTGGCTCTGCCTCCCCAGTGTGGAGAATACAAATGGATATCATCACAGCAGACATTTTTGCATGGGTTCTAGAGCTCTAACTAAGAACCTCATGCTTACAAGGCAAGCACTTTAACAAATGAACCATCTCCCCAGGCTGCATGTTTGTTATTGTTGTTGTTGTTGTTGTTGTTTTAATTAAAACAAATAACTTCCAGATCTCCAGAAAAATAATGTGAGGAGATACTAAGAGCAAAGAATCAAGAACTGTGGTCAGTAGAAATGGGAAAATTAAAAATTATTACAAAGTGATATTACTCTTTTTTAAAAAATTTTTAATTATTTTTTATTTATTTTTGGAGAGAGAGACAGAGAGGGAGAGGAAGACAGAGATGGGCGCGCCAACAGTCTCTCAGCTGCTGTGAACGAAATCCAGATGTGTGCGCCCCCTTGTGGGCAAGTGCAGCATTGCGCCCTTGCTTCACTTTGCATCTGGCTAAACATGGGACCTGGAGATTGGAACCACTGGACCTTGGAACCAGCGTGCTTAGGCTTAGCAGGCAGGCGCCTTAGCCACTAAGCCATCTCTCCAGCCCAGTGATAATACTATTTGAAGAACAGGGGCTGGATGAGCATATCATGATGGCTCTGAGGATCATGACACCTACAAAAGCGGTGATATAATTTCCTGAGGCAAAGATAATAGATTGAAAGGCTAGTAGGCAAGGGGACCTGTTCAATTTCATAGTCTGATGCTACTTCTTATGTTGCTACCATTTGGCTAAAAACCATAAAATAAAAATCATTATAGATAGGGTCAGAATTTAAATTTTAATTGGAGAATTTCCCATATTTGTATATGAATGAAATGTCTGTATATAACACTGATAGTTCCCTCACATGTATTACATGTCCAGTTACATAAATTCATGCCTTTTTTTCAAATACATATTAACATTGCATATGAAATATATTTTAGCTAATAGCATCATTCCCATTTTGGAGGGTTTCTTTGCAAGTGTGTGTTGTGTGAACATGCTTGTTCACATATTTTTGGGTAGATATTTATGTATGAGGGTACATGTGCATGTGTGGGTGCATGCTTCTGAAGGCCAGAGGTCAATAGAGTTTCTTCATTGATTTCTCTCCACCATATTATTTCAGACAGGAAATCTCATTGAACCTGGAGATCCCAGATTCAGCTAGACTAGTTGGCCAGAAGTTCTGGGGATCCTCCCTTCCCTGCCTCCACCCTCCATCTAGTAGAGCTGGGATTAAAGATGTACCCTTCTGTGTATAGCTTTTTCCCTAGGTAATAGGTATGCAAACTCAGGTCTTCATTCTTGAGTGTCAAGCACTTTACCAACTGAGCCATCTCTCCAGCCTGAGAGGGTTACTTATATGACTGAATCACTTTAACTTATTCTGTAGATGGGTATTCATAATATCTAATGTTTCTTTGTTCATATTTTTTAACCAGTTGTTTTCCTCTGGGACCAACAAGGCCCTTATTCTGCAATCTCTCTTATCTCTGTGGGTAATTTTCCTTCTTCTCCAAGGTTGCTTTCTCAGCAGTTACAAAATGCTGCTTTCTTCACACAAACTGAAGCCCCTAAGGAATCAATTCCACCCACTTCTCCCACACTTTAAATATTAAGAATGTAATCCATTATCTTTATTATTATTATTATTATTATTATTATTATTATTATTATTATTACCATTATTATTATTATTAAGAGAGACAGAGAGAGAGAGGCAGAGAGAGAGAATGGACACTCCAGCAGCCTCTCAGCTGCTGTGAACAAATTCCAGACACCCGTGCCCCCTTTGTGGGAAAGCACGGCATTGTGGTTGATTTTGTCACTTTACATCTGGCCAAAAGTGGGACCTGGAGATGGAACAGGCATTCTTAGGCTTGGCTGGCAGGAGCCTTAACCACTACACCATAACTCCAGCCCATCCATTCTCTTTTAATCCAAAGGAACCGGAGTCTGTCATTTCCAAGGTTAAGGGGCAGCACTGTAGGATCTTTCCCATGGACCCCTTTATCTTTGGTCTTTTAATCCACCAGCCCCTTTCCAGGTTTTTCACTTTCTCATCAGTGGTTCTGTCTCTACACAGAAATATTTCCCTATTCCATGAAATTCTGCATATTCCCTTAAGGTATACTATGAAATTGCCATCCCTTTTCCATTTACACATCGACCCTTGCTTCTTATTTCTTTCTGGTGCAGTCATTTCTTAAATGGTTCTGCTTGCTGTTTGTCCTATGTTACCTGCCTCAGTTGTCTTTTAAATGTCCCCTGAAATATTTTTATGGTTACTTAAGTCTAGTGGAGTTTTTGTATTATGTTAAACTAAATGCTCTGAAGACTGAAATTACTGACCACCTGGAGTGTCATCATCAAGTTTATATGTTAGAAAAACAGGCAGGTGTTTTAAGAAGATGTGATATTCTACACCAGATATTATGAACCCTTAAAAAATAAATATCAGTAGAAATGGGAAAATTAAAAATTATTACAAAGTGATAATACTCTTTGAAGAACAGGGGCTGGATGGGCATATAATGATGGCTCTGAGGATCATGACACCTACAAAGATGATGATATCATTTCCTGAGGCAAAGATAATAGATTGAAAGGCTGGTAGGCAAGGGGACCTGTTCAGTTTCATAGTCTGGCTTTAGGCCTATATCTTTTAATCTAAAAAATTACTTGATTGGGTATCTCAGGAAAATAGCATGAGATTGATATATACATATATGGGCACTCTGGGTGCAGAACAGTGGATATAGCCCCCTAATACATCTCCAGAGAAAACTTATTAAAAACAAGAGGAACACTAATAATATATTAACATTATCTTAGCATTTAATGCTAGTAACTCTGCTAAGAGTTGTATATGCATTATTTTATTCAAGTTGTATATGAATCCTATGAGGAAAGACTTTCATTATTAACAAACAGAATAATGTAGCAATTAATATTTGGCTCTGATATTCAGATCTTGGATCAGTTGTTTTCTATCTGTGCCATTAGGGCCAAGTTATTTAACCTCTCTGTTTCAGAGTCCTAATAATAACCACCTAAAGCTTGTACAGGAAGTGGCCTGATCATATAAAGTCTTTTTAACAGTTCATGAAACATGGCTAGTATGTGGTAAATATGAGCAATTATTTTCCACCCATCTTACAGATTATGAAAGCTAAGTCATGGAGACATTAACAACTAAAGAACATGCTACAATAAATCAGTGTCTTCTACTCCCTGGATTGCATTTAACCTTTATATAAGCCTGATTCATGGGATAAGAGGAAAAGGTTGAAATGATAACTTTGAGAAATACTTACTGAATCAATGTGTAGACTAGTTCAAGAGACGGCATGATTACATGACCAGAAAGTCCTAGGTCACTGAGCTTTTTGAACTATAAGGAAGGCATCTTATTTTTGCTTTTTGCTTTTATTGTGTTTGGTGCTTGATTTATTTTAAACCTTTTCTATTTGATATGATTTGTGTTCTTCCCATTCCATGTTTCCTGCTATATGATTGTTTCCTTACCTAAGTATTTTTTCTCATTGTCATTCCTGACTTTTGTTCATCCATCCATCTGTTTATCTATCCATTCTTCCATATTCCATTCATTTATTCCTATATATTTTCTGTCAGTAGCCTTCCCTGACCTACAAACAGGGAATTCCTATAGCACCAATAGTCTCTGCCTTAAAAAAAAAAAATCTTCTTACAGTGTTTTTAAATCACATATAGTTTCATGATTGATGTCCCCACCAGAAACTAAGTCTTCTTAGGAAAGAGACCAAATGTTTATATTCTTTTATTGCTTATTATTCACTTAACTTGTGACTTTACTTTCCTATAGTGTATCATCAGATGAGGTGCTACCTTGGTAATGAGCATATATTATAGTTGATGAATTTGAAGCTCTACTATTAAAATATTTTTCCTTTTTACTGATAATTTGTTTTATTTTGAGGCAGAGTCTTGCTATGTAGCCCAGACTGTTCTTGAACTTGAAATCTTTCTGCCTCAGCCTCCAGACTTCAGGCATTACAGCCCTATGATGTGGCTACTAAATTATAATAGTTTTATTAAAATTCAGCATTTTTGTAACTATCTTCCATACTCCTCACCCTCCATGATGTGATCTATCTCAAAAAATTCTAATATATTTGTCTAATGGGGAGTTATAAATTATAGATTCAGTACATCCCAAGAGGACAGCTCCTAATAGGGTTCTGTCTGTGCTGTCACACTACAACTTCTGTGCTGTAGATTTCTACTGCAGAATATTTTTTCAAAAATGGTCAAATGTTGTGTTAAAACAATGGTTACAAATTATGTGTCAGGTATACTATTGTTTAAAAGTTTTAACAAGCCAAATATAGTTTGAAGCACTCACCAAATAAAGATACAAATATTAATGCATTACTGTAATATATCTTTGAGCTAACCTAGTATACACTGGCTATATCAAGGTGGGGAAGTAAAGTATGCAGTGCGTTCAAAACTCATTTGACAACAGAAACCTTTTTAGAGCTGTTTTTCATGTTGCTCTTTGGAAAACTGCATCATAATTGAGTCCTGTGTCGTAAGGAAGATCAGTGGGTAAGGGTTTGCTTGTTTTGGTTGTTGATGTTTCATTTTCAATGGATAAGTCTATGGTTAGAATACTTGCTTAATCCTGCTCTTTCCATTGCTGTGATTTCTTAGATCCTTCAACATGAATCCTCTTTCTGAATCTGTATCCATGCCTTCTTCCTTCAGATTGACTGCTTTGTCTGTTGACTCACAATAAAGGTACACTAACCTCTTATAGACCCCTTGCTTACAAATCACAGGTTATTTCTCATTTAAGAAAAATTTCAAATAATTAAAATGTACTCTTTTCTGTATGAAAATGTATAATTATCTACTTACATACATACCTACATATGTGTGCATGTACATGCATGCACACACACACAACACAAAATATTAAGATCCTAGAATAGTATAGTTCCCTTAAACAAGGTCAGACTTATAGGAGAGTGCTCAGTTATGTGTTTATTATAGAATAATTTCTTTGTAAGAATGTGTATATTATGGCCTTGGAAAATGTTTCATAATGATGAATAAATTACATTTATTCTAAGACTTAAGAATTCCTAAAAAGCTAAGGCTAACAATTAATACACAAATATTCACTGCTAAGTTAGTACATATGCATTAACTTTTACCATGTCTTGCTATTGATTTGAAGATTTTGAATCTTTCATTTAATCAGATTTAGGACCCTTTCCAGTAAGCTATATTTACAACCCTTTGCACATTTTCTGTAGGAAGGAGCATCAATGGAGACAGATATTGGAAGAATCATTTTTTTTCTAGCTTAATTTTTACTCCAGTATGATTTCATTTGGAAGGGGATATAGATATCAGATTTGAACACCATGTGGCTATGTACTATCTATAGATGAGAGTACTCATTTATTATCTGTTGCTAATATCCCATTCCCTAGAGAGACTGTGTATCTTTCAACAAAATAGATTTATTTTGTCTCATCAGTATAGAAACACAAAGTTGAGAAGTGGCATCTGGTAATGCAAGTTAGCCTTTTTCTCTATTTCTAGCATATAGTCATGAGGATTCTAATTGCTTTATCTAAACTTAATTACTTCTAAAGGTCATACAACATAGTCAGGTTAAGTTTCCACCCCCTCAATACATTTTTTGTTACAGATTCAGTTGCAACCTGTGAAGTCTTAACATTACCTAACCATAATAATGATTTCCAGTTTGCACAAAATAAATCCACAAAACAAGCTCTCCATTTTGTGAAGGATGCCAAATGTTGCCTCACTTTCTCTGATTTTGACTGAAGAAAGAGACATGTTACCTCCAAGTTAGCCTTAAACCTTAATTGTACCCTCTGGGGCTCTGTAATTGAGAGGTGACTGTTCATCCAATATTAAAAATAATTTTTTATCTTCATTTGATTCCTCAAGCTATTTCTTTGCTGAAAGGTGCTGGAGGTTAGGTAGACTGCCAACTGAACCATCCAAATCCATCTGCATATAGACACAAATCTTTGTGACCTTGGGGAGATGGATAGCTAGCTGATGTATATTTTATGGAGCAAGAAATGTATCTACTTTGGGGCTTTTCCTTCAGAGACATATATAACATAAAATGGAAAAATATTAATTTAAAATGAAAATAGAAATCATAGAAAAATTTAAATTGAGATTTTTACCTCTGTAAATTTAATTTTTATTGAGTTGTGTTCCTATGATATTAGTTTTTATAATATAGAAATAAAGATTATGTTCAATATTTATTAGAAACTAAGTTCCATGAGCATATTCAAGACTGAATATTCCCATTATTATTTTTTTAATTATAGGAAAATAGTTATTGATTTTAATTGTCACAAAAATTTTAAAATTATGAATTACTATTACCTTAAAGATTTTATTATTGATTTTAAGGTTCTTTAAAAGTTCAAGAATGAAAATTCATTAGGGGAAATATAAAACATCACAAAGAATCTTGTGTTATTAAAGAGCTTAACTAAATGCTTTCTTTCCCTGTCTGTCATAAGCCTGATGTGTCTTTAAATCTGGATCCTCACTAGATACCTAAGAGTTTCTTAGCATTCAAGGACAAACTATATAAACTAAAAGAATTAAAAGCTCTGACATAAAATGTTTAAGAATATATTTTCATCTGTAAGAACTTCTCCCTCTCTTCTGTGTAGCTCTCAAAACCAAGCAGGGATAATTATCTGTTGTAGGTCTCTGTAAGTATCTTCACTGGTGATCTTTTGTGTTATGGAGTCTTACATCTTAAAAGATATAGTTTCAACTAATTTTATTTTCTTAATGCATATCAAAATTTATGTCATATGTATCCATGATGTTTTCATGTTTGTTTTTACATTTTTATCATAAAATAAAGAAAAATAGAGAATAACAAAACTCTCTATCTACACACATATATGTATGTACTGTACACACACATACATAATTACTTGTGGTAAGTTCAATTTTTAATTCCTATTTTTGCTTTCAATATAATTTTGGTATACCAACTTAAAATGTGAATGTATATGAATGTTTTGGTGATATATTAAAAGGCCTTATAATCACATATTCATAAACTCAAGTAATATTAACTTCTTAAAACCTATAACATGTTATTTTTAGACTTATGAAATGTTTCATAAAGTCTTAAATGATACTTGTTTGTTTGATATAATATTCATTGGAATCTTAAGATAAAAGTTTCATTAGGCTATAGGTGTTGGATACATAGATTTTTGATGATGATTTCTTTCCAAAATAGGTTTTACAAAAATTCTCTTCTATTTTTCAATGACCATAGGTAATAAAAATAAAATAACAAAAAAAAACAATGGCATTCAAAATGTGGGTAGACCTATTGTTATGTAAAAAGGTGACTTTTTGTCTTAAACTAATGTTTTATATTTTAAGATTAATTTTAACTTACAGTATAACATTAAGATATAAAAATTATGTCTTGTTTATCTGTGCTCTCCTCCTTCAAAACAGTGTTGTTTAAGGTCTGAATTTACTGTTTTATTTCTATTAGTTCATGTATTCTAAGGTATATAAATTTAAAAATATTGATTATGTTCTTTATCATGTCCAAATCTGGCCAGCCACTTGTCATGCTATTATGTGTTTATGTTTTTTGTAGTTCATGCATAACTGCATAGTTTATGTTCTAATTAAGTGTTTGGATATGCATAGATGCATTTTAGGATAATATTAAATTACTAATATTAGGTTTACAATATATTTAAAATAATTTGTCTCAAAACTTTTGGCTTTATGATTTTTCATGCTGATTATAACAATTTTACAATTATCTTCTAAGTATAATCCCATATATATTAATTTGGATTCATTAACAAACCACAGGACTGTTAATATATTTTGAATATATTTATGATTGTTATACTTTCTGTAAAATATAGCCTCTTGGTTTTTCATTTTAATTCCTAAATTTTATAATAACAATAAAGATAAAATTATAAAAAATAGACCATTGAATATGAAGAGATAAAATTACAAATATAAAGTATGCTTTCAGTTTAAAAAATCATGTTTTTAGACCAAAAAGGACACATGGAATATGAAAATATGTATGTTATTTAAACAAATGAAGGGAATAAGGGATAAGGCCAAAGTCACTTATGACCACACTGCATACCCGCATGCTACTATCATTACTCTTAATTTTTTTATGCTCAAAAAATTGGTGTCATGGCTGCACCAACTTGGGACAACCCAAATCAATTCTTCTCAGCCTTCCCTTCCTGCTGAAGATCAGGAAGGTCCCCAGTGTGACCCAGGGGAGCCTAAAGAAACTTTCCCACCAGGCTAAGGTGGTTCTGGCTTTGTCAGGATAACCTAAAAATCATATTGCTATGTTTGTGGACATGATGGCAGTCATCTCCTGTAAGATAAGTATATACTTGGAGTAAAAGGGGATATCTATTGGGCTGTCATTGTGGATCCTCCATTATGGGAAGCCCTTGACATGGATGTATCCATCTTTTCCCTTTTTCAGTAAAGTCACTTCTTGGCTAGTAGGCATAGAGACTCCTAAAATTAACAGTCAATTTAATCTTACCCATTTCACCCTCAGAAATCAGTTATTTGTTCACTCATTTGCCAATATACATGGGTTCTAGTAATTTATGTCTTCTACAGACTTGGCTCCACTTAAAAACTGGTGTGACCATTCTCCACCCCCCATTTTCTCTGTCAAATAAAAAAATAATTGAATATTATTTACAAAAACTGGCTAAGCTGAATTTTTGGTTGTGGGTAGTTATGCACATGGTAGAAATAGTTTGTTTCAGGTCCATATACCCTGCTGTTCTGTTCATACAGACCCTCATCCTGAGTATGAATAAATCCCATGGGAAATGTGTAGGTGGTCCTATAGGACACATTACCAAACTGGAAAGTTATTATTGATAAGAGTGAAGGAAGGATACCTAATCTTCCACCCTTTGTAGAAAAAGGGACCACCACAAACTTCTATTTGGTGACTTGACTCCACCTTTTTAAATTATTCAGTGTGGGAATGTAAATACAAAAGTAAAACATGTGTCGACTTACTTTCTATCACTACCACACTGGACCAAATCACCTTTGTACTCCCTGTCTGTTTTTCTTATTGGTCCTTTTGTTTTCATTTATTTATTTATTCATTTATTTATTTATTAGCAACAGACATAAAGAGAAAGAGGCAGAGAGAGAGAGAGAGAGAGAATGGGCGCACCGGGGCCTCCAGCCACTGCAAACGAATTCCAGATGCATGTGCCACTTTGTGCATCTAGTTTAAATGGGTACTGGGGAATTGAGCCTTGAACCAGGGTCCTTAGGCTTCATAGGTAAGTGCTTAACCACTAAGCCATCTCTCTAGCCCTTTACTGGTCCTTTTAATGCCCCAAAAGAAAATCTATTTCATATTCTGTGCTCTTCCTGTTGCTATGATATTGGATGCTTTAGCCCACTTGCCTTGTGATTAAAACATCATAATTCTGTGATGTAAAGCCTATGCCTATGTCCTGGTAAATTTTAATGAAGCCTTGGGAAGAATCCAGGGCTCTTACCATAATTAATAAAATAGTACAATCCTTGAACCAAACTAAAGGGTTTGTTGGTATGTGCATAGCCACTATAGTCATTGCTGTTTTTAGTCTAGCTGCTTCTGCCACCACAATGACAACCATCATCCAATCTTCTCAAATGTCACTCTTTGGACATCAAACTGTGCATAATGTAATAAGTACTTTTACTACGCAACATGAGACAAAAAACTGGTAATACAAGCACAACTTATGAAATCAGCTATAACATATATTAAAGAACAATTATATGGCACTTGGCTCCAGGCCACTTTACAATGTGATTGGAGACATGAGTCCATGTGTGTGACCCCACATTTTTGAAATAAATCTGACATGGGATAATATTAAGAAACATCTTCAAAGGTCTCTACTTAATCTGACTATAGATACTGACTACATGACCTAATTAGTTAAACAGTATTTGCCTTACAAAACAGTATTAAAAAGACATCTTGATATCAGGATCTCACCAACAACTTATCTTGGCTTAATCTATCTTCTTGGTTTTCAAACACTTTGTCTTCTACTTTGGTGACCATTAAATGAATTATCAGTACTTTGTACTTTGTATAGTGGGAGGGATCAATCTAAAAATACTTACTTGCCAACAACAACTCTGGTTTGTCAGACTGCTTTTGAAAGAAAAACAAAAGGGGATATGTGGATATCAAGATAATTTGATACAGGTAGTCTTTATACAGGCTAATCCCAAGGACATGAAAAACTGTGCACCTTGTGTGGAGTTCCTACACAAGGAGTTCATGCAGTTCTCCAATGATTTCCTGCTAAGTCAAATGACTGGTGACTGAGATGATGTAAACTCTGAGATGATGCAGACTCGTGGTCTTATGCTCAGATTCCCCATAGCTTTGTCTAAAGCTAAATAAATCTACAAGTGCAGTCAGTGCAAGGATTTACTCCAGTGAGTCATCCTTGCCCTCCTTTAAATCATATTTTGTGCACTGCTTGTTCATTTCATATCCTCCCAGGCACTGCTGGATGATGCTGATAGAATCATGGTGTATGAAAGAGCTTGGCTAAATGCTTTCTTTTTTTTTAATTATTTTTTTTATTGACTTTTATACTTACATACAAAAAAACCCACCTGATATTTCCCTTCCCTCCCCCCATTCCACTTTAGAACTCAAAAACAAATGTTTAAATTTATTTATTTAATTGTTATTGAAATTAAAAGTGAATGATTGATAATTTTAGTAAATATTATTTAGTTTAGTATCTAAATTTTTTAGATAATTTTCAGAGTTAGGAAAACTATTATATATTTTCATCTATACATGATGAGATTTAAGAGGATTCTAGCTCTGAAAATTTTAATCCCTACCTTTTCTCCTTTAATTATCAGATGTTATAGGAAATAGTCATATCAAACCATATCCTAAACCTTCCTGTCCAGATAACCCTGGAATACATCCTTATAAAGGAGTGGTCCTCTGTGACTACATGGAAACAGTTGGAAACCACATCAGTTCACTTCTTTAATATGAAGCTACTATTTCTGATTTAGTTTCATACTCTATACCTGCCAGATAAGTGGCAGAGGTAAAGTGACAGTCATTGGTCTTAATCATAATCCCATAACCCATTAAATACACCATTTGCTTCTTTCAGAGTCTTAAGGGACCTGAGCAAATGAGAGCTCATAGTAAATTTGCTTCTAAGCAGAAATCTTGTCATTGCCCAAACAAAAAAAAATTTTCAGGGCATTATTTTTAACTTGAGAAATGAGTCACATTTTCAACCAAAGAACACTCACATATTTCTTTTGAAATCAATAATGTTCTCAATGATCTATTGTACAAACACAATTTTAGGTGAAGCTCTAAATTACTAAGGTTAACAATAGCAATCACCACTGACCAACATTAAGCATGTGTGACTTCTAATTTCATAAACTCCTATGAAATCAGGAGGGCAAAAGCATAGCAATAAACTTCACAGGTGTCATCTTTGCTCTCTACAAACTCCTATTAGAAAGAGAAAATTCATGAAATGCAGTTTATTCAGCTGTACAGATGTTCTTCATTTGAATGTCAAAGGTAAGCTGAGTTCTGGAAGCTAGAATAGATGAATCAATTTCTAGAGACCAAAGAAGGATTTAGTGTAAAATAGGCTCTCAAACGTGTTAAAATGTAATCGAAAGTAGAGTGAAGATGCAGTTCTGTTTTTCTGTGAGGATGAGTCAGATACTAGCTGTGATGAATTTGTTGTATGTGAAATTAATATTGTGCTTTTTGGTACTTTTGCAGAAATGTACAAGGACTACCAAAATCTTCTATTAGTGTGACTCATAGCACAGTTACAAGAACAGCCTTATTTCAGTGTTATTAGTTTTTTAGCTCTTTTGATAGACAAATTTTATATAGCTAAGATATACACATGGAATTTTGATATAAATATTTCTTGCATAATTATTTTCAAAATTAGTCTAAATATCATATCCATTATGTTGATGAAAAACACAGCTCTCACCTCAAGGGGAATAAAAGATCATTCTGGAGTCAAATATGAGTGGCCATGGCCCAGGAACTTAAATTTAGTTTACCTAAAATATCATATTCCAATGTGGTAATAATTTCTTAAAATTTTTATAACAAATGAACAAAAGAAAGTCATAAATAAAGGTACTTTTGAAATACATTGGTGGAATCATCAGGTTGGACAGTTACAGCAAAGCAGGGAAGTCTCTACTATAGCTTACTATATGAGTTGTGTGTGTGTGTGTGTGTGTGTGTGTGTGTGTGTCTGTTTCTGGGACAAAAATAACTGACCAAAAGCAGCTTAAGGAAGGAAAGGGTTTGTCTCCACATTGCATTTTTGAAGGGAAGTTCATCATGGTGGAGAAGGCATGGCAGAAGCAGGAAACCAGAGACACATTATCACATCTGTGGGGAAGAAGGAGAGTAAGATTAATGCTAAATGTTCAGCTAGCTGTCCCCTTTTTAATACAGTGCAGGAACCTAGACCATGGGATGATGAGGGCCATAGTGAGTATTGGTCTTTTTACTTCAACCATTCTAATTTAGAAAAATCCTTTCAGACATGGCCAGAGATTTATTCCATGGTAATTAAAAATTATGTCAAGAAGACAACCAGTGATTAACCATCAAAGTCTACTCTGTTAGCTTGACACTAAAAAACACTATTGAACCATAACCTTCCACACCTTGGTTCCATAGACTCATGGCCATCTCATAATGCAAAATACATTTAGTCTAATTGCAATAATATTAAAAAATGTAACGTTTAAAATCTCTGAGACTCAAGGCAGTCCCTTAGTTGTGAATCCAACAAAATCAAAACACAAGTTACATACTTCAAAAATAGAATGTTAGCACATGTTTCCATTAGGTAGAAATTTGTAAACCAGAAAACGGTCCATCACCAGACTCTGGATCTACTATTACCTGCATTTAGATATCTTAGCATCCACATTAATCATTTGTTAAAATAAAAAACCTTTACAGTGTAAAGATTCTGTGGCTTTAAGGTGCCATGGAACAGTGGTGAAGTAGGAGGATGTGTATATCATCATCTTTTCTATGTAGTATGAAGGTAAACCAGCCTGAGTAGATGATTTACAAATACAGATTTCTAAGTCCACAAAACTTCAGAAATATAGATTTGTAAGTCCAAAATGGCTTAAGCCTTTAGTTTTGTATAAGATGATATCCATGGGTGTTTGAAAAACTCAGAAGAGTGACAATATCTGTATATTTACTGGAAGAAATGATATGAACATCTAGACAAGTCATTGGATATGCCAGAGCATACAGGCTGAATATCATCTATTGTTAGTTTGCTATGGCTTCTATGATGAGACAATATAATTAGGTGGTTTAACATAATGTAAATTTACCTCTGAATTGTTCTGGAAGCTAGAAATTCAAATCCCAGCATCAGCAGAGCTATGTTTCTTCTGAAGCAATGAACCTCTCTGATTTCTGAGAGTTCACTAGCTAGAGCAGCATAGTTCCTATCACCATCTACAGGTCTCTCTCATCACATTTTTTATAACATGGATACCAGTTATATTAGATTGGAATATTATTAATATGAGATAAGGAGTTTTTATGGGTAGAATGACTGTGTTCTCCAAAATCTATACATTGAAATCTTAATACTCAATCTGATAATATGGGTAAGTGAGGTCTTTGGGAAGTGAATAGGCCATAATGGTAGACCCTCATGAATGAAATTGGTGGCTTTGTAAGAAGAGATAGAAGTACTTGCTTCCTGACTTTCTGCTGTGCTGCAACAAAGGCATCAATTTATCTATAAACTAGGAAGCAGCCTCTCCTAGACAGGGAACCAGATCTGCTATCACATTTATCATGTCTGCCCTAATACCTAGAACTGTGAAAAATAAGTTCTGCTATTCAGTTTGTGATAATAAAAGAATCCTGGACTACGATGAAAATTTCCCATACTAAAGTCTAATCTCATTTAACGAACTTTGTAGGTAACAAATGTTTTCACCAATAAGGCCACCTCTGTTAAGATTTCAACATTAGTGTCTGAGGAGACATCATTTAGCTCTAGTTATGAAACCTTCTTGAATGTATTGCCTAGCATACATGCCTGGAATTTCCCTGTAGTAGATGCTGAAGCATGGGTTGCTGGACTAGTTATGTGGAGTACAGAAAGCAATTGTAGCAGGCCAAAAGCCCGCAGAACTAATGAGGGTGAGCCAGGGAGAAGGCTTTGTGTTCATGTCCTGGAACAACAGATAATCTCTGTTTTTGGAAAATTCCTTGTCTTTATTGAAGATGTTCAGTTGGGAAAAAGGTGAGTGAACCATGTCCTTCAAGGAATCCTATTTAGTACTGAGGATTATTGACAATGTAACATTTGACAGCTGACCAATCATCATAGCATGGCTTGGTCCTTGGTAAGGATTTGCTGATGATGTTTTTGCTTTCAAAAATCCACACTATAGCTTAGTCCTTCTTTTTGACTTTCCTTCTTCTGATAGCTTTCCAATGATCTCAATAGATTTCAGAAAGCTACTTTCAGAAATAAAAAAAATACTAGCTTGTTTTAATTATTTCTATTCATTTATTATTAACATATTATTTTATAGATTAATGTGATCCATTAATGTACATGTGTAGTCCATGCATGCGTGTAGTTTACATTGATCATATCCATCCATCCACCTTAATTGCCCACTCACCATTCAAGTTCCTCAGACACCCTTCCTATTCCCTAGCAATCCCTCTTCTAAGTTCACATTAAATTTATTTATTTATTTATAGTTTATTTATAATTTCTACATCTGAACAAAGACATATAATACTTGTCTTTCTGTGTTTGACTTATTTCATTTAACATGATATCCTCCAGTTGCATTCATTTTATTACAGATGTCAGAATTTCATTCCTCCTATGGCATAATAGTTCATTGTGGCTCTACATTGTAGTTTCTTTACTCATTTTTGCCATTAGGTATATAGATTTATTTCACTTATTAGCAATTGTGAAATGTGTATAAGTGTATATGGTGTACAAGTGTGTGGGTTCCTTTCTCTTCTCAACCTGACCAACATTTGTTATTTTACTTTACATTTTTATTTTGTTTGATGATAGTCATTCTAAATTAGGTGAGATGGTATATTAATAAAGAATTCGTTTTTAGTATGTTGTATTTTTCTAATGTGTGTTTGCCCGTTGGTTGTGTGCATGGTTGTGTACAGGCAAGAGGAAAACAACCTCAGCTGTGGGTCCTCATTGCCACCTGCCTTTCATTGCTGTGGCTCCCCAAGTAGATTAGACCAGTTGACCAAAGAGCCCAGGTAGCCACCTGTCTCCATTACCCCAGCACTGAGATTATAAATTCATATCACCCCTTGTGGACTTCTATTTTTTATTTTTTTAATTTAATTTAATTTATTTTTATTTTTTTTGGAGAGAGACACAGAGAGAAAGGGAGAGGAAGCCAGATAGAGATGGGAGCCTGCGAACTAAATCCAGATGTGTGCACCCCCTTGTGGTCAAGTGCAGCATTGTGCCCTTGTGTCACTTTGCATCTGGCTAAATGTGGGACCTGGAGATTGGAAACTCTAGAGATTGGAGCCAACGTTCTTAGACTTAGGAGGCAGGAACCTTAACTGTTAATCCATCTCTCCAGCCCTTTCTTAAGATTTTTAAAAATTATTTTATTTTTATTTATTTATTAGAGACAGAAAGAGGGAAAGAGAGAGGGGGAGAGGGAAAATGGGCATGTTAGGGCCTGTAGGCACTGCAAACGAACTCCAGATGCGTGCACCCCTTTGTGCATCTGCCTTACGTGGGAACTGGAGAATCGACCCAGGGTCCTTAGGCTTCGCAGGCATGTGCCTTAACCAATAAGCCATCTCTCCAGCCCTTATTTTTTAACTTGGGTTCTGAGGATCAATATCAAGTCCTCATGGTTGCAAGGAAAGCACTTTACAGACTAAGCTATCTCCCCAGTCCTCAATATCTAATATTTGACTAATATTTTCCCCAGTGACAAATCATATTGGAAATGTTCATGTATTTATTGGCTATTTGCATTTCTTCTTATGAAATGTTTCTATTCAGATAAGTTGCATAGTTTTAACTAGTTTATTTGTTTTGTTGTGATCTGAGTTATTTTGGTTTGGACATTAACCTCTACCTTATGAACAGCTAGCAAATGTTTTTCTTATTCTGTGGGTGTGTCTTCACACTATTAGTCATTACCTTTGCTAGAATGCATTTATTCTCAAGGAAAAGAAGTAAAACAAATTATTTGGGTGATTATTTCATATAAAATATAAATAAGATTAATGCTTCATTTATTCTTTCAACATCCCTTAAGTGGTTTCTCAGTCAGGCTGCTAAACAACAGACCATAAATGGAGAAGCTCTAAAACAGCAGACACTTAGTTCTTACAGTTTTAGCATTTGGAAGTCTGAAATCAGGTTGGTAGCATGGTCTGGTGAGGACAATCTGGGTTCAGATCAGAGACTTCCCTTTGTGTCCTCACATGATGGAGAGGGGGCTAAAGGGCTCTTCAGAATCTATTTAATTTCAAGGAGTAGGGAAAGGGATACAGAGGGAGACAATATGAGCAAAGAAAAATCATATATGTGTATGAAAATGTCATAATGAAACCCAGAATTTTTACTGTAACTAAGAAAATATTAAAAACATTGAAAAAATAAAATGGGATTAATCTCATTAAGAAAGCTCTGCTATGATGCCTTCTTGACCTCCTAGGTCTTATACCTCTTGATGCCACCATGTTGGGGATCATAATTTTAACATATGAATTTAAGGGGTCAGGAGTATTTAGTCCATAACAAGAGATGACTCATTTATTTGTATAAATAAGAAAATTAAAACTTAAGCAAAGTGTAAATAATTGAGCATATTCTGTCCTTTCTTTTACTACAGTAGTAACAATTACATCAAACTAAATCTGACTCTCTAAATTACTGATTTTTTTGCAACTTTGATAGATAAGAAATATTTCATGATTTCTATAAACTATGTTAATATATAGTAAGAAAAATTCAAGAAGAAATGAGCTTTTGCTAAGCAACAACTTCATATTAGATGTTTCTCATCTGAAACTTCTTTAGAAGTTCCTGAAAATCCTGTCGGTGCTGTCTTACCCTATGATGAAACTGCAATCGAGAGTGACTTGTTGAATATCATGTTTCATACTCACATAAGCTATAACCCTTCATGCAAAGGGCCATATCCATCCATTTGTGGCAGTTTCCATCTACTTATAACAATATAAATTTAATTAAACTCAGCTCACACATTATTTTTATGTGTTGTAAGAAGTGGATATACAATAAGGAACTATCCCAAGTGTATATGAAACAAGTTTGCTTATTATCAGAACAGTTTACGATTATAATGGAGGATTCCAGAATTCTAGAAGATAACATCTTAGCTGTGGTTTGTAGTTTATGGTAACATTAAATTTATACTACCCATAATCTATTGTGGATTCCATTTCAGGAAACTGTTCCAAGCTCCCTTAGACAAATCCTATAAAAGAGAAAGGCATGGGCTGGAGAGATGGCTTAGGTGTTAAGGCACCTGCCTGCTAAGCCTAAGAACGCTGGTTCCAATCTCCAGCGGTTCCAATCTCCAGGTCCCACGTTTAGCCAGGTGCAAAGTGATGCAAGGGCGCAATGCCACACTTGACCACAAGGGGGCGCACGCATCTGGAATTCGTTCACAGCAGGTGAGAGGCTGCTGGCGTGCCCAGCTCTATCTGTCTTCCTCTCTCCTCTCTATCTGTTTCTCTCTGTGTCTCTCACCAAAATAAATAAAATAATAAAAAATTAAAAATAAAAGAGAAAGGCATGCAATTATAGAGTTATTCTCTGTATCTTATTGTGGAGAAACCTTCTATCACACAGTGCTAGCACAAAGGATCCCAGAATGCAAAGAAAGGAGATGCAATATAGAAAAATAGATCCATAGTTAAAGTTTAACCATGGTAATAAGTGAATTCTGCACATAGTGACTTTTAGAGCTCATAAAATCTGTTCTCATATAAGAAATTAATATGCATAACTTATTATGACCAATAGAATTTTTAGAAGAACCCCTCTCCTTTGCTTACTGTTTCCCATGTTGACTTAGCTTTCTTGAAAAGGAACAATTAGCTTACTTGGGTGTGATGTGTGATGGGGAGGAAACTTCTGGGAGTGGAGGGATATACAGTCCCTGCCTGTTTAACAAAACTTAATGGTAAACTACTATCCCCAGACTTGGAGCATGTGCCTTTGCTATTCTTGTTTATTTTTCCCTAAATTAAAATATATTTATTTATTTATTTATTTATTTGAGAATGGGGAGCATAGAAACAAGGAAGAGAGAGAGAGAGAGAATTTGGGCATGCAAAGGCCTCCAGCCTCTGCAAACAAACTCTAGACAGATGTGCTACCTTGTGCATCTGGCTTTTGTGGGTCCTGGGGAATTGGACCTGGGTCCTTTGGCTTTGCAAGCAAGTGCCTTAATAGCTAAGCCATTTTTTCAGCTCATTTCCTTAAATTTTATTTTTAATCAATCACATGTAAAATGTATTCTTAGAATTAAACATCTTTGTATATTAGAATTTCCATTATACTTCTCTGTATTAACTTGTTCCTGCTTTTTTTCCTTCTAATCTTGTATATTTCCTGAAGAGTCATTTGGTTCTATAAATGAATGAGAAAGTGGTAAATTAGAAAGCCATACACTACTTTCATTGCTCATTCATTTCCCTTTGACAATTATGAAGACACAGTGGTATTTATGATAACTATATTCACACTAGCACTTCTTACCTATTCATTTGAGTGATCACCAAATAAACTTTTCATTGTGAAGAATTTCATTCCATTAATCAAGGAAATGTATATATACAAATATGCCTACCATGTGTTAGTATGTCATTACTATAACAAAATATTTAAGATAATAAACTTATAAATAGAAAATGTTCATTTTGGTTACAGTTATGAAGATTCAAGTCCATGAGCAATTAGCCTTGTCCCACTTGGGCCTCTGCTGAAGCAGCACCTCACTGCATGTGGGAGTGGAACAGCTGAGCCTCACACCATGTTTGGGTAAAAAAGAAAGAGGAAATGACTGAGATCCCAAAAGCTCTTGCTAAGGCATGCCCCAGTGATCTGAAGACCTCCAACTAGTCCCCACATCTTGAAGGTTTATCATTTTCCAGTATTGCCATCTTAGAGACCAAGTCTTTAAAACCTTGGGGCCTTTAGGGATGCACTGGAGGTCCAAACTATAGCACCACATTTGTGGATGAAACAGCTGTCTTTTTATTCTTCTTCTTAAATCTAAGAGCATTTTGATATCTCAGCGTCTCCAGTACCTCTTGACCTCTTCCTCTGTGGGAAATAGCTTCCTGAAGTCTGTTTGGACTATATGGTTATTAATAGGTTTATCTTTTCTGTCTCAGCAAAGGCCTTGACTGAAAATCAAGAGCTTTTACATAAGGTCCAAGTTTATGTTCCACAGTCAGAATTTCAACACTGGAAAATAGTTTCTGCTAGCATTTCTGTGTTTTTGTCTTTTTTTCCCCTCAGGTTGAATCTCATTCCTTGGTGCTTGCTTCTGTAGTGGCGACAGAGGCAGCCATTCCAGGTGGGCCTGCCAGGAAGAAGGATGAGGCTGCAGGGACCTCTATTCAGATCATTTCCTGAGCTGTGCCCTTCTGCGAACCCCAGAAGTCTTCCATGTAGATCCATCCATCCTCTAAAATGCTTTTCAGCCTTCTAGACAAATCGAATTCCCTCTTCACTTCCTGTAACAGCAACTGAATGAATAAAGAGCAAGCCCAGCTATCTTTCCAGCATGATAAAATAGCTCGAGACACAAACACCAAGGAGTTTATGCAAATGAAAGCACAAAAAATATTGAAGTACAAAGTAATCTGATGTGTTATGAGAACTCAAAAGGTCATATCTAGGTGATCCAACGAGTGATCACAAAATGTCAATTGGATAGCCACAGAATTCAATTAAATCCAACAAATATTGACTCAGGATCTAGTCCCATTGGAACACATTGACAAGGAGGTGAAGTGTGATAGGCAGATTGGACTGTGAGGTGAATGAGACATATCCTGCTTTCAGAAAACTCAGGTGAGGGTTGACGGTGGGAGGAGATAAGAAAAAATGATTAGTAAGTGTGGGAGAGAAGTTACATGCTGCCTGGGTTGGAAACTTGGCTTCACTATTTACAGCTAAGAGATCTTAGGTACATTGTTTCTCTCTGTAAGGCTGGGCTTATTATAATGTTGTTTTGGAACTTAAACCAGATAATCTTTTCAAGCATTGATCCTAACCTGCTCTGCTTAATAGCATGAAATGTAGAGGAGGCACAGAGAAAGGAGGATGGCAACACCCAGTTAGAGGGTTCAGAAAAGACTTCCAGATATAGTCAACATTTAGAAAGACAAGACATCACCCGATGGAAACTGGGGAGAGATTTATTTAACTTATCTTTATAGTTGTTGCCTGTGGGGCCATATCATTGAGGTCACATTCACCAACATATGTCTAGTACTCAGCATCAGAGACAGGTTAATTTATAAATGAAACAAAACTCATTAATAAAAGGAATGCCAAGAGCTGGGAAGATACAGGGTGGGGTTAGGGTGCCATGTTGAAGTAAATTCAGAGATGGCCTTGGTCCAGATTATACCAGAATGTAAATTTGGAAGCAAATTATGTAGGGATTTAAGCACAGGGAAAAGTCCCATTTTGGGCACTGAAATGATGTTTGTATTTCATTTGAAATTTGAGGGAAATTTAAAACCAATCTTCTAAACTGTATTGCAGAGTCAGCTGAAATATGGTTGAACTCACCTTTCATTTTCTTGCCATGAGTTATGTGCAAATTAGATATTCTCTTGTGACTATAAATTTCTTAATCTAAGTTTGTGCTGAAAAGGATGCCAGTAGCTTTAGAAGCTGCTCTTTACATAAACCATGAGCTTAATGGATACTGTGAGGATTCTTTTCTCAAGAAAGCAAAGTCTGCAGTAATGAAGAAAACATGAAATAGTTCATCACAATGTGACTTCACTGGTCCTAAGGACTCAACCCTCAGCATCTTTGTTTTTCCCTCTCTTCAAACATGTTATAAGCTTCTTGTGAGGTTGGACAACCCAAGAATGTCTGATTGTTTCCAAGAATGTATTTATCATCTTCAACTTTTAATATTGAGAAAGGCTACTACAAGCAGTCCCAAAGCACACTTCTCAATATGATGGTGCTTAGAGGATTTTATCATGTCAGAGGAGTATCTGTGGTTTATGCCTATGTCTTCTCACCTCCAGTATCAGACTCCCAACACTAAGCCATAAGACCTCCATGAAGTCAAAGTTTTCTTCTGAACTCTCCAGAATTTTGTCTATGGTTATTACCATTTATGTGTACATTATTTCACTTACAAGCCACAGAATGTTTTTCTTTCTTCATGGAATCTCTTTATATGTTTTATAAAAGTACACTTACCTTGATTTCATTTTATTTTAAAATCTCACTATCATTCATTAGCCACAGAAACAATAGAGGAAATGGTATAGCAATTAACTCTTGATGTGATGATGTTGTGGTGTGTAGCCAAAATCTTTGAGTAAGATTCTAGTAAGGAGATCAAAAACATTTCTCTGTTGGAGGATTAGAAAAAGAGAATACATGAATTTCCAATACTCCTGGAGCTGAAAAAACAGTATTGTGTGGTGTGTAGAAAGTGTGTGAGTGCAGACATATCAGGTAACGTGGCTCAAACTCTCAAAACTTGATCTTGATCTTAAGATGACCTCAGACACCAAGCCTATTATTTTACTTGTACAGTAGATACTATGAACAGTTATATGATAAGCACTCATCTCAATCATTCATGATTCAATACATTTTTAATACCTGCTGAGAAACAGGCATTATCCTAGTTGCTGGAAGTAGAGCTAAAAATAAATATAAACTAGATATGATCATCATATTTATTGTCTTGGGTTATAGGGATTGATAATTATGTAATCTGATAAAGGCCATAGAGCATAGTACAAGGTGTCTGGGGAGTCTTCCAGAATGGTATAGAGAATCAAGAAGCTCTGAAGTTGAGACAGCAATAATTACCAGGATAAGTTATCTTGAATGGTTGCTATGAGGGTCATGGATTTTTGTTCCTAAAGTGACAGATACCATTAGGGTCTAGTCATCAGGGGTAACAAGAAGAACACTAGTATTGGACTAGGTGCATGCCCCCTTCAAACACTTTTAAGACATTATAGCAAATCTTTCCTTGGAACTAAAATCCCCATGTTCCAGGACTAGATAGCAAATACTCCAAGATTTATCTTAAAATATTTTGATACTCTGTTACTGTGAACTTCCCAAAAGCTACTCATAAAATGAGTTATTTTAAACTATTTGAAGTTTCCAATAATTGATATACTATCCCATGCTAGGCATGTTTTACTAAAGGGAGAAAAACCTAAGAATGATTCCCTGAGATTGGAAGCAGCACCAGATTGTTGGTGTCCATAGACAGTAGAGAATGTCCCATAGAGACACTGGGAGTCTTTCACTGAAGGTCATAGAAACCAGTTGAAATGTATGAAAACTTGCTGCCTTCCTGAGGAATTCTGCCCAGAAAGCCTGGAGGATGTTTATTTTCTGATGGCATAAGTGATCTCTGTCACATTCTCAGTCTATTTCTCAGCTATGAATGTAATGGTTCCACTTGGCTTTTTGGGGTTTCACACTGCCAATGTTCCTCCCTTCATAGACCATCTTTGATCGGTTTCCCAGACCTGGAGATCACAAGAGATGTTGACTGTGCCAATAGGAAGAAATTGATTTTCTGTACTGCTATTACTTTCTGAGAATATATATATAAATTAATATTTGTTGGATAAAGTAGTCCATGAACCAAACACAATCAAGTCTTATTTGGTTAAATTAAATATATTTCATTTTAAGTTTCTTTGAGGGACACAGAGAGATAGAAGTAAAGGTAGAAGTGCTCCAAGAGAAGAAGTGAGAGGAGGAAAGATAAAGGAAGATAGACAAAGAGAGGCAGAAAGAAGAAAGGAGAGAGAAGAGAATTCACAAGTTGCTGAGTTATTGTTGCTATCACTGATTTATGGGGTTTTTAATACCTGTGTGTGATAAATAGTTGATTCCTCTATTACTGTTATAAGGATCAGATAATTTAAATTAATATCTAGTATTGTCTGTCTCTGGGGTATAGGAAACACTCAAAGAATGGAGTTAATTATTGTTTCTTTCCAGTTGTGATTTGGTATTATTTCACTTTTTAAATAATTTTTCTATACTATTTTAAAATCTATGAAGGTATTGATCTTAGCCTTGTAGGAACTTTGCTGGAACTGATACATAGTAAATTCTTGGTAATTGGCCAACAGAAGAGTCTGTGATGCTTGAACATGTGAAGTGGAGGCAGACAATTTCAGTTTAGTATTCTGGTATAAATAATTTGATTTAATATTTTATGTACTGCCTAGAATTTATTGAAACTTTATAAGATAGTATCACAAAAGAAATTTACACTCAGAATATATCAGAAAGTCTTTAATCCTATACATGTTCCAGAAAATGGCCACTGGGTTGCATATATTAAAAGGGGCATGATTTTTAGGGATATTTTGAGGTTATGTTTAATTACTCCTCTGTATAATTATTTTGACCTAGACTTCCTTCCTCTAGGATTAATCCTGGATGGGAAAACTAATGTCATCATGCTTAAGAGTTTATAGAAGACAGATTTCTTTTTTTTTTTTTTTTTTTTTCTTGTTTGGGTGTGTGGTATACATGTTTGTGTATTAGGCATGTCTGTATATATGTGAGCACATGTATGTGTGCAGGTGAAAGTCAGTGCTCAGCATCAAGTGTCTTCCACAATGAATTATTTTTTGAGACTCTTAGGCTAGACTATCTATCCAGCAAACTCTAGGAATCCACTTCTCTGTACGTTCCTAGTGCTGAGATTACAAGTGTGTGTCACAATACCTGGTTTTTATACAGGTGCTGGGGATCCAAACTCAGGTCCTCATGTTTATATGGCAAGTACTTTCCCACTGAAACATCATTCCAGCCCTCAGAATGTGTCAGATTCTAATCCCAGTGATTCTGACTCAGTGCTCTACTCTTACTTGTGTCTGCTGATATCCTGAGGTTTTCCTGGGCCACCGCATCATCTTAAGACTCAGACATGTAATTGTGTTCATAGGGGGAATCTCAGCCAGAACAGTCCAGTGATTACCATTACTGCCAACAGCCATGTGGCTTTCTGAGCCAGTAGATAATTGTTTCTTTTATTGGCCTTGCAAGTAAAGGCACACTTCAGGAATATACTACTTACTATTCCCTGATGACTAATTACCCACATCCATCATGTATATACTTGAACATACTTAATTTCTAAGTCAATTTAAATCCCAGGTTCAGAGCCACTTTCTTGGTGGAGGCTGATGACACAATATATGTTGCTGTCATGACCATTGGCAAAGGCTTCTGCCACTAGTAAAGGTGATGACTGTAGTTATTATGCTGTATCCATAGATGCCTGCCTCATCTCAGGAGCTGCCAGACGCATTCTAAAATGTCCCTTTGTGGCCACTTAGTCCCTTTTGCTGCAACACAGAATCATAGATTAAGTGGAACATTCAAGGTCACACTATTGGTAAGTAGCAGAGTTGTGACCCAAACCCAAATCTAATTCTAGAATCTATGCTCTTCTACTAAAAAAGAGAGACATTAAATGGTGTCTTTTTGCTATATTTCAGTGTGAATTATAGTCTTTCAAACTTCTGGTTTGCTGGGAGAGAAAAAACAGGCTTACATTTTCATGGTGAGACTTTAGAATGATTGTTTATATTTTTTACTTTAGATTTTTCTTATCCTTTTAGTCCTTTTAAGTTTGATATGAGACAGAATGATCCAATGTCATGCCATGTAAGGGTATGTAAATGCCTTCAGGTACATTTCAGCCCAGGCTCCATGCAGGTGCTTGAACAAAAAGGTAAAATCCAGCTTTTAGAGATGTCCTTTCCCCCATTCTTGATAATAGGGCTTAAATTCAAGGTTCTGTAGAAATGGAACAGCCTCACCCTTAACCTTTCTGCAGAAGTTAGCCCGAGAGTCAGTGAGACTGCAACAACCCAGAAACTGATGAATTCTGGCAACAGAGAAAATCTACTGCATTGCAGAGTCTGATGGACTACCCTCAGGAAAACAACAGCAAAGCACTTGCTTGCTAGGGCTCTGCTGGTAGAGTGGCGAAGTGCAGTTGCTGCCATCCTACCACAGAGAAGGGCTGCACAGACCTCCATGCTCTGAGAGGAAGCTGCAGGAAACAACCCTCCCCAAAAAATTACCTGGTGACTGAGAATGAAGTGTAAATAGTTTGTTGAGATACCAGGACCTGAGTGTGCACCGATGAATGGCCTTGGAGAGAAGCCACTCACACCCAAAAGTCAGGTAGCAATGGGTACTGTAAGAAGTTAGATGCCAGGATGGCAGGCACATGTGCAGTAAATTTTAGATGTATTTAAGGGCCAGTCTCCTATGAATATTCACTGTTGAGGAATTTCTCAGGTGGTAAAGTTTGTGTTTCAGTTATTTTAGAGAATTCAAATATACTTATGAAGGTTCATGCTAAGGAAGAAAGGATATTCAAGTTTGATTACTTAGACTTCATTTTCTGGGCAATCCATACCTTCTCTTGGCTCCATTTTTGTCTCTAAAAATAGGCACTATTGTTCTCAAAATCTAATGTGCATAAGAGTCATGTGGAAATCTCATCAACTGCAAATTAATTAGCACTGGGTAGAGCCTAAGAATCTGCATTGGTTACTAGGTTTGGGGGCATCTTCTCTGGAGTCAATGCTTTGTATAGTATATGACTTGGTTTCCTCTAGAAGCTCTTGACATTGGGTTAAGCAGAGAAGGAGTCTAGTGGTCCTCATAGAAAAATACAGTAATCTCAGAATGTTCAATATTTTAAAGTTTTAATTTATGTATTAAATTTTTTCAAATATTTATTGGATCACTGTTATGTTACAGATATTCTTTTAGACACTAAGTACACAGTGAATGATGGAAAATTGCTGAGATGCCTACTGTGTGGGAGTCTAGTACAGCAAGAAAGTTGACATCAAAAATGAATGAGTATGCTAATTCAGATCATGAGTAAGAATATTAGCTAGAATGTAACTCCACAAGGGCCTGGCTCTTCCATCCACATGCCTGTTTCTTGGAAGAGCATCCAGAACATTCTAAGTGTTCAATAAATATGTGTTGAACAGAGGAATAAGTCACTATGTTATCTATAACCAACATACCCATGAGACATTACACTATGGGGGACTGAAAGAGTAATTCAGCATTTTAAGGTAGTACTAAGCAAAGAAAGCCTCCCCAAATGTAGCATTTGAACTGAGTATTGCATGACCAGAGTAAATAGACTATGTGAATATTGATTTTGCAGCAGATAAAGGGTTGCAAAGCAAAGGTCCTGAAGTAGGTTTGCTTCATAGATTTAAAGGCTCAACAAAGAGATCCATGGCTGGAGAGACAACCAGCCTCAGAGGTCAGTGAACAGAAATATGCATAGAGAGAGTAGGTGAGGACAAGGGCAGGAAAGATAATTTGGTCAGATTGTATCTTAATGCTATGGAAGATCATGGAAGCTTTTCATGAAAAGACTGGCATGACTTCATTAATTATATAAGAAAAGCAAATCTGGCTTTCAGGTGGCATTGGACTACAAAGGTAGAAGAAGAATATCCTGAGGCTATTCCCACTGACATGCCATTCTACTTGGGAGGCTATTCCATTTAGGAAACCATTAACACTGTCTCAGTGTTTCAGTGCAGAGGTAACTCTAGGTGGAGGGCTCTCTCTAATTCCATACGTAAGAAATGATGATGGGGCTGGGTGTGGTTGAGCATGCCTTTAATTCCAGCACTCATGAGGCAGAGGTAGGAGGTTGAACATGCCTTTAATTCCAGCACTCATGAGGCAGAGGTAGGAGGATTATTGTGAGTTCAAGGACAGCATGGAACTACAGAGCGAATTCTAGGTCAGCCTGGGCTAGAATGATATCCTGCCTTGAAAAAAGAAAAAAGAAATGATTATGGTTGTTTAAGGGTAGATATGGAGAAACAAATGCATCAGATATGCATTTTTCAAAGTATACCTGGAAGCACTGATTGATAGGTAAGGTATTTGCTAGAGTTGGTGGGATTGGAATAGAGAAAAATTAATAGTCAAAGATTTTTCTTTGCCCAATTCTTTATGGATATCTGGAAATTCACTAACACAAACATGCACCTTTCTGTCTTTGGACAGCTGATTTGTAGGTAGAATTTCTAAATATTGGGTTTAAATATCTTGCAGCTTCATTTACTGATCTGAGGAGACCTGGCCTTTGAAACTAAGCAGACCAAGTTGCTGCCTCTTTTTTTCCAATGAGTCTCCAAATTTTCTGATACAAATTGGAAATTATTTTATAGCATATGAGTCTGATCTATTCCAAGCTAAATATGCTCTGTGTGTTCATGCAATCCTTTGTATCAGGAATGACTTGCTTTGGCTTCCAAAAAGATTTGTCATGTGAGTTAGAACTCTCTCTGATTCATCCTTGTTGCCCACTGGGTGATGCCAGGCATAGCAATAATAAGAGCTAGTTTAACAAATGTACTCCCCATTGAAATCAACTGATGATTTTTTTTTAATTACTGAGATATTTAGAACATGAACATATTGAAAATTGATCATATTCCACTCACATTCCACTGAGAGCCTCCTCTGTTGGCTTATCAGTAAGCACTGAGGGGTCATGACTCTAAGAAATACTATTGTTGGGTGTGGCAGGTGGCTCAGTGAATAAACTGCTTGCTATGCAAGCATGAGAACCACAATTCTGATCTGTAGCACCCATGTAAAGTCTGTGCCATATTCTTCTGCTCATAGATTGTAACCATTGAGATTGGAACAGTAGACAGAATGTTGACACTTTAGAAAGTAAGGGGCCTAAATGCTTAATGAGTGTTCTGCTCTCCAAAGCAGGCTCATAGTAGCCCACCTGTAATTTATAGTGCTTGGGAGATAGAGACAGGAGACAGTTTTGAGGAAAACTATCTGGCTAGACTAGTTGACCTGCCTCAACAAATAAAGTGGATAACAATTGAAGTAAACCCCAGAAGTCAATCTCTGGCCTCCATATGCATGAAATACATATCTGTGCACACATGTGCAACTACCCACACACGTACCTACATGCATACTAATACACTTACATGCATGCTTCCTATACCCTCATGCAAAAATAAAGAAATATTGTTTTCCAGGGCTGGGGAAATGGTTCAGTCAATAAATTGCTTGCCACATAAGCATGAAGACCTAAGCTTAGATTGGAACACCTGTGTCAAAACCAGGCATAGCACCTATAATCCCAGTGCTCAGGTGTTGGAGGCGTGAGGATTCCTGGGGCTAGTTAATTTAGTAGAATCAAGGAGTTTCAGTTTCCATTTCAGTCTCCAAACTAATGTGAAAGAGTGCTGTCTCCAGCCTACAACTTTGATTTCTTTCTGTGCCATATCCTTCTGCTCATGGATTATAACCACTGAAACTGGAACAGCAGACAGAATGTGGACACTTTAGAAAGTAAGGAGCCTAATTGCTGAAGGAGTGTCCTGCTCTCCAAAGCTGGCTTTATTTTCCCCTTGGATTAAAAAGTGTGGTATCCTGGGCTGGAGCAATGGCTTGGTGGTTAAGGCACTTGCCTGCAAAGCCAAAGGACCCCAGTTCAATTCCACAGGACCCATGTGATCCAGATGCACAAGGTAGCACATGCATCTGGAGTATGTTTGCAGTGCCTAGAGGACCTGGTGTGCCCATTCTCTCTCCCACCCCCTTTCTGTCTCTCAAATAAATAAATAAAATGCAAGAAAGAAAGGATCATTGACTTTGCAATGTGGTTATTTGTAGAGAGCCCATAGGTGGTGTGGAGCACTGTCATAGTCCATGAATAGAGACCAAGGAATGGACGAACCATGGGTTTCTGTGGAGACCCCAGCCAGGAATAAGGGATGACTGCCAAGGAGAGCTGCTGGCATGAGAAGGATTGTTCCCCAGGCTGTAAGCAACCCAGCTGAAGAGGCAGAATTTTAACCTCAAAGATTTTTATCACTGGTTACAGATGTCAGATTTGGAGCTATAGGATTTGATGTTTTACACCTTACATTAGTTCAAGCTTTCCTTGTAATGCTACCTTTTTTTAGTGTGAATGTCTGTGTCATTATGTGTTTTTGGTTTTACAGCTCACAGTTAAGAGCCTTGGACTATGGCAATGCTTGAATAGTATTGGAATCATTATGACTGCTAAGCCATCTCTCCAGCCCTTCCATTTTACATCATGGATGATCATCAGTTTAGGAGGAGCCAGGGACAGAATGTGGTGAATTGAATTAGATGTCCTCCACAAACTCATGTGTTCTGAATGATTGGTTGCCCATCTGGTAGCAGTTAAGGAGATGGAGCTCTGCTAAAGAAGATATGTTGTTAGAGGCTGGCTTACAGTGTTATAGCCAGTTTACCCTTGCCAGAACTCAGCTCACTCTTCAGCTGCTGTTTGCCACCTTCTCTGGCAAGGAGGTGATGTCAAACTTCTGCTCTACTATCTTTCTCCTGCCATCATGCAATTTACCCGTAAGATTGTAAGCCAAATGAAACAACTTTCATCCCATTTAAAAAAAGGTAAGAGATGATTGAGGAAGATACCAACCTCTGGCCTCCACATGCAGTGCACACACACATACACACATGAGAATTCTTATACATGTGTATACACACCACATGCATACCCATGGAAGAACAAGTAATAAGTTAAATAATTTAATGAAATAAATAAAATACCATTTTGGTCCCATCCTCAACAGGTCAGATTTGGGTGGTGAAGGGTGATTATATACACTGAGCACTTTATAAATTCCTTAGTGTATTTTAAGGCACAGAAATTGTTTGTTAATTAATGATGCTTTGAAACTTGCTGTTCACTGTATGGTACATGGTTTAATGGTGTTGTTACCTTGGAGCTTATTAGACATTAGAAATTCAGCTTTCCCTCACCCACTGCATTGTTGAATCACAGTCCACATTTAAACATAAGCTTTAGGTAATTCCATTGAACATCAAAGTTTGAGAAGCATTTATTTGCCTAACCCAGTCACACACTGGGATCATATTGGGCACATTAAAAATGCTGATTTCTAGTTCTGTCCTAAGAAATTCTAATATAATTGGTCTATAAAATATGTCTAGGCATCAGAAATTTTAAGCAAACCCCAGAAGACTTGAATTTACAGGCCAATTACAAGTGGTGTTCTCTTTTTTACATCTGGCTAATTAAGCTAGTGGCCTTGAGCAAGGTACTTATTTTCTCCCACTGTTTACTCTTTTAGAAAGGAAATCTATCCTCTGGTGCAGTGGACCATATTATTTTTCCCAATAATATTGGGAAATTAGTATATCTTCCAGAAATGGCAGCTTTGTATTGATATAATTAGGAATTTAGCCATAGAGGAGATCCCAACATTAAAAAGTAAGTCTGGAGATGGAGAGATGGCTTAGCAGTTAGGGTGCTTGGCTGAGAAGCCTAAAGACCCATGTTCAACTCCCCAGATCCCATATAAGCTAGATGCACAAGGTGAAACATGTGCAAGGTAACACATGCACACAAGGTGATGCATGCCTCTGGATTGCAGTGGCCAGAGGCCTTGGTACACCAATTCTCTGTCTATCATAGAAAAAGGCCAGTCTGTTGGGCTTGCCTCAAAAATAAAAGAGTAAGTCTGATGAGGTATGATGAAACCCAAGTTAATTTTCCCATAAATGTGGTGGCTGGAGGTTACAGCAGTTCAGCTCCCAGAAATATAACTTAATGGAAGGTTCTTACCAGCTCTTCTCTTTTGCCACCTGCTGTACAGCCATACCAAGACTACAGCATGAAAGATGTTATCAGGCATCTGAGATTATTTCCTGGTGATTCCTGGGCCAATCAATCATGTGTTGTCATTTGTAGAACTTGTGCTGGACAACTCAGAAGAAGACACATTCGTGACACATACACTTTTCAAGGAAGATAAGTGCAGAGCTCTAGGGGCTGAAGGCTGTGGGACTGAAGGGAAGAGCTGATGTTGGTTAACCTAAATGTCATTTAATGGAAGGTTGAGATACTCTCCTGAAGGTCTTATCACATAGGGTCAGTCAGTCCCTTTCTATGTGCATGGTCAAGATACAGAAGGTGGCTGTGACAGTTTATATTGATGGTCAACTTCACGGGACCTAGAATCACTATGAGTGATTATGTAGATTAATTTAGACTTTGGCAAGCATCTGAGAGATTATCTTGATTAGATTAATTGAGGTGGGAAGACTCACCTTAAAAATGGGTGGCATCATTTCATGAGCAGGGGCCTGGACTATATAAAAATTGAGAGAGCTGGCTGAGCACAAATATTTGTTGCATTTGGATTTCTCACTATGGGCTAAATATGACCAGTTTTTTCTTTTTTATTATTTTTTTATTTCTATTATTATGATTTTACATTCATAGTATTGGTTCCATTATCCTCCTCCCTGTCCTCCCTCTTCCAAAGGGACTCTCATCAATGAGGAATGTGGATCGTGCATTGTGGGGGCCGTCAAGAGTTCTGGGGGGTATGCCCCAATCTCTGTGCTTAATGCACCAACTTGTGGCTCTAACAATCTTTCCGCCCCCTCTTCTGTGAGTTTCCCTGAGCCACATTGGGGTCATTTTTTGTTTGGCTTCAGTAATGAGGTTTTGGGGGCCTCTGTGTCTCTGGATATCTGGCTTAGTTGGAGTTGGGTGTTCTCTGTGTTTATCTCCTTCAGTCATTTTCTGGTGTCATGATCGCCATGGACACTGTATTCTTATCCTTCCCCTGTGTTGTTTTGTGGTTTCAGCTGGGGCCCTGGTGACGGGCGATTAGCTGATCCTCCCATCAGGTTCGTTGTCCATCTGAAAAGAGATAAGCAAATTCTCCAGTGGAGAGAGAAGTTAGTACTAGATAGAAGGGATGACCATATATGTTTTGGAGAGAATTTTATATGTGTCAGCTCTCTTACAGCCCACATTTGGTGGTCTCTTGAACTTGGAGACTGAGCTCGTTTTGTGTACCTGGTTTTGACTTATTTCCCAGTTCCAGCAATGTGTTCCATTCCACTGAGTGGATCTATTGGCCAAATCAAGAGCAGTTGCTTACCCACCATGGCTGTTTGCCACTACTGCACTTGTATGAGCATTACATCAGGTTGTTACCTACTGGGTATCTCAATCTGCAAGATGTTTGGACCAATGTCGGACATTTTCCCCCAGTTGCTCCTGTAGCACCCTTTGGTACTAGACGAGCTAACTGTCTGGGGACTGACCCTCTTCCAGATTCTGGCCAGGTCTCTGTGTTTGGTCTTACACACATATGCTGTCTTCAACAGTAGGGTCTTACCATTAACCTTTGGTGGGTCACCAAGAACTCTGACAGAAGTCTGTCTTTTTTGGGGGGGAGGGGGAACCTTGTAGGTGTCTCGGATCAAGAGCTCATTGTGGAAATTAACCCTGTGCTGGCACTGGGAGTTTTAAGTCTGCACCTATGAAGGTGATGGAAGAAAAAGATAGATAATATACAAGAGAAAATGAGTATAGAGAGGAGAGGGAGGGAGAGAGATAGAGAAACAGAAGAGAGAGAGAAGCAGGACAAGATTAGGGTTAGCCTTCATGATGCTCTCTCCGGATTCCTGTGATTTGGGTGTTCCCTCTGCGGGCCTGCTGAAAGATCAATGTTTTAGCCTGTTGTTCAGAGTAAAGAGTTTTATAGTATCTTTTCCTTTTGGGTCCCAATTTGTATCTCCCCCTTGTAGTCCCCCCCACCCTCTCGTTCCCTCCTACCCTTACCCTCCCTCCATCCCACCCTCCCTCTTGCCATCATGACTGACTATAAACCAGAACTGTAAGCTGAAATAAGTCCTTCCTCCTTTAAACATATTTATGGCCATTCTATTCACAATAGCTAGGAATTGGAATCAACCCAGATGCCCATAGAGAGATGAATGCATAATGCAGATGTGGTACATATACACCTCAGCAGAAAGGAAAAATGAAACAATGAAATTTGCAAGAAAATGGACAGCCTTGGAAAATATCCTCCTAAGCGAGGTCACACAGTCTAAGAAAGACAAACGACACATTTTCTCTCATATGTGGTTCCTAAAATGGACCAGCTCAAAGGAGAGCAAAAGGCAGTAAGCATTAGGTCGATGAGCATAAAACTTGAATGAGACCAGGAAAAAGTAAAAATAGGGAGGGGAAGAGAGGAGGGAATAACACACAAATGAATAGAGGGAAAGAATAATAGCAGTGGGAGGGTAAGAGGCCTGAGGAAGGGAGCATGGGGAGGGAAACTACACAAAAATAAAGACTAAAGTAATTAGAACATTAGGAAATGCCCTCCATGACATCGGTATAAGATACATCCCTCAGTTTAGTGAGTGGGATGGACCAGACCCAAATGCACTGTAGAAGGTGGAGAAATCTTAATCCTAAAACCACAGGCTCTAGCTTGTGAATCCCAGGACCAGAACTGGGTTACTGCCCTGCAACAATCAACCATTCAGTTGCCTTCAAACACTCCCTCTTCTGAATATTATTATTTTCTTTTGTAAATCTGATCATATTTGTAGAGAATCATCTACTGCTACAGAGGTACTGAAAAATTAGATTTATATTTCTTTAGACCTTTTCTTAGACATTTGAAAACACTGTTTTCTAAAGAAATATAAACCATGGGTAGGATGTAGCCAGATTTTCTGTCAGAATATTGTATGAACTAGTAGACTCCTTATTCTTTTCTGAAACTTTACAAGCGAGGCCTCTCCTGTGTGCACTTCTCCAGCATTCTGGTGTTTAGATTCCTACTGGAATGACTCATTGAGCTTTACTTCAAGTGGTCCTAGCTCAACATTTCAAACTTGTCTACATTTTTCCAACAAACCAGTTCCAAAGGCCTAAAATCATATGGTCAGGTTTATATAGTAACACCACCCCCCCATCTAAGCTCCAAATTTCTTTATCAGTTACTTTCCTTATTGCTGTGAAAAAATACCTGACAAGAAGTAACTTCAGATCAAAAGGGTTCATTTCAAGTTGTTTTCTATCCCCGTGGGGAAGTCATAGCAGCAGGAACATGAAGGGGGGCTGGTTACGTTGCATGCATAATCAGGATTGATAAATGCTGGTTCTCAGCTCACTTTTTCCTCTTTATTCTGTCCAGAACACCAATCCATGATGTGGTGCTGCCCACAGTTACAGTGGGTCTTCCCACCTCACCTAATAATTTAAAATCTCCCTCACCGCAAAATTTGTCTCCTAGGTGATTCTAGATCCTTCCAGGTTGACATTAGCCTTTTTAGCAGAAGATGCCCTACAAATGAACCATACACTGAGTGCTAGTGAGTATGGTATCTCTTCTTGGGATTCTTGGAACTCTTTGGAATCATAGGAGTTGGTTGCACTGGCCAGTAATAATGATACCCCAAACCACTAAACAGTATGCTTTTTAATGCATGTGAATTATCTGCCAATAAAAATATTTGAAGACTAAGCAGATCAACAAGGAAATAGAAAGCTTGTAAAAAATAAGCCGACTGAACCTAACATTTATATGCTGAACCATTTATGCAAAAATAGAAGTCTGTAAATCTTCTGAAGCAAACAATTATTATCCAATACAAACAATATCTAAGGACATCATACATTAAAAAATATATGTACAGTTACATATATGTACATGTTACATTTACACAGTATTTTCTGCGAGCACAATGGAATAGGATTAGAAATCAATAACAGAGAATTGAAAGTTTTATAAATATGTGGATTAAGCACACAATCATGAATAGATTTAGGAAGTCACAAAGACATGAGAAATACTTTGAAGTGAATTAAGCCAAAATCTCAACAAACAAAAACAAATAGGATGCAAGTACTGGAGTCCTTAGAGGGAAATCTATAGCTATGTCTATTTTAGAAACAACTCCCTAAATAATAACTTAATCTCTCACCACAAGACACTGGAAAAGTAAGGGCAAATCAAACCTAATGCAAGAACAACAGAGGAAGTAATCAAGATAAGGAAGTAATAAAGCAGAGAAAGAGTAAAAGTAGAAATCAAACCAAAAGCATGTATTTTGAAACAAGCAATGGAATTGACAGATAGGTGTGTGTGTGTGTGTGTGTGTGTGTGTGTGTGTGTGTGTGTGGAAGAATTTTTCTGAGACCTCTGAAATAAATCAAGCCATGAGGGAATATGGTTCCAGAGAATCACAAATAATGAATGATGGGTCCGATAGATGCTAGTTATAGAGGGAGGTGAGACAGTATTATCTCTGAACTCATTCCTTTGTGCTGGGCAAAGAGTAGTGCATTTCTTGGGTTCATCTATCTTCTAACTCCAGATATACATTGTAAAGAATGTACTATGAGAACAGGTTACAATGCACAATGATTACAAGAGTCAAGTTTAGACAGGAAAGATCTTATAGCAGCATAGAGAAATCACAATGGGTAAGTAAATTATGAAGGTGGCAGAATTCGGGCAGGCCAAAGAAATAGTAGCCAGTGGTCAGCTGCACGCATTGATTATAAATGTCCTGTTCTCCAGGCTCTGGAGTACATCCTGTTCTGTCAGGAGCATGAAAATAAAACAACTTTCAAACCAAAGAGCTTTGGATACAAATCCTGGAGTAGGTATTCACTAACAGATAATGTCCGGGAGATTATTTAATTTTCCTAAGACTCAGCCACTTAATTAGCCAATTTGGTTCATTGATAATGTCACAGCCATTGTACATAATGATGAGTATCACAAAGACATTTTCATGCAAGTATATCACATATTTTGCCTTGATTCATCTTTTATACCTTTGCTTTTTCTTCCTCTCCTTTATCCTTCTTCCTTCTCACATCATTTCAGTTCACAAATTCCTCTTTAAAAGTTGTTCTGATAACAAAATGGAATTGAATTAAAAGTATATTTTATATACTTTATACCACTTAGTACTGAAGACATGTTAACTAGATGGAAGATGCTACTGGTACTTTTTTGTTTGTATTGTTGTTTTATTACAATAGTTACAAATAAATGTGAGATAAATGGCTAATTCAGTTGGAATTAATTTTTCTCAAGCAGTACAGTAGCAGAGATGTGATTTCATGGCTGGCAAGAACCCAATGTGTAGTTATCAAAATGGTTCATTGCATAAACTTGCTCCCATGATCCTGATATTTGCAAATATGAAATTCCCTTTGGATTATCCAGTCTTTATTATTATTGTTTATTGGGTACTTCCACAAATATTAGTGGTATACCATTATCATATTCACCTCCCACCACCCTCCATTTCCCCCCTCCCAAATCTTTTCTCCACTAAATCTCTTTTTCATATATATGTATGCATGTGTGTGTGTGTGTGTGTATATACATATATATATATGTATATGTATATACATACACACATATATATGTATGTATGTGTATGTGTATGGTATTCACTGTGGGCTAATTAGGGCCTCCATTCATTTCAAGGAGGGAGAGGTACATCAGGGGTATTTCTACCCACCCTGTGGCTCTTATAATCTTCCCTCTCCTTCTTCTGTAGCAATTCCTAAGCCTTGGATATACTAGCAGTTTGTTTTACATTTTGAGTTCTCTTTAGCACCTGTACTTCTGTTTAAATTTGTTTCAGTTCAGCTGTGTTTGCTGCTATTTCCCTGGAGGTTGTTGTCAGGCTAGCATTGATAGCAATATTCCTGTTGCTACTTCCTCGGCACTTTCTCCTGGACCCTGGTAAAAGTGGTAGAGGTGACACTTCTTAGTGGTAAGCCATTTACCATCTTTTCTTGTTGAATTGGTGGATGTTGGATCTCCTCAGTATCCTCTGCCATCTGTAAAATAAAACAGATTCTCCAAACAAGGGTGTGAGAAGCTTTGAGAAAGTGGGATATTTGAGAGACATTTTGGTGAGGATACCCGCTGAACTTGTCTAGAGAATAATGGAGGCGTCTCTCTGGGGGTTGTGAGTTTCCTGTCTGTGGGGTGTTGACTTTGTTCCCAGTACCAGATATGAACTCTCTCCAACCTGAGCAGGGCTCATGTCCATGTGGAGGGAGGTTGGTTACCCCATGGGCTGTCTGCCACTATTGAACAAGTGTGTGTTGCTTGTTCCTCTGCATACTTTGCAGGGTCATTTGTTTATTCATGATCTTGGTGACAATTACCACATATAGCTCCCATAGCACTTTCTAGCACAATGAGGGTTTGTCAGGGGAGGATTGCCATTCCTCATGGTTCTCATGTGGTCTCTAGGTGTCCTAGGATGTCAGCCTGTGTGTCTTCACAATAGAGTCTTAACATTTAGCTCTGTTGGTTCACCAAGTGCATGGCAATAGCCTATGTTGATTTTGAGTTCTCATGGATCTAACCTAGTGAACTGCTTGCTGGGGGGGGCGGGGCGGGTAACCTGGTTCTGGTCAGGAGATTCATAAGCCAGAGCTTGTGATTTTAGAATTAAGCTCTTTCCACCTTCTACTGGTCATATGGGTCTGGTCCGTCCAACTGACCTGTAACTGAGACAGAAATCTGGAGCTTAGATGAGGGGGATGTTACTATATAAACCTGACTACATGGATTTTAGGCCTTTGGAACTGGTTTGTTGGAAAAATGTAGACAAGTTTGAAATGTTGAGCTAGGACCACTCAATGACTCAATGAGTCATTCCAGTAGGAATCTAAACACCATAATGCTGGAGAAGTACACACAGGAGAGGCCTCACTTGTAAAGTTTCAGAAGAGAATAAGGAGTCTACTAGTTTATACAATATTCTGACAGAAAATCTGGCTACATCCTACCCATGGTTTATATTTCTTTAGAAAACAGTGTTTTCAAATGTCTAAGAAAAGATCTAAAGAAATATAAATCTAATTTTTCAGTACTTCTGTAGCAGTAGATGATTCTCTACAAATATGATCAGATTTACAAAAGAAAATAATAATATTCAGAAGAGGGAGTGTTTGAAGGCAACTGAATGGTTGATTGTTGCAGGGCAGTAACCCAGTTCTGGTCCTGGGATTCACAAGCTAGAGCCTGTGGTTTTAGGATTAAGATTTCTCCACCTTCTACAGTGCATTTGGGTCTGGTCCATCCCACTCACTAAACTGAGGGATGTATCTTATACCGATGTCATGGAGGGCATTTCCTAATGTTCTAATTACTTTAGTCTTTATTTTTGTGTAGTTTCCCTCCCCATGCTCCCTTCCTCAGGCCTCTTACCCTCCCACTGCTATTATTCTTTCCCTCTATTCATTTGTGTGTTATTCCCTCCTCTCTTCCCCTCCCTATTTTTACTTTTTCCTGGTCTCATTCAAGTTTTATGCTCATCGACCTAATGCTTACTGCCTTTTGCTCTCCTTTGAGCTGGTCCATTTTAGGAACCACATATGAGAGAAAATGTGTCGTTTGTCTTTCTTAGACTGTGTGACCTCGCTTAGGAGGATATTTTCCAAGGCTGTCCATTTTCCTGTAAATTTCATTGTTTCATTTTTCCTTTCTGCTGAGGTGTATATGTACCACATCTGCATTATGCATTCATCTGTTTATGGGTATCATGGTTGATTTCTATTCCTAGCTATTGTGAATAGAGTGGCAATAAACATAAATAAAGTAAAGAGTGAAGTCTTTGGGGTAAATGGCCAGAGTAGAATAGCTGAGTCAGATGATAGTTCTGCTTTCATCATTTTCAAGAGTCTTCATACTGATTTCCATAATAATTTTACATGTTTGCACTCCAAATAGCAGTGAATAAGTGTTCCTCTTTCCCCACATCCTTGCCAGCATCTGTTTTCATTTGATTTTGTGATGATTGTCATCCTGATTAGAGTAAGGGGGAATCTCAAAGATGTTTTTATTTGCATTTCCTTAATGGCTAAAGCTGTTGATCATTTCTGTGAGTAGTGCCCATTTGTAATTCTCCCTAGGAGAATTCTCTTTTAAGTTCTCTGCCCCATTTTTTGAGTGGATTATTTGATTTTTTTGTTTCTTAGTTTTGTGAGTTCTTTGTAGATTCTAGATATTAGGCTTCTGTCTGAGGTATAGCTGGTGAAGATTTTTTCCCATTCTTTGGGTTGTCCATTGGCTTCCTTTATGGTATTCCTGTCTGTACAAAAGCTTTTTGGTTTCATGAGATCCCACTGATTGAGTGTTTGTTCAATTTGTGGAGCTCCTGGGAACTTATTTAAGAAGTATTGGGGCTGGAGAAATGGTCTAGTGGTTAAGGTGCTTGCCTGCAAAGTCTGAGAACCAAGGTTTGATTTCCTAGGACCCACATAAGCCAGATGCACATGGTGGCACATGTGTCTGTAGTTTGCCATGGCTAGAGGTCCTGGCATGCCCATTCTCAGTCTGTCTCTCTCTCTTTCTCATGAATAAATAAATGACAATATTTTTTAAAAGAAAATCTTTCTGCATGCATATATCTTGGAATAGTATTCTCCCTATTTTTTCTTCCAGTTATTTTATGTCTTTAATCCATTTGAACTTGATTTTTGTGTGTGGTAAGAGAAGTGGGCCTAGATTTATTTTTCTACATATGGTTATCCAGTTTCTCCAGTGCATTTGTTGAAAATGCTATCTTCTCCAGTGTGCATTGTAGGCTCCCTAGTTGAAGATCCAGTAGCTATAGTTGCTTGAACTAAGGCTTGGATCTTCTATTTTGCTTCATTCATGTTTATTTCTGTTTTTTTTTTTATGACAATACCATGCTACTGTTGTTACTCTGGCTTTGTAGTATAACTTGAAATCAAATATGGTGACATCTCCAGTGATGTTTCTTTTGCAGAGGATAGTTTTGGATTTCTGAGGCCTTCTGTACTTCCATATGAATTTTGAAACTATTTTTTTCCTATTTCTGTGAGGAATGATGCTGTAATTTTTATTGGCATTGCATTGAATCTGTATATTGCTTTTGGTAAAATGGCCATTTTCACATTATTAATTCTACTAATTCGTGAACATGGGAAGTCTCTCTACCTTCACATGTCCTCCTCAATTTATTTCATTAATGTTTTTATTGAGTAGGTATTTCACTTGGTTAGTGATATTCCAAGATATTTGATTTTTTGTGCCTATAGAAAACTGAACAGTCTTGCTGATCTCTGTCTGTGTGTTAGTCTTTGGCACATAGGAAGACCACTGACTTTTGTGTGTTGATTGTTGTATCTTGCCGCTTTGTTAAGAGAAGTTATCACCTGTAGAAGTATTCTGGTAGAGTTTTTCAGGTCAGTAATATATCATGTCATCTGCCTGTACAACTAGTTTGACTTCTTCCATTCCAATTTGTATTCCTTTTATTTCTCTCTGTTTTCTTATTGCTTGGGCTAGGATATCTAGTACTATATTGAAGAAAAGTGGTGACAGTGGGCATCCCTGTCTTGTTGCCTACCTCAGTGGAAATGCTTATATCTCTCTCCTCATTTAGTATGATGTGGGCCATAGGTGCTTTATAAACAGATTTTATTATGTTGGGATAGGATTCTCCTATCCCTTGTCTCTCCAGCATTTTGATCATGAAGTGGTTCTGTATTTTGTTGAAGGCTTTCTCTGCAGCTGTTGGAAATCATCAAGTTTTAAATGCATTATTTTCTATGGAGTGTAGGCTTCATCAGCACAATGGAGTAAGCCCAGAGTTTGTCATTCCTCTCTATGATGAACTTAGAGCATGAAAGTTTAATTAAAAAATTCTACATTTAGGTAGTTTTCTTTAGGCTAAGCAAATAGTTACCTGGTATGATTGTAGATTGTCTTTGAGTGGGAACTTTCCTTGAATTCAGGAACATAGTCAACAGGTATGGACCATATGCTAAATTCTTGGTTTTGGGGAGAAAAAGAAAATAATTACATATTTAGATTAACAATAATAGCTTTCAGCTCAACTTCCACAGATGGAAGAATAGGCTTGGGTATATTCAGTAACCAAGTAACAAAAATCAAGATCAGCTGGGCATGGTGGTGCATGCCTTTAATCCCAGCACTTGGGAGACAGAGGTAGGAGGATCACCCACCGTGAGTTCAAGGCCACCCTGATACTACTTAGTGAATTCCAGGTCAGCCTGAGCTAGAGTGAGACCCTATCTCAGAAAAAAAAAAACAACAACAACAAAAAAAAAAATCAAGATCAAGTCTGTTTGAGCTCAAGATGACTCCTTCAGTCCTGTTTGCTCTCCTGAGTGTACTGACCTACCACTGCATCTGGAAATGAGTATTTCTAAGCCAGAATCCAGACTTCTAGGAAGGATATGTATAGAAACCTGAGCATCATCAAAATTTCATGATGAACACTGATGGGAAGTCATAGCTGAATGAAGAAGTATGCACAGAGGAAAACTATCTTCATATCTCTTTAAGTCTCTTTCTCTTAAGTTCAATATTCAGCCATTTACTTAATTATTGAGTGAATGGGAGTATAAGGGTTCATCTATGAGTAAACAGATAACTAAATGCAATTATATTTGGTTTGTGAGGACCTCATAATTTCTATGGTGAAAAGGAAGTTTTCTTCCTCTGAAGCATCATTCCACTTTATCCTGGGGAATTGAACTCAGGCATTCTCAGCCCTCTCATGCCTCATGCTTATAGAAAGTTCTATTACCTGCTGAGCCATCTTCCTTCCCAGCTCCTATTAAAATAAACTCCTAATTTAGAGTTAATCCATCTATTATGTTTATATTACCTATTTTCTATATGGTTCCTGATATAATAATAAGAGCATATAGGGTTTTCTGATTTATTAATTTTGTGTCATATACAGTTATTTCAACTCTGCATTTAAGAGTTAGGGGAACACATTTGAGGGTGATTTTAGTCTGTATTCCAAGCTTGAGGCTTACTTCCTAAGTCAAATAGAGTCCTATTGCTGGGATAGTGCCTTGAGTAGCTTAGAGAATTAATATATTTGGTGGTGCACAGGCAAGCCTCTATATTATTCATCACCACACACTAGAAGGAGCAGAGATGTGAGAGAAGGCCAAGGCAGTACAACCTGGGGCTTCCTTTCCATTTGTCCATAAAGGAAGATTAATGAGTACTTCTACTGGTGTAGAAGGGATTCTAGAGACAGCAGCAATTAGGGTCATGTGAGGATATGTCTTAACATTAAAAATAAATCATGGGGATTTTCCAAGGCTTTAGACATTTCATCTCAAAGTAAGAGATAAAGCAATTGAATGAAGGAGTGTGCAAATCAGGTGTAATGGGCTCGTGGTAGGTAAAACTATAAATCCAAGTGAAAGTTAATGAACTGTAAGAGTGAGAAAATAAAGAAAGATTGCTATGGCTAGGTGCCCCACATTGCTGGGATGAACCTCCAGACCAGACAGAGGTTAAAGGAGAAAGGGATTTATTTCAGGCTTATAGATCCAGGGGAAGTTCTATAATAGGGGAAGAAGCTGGCCCTGTTTCACAGATCCACACCAAGATAAAAACCATAATGAGCACTACAAAGCAAGCAACCAGCAATGAAATAGCAGTGGCCCAGGCAGAATCACTCTATATACCTTAGGCTGGAATTTAGATCTTTCCCCAGTAAAATACCCCCTCCTACACACACACACACACACACACACACACACACACGTGACAACATCTTTATTTACTCTATGGGAAGAATGTTCTTGATTCCTAAATCAAGGAGCAGATAAGAGATCATGAAAGACATATCATGAAAAGGACAAATATATGCTGATCAGGGATCTCAGTACTTGTTTAGTAAATGAATAGCCATGCACTTGACACAAACAGGTACATGTATGAGGTGCTTTGGCCTGTCTCTCCAAAAACAAAAAAAAAAAAAAAACCAAAAAAACAAAAAAACCAGAAAACAAAATAAACAAAAGGAGTTAGTGAAATCTGTGGGAAATAATTGGGTTTGAACAGGCATGAGTGTCATTAACACTTATCAACAACAGACACTTACTCTTTTCTGTTTCTAATAAAGAAAATGGTTAATCAGTTCAAATGTACAGAACTGGACAATATAAAGTATGATACTGTCATTATAAACAACAGACACTTATCCTCTTTTCTGTTTCTAATAAAGAAAATGGTTAATCAGTTCAAATAACCTTTAAGAACTGGAATTATACTATTCCATTTCACATTTTAGTATTATTTGGTGACTATGCTAAACTCTTTTCTTTTTTTGCCACGTCTGCTCTGATGCTTAACAATGTTATAATGTCATGGTCAGTATTCATCTGTGTTGGGAGAAACATGTCTAGAGGTTACGAATAGTGCCAGGTATAGTGGTCTGTAATCCCAGTGCTCAGGGGCTGAGGCAAAAGTATTAAGAGTTCTGGACCTGGTTACAAGAGAACCTATCTCAAATAAATAATAAATAAAATAGTTCATTAATAAAAAAGGTACAATTATGAGGATACCTTGATCAGGGTAAAATTGTCGGGACCAGAATAGGTAACAATTCTTATTAAATTCTGAAGACATGCAGAAGCAGTAAACATAAGCTATTAATCATTGTACCTGGGGTAAATTAAAATTTAAAACTACCAGTAAATAGTGAAATCATTTAACACTAAGCAATTCTTATTTCAGCACAAGTAGAGTCCTGTGGTGTCATGTGCTCAAAGTTATCCTTGACTTCTGACTTTCTGGCAACATCTCCTTCCTGTCATCTTTGGCTTGTGTCCTTCTTTACAGCTCCTCAGCCTTTAAGGATACTCTAGCATCCAACTTTCCCTTGCAACTCAATTCCTCATGCTCCCACTTTCTTTCCTATCAGTTTAAGGAAACACACAGTTTAAAGAAGAGAATATAGCAAGTCTGGGAATTTCTAGCACCCCCAGAATTGAGTTTAATGAGATGCCACCAGGAGATGATGTCCACATTGGTCCTTTCCCTGTACTATTTATGCTTTCTAAGAAGGGCTGCCACATTTCAGGGTCAACTGATTTCACCATGAAAAATAATTTCCTTTTCAATAGGAGACTTTAAGTAAAACATTTCCCTCATTATCACCCCACAGTGATATCAAATTTTTCATATACCAGAAGCTAGAGCCCCAGTGAGATAATAGCTATCAAACTCATTGAAAAGTTGAGGTATGTGCACATGTATGTATTTGCAAGTGACAAACTTTGGAGTTCCTATTGCTCCTCAAAGATTTATAATGTTTTTCTTTATGGAAAGAGAGAGAGGAGAGAGAGAGAGGGAGGGAGGGAGAAACAGACAGACAGACAATTCATACCAGTGCCTCCTGCTGTTGCAAAGGAACTCCAGATGAATGTGCCACTCTGTGCATCTGGGTCTATGTGGATATTGGAGAATCTAACCTAGGCCATTAGGCTTTGCAAGCAAGCTCCTTTAAGTATTGAACAATCTCTTTCACCCTGTAATATTTTGTACTGCATCTTCTCTGAGGTTCTTATTATTTTGCTTAGATTTATTGTAGTTAACAAAAGCCATCAGAGAAACTTTATGCCTATTTTAATAAGGCTGGTGGCATTGTGATGGTTGAAATTTGTTTTGGATTTGTGGTTGTTAAGGTGAAAGATTTTATTTTTATAATTTTTTTTCAAGGTATGGTCTTGCTCTAACCCAGGCTGGCCTGGAATTCACTATGTAGTTTCTGGGTGGTTTGAACTCATGGTGATCCTCCTACCTCTGCCTCCTGAGTACTAGGATGAACAGCATGCACTACCACACCTGGCAAGGTGAAATATTTTTAAATAAAAATTGATGAGTAAGTTATTCAGACTAATTACATAAACATAATTCTATTTAAAAAAATCTCATTACTGGAGCCAGAGATGGTTCAGCAGTTAAGGTGCTTGCCTACAAAGCCTAATGACCTAGGTTCTATTCCCTAGTACCCATGTAAGCCAGATGCACAAAGTGGCACATGCATCTGCAGTTTGTTTGCAGTGGCTGGAGGCCCTGGTGCATCCACTCATATTCTCTCTCTCTCTTCTCTCTGCTTCCAAATAAATAAATAAATTGTTTTTAAACATCTCACTTCCTCAAGCAAGTTATTTTATAATTCTGTTCTTCATTTTCTTGATATGAAATCTGAGACTAAATAAAGTGAATTACTAAGCTTTTTCAGCTATCCTTCCCTGTGGTTCTGAATCTTCCATGGCTGCAGTCTCTCAAACCATTATTCATGTATGAAACTGAGTAACTACTAGGTACAAACATCATGTTTGGTTGTAGGAAATAGCTATCATTTCCTTAGTTTTCCTATTTTGGACTTTTCCCAAGAACGACTGAAATACTTTTGGACAAGTGAGTGCATATGATTAGAAATAAGAAGAAATAAGGACGACAAAGGTCATACCTTCATGAGCAAGCAGAATACTATGAGTATGTGATAAGCACAATGTCTACATAAAACGGCTTACCTACCCTAAATGTGCTAATGTGGTTAGTTAGAATTTCCTCCTTAAGATAATTGGCTAAAACCACCCATATCCAAAATGGCCATCTAAATGACCTCTAGCAGACCCCATACTCTGTTTATAATCTAACTTACATATTAAATGACACCTGCATCAGCCACCATGCCAGGAAGCACTAGCCCATAAAAGCTGCAGAGTTGGTGACCAAATTCTGCAAAATCCCTACCTATTCCTGAAAAAAGACACAAATATATTCCCTTTCCTTAGCTATCCTCCCCACCTCATTCATTAACACTCTGTGAATTCCCAATCCTTGATAAGTCAAGAAGTTGATGCGTGAATGAGTCCCTCATTTCCCCAATTTTCAGCCACTCAATAAACATGCTCTTTGCACTCAGTCTCAGATTTGTCTTTGACTTCTTGACACCAAGTAGAGAAAGATTCCTTTTGTGGAGTCTCCTCCTTAAGAGATGGGCCAAAAAACTTGTTAGGAACATTCAACTGAATACACTGAGCAAGGCCAGGGAGGAAGCGAACATGGTTGGTGCATTTTCCAGTATATGTCAGGTTTGCAAACTGCTATTTGCTCTTCCTTCTCAAAGTTTTTTTTTTTTTTTTAATCTATACTATTTGATTTGGATACTTTTTCTGTTATATCCACATTTCCTTTTAATTTTTCATTATTTTAAATAATTTATATTGTAAATGCTGTCATATGAATCTAATTTAAATACTAATTGTTATTCAGCTGTAGCAGTTTGTGAAACCTTTCTGTTTATTTCTGATTTACAGTGTTTTTTCAAAATTATATTATTATATGTGCCCTTGTTTTTCTTCCCTTATACCTTGTGCTTGAGTAAGAAATGTTTTGATGTATACAAGGGTATAGTGGAAAGAACATTGACTATGAACCAAGGAGATCTGAGAGCCCGGATAAAAAGTCACTTGTAACAACTGTAAAAAGTTCAGGAAATATATATGTGGTCTTTTATTACCTCACCCCTATTCCCATTTCCCTGAGGGGCCTCCTCAGTTGGGTTATAAGATTCACTGTGGGGTCATGAAGGCCTCAGTCAGTCCCACTGGGGTAGTGAGGGTACCATGCCTCAGGGTATTCCTGCCCACTCTGTGGCTTTTACAATATTTTTGCTTACCCCACCCCCTTCTGCAATGTTCCCTGAACCATGACAGGCCTGGTGGCAGTCCGATTTAGTGTTTAGTTCTTTGTAGCCTCTGAATGTCTGCTTTGATAGGTTTGCTTGATCATTGTGTCTTCAATCATCACCTTGGAACTGGTTGTTAGGCTTGCAGTAAGAGCAGGGTTTCTGGCACACTGCCACTGTAAGTTCTCCTGGGCCCTGACAGGTGTAGAAGAGGTGGCAAGTCTCATGGTGGGCAGTTGGTTATCTTCTTGTCTCATCTATGGATCTCAACCCTCCTCCATTTTCTCAGCCATCTGTAAAATAAAGCAGATTCTCCAACTAAGAGTGAGAGCAGCTTGGGTTAAAGGGGGGGTATGCAAAGTTATTTGAGAGATTTTTGGATTTTTCTCTCCTTTAGAGAACAGAGGGGTCTTCTCTCTGAAGTATGACTTTTCTGACTATGGAAATCTGACTTGATTTCTAGTACCAGGTATAAGTTCTCTCTCACTGAGTGGGCCTCATGTCCAATCAGAGAAGTTGGTTACCCACAGAGGTTGTGTGCCACTTTCCACAAGTGTGTACTTCTTGTCCAGCTGGTTGATTTTGTAGTCTGCAAGGTCCCCTGCTTATTCATGCTCTTGGTGACCCTTTTCTTCACATTTTACTGGAGGAAATAACATGTGATTATAGTATTTATCTTATTGATCTGTTATTAAGATCTACAGATTAGTAATGAAACAGTTTAACTTCATAGTAATATAAATATATTTCAGGGTAACTTTTGGTGTTTCTTTTACAATATTTATTTTAGATAAAGTTTATAATTGGTATTTTGGTTGGTCCTGATATATTGACTAGGGGAAATTTATACTTTTATTTGATGGCACTTAAATTTCTTTGATAATATTGATCCATTTGTTTATTTATATGTTTTTCATTTATTCAGCCTTCTTTTATAACTTCTATATTTAATATTACATTATTTAGGTCAGGCTTGATACTCACTAGATTAATTCATGAATATTCTATTTTTATGCAAAGAGATAGTAGAAAGTAAAAATATGTTTTAGACAGCTTGACAGGAAACAGTGTTAGAAATGTTTCAATTAGAGAAACTCAAAATATTGCTTTTATTAAGGAATTCATGGAATGTTTTGAAAATATTTGCTCAAGTTATTCACTCTTAAATCATCCAGTTAATATTTTGACAGCTCTATCCATTGTGAATTCATTATTTGTTGAATTACATTCTGTGCAAGAAAAAAAATCACTTGACATTTTAAAATATATTGGTAAATAACATAGTAGGAATAAGGCCTACTGCAATGGTAGATGCCTTTTTGAGATAAATGACTATTTCCTTTCTTATGCTTCAGCTACTTTCAAACAAGCTCAATTAACAAAAGAATAACCAAGAAGGTGTTTTTAATTGGTTGGACAATAACAATGGCCCAAATCATGGGCATTCAGTGTATACTAGGAAGAGCACACCACAGAAATTCCTTTAATTCTCAGGGAACCCTAACAAGGTAAATGTCAAGAACTCAGTTTTACAGATGGATACCCTGCTCAAATCACCTAGCCCAGAGCTTTTCCTCCCCACCCACACAGCCTGTGCTGGTTCCCTCCACAGTCATTGCCTCCCATTTACAGAAAACCAATCAAGCAGCTAGGAAAGGTTGGAGCATCTCTAGACACATTAGCAAACATTTGTAGCATGTTGTTCCTGCAAAAAGTAGGGACTCTCAGTTCTTTCCTATATGAGGGAGTGCAAAGAACAGCCTGTGCACCACATATATACCACATCTTAAAAATGGCTTTTGGGCTGGAGATAAGGCTTAGCTGTTAAGGCGCCTGCCTCCTAAGCCTAAGAACGCCTGTTCCAATCTCCAAGTCCCACGTTTAGCCAGATGCAAAGTGACGCAAGGGCGCAATGCCGCACTTGACCACAGGGGGCGCACGCATCTGGATTTCGTTCACAGCAGCTGAGAGACTACTGGCGCACCCATTCTCTATCTGTCTTCCTCTCCCTCTCTCTCTGTCTCTCTCTCTATGTCTCTCTCCAAATAAAAAAGACTTTTAAGTAAATTAGAGAAAATATTTACTTTCCCACAGCCCCCACTACAGATAAACACACTAATTCATATGCAAATGCACACTTAGACACTGTGTATTAGCTTCATAAAGGGTCCAGTTTCTTTTTGCAAAATCATATTTACCTTTATTGGTTTGTTTAAAATTGACATGTTTTAACTGTCAACTTTCTGAAGACAACATGACTGTCAGTTTATTGAAGATTTTTTCAGTACAAACTTACTTAATTGTCTTGTTTTGAAGAGCTGAAAAGAATCACAAAAAAAGCGAATGAGTAACTCACATGAATGTTCCACCAAGCATACAAAAGGCATGTATAGGAAATATAACAATTCTCATCCATTTAGACTGCATTATAATATGATTATCATACAAAAGGTGAAGTGATATTTATGTATTTACTCACTAGTACAAAACAAAATCTTTGGTTTTTGCTGTGGCTAAATATTTCCTCTCAGCCTTCCCTACACATATGTCAGAAAATCACTTTTGCGAACACTTTATTGTATTGCAGAACATATAATATTATATTCAATGATTCACTACAAATACACTCTCGACATACATGTATGTGCTCCTATTTGAAGCCCCAACAACAATCAACAGAGGTCTCTATTCATAATACATGTAAATCAATGTGCTACTATTTATTTATACCTATTTAAATAGGTATAAATAGATAAAATAGCTAAAACTGAATAAATGTTGATTTAATAATACATTAGAATATGTCCAGTATTGTTTTCCAAAAGTAATAGTAGTTACTAAGAAATTATTGAATTCAAATTTTAGAATTATTGAGATATAAAAATGACTGTATAGGGCTGGAAGATGGCTTAGTGGTTAAGGAACTTGCCTGCCAAGACTAAGGACCCAAGTTTGATTCTCCAGATCCCACTTAAACCAGAGGTAAAAAGGTGAGGCAGGTGCAAAGTCTCACATGCCCATTAGGTGGCACAAATGCCTGGAGTTTGATTTCACTGGATGAGGCCCTGGCATGCCACTTCTCTCTCACACTCTGTAAAATAATAATAAAAATGTAAAAAAAAAAAAAAAAAAAAAAAAAAAGAAAAAAATGAGCTGGGCATGGTGGTGCACACTTTTAATCCCAGCACTTCAGAGGTAGAGATAGGAGGATCACTGTGAATTCAAGGCCACCCTGAGACTGACTACATAGTGAATTTCAGGTCAGCCTGAGCTAGAGTGAGACGCTACCTGAAAAAAAAAAAATGAGTGTATAGGATTGAATAAGTTTATTGGCTATTTTCAGTGAGAAACATTTTGAGATTTTTTTCCCAGCATGAAACTGGGTAGGGTCCTGGAGACATGGCTCAGCAATTAAAGGTACTTGCTTGCCAGCCTCCTGGTGCAAGTTTGATTCCCCAGCACCCATGTAAAGCTGGATGCTTAGTGACACACTTGTCCTCTAGGAATGGTTTTATTCTTAACAACAGTAAAGGAAGCAAACTATAATATATAAGAACCTATTTCAGAAGGAAACACATTAGTGTGTTTGAAGTAAAAAAAATGAGATGTTAAACATCCTTTACATAAAATATGCTTACTGTGTGTGTGTGTGTGTGTGTGTGTGTGTGTGTGTGTGTGTGTGTGTGTGTGTGTGTGTGTGCATACATAAATTCACATACATAAACTCACATACATACTTACCTACTTCTTCTTTATGAAAGGTTCAATTTTGAGTTAGGAAATTACTTTACTAGCTGAAATTGCTAGACCAAAAATATGAACCTTAAACCAGATTATGGTTTAGCTTCATGCCATATTTTTCTCTTTTTCTAATACTCAGTGAACTAAAACAGAAAAATATAAGCCTCTTTCCTTTAGACACTTTGCATTTCTCTTAAAAATATACATAGTTTCAGAAGCAGCACTTAAATGTATCAACATAAAGTTATTAAGCAATGGCTAGGGTAGCACAACGAATTTAAATTCATAACTTGAGCTACTGCTTACAAACCAACCCCACCATCTAAGCACTGTGTTTTTCTGTAAGTCTTTGTCTTCTAAACCATAAATATTTCTGTATTACTGGTAGTAGAGCTGAGCACACAAAGTTGTTTTTGCTTTTTGCTGTATGAGAATTGATTAGTACAGTGGTTTATAAATGTCCTAAAACAAAGCAATGCATCTTTATAAAAATAAATGCTGATAATTATAATGATACTGATATTTATACCTGCAACGCAATTTTCCCTCTTTGTATTTATAAGACCCCATAGTAAGATGGAGATGCAGGTAGATGGGTTGAGGACACGGTCGTCCTTTTTGTTATATAAGCAAAGTTGTTAGGTGCTTCCAGAGAGATTGCTTAATAAACAGGCAAATTGGCTCATGTATCCTCCTTTCTACTCTCATTCCCTCCCTTCTGCCCAAAGCACAGATCCCACCTGGAACAGTGATAGACCTTGTAGCAGACAGCTTCAAGTTTGCTGAGATGAACTTCCAGACCAGGCACAGTTATGGAGGAAGGAATTTATTGAAGCTTATAGATCCAGGGAAAGTTCCATAAAGGCAGAAGAAGCTGGCCTGCTCTTATATAACCAGGCAAGAGAGAGCCAGAAAGCCAAAAAGCCAAAAACCACACAGCACACTTCAGGAACTCCAGCTAGGCACACTTTGCATATCTTTAGATTGAAATCACAAACCCACCACCACACCTTAAGATCCACCCAGTGACACTGCTTCCAGCCAGGTGGCTGCAGATGCAAACAACAAACTAATAAAACACCAAATATATTGGGGACCATTTATTCAAACTACCACAGACTGAAACACACATGTTAAGGAGAGAGAAAGAGAACTCAGCATCCAAACCATTGCAAACAGAACTTGCTACCAGACCTTGCCTTTTTATGAGGAACAGAATATAAACATACCTTTTACCCACCTGTATTTGCCAGGATTTCTATTGATAACAGGGACTGCAACTCTTAATTGATAAAAATGCGACTTCAGATAAAAATAACCTGGGAAGTCTTTGAGGAGAACACTGAGTTTTGGAAACAGCAATGGTTTATTATCTTCATAGTTTGGCCCTTGCTGATCAATGAGCTCACTGAAAAAAGGGACACTGTCACAATGTGTTGTATGTTCTGAATGCCCACTGAATGTAACCCATATATGATGTTTATTAAATGCATGGTAAACGAAAACAAATGAATATGTGAATTAACAGGATATATTGGTCCTTTCTCAGCACTGGGAAAATCACCTCTTTGCTCTGGGGAATTTCCTGACACAGAGCTTCCATGTATGGTAGTAAAAGGCTGCGTGGATCTGTTGTACTAGCCTGGAGTCTCAGGTCTGCTCCCTGATCACAAAACCGCTGAGCTGGAAAGAGCATTGTGTTGCCCTGAGCTGCCACGGGGTGCAATTTGTCATGTCCTTTCTAGTCGCTTTCTAAGGAAGTACCATTGGATAGATACTTGTATTAGGAAGGCAGAGTGAAAGCTTTTCTAAATCTCGGTTTTCCTCTTTCCAAAATAGGAATTACATCTAGGTCATAGGGCTGATATGAAGACTGACATAAGTAAACTATTAAGCACATGCCTGTCCCATAGCAACCTCTCAATAAAAGGCAATTCTAATGTTAGACCATGTAATATTACATTGATGTTACATAAAGTACGTTGCGAATAATTTTTAGGGTATTTCAAGGTTGCATAAAGAAGAAAGGTTTACTTTGGAATAAAACATCTCTGAAACAGGACTTAATTTACAATATATATTGCTCAAGAAGCATCTGTATTCTGGAAATGACTACTGATGAACCTTTGACTTCTCCCAGTGGATGGAAACAAGAACCACACTGATCCAGAATGCAACACATCCAGACTCCCTCCCATTATACAAACAAAAAGAAATATGGGCAGAAGCCAGCCACTACAGTTTTCATCATCTCTTCCTTGCCAATGCCCCTTTCTCTTCCTTCCTGAGCTATTTTTAAGATGCAGTGAATCAAATTATTTCAGCAAGAATAGGCTTTCATCCTCACATTTCAAAAAGATTGATGTTCATATTAATTATGGACCAGCTCTGTCTCTTTCCTCCAGCAGTTCTTTTTTTTTTTTTTTTTTTGCTGCTGCTTTAAAACATCTTTATTCATTTTAAAGTCACCTCTTAATCAATTTTTGAGTTCCAGGTGGTTTGTGGAGATGGAGAGCTAACTACACAAAATATCATAACTGCTGCTTAAGTTTTCAGTGGCTATTTCAAATCAGATTCAACAGTACCATTTCACAACCTACTGCCACATAGCCTGCTAGTTAAATCCAGACAGGTTAGACAAATATGTCCATTTATCTGTTGAGAAGTAAACACACCATCAGAAATTCCCTGTAATAAATGGGTCTGATGTCTCTGTAGTCTACTTCTATTATTCATCACCATTCTGTCCTATGTTCTAGGTACCTGCACTGGCAGGTCTCAACTGCACTACATTCTTCTGAACATCCATGGCCTTGCTAAGCTCCATCTGCCTGTAATCAACTCAGTATGCCAGTCACCATGCTTTCTTCTTCACTTCTATTTGTCCTGACAGACTTGACTCTTTTCCTCGTGGCATCTAAGCCATAATTGTGTGTCATTTTTGATGGTCATTGCAAACTTCATCCTTATTAGTTCCAATTGCACTTCCTACTTAGAGGATTTGATTTTAACCTAAGAGTTATGTAAAAATAGTGGCATGTCTGGGTTGTTTACCTCTAAGCAGGGAATGATAGGATACATTAGAAATTCTCTAGCTGTTCTGTGAATAGAATATGTGTTGACAGAATGGTGGAAAACTAAAGTTGGAGTCAATGAAACTATAAGGTACATAGATTACAGGTAATCATGATCCAATAGGAATAGCTCCAGGAGAACAAGACAGGCACTGTCTCAAACAAGGTGGAAAGAGAGGACTGACACCTTGAGGTTGTCCTCTGGCCTCTATATGCATGTCATGGTGAGTGTGCATACACACACCCTCTCTTTTTTTTTTAATTTTATTTAAAAAATTTTTGTATTAGTTATCTATATAATGTACATAAAGCAATGATGGTACCATCGTTAGCCTTCTCCCTGCCCTCCCCTCTTCGGGGATTGTGGGTCTTGCATTGTGGGGATATCCATCAGTTATGGGGGTGAGGCAATGTCTTTGTGCCTAATGACCCAACTTATGGCTCTAACAATCTTTCTGCCCCCTCTTCCACGAATTTCCCTAAGCCATGTTGGGTCTGTTTCAGTGATGAGGTCATGGGAGTCTCTGTGTCTCTGGATCTCTGGTTTGGTAGGGGTTGAGAGTTCTCTGTGTCTGTCTCCTTCACCCCTGTGTTGATACCAGGTTCACTGAGAAAGCAGCACTCTTGCTCGTTTCCCCAATTATTCTATGGGTTCAGCTGGTGCCCTGGTGAGGTGCAAAGGGCTGATTCCCTCCTCAGGTTCTACATCCATCTGAAAAAGAGAAGCAAATTCTCGAACAGAGAGTGAGTTCAGTGCAAGATATATGGATAACCATTATTGTTTTAGAGAGCATTTAATGGGTGTAGGCTTTCCTGTATCCCACTATTGGTGGGAGCTTGATATTGGAGAGCAAACTCATATTGGATATGGTTCTGACTTGTTTTCCAGTTCCAGGTATGGGTTCCATCCCACTGAGCAGATCCGTTAGCCACATCAAGAGCAGTTGGTAAACCACCCACATTTATAGTAAATGATTCTTTAACATGAAACCCCAAGAAATATGCAAAAATCACTTTTCACTCATAATCAAGTTCAACAAATTCAAAGAAAAAAATTAAAATATGTATGTATATCTATATTCAAACAATTGAAGATTCATTTTTTTAAATTAGCCACATAATTTAAAACATTAAATTTCTTAGATTTAATTTAACAAAAGATATGGAAAGCATCTAAATTTAAGCCATAAAATATATTTAAAAGAAACTGAAGGAAACCAAAGAACTTTATGGTATATGTCATCTTCATGGGTTAGATAGAAGATCAAATTGTTAAGATAGCTATAGATTTCACACAATCCTAGCTAAAATTTCTGCCAGCAGTCTTGAGAAGCAAGCATCTTTAACCATTGAATTTCTTCCCAACCCCTTATACAGAGTTTTGAAGCAGAATGAAAAAACAGGGTTTAGACTGATAATAGTCCAGCAAGTCTAGTGTTGAAGAAAAAGTCTGGGGACTTATGTTTACCTTTTGTACAGTAGTTAGGGGTGAAATGTAATCAAGAAAATGCATAGAGGAAACACTGATTTAACAATGCTGTTTTAAGCATTAGCAGGAACTGAAAGATTTAAACTAATACCTCAAACAAGAGATTGTATAAAGGAAAAAATGATTAAATTAACTAATATTTTCAATGTACAGAGGATGATATTAAATATTTAAACAATAATTTATAGCTTAAAATTGAGTTATGAGCTTATATTTTGGAAATTTGAGGAAAGCTATTGAAAGATACAAACAGTGGCTGGGTAAAACACCCAAGTGATAGAGCCTTTGAGTCACATGATGCCATGGGTTGGATCCCCAGCATCACCAAAGAACTATACATTCTTATATTAGAAATGAAATGGCAAGTAGGATTAGAGAGTAAAATCTTGGAGAGAAATAATTTAAATATTTTCCTTAGCATTATTTATAATCATGTGAAATTAATATTGCTCTTATTGCACTTATTACATTTAAATATTTAAAAGTCTCATTTCCTCATACACTTCTATATCATTTCTGACCATGTATTTTCCATTGGAAAAAATTGTCATCATAACATCTCAGAGATAATGTTTCATAAAAATAATTTTGAACATCTGCATGTTTATCTCCATAAATACATAGTCCCTACCAGATGTTTCTGTCTGGCTCTGGGCCCAGAGATATTAATGGGATTCTAATGGAGAGGGTCTTGAGCATATCTGCTTATCAGTCTGACTGTGCTTTCAGTCTTCAATTGTACTACAGCCAGTAATAAAGTGGAATTAAGCAAAACTGCTGTGGAGCCTCAGAAGTTTATCTGAACATCTGGTTGGTCCTATTCTCTTCTGTTTGCTGCTCAAGAGCTGAGTTTTGTCCTTAGTCTATGTTATGCTGTAACACAGGTTCAAACTGGTTTCACAGAGAAGTTTTTTTTTTTTTTTTTTTTTTTTAGTGGGGACTTTGTATGTATACATCAAGTGTTGGTACCATTTCCCTCCTCCCTCCCCTCTTTCCACTGAGGGGCAATGACACTGTTTATAATGACCCAACTCATAGCTCTAATAATCTTCCCGCCCCCTCTTCCACGAGTTTCCCTGAGCCATGTTGGGTACATTTTAGGTCTATTTCAGTAATGAGGTTTTGTGAGTCTCTGTGTCTCTGGATATCTGATTTGGTAATGGTTGACATTCCTTTGTGTCTGTCTCCTTCACCCTTGTGCTGGTACCAGGTTCACCAAAACTAGCACTCTTGCTCATTTCCCCTATAACTCAATGGCTTCATCTGGTGCCCTGATGTGGTGAGATGGGCTGATTCTTTCCTCAGGATATGCATCCATTTGAAAGAGAGAAGCAGATTCTCCAACGGAGAGTGAAGTCAGTGCAAGATACATGGATAACCATTAATATTTTAGAGAGAATTTAATAGGTGCAGACCCTCTTGTATCCCACTGTTGGTAGGAGCTTGATATTGGAGAGCGGGCTCATTTTTGGATAAGGTTCTGACATGTTTCTCATTTCTAGGTATGGGTTCCGTTCCACTGAGTGCATCCGTTAGCCAAATCTAGAGCAGTTGGTAACCCACCATGGCCGTGTGCCACTACTGCACTTGTGTGAGTATCACGTTAGGTTGTTTGCTGCTGAGTAGCTTAGGCCATGAGTTGCTTAGGCAGATGTTGGTCATTTTCCTCCAGTCACTCACTCTGCATATCTTTTTAGATTGGAATTTCAAATTCACCTCCACACCTTAGGGCTGGATGGTAAGATCTGCCCAGTGACACCTCCTCCAGCCAAGTGGCTGCAAATCTAAATTACAAACTGTAATGAAACACTGAATATATTGGGGGCCATCTATTCAAACTGCCACACATGGAGTGGTGGGTGATGAATTGTGAGAGCATCAGTCATTGTGGGGAGGGAAGACAAATGTCTTTGGATACCCCCTCCCACTTTGTCGCTCTGATAATCTTTCCACCCCCATCCCCCTACCCCACACAATTTCCTGAGCCATGGTGGGTGTATTTTAAGTCTACTTTAGTGTTAAGCTCTCAGAAATTTCTGGATTTCTGCTTTGGTACATTTCGAGTATCCTCAGTATCCATTACCATCACATGGCACAGGTTGTCAGGCTTGCCTTGGAAGCAGCACTGTTGCTCATCTTTCCAATTCCTCTGTGGTTCCACCTGGGCCCTAGCTGATGTGGGAGGGGTGGCTCATCTCATTGTAGGCAGACAGCTACTTTTTGTTCTCTTGTTGACAGATTTTAGTAGTCCTCAGTTTTCATTGCCTTCTGTAAAAGAAAAAAGATTCTCCAATGGAGAGTGAGATAAACATAGGTTGAAGAGGATAAGAATAGTTAATTAACAGAGATTTAGATGGGTGTAGCCTCTCTTTTGGCCAAAGACTAGTGGGACCTTCTCACTGAAGTCCATGATCCTTGTCTCCATAGGATTCTGACTTGGTTTCCAGTTCCAGCTATGGGTTCCTTTCCACTGAATGGGTCTCTTAGCCAATCAGAGAGCAATTGGTTACCCATTTAAGCTATGTGTCACTATTGCACAGGTGTGTACATCTTGTTAGGCTGGTTGATTTTTATATAGCAGTGTCCCCTGCTTACTCACAACATTGTTGATTGTTGTCCCCTAGCAGCTCATGTAGCACTGTCCAGCACTATATAGACTGACCATCTGGGAACTGGCTTCCTTCCATATTCCAGCCAGATATATGCAGTACAATTCTACTCAGCAGAAAGGAAAAATAAAATAATAAAACTTGTAGGAAAGGGTTAGAGAGATGGCTTAGCAGTTAAGGCATTTGCCTGCAAAGCCAAAGGACCCTGGTTCAATTCTCCAGGACCCATGTAAGCCAGATGCACAAGAGGACGCATGCATCTGGAGTTCATTTGCAGTGGCAAGATGCCCCAGTACCCACATTCTCTACCCTCCCCCGCCGACTCTTTCTCTCAAATAAATAAATAAAATATATTTTTTAAAAAGTTGTAGGAAAATTGACAGACTCAGAACAAATCATACTAAGCAAACTCATACAAGCACAGAAAGACAAATTCTGCATATTTCCCTCATAAGCGGTTCCTCACCTGGAACAATTTGAATTGCAGGCATACCTGACAGGCAACACAAGATATAGATAATAGAGATAGAAGGGCTTGGGGGAGGGAATAGAAGGACAAGGGGGAGAATATACACAAAATTAAAGCCAAAATGAATTAGTACCATAGAAGCCTTTCTCTTGGATACTAGAATACAAGATATAACCCTCATACAGAATTTTAAAGCTCCTTATCACTGTGTATATTGGAATGCTAACTATGCCTTAGGCTTTTGTATTAACAAAATTATCCTTCTTACTATATACTTGTATCTCATTTATTTTTACTTGTATATCCAACTGCAGTATAATCAGTAAAAAGTAGAATTTGATTGCTAAAAATATATCCCAATATTTATCAAAAACCAATGAAAGTCAAATAATGATTTATTGCCAAAATGATTTTATGTCAGACTTAAATCTAAATTTTATTGATTTTCTATCTAAAGTTTTGTGTAGTGTTTTATCGTCTTAGAGTGGTTGGTTAAGACAAGATTTCTGCACCGGGGTGGTGGTTCTAGGCTCCCCACATAGTCCTGAATTCCTCTGAGGAGGCTGGCTGGGAACCTCTGAGGTAAGTCCCCAAGCCATTATCTTCTGTCTTTGGCCTGTGAAGCTTAAGGACCTAGGTTCGATTTCCCAATACCCACATAAGCCATATGCGCAAGGTTTCACATGTGTTAGGAGCTCATTTGCAGTAGCTGGAGGCCCTGCTGCACCCATTCTCCATCTGCCTCTTTCTCTCTCTCTCTCAAATAAATAAAATATTTTTTTAAAAGATGGGGAACTTTCTTTTCCCATTTAGGACTTAGAACTTAGGAAAGAATATTGGGCTCAACATAATGTCAAGAAAACCCACATGATATGAGTGTTAATTCATGTCCATTGCAGAGAGGTGGACTTACAAAACCATCAAGAAGCCCGAAACTAAGGAAAGGTGGGCCCATCCAAGAAAGAGCCAGAACCTGAATAAAGCAGGACAGGGAACTCATCTCCATTTTAGTGGGAAGCACAAATTCATCTAAAATGAATTGGGAACATTTGGGTGGTAGATAGTGAGAGGCTTCTGGTTTCTTGCACACAACAAAAGTTTGCATACACTCTTGGATTATTCTAAGTGGATTCCTGCTATAAAATCATAAAATGTATTAATGGTAGGCTAAGAGATTCTAGAAAGCATGCCTTGTAGTATGGGCCTGGAAAATGTCCACATTTTCATAAATAAGCATGGAAAATAAGAGGCACTTGTTTACTCACACTTGAAGGCTCTTTCCCTCAATGTCAAATGCTTCATAGCTTGAATCTGGATATCCAACGAAAACAACAGTGTATCACACTGTCGGGGGGGAAATAAAAAGGCAGTAGAACACAGACTCAGATATGAAGAACCATGAGACAGATAACTAAATCATTAGAATTAATACATTAAAGAATCCTGTGAGCAAAGTATGCATAAACATATGGAGACTGTAATAGTTTTAATGTATGTCTCACATAGGCTAAGGTGTCTTATTAAAGCTTGTAACTCAGGTCTCCAGCTGGCTGGTTGGAGGAGGTGACACAGGAGGTAGATCCTGGGGTCTAGCCCTAAGGTGTGTTGGGGGGGGGCAGATCTAAGTTCCAGCCCAAAGGTATGCAGAGAAGTCTGAACTCCCAGCAGGTCCCTGCTGCTTGCTGCCCGTTGCTGTGTGTTGTTTTTGGTTTGTTCCAGCTTGTTTTGTTTCTCTCTGCTTGGATGTATGGAAGCACCTTCTGCCATTGATGGAACTTAACCCCTGGATCTGTAACTGAAATAAATCCCTTCCTCCTCTAAACTGTGCCAGTTTGGATTCTCATCCCAGCAATATGAAGCTGTCTATAGTGGGGAGTTTTGCAAAGAGAGAGAAAAAAACGATGAGAAAATGTCAGGTGGAAGTGCAGGAATGTAAATACAGCCACAGAAATGAAGTGTGACATTGAATAATTTATCAGTGGAATCATAAACTTCAGGGATATAAAAGTTGGTCAACAGCTCAATAGAAATTACTGAAATTTTCTGAACAAAGCACATAGAAAACACAGTGGGGGAAATGAAACCAGAATGAAGGAATCCCCATATGACCATCATGGTTCTGAGCCCATCAACATTTTGACATGGAGGACGGAGAACAAAAGGAATGAGACAATAAAACAGAGGAAGGACTACCTAGAAAGAGGAGGGTCCTCAGGATATTAGGGACAGGAAAAAAGGAGAAAGGAGGATAATGGGCTGGGAATAACATCAAGTTACTGTATGTTCATCTATTAAAACTCTCAAAAAAAAACAATAATAATAAACTTACTATATGATAACATAAAAGGATCTAACATTTGTGTGTGATTTGTGTCATTTACCTCAAAAGAAGAAAAGAGCAATAATAGATCTTCATATAGAATGCTTAAAGAGATAATGAGTGACAATTTTTCAAAAATAAAAAATGTAAAAGCATGTATCTATAAAGATAAGGGAGTGCCAGGTAGGATAAAACCAAAATGCTTGTCTTCTGTCTTTCTGTGTTCTCTTTTTCTGTTTCTATCTATCTCTCTGTCCACATTCAAGCTGCTGGAAACCAGTCCTTCTCTGATGTTCTGTTGATGATACCAGCTCTATCTCACAAATTCTGTTACCACAACTTGCCACCATCCACTCTCTATATCAGAAACCAGTTGGATATGTCCATGTGTCCTACAACTCTCTCCTCTTCCCATCTGAACACACATATATAATCTTAGACTTTGAACCTTCAAAACTGTGCCCTAAATAAGTCTTTTATGTTTAGGAAAACAGATGACCCCATTATTTTATTGCAGTAATGTAAAGCTGTTTAACATAAATGCATTATGAAAATTAAATCAGAAGTAGAGGTTCAACAAAAGTTTAAAATTGCACATCTATTCTAAAATAAAACATAAAATGACATAAAAGAATAAAGAACATGTGAAAAATGAATTTTGTGATTTTCATTCAAACATTGCAGCATTAAACAGAAATGACCCAAAAATACAACTAACAAGTCCCAAGCATTTATGGCTCTAAGAAATGTATTTCATTTGTTTATTTTTAAATTTTTCTATTTATTTATTTGAGTGAGTGACAGATAGAGAGAGAGAGAGAGAGTGTTTACCATAGCCTCATGCCATTACAAACAAACTCCAGGTGAATTGACAACTTTGTTCATCAGGATTTGGGTGGATACTGGAGGAGCAGGCTTTGTATGCAAGCACCTTTAACTGCAAAACCATCTCCCTAGCTCAAGGAAATAGATTTTTTTTTTTTTTTTTTTTGTTTTGCAAGGTAGGGTCTCAAGGCTGACCTGGAATTAACTTTAACTGCAAAACCATCTCCCTAGCTCAAGGAAATAGATTTTTAATATAAAAACAGAGGTAAGTTAAAGTTTTAAAACATAAAGAATGATTAGAGAAAGCTAGGGCAGGACTAGGGATGTAGCTCTGTGATAGAGTACTTGTGGAGCATGTTCAGGGAATTAGGTTCAATTCTTTTCAGTGAGTGAGGAAGACCTGACGAAGAGATATCACATGATATAAAGGAGTCTTCTCATCAGGAAGATGTCTCTGAATATATTTATATAAAATCACAGCTCAAAGTTAACAATGCAATTAAAAAAATACAGGGAAAAGTAGAACAACCCACTATTTAAACGAAGATGTCAGAAGTGGACAGAAAATCAGAAATGACACAAGATGCCTAAAGGAGACAACAAGTTGCATGATCTAAAAAACAAACATATGGAACAGTGTGCTTAAATAGCAGAAGACACAGGCGCCTCAACTTCTCATGTAATAATCACGACAATACATCCTAAAACCATCTTCCACAAATGGCAAAAAGTACAATCTCACAAACTTTTAAATTGACTTACGTAGATTTAAGTAAAAACCACTCACACAAATTATTTTTAAAAAAACTCTAAATTTCCTAAAAATTTTAAAATACAATTCTAAATGTCCCATAGGTCACAAAATGAAATGATGAAAAATTAAAAGTACTGGGAGTAACAGGCCAGAGGCAGCAACAACAACAAAAAAATTATTTTAAGGCTAAGCTTCATCACCCTCTCCAGGACCCTTTTTTCAGGTACTCCCCCTATTGCTGTTGAAGGTTACATCTTTTAGTCTATCTCCAGGGATAAAGGTTTCTATGGTACCAGTTCATTTTGGATTTAGTTTTGTGCTTGTTTCCCCCCTACCCATCCCTTCTTCTCCTTCCCCAAACCTTCTATCCCTAATATCTAAGCCATGAGTTGCCTGTCAGGTATGTCAGCAACTCAGACTGGTCCAGATTAGGAACCACAAATGAGTGAGACCACATAGTGTTTGCCTTTCTGTGATTATGTGAGTTTGCTGAATATTATCTGTTCCACATCTGTCCATTTTTATACAAATTTCACTGTATCATATTTTCTTACTGCTGAGTAAAATTCCATTGTGTAAATGTGCCACAACTTCATTATCCATTCATCCAGTGTTGGACACCTGGGTTGATTCCAGTTCTTAGCTATGATGAATTGAGCAGCTATGAACATGGTTGAGAAAATATCTTTGTAGTGAATCATGGAGCCTTTGGGGTAAATGCCCAGTAAGGGAATAACAGGGCCTGTTGATAGTTCTATATTCATCTTTTTCAGGAATCTCCATGTTGATTCCCATAGTGATAATACAAGTTTGCTTTCCCACTAACACTGAATGAGGGTTCCTCTTTCCCCACATCTTTGCCAACGTTTGTTGTCATTTGATTTTATAATGATAGCCATTTTTGTTGAAGTAAGGTAGAATTTCATAAGTTGCTGCCTCTGGCCTGTAACTCCCAGTACCAGAAATTGGTTGGTATTCACATGAGCTGTTCATCAGTCAGACCTTCGAGGTCCCCAAAACAAGACAGCTTTCTGTCAAAGCACTTGGATACCCACTTGAGGCAAAAGGTAAGACCCTATTGCTGAAGACATATGCTACCAACACAGAGCATGAATAGACCTGGCTGGAATCTGGAAGAGAGCCAGTACCCAGTAAGCCTGTCTGGTGCTGGAAAGTGCTACATGAGCTACTGGGGAAAAGTGACCAACAATGGTCTAAGCAAACAGAGGTCTAAGCTACTCAGAAGCAAACACCCTGACAGGATGTACACACCAGTGCAATAGTGACACACAGCCTTGGTGAGTAACCAATAGCTTTCTGATTGGCTGAGAGATCTGTTTAGTGTGGAGGAACCCATATCTGGAATTGGGGAGCAGACTATAATCCTATGGAGACAAAGATTATGCTTTCCAATGTCAAGCTGTCATTAGTCTTTGGCTAAAAGAAGGGTTACATATACAAATTCCCTCTAAATTATGCTTTTCCCATTGAAACTATGCTGACTCACTCACTTTCTGTTGCAGAATCTGTTCTTTTTCAGAAGTTAGCAAAACCAGAGTTGATAAACTACCCTCTCACTTCAGCCAAGCCACAGATGAAACCACAGAGGAATTGGGGAGATAAGCAAGTGAGCTGCTTCTGTGGTGAACCTGAGAATCAGCACCAGGGTGAAGGAGATAGATCCTGAGGATATGCAACACCTACCAAAGCAGAGATCCAGAGGCTTCTAAGAGCTCATCACTAAAGTAGATTTAAAACCCACCCAACACGGCTCAGGGAATTTTACAGAAGAAGAGGCAGAAAGAATTTAAGAGACACTGGGTGAAATATCATGCCCAGAGGCATTCCCTCCCCACGCTCCCCCCCCACCAAAAACTGCTGCTCCCACAGTGCATATCCCATGACCCAATGGGGAATACCTTTAACCCCACAGAAGAAGGTCCCTAGTGGAATGGGGGCAGGAACAAGGGATAAGAGGGAACCCACACATGATGTACCCATATAAGATATGTTGTTAATAAATTAAAAGTAGTTGAAGCTCAATAAAAATGAAATCAAACAAACTTGTTTTTTGGTCCAACTAAAGCAGTGGCCAGAGAGAATATACAACAAAGAATCTCTGCATTAGAAGACAGACCTCAACTCACCATACGAAAACAGTAAATCAAACTCAGTGACAAGAAAAATGGAATATTCAGAGCAAGATTCAATAAATTGAAAATGGGAAAACAATAGAAAAATCAATGCTGCCCAGCCTGAAACTGAAAATTGGTCCTTACTAAAGGTAAATAAAATTGGTGAACCTATAGTTAGACTGACAAAGAAGAAAGAGATACACATTATCAGCATCAGAAATTGAAAACAAGCCATCATGATAGACCCTATAGGGGTTAAGAGTATAATTGGGATGTACTATAAATAATTTCATACCCATGATGATTGGGCAATAGAAAAATTTATGAGAGGATCAGGAAATGGCTCAGTGTTTAAAGGAACTTCCTTGCAAAGCGTGCCACCCCAGGTTCAATTCCACAGCCATCTTTGTAAAACTACATGGGTGTTTATTTACAGTGACAAGAGACCTTGGTGCACATATGTGTATACACACACACACAAAGGTAAATATTCTTTTAAAGATCTTTGAAAACATGGTCATTGAAGCTCATTCACAAAAGATAAATTGTTTTATAACATTTACATAAATTAGATTCTTGTTTTAAAATGATAAAATATATCTAACAAGGAGACTCCATATTTAGATGGTGTCATTTGGTAAATTCTATCTGACATTTAAAGATGAAAATATAAATTTTCTTTATTTTCAGAAAGAATATAGAAAACTGCTTTCTAATTCATAATATCAATATTAACCTAAAGCTGAAACAAAAGATTACAGGAAAAGGAAACAGTTAAATATGCCTTATGAAATTAGAGCCAATATTTTTAACATTTTATCAGGCTGAAGAAAATAAGGTATAAAAAAATAATGTATCCTGAGATTACCCCAGAAATATTGTTAATTTATTATCTATTATCTATTGTTAATTTAAAATCTAATCAATATAATTAATCATACTGATAGAACAATAATTAAAAACTTTATAATCCTATTAACAGAGGCATAAAGAATATTTGCTATAGATCAACATTCCTTCAGAGCAAAATCAATTCAGCAATCTAGGCCAGTGAAAAAGAAATCTGAAAGTACCTACAACTAACATCATAGTGATGGTGAAAATGTGAATGCTCTGTTTGTAAAATTAATACATAATTACTATGTCACTCCTTCTACTGAACAACATGCTAGAGGTCCCAGACAGTGCAATAAGGAAGAAGATGTAAAAGCAGTGAAAAAGTACAGTTTCCTGGCCAAGAATACATCTCTACATGTTTATAAATGCTATGCTTGTCTATATTGAAAAATCCAAAGAAGCTTCAAAAATCCATCAAAGTCAATATATAAGTATCAATAGTACTTCCATATACTAATGATGGACAGCTGGAAATAAATGCATCACTTATGCTAGCACCGACAAACATAAAACACTTAGGTAAAAATGTTGTAAATATCTACATGGACTATATATCATAACTATTAAAATCTTGAGAAAAGGGCTGGAGAGATGGCTTAGGGGTTAAGGCATATGCCTGAAAAATCAAAGGACCCAGGTTCAATTCCCCAGGACCCCTGCTAGCCAGATGCACAAGGGAGCAAACATGTCTAGAGTTTGTTTGCAGTGGCTGGAGGCCCTGGAGCACCCATTCTCTCTCCCTTCCCTTTCTCTGTCAAATTTAAAAAAATCTTGAGAAAAGATAATAAACTCAAGTGAGTTATGTAATGCTCAGATTGGAAGGCTCATTACTGCTAATGTATCAGTTTTCCTCAAATTTGCTATAGATTCAATACAAGTCCAATAAATATTGCAGAACCATTTTGAAATTAACAATCTAACATTAAAATTTATGGTGAATATATGTTTTCTCATTAAGTAAAAAATATAATAACGTATTTGAAGGGGAACATATTTGAAGGCCTCACTCATCTAGTTATAGTATAAGGCTATAGTCATTCAGATGGTGACAATATGATGCAAACATAGCTCAAGGAAGCATAGACCCATACATATGTTAAAAAATAATATTTGACAAGAGTTAAAGATCAATCCAATAGAGAAACTCTCCTGATTGTAACAAACATTTATGTGTAGTTTTGGTTAATCTCTCATCAACTTGACAGGATTTAGAATCATGGAAATAAATTTCTTGGCATGTCCATTAGGGGTTTTCTAGATTAAATGACAAGAGAAGAGCCACTAACTGTGGGCAAGACTATTTCATGGGTCAGGGTACTGTGCCATATATAACAGAGAGTGCTAGCTGGCCATTGCTACTTCCTCCATGGGAAGGGGACATTGTGACTCCAGTTTCATGCTCCTGCCATTCTTTCCCTGCCATGACAGAATGTAAGCTGAACATTATCCCTTCATTCTTTAAAATGCTTCTGGTTATATATTTTTGTCCCAGCAAGGAGAAAGTAATTGATACATCTACCCATATACAAATAGCAATGATGTACCCTTAACCAAAATAGGAAACCCAAAAACATTGACCCATACTAATATATCATATAATAAATATAATTTACAACAAAGCATGATTTAGTCGTGAAACCTAAAACTATAACATTTTAGAAGAGAAAATGTACGAGAAAATGTTTGCATCCTTTATTTGTACAAAAGTTCTCAGATATACATTCTTTATGACTGACAATGGATATGCTAGACAGAACTCTGCACTTCTCCCAGTCTCCCAAGCTATCACATGTGTAAACCATGTATAATCCTCCTCCACTGAATGTTTGCAGGCCTTCTAATATTTATAGGATAATAATGTCCTTGATTAGATTCCATCAAGTAAGAAATATGACTGATAGTCACCGATGTGCCAAGAATCCATCACACCCTTGCTTTGAAGAGATAAGCAGCCATCTTGTGGTCCTGCCATCAGTTTTGGACCTGACAGTGGGCCCTAGGAGCTGAGGGTAACTTCTGCCCAATAGCCAACAGAAAAATGATAACCTCAGTCCTACCTAATAAACACAATTATGCCAACACCTGAATGAACTTGGAAGATGAGAATGCAGCTTGCTGACAACTTACATTAATCTTCTTGCATGATCCTGTTCAGGAACTTCAGTTATGTCATGGTCAGGCTTTTGACAAGCAAATTATGTGATAATGGATGGTTGTTATTTTAAGGCATCAAATTAATAGTGATGTCTACAGAAGTAGGAAATAATCACCAGAATATATTAATGTTAAAAATCCAATAATCAGAAAATAAATAACCCAATTTCAACTTGGCAAAATATTTGAACAGATCCTTCACCAAATCAATCATTAGTCATGAAAATTCACATAAAACCATAAGCCATAGAATAGAGTCAGCAAGTGAAAAATTTCCTGACACTGCTTGTGTTGACGAGGACTTAGAACAAATGGAAATCTCATATATTAATTATTAAAATGCAAATGGTAAACTCACTCTAGAGAGCTGTTTATAATTTCTAATTAATTAAATGTACATTTATACAACCTAGTACTTCACTTTCAAGAAACAAAAGCTCAACTTTACAAAGAAACTTCTCTATTTGTTACAGTGGCTGTTATTACTTTGTGTATGTAGTTTTATTCATACATTCATGTATTGAAGCTTGTTCCAAACCAGCTTTTGTATATAAGTTAAGTTTAGTCATGGAAGTATTGAAGATAGGATGTTCGGCTGGCTGATGAATATGTGGACTTAATATCAATAGCACACAGTCTAGGCTGGGAGTATGGATTGAGGAATCATTGCCCAGTTATTACTGTCAATTATAAACTGGTAATAACTTACATTTGCAAAATAGTTTAAAATTACAGTAAGAATTACAAACTTTCTTCAAATAATTTTTTTTGTTTTTCTGAGTTAGGGTCTCACTCTAGCCCACGCTGACCTGGAATTCGCTATGTCATCTCTCAGGTGGCCTCAAACTCACTGTGATCCTCCTACCTGCCTTCTGAGTGATGGGATTAAAGGCATGTGCCACCACGCCCGGCTCTTCAAATAATTTTCACTCACCAGATTAAACATCTTCAGGTCCCAGGGAGATTAGGCTGACAGAATGAATTTCTATGGGAATTTTCTTTTTACTAAACAAGGTTATAGAGAATTTCTGCTTTTTGTATGCCATATCTAAATGGTATTTCTTTCAGTCTCATAAATGGCCTTTATTGACAGGAAGCTATTCAGAAAATGTTCACCTTTCACAATTTACTGAAATTGCTAGTTATTTTTAGAGAAACTTGGGCATTAGTGAATACAGTGCTGAAAACAAATCTTGGATGAACTGACAATTGAAAATTTAACATACACTGCACCATTTCCAATAATAATTCCAGAAAACCTTCTTATGCTATGCTTTATAATTTTCAGTAATATCTTTAAAAATGTTTTCCAATGCAGGAAAACTACAGATGGATAAACTAAGCCACTAGAGGATGAAATGACTTATTCAAAGTCCTAGAGAAACTAATAGCCCAGGCCATTCAGCCCTCACTGGCTCTGTACTGTAGCATTTTCAGTTCCCTTTCTAATGTCCTAGATCTCTTTATTAGTGTTTGGTGAGCAGATCAAGGATGACTGGTTTAATTTTAATAATTTATAACTTCATAAAGTTATAAGCCTGTGTCCTAGAGTATATTAGATAAACTCTGAAAATGTAACTGATAAATTTCTTGTTGTTCTGTCCTAGTAAACTATGGGAAGTCAAATGCAATGGATATGGGAAACAGCTCTATTTTACTGATAATAGTTTGGAGTTCAGGAAAGAATGGATATGGGAAACAATCCCCTTTTCTTGGTAATATAGTTTGAAGCTCAGGAAAGAATGGCAGTGAATTTTGGTTTTCCAATGGCTTTGAAATGATTATGCAAATTTCCAGAACCTGTTAACTTAAAAAAATTGCATACTTGCTTGAACAGTCTATTGCCAATATTTTTTGAAAAAAAAAACAGTTGGAGGGCTGGAGAGATGGCTTAGCAGTTAAGGCGCATGCCTGCTAAGCCTAAGAACGCTGGTTCCAGCGGTTCCAATCTCCAGGTCCCATGTTTAGCCAGATGCAAAGTGATGCAAGGGTGCAATGCCGCACTTGCCCACAAGGGGGCGCACATCTGGATTTCATTCACGGCAGCTGAGAGACTGCTGGCACACCCATCTCTATCTGTCTCCCTCTTCCTCTTTTTGTCTGTCTCTCTCTCTCTGTGTCTCTCTCCAAACAATAAATAAAATAATAAAAAAATTTTAAAACAGTTGGAGTGTTATTTTTTAATCTATATTATATTAATGGTCCCTTAAAGCCAGATTAAAATGAACCCCTTGAAATGTATTCTCAGAAAATACAGACACTAAAAGCAGCTACAAACTTTTAAGGATAGAGCAAATAGCAACATTGACAATCTTTATATGTATACTTTGACTATACTCCCCACGCATTACCTTCTCTTGACTCTCTCCTTGTTCCTCTTCCATTTTCTCCTCCTTCAAAGTAGCCCCTCTTCTACTTTGATACCTCTTTTTAATTCTCTGTGTGTGTGTGTGTGTGTGTGTGTGTGTGTGTGTGTGTGTGTGTGTGTGTGACATGCCCACTGAGGTTAATAGGTTTGCCTGCATGGGCACCAGTGGGAGATTATTTACCAAAGCTCTTGTGTCCTACCAATAGGTTTATCACTGCAGAAAATATCCACTACTCCCCCCAGCTACAGTTAACTATCCAGAACTCCCCAGAGAGGAATGGGGATGTCATATCCTCCTTTATGATCCAGGATGAAATGTTGATGGGCCCAGTATTTTGTGAGTCTTGGGTAGATTATTACAATCACTGTGCTGTCATGAATGCATCATCCAGTGTTGCAGTCAGGTTCACATTGCTGGCAGAAATCACCCGACTAAGAGCAGCTTGTGGGCAAAAAGAGGTTTATTTGGCTTACAGGCTCGAGGGGGAAGCTCCATGATGGCAGGAAAAATGATGGCATGAGCAGAGGGTGGACACCACCCTCTGGTCAACATATCAACCAGAGAGTGTGCCAAACACTGGCAAGGGGAAGCTGGCTATAATACCCATAAGCCCGCCCCCAACAATGCTCTACCTCCAGGAGGCTTTAATTTCCAGTTGCTGTCAGCTGGGGAGACTAGCATTCAGAAGACTTAAGTTTATAGGGGACACCTGAATTAAACTACCACATCCAGGAAGTCAGAAATGGACCATATTTGACATGAAAGTAGAGGGGAAGACAGAATACTGGGAAGGGATAGGTTTCAGTGGGGATAGGTGTGGGAGGGGACCAAGGAAAGGAGAAGGAATGGTTAACCAAAATTAAAGATCTATAAAAAAGCCATATGGGGACTAGAGTGATTGCTCAGTGGTTAAGGTACTTGGCTGCAAAGTCTAACAACCTGGCTTCAATTCCCCAGTACCTACATAAAACCAGATGCACAAAGAAGCACATGTATCTGGAGTCTGTTTGCAGCAGCTAGAGGCTGGCATACCAATTCTCTCTGTCTTTCTTCTCTCTTTCTGCTTGCAAATAAAAACAATCTTGAAAAACCGCCAAATGGAAACTTACTTGTTAGCTAATTAAAATACCACTGAAAAAGACTTTTTTTTGTCCAGAAAATTCCAATGTTTTAAGAGCCCATGGCTGGATAATTAAGAGTCAGGGCAAGTTGTCATGCTCTGGATACCTCAGTGGCCTCTCTCACTTTCTATCACGCCAGAGTAAGACCAGTTACTAAGTGTGGTAGTTTGAATATATGTCCCCCAATATATTCAGTGTTTTATTAGTTATAGTTTGCATCTGCAATCACCTTGCTAGAGGCAATGTCACTGGGGGCGGGTCTTAAGATGTTAATGGTGGGTTTGAGATTCCATTGTAAAGATATGCAAATGTGCCTAGCAGGAGTTCCTGAAGTGTGCTGTGTGACCTTTTGGCTGTAGTTTTGCTCTGTGTGCTGTGGTGGCTGGCTGGCTTGGCTCTCTCTGTTTGGCCCTGCAAAAGCAGGCTGCTTCTCCTGCCATTATGGAACTTCCCCTGGATCTGTAAGCTTCAATAAATAATATCCCTCCTCCATAACTGTGCCTGGTCTGGAAGTTCATCTCAGCGAAACTGAAGCTGTCTGCTACACCAAGACATATGAACTTGGTACCTGCAAACATAAAGAGCTGGCTTAAGTGGATGTGAGAAAGCAGAAGATGCCACTGGAATGTGGTTCACCAATTATTGTACTGTGTATTGGGCATGGACTGTCTCTGTCTTATCAAGACAATTACAGAGATGAATATCTATGCCACATAGGGTTTTTTAATTTATTGTTTTTTTTAATAAATGGTTGCACACATAGACCCTCTTTCCCCCTTTGGCAGTGTTACTGGTATTCATTATGGGGACCAAGAGGCCTCAATCAGTCTCTGCAGGGATGGGGGAAACATGGTGTTTCAGGCTACTCTTACTCACCTTGAGGCTCTTAGAATCTCTGTTCTTCAATGCTCCCTGAGCCTTGGAGGGCAAGAAAGAAATCTAATTTAGTGTTGCTTGCTCTGCAGACTTTGGATCTCTATTTGTATGAGGTTTGAGTGACCACAGTCTCTGTCACGATTTCTTTGGATCTGGTTTTCAAGCTAGCCATGAGAGTAGTATTTGTGTCACAGCTTCCCCTGTAATGACTTGTGGGCCTGAGCAGATGAAGTAGAGATGGCCCATCTCTTGGCAGACAGAGAGCTCTCATTTCTGATGTATTGACAGATCATTTTCCTCTCTCATATTCTCTTCCATCTGCAAAACAGAATACATTCTCCAACCAAAAGTGAAGACAGTTTGAATGAAAGGGCATAAGCCCAGTCATTAGAAAGACATATTGATGTGTATATGCATTCTTCTTAGAGAGCAGTAGAGGTTCTCTCTGGAACCTATTTGTTTCTTGTTCCAGGGAATCAGGCTTGATTCCCAGAGCCAGATATGAGTCCTCCCCTAATGAGAAGTCTCATATCGAATCGGTGAGCAGTTGGTTACCTACATTGGCTGCGTTCCACTATTGCACAAGTGCATACCTCTTGCTCAGCTGGTTGATTTTGTAACTGGAAGGAACTCCTGCTTTATCAATCTGTTGGCAACTGTTATTCTCCAGCCACTCTAATGATGCTTTCCAGCACTATGGGAGCTAGCCTGGAGGGAACTGGATTTTTTTCAGTTCTAGTATGATCACTTGATCTCCTGTGGTTGCAGGCTATTATGTCTTCAGTAATAGGGACTTATCTTTTGACTCTTGCAGGTAACGAAGTGTTTTGGCAATAGCCTATATTATTTTGGCTCCCTGACCAATAGCTCACTGTGGGAGGGAAGTCCAATTTTGGCCCTAGGAATTACCAGCCAGAGCCCATGGTTTTAGGGTAATGCTTTCTCCACCTTTACTGGGGCTCTTCTGTTTGTGTCCCCAACCCTTTATTGAGGGTAATGACTTGTAGAATGGCATCCCATAAGAAGGTTTCTATGGGGTTGATTCATGTTGCCATTAGTTTTGTGTATCCCCATGACAAGTTCCTCTATCCCCTAGGCCTTTCCATACCTTTCTTTTTTCTGATCATTGACTTTTTGTCCAGTAGCTCTTCCTTCCTTCCCACTTTCATTCCCTTTTTCCTATTTTCATTCTAATGCCATGTCCATAGTGTGCATATTTATTCTGACTTACAATTAACTGATGCTGGACCATGTTGGGAACTACATATGAGAGTGGTCATGTGGCATTTGTCTTTCTGCACTTTTATGAACTCACTCAATATGACTTTTCCCAATTCCCTCCATTTTCCTACAAATTTGTTTCAATTTTCCTTACTGCTGAGAAGAATTCCATTGTATATGTGTACTACAACTTTTTTAACCATTAATTTGTTGATGGGCATCTAGGCTATTTCTAGTTTCTGACTATTGTAGATAGAGTAGCATTAAATATGGTTGAGCAAGTGTCTCTGTGATATATAGTAGAGTCTTTAGGGTATGTGCCTAAAAGAGATATAACTGGATCTAATAGTGGTTCTATTTTTAGCCTTTTGAGGAATCTCCATACTGATTTCAATAGTGGCGGTACAAGTTTTCACTCCCACCAGCAATGGATGAGGGTTCCTCTTTTCCCAGACCAACACAAGAATTGCTGTCATTTGATTTTTATTGGTGGTTGCCATCCAGTGTTATAAGCTATAAAATAGATTTGGAATTCAATCTGTCTTTATGTCCACAAAGTGCTTTTCCTGCCATGACGTAGAAGTATCATTTCCCAGTGATATTTTTTCCTGCTTTTAATTGCTGATCCTTCCAAGACTTTTCTTTTTTTCTTTAAAGTATTTTATTTATTTATTTGAGACTGTGTGTGTGTGCGTGTGTGTGTGTGTGTGTGTGTGTGTGTGTGTGTGTGAATGTGCATGCCAGAGCCTCTAGCCACTGCAAACTAACTCCAGATGCTTTGGTCACCTTGTGCATCTGGCTTACATGAGTACTGAGGAATTGAATCTGGGTCCTTAGGCTTCGCAGACAAACCACTAAATCATCTTTCCAGCTCCCAGAATTTCCCTAGGTACTTAAAGTAGTGATTTGTATGATTCTGGTTTTCCTTTCCAGATATTTCTTGGCAGTTTCTTTTCTCTTTCAAGGGTATTTAGACACACTCATCAGAATCAGAGGAAGACACAATTGGTTTGTAGATTTGGGGGTTGGCCCCATAGCCACCACACCTAGGTAGTATGCTATACTGTGGGCAGAAGGGGAACTGTAGCAGGTTGTAGATGAGTCTTGATCAGACACAAGTTCCATTCCTGCCAAGAGTTCCATTTGTGCCAAGGAGGGTTGGCATGTAGGTGGCATCTCCTGGTTCTCTTTGGGCCTCAATTGCTAACTGAAACTGTCCAAAAGAACCTAGCTTTCTCCTATTTTTCCTCCATTAGGTAGGTGTGGCAGACAGCTTCAGGTTCACTGAGATGAACTTCCAGACCAGGCACAGTTATGGAGGAAGTAATTTATTATTGAAGCTTACAGATCCAGGGGAAGTTCCAAAATGACAGAAGAAGCTGGTCAGCTTTCACAGGACCAAGCACAGAGAGAAAAGCCACAAACTACAAGCCAAAAGCCACACAGCATAGCACCCCTCAGGAACTCCAGCTAGGCACACTTTGCATATCTTTAGATTGAAATCCTAAACTCACCATCACAACTTAAACTCACCATCACTACCACAGTAGGCCTGGTAAAATCTAAGGGGAACTTTAAAGTTGGACTGAATGCCTTTTTCATTTTGAGATGCCTACGTGTCTGTGGAGGTCAGGGGAGAAATTTGATGTAAGATATCTCCCATGAGTGCATGTACTTAAGTACTTGGTTTCCATTAGGGATGCTGTATGGAAAGTTAGTTGAGCCTTTATGGATGGATTCTCAGTGGATAAAGAGTGACAATAGATTTGGGGGTGAGTCTTGAGGTATTATAGTCCAGATTAACTTGACACTCTAGCTTTTCTACTTTTTCCCTGTTGATGTGAGGATGAGATGCCAGTTGTTGTTCTTGTCATGTTTTCTCTATCATGACATAAATGTCTCCTTAAAATTATAAGCTGAAATATATCCTTCTCTACCATTATCTGCTTTGGGTCATGTGTTTTGTTCCAGAAATGAGAAAGTAACTGCTATAGATTAAAAAATATGTTTTCAATAAGTGGAAACAGGAAACAAACAGGAGTCACTATTCTAATATCTAATATATTAAGCTTCAAACCAATATTAATCAAAAAAGATAAACAAGTCATTTCATACTAATTAAGGAAACAATCCACCAAGAGGGACGTTATAATTCTAAACATATATGTACCAAGCACACAATAATAGTGGGTGGCTTTACTTTCAATAGACAGATTATCTGGACAAAACGAAAATAAAGTAAGATGAATACTGGACCTAACAGACACTTATGGGACATTCCATCCAAACACTACAGAACCCACGTTCTTTCCAGCAGCTGATAGAACATTCCATAAAATAGATTACACGTTAGGACACAAAGTAAGTCTCAACTGAAAATTGAAACAATTTCTTATATTTTATCCAACCACAGTGTCATAAAACTAGAAGTCAACAGTAAGAGATACTACAGAAAGCATAAAACTCATGGATATTAAACAATACACTATTGAAAAATTAGTGAGTCATTAATGAAAAATTAGTGGGTCATTGAAGAACTGAATGAAAGTAAACATTCCAGTTCTCTTGGCCAGCTCCTAGACATTGAGGTTCTGGTAAACACTCATTGTCTCAGCTCACTTGGGCCAAGAGGGGGGAGACCCCCTCCTTTTTACCACATGGGCTCTTAACCCCCTTATGCCCTCCACATGGCAGTAGCTCTTTATATGTTCTCTCTTTTTTTCTCTCTTTTCACATTTCCTTTAGTTCCACATGGTCTCTCAGACCTTCTCTTAATTTTGTACTTTCTTAAATAATTATGATTTAATAATTATCCTCTCGGTTTGCTTTGTCCAAATCTTTGATTAAATGCAAACACGAACCAGAGAGGGGGTACAGTTAGGGTGACTGGACCACTGAATGTAAAAAAGGCAGGAAAGTCTGCACTTGCTTGAAATCAAAAATGATCTAATTTCTCATCTCTTGCCTAGTTCCCTAGATCTGTTTTTCCACAAACAACCAGGACTCCCTCCTGGGAGGGAGGTCTTTCATAGGATTTAAAAACTGTGGTTGGTCAAGTTCAGCCCCAAAACTTGATGTCAGGGCTACTCTCTTCCTGAGACATCCCCTAGCCCTAACCAACAGCTGTCCCCCTGGGACCCCTGAGCCAGAAGACAGCCCACCATTCTAAGGTTATAAATATCTTTGTAAGGGGAGGACAGGCTCTCTCACCACTTAAAAACTTCTAGCTATGGATCAGCTTTTCCATCTGCTTGGTCAACCCAGGCCCAGCTGGGTAGAGCTGAGGGGAGAGCCCCTAGCCCTTACTCTCCACATGGGTTCTTTATCCCCTCCAGCTCCCCACATGGCAGGAGTTCCTTGAACTTTCTTTTCTATCTTTTCTTTCCACATTTTTTCCAGGCCCTCCACATGGAATCTGGCTACATGGGTGCCTTTCCATGGCCCTGTACTTCCCTCAATAAATATAATAATTAAGAAAAACCTATGGGACACAATGAAGGTAATCCTACAAGGGAAGTTTATGGTCTAAGTGCTTACATTACAAAATAAATAACTTAATGATATACCTGAAGACCTTGGGTAAAAAAGGGTAAACCAAATCCCAAAGCATAATATAAAAAATAAATAAGATCAATGCAGAAATTCATGAAATATAAATTTAAAAAACAATAAAAAGATTTGGTCTTTCCAAGTCTAGGTTACCTTAAACCTATCCACTTTCTTGCTAATTTTGTTATTTTATTTTTCTATACAGCTAAATACAATTCCATTGTGTATATGCATTACATCTTCACTAATCATCAGTGATGAAAATCTAGGTTTATTCTATTTCTACATCAAAGTAGAAGAAAGACTACTTGGAAAGAAAAAAGGGATTTAGTGGAGGGGAGGTTTGGGAGGGGAAATAGAAGGGTGGTAGGAGGAAAGTATGATCGTAGTATACCGTGTATATGTATGGAGGTTGTCAACAAAACATTAAAACATGGATTCAGTGGAGGATAGATGGAGGTAGGGAGATGGCAGAAGGTAATAGGAAGGGATTATAATCAAAACACATTATGGCACTAGGGTGATAACTCAGAGGATAAAGCACTTGCCACTCAAGTCTGAGTACTTGAATTTAATCTTCAGACCCCAGGTTAAAAGGTGGAAGCCATGTGATGGTGAGATGGAAGGCACAGGTAGGAGAATTTCCTGAAAGCCTTGAGTGAATGTAGCCAAAGAACAGCAGCAACAGTGTGAGATCTAGAGACTTAAATTGTGCATATTCTAATCCTGAGTTTATTAATTGATAAACATTCCAGTTTCTCAACAGTGATGCTATTGACATTTAAAGATAAATAATCCTTTGTGTGAACTGGAGAGATGGCTTAACAGTTAAGGTGCTGGCCTGCAAAGCCTGTGGACCTAGGTTCAGTTCCTCACTGCCCATGTAAGCCAGATGCCCAAGTTAGCACATGTGTCTGGAGTTCATTTGCAGTAGCTTGAGAGCCTGACACACCCATTCTCTCTCTCTCTCTCTCAAATAAGTAAGTACGTAAAACAATCCTTTGTGGTCAGGGACTTCACTGTCTTTTGCATTTTAGCATGGTAGAAGTCCTTATTGATTCTGACTACTCGATTATACTACTAGATGTCATTTGTAACCCCTCTCCCTAGACCCAACTGTGGCCTTCAAAACTGTCTTCCTATGCTGTCAAAGATTCCTTCTTTAGGGGGAAATCATTTCCAGTTGGGAACCACTAATATACTAAATGAAAAATCATTTCATTATGCCAATGAACATGATAATCTTGTATTTTGAATATCAAATTTTTAGGTAACATGGTTGATATTTATAATGCAAATGAAATTATTTACCATTAGTTTCCCTTTGACACACTGCTGAGGCTGTGCCAGAGAGGTTACTTCTGAATCAATCAGATGAGATAAAAACATAGGACAATAGACATTAGGATTAGGATCTCCCCCCCCCCGCCCCGCCTCTCCTTTTCCTCTAAATGGCCGAATAACATGAATAACATGTGCTTCACCATCATGTACCTCATTTCTCCCAACACAAGTTGTTCAAGGGACCAGTGCCCATAAGAAACTTTGCACCAACAAGAATAAAGCATTTGAACTAGTCATGTGATATTTATGAGTTCTAATGATGAAGGAAATGAAAACTCTTGCTGTAAAAAGGTGAATAAAACTGAGCATCGTGGCACACTCTGGAGGCAGAGGTAGGAGGATCACTGTGAGTTTGAGGCCATCCTGAGACTACATAGTGAATTCCAGGTCAGCCTGAATTTTTTTACCTCGAAAAACCAATAATAATAATAAAAAAAGGTGAATAAGACCCATTAGAGTTTTATATACTTTGTAATACAGCTTTTATTGTTCTGCAAAATATGCTATTTTTCTCCACTCCATGTATCCCTGTTTCTATTGACTGATATTTTAAAACCTATCAATTATTTAATGACAAGGGAATCATTATTATGGATATGTCAAAACTAAAGGCTTTTGGAGGAGATGTGTGCCATTCAGAGAAGCACTGAGAGGAAGTCAGGAGAGACAGGAATGCCTGCCTCTTATCAGAGTAGATAGACAGCCCTATCCTTGCTGCAACCAGCAAACATCTCCTGAGGCTTATGTCACTGAAGCATAGGGTACACCTATCTCTGGGAGGAATAATTAAGTATGTCTTTAAGTGTAAAATAAAAGAGGCACTATTAATAGAGTTCTTGAGTGTCAGGCATAACTGAGCTGAATTATTTTCAAACCAAGATGAATTGAATTCAAATTCCATCATCATCATGAGGAGATAAAACACCTGATCAACAGGCTTGGATGACATCATGTTTACTTTTATCTGTATTAGGACAAGTAAACACTGAATTATGGAGCAAAGATAGGATGTAAGGCATTCTTATGCCGAAGAGGCAGAGCTCATTCACGGAACACTGTCAGAGGGACAGCTGACAGCTTTGCTGAATGTTACTCATGCAAGTGGAGCGTGTTCCCATGCTGTGTCTCCTCAAAGAAAGCAATTTTTTATAAATCAAATGCAGCAGCTTAGAGATAAATTAATGCCATTGTCCTCAGTAGAGGATGAGTGCAGTTCAAACCTTGTGGCATGTGGCAGCCCAGTTAGTTCAGAAGTGGGAGATATGAAGCTCCTGTCTTCAGGAAGTTTCCCATCTGAAGGAGATGCTTACAGCACAGGCAGTGTTTTCTTTGAAATAAGTTTTATAATCTGATTTTGGAAAGGGATTAATATTATATTTATTGGACTTCAGTGACCTGATAAACATTTTACCTGCTTCCTGAAGCTTATACTTTTTTTATATAGTCTAGGAAGACAGAAATATTTACAGTTGCTATTTGATGACTGTTCTTGGTAAAGATGGATAGAAAGATGAAAGATAGATAGATAGATATAAATATAGATATATATTTTGATAAAAGCATATGGTCTTGTGCCTGCTATCTCATTTCCTCCTTTGTTATTCAACACCTGTTACAATCTCAAGTTACTAACTGAAGTTACTGAGATTGTAAATGCCACTGGCAATTTTGAATGACTAGGTGAAGTAGAGCTAGAATTATGACCTGGACTTATAGAAACCATTTCCCTCAAACTCACTCTGACACTTTCTTTTCATTGTAGGCTTCAGAAAAGAAGCAGCAGAAACAGGACAATAACAAATTAAATGCCAGCACCATTGCATGGTCATAGATGTGATAGTTCCATTGGTTATATAGTCTATTGTATTAAATATAATAAGTTATAATAAAAGACAAAGAAATTGCAACTATTCATTATAGACAAAAACAGAGAGACTGGCTAGGCACAGAATTGTTTCTTGTCCACTGGGTATATAGCACAAGGTGAATAAAGAGCCTACATCATCCTTTGTGGGTATATATATTCTTCCAAAGCCCCCACTTTTAATAATGTATATTATATTCTATGTCTTAGAATTGAAAGCAGTAGTGAAAAAAATGCTGTGTTGTCCTTATTTCTTAGACCAGCCTGTTAACAAGACTATGATACAAGCATAAGATGGTGACAACACAGGGATTCCAAAGAAAGGGGAGGGGGAGGGCTTAGGGAATGATTTAACAAGCTTTGTGTGACCTGAAGAGTTCAGACAATGACTGTGGCCTAGGCAGAGAGTGACACGGCAAAGGGAAGGAGCAAGCTGACAACCATGAGAGGTCATTAGATTCTCCTTCAGGAAGATTTTGGTGTCATTATCACCTAGAAAACAAATGGAGACAGAGGTTGGAGAGATTGTGTGAATTTGTGACCTCACATCTGGGAAAGTGGAGCTAAGTGGATTCCTGTGGCTTTTTGTTTAGCTAGTCTAGTTGAATTGATGAGCTATTGGTTCAGTGCAAGAGTTTGTCTTTAAAAATAAAGTAGTGAGAGGAGAACACCTGATCTCAATCTCTGAATGCCACGTGCATTTACTCATACATGGACCTACTACCTACACACTTATGAACATGCATACATATGTACACACGCACCACACATGCATACACATGGGAAAAAGTTTTTCATGAAAGAGTAAACATTGATCCAATACTTGCATAAGTTGTACTACTGAGCAGATGAAGGGTAATAGGTGAAGATGAAGGACATTTCTCTTTTCCCCAGCAAATGCATGACGATCTAATGCCCTTGTTAATGGAACTAGACACTACTCATCGTAGCTACTAACTTCACAGAACAACAGTCCTATTCTTGGTGAAAAATGGTAGGGACATAGGAGGAACATGCAACATCTCTAAACTCTTTGTATTTCTGTAACACAGATAAAATAACACCTACCTGTTAAAATTGCTTTGAGAATTAAATGTGATGGTGAAGGCAGTGTTTAGTCAAGTCTGGAGAGTGGATTGTTGTAAAACTAAGTAAATCTTCCATAGCACAGGGCTTACACTCTGCCTTCCCGCTTCTGGGGATACTGACGGTACTGACTTCATGCCTCAAGCTAACACTCTTGGCCAGCACAGTGTTCCACACTCAAAAGCTATGGTATGCTCTCCTAGTGGACCCAGTCCATTTCTTTGTGTTCCTTCTAGCATTGACTATTGTGTCCTACTAAAAATATATTTTAATTATTATAAAATTTCAGGCAGGTAGTTCCTACAAGTTGAGTGTTCAAATCTTCCTGAAGTATGGCCAAATGGGATTCCAAAGAAAGAAGCCCTGTAGACATCAGGTTGTTGAGGCCAAAACATCTATTAGGAAGCTGATTTGCAGAATGCTGCAGCTTACCATGAAAGAGAACAGGGATGCTCTGTGTGAACCAGAACTCAGGAGATAGTGTTTATAGGAGGAAGAGCTTAGGAATGTGGTCTCAGGGTTAGGGCCAATTTCTTTCAATCTTTTTCTCAATGACCTAAACATCTTTTACCAGTGCCTGGGAATGTTGAAGCCTTGGCTCAAGCCTGCTGGGAAAGCCTGCAGCTGTCTGGTTACAAAGGAGTCAGACCCTTATGTAATTTTCATTCACAACAGAAAGTGGAGAAGGCTGGGAAACTTCATAGTGACAGAGATAAAACAAATCTGATTTATTAATTCACCATCCAATAAAGCTTCCATATGACATATGAACTCTGTCCATCTAGACAGGCAGAGCCTCTGCTCCCATGGAAATGCAGCTCTGCAGTTTTATGAAGAAACTACAGAAAATTAACAACATGCAACAATCATTAAATCATGCAGTTGGAGTTGATTTTAGTATTTTATTTAGGAAATGATTTGGAGAGAGCATTCAATAGTTAATTCTTAATCTGTTTTTGTTATTTAGGATTTATGGATTTATTGATTGGAAAATGTTATTGGAAAGTGGGGTGTTGTTTCATTTAAAGTAATGAGGCAAAATGGAAAAACAGGGGAAATTATGGAGACATGGGAAGAGAAAGGAGCCCCTGACTCTGGTGTGTGACTGAAGCCTCCCTCCAGCACAATAACAGTTGCTGTGGAGTTTGCCAACATAGAGAGACGATTTCTTTTATATAGAGATATTTTCAAATGAGTATGTTTAAAAAGCAAAAATATATATGGCCTTTTTCCCTTTTGTGACTAAAAATCTACAATTTTCTAAAAAAAAAAAAAATACAACCACCAGAAACCATATTTATACTTTAAAAAGAAAAGGTTTTTTTTTTTTTTCTTTGTTTAAATTGTAAGGTTCATGGTCTCATCTTATAAGATTACAGTCATACCAGAGGCACCTCTGAGGTCATCCTCAAATCTCTCTTATCAAAAAGAGGAGAAAAAGGAAAAGAAAAATCAATTTACCAGCAACTTTTTGAGATGTAATTTGGCAGCCACCAAAATGTTACTTATGGCTGCTGTTGAGCCTCTTGAGTGTGACTCTCCTTTGAGGAGCCACAGCCACACTCCCTGAGCACTTTCCTTTCTATTTTTAATAAACTGCAACTGCTTCCTATTGGCTCAACCTAAAATTCTTCTGGGGATTGTCAAAGTGAAGGATCTAGATTCAGGTGAGTGGAGGTCCCTCACAGATTAATGGGATGCCTCAGGCTGCTGATGGAGGTCTGGAGTATCACTCCTGCTACATTGTTACTGACAAAAACAAGCTGCTTGAGGAGTCCAGCAAACTTGCTATTTCTGAGAGGAGTCAGACTGAACTGCAACAAAAGCCTCTGGCTTGAAAGGTCTTAGGCCCCAAAGGGAAGCTTCCATTGTGCTTTGAATGAAGAGATTGTATGCCTATCAAAAGACCTTCTAAGGGTGTGCAAGCCTTTAATCCCAGCACTCGGGAGGCAGAGGTAGTAGGATTGCTGTGAGTTTGAGGCATGCCTGACAGTACATGGTGAATTCCAGGTCAGCCTGAGCTAGAGCGAGACCCTACCTCAAAACAACAACAACAACAACAACAACAACAACAACAGGCCTTCTAAGTGTTTGTGTTTAAGCCCTTAGATTAATGCTGTTCACACTTTTGCTTAGAGGACCTTCTTTTTATAGATGGTGGCAAATTCCAAGAAACGCAAGGCTCACCAAAATGACAAGCAAAGCAATCCCAGGGCTTCACATTAGACAAGTCATCTCTATCACACCTGCCAGCGGTCAGGGAACATTACAGAGGTAGTCATGGAAGAATGTGAGTTCTGCTCTCACTGCTAGCCAGAGAATCAGCTCTGTGGAGATAGTGGTAGACACTGAGGAGACTCAAACTAAGCAAAGTAGATAATAAGAGGCAGGCACAACCTCAACACTAAAGGAGACTTCTAACACATCTTCCAGTACACTGCAGATGAGGGGCTGGAAAGAATATAAAAGCCACAGATGTGTAGACATAATTGGGGCACTGTCCTTCCAACATGAACTGACTGGTGCATCATGACTCCATGAAGGTTACCCATACTGCCCCAAGATCAGCACAGTTCTGAGCCCATCAACATTTGGACATGCATGATGAAAGAGGACAAAAAGAATAAGACAAAATAGAGAAAAGGCTGCCTTTGAAGAGGAGGGTCCTTAGGGGATGTGCAGCAGGGGAGAGGGAACAAAAGAGAATAATGCAGTGGGAACCTGACTACAACACTGAATGTTTGTATTAAAGTTCTCAATAAAAAAAATTTCAAAGAATCTTGATATAGAACAAATGTTTGTAATCTCCTGAATTCATAAATCAAAACCTCAGCCCTAGTGTAGGAATACCTCTAGATGGAGACTTTGTGAGATTTGGGTTATTAAGCGGGGCCTTCATGAATGGGATTAGTTCCTTCATTATTATTTATGTATTTTTTTCTGGGTAGGGCCTCAGTCTGACCCAGGCTGATCTGGAATTCACTATGTAGTCTCAGCCTGGCCTTGAACTCACAGCAATCCTCTGCCTCCCAAGTGTTTGGATTACATGTGCTCACCAACACACCTGGCAGTTCCCTTATTAAAGAGACTGTCAGTGGCTGGGGTGCTGAGACCTGACTCCTCACCCCAAGCAGCCTGAGGAGTTCCCATGCACTCAGGTAAACTTGGATTTATGGCTTCAATGCAAGAAAGAATTCCAGGAAAAGCTAGTAAGAAGCAGAGTAGGAGTTTTATTAGAGATATTTTGATTGAGGCTTCAGCATAAGCATTAAGAAAAATAAAAGTTCTTCCAGCAAGACTGAAAGCACACTAAGAGTATGGGTGAGGGTTTTTCTAGGTCATAGTTGTGTTCTGCTGGGGACTGTATGTACAGTTTAGAATATTTTTGTAATTCCATTGTTCACTGGTTTCTCTTAAGGCAGTTAGGGTGACTGGGCCCCCAAAGTAAAGGTAGTAATGTCCACTTTCTTGGAGATCAGAGAAGGATCTCTCTCTCCTATCTCTTGACTGAAGTAGCTACCTAGATCTGTTTGTCCAAAAACAACATAAGCCCCTCCTGAGACATAATGCCCTTTTCTGGAAGTTAAATATAATCCTGACATTGTGGTTTGTCAAGTTCAGTCCCCAGAACTTGGCATCATGACTGGCCTCATCCTGAGCCAGCCTCTAGCCCAGACCAATCAACTGTCTCTCAGGCTCACCTGAGCCCAAAGGTGAGACCCACCACAATAAGGTTATGAATAGATGCATACCAGGGGACAAGATCTGTTGGCTGTTCCTGAACGTCCAGGTTCTGGTAAGCTTCCCTTGTTTCAGCGTGGCCAAGCTGAGAGGAGGAGAGACCCCCTCCCTTACTCCCCATGGGCTCTCTACCTCCTCCTACCCTCCACATGGCAGGAGCTCTTTGTACTTTCTTCTGTTTCCTTCCTTTAATAAAGTCTCTCTAAACCTTACCCTCTGGTCTATGAATTTTAATTCTTTAAATTCATAACACAAGAACCTGGGGTACCCTAAATTTTATTAGTATGTTGTCATGTTGGTGTATTACAAGAAACCTCAAAATTCCTGTTTCAGGAGGGCATGCTCGCCTTCTCTCTCTCTGTTCCTCGCATGACAATTTAAGTTATAGAATGCTTCCAGAGGTACCACAGTGTCATGAGATAAAGCCAGGAGGAACTATGTTTGTACAAGGGATCTAGGACATAGCTCTCATTGTAAATGAGGTTCTATATGCAGTTTAGAACTGGGAAAACAAGAAAGCCTTTAAGCAGTGGTGTTGGATTCTGACATTTTGCTGGCAAAACCTCCTGGTAAGGGACTCCTTCTTTCTTGTGGCTTCCTAATTCCCTTGTCTTTCTTTTCTGCCTCAACTCCAGAGCAGAGATCACCCTCACCCCTTCTGTCAAGCGAGGTCATAGGAGAGAGCTGCCTTTATGAGCCAGGAAGTAGGCCCTTACCAAACATGGAGTTTGCCATTCCCCTGTCACTGGCTTTCTGTGACAGCAGCCTGAGTGGACTGAGGCCAGAAAGTTGGATGATATCTCCAGAGCATTGACCTTTATGCTGAGGAAATGCATATCCATTTGACTGTGATGCTAGGCAGTGACCAATCACTGACAGGTATTCACAACCACATCCACAGATTCTCACTCATGGTGTAGGCGAGCATTAAAAGTAAGTGATGGTCTTGTGTCATATTTATGTAGAACCTTCTTCCATAAAAATAATAAAAAGATTTAAACTCTGCAAAAGACATTCATTTCATTTTCAAATGAATTCTGTCAAAAGTCTCAAATAAATTGCACTTTCAAAATATGAAAACTTGTAAGGTGCTCTTTCCTTGTGAGAATGAAAACTGAAAAATACATTTCATTTTAGTTAACACTACATCTATTATGAGGGAATGGGTTAAGTAGACTTCTGCCCATTCTAAGGGAAACCTGTGACAGGCATTAGGGATTTGTATGTCTGTATGCGGCCGGATGAAGTTAAAGTGATATGGGAGTTTTGGGGTGTTCTTGAGAGCAACAGAGCTTATTTAGGCTCCTAGGTGGGCTGTAACTCAGGAGCTATGGCACTAGGACTCACAGTCACACAAGTTTGCACTGAGTCACTGCCTTCGTATGGTTCTGGTCTTATGAATTCAAGGAATGACACTCACAGACCATAGGAGGGTGAAATACAGATTTTAGAGTAAGTTTATTAGAGCTTGATAGAAAATCCTCCTGTCTGTATGGACAGAAGGGTGTCTCCAGGGAGAAGAATTAACTGGGTGGCTTTTTGCTTAGGGTTCTTATGGAATGTGGCACAGATTGTCATGTGAAAAGGACCACATTTCAGTTTTGAGGGGAGAAAGACTGGGTTTCTGAAATATGGGGCAATATTTCCAAAAATTTTAGAATTACAGTTTCTACCATCTAAGTAGGGTGCAAGCTTAATCTAGAAATCTTTCCTGAAAGGTGTAACTTTTTAGGGGAGAAAGAAGATAACGAAAACACCCAGGATTCTGTAAACATAGTGACATTTCCTGCTTCTAGTCAAGGGGAAAATGCCATTCATTTTTGGATCTGTCACCTTGACTGCCTAGTCAATTTCTGTTTCCTATCAAAAGGAATCATTACTGTATTTTGGGGGTGCTGTGATTGCAGGCTAGAGCTTGCTAACTAGGTAGGAGATGTCATCTTATGGCATTAGGAAGTGCAGTGAGATCTGAGGAGTACTCCCCCACCCCACCCCAGCATTCCTGCTTCTCTGTGCATGCTTCTCCTTTGCAGACTGGCTTTCAGTGGAGATGGCAGAAGATGGTTGCCTCATCACTTTGGGCTTGTTCAGCATCTGTTTCCAGACACCAGGCTACAGTGGGATGGATTGAAATCCCAGACATGATTCTTTACATTTAAGAAGTGACTAGGTTTTACCCAGGTTTGTGTTGGGTGTCTAGCCACAGCCCAGTTGACTTTGGTCATGTCACTTCCATGTGACTGGACTGTAGAGAGTCCACTTACATGAATGGGATGTATAATTCCTAGAGAAATAGTATGTCTTTTCTTGTACTCTGGGAGAATGTCTTAAAAACTTTCCACTTTCTATTTTAAGCTGTCATAAGAATGAGCTAAGAGAGTACATTTTAGGTGATTTCACCATGGAACAATGACAATGATGTGAGTTAATGCATAGGCTAATGAGTTTGAGCCACTTAGTAATGTACACACATTTCAAACATAATGTTGTGCGTGATACAGATTATATACATACATTATATATATAGTGTTTAACAACAGATATAGGTAAATAAGGATATAAGGAAGAGAAATTTTCATTTTAAATGCAAAAGATAAATTACATTATAAATAAGTCTATATCAGAAACAAAGATAACCAAAACTAAAGATAATAGAAATTGGGGCTGGAGAGATGGCTTAGTGGTTGAGGCACATACCTGTGAAGCCTAAAGACCTGGTTCAATTCTCCAGGTCCCATGAAAGCCAGATGTACAAGGGAGCACACAAATCTGGAGCTCGTTTGCAGTGGCTGGAGGCCCTGGCACGCCCATTCTCACTCTCCCTCTCTCTTTCTCTTTCCCTCCCTTTCACTATCATAAATAAATAAATAAATAAAATATTTTAAAAAAGAAAAAAAAGGATAATAGAAATTAAGCTTCTTTTTGCTTCATATTGACAATAAGCATCATCTTCTATACTTGGAGTGATTGCCACTTAGCACTTTCAAACATTCTCATGATTGCAGACAAAGTCAGCATAGGGTGTGTTTTTGTCACAAGTACTACTGTGGGGCAGAGATCATGCTTTAGTGATGCTCTCATGTAGAGGTGGCTAAATAAATCTTGGCCAAAGATCACCTCTGAAACTGGACAAGAATCCGAACACACAAGGGAGATACCACCCACTTAATATTGAAGAGAGTTGCTTCTCATCCATACTGGAAATTAGATGGGTAGTGACAATTGTTAGAGTCTCAGAGCTTTCTGCTCTGCTCACCCCTCTTCCTTACCCCATCTGGGTACTCTGGGAATGCTTCCTGTTATGGTAGTTGAGGATACCTCTGGGCTAAGAGGAAGAAAGGCCACCTTCCCCCAACCCCTACCTCTGCACATCATGCAAGGTCCCATCCTCTCTTCTTCATCAAACCTTCTCCTGCCCCCCCCATCTCCTTCAGATTTTCTGCTTGCATACTACCTTTTCCCCTCTATCCCTTCTCTATCCTTCTTCTCTTTCTCCCTTCTCTCTCGCTTTTCCATTCTCCTCTCTCCCCCCCCCCTGCCTCACTTTTCTATCTCTCCCATTAAAATATAGTCTTAGATCCAAGAAACTGTCCATTTTGGTCATCATTATGAGCCTCAAAATACAATAACCTCACACAACCTGTCTCAGTGTCCTAAAGTATGCAGCCACTATGAACTTCTCCTACCCTTGGTTCCTCCCATGTGCTTCGCATGCTTCTGAAATTGGTGACCACCTTCACACATTTATAGATCTTAACCTATCTTGACAGACTTCCTAAAAACTACCTTAATAAGTCGCTCATTATTTAGTGAGTACACTAATACAGTATAAACATTTTGGAGTCGTGCTGGGAAGAAGGAAAGAAAACAGAGTTCCTCCTTAGTGAGATGCAGTTCTTGATTATCTGGTTATCCATGTACTTAAAAAAAATTTATTATTTTATTTATTTTTGGAGAGAGACACAGAGAGACAGACAGAGAGGGAGAGGGAGACAGATAGAGATGGGCGCACCAGCAGTCTCTCAGCTGCTGTGAACGAAATCCAGATGTGTGCGCCCCCTTGTGGTCAAGTGCGGCATTGTGCCCTTGTGTCACTTTGCATCTGGCTAAACTTGGGACCTGGAGATTGGAACCGGGTTCTTAGGCTTAGCAGGCAGGCGCCTTAACGGCTAAGCCATCTCTCCAGCCCTCTATGTACTTTTTATCATTATGATTGGTTACTAAGAAAAAGGTGTTTGAGAGATCTATCGGCTAAGCCCCAGCCAGATTAGATGCTGCATTGGTTTATTCCTTTTTCCTTCTCCTTTCCACCCATCCTTTCTTCCGTATTTCCTTTATTTCCTCTTTCCTTCCTTCTTTCCCTCCTTCCTTCATTTCTTATCCTCTTTTCTTCTCCCTTTTCTTCTTCCTTCTTTCTATGTATGTGTGTTAGGGGGTGGCTATAGATTTAACTTGGGGCTTCACACGTGTTACCACTGATCTATACTCTAGTCTTTAAAAAATACTTTTATTCATTTATTTGTAAGCACAGAGAAATAAAGAAAAGAGAGATAGAGTGGGCATGCCAAGGCCTCCCACTGCTATAAATGAACTCCAGATGCATGCACCACTGTGCATCTGGCTTTATGTGGGTACTGGGGAATCGAACTCCTGTCATTATGCTTTGCAGGCAAACACCATAGCTACTGAGCCCTGGTCCTTATTTTAAAATATTTTCTATTTATTTATGACAGAGAGAAGGGGAAAGAAAGAGAGAGAGTATGAGTGTACCTGGGCTTCCTGTCACTGCAAAATTCAGACACATTTGTCACTTTGTGATCTGGCTTTACATGGGAACTGGGGAATCAAACCCAGTCAGGCTTTGCAAGCAAGCACTTTTAACCACTGAGCCATCTCTCTAGCTCCCCAACTAGTCATTATTTTTGACAGAGATATTTGATTGTTTCTCATTTCTCTCAAATTTTTCATATGACTCCCTTGTTTACAGTATTGTCTTAAAGGATGTGTGTGTGTGTTTGTGTGTGTTATGGGGGGGTGGATTGCATGCTTGTTGCTCACCCCAAGAACCTCCAGTCACTCATGACCTCTTTATGCTAACCCCAAATATTCAGTCTGGCACTAAGTTTTAACTTCTAAGTATTCCTGTGATCTATTTTAGTTACTACCTAACTCTCTCATGGATTATAGAACAACACTGGGCAGTCTCATTTCACCGATCTCAGTCTTTGCCTCATATTCATCCAACTGCACTGAAGCCAAAATAATATTGTTAAAACACAACTGTAGCCCTGCCAATTCTCTGCTTAAATTTCTTCAAAAGCTCTCAGGCATGCAGAGTTAAGTCTGGGCTCCCTGGTTTAGCTCACACAGCCTTAATCTGGCTTTTGCTTGGATTTCCAACTGCATCTCCTGCTAGCTAGTCTCCTTTAAGCTACAACTGTGTGATTTAAAAGCAGGAAAATCTCATTTTTAAAAATTATAATTCCTACTTATTTAGCCTATAAGAGTTTCATTTTAGTCTCAGAGATGTGTCAAAATGAAAAAATAGTAATCTTGATCCTCTGTAATATAATCAGTTACTTCATTTGATATCCTTAGTTCTTCTTACTACCCAGAAATTGATTCAGAGACTGGGGCCTTAGCAGAGATAAAATTGGTGGGCTGCTGAATTTGCACTAGGAGTTACCACACATTTGTTCTTTTACATGATCACATTTTATGTTATAGTTTCTCCAAAACTGTAAAACTGATTGCTAAGAACTTGATAATTGTTCAGTCCGAGTCAATGGTGGTAAATATTCATGTTCAGGGGTCAAATTAGTTTGCATATATCCATCCCTATTTGTAGAATTTCCAATGAGCCTCAGGCTCTTTGCCTCTAGCTATCCCCTTCACTCGGCCTTTCAGACCCAACTCACATACCTGCTCTCTGTATCCTTCCTTTCCACTTACCCTTTTCAAGAACAGTTCACTGTGTCCTCTTGAGCTTGTATAATACTATATGCATCCCTCAAATAGTGACATAATTACCACACATGCTGAAAAATTACCTCAGAGCTGCTTGCCTCTCTGACATGTATCTGGAATCTTAACACGTGACCAGAACCTTGGTCATTGCCCTGCTTTCAGAGTCAAACTTGTCACCAAGTAAGTACTCATTAGATATTTATCAAATAAACAATTCTTACCTCCTCAGGGAAAAAAAAAAGCCTTATTTATCCTAGTGCTTATTTCATTTGCAAGGACATTTCAAGTACTATCATAAGACATCAGAATATGAAAGAGTCTTCAAAATCACAAGAGGGTGGTAGTAACTGCTTCTAACATAAGCCCTTAAGCAAGTTTGTATGGGTAGATAGAAGGAACTTCTGGAAGATTCGACTGGTAGCAAGTTTGGTATTTCAGGGTTATCTGGTCGCTAAAATTCAAACACAGATGTAATATAAGGAACTCTGAACCTAGTAGACTTGGATATCCTCATACTGGGGTTCCTTATACTATTCAAGGGGAGCTCCTATGCATGGATAAAGAAGTTCTTCATGACATAGCCTTATGAAGCACTCATTGTGTCTACTTCCCCACCCTCATTTGACAAATGGATTTGCTAAGCTCTGTTATGGTGAATGACTGCTTTCTATTCAGAGGGCAGGCTGGTCCCAGGTACTGCACGACTGGAATCCTGCATGTAACCAGAATCCAAGCCTGGAGGTGATAGAGATGCTCCTTGCAGTCCAACGTTAGCCCAAGACAGCACTGCTGCCAGAACATAGCCCTCTCCACTGTCCAGTGATCTCCTGGACAGACACCCTACCCTGTCAGGAGTCTGCTCCTGACCAGCCTCCAGAAGGTGGCTTTTCAGTAGAGGCAGAGGGAACAGGGTCCAGGATGAAGGCTGCTGAGAAGTCTTGCTCTCTCTTCTTTCTAGTGAGACATCTCCTTCTGATTTCCTATTGAAGACAAGATGTCTTTTTCTGAATCCCTAGCTCACTTATCAAAGATTTGTTTTAAGCTGAAGGATCTGGTGCATGGTGAGATCCTTCATTCTTCATCTCCCTTTCCCAAGGCCAGAGCTCCCTGTCAGCCCCACCCTGTCTCTCCATCCCCCCTTGACTCTCTTTCAGTTTCAGCCAAGGAATGAACTCAAGTTTTGAGTCTCACTTTAGGGCTCATAAAGCAGTCAGATTTATCACAAGAAGTTTTGACCTTTACCTTGTGAGTTCCCAGAATCTATACCACCCATTCCAGGCCTTACACACTCTTTTTCCCTCACTTGCACTGCTCTCTGGACCAGCACAAAAATACATTTCAGAGCATGTGAAGGCTTTCAGAACATTACTCAACACTTAAATGTCAAGATAACTGAGCCCACACCTCCACAAATAATTTATATAAAGGACAAAAATGAGGCATCATCACTGCCTAGGCGGCCAGAGACCTTCAGGGGCATGGATGATAATCCACACCTTTCTCAGATTCAGAGCATAGAGGAGGCAGTACCAGCCTCTACCACTCTTCAGGGCAGCTCCCTCACCATTCAGGATGTCACATTGACACCACATATCTCAGCTTCCTTATGGCCTCATTGGTAAATTGGTTTTTGTTTTTATTTTTCTTTAATATTTATTTTTATTTATTAGAGACAGAGGTGGGGCAGAGAGGGGGGGGAGAGAATGGGCCTGCCAGGGCCTCTAGCCACTGCAAATTAACTCCAGATGCATGTGCCACCATGTGCATCTGGCTTACATGGGACCTGGAGAATCAAACCTGAATCCTTAGGCTTCACAGGCATATGCTTTAACTGCTAAGCCATCTCTCCAGCCCAGTAAATTGGTTTTTTTTTGTTTGTTTTTTTTTTTTTTTACAATTACCTCATGTTTCCCTTCTCCTCATATAAAAAGGGAAATGGGTGCTGAGTCTTAAGGAAATAGCACCATGCAGTTTGCATATTGATAAACCAATCTTCATTTAGTTCTTCCCTTGGAATTGGCAAATGTCTTCCAAATTCCAGTGTGGAGAGGACAGGGAAAGCAGTAGCTTTTCGGCATCTTCTCCACTGCTGAGGCCTTCATGGTGCTTCCAGTGCACTGGATCCTACTCCATGGCAAGAAGGTGAGCTGATTGAATTCTTAAGGTAGCAGCACAATAACTTTGGATTTTTAAAGTGTGAGGCAGTAGCAAGAACAGACCATGGGTCCTGATTGGCACACTGCAGAAAGGCTCCAGTCACAGTTTTGTAGTTGGAGAGAGGTCTGGGACTAAGGCAACTTAATTCCTCCACCCCATTTCTGTTTCACAGAGATGTAATGTAGATGTTCTCCCAATCCATTTCTCCCTTTCCTTCCTTCTTTCTTTCTTTCTTTCTTTCCTTCCTTCTTTCTTTCTTTCCTTCCTTCCTTCCTTCCTTCCTTCCTTCTTTCCTTCTTCCCTCTTTCTTTCTTTCTTTCTTTCTTTCTTTCTTTCTTTCTTTCTTTCTTTCTTTCTTTCTTTCTTTCTTTCTTTCTCAAGATTGGGTCTCACTCCAGCATAGGCTGACCTGGAATTCACTCTGTATTCTCAAGGTGGCCTTGAACTCATGACGATCCTCCAACCTCTGCCTCCCATGTGATGAGATTAAAGGTGTGCACCACCACACCTGGCTCCAATCAATTTCTTTTCAACTAAAGAGTTGTCCTTTTCCTAATCAATACAAGCTAAACTAAACATACACACAATTTGCTGCCCATGGTAATTAATGTAGTTTAGATATGTGCTCCATGGCACAGTTGATCCTAACCACAGTTGGTAGACAGCACCACTGCAGGCTCAGACTAGGATCAGCAGAACACACCTTAAGTGGATGTAGGATTCCTGGCAGTGGAATCCAAGTGCATTCTGTGTTCAGAGGGAGCAATGGCTGAGCCTGGAAATGAGTGAGCAATGGAGGAGTACATCTCTATAAGGCATCGGTGATTTTACAGCCTCTTGAAAAGTGTTATCTCTTTTTGGGAAATCCATTGTCAAAATAGTAAAGATTCAAAAAACATTTAAAACCCATCCATCCTTGAGGTATGTGTGTGTGTGTGTGTGTGTGTGTGTGTGTTTAGGAATGGCTGACCTAGTAGATGGTATCCTCCTCTGAGCTCCCAAGACATTTTATATACTTACCTATTAGGTCATCAGTGGATGTACTGCAAAATCTTTATTTATTGGATCTCACTCTACCTCACTTAGCAGCGGCATTTGACCTAAGAGGCCACTTACTTTCTAGTATACCACTGCCTTGTTTTCCTTCATCTTTTTTCATCATGCTTGTCTCTAGAGAATAGATACTAAATTTTATCTGAAACAAAAAAAAAATAGTAACGATAGGGCTGGAGAGATGGCTTAGTGGTTAAGGCATTGGTCTGCAAAGCCAAAGGACATTGGTTCGATTCCCCAGGACCCATGTAAGCCAGATGCACAAGTTGACACATGTATCTGGAGTTTGTCTGCAGTGGCTGGAGGTCCTGGCATGTCCATTCTCTCTCTCTCTCTCTCACTAAATAAATAAATAAATAAATAAATATTTAAAAAATAGTAAAGATGAAGTGATGTTTGAGAACTAATAAGCCTGGTGGAAGTAATTGTTTCATAATGTATAGATAAGTCAAATAATCACATTTATATTTTCAGTACAGTTTCATTTGTCAGTTATTCTCCAGCAAAGCTGACAAAAGTCAACTAAAATGTTATAAAATCTCTCCATTCATTCCCATGAACTAAACTTTCTACCATGAGTAATAGTAAAACCAAAAATCAAAGCAATTTAGGCATACATGGAGATAACAGGTGTACATTGTCCTCAGTGAGTACCTGTCACCACTCAAACTTAGATTAGAAAAAGTAACAAGCCAAATTATATGTGAATCCCAATGCTAACTGGTGGTGTACATACTATATGTTCAAAATTTGCACAGAGATTTTGAAAATGGTTAATTACTATTTTATTCTTAATAGTTAATTATAATTACAAATTGATTAAAAAAAGTCACAAGGTGATGGCTTTGCAAATGAAAATACCCTATTTATATAATTTTGATATGTAGCTTTGGTAATTTTTCCATTGTACATTTTCTGATTACTTTGTTGATATACTTTCTCACATCTATTGACAGTAATACAAATTAGGGTTTATAGTTTATATTTATCTTTGTTTGTTTTTTACTATTAATTCACTTTTCTTTCATAGAAATACCAATCTACAAAGAATTAGAAATGAATTTGTGTGAATATGCATTTGTGTGTAATATGAATACATATCTATTGTAGGTAATGCAGCACTTGAATTGTACAAATTCTTCTCTATGTACAGTTCACTCCCATGACAATATCAAGCTTAGGTCCTTAAATTCCTCCCAAATGCCAATGACTTCCAAATTTGTCTTGTTAGCCCAGACATCTCCTGTGAATTCAGCTTTACTTTGTCCAACTGCCAACTTGACATTTCCAAGAGAATGAGTGACAGATCCAAAATTGAATTCTTAATCTTGCCCATCTTCATTCAAGATGTGTTCCAGGCACACTCTGTCACCTCACTAGATGAAAACAATCCAGCACCTTTAATCATTCTTGATTCTTCTTTTACCTACACCCCATATATATTCCATATTGCAATCATGTTGGCTCCAGCTAAGATGTACAACCAGAATTTACTCCTTCCCTTCTCCACTTCCATCCCACTAATCTGAGCCCTATCCTTGCCTGAATTTCTGTAATCATTTTCTAAAAAAAAAAAAAAAAATACTCTGTTTTCACTCATGTCTTCTAGTCTCTTCTCATACAGCAGCTAAAATGAGTCATCCAATGTCCAAAACAGATCCTGCCACTTTTCTGCTCAATGAAGCCCCTTTTTATCTGGTTTGAAGGTCAATTATAAGGAATTGAAAAGGCATGTGGACTTACTCCCTTTCATGGTTTACTTTCACCTAACCACATTGGAAAGAATATCAATGCTCAAATTATTTTTCCTAAGACTTGAGTTTCAGAATATATATTTTAGGGGTGTCATAGGCAGCTCCTCAAGAGCTTGGCTCACTCTCCTTCTGCTATTTGCCACCTACTGAGGCAGAGGTGATGTCCAGCCTCTGCTCATGCCATGCTTTCCCCTGCCATCATGAAGCCTCCCCTTGAGTCTGTAAGCCAAAAATAAAACCTTTCCTCATATTAGCTGTTTTAGGTCTGGTGCTTTATCACAACAATGAGAAGGTAACTATAGCACTCTTTCCCTAGATCATAAAGGAAAGGAAATGATCAGTTTAATCATTTATACTTTCACATGAATAAGCATGACACTGATTTCTTCTTAAGGAATTTACCCTGAACACTTCATCTCTCCTAACAGAATAAATACATTTAAATGCTGGCAGTTAAGTGAAAGCATGGGTAGGTTTGTATATTAAATGCACATGCTTATATGAAGCTTCCACATTCCCCATCAGATTTCTACATGTGTGGCCAGATTAAGTGATTCACTTTTAGTGAAAGTATCAGCAAACTCTGCATTGTCTGTCAGAATAGACTTACAACAAAAAATTTTGATGTGTGCTTTTGGTTGAATAGCTTTAAATACAAAACAGCAATAAAAGTCTCATGATAAAGAACTTGTAAGTTGCTGGCATGTTGCACTCCCCTGTCTGCTACACAGGATGAGTCTGAGAGGAAAACAAATGTCCTCCAGGGTGAGCTGGGTCCTTGGAGGATCAGAGCACATTGCTCTTGTATTCATATTGAAGACTATTATTTATCTTGCCTAGCAGCTATCCTCTTCACAGCTGAGAAAATGCCAGAACATTCACCACCTTCTTGTCTGATGCTCTGAACTTGTGAAATTGTGAGGAGATTCCATGCTTTTATTTTCACCAATGATTTATAAAAAGAGGCATTTTCCTTCCCTATGGAAAGGACCTTAATCCAGTAAGCTCTACCTGCTGAAGTAAAGAGCCAAGCATTTCACTTATGAAAATATTGCATTTCTCATTTCATTTCAGGTAACATTTCAACCATAGAACCACTTCTTACAGTTTGGTGCCAATTAGTGGGAATTTTGCTAATATAAGGGTTACTGTTTATGTTGACACATTGGCAGGATCAGGTAGAAGTATGCATCGCATAGTAATATAGTTCTTGAAATTCAGTCTGTCTTGAGAAATATGAGGTAGAGTTCTATTGATGTTAAGGGTTTACCAAATACAAGGATGTCTCATTTTAAAAACAGTACCTTAAGCCTGACAGAGATATGTCCAAGAGGAAGAGAAGTACATTGTAAAATCTGAATTTGTTGTAATTAAACTCTAATCTTCCTTTGTGGCTACTTTGACTCCTATAACACCTTCAACATTGCTGGGACAAAGCACACAACTAAAATAGCTTATGGAAGGAAAGGTTTTATGTCAAGCTTACAGTTTTGAGGGAAAACTTCATCATGGTGGAGAAAGTTGGCTCATTTAATCCTACATCCACAGCACAGAGAGAATAGCAAGTATAAATTGGCTCTGACCACTCAGTAGGGCTAAATTCAAGTTTAATCCAGCATAATACACTTCCTCAAGCAAGGCTGTACCTCCTAAAGACTTCACCAGCTCAGGACTAAGTAGGAAGTTACCTCAAGAACACCTGGGACTCTAGGGAATATTTACCTTCAAACTACCACAACTCCTTCTGTATCTTTTCCCTACTTCCTTGGCAAAAAAAAAAAAAGTATTTATTGGCAATATGAAAAACATTTTTTTTCTTAGATGTAATGGTTTATCTCTAGATCCTTTGTGCTATGAGTAAACACTTAAGCACTGTTCACTTTGTGTTAGAAATTTTCAAATTATTTCACACATCCTAACTCTATTAACTTATCTCATCATTATAGCAGCCATTGATGAACTATTAGGAGCTATTGTTGCTTGGATTATATGGATAAGGAAATGGAGCCAAAGAAAGGTTAAGATGGGTCAATTTATATTATTAACAAAGGAAAGAGAGAGAACACAAAACCAGGCAAACATGGGTTCAATATTCATTGCCTTTGATCCCAACACTAAGGTGCCTCTTTTTGGTTATTATTAAATTCTTTTAAAAATGTCTTTTTATTTTTCCTTGTTAAAAACATTTTTATTTTAGGAAAATGAAGACCATAGACTCAGACTACCAAATTCTGCTCATCTTTCTCCCATGTGTCAATACTTTTGTACTTCAAGATTTTAGCCTGAAGCCAGGCATAGAGGCGCATGCCTTTAATCCCAGAACTTGGGAAGCAGAGGTATGAGGATCGCCATGAGTTCGAGGCCACCCTGAGACTACATAGTTAATTAATTCCAGGTCAGCCTGGACCAGAGTGAGACCCTACCTTGCAAAACAAACAAACAAACAAAAAAAGATTTTAGCATGAAATTTTTAGAAATAGATATAATAAATTAAATGCTAGATTATGATAAGGAAAGAAGAGAAAAGGCATAATTTATAAAATTTTTGAATTGAAGAAATGAGATTACTATAAACACTATACATATTGAAGCTAGGGATGTAGTTCAATTGGTGGGATGCTTGCTGTGGTAGTTTGAATATATGTCCCCCCAATATATTCAGTGTTTTACTAGTTATAGTTTGCATCTGCAATCACCTTGCTAGAGGCAATGTCACTGGGGGCCGGTCTTAAGGTGTTAATGGTGTGGGTTTGAGATTCCATTGTAAAGATATGCAAATGTGCCTAGCAGGAGTTCCTGAAGTGTGCTGTGTGACCTTTTGGCTGTAGTTTTGCTCTGTGTGCTGTGGTGGCTGGTTGGCTTTCTCTCTCTTGCCTGGTCCTGTGAAGAGCAGGCTGCTTCTCCTGCCTTTATGGAACTTCCCCTGGATCTGTAAGCTTCAATAAATAATATCCCTTCCTCCATAACTGTGCCTGGTCTGGAAGTTCATCTCAGCGAACCTGAAGCTGTCTGCTACACTTGTCTAGCAGACATGAAGTTCTGGAATCTTTCCAGAGTACAGTATAAAACTGGGTATGGTGAAACATGCCTATACTAAGGGCCATAAGGATCAGAAGTTAAAGGTCAGACCTCAGACAGGCATGTTGCTCCATTGGTTGAGTGCTTGCCTAGTATACATATGAGGTCCTGAGTTCAATCCATGGAACTGCATAAACCAGGTATAGTGACACATACCTGGAATCTCAACACTTAATAAGTAGGGGCAGTGCAATAAAGAATTCAAGGTTAGTCCAGGATACATAGTAAATTCTAAACATCCCTTGGGTACAAGAGTCCCTATCTCAAAAGAAAAAGAAGTTCAAGGTCATTCTCTACCACATTTTAAGCTCAAGGCCAACCTGGGTTGCATATGACTCTGTCTCAAAAAAGACAAATCATACTTTTCCATTTCAAAACCTAAATACATTCACATTCCTTCAAAGACATAAAGTAACAAAGTCCATGCAAAGAGAAATAGATAATTGAAAATATTAAGGAAATTGAATTTGTAGTTAAAATCCATTGCACCAAAGAAATTCTAGGAAAAGATTATTTTACTGATATATTCTACTATTTAACAAATAGATTCCATTTATCCTACATAAATTGTTTCTGAAAATTAAAAAAAAAAAGCAGAAATAGTTCTTACTTCATTGTTTGATGCCAGCATTTCCTGCCTCCCAAACCAAGCAAAGACATTTCAGGAAACACACTGACACGCAGGCCAATAACTGTCATGAACAGAGGCAAATTTTTCAAATAATGTCTTAACAATTTATATTTAAATATGTACACAAAATTACTGCTAATTATTAAGTGTGGTTTATCTAGAGATTACAGGCTCTTGTTTGAATATGAAACATCTCCCATGGGCTCATGTACTTCAACACTTGCTCCCTAGCTGGAACCTCTATTTGGGAACTTCTAGGAAGTGAAGCCTTGCTGGATGAAATGGATTGTGGATCACTGGGGTTTTGTGGATCACTTAAGGTTTTAAGGCTGCATTGTTGTTTACCCTTTGTTTACCTGTTGTTTACCTGCATTGTTGTTTAATGCTACTTCCTCACTGTGGTGCAGTATGACCCTCTCTGTTCCTGCTCTGGCCTGCCATGCCTCCCCATGATGACAGACTCCAATTTCTGGAACCATAAGCCAAAACAAACATTATCCTTCCCTGTTAATTCTGGTCAACAATGAAGAAGTAATGATAAACATACTTTTTATTTAACCATTAAGTATCAAATGATAAAATTTAATGTCTGAACAAATCAGCCAAGGAAGTTAAAGTACCACTTTGGTAAGTGCAGAAAAAAAATTTTTACAAGCATTAGCAACTGGTTCTCCTAATAACTTTCAAGAAACTAAGCCTTCCAGGAAATATCTCTGCAGGATAAAGGACACGTATGAAAAAGTCTATAGCTAACATCGCACTTATTAATGGCAAAAGACCAACTAGTCTTAGTTCAAAAATAAGATGAGAATAGCTGCTTGTCATCAATGTCTAACAATCTTCTACCCAAGGCTCTGTGACAAAGTAATCAAGTCAATAATGGTAATAAAAGACACCAAATGAAGTAAAGGAATAAAACAGTTTTAATTGGTATGAGTATTGATTATATAAAAAATATGATACAACCTCCAAAACCCTAGAAATAAGTTGATTTAGCAAACTTGCAAGGTATATAACCAATATGTCCTAGGAATAATCTGAAATTGAAGAAAATTTTATGGATCATATCATCAAAATTTATGCAATAATGACAGATAAATTTGAAGAGTGTATCAAAGACCTGTAAGCTGAAACCACAAAGCCCTATTAAAATATCTAAGCTAATGATCTGAAAACTTATTGAATGATCACAAGGTTCAATACCATTATGAAGTGAATTACCCACAGGCTTATTTATACATTCTGTATAATTCAGGTATTGCCATAAAAACGTTAATAGGCATTTTATGGAAGTTGAAAATGTAAGAGTAAAGTTCATATTGAATTACAAAGAAATGTGAGTAACCAAAATAATTAAAAATGAGAAACAGGGTTGGGAAGGATTAATAACACCTATTTAAACTTATTATAAAGCTTCAGTACCTGTGAAATTGGCTTCAAGATAAATAGATAAAGGGGATAGAATAATCAGCCCCAACTCAGACTGACTAATGCATGAATTTTGGTAAAGAGTCCAACAAGTCAATGGAAAATTGATGTCTTTTCAAAAAATTTCAGGTGATGGCTGGAGAGATGGCCTGGCAGTTAAGGCACCTGCCTGCAAAGCCTAAGAACACCAATTCCAATCTCCAGGTCCCACGTTTAGACAGATGCAAAAATTGACGCAAGGGCACAATGCTGCACTTGCCCACAAGGAGGCGCAAATGCCTGGAATTCGTTCACAATGGCTGAGAGGCTGCTGGCATGCCCATTCTCTCTATCTCTCTCTCTACCTCTCTCTCTGTGTCTCAAAAATAAAATTTAATTAATTAATTAAATTTTAAAAATGGCAGGTGAGGTGCAAAGTAAATGAAATGAAACAAAATAATTTCTTTCAACATATAAATTAATTCAAAATGGATCATAACCACAAATATAAATCTATAACTACAAAAATTATGAAAAATAGAAGAAAATCGTTTCATGACCTGGGTTACATAAAGACTGGTCCTATAGCCAGATCAATAAAAGAACAAATTGGCAAAATGGACTTCCTTGAAATTAAAAAGCTGTTCTTCAAAGAAAATAATTTTAAAAATCAAACAGTAATCTATGAACTGAGAAAAATATACTTATGAAATGCATATCTAATAATGGCCTGTGTCCAAAGATCATTCAATAAATAGCAATCTAATTAAGAGTTGACAAAAGATTTTAATGCTTTACTGAAGAAAAATAGAAATCGAAATAAGCACACATGAATAAGTGTTTATCTCATTAGTATGCAGAGGAATAAAAATTAAAATCATATACACCACTGTACTTCTAGTACAACAGCTAAAGAAGTGAAGACAGACCCCCAAGGAGAGCTGATGAGGAGAGCTGATGAGGAGAGCTGCTGCAAGGGATATAAAATGCTATGAGTCTTTTGGGAAGTAGTTTGGCAGTTGTATACCATTAAACATATACCTAACATATGATCCACCCACTCTTTTCCCTTTGTACCAAAGAGAAAAGAAAACAGATGTCCACAGAACTTGTACACAGATGTTTATAGGAGCTTTATTTAGAAAAGGCAAACATTCTAAGGAAATTTATATCTACAATGACTACCTAAAGAATATACCATACCATTTGATGAAATGATATTCCAAAATATAAATGCGTAGACTGTTTACATATGACGATGTTATAATATAATGACATACTTTTGCTAAGTAGAAGAATTCAGATAAAGAGTATATATTATATGAATTAATTTATGGAACTGTATGGAAAAAGCATACTAAAATCTAGTGTAATAGAAAGCAAGTCAGAAGTTGACTGTGAGGATAGGGACACAGAAGAGAGAGGAAGAGATTATGAGAAAGTTAAGCAAGCTTTTGAAGGTGATGCATGTACTTATTACTGGTTGTGGCATAGAATTAATGGTTGTATATAGGGAAATGCATCCTACTGAACACTTTATGCATTTTTTGTTGAGTGTCAATTATTCTTTAACAAAGGTATAAGTAGGAAATGAGTGGAGCACAACTCATAATATGCAGGCTAGTTCAATACAATCACTTGCTTTTTTAACAGTCCCTTTATTTGAAGTTATATTTGATATACTGGTATTTTGATGTAGCTAAAATATTGAGTCAGCCAGTGGCTTGTGCTGCAGGCAGATTAACATGCATTCTGGTGAGTAGCTGGCTTCCTGCTTGCCTGATTTAAATTCTGTGCTGCAGAGGTGAAGTCATCTGTATGCAGCCCATGCTCTTCACCAGCAAACACAGACTGGGTAAGTCTAAGAGTAAATCTGAGCAAGCATTCTGGTTGTACTGTGATATGACCTTCAATATGATCATGTCTACCCTACAGAGAAAATACCATATTTTCTTGTTATGTTTAAAATAGTTCATTTGTTTTATTATACATACAAACTCATGTGTTAGTATGTATACCTTAAAAATCATTTAAACAGTATCAATCAATCTATCAGTAGCAAAAAAATCTCCCATCTCAGGGAAGAATGGAATGATTCTTAATATCAATTGTTAATTGCTAGTTTAGTCTTAAGGTTAGCATAAAGCTTCTTCAGCATGCTACATCTTTCTCTCTTATTTAATATGTGAGTGCACATGTGGGAGTGGGTAGGTGCACATGGGCATGGAAGTCAGAGGACATCCTTAAGTGTCTTCCTCAGAAGGCCATCCACCTCCTTTGAGATCAAGTGTCTCATTGGCTTTAAGCTCACCTATTAGGCTAGACTAGCTGGCCAGTGAGCCCCGGGGATGTGTTTGTCTCTGTCGCCCAAATACTACGATTATAGGTGTGTACCAGCATGTCTGGCATTTTTTAGTATGGGCATTAGGGATCAAACTCAAGTCCTCATACTTCTGATATAAGAATTGTATCTACTGAGCTTTCTCCCCAGCCTCTCTAAGTTCCCTTTTAATATAATTTTTGAAGGCCTTTCATAATTAGGCAAGATGTGTGTGTGTGTGTGTGTGTGTGTGTGTTGTGTGTGTGTGCACATTAGTGAACATTCTCCAAAGAAAGATAACCCATTGATTGCAATCATTATTTAGAGACATAGAAATTATCTATCTGTCTGAATAATTTGTTGTGAGGGCTTTACTCAAGCAGTTATGAAGACTGAGAAGTGTCTTGACTGGCTGGAGACCTGGTAAGGTAGGTGATACAGTTGGAGTCCAGATCTGAAAGCTGAGTACCTGGAGCCCTAGTGGTATAAACCCTAATCCAAGGGCCATAAAAGAACTATTTCCTAGCTCAAAATGTCAAGCAAAAAGTGTGACTTCTTACTTCCTCCATGTTTTGGTCCCACTTAGACCCTCTGCAGATTGGATGGTATCTATTCACACACAGCATGGGGGAGACAATCTCGTTTACTTAGTTTGCTTATTCAACTCTCAGAAGCATACCCAGAAATCATTTGTAGTCCTTTTGAGTTGATACTTAAACTTTGCTATTACAATATGTTCATGCATATTTTACTTACTAATTCTTATCCACATGCAAATATGTGAAAATCATAAGTGGTGTGGTGGCGATTGGGCTGTAAAATGTTCCTTACAGGCTGTGGGGCTGTTTGGGGAAGTGGAACCTTTGGGAAGGAGGGAGGTAAGGCCTAACTGACGGAAATAGGATAGCAAAGCTCCATACCTCTAGCTGAACTCTGTTTCCTAATCTGTCATTTTGTGAGCAAGCAGTTGCTACACAATGCCTTTCCTGCTATAATTGACTGTATCTTCAAATGGTGAACTAAAATAAATTCTTCTTCCTCAAATTCTTTCTGGTTAGGTGTTTGATCACAGAGATGAGAAGAGTAACTAATATAGGCACTGAACTGAAACTAATACTTGCCTTTAACTTTTCAGTTCTTTGAATTGAGACAAGTCATTTTACTTCATGGAGCTACAAGTTACTTATTTGTAATATGAAACAAGCACATGACTCACAAGACTGGTCTATTATGAGTTCAAAATGTGCTTCAAAAATTTTCAAAGAATAGCACACATTAAAGATTTTAATAACTGTCCTGCAGAAGTCTTGAATTACTCTGGGACAAGACAAATAGATTTATATCCTAGTCTCTTTTGCCATTTCTGTGTTCTAGAATAAGTCACTTACCTCTCTGAGTTGGAAATCCCTTTATTTGTAAGATAAAGATCTCACCTGTTACCATGAGAATTAAATACAGTGGTTTATAATAGCACTGAAGACTGCACAATAAAATTTTGCAGTTATTATTATAACACTGTATCATTTAAATAAAATTCCAAGAAATATTTCTCAAATTTTATGATCAGAGTAAAAGAAGTCATTATATTCCAGACAGGCATAAACATTTCAACCAGGACCCTGCCAAATCTATGAATATGTAAAGGTTTTGAAGTTTAAATGTCTATCTCTTAAATGGAAATGCCTACCTCATTATATAATGTGAAATTCTATTTCAGAGAAACAAATAATATGTCATATATGAGTTTAAATGAATGATGTTTAAAATAATTCAGACAGTCCACACTTTATTTAAATGAATGTTAATCTGTCACTTCAGAGTAAACATTTAAAATTGCCTAAGTACTTTTATTTATGCCATGAAAACCTTAAGTCATCATAAGCTATGGGATGTTTCACCAGTAGAAGATCATTGGTTTTAGATCAAAAACAGGGTTAGAGATGTAGCTCAGTGGTAAACTATCCACAGAAACACACAGATGTGTGAGAGAGAGAGAGAGAGAGAGGGGAAAAGAGGAAGGAAAAGGAAGGAAGGAAGGAAGGAAGGAAGGAAGGAAGGAAGGAAGGAAGGAAGAAAAGAAGGAAGGAAGGAAGGAAGGAAGGACAGGAAGGAGAAGAGAGAAAAAGAAAAGAAGTGGCAGAACCAGGCCCTGTATAACACAGCCTGTTTTGTTACAGAAGTGTTTACAGAGGTGAAGGAAACAATATTTCTTGGTAGGGAATTAAGGAACGGTAAGAAAGACACAGATAATGAGAAGTCATTACGACAGGGTGAGGTGAGGCATACTGGAGGTGGGTGTGAGAGTCAGGGGTGGATGACCACAGTTGATCACAAGCTCTGATTGTAGGGTCAGGGAAAATTTCAGTGGAGAAACAACTTTTGGGGCCAGTCTGAACAGGTGAGGAGTAGATAGATGGAAAGGCATGTTAAGCAGAGGATAAGGCTTTTTGAAAGCATTAAGTGATCCAAAATGCATAACACAGTGCCAGGCACAGATCCATGTGGGGTATGGAACAGAGGCCATAGGCTGAGAAGTAAACAGTCATGACATTTTCATATGATTTATAGCATTTTTTTTAATTGATTCACGCTAATGGTGAAGGCTGACTAGTCTGATTATGCAACCCTTCTGGTTTGCTCCACAAATGCTGCTGAGATGAGAAAGCCTGTGTACCAGTAAACTAGTAGGTTATTAGGAAGTTCCTGATATTCCCAGATGAGTGAAGACTCTTTGTGATAATACTGTAAACCAGCCATTACCACGAGCAATGAGTGTGTGGAGAGAGAAGTCATGGCTTCCAAGGCAAGTGGATCCTGGATCCCTGTACACCTTGTATGCTAGGCTTTACATAAAAAGAACTTTCTAGCCATGTTCTTGTCTTCAGCAATCCTGGGAACACGAAGATGAGGTTATGACCTGTGCTATATAAGGGCTAAAGAATTATTATGGCTTCCTGCATCTGTTGGTCTTATTGCTAACTCTCATGTAACTGGTTCTACAGAGCTCCACCCTAGGCAGATTTTATCTTTCTTCTCAAAGGCAACAGAATACAGATCCAAAATGGGATAATTAAAAAGAGGTCTTTGTACATCAGAAGATGTTCTAGCCATTCATACTCATTCCCCTTTGAATAATCATTCTTCTCTAATGGTGTCCTGGTATATGAAACCCTACAAGCAATGACAAAGCCAGACCCCATTCCATTGTCCAGGAGTTACTACCAAACTGGGGAGAAAACTCCACATATAAACAACTCATGATGGCCATTTTTCTGTGTGTCCAAAGAGGCACATGAGTGTCCATACTAGTAACCTTAAAAGGAGGGAGTAAGAACTCTGAGCCATGATGTAATTGGGATGGATCTTCTGGAAGTAGTTACCATGAGGACAGAAAAAGCATTCAAGAAAGAGGATAAAAGCAAAGGACCTGAGGCACAGTTCAAAGCCTCTGTCCACTTTCTTCAGCATTCTACAAACATGCAGCCCTCCACCAGCCTGTCCACTTTAGCCTGCTCTGTTGGCTAAGATATGCTAGAATCTTAACTTTCTCATTCACTGCAGGTCTCATCTGAATACTGCTATTCTAACCATTAAATCCACCTCCATCAGTGGACATTTTTAGTTGTAAAGAAAGGTTGAGGGTTGAAGTCAGGGATACTGGTAAATATTTTACAATGTAAACAAGGACTGCATCATGAGTTTGAGGCCACCCTGAGAATACAGAGTGAATTCCAGGTCAGCCTGGGCTAGAGTAAGACCCTATCTCAAAAAGCAAAAAAACAAAAAAAAAAAAAAAAAAAAACTCTAAACCAAAATTCCAGAGATGTTGAGGCTGAAAAATCCTAGGTTATTTTCTTACCCTTTATTCTGCTGCCTTCATTAGAAAATTATCCTCTACTGCAAATGTTCTCCAAATGCAAGAGTCATCCCCAGACAGTTTCATTATTTATCATAAAATGATCATTAAGACCTCCACCTTGTGGTCTCTACTAAGACACCATCCCCACCCACAAGAGGAGGGAAACAGTCATCAGAGTCACATGCTTAATGTCATAGAGGAAAGCCAGCTGGGAACATAGCACAATCAGTAAATTACTTGCCTTGTGAGCACTGAGACTTAAATTCAGTCCTCAGAACCCATGAAAATGCTGCATCAGGGAGGCAGAAACAGGCAGATCCTGGGGTGTACCTGCCATCCAGCCAGGTTAGCCTAATTGGCCATTAAATGAAAGGTGGATGGATGGCATCTGAGGAACCAGACCTGGTTGTGTCTTTCAGCCTCCACACATATGTGCAAACACACATGCATATGTATGTGCCCTGGCACAAACATGTACACATACACACACACACACAAAAAAAAAAAAAAAAAAAAAAAAAAAAAAGAAGAAGAAGGAAGAAAGTAGATCTGCATATTAGAGTCCCTTTGAGGTTTTTGTAAGGCTGTTTCTGGAATGCCTTCTATAAGAAGTTAAGGATAAAAATAGTGATCTGAATGCTAGGGCAGGAATACTATGTGTATTGTTCTGCTAGGGCTGTGTTAAACAACAGAAATGCACTGTCTCACAGGCTTGTGGCTGGACCTTTGGGGAATCCCCACTTGGTGCTGTCCAGCCCTTGGAACGTTTCCCTCTGGTCTCGACATCTCCATTCTTTTCTGTCATGGGAAATATTGCCTCCCACCAAAAGGAATCACAGATTCATGGATTAAAGGATCTCCTGAAAGTTAGGGGAATTAAGCTCTCCCAGAGAGAGACTATCACCTGGGAAGAAGTCCTACAGATCATCCCCTGCATGATTTCTGGGGATCCATATGACCCAGATAAGACAATTCTAAAGTGATCTGAAGTTTCCCAAAACTGGGAATTAGTTCCTGGACCCCAAATAATGGGGATAGATGATCCTTCACAGGCATATGTTACAAGGAAGGCTTTAAGTGGAAGGACCCAGACGGAACTGCAGGTCTCATCCAAACCCTAGTGGCAGATGTAACAACTAACCTGCTAGGGAGAGATAACCTTGAGGCCCTAGATGTAGTTATTGCCAGTAATATAGAGGGAGAATGTTTTGAGATGGAAGACTTTGAGAGATACCTTCACCAGCTTCACCCCCAATCCTAAAGGCCACTGTTAAGTATAAAACTCCCTGCCTAGAATGGCTCTCTGACAAGCCAACCTGGGTTGAACAGTGGCCTCTGCCAAAGGAGAAACTTGAAATCTTAAATCAGTAACAGAACAACTCCAACTTAATCACATACACCCCTCACAGAGCCCATGGAACACTCCTATGTTTGTAATTTGAAAGGGCTCAGGAGGATGGAGGTTACTACAAGATCAATAAATAAAGCCATGCTTATTTGGGGCGCCCCTCAAAGAGGACTACTGCCCTTTGTGTTAGTCATTCCAGCCAACACCCCCCTCCTTGCTATTGATATAAAGGATTGTTTCTTTTCTATCCCCCTGTACCCCCGAAACTGACAACTCTTTGCATTCTCGGTCCCATCCATCAATAATGCAGGACCTACCAAACCCTTTGAGTGGATGGTTCTGCCCAAGGTCTGGCTAATAGCCACACTATATTCCAAGAAGCAGTTTCTATGGCATTAAGGCCACATTTAGATCAAGGGCTTAATCTCTATCATTACATGGATGACATCTTAGTATGAAAAGACTCCTCTACCCCATCAGCTGAGCTAAGGAATCAATTAATACCTTCCCTCAGTGAGGCAGGCTTCTAAATTGCCCCAAGTAAAGTCCAACTTATCCTAGTTATAACTTTCCTGGAGACAGAACTCTCCCTCATCTCTGCCTGGCCTCTTAAACCCATACTTCTCCATTCCCCAGAAGCTCACATTGGCCTCACTTCAGAGCTTTCTGGGGAACCTCAATTGGCTCTGGCCATGGCTCCATGTCCCCACCAGTGATTTACAACCCTTATTTAATATGTTGAAAGGTAACAAAGATCCATCTCCCCCCACCTCCTAAACCCAGAGGAAAAACAGATATTAAACAAGATTAATAACATATTTTCTAATATGGCACTTTCCTGGTACTCACCCGACAAGCCAATTCAGCTTATGATATTTAACTCCTTCCCAACCATCATGGGAGTGTTATACCAACCCCAAGGAATCCTGGAATGGCTCCACACTTCCATTTCCTGTGCCCCATGCATATTAACAGAGATTAATGCCTTTGCGGCCATGATCAAAACTGGGTGAGACCGAGCCTTCCAAATCTTGGGCAAAGAGCCTGATACTATCATAACCCCCTTCTCCCTCACTGATATACAATGGCTATTCAGGAACCACTCCCAGTTTGCAATCAGCCTAATAGGCTTCCCCAGTCAAACTGACAACCACTACCCTAATGGAAAATGGATGCCTGCAATACCCATTTTAAAATGGCTTCCACCCCACCTCTTTTCAAGAAAACCAATTCCCACTGCCCCCACCCTATTTTTACAGATGAGGAGAGGAGCAACTGTAGTTCTTTACCACCCACAGGATCAATCTCCCACCATAATTTTTAAGGAACTTCCTGGGCCATTTTGGTGGCAGTTTTGACAATCTTACATTCCAATGCAAATTTCTCTTGCTGCCTCTCTCATCTCCCCCCGCCCCCATGGAGGATGGCGCTTTGAAGCCCAAGAGACCTATCAAGGGGTTAATAAAATCACTGGCATAGGATATTGCCCTACTAAGGGCTGCCAAGACACTGACACCTTCCGTCTCTATCCTAAGTCTGTGGTTTGTGTAAACAGCATGACATGCTTCGCCTATCAGCAAACTAATAGAGTGCCTTAAAGACCAGGACTATCATGGGGGATGCCGATATGATTACTGAATCATTGACAGCTTTAGGCATCCAAACGCTATCTTTAAAGCCTCCAGGAAAACTAGAGAATGTACAATCTCCATGTGAGACCCCTGGAATGAACATTGGAGGATGGGGTGATGGGAAAACTCTATGCTAATACCTACTTCTCATTTCCTTCTGGTACTCTTCATATTTCTAGATGGTATATACCTGCTTCTTGCCTAATGAAAACTAACCATCACATTCTTTCATAGGAAAAACAAGTCACAGAAAAGATAACAAGCCACTATAACATGGGCACAATATAGCCAATATATGGCCAATCTTCTCCCCTTTACTAAGTGTCCTAATGCTTCTAACTGCTTATTTTGTGCATCCCCTAACTATCCCGTGCTAACCACAGTCCCTATTAATGCCACCCTTGAATACCCTGCATCTGTAACAAGCTATTCCCAATCCCGATTTACTGATCTTCCCCTCTTTGATTCCAGTCAGGGTGTGCTTCTTTGCCTGTCCAACTCCAAGCTGACCAGAGCTCAATGCCTCCTCAATATTTCCATAACTAGGACCTCTTATGTCAAGATACTTGCTCTCCTTTGGTGCAAAGGGGTAACCACCCCATGCATAAATGTTTCCTCTCCCACTTATTGTTCCCCAGTTTTGATTGTTCCACAGGTATATCTCTACAAGGAAGAAGAAGTGGCTTACAAATGACAAATCCACCAGTGTCAACCAAGATTTTCATCCCCCTACTGGTGGGCTTCAGGGTAATGCTGTCCCTGGGGACCTCTGGTGCTGTGGGAGCGCCCTGGTCCAAACCAACCATTTCATAGGGAACTTCCAAAACAAGCTTGACCAGGCCATGATATCCACTACAAACAGCCTTGAATATCTCCAGAGACAATTGAACTCTCTCATGGGTGTGGTACTCCAAAACCATAGAGCCTTAGACCTCATTACTGCTGAACATGGGGGATCATGTGAGGTCTTGTGAGAAGAATGTTAGAATGTTTTTTTGTTGTTGTTAATGAATCAAATATTGTTGAACAAAATGTTAGAACTCTCAAAAAACTTCACAAGGAGTTGTTTTACCACTACAAGCCTAAGAAGCCCACCACCTGGTTCTCTATCACTCGGCTTCTCCCCCTCCTTAGCTTCCTCCTTGCTATAGGAACCCTATTACTTGTAGCCCCCTGCCTCATCAAATTTCTCAGACAACAAATAACTAATATTGCTAAAGTAGCTACTAATGAGGTCTTCATGCACCATCTAGCTCTATCTGAACCTATGATAGACTATAAAGATCTCACTCAGTATGATGACACCACCCTGTTATAAAAACAAAGGGACACACACAGGGCCCTGGGTTAAAAGCAGGCCTAAGCTATCAGACATGGACCCCAGCCTACAAAGAGGTTGCAGCAGCCTGGACCCCAGGCTAATCTCGGGTCCCAGGAACTGGCAGGAGTAAGGCTCCTCCCCATTCATGGGGGTCACACTGAGCCTGGACCCCTAGACAAATCTCTGGCCCCAAGACTGGCAGGAGGAGGGCCTCTCCCTCACTCCATCTCAGGGTGCCTGGACATCCTGATAAGACTTAGGCTTTGCTCATAGCCCTGTGACCTGTGGCCAATTACCTAGGAAACTCCTTATACGGTACAGCCAACAGCCATTATACAGCCCATCCCCCTATGACTCATACCCTATACCTCTTCCTGCCACTACATAGGTCACCTGACCCTCTCCCTATGTGCTGGAATGAACATCCCTATATGCCAACTAGGCATCAGCAAACAACCTTTGAAACTACCAATCCCCTTGGAACCCTCTTCCTGCTCTCTCTCTCTCTCTCAACTGCTTATAAAACTCTGTTCCTTGTTAAATAAACGAGAGCTGTTCTCTGAAGCTGTGGCCCAGGTGTTTCTTTTCATCACACTCACGACCACTCAAGACCCTGCTCCACAGTTGCCTAGATGCCTCTGGGGAGCTGGTGCTCAATGACCCCTTGAGGAACTAGGGACCCACACATGTATATCTTTGGTTCTAAAGCTGCACTTGCTATAAGGGCCAAGTCACATTGAATTAACTCCATTCCAATGACCTCACCATCTTCACTAATTACCTCTGAATGGATCTTGTTTCCAAATAAAGTCACATGCTTAACTAGTAGAGGTTAGGAATTCCCAACTTCCCTAGCATTTTATTTGCACTTAAAAACTATACCACACTCCACACTGCCTTTTATATGGGGATTTGTATAACCACCTAATTCCTCTATGGGCCTGAAAGCATTCCAAAGAAACAGGCTGGGGCAATTAAACATGCAGAAAGGTTTTTGTAGAAATTGAGCATAAATGCCTTGAAGATTTAAAGTGTTATTAATGCTATTTTGAATCTCAAAAAATATTTATATGCATATATAGAAAAAATGCCAACCAATACTTTGTCATGAATTCCTTCAAGGATTTTCAGATTTCTTCTCTGAGGAGACTAGAGCTGATATTTAAATTTCAGGCAATTGTATACTCTGCATATTATTTTATTTACTTTGTTTAGTCCTTTTCATGTTCTTTTACTGAGTAAGTGACAATCAGTGGAGAGAATTATCTTTATGCACATAAAAATCTGTGATGCTTGGATCCTCCAGAGAAAGGGAAAGAAAACAATTTAGATGTGGGAAACACTAAGTTCTTTTTAAAATAATTTTTCCAACCACTGCCAGGTGTCCCTGATACTCCCAGTACATGGGAGGCAGAGGTAGGAGGATCACTGTGAGTTCCAGGCCACCCTAAGACTTACATGGTGAATTCCACGTCAGCCTGGGCTAGAGTGAGACCCTACCTCAAAAAAATAGGAAAGAAATTAATTACTCTTGATATTTCTGTGATATACTTTAATTTGTGACTGGATTTAATTTTAGCTCCTTGCTGCATGTCTAGCACATACTCTCCTTACAGCTACCAGTATCCAGCAAGGACTGGGTTTCAGTTCTCATACACTGCACACTGGGTATGTGACAAGTGTAGATGCTAAGTTTTATATGTTAAATTAATTGATAATAAAGGACTTTATTTATAGGTTTCTAGACTAATAAAATTTGTGATTAATGCAGGTGATGATTAACATTTATTTACAATCCCAGATACATTTATCAATGTTTATCAACTTTTTACACTCCGGCTAGTCTAAGAATCATTTCCAGATGTGCTTCTGGCTAGACATTGCCTGATTATAGGATGTGATCTCTGATCCCTTCAGGTAAGAGTGGGTCAGGGAAGGAAGATAGAATGTGGGGAAGAAGATGGCTCTGTCTCACCATCCTTGTCCCATCTAAGAGGGTGTATTTGGGATACTAACAAAGGGAATTTCTAAGGCTGAGGGAACAAGGAAGAATGAAGTAGCCATAACATCCTGAAATTTTCTGTTGTGCTCCATCATGAGCACCAAGCACATCCATGAGCCCAACTGCTCTAAGCCCATTTGTACTTCTGACATTGGTTATTCTGGTGTTTTTGTGGTAGTATGTATTTGATGGGTACAGAAACTAGAGTAAAGACAAATATTTCTAATGGAAACTTGCTCTCCAAATATTAAAGAACATAAGTTTGGGCTGGAGAGATGGCTCAGCAGTTTTTGGTGTTTGCTTGCAAAGCAATATGGTCTTGGTTAGATTCCCTAATACCCACTAAAAGTCAGATGTACAAAATGGTGCATGCCTCTGGAGTTTGTTTGCAGTGGCAGGAGTCCCTGATGTACTGTGCCCATACTCTTTCTGTCTCTGTCTCTCTGCCTCACTCACTCGCTTGTTCTCTCTCTCTCTCCCTCTCTTGCTCTTTCTCTTTCTGTCTCTATCTCTCTGTCTCACTCACTCTGTTGTTCTCTCTCTATTTCTCTCTCTCTCTGTCAAATAAATAAATAAAATAAAATAAATACAAAGTTTATAAGAGGCTAGTCTGCCCATGCCTGAAATTAACTAGTATATCTAATGGAAAACTACATAATAAATGGGATCTAAATATGGGGTTTTTTGTTTGTTTTTTATCTATCCATACATTGAATACTTTGTTCATACATTGAATACTTCACTAGGCATGAAGGTATCTGATACATATTTACCAAGTATAGAAAACAAGATTTCTGCAACCACATAATTTTCAGTAGACTAAGGGAAATAGAAATGTAAGGATAAACTTATGGTGGACTGGGCCAAATTGCTCTGAAGGTTCTATGAGCACACTGGGGAATAAGAATCTAATCTATTTTGACTCATAAGAGAAGAGTGCCTGAGCTGAGATTGGAAAGCAACACTTTGTTTTTTTCATGTGTACAGGCCTGCAAAAGGCATCTTTCTTGCTATAAATTTTTGAGTTTACCTTTGCACTAAAAGACCAGGAGAAAATGCAAGATTTAAAGGGAAGGAGCCTTGCCTTCAGCTTCTCAGGCTATTACCAGAATGAGATCAGGAAATGTGATTTTAGTATTTAATATTTTGAATAGAGTTTTCTAGCTAACAAAGAAATTCAAATTAAAACCAATTTGAGATTCTATCTCACCCCAGTCAAAGTGGCTACCTTCAAGAACACAAATGACAACAAATGATGGAGTTGATGTGCGGTAATAGGAGTCTACTCTTGTTGGGAGTGTAAGCTAGTGCAGCCACTATAGAAATCATGTGGAGACTTCTCAAAAAACTAGACAGACAACTACCATATGGCCTAGCTATAACAATCATGGTCAAACACACAAAGAACTCTATGTTATTCTTTAGAGATGCTTCCTTACCCATATATACTCTTTTCCCAATAGCAAGGAAATGGAATCAGCCTCAGTGTTGATCAAGGATGAATGGAATATGAAGATGTGGTCCATATATACACAGAATTGTTCTGCCATAGAAAGTGAAATGATATTTTCATGAAAATGTGTGGAACTGGAAAACATTATATGAGGCATGGTAATTCAGGCCCAGAATGACAAAAAAATATATATGTTCTTTCTCATATGCAGATACTAGCTTCTAATGATTCAAAATGTAAATATGAGTAAAGATCAGGAAACTAGAAAAGAACCAAAGAACCAATGATACTGGAAGAAATCAGGCTGTAAGGGAGATGAGTGGGGAATATAATAGAACACAAACACATCAGATATTAAGGGAAAGACCAGAGCCAAAAGGATACAGGGAGAAAGTTGGAGGAAGGAGTGGGAGTTGGGGAGAATCTACCAAAATAAAGTATGAATGAGATTTCCATATGAACATAAGGAAACCTGTTTATGCAAGAAAAATTTTAAAAATAAAAATGAAATACTCAATAGTCTAGAATTTGCCATATGGGAGATGCTTTACCATTAGTGAATATTATACAGGGAAGTCATATGGGCACATTGGCATGTTCAAATTATTACCATAACAATGTGTTAAGGGGCTGGGAAGATACACTGGTAGCTAAAGTGCTTGTCTTGAGCAGCTTTACCTTCTCACTGACCAAAAGCAGTTTATGAGAAAAGAAGGTTTTTATTTGGGCTTACAATCCCTAGGGGAAGTTTCATCATGGCAGATCAGAGGCTTAGCATCACATCACCTTGGTGGAAATGGTCTAAGTACTGGGCTTGGCGCTCAGCTAATAAATCTCAAGGTCCACCACCAGAGACACACCTCTTCCAACAAGTCTCCACCTCCCAAATTGCCAGTAGCTGGGCATTGAATATGAGGCTTAATCACAAAAATGTGGCTATGGGAACATTTAATATTCAAACTACCACACCTTACAAGCATGAAGACCTGAGTTAGATCCCCCTAACCCATGTGAAACAAAATAAATCTGGGTTCCCTGAGCAGACTCTGTGCTGGCAGGCACAACGGTATGGAATGAGTAGGCCAGACCTCTGTTTCCTGGCTACTCCCAGCTCCCTGGTCTGTGTTCGGTGCACTGCTCTGTGTGCAGGGCTCAGCAGTGTGGAGTGAGTAGGCCAGACTCCTATTTCCTGGCTCCTCCCAGCTCTGTAGTCTAGGATCCCTGTGTGGACTGTGCAGGCAGGCATGGTGGTGGTGTGGAGTGATTAGGCCAGACCCCTATTTTCTGGCTCCTCCCAGTTCCCTGGTACTGGTAGGTCCCATTGTGCGTTGCTTGGGGAGGCCTGGTCCCTATTTGGGCTGTGGAATCAGGCCTTTTGCTCTGATATCCTGACTGGCCACTGGATACCATCATCCCTGTTCACCTGAGTCAGAGGGTGCATGGGCCAAAGGACAAAAACTTGCTTCCTCCTCAATAAAATAAATAGTCTCCCTAAATTGGATAGACAACAATGCAAAAAAAGCCAATGAAAGTCAGAAAACTGAGAGATCTCCACCAAGAATGCCTAGTCCTACAATGGAAGCCTCCAATGAAGTCATAGAGAAATCAATAGAAATCCATTCCCAAAAAGAAAACACACCAACCAATGAGACCCTGATCAAAAAAGTCACTGAGCAGGGCATGGTGGCACATATATTTAATACCAGCATTTGGGAGGCTGAGGTAGGAGGACTGCTGTGAGTTTGAGGCCACCCTGAGAGTATGTAGTGAATTCCTGGTCAGCCTAGGCTAGAGTGAAACCCTACCACAAAAAAAAATTATATATATATGGCTGAACTGGAAGAAAACCGTCAAAGAACCAACAATCATATCAATGAAATTAAACAGAATCATCTCCTAGAGTTGAGTTTTTGACAGTAGGCTTAACTTGATTGAGGAAAATTATAGAACCCTCCAAAGAGATATGAATAAATTGAAGGTGAGTCAAGAAATGGAAGCAATCAACAACAAGCTGATTAAGCTTAATAGCTTAATGAAGACTTGATCAAATGCAAGAATCAATTTCAGGAATCATTAAGAAAATCAGAACTCAAATTGAAATCATACCTCAAAAAAGAGATGGACATGAGGCAAAATAACACAACAGAAAACAAAAATGAAGTAGAAATTATAAAAAAAATTATAAAATTATAAAAACCTCTCTAGGACCCCTCACTAACAGAGTTATTCATGTGGAAGACAGAACCTCTGGCCTGGAAGACAAGACAGAAGAAATTGATCAGGAGGCCAAAAAACTTTGCTAAGTTCAAAAAATCAAGAGAACATAATATGAGTGAATATGGGATACCCTAAAATGACCAAATATCTGAGTCATGGGTATACCAGAAGGAGAGGAAGTCCAGGCCAGAGGCATAGAGAACATATTTAACAAAATTATTGAAGAAAAATTTTAAATCTCTCAAAAGAGAGGCCCATCTAGATATAAGAAGCACACAGAACACCAAACACTCAGGAGCAAATAAAAAACTCTCCAAGACACAGCATAATTAAAACTCTTAACAACAAAAACAAGGAGAGTGTTGAAAGCAGCAAGAAACAACCCACAACATACAAAGGCAATTCCTTCAGAATTACCTTAGATTTCACAATGGAAACTCTGAAAGGCAGAAGGGCCTGGAATGGAACACTTCAAAGTCTAACAAACTATGGCTTCCAACCCAATTTACTCTACCCAATAAAAGTATCCCCCATAATAGATGGTGAAAGAAAAACTTTCCATGAAAAAAGTCAACTCTATGATTATAAGAACACAAAGCCAAACTTATGGAGAATACTTGAGGGAATACTCTACATAGAGTAGTCAAACAACCAATCTCAAGAACCAAAAGAAGATCACAATAACCAAAATAGACCAGGCTCAAAATAGTACAAAACACAAGAAAGCACCAAATCCCATAAAACACCTCATCATGGCAGGGATTAATTCAAACCTTACAGTAATAACCTTAAACAGTAATGGTCTTAACTCACCCATCAAAAGACACAGGTTATCAATGTGGATCAAAAAACTGGGTCCTAGCCGGGTGTGGTGGCGCACGCCTTTAATCCCAGCACTCCGGAGGCAGAGGTAGGAGGATTGCCAAGAGTTCGAGGCCACCCTGAGACTACATAGTTAATTCCAGGTCAGCCTGGACCAGAGTGAGACACTACCTCGAAAAACCAAACAAACAAACAAACAAACAAACAAACAAACAAACAAAAAAAAAAACTGGGTCCTTTTATCTTCTGTCTTCAAGAAACCCACCTCACCACTAAACATAGACCAATGAGGAAGGCCTCTTCAGAAAAGGGGCAGGAAGGAGGGCAAGGATGGTACCAACATGTGTTATTTACATACTCAATATGTCCATTTCTAATAAAAATAAATTAAAAAAATAAGTACCTCCAACTCTGGGGAGGCAGGAACAGATGGCTCTCTGAGACTGCTTATATAGCCTAACTGGTGAGATTCAGATCAATGAGAGATCCTGTCTCAGAGACAGATGGACGGCACAGTGCCTGAAAGGTATAGTACCCAACATTTTCCTTGGGCATCCATATGCACATACTCATACATATACATGCATTTGAACACATGCACATGAACACACAAAAAACCAGTGATGCAGCCAGGCATGATGGCATATGCCTTTAATCCCAGCACTTGGTAGGCAGAGGTAGGAGGATCACCATGAGTTCGAGGCCACCCTGAGGCTACATAATGATTTCCAGGTCAGCCTGAGTTACAGTGAGACCCTACCTCAAAAAAAAAAACAAAAACAAAAAACAAAAAACAAAACCAGCGATAAGGAGCATGAATTGGAAGATATATTGAAGACCATTAATAATCATCTTGCTAATGATTGGGATAGCATGTAGCTACTGAGCACAGCTGCCTATTAACATTTAGACTTGTTTAGACAGGAGAAAATAAAACAGGTATGTCTGAAGAGGACTGTGTTTAGTTGTGGCTTCACAACTAAACATCATAGTAACCTCGCCATGGTCAAGCCTATTGGAAGCTATGCTTAATTGATGCCTCCATCTCTTTCTATTTCCAAGCTCCCTATGTGAAGAGATCAGATATGCAGCTCTCTGGACATCACAGCTAGCTCATAAAAATTCTTTTCAGTAGGAAACCAGTTTAGCCACTACCCTCTTCTGTCTTACCTTTCTAGCTCTCTAATCACAATCTGCTTTCCAACTAATTAGTTTTGGGTCAACTCAGTCCTGAACCTCAACTTGAAAGTGTTTGTGTCATAGGGAGAGAGCACTTAATCAAATGACTTGTGATTAGTCCACAGAGGGTTCTTCTCTGATTTATTGAATGCTGCCACATTTCCTGAGACCCTTGGTCTCCCAGTAATCATCTACTTTGGGAAGGCTCTGCCACTGAAGGCACTAATGCTGGTAAAATGAAAAGACACCCATCTCATTGAAATCAGGGCATTCTTAACTAGCTCTCCATGGACTACTAACTTATTAAGGTATCAGTATTTTACCAGAGGAATGGTTGTGACTTCGTTTTTATAGGACAAGCTGTCATATTCTTTCACAGACTTCAGCCTGCAAACATTGTCAGTCTGAATTGTGCTGAGTTAACTCTTACCATTCCTTGATTTTAGTATTTCCTATCATAAAGGGTCTTGTTTTCTAGGCATATTATTCTTAGAGTGAGCATGCTTCAGTCTGGGTTCTTGTAGATATGGGGAACATTGTGGGGGGGGGGGGGAAATCAGTTCCTGAGCCCTTGATACAGGGAAACTTTGTTGGCATTGAATTCTTCCTGAACTGTGTGGCTTTAAGCCAGGACACCAGTCTGTTATTTTTTAAATAATATATATTTCATAACGTTCTTTTGGTAATAAAATATAATGGGTATCTAAACTACTTCTCAAAACATCTGCCAACAGAGGAAGCAATTATTTAGTAAGAGCTAAATGGTGCTTGTTCAAACAGAAACTAGAGTGGTTCCCTTCTAAACTCACATAACCTCCCCTCCATATTTACTTTGTTGCAGATTATTTTTTACTAGGTTACATGGACTAAAGAAAACCATAACAACGTCACCAAAACATGTTAAGTTTTCTTTATCAGCTTGCTCTAGAAGGCTTCTGATGCTTCTTATGTTTCACTGTATAAGTGCTTTATAACTGTTTCCTTTGGATTGAAAATTCCCTTTTGAAGGAAGGAAAAGGCTTATATAGTCACAAGAAAGTTAAAAGAACTCAGAAGAAAGTTACAGACTCAGGAGTCCCCTAGCCAAGTTATATGAGCAGGAGACAATTGCTGAGGGAAGGGGAGTGCTTTGGTGGAGCTGCCTACAAGTTGTGCAGGCAACTCCAGTGACAGAGCATTCATGGATTGTCTTCCATTCTGCAGCGGAATTTTCACTGACACAGCCACTTTTGAATAAGCCATGCCCCTGTAATGACCCCTCACCCATTCTCCTGTAGGTAGCCCCAACTGGTTTACCAAGCTGGGCTTGGGTTGATGTTTCTTTTTCCACCTTTCATGGCAGTACACTATCTAGGGTGAATAACCTAAATCACATTTCCCCAAGAAAAGTCACACAACATCTGCATGTGTAGATATGATTTCAAAGACCAAAGTTATGCTGCAGATGATGTATTTTTCTCATCAGGGCCACGACACAGTGAGTAGGGAGCAGGGTGACCGCCAGCCTCAGATTCTGGAGAATGGTTGCTAAAACTGATTAAGTCTTCCCATCAGATACTGTCAGCCCCCTAGTTTGCTTCCATTCCCATGTGATAATGAAGCCCAGGACTGACTCATTTAAAGCAAGTCCAAGCATGTTAACCACATTCGGTGAGACACTGACCCTTCTAGTCCAGCCAATGAGTCTCTCAGCAATCAGCAAAGATAACTTTCCCTGTGTTGTCATAGGCCTAGGACATCCAAACTGCAGAACTGCCTTAAGCCACTAGAATAAAAGTAGCAACTGCGTTTTGATCTTATTCCACCAATTACCCTCTTTTTTTTTATTATTATGTATTTATTTGAGAGAAAGAGGCAGAGAGAGAGAGAGAAAAAGAGGGAGAGAGGGAGAGAGAATGGGCATGCCAGGGCCTCCAGCCACTGCAAACAAACTCCAGATGCATGTACCCTCTTGTGCATCTGGCTTACGTAGGTCCTGGAGAGTCAAACTTGATCCTTTGGCTTTGCAGGCAAATGCCCTAACTGCTAAGCCATCTCTCCAGCCCTCATTATCCTTTTGTACCCATTCCTCCCACTAATGGCCTCCTTCTTCACCAATAATCCCTATCTTACTTTCACGACTTTTTCTTTTTGAATTATCTTTATTTATTTATTTGAGAGAGAGAGGAGAGAGCAAGAAAGGGAGAGAGAGAGAATGGGTACCCCAGGGCCGCTGCAAATGAATTCCAGATATATGTGATTCCTTGTGCATCTGGCTTACATGCATACTGCTGAATTGACCCTGGGTCCTTAGGCTTCACAGGCAAGTGCCTTAACTGCTAAGCCACTTCTGTAGCCCATCAGGACTTTTTCTTTAACTTGCTGAGTTGCATTAGGGTAGATTGCATGATCATGGTTGGAATATTATTTAGTCTGGAATGGGCAACTTACCAGTGGCTACACCACTGGTGGACATGACTTCCTCTCTCCTAGCAATTATTAGCTACTTTAAGAAATGTGAGGTCTCATGGACCCTTCCCTCACTGATGCAAAATATTGACAAATTCTATCTTGTGTAGGAAACCACAGCTGCTATATAAATGTGCAAAATGTCAAAATGGGTGTGTGTGTGTGTATACACACACACATATACATACACACACACACACACACACAGGAAAACATTCACTAGTTTTAAGCATTTATTGCATTACACAAAATCATAGGTCATTATATTGTCAATGAAATATATTAATTTTATGATTAAATATTAATTTGGTAGTAACAAAGTAGCAAAATATGGTTGGTGGTAACAAGGAGAACTTTGGACCAGGAATATATGATTCATACCCCAGCTCTAATCCTCATTATTAGATCTGTGACCTTGAACTACAAATTGACTTACTCATACCTTCAGTCTTATCAGCAGCAAAACAGGGACAACGTAATGTGTAGAATTTATGTGAGGACAAGAGACAATGTGTGTAAACTATGCATCAAAGAGCCTGCCTACTGTGGGTTTACAATGGGCTGTCATGCTTTGACAAAGGACACAAGGGTGTCTGTAATCCTTGGCATCATGCCCACTGTCACATTACATCTCCAGTGTAAATCTGGTTGATGTTAAAGGAGCTGACTGAGATATGTCAGAGATACTGAGGAACCTGAACCTGGCAGTGCACTGTTACTCCTCACTTTGACAAACCCTAACTCATGGACCAGTGGACAACTGCCTACTGATGAGGTCATGTCAGAATGTGAACTATGATCATGACTAGCACTCTCTTTGTGAAGTTTCTGTCTCTAGGAGAAGAAAGCAAAGGGTGAATATTCACTTCAAAACTCTCCTTTCCTAGTTTGCCCAGGATATGGGCTCCTGGAAAGGTGATGCTGGTGTTCTGACAAAAAGCTGAAATTACATAGATTCACGGGAGGAGTGATGGTGATGCCTTCCAAGGAGCAGATCAGAGATGTATTCAGTAGATTTACCCAGAACTAATCATCCTTTGGAATGCATGCTTCCTCTTTGGTTATTTTCCAGTCTAACCAATGGATTAAAAATTAATGTACACATATATAAACATATAAAACTCCAGATTAGGTGGATATTTTTATGTTTTCAGATTTTTGTACTTTTCTTTTAACCAAAAATTATATTGTTTCATTCATAACCTAGATTATTCTACTTATCAGCAGTCCATGAAGGTAGATAGAGTAAATCAAAATTATGTATCTTAATTCCCTTGGTTGTATAAAGTTGGGCTAATTATGTATCCTTTCTATGCCTCATTTTTTAATATGTAAAATGGGAAAACACAGTTCTCTTTTCTATACATACCATGGGGCCAAATAAGCAGTGTCAGCATTACTTGAGTATTCTCTGAAAACAAAGACACTTGGGGCCCACCTCAAGCTGGCTGAATCTCAGTCTGGATTTTAACAAATCCTCAAGAGACATGTTGATAGAATCTATGTGATAGGATGGTGGTGAGGACTTACTAAATGATGGGGTAAAGCAGTTAGAATTCAACATGCACAGGAAATCTTGCATATATATTAGCTGCTCTCTGTTCTATTTTGCATTAAGGTATACCTCAAGTGGCAACCCTCTTGTCATGCTTTCTTCCACCTCTACTTTATTATTTCTGAATTTAATTACTCTCTGATTTGTGTCTCATGAAACTTTACATAAGTATTTCTCAAAGTTTATTTACATAGATACCTTTTACATCAAACTTAGAAATCTTTTAAGAGACTTTTTATCTATGTATGTATTTGCATGTGTATGTATGAGAGAGAGAGAGAGAGAGAGAGAGAGAGAGAGAGAGAGAGAACACAGACATGCTACAATATGCTCGTGGAGGTCAGAGGACAAGCTCAAATGTTGGTCATATTGTTGTTTACTGCTGTGTACTACAGGCTAAGGTTCTGGAGAGTCTCCTGTCTGCACTTCCCATCTCCTCCTAGGCACACGGGATCATTGGCACACTGCTGCATCCAGCTTTACATGGATTTTGGGGAATCTGAACTCAGGCAGTCACACTTGCAAAGCAAGCACTTTCCCACTGCGCCATCATTCAAGACCAAACACAGTAATCTTTAAGAAGCATCTTCTATAGGAGACATAAATAAAAGGGATACAAATAAGGAAGAAAGGATTCAAAGTATCATTGTTTGCAAATGCTATGATTCTATACATAAGGGATGATGAAGACTCTACCAGCAAACTGGTGAGCTAATAAATGCAAAGTAGCAGGATGCAAAAAAAAAAAGAAGTTCTGAGGATGAAATCAAGGAAAGAATCCCATTCACTACTGTTAAAACAAAAACAAAAACAAAAACAAAAAAACTTTGGAATAAACCTAACCAAGGAAGTGAAGGAGCTTTACAATGAAAACTTTAAAACGTTCAAGAGTGAAGTTGCAGAGGATGTTAGGAAAGGGAAAGACTTCCCATGTTTATGGAGTAGTTGAATTTAATATTATGAAAATGTCTATCTTACCAAAAGCAATCTACAGATTTAATGCAATCACCATGAAAATTTTGATGGCATTTTTTACTAAAATATTGAAAACAATCCTAAAATGAATTTGGAAGCAAAAAAAAAAAATCCTTGAATAGCCAAATTTCTGAGCAACAAAAATAAGTCTGGTAGTATCACCATATCTGATTTTAAGATATATTACAAGGCCATAGTAACCAAAACAGGATGGTACTAGCACAAAAACAAACACATAGATCAATGGAGCAGAATCAAGGATGTACATGCAAATCAAGGCAGCTGATGTCCACAAAAATATTCACGGGAGAAAATATAGTCTCTTTAATAAACGGTGCTGGGAAAACAAGACATATATAAGTAGAGGGCTGAAAATAAATCCTTATCTCTTTCCATGCACAAGAATCAAGTCCAAATGGATCAAAGACCTTCATATCGGACCTGAAACTGAAAGTGCTAGAGGAAAAAGTAGGGGAAACACTTCAACATATTGGCATAGGCAAGCACTTTCTGAATAAACCCAGTTGTGCAGGAAGTAAAACCACTAAACAAGCACTGAGACCTCATGAAAGTAAAAAGCTTTTGTACAGCAAAGGACATTGTGAATAGAACAAAGAGTGGCCTAATAAATGGAGAAAAAAATTTTCCAGCTATCCATTTGACTGAGGATTACTATCTAGGATTTAAAAAAGCTCAGAAAACGAAATAAGTAGAATAGCCAATAAACCTTTAAAGCTATGTTCTACATTATTAGCCTTTAGGAAATTGTAAATTAAAACTACTTTGAGATTCCATCTCACTCCAGTCAGAATGGCTGTTGACTAGCTGTCAGGATGCTAGAAAGAGATACATGGCCTATTGGGGGAGTAAAGTCATCAGTGGTCTTAACCAGCACTGGGCATGCTCTATGGCTTGTCAGCCAGGCCAGGTATACCAACTGGTGCAATGGTGGCATGTCTGTTCTGAAAGAAACCAACTTCTGCTCTCGGATTGTACTTGAGGCCTGCTCAATGGGAGGGAATTCATACTTGGCACTGAAAACAATCAATAGCATATTACTGGGGAGGTAGTAAGCCCTATGGGGAATCTACTACTATTATCTGGCTGAATATATACATTCTGACTACCAAACTGCCCTCTTAAGTACTTATGTTTATGCCCATATATTAATGATACTTTCATTTTTGTTTAGACAAGTTTCTCTTTTCAGATGGCTGTGACCACTGAGGATGCTCAAAACTCTCCAAAGTTCTGAGTAGAAATGACAGTGTTGTGTGCAGCACTAATTGAGACATCTCTATCATACCCTCCAAGGTTCAGTGGCCACTGCAGAAGAGGTGGTGGAAAGAATGTTAGGGCCAAAGGAAAGGAAGGAATACTTTGCAATATTGTCTTCCAGATGCAAAGTGGCCTTGATGTTCATAATGTCACAGTGGCTTAAACTACCTACAGAAGGCCTGCATAATGGAGAAAAAATGATGACATCAAAATAGAGAAGAGATTAGTTGGGAAGAAAGAATTCAGTGGAAGAGGGAGGGGGAAGAAGGGGGTGGACAGATTGTGATCATGTTATATTGTCTATATATATGAAAGTTGCCAATAAAAACTTAAAGAAATAAACATTTATAATCTTGTCTTCTGTGCTCTCCACAGTGTTAGAATTAGGTCTGAATAAACCTCAGCTGAGTAAACTGCACATGTGTATGTAAAATCAACAATAACAACAATTGTAACAGCACACATGTATGTGCAGTCAACAATAACAACTAGAACAATAGAAACAGCCCTAAGTAGAAAGTCAAAAGAACACATATGAGAGACTTAAGGAAGACTGAGTGTTCTGGGAAATTTCCTTAGTAATGCTGAAATTTGAGCTGATTTTTTGAATGATATGGATGCTTCAAAGTTAGAGAGAAAGTAAAAATTCTAGGTACAAGTAATTAGTCTACTTAAGTAGACTAGCAGGTTTGAAAGAGCAAGAGTTAGTGTTTTGCTAGAACACAAAGTTCTTTGAACAACTGTAATCAAAAAGGGAAGGTGTGGATTCATACACTGAATATCCTGAGTACTAAGTCCCTGAGCACCCCCCAAAAAGAAAAAAATGCTGTATTGGTAGTTTTTCAGTGAGAAGTAACATGCCAAATGTGTCTTTAACAAAGAAAAGAAGAAACAAAACTGAATTACATCTGCCTCTCTGGAAGCTCAGCATGGGCAAGGTTGAGTGATGCCCACAAAGCCTCAGGGAGACAGAGCTGGTCTGGTCTAAGAGCAAGGATACAGTTCACTGATATCAGCTATCCTAGTTCTCTATTTTTAAAATATTAAAAAGAAGCAGATATTAAGGCATTGTGGACACTTACAAACTGTGTCATAAAAATTTAAATATTGTTAGTTATCACAGATACATTTGTTGCAAAGACATTTCTAATTTGCAAATAATTTGAAAGGCTATAAATTGCTGTAAAAAATCTATGTGGTGATGAAATACAATCCGAGAGCAGTAATTGTGCAATTCAAGTGACCATTTTAGGTACTGAGTTGGATTGCTGAAAGGGAGGTGCTGAGTAGAAAACAAAAGCATGGCACTATGCATAGACACACACACAAAGACATGACCAACTGGCAACTCTGCTACCCCTGAAGACATGCTCGCAGACACAGTGCTTCGGCAAACTTTCTGTTATGTTCAGCTCACTGGTCAGAAGCACCATTTCCTGGCTGTGCCAATGATTTTTGTCAATGTGCTGACGATATTCCATGTGGATTCTCCAGGATGAAGTGAGACACTAAGATGTTTTCATGGAATTTTAACTAAAAGATTAAAAAGCAATTCATTTGTCCTCAATATTCTGTATTTCTTTATATTACGCTAAAACTGAAATACAAGAGTGGGAATAAATTAAATCATTTGTATATATAAATAAATCTTTTAAAACTACAATACTTACATTTTTATCCAGCCAACAAGGCCTCTCTAGGCTATATTCCTTATTGACCAGCTTGTGAAGGTTCTTTTTCAGTTATTGTAGAAAAGATATGCAGACCAGACCAAATACCCCATAGGAGGTTCATGAAAGCTTAGTACTTAAACTTAGTGTCTTCAGAGGATCTTTATCTGTTAAGTATGTTGATAGGGTTCCTGGAGTTTTACAGAGGCGCATGATTCTGCTGCCTAGTGTGCCCAGTTCATATTATGACTTGGGTAACAGGTAAAGTCTCTACTCACAGCAATTTTCAGGTTATAGTGTTACTCCCATAGACTATGATTGCCATTCACTAGAAAAACTACCTTAATGGGCTGAAGAGATGGCTTAGCCATTAAGGCATTTGTCTTCAAAGCTTAAGGACCCAGGTTTGATTCCCAGGACCCACATAAGCCAAATGCACAAGTGGCACATGAATCTGGAGTTTGTTTGCAGTGGCTAAAGGCCCTGGTGTGCCCATTCTCTCTCTTTCTCCTTCTGTCTCTCTCTCTCTTTGTGTATATGTGTATATATATATATATATATATAAATTATTTTAAAAAGAGACTACTTTGATATGACACAGGGTGATAGAATCACAACTATATGTAATGACACATGAATAGTAAAACCTTGCTTGAGGATATGAAGAGGAAATGGGGGTAAACAATGTTTGCACACAATTTATACTGAGAATGTATTATAACTAAACTAATATCTAGCATATGAATATTATATATCAGTCTACATAATGAATCACAAACATTATCTCCATCTATTACCTTAAAAGATCCCATTACATAGCTATTGATACTTTGTCAGTAAGATTCTAGATATCTTATGAAACTAACTTGTATTATAAATTTAATATAAAAGAATTATTATCACTTTAATATCTATGATTATTTGTGAATTATATTGTTTTACTTTTCCCTTAGTGAAAGACTTCCTATAATTCTTGCAGCTTGAACATTTTAGGATATTATGATTAATGAAGCCATAGATTTCTCTAGATACTGATTCTTAAGACTGTCATTTTATTTAATGGTAAGCCAAATTATTTTTTTGTAATACTTAAGTTGTTTTATCTACTCCACATAAATGCCAAGAATACATGTACATGTGTAGGTACTTATCTTTTAAAAATTATTTATTTATTTATTTATTTAAGAGAGAGAGATGAAGAAGCAGATCAAGAGAAAGAGAGAACAGACAGGCCAGGGCTTCCAGCCACTGCAAACGAACTCCAGATGCATGGGTCCCCTTTGTGCATCTGGCTTATGTAGGTCCTGGGGAATAGAATCAGGGTCCTTTTGGCTTTGCAGGCAAATGCCTTAACTGCTAAGCCATTTTCCCTGCCTACTTATCTTTTTTTTTTTATTTTTATTTATGTGATTCTGATTTTACACTCATAGTGTTGGCTCCATTATCCTCCTCCCTGTCCTCCCTCTTCCAAAGGGACCCTCATCAATGGGGAATGTGGTTCATGCATTGTGGGGGTAGTCAAGAGTTATGGGGGTAGGCTAAGTCTCTGTGCATAATGCCCCAACTTGTGGCTCTAACATTCCTTCTGCCCCCTCTTCCACAAATTTCCCTGAGCCACATTGTGTGGTGGCTTGATTCAGGTGTCCCCCATAAACTTATGTGTTCTGAATGCTAGATTCCTAGCTGATGGAGATGTGGCAATTAACACCTCTTGGAGGCAGTGTATGGTTGGGGGCGAGCTTATGGGTTATATAGCCCATTTCCCTTTGCCAGTGTTTGGCACACTCTCCTGCTGCTGTTGTCCACTTGATGTTGGCAAGGAGGTGATGTCCAACCTCTGCTCATGCCATCATTTTCTCCTGCCATCATGGAGCTCCCCATCCAGTCTGTAAGCCAAAACAAACCTCTTTTTTTTTTTTTCCCACAAGCTGCTCTTGGTTGGGTGATTTCTTCCAGCAATGTGAACCTCACTGCCACATGTTTCCTTGTTTTAAAGAGTTTTATACCAGGGGATTCTTGCTTCTTTTTCAAACATGGCAGAGAAACACTCAAGAATCAGTTCAAAGCAGGCATGTTTGGAAACAATGGCATTTGAAAGCTTATCTTCTTAAGGGAAGCAAAATGCTGAAGAAATTAATTAGGCCAAAAAATCATAGCAGAAAAGTTTTAAATAATACCATGTATAAAGACACCAAAAATAGCAACGAAAAAAATAAATGACATGAAAAGTATGCAAGATTGCTCTATCTTAACTATGGCTCTACTACAGAGCCAATCCTTGGTTTAATTCATTACCATTTAATGATCTGATAAATGCAAATACAAAAAAGTAAATATAGAAACATTTATACTGGTTTGACAGTATTATCTTTAATGAGCTTGATTGATTTGATTATTGAAATATATGTAAACAAGTTTGTGTATTTTTTTTCAATTTGGTTGGTCACAAATGGTACAAAATATGGCCAAATCATTTATATCTTGTTCAGTTTAGGTTATTATAAAATATATATCTTATACTAGATACCTTAAGCAGTATAAATGTACATCTGACGATTATGGAGGTTGGTGAGTAAGAACAATGCTTTCAGACATGGTTCTGAATGAGGATACTCTTTCTGATTTGCCTATGGGCTTTTTTGCTTTGTGCCCCACATGGTGGAAAGAGAACAATCTCCTATGTCCTTGTCCTTGTCTTTTACAAGTATATTGATCTCACTACGAAGGCACCATCTTATTTAACCCCAAGAATCAACCAATTAGCCTACCTCAAAACACCATAAAAATATATATTAATTAGGAATTCAACATAAAAGTTTGGAGGAACATAGACATTGTCCTATTAGTAGTCATGAATATATAAACTTTCAAAGTATTAGAAAATAAAACTTGTTCTTTATCACATAGACAAATTCTAACAAACTTAATGTGACAAATTTAAACCTGAATAAGAGCAGGGGTAAATATGTTCATGGACTGGAATATTCAATATTTAAAGATATTATTTCTTCCCAAATTAGTCCATCAAGTCAATGAAATTTGAGATAAGATCTTGGCATATTTGTGTGTGTGTGTGTGTGTGTGTGTGTGTCCCTGGAGAAAAAAAATTAATCATAAATTGATATGTACTAAAAATGACTCAAACAATAAAAAAGAAGGAAGATTAAAGACCCAAGCTAACAGCTATCAAGGTCTAGCAAGAAGATAAATACATGAGGATAGTTTGACTTATATAGGTACACTGCTTAATAATGGAACTTAATAGATGGTCCATCCACTTGATCACCTAATTATGACAAGGGTGATGATGCAGTGTCATGGGGGGGGGTGTCAGGTTTCAGTAAACAGTGCTAGGACAATTGATTTCAAGGACAAGCAAAAATCACTTGGACTCTTCAAACCACAGAAAAGAATCAATTCTATACTTGCTTATAGATCTAAATAAAGATATAAAACATGTCCAACCTCTGCTCATGCCATCATTTTCTCCTGCCATCATGGAGCTCCCCATCCAGTCTGTAAGCCAAAACAAACCTCTTTTTTTTTTTTTTTTTTTTTTTTTCCACAAGCTGCTCTTGGTTGGGTGATTTCTTCCAGCAATGCGAACCTCACTGCCACATGTTTCCTTGTTTTAAAGAGTTTTATACCAGGTGATTCTTGCTTCTTTTTCAAACATGGCTGAAACAGAGAATCAGTTCAAAGCAGGCATGTTTGGAAACAATGGGGAAGCAAAATGCTGAAGAAATTAATTAGGCCAAAAAATCATAGCAGAAAAGTTTTAAATAATACCATGTATAAAGACACCAAAAATAGCAACAAAAAAAAAACAAATGACATGAAAAGTATGCAAGATTGCTCTATCTTAACTATGGCTCTACTACAGAGCCAATCCTTGGTTTAATTCATTACCATTTAATGATCTGATAAATGCAAATGCAAAAAAGTATATATAGAAACGTTTATACTGGTTTGACAGTATTATCTTTAATGAGCTTGATTGATTTGATTATTGAAATATATGTAAACAAGTTTGTGTATTTTTTTTCAATTTGGTTGGTCACAAATGGTACAAAATATGGCCAAATCATTTATATCTTATTCAGTTTAGGTTATTATAAAATATATATCTTATACTAGATACCTTAAGCAGTATAAATGTACATCTGACGATTATGGAGGTTGGTGAGTAAGAACAATGATTTCAGACATGGTTCTGAATGAGGATACTCTTTCTGATTTGCCTATGGGCTTTTTTGCTTTGTGCCCCACATGGTGGAAAGAGAACAATCTCCTATGTCCTTGTCCTTGTCTTTTACAAGTATATTGATCTCACTACGAAGGCACCATCTTATTTAACCCCAAGAATCAACCAATTAGCCTACCTCAAAACACCATAAAAATATATATTAATTAGGAATTCAACATAAAAGTTTGGAGGAACATAGACATTGTCCTATTAGTAGTCATGAATATATAAACTTTCAAAGTATTAGAAAATAAAACTTGTTCTTTATCACATAGACAAATTCTAACAAACTTAATGTGACAAATTTAAACCTGAATAAGAGCAGGGTAAATATGTTCATGGACTGGAATATTCAATATTTAAAGATGTTATTTCTTCCCAAATTAGTCCATCAAGTCAATGAAATTTGAGATAAGATCTTGGCATATTTGTGTGTGTGTGTGTCCCTGGAGAAAAAAAATTAATCATAAATTGATATGTACTAAAAATGACTCAAACAATAAAAAAGAAGGAAGATTAAAGACCCAAGCTAACAGCTATCAAGGTCTAGCAAGAAGATAAATACATGAAGATAGTTTGACTTATATAGGTACACTGCTTAATAATGGAACTTAATAGATGGTCCATCCACTTGATCACCTAATTATGACAAGGGTGATGATGCAGTGTCATGGGGGGGGTGTCAGGTTTCAGTAAACAGTGCTAGGACAATTGATTTCAAGGACAAGCAAAAATCACTTGGACTCTTCAAACCACAGAAAAGAATCAATTCTATATTTGCTTATAGATCTAAATAAAGATATAAAACAATTGTTTTAAGTGAAAACAGAACACTTACTGAATAGAGGTAAACACTTAAACATGACACAAAACTTATTAATCATAAAAGAATAATTTGATAGTCATATATATGAAAATCAAGGGAGTTGTTTTCATCTAAATGCATCATTGGGACTAGAGAGATGGCTTAGAGGTTAAAGTGCTTGCCTGCAAAGCCTAAGGACCCAGGTTTGTTTTCCTAGTACCCACATAAGCCAGATGCACCAGTGGCACATGTGTCTGGAGTTCATTTGCAGTGTCTAGAGGCCCTAGTGCACCTGTTCTCTTTCCCTCTATCTGCCTCTCTCTTTAATAAATTAATTAATTAAATATACATCATTAAGAATATAAAGGCAGCCCACAAAATATAAGGCATATATAGCAAAGCACTCATATTTAGTGTATATATGTGTGTGTGTGTAAACTACACACTTTTCCTAGAAATAAGAAAATAATTGATAAGCAAATTTAAAAATAGATATTCTAGAAAGAAAGTATATCTAAATGGCTAATAAACACATGAGGTTTGATTCAGGTGTTCCTCATAAATTTGTGTTCTAAATGCTTAGGTTCCAAGCTGAGGGGAATTTGGGAACTGAATTCTCCAGGAGGCTGTGTGTTGTTGGGGGAGGGCTTATAGGTGTTAATAGCCAGCTTCCTCTTGCCAGTATTTGGCACACTCTCCTGCTGCTGTTGTCCACCTGATATTGGCCACAAGGTGATGTCCACCCTTTGCTCATTGCCATAGTTTTCCTCTACCATCATGGAGCTTCCCCTCAAATCTGTAAGCTAAAAAACCTTTCATTCTACAAGCAGCTCTTGGTCAGGTGTTTTCTGACAGCAATGCAAACCTGACTGCATTGCTGTAAAGTTGGTACCAGAGGAGTAGGATTGTTGCTGCTAGAAACCTGACTTTTTGGCTTTGGCCTTTCAGAACTGCTTTGTAGGAAGATTTGGATGGATTTGAAATCATGTCCTAAGATATGCCTTGCAGTGCTGTAAGTACAGCTTGATGGACTCTTCTGGTCATAGTTGAAAGACCTGAATGCAGTAAGAACTATGTACTGTGAGATTTGGCTTATGAGGGTGAGAAAGAGCTTTTCCTGGACTAGGCTAGAAGCAGTTTGTGTGAGAGGCTTGCTATTAATGCCCATGTCCTGAGAACTTGTGTAGGGTTGCATTGCATAGAAATGGACTGGTGTGAGCAGAGGGATATGACACAGAAAGAAATAAAATATTTGGGCTGAAACTGCTGCCTGTTCAGCTGCAAGTTGATGAGATTGGACCATCTGACCTGCATTGGGACAACAGGAAGAATGTGGAATCTTTTCAAGTGGTCTGAATGCTAAAGGTGTCCTGTTCTACAAAGTCTTCTTTATTCCCTCCCTGGATCAACAAGTTGGTAGCCCACCTGGTATTATGGAGTATAACAAATGCAGGAAAGAGAAGGTCATTGAATTTGTGACATGGGCTTGTTTTTTGGAAATGGCCATGGGCAGTGTGAAGCAGACTTGTTGGATTACCTGTGTGAAGACCCGATGGAGGCATGAGGATGAACCATTGGTTGCAGTGGAGACCCAATGGAGATGCCAGGACTATGGGATGGCTGCCAAGGAAAGCTGCCAGCACCAAATTAAGTTTTCTAGGACTGTGAGTAGTCTAGCTGGAAGGGTGGAGTTGGAACTCCAGAGACTTGTCACTGGTTAGTATTATCAGTCTTGGAGACTTGTCAGTGACTAGAGTTGTTAGATTTGGCACTGCAGAGTTTGATGTTTGCCCTGTTTAAATAGTGTATTGGTTCAATATTTCTTTGCTTTGTGCAATGGCATCTTTCGCAGTGTGAATTTTTATTCTGTGCCATTATGGGTGTTTGGGGCTTTTTGGTATTATGGCTTAGTTAAAAGACCTTGGCCTATGGGGATGTTTTAACATCATCGGGATTGATAAAAGCTATGGGACTTTAAAGTTGGATTGAAGGCATGATATGTTACATCATGGGTGGTTCAGTAATGGGGGCCAGGGATGGAATGGTTTGATTCAGGTGTCCCCATAAACTTGTGTTCTGAATGCTTAGGTTCCCAGCCAATGGATATTTGGGAATTGAATCCTCCGGAAGGAAGGTATTATAGTGGGCAGGCTTGTGGATGTTATAGTCATCTTCCTCTTGCCAGTATTTAACACACTTTCTTGTTGCTGTTGTCCATCTGATGTTGGCCAGGAGGTGATGTCCACCCTCTGCTCATGCCATTATTTTCCCCTGCCATCATGGAACTTCTCCTCGAATCTCTGAGCTAAAATAAGCCTTTTTTTTCCCCCACAAGCTGCTCTTGGTAGGGTGTTTTCTGCCAGCAATGTGAATCTGACTGCAACAGGAGTTATGTAACTTTTTTAGCATAAAAATTCAAATTCTTGTTGAAATTACAATCACATTGAGATATTCCTATATACCCAAGCACCGATTCCAAGGTAAAATAAATGAGTACATATTCAATCAAAAAGACACCTACTGAGGGTTGGGCAGATGGCTTAGTGGTTAAGGTGCTTGCCTATAAATCCTAAGGACTCAAGTTTGACTCTCCAGATCCCACATACAATGGACACACAGAGTGACACAAGCACATAAGGTCACACATGTGCAAAAGTGGGCACACACATCTGGAGTTTGACTGCAGTGGCTAGGGCCATGGCATGCCAATGCCAATTCTCTCTTGCTTTCTCTCACATAAAAAGGCCAGTATATTGGAGTTGCCTCAATAAAAATAAAATAAAATAATATAATAAAATAAAATAAAACAAAATAAAATAAAAGACATCTACTGAAATGTTCATAACTGCACTAAGTACAAAACCAACTATACATCAGTAGAACAGAAAAATTAATGGTGGTATATTTACATAGTAGTGTTTTATAATAACAAAATGTGTAAACACACCTAATAACATGGAAACATTTCACCAATATCCTCTTGAATGAAATGAATCATACATAAATGAGCACAAAGTAGACAGCAGTCTTCCATGCTGTTCAAAGACAAGGAAGAGGTTATGTTTGGGAGAAAGGAAGGGCATGGGTACAAGGTTAACTACAGTGATACTGGATGTTGTCTCTTTCTTGATCAGGCTTTGTGGATTTGTTTGAAAACATCCACCAGTCTATCTGTATATTTTATCAATAGAGAAAAAGAGAGAGAGAGAGAGAATATTTTTTTAACAGTTAGTAACAGCACCTTAGAAGAGAGAGAGATTATAGGACAATAAGTAAAGTCAGACTTTCAATTCTGAAGTTTCTCTGAACTTGTGCTAACACTTGGAGTTCACTGAAAGTGTTATAAGGGTCATGCCCTTTTTTAAAAAGAGAGGTTTCAAGTGATATATTATCCAGCATGCCAGCTGTATTTTCAAAGAGAAACCCGGCATATGCACCTGGAAATACAGAAGAAAAAGCAGCAGGGAATAACTGTCAAATATATAGAACATAAAATGGTTCGGAAATTCTATAATTCCCAGCTTGAATCTCTTTCATCTAAGGAAATAAACTGTGTCTCAGGCCAAGGTAACACTGGAGGTTCTGCGATTGATGGTTTATAAAAAGCTGGCGCAATAGGATCTAACAGGATCATGGGCAGCTCAAATTGAGGTGCCTCATATGAAGCCATATACTCTAAAATATGAGTTATTTTAGGTTAGGGTTTAAAAGGAATATTATACTTAGCATTCCAGCTGAAATAAATGGGGAGTGTGCAGTCTAATACTCTTAGTTGAAGATAATAAACATGGCAATTTAGTTTACAATAGGTTCTAGGATTATAGTTCATTATGTCTAAAAATAAATCAATACATGGGCTAGGTTAATACATTCCTGTGGCTAAAAAAATTACAGATGATGGGAACTTTCCTTGCTCTGGGTCAGAGGTTGGTGGAGGTAGTCTATTTGAAGCTTTCTATTCCATCTCATTTTCTGTGAAATGCTCCCGTTAGTTGATCACATTTAAGCCATTCTTTTGCTAGTTAGTCAGCTTCCCTCAGGAAGATACCACATTTAATTTCATGTTGATTTTCCCTGGATAGATAATTTTGCATTCATCGATGTCATTATTTATTCTCAGTTTTTGTCTTTTATTAATTTATTCATTGGTTCCATGTTAACCAATTATGATATGTTAGACATGATGACAAGTCTAGGAAATATTTACCTTCTTAAGGAGATATAATAATAATAAAAGTTTCATTGAAAGAGTGGTATAAAGTACCATGTATAAAAGAAATTACAAAACAATCAATGGTGACAGGTGGAAGTTTACTGTCAGAGAGGTGAAGCAAGGCTTTGCAGAGATCATTGTCTTTGAGAACACTGGGACCAAAGGGGAGAAATGAAATGAGTCCCACTTGGAGAAAACAAGATGAACAATGTATGTATGGTCTATATTGTGAGCATCAACAGATCAAGTTTGCTGGTAACATATGGAGTAATGAACAGGAAAGGAAGGAGTAATTAATAGTGGAATTTGAATCCATCTTAGAAAACTGGACTTGAGTCTGAGGAGGATGATGAGCAAGGGAGACATGATTAGCATGTTCTCACTACTAGAATGAAAGTGGCCTGAAGGTCTGATCTGCTGTGTCCAGTGAACTCATAGTACACACTCAGTCAATAATTTCAGACTACTGTTAAATATCATAAAAGGATATGAAATAGGATATTCATTTAAAATACTTGTATACCTTCTGAATAGGTTATATATGCAAGTGATACCTGAACCCACAATGTTTAAAAGAGCAAACATGGAAAAGTTTCATTTTCCCACCACTGAAACTCTTGTCATTTCATCCTTTAGTATCCCTCCATGAAGCAATCATGATTACTTGAAAATACCTTAAGATATGTTGTGTGTGTGTGTCTACACACTTTTTTGTACATATTTTTTTTGTTATACAAGTGACAAAATTCTCCTTATGAAGTTTGATGAATGTTTTGTGTTTACGTAAGTAATGGTGGTTATTTCTTGTCAGTATATGTGGTACGAGTTCATTTGTTTCTTAACACTACTTTTATTATTATTTATTTTATTTTGAATAAAGACAATGCAGGTTTTAAGCAGCACTTAAAATAGACATATTGGCATTTACCATATTTTTCTAGTTAAAAATATAACAATAACCTCCTGAATAACCCATACATAGTACATAAGTACTGCAATATTTTGTTTGTAATGTTATCATAAAATACTTAAATATGAGAAAAGAATGGAGAATAATTTTATAAGAATCTTTGTGTTCACCACTATCTAAATAGAACATAAATGATAATGTTCTAGCCCATGCAGCCTTCTGCAATTACATACCTATCAGTGAAATTATCACCTGGCTGAGTACTTTCACAAATATTTCAGAACCCTAAAAAACTTTTCCTTTCCATCGAACTTCTTGTTAAAATAACCATTTCCTATTTAATATTATGTTGTAAGTCTTTTCATTATGTTATAAGAACTCTTTATATATCACAGAAATGAGCTCTTTATATAGAAGGACAAAGGAAGTTGATGCAGCTTAGACACTGAGGAGAGACTCAACTCTGCTAAACAGCCTTGGATTTGTGTGCTCTCATCCTTTCCTTAGAAAATGGAAATGCAAAAAGGAAGCAAAGTTTGTTAGTGTTTGGCATTGATAAAACTTTGTGTCAAGGTACAGCCACAAAGAGAATCCATTTGCACCCTAATCAAGCTAACATCCTTCTAGTTTCTAAAAGAAAGGTCATTTGGTGACTCTGTGGGTCATCAGATGCCTCAAAAGGGCATGTCCGGAGCCTTTTGCAAGATCCCCTATGGCTGGAATTGTACTTTATTTCTTTGCCAGTTTGCCATTCGTACTTTGACTTGGTCTTCCGCTTCCAGAAATGTTCTGAACTTTTTGTACCTCATTTTATTTAAAACTTTATTTTAATAAATATTTGAAATCTTAAAGGAGAGGAGAGAGTAGTGAAATACATGTGACATGAAAGGAGACAGGTGCATTATCTGGGGGAATCAAAAGAATTAGCTAGAGGGAAATAGGGGAAGAGGTGGGGAGAAAATGAGAACAAAGCAGAATGGTATATAAGTATGAAAATGTCATATTGAAAGTCATTACTTTGTATGCTACCCTAAAACATTTTTAAATATGTGATTATATTGACAATACAAAGTAATGTTTTTCTATACTTAAAATAGCTTCTCACTTATTGCTATACACAATAAATCAGTATCATGTCAGGTTGATATCTCCAAATACATTCATCCCATTGCTTTCATATTATGTAATTTATAATCTAAGTATTATTTCATGAGGATATATAATTCTTCTGTCATTACTGCTGTGTGTGGTTTCAGTCTATCTGAGGCAGTTAGGGTGACTGGGCCCCAGAAAGTAAAGGTAGAAATGTCCTTAAGTCTGCACTTGCAATATCCCCTTTGCTAGAGATCAAAAGATGATCTGAAGATGGGTGTGGTGGTGCACGCCTTTAATCCCAGCACTCGGGAGGCAGAGGTAGGAGGATCACCGTGAGTTGGAGGCCACCCTGAGACTGCATAGTGAATTCCAGATCATCCTGGACTAGAGTGAGACCGTAACTCAAAAAAAAAAAAAAAAAATCTGACTTCTTATCTCTTGCCTAAAGATATTCCTTCTATCTGTTTTTCCACAAACAATCTTAGCTCCTCCTGGGAGTTCCTCTTTCCTAGACTTTAAATATAATCCTGATATTGTGTATGATCAAGTTCAGCCCGCAGAACTTGGCTTCATGCTGGCCTCTTCCTGAGCCAGCCTCTAGCACAGACCAATCAACTGACTCAGGCTCTCTTGAGCTTGAAGGTAAAACTGGCAACATAAGGTTATAAATAGAAGTGTACCAGCAGCAAGCTCTCTTGGCTGGCTCCTGAACTTCCAGGTTCTGATAAGCTGGGCTGAGATGGGGGGAACCTTACTCTCACATAAGTTATCTACCCCCTCCTTCCCTCCACATGGCAGAAACTCTCTGCACTTTCTTCTTTTTACTTCTCTTAATCTATTTTCTCTTTAAATCCTACCCTCTGGCCTATGGATTTTAATTGCTTAAACTCATAAGACAAAAACTCAGATTATCCTAGATTTATTGGTATGTTGACATGTTTGTGTATTGACAAGGAACTCCAAAGATCCCATTTCATATTCTCTTAATGTGATGTGTGATGTGCTAAATCTATTGGAAGAAATTGAATAAACTTTTATATATTTATGGAATATGAAAATTTCTTTTTATGTTTACACTTTCTTTGACTTAAATATAAAACATAGGAAGGAAAAATAAAATAAACTTTCACATGATTTTCATCTATGAATAGCAGTAACACTTACTTACAGCCGCTCTTCCTCCATCTTTCCTCTTGCCCTCTCCACTTCCCTCCAAGGTGACTTTATCTATCCTTTATGGGATAGTTTCTGGGAATTTTATTTCTCTTAATAAATCATTAAAATAGTTTACATGATTTTTTTTACTATACTTGTAGTCTTATCTTATACATTTAAATAATTGTTTGTCATTTATAGTACTAATTATAGACAATGGCATAAAATATATACTACTTATGTTTCCAGATTCATTTTAATTTATTCCAATAGTACTTAATTACTTATTTGAAATAAAAAATTGGTTACATATTAATATTCCATTTCTAATTGTGACATTTTTCTCTTGATATTTTAGGGCATTTTATTGGTATCTAATTATAGTAAATGACATATGTAAGTAATTATAAATTTGAAATATCTTTAAATACCTGGTAAATTTCCTGCTTACTACTCATTTTTCTCCTATTTCAGAATAATTCTAATATTTTAGCACTATTATTAATTTTGTCCTCCAAGTAAATTTTATGATCAAATTCTTTACTTTAAAATAAAATCTTGTATAGAATATCTCAAAGATAGTCCAACTTCAATTATATTCTCTATCATTTTTGGTTTTTGGTGGCAGTGCTAGGGATTGATCCCAGGACCTTTTGCATGTTAGCCAAATGTTCTATCCCAATCCAAGTATATTCTTTTAAAAAAGCTAATTGCTGTATATTAATGTCTTCTTTGCTACCAAAAATATTTGTGTTCCAACTCAGAGAACTTGAGACTATGTCATCCTATGTGATAAGAGGAATTTTGAAGATGGGGTTTTGTTCCGTGGATTACCTTAACGAACTTGGATTATCTGGATGGTAATAATATTGATGCAGGCTTTGGGGGGATCAGGAGGAGTTCTCTCAGAATTTTTGAACACCAAATGTTTTGGTTTTGTCCTACCTTTAAAACATAATTTATAAAAAATGACTCAAAGGATAAATTGTGAATTATTAAGTTTATTGAGGTTAAAGTCACACATTTTGGGGGTTATTTAAGGGAAAAATCACAAATTGTGGAGTTTATTTAAGGGAGATTGGGATCTATGAAGGAAAGCTAAAACAGAGTCATAACCACATGGGAAGTAGGAATCTAGGAACTTACGTAAGGAGACTTAGGAGAAACTGAGATAGCATCTGCCATGAGTTTTTAGAGAAGTTAAGAGAACAAACACTTAGGCTCAAGGAAAAACAAAAACACAAGAGGGCAGATAATCAAAGCAGAGACAATGAGATACAGAGAAGAAATGAGTAAAGAACAGTTAGACTCATGTTACCTGGAGCTTAAAGACATTACAAAGGAAGCAAGCCTACAACTGGTGAGAGCATCCACGTGGTAGGTCTGGATTATAAGAAAACATACACATGGTAGATTCAAAAACCAGAAGAAAATCACACATAGTCAAAGAGAGAAGTTATCTCAAACTGTAAAGCAGAGATCAGCAGAAAAGCCATCCAAACAAGAAAAGTTTTATGCTCGACTCATATGTACCCTTATAGCCTAATGAAGTGAGATAGGCCAACAGAAAGAGCTTAGCTGAACAAAACAAAGTTGGGCGGAGTCTGCAAGAGGAAGAAGATAGGTGCCTCTAAAAGCAAGGAGAAGACCTGATTGGTTGGTAGGTGTGGGTGGATCCCAGAGCCAGCCTATCCAGGGCTGTCTTTATAGGTAGCTGCTAGACTGGGCAGCAGGGAGCACTAGAGATCAATCTGGATCAGACACAGTTCTATTTTTGTGGTGGCCTGTGAGGTGGCATCTCATGGTTCTCTTTGAACCTCACTCCCTCACTGAAACTACCTAACAAAGCTAACCTTCTGGGCTGGGGAGATGGCTTAATGGATAAGGCATTTACCTGCAAAACCAAAGGACCCTGGTTTGATTCTCCAGGGCCCATGTAAGCCAGATGCACAAGGGGTTGCATGCATCTGGAGTTCATTTGCAGTGGCTGGATGCCCTGGCACACCTGCGTGCGCTCGCTCTCTCTCTCTCTCTCTCTCTCTCTCTCTCTCTTTCAAACAAATAAAATATATTTAAATTTTTTTAAAGCTGGCTTTGGTCCTTGCTGACCAGACCCCTGTCGCTGGTCAGGTGCCTCCCTACCCTTCCTGAGCCTCATCGCCAGTCAGGTGCCACCCTTGCTGGCCAGAGCCCTTCCTGACATAGAAGGTCAGGTCTCTCCCTAGCTCACCAGAGCCCCATCGCTGGACAGGTGCCTCCCTTGCCTTCCTGAGTCCTATCACCAGTCAGGTGCTGCCACTCCCTCTCCCACAGCAGATCAGGGACCCAGGGCAGTAGGCCAGGGTTCCTGCCCTAGCCTTCCTGAGCCCAGCTAGGGTGACTGCAGGCCCTTCCACCTCCCACCTCCAATTGGGCACCCAGGCCTGCAGGCCAGTGTCCCCCACCCCAGCCTTTCTGAACTCCAGGGACCATCACCCTCACACACACCACTGCCCCCCACCCCACCCCAGGCCAGCAGGCTAACATCCCACACCCTAGGCTTTCTGAACCATTGTGATGGGCAGACCACAGTGAAAAAGGAATAGCATGAAAAACCACATGCAAGTAAATCCAGCTAGACTGTCTAGTCCCACAATGGATGTCTCTAATCAAATCATAGAAGAGACAATAGAATCAGAACCCCAAAATGAAGAGGAAAAACTATGCAATCCTGGCCAAACAAATAGCACAACTTTCAGAAACTCAACAAAGAGCCAATAATTGTATGAATATTTTCCTTGATAGATTAGACCTAATAGAAAAGAACCAGGAAGGGTTCCAAAGACAGTTAAGACAGTTAAATGATCTGAAGGAGAGCAAAAAAAAAAAAAAAAAAAAAGAGGTCCTCAATAACCAGCTGGCTAAGTTCAATGAAGACATAAAAAATTGCAAGGATGAACTCCAAGAAGCATTTAAAAAATCAGAAAATGACGTGAAAGGGGAACTCGACAGAGGGATGGAAACTATACATAAAAATGCAGTAGAAAATATGAACCAAATCGAACAATCCAAAAACTCTATAGAAGCTCTAAAGAATAGAGTCAGGCAAGTGGAGGATAGAAACTCAGAACTGGAAGACAAAACAGAAGAAACAGTTCGTGAATCCAAAAATTTCAACAAGTTCAAAAATTTCTGTGAGCAGAACATGAGGGAAATGTGGGACACCCTTGAGCGTCCAAACATTAGGATAATGGGTGTATCAGAGGGGAAAGAAATACAGACCAAACGAATGGAAAACTTATTCAACAAAATAATTGAAGAAAACTTTCCCACTCTCTCAAAAGAAAATCCTATCAAGTTACAAGAAGCTAGCAGAACTCCAAACAGACTGGACCAAAGGAGAAATTCTCCAACACACATTATCATTAAGACTCAAAACATCAATCATAAAAAGAAAGTCTTAAAAGGATCTAGGGAGGAACAACACATTACATATAAAGGAAACCCCATCAGAATTATTTCAGACTTCTCAATGAAAACCCTAAAAGCCAGAAGGGTGGATCAGAAAACTAGACCCCTCAATCTGCTGTCTTCAAGAAACCCATCTCACCACTAAAGACAGACACCTCAGGGTGGAAGGGTGGAAAATGATATTCCAAGCAAACACAAATAAGAAACAAGCAGGCATTGTGATACTGATATCAGATAAAATAGACTTCAAACCAAAAGTTATCAAAAAAGACAAAGAAGGCCACTTCTTACTTATCAAGGGAACAATCCAACAAGAAGATATCAAGATCATCAATCTTAATGCACCAAACACAGGTGCACCACAATTAATAAAGCAAAACCTACTTGACAATAAAACAGAAATAACCACCAACACCATCATAGTTGGGGACTTCAATACTCCACTATCAGAAATAAATATAACATCCAAACAGAAAATTAACAGATAAATAAGAGAGCTCAACAACACCATAGATCTATTAAACCTAGCAGATATATATAGACCATTCTACCCAAATTCCACAGATTACACATTCTTCTCAAATATTTAAGAGGATCAACATAATTTCCTGCATGATATCAGATCATAATGCTGTATTGCTAGAAATTAACAACAAAAGATGCACCATGAAAACACCCAGCTCCTGGAACTTGAACAACACACTCTTAAACAATAAATGGGTAGTGGACGAAATAAAAATAGAAATTGCAAAATTTCTAGAAATGAATAACAATGAGAACAAAACATACCAAAACTTATGGGACACCATGAAGGCAGTCCTCAGGGGAAAATTCATTGTGCTAAATGCCTTCATAACAACAACAGAGAGATCCCAAATCAATAACCTAACCATCCACCTAAAGGCATTGGAAAAACAAGAAGTATCCAAACCAAAATCTCCACATGGAAAAAAATAATTAAGATCAGAGAAGCAAATAATAAATTGGAAACTAAGAAAACAATTTAAAAAATTGATGAAACAAAGAGCTGGTTCTTTGAAAAAATAAACAAGATTGATAAAAGATTGAAAAATAAAAGATTGAAAAAAGAAGCAATGCAAATTAACAAAATTATAAATGAAAAAGGAGAGATCACAACAGACATAAGTGAAATTGAAATTGGGAGAATCATCAGGACTTAACTTCAAAAACCTCTACTCCACAAAACTGGATAATGTGCTAGAAATGTATGAATTCCTGGTCGCATACCACCTACCAAAGTTAAACTCAGAGCAGATTAATCTCCTGAACAAACCAATCCCAACCATCAATATTAAAAGAGTAATCAAAAAATCTACCTAAAAAAAGCCGGGCGTGGTGGCACACGCCTTTAATCCCAGCACTCGGGAGGCAGAGGTAGGAGGATCACCGTGAGTTCGAGGCCACCCTGAGACTACATTGTGAATTCCAGGTCAGCCTGAGCCAGAGTGAAACCCTACCTCGAAAAACCAAAAAAAAAAAAAAAAAAAAAAAAAAAAAAAAATCTACCTAAAAAGAAGAGTCCAGGACCAGACAGCTTCTCAGCAGAATGCTATCAATGCTATCAAACCTTCACGGAAGAACTGAAACCAATCTTTCTCTAATTGTGCCTCACAATTGGAAAATAGGGAAAGCTCCCTAACTCCTTCTATGAAGCTAGTATCATCCTAATGCCAAAACCAGGTAGAGATGCCACAAGAAAAGAAAACTACAGGCCTATTTCCCTGATGAGCTCAAATGCAAAGATCCTGAAAAAAATCCTCACAAATTGAATTCAACAGCACATCAAAAGCAATATCCACCTGGACCAAGTATATTTCATCCCAGGAATGCAGGAATGGTTCAACATATAGAAATCTGTCAATGTAATACACCACATAAATAAGCTTAAATACAAAAACCACATGATTATTTCGATAGATGTAGAAAATGTCTTTCACAAAATAAAACATGATCAAAATATTGGAGAGAATAGGCATGGATTGTCTATATCTCAACATAATAAAAGCTATATATAAAGATCTAAAGCTCAAATAATAGTTAGTGGGGAGAGGTTGGAGGAATTCTCATTGAGAGGAACAAGACAGGGGTGTTCACTCTCACCTCTCCTTTTCAACATAGTACTGGAAATACTAGTTCAAACAATAAGACAAGAAAGAAAGAAAGAAAGAAAGAAAGAAAGAAAGAAAGAAAGAAAAGGGATACAAATTAGAAAGGAAGAAGTTAAGTTAGCCTTATTTTTAGATGACATGATTTCTATATATAAGTGACCCAAGATCCTCCACCCCAAAATCTCTTAAAGTTTATTAACTCCTTCAATAAGGTAGCAGGATAAAAAAATCAATGCACAAAAATCAGTAGCCTTTCTATATGCAAAAGACAAAGATACAGAAAAAGAAATGTGACATTTTCCCATTTTTAATAACATCAAAAAATAAAATAAAATACCTTGGAATAACATTAACCAAGGACATGAAAGAACTTTACAGTGAAAACATAAACACCCTCAAGAAAGAAATTGAGGAGGACTTGAAATGACCTCCCATGCTCCTGGATAGGCAGGATTAACATTGTGAAAACAACAATCTTAGCAAAAGCAATATATAGATTTAATGCAATACCAATAAAAATTCCAATGTCTTTCTTCATAGAGATAGAAAAAAAAATGATCTCAAACTTCATATGGAATGACAGAAGGCCTTGGATATCCTCACCAAAAGAAACACCTCTGGCGGCATCACCATACCTGAACTAAAGCTATACTACAGAGCCATTGTAATAAAAACAACATGGTACTGGCACAAAAATAGGATTATAGACCAATGGAACAGAATCAAGGACCCAGACTTTGGATCAAGTAACTATAGCCACTTGATATTTGACAAAGACCCAAAGAATGTAGACTGGAACAAAGACAGCATCTTCAACAAATGGTACTGGACAAACTGGAAAACCATATGTAGGAAAATGAAACTTGATCTACACATTTTACCATTTACAAAAAATTAAGTTCAAATGGATCAAAGACCACAATATAATACCAGATACTCTGGTACTACTGGAAGATAAAGGAGGAGGAACTTTCCATGATATTGGAGTGGGAAAAGACTTCCTGAATAAAACCTCAGGCACTCAGGAAATTAAAAAATCATTCAACCATTGGGATCTCATGAAGCTGAAAAGCTTTTTCACAGACAAACATACAATAAGCAATAGATTACCCACAGAATGGGAGAAAATTTTTACCGGACACACATCAGACAGAGGCCTCATGTCTAGAATTTACAAAGATCTCAAAATCCTTAACAATAGGAACTCAAACAACCCACTCAAAAATGGGAAAGAAAATTGCACAGAGGAAGAAACACAAATGGCAAACACACACTTAAGAAAATGTTCAATATCCCTAATCATCAGGGAAATGCAAATTTAAACAACTATGAGATTCCACCTTACCCCAGTAAGGATAGCAAACATTAAAATCTAATGACAACAAATGCTGGTGAGGTTGTAGAGAAATAAGAACATTCATTCTCTGTTGGTGGGAATGTAAGCTGGTACAACCACTGTAGAAAGCAATATGGAGACTCCTAAAAAGGATGACTATAGAGGTACCAACAGACCCAGTTATTCCCTTACTGGGCATTGACCCTAAAAGCTCCAAGCCTCAGTTCAGAGATATTTACTCAACCATGTTTATAGCTGCTCAGTTCATAATAGCTAAGAGCTGGGATCAACTCAGATGTCCATCATTAGATGAATGGATAACTAAGATGTGGTATATCTACACAATGGAATTCTACACAGCAGTAAGAAAAAATGACACAATGCAATTTGGAGAAAAATGGTCAAACGTGGAACAGATATTCTCAGCAAACTCACCCAATCACAGAAAGATAAGCATCACATGGTCTCACTCATCTGTGGTCCTAACCTGAATTTGCCCAAGATGCTGACACACCTAATAAACATTTCTAGGACTGGACAAAAGGGATGGTGGGGAGAGTACTGGAGGGTAAGGGTGTGTGTGTGGGGGGGGACAAAAAAACTGGACCCAATTGGAAATGGTACCAAAATTCCTGAATCGATGTTGGGGTCCCTCCTAGGCCCAGCCCAGGAGAGGATGCAGGGTCTTGGCCAGGTAGGGGGTGAGAGGCGCAGAGTCAAGACACAGACATCGGGATTTCTGGTAAAGATGGCATCCATATAAGCATGGCTCACTGGGCATGGCAGCAAAGACAAGTCCTTTAAGGATCTTTAGCAGTCTTTGGGGTACTCGGGGATCTGGGAGGGCATTGAGGAATAAAAACTCCAATTCCTGTGCACTAGAGGAATTCCAGTCCTCACAACTCCCAATACCATGGGTAGCACTCCCCACTGCATCCCCCCACAGCCCCAACCCCCACCCCATCGCTGTTGGGTAGCCCCACCCATGAGGTATCTGCAGGGCCCCTTCCCTCACCCTCCACCCAGGAAAATATTCATACAATTATTGGCTCTTTGTTGAGTTTCTGAAAGTTGTGCTATTTGCTTGGCCAGGATTGCATAGTTTTTCCTCTTCATTTTGGGGTTCTGATTCTATTGTCTCTTCTATGATTTGATTAGAGACATCCATTGTGGGACTAGACAGTCTAGCTGGATTTACTTGCATGTGGTTTTTCATGCTATTCCTTTTTCACTGTGGTCTGCCCATCACAATGGTTCAGAAAGCCTAGGGTGTGGGATGTTAGCCTGCTGGCCTGGGGTGGGGTGGGGGGCAGTGGTGTGTGTGAGGGTGATGGTCCCTGGAGTTCAGAAAGGCTGGGGTGGGGGACACTGGCCTGCAGGCCTGGGTGCCCAATTGGAGGTGGGAGGTGGAGGGGACTGCAGTCACCCTAGCTGGGCTCAGGAAGGCTAGGGCAGGAACCCTGGCCTACTGCCCTGGGTCCCTGATCTGCTGTGGGAGAGGGAGTGGCAGCACCTGATTGGTGATAGGGCTCAGGAAGGCAAGGGAGGCACCTGTCCAACGATGGGGCTCTGGTGGGCTAGGGAGAGACCTGACCTTCTATGTCAGGAAGGGCTCTGGCCAGCAAGGGTGCTGATTGTCAGGTTCATCATGGAAGCAGCACTCTTGCTCATCTTCTCACTTCCTCTGTAGGTTTTCCAGGACCTTGACTAAGATGGGAGGGGTGGTGTATCTCCTTGGGTCTCTCTATCTTCTGAAAAAATAAAACAGATTCTCCAATGGAGAGTGAGGTCAGAAATGGTTGAATTGGATAAGCATTATTAATTATGGAGCTTGACATTGGAGAGCATAATTGTTGTCTCCATAGGATTCAGACCTGGTTCCCTCTTCTGGATATGGGTTCCTTTCCACTGAATAGATCTCTTAGCCAATCAGAAAGCTATTGGTTATTCACTACGTCTGTGTGCCAACATTTCAGTACTTCACTAGTGTGAATGTACTTCTTGTTGGGCTGGTTGCTTCTGAGTAGCTTAGACACTTGCTTGTTCACAACATTGTTGGCCACTTTCCCCCAGTAGGTCATGTAGTGCTTTCCAGCACTATACAGGCTAACTTTGTGGGGGTTGGCTCTCTTCTGGATTCCAGCCAGGGTTCTCTGTGTTTGTTGTCAGCAGTATATGGTGTCTTCAGTAATAGGGTCTTACTTTTTTTCTTTGTTTTATTTTTCATTTTATTTGAGAGCAACAGACAGAGAGAGAAAGAGGCAGAGAGAGAGAGAGTGAGAGTGAGAGTGAGAGTGAGAGTGAGAGTGAGAGTGAATGGACACACCAGGGCTTCCAGCCACTGCAAATGAACAAATGAACTCCAGATGCATACACCAACTTGTGCCTCTGGCTTATGTCGGTACTGGGGAATTGAGCCTCAAACTAGGGTCCTTAGGCTTCACAAGCAAGTGCTTAAGTGCTAAACCATCTCTCCAGCCTGGGTCTTACCTTTTATCCCAGGTGGGTAATCAAGCGCTATGACAGAAGCCTGTCTTGTTTTGAGGATCTCTTAAGTCTCTCTGCTCAACAGCTCAATGTGGGTAGCCCCTACTTATGCAAGATAAAAGTCATAGCCAAAATGTTTTAAGGTTAGGCTTCATTCCACTCTCTCCAGGGCCATTCTGTTCAGGTGTTCCCCCTATACTCTTGATGAAGATCATAATTTTTAGCCTAGTTTTGTGTTCATTTCCCCCACCCTCCATTTCCCCTCTCCCCATACCCTTCCATCTCTGTTGTCTTTGCCTAAGTTGGCCTATCTTGTATGCCCACAACTCAAAGAACTAAACAATAAAAAAACAAGCAATGCACCCCAAAATGGGGTAGAGAACTGAATAGGGAGTTTTCAAATAAAGACATACAAATGGCTAACACACACTTAAGAAAATGTTCAGCATCTCTGACCATCAGGGAAATGCAAATTAAAACAACTATGAGATTCTACTTTATCACAGTAAGGCTGGCAACCAAACACTAACAAATGTTGGTAAGGATGTGGGGAAAGGGGAACCCTCATTCACTGTGGGTATGAATGCAAACTTGTACAACCACTATGGAAATAAATATAGAGATTCCTGAGAAATATGATTACAGAACTACCAACAGACCCAGTTGCTCCCTTACTGGGCATTTACCCTAAATGCTCCATGCTTCACTATAGCAACATTTGCTCACTCATTGGAGAACTCTGAGTGGACCTTTGACTACTCAGTTTGGAAACTTTAGAAATTTCCTTCTTACCTTTGTCCTCTCCTTTTTTCCTCCTCTCCCCTCACTTCCTCCTTTGTTAATCCTTTCTTTCTCTCTCCCTCTAGTTTGAAATTACATTTCAACAACAACAATAATAATAGTAATAACTTGCAAATCATCACAAATAGGAAATAAAACATATCTATTTCTAGTACAAGTCATTTTTTACTAGAAAGAACATCTAGACACCAAATTTTCAGAGCCATTTCCATACTGTGCTATAAGAAGTTAACAACTGTCAAGGACGCTCGGTTGTGACAATAACAAATGGTCTGTGCCTCCTTAAGCTTTTGTAGTCAAAACAAATATTTTAACCATCCTGTCATTTAGCCAACTGAGTAGGTCTTGATAAGATAAAAATTAATTCTGATATGCCTAAAATTTAATTATACAAGTTTTGTGATGAAAAGAAGGAGAGATACAAAAGATTTATCAGTAATAATAAGGGGGGAAAAAAGAATTGCACATGATTGATATCAGCACAAATCCTATCACACATCCCAGGTGACACTGCCTTCTTCTTGTAGCCCCCTGGTCTGCCTCCCTATACCAAAGTTCTCCACCATCGTAGTTTGAACCAGATGTCTTCCATAAACTAATGTGCTCTGAATGTTTGGTCCTCCGGTGATGGCAATTTGGGAGGTGGAGCCTTATTGGATGAGGTGTGTTATTAGGGGTAGGCTTAGGGTGTTCAGAGTTTGTCTCACTCACCTGCTCATGTTATGCTTTCCCCTGCTGTCATGAAGCTTTTCCTCAAGTCTATAATCTAAAAGAAAATCCTTTCCTCTCATAAGCTGCTTCTGGTCAGGTTTGTGTCCCAGCCACAAGAAGGTAACTATAATATGCACTTCCCAGAAGCCCACTCCTCTAATCTGCATGCACTGCAGATTTAATGTTGTGGTTTCAATGTGAAATGTCTCCACAAGGACATGTGTTAGAACACTTGGTCCCAGCTAGTGACACTTTTTGGCATGATTATGGAACCTTTAGGAGATAGAGCCATGCTATAAGAAGTGAGTCACTGGGGGTAGGCCTTGATGTTCTATAGCCTTGCCCAACTTCCTATTTGCCCCCAATTCCTGAATATGGATGTCATGTATCAGCCAGTTTTCTGTTCCTACTGCCATCCCTTCACAATCATGACTCACTGTAAGCCAAAATAAACCCTTTCCTTCCCTAAGCTGCCTCATGTCAGGTACTTGGTCATAGCAATGAATAAAGTAACTAATGTACCTTTCTTCTTCAAATTGTTATTAATAAATACTCCAACTTTTAGAGAAGAACTTTTTAAAATGATTATCCAAGCGTGGTGTTGACAGCAGAGGAAACTTGTTCGAAGCTGGTTCTTTCTTTCTGACTAGCATATGTAATGGTTGAGTGAACCATGCCAGACACTTCTCCATCACAGTAGTATTGGATGAGGCAGAGGGCGCATGAGTACAGGGTTGGAGATCTGAATGGAATCTTATTTTACTAAACATTCAGAAATAAGTGAATAAGGTAGGTGGTGTAAAACTCCTAATCTTCCTCGGCTTCCTGTCCCCACTCTCATTTCTTTCCCAATGCCTGTGCATAGCTGGGTCTCCAGGAATAGTTTTATCCTCACTGTATGCTTTTTATCCTTTCATATTTATCTTTAAAGGGGCTTGGAAAATGTCTTCTGTTACTTGCTAGCACTTTACCAGGGTCCTGCTGATCAAGTCAGCTCCCAGGGACTTCTCAACATTTCTGTCAGCAGCTGGTTCCCTTACACTTTGGCAGTCAGACACATCCCATGACATACAATCCTTTCTCTGCTGAGCAGGGCATGGGCATGAAGAAGCTGGGCAGGTAGTCTGCAACATTGGGTAGGAGTCTCTGTTAATGAGGTAGTCCTTTTATGTCAGTGGCTCCCTGTCAGAGTTGGGACAAATGGACACCTGAGGCATAAACAAATGAATGGAATGAACTACTGATTAAATCATTTTGACCTTCTCCAGAGGATGGCTTGATTACCAAAGAATCACACTGTGAAAAACAAGTATTAAGTGTGATTTTAAAACAAAGTTTTCTGGCACACTAAACTCTCTTGATTTTTGAAAAGATAGCTCTGACTAGAGTAATAGAATGAAAAACTATATGGGGAGAGCCTTTTATAGCCATTTGAAAGATGCTGGGTGTTGCAGTCAGGTTCACGTTGCTGGCAGAAATCTCCTAACCAAGAGCAGCTTCTGGGGGGACTCAAGGGGAAGAAGCTCCATGATGGCAGGGGAAAACAATGGCACTAGCAGGAGGTGGACATCACCCTCTGGCCAACATAAGGTGGACAATAGCAACAGGAAAGTGTACCAAACACTGGCATGGGGAAACTGGCTATAACATCCATAACCCACCCACAACAATACACCGCCTTGAGGAAGCTTTAATTTCCAATTACCATCAGCTAGGGAGCCTAGCATCCAGACCACCCAAGTTTATGGGGGACACCTGAATCAAACCACAACAATCCTCCCCTGGTCCCCATAAACTGATAACCATCCATGATATAAAATGCAATGCATTCAGTCCAACCTTAAAAGTCCACATATTTTTTAAAAAATATATCTATTTATTTGTTTGTTTGTTTGTTTTAGGGAGAGAAAGAGGTGGGGGGGGGAGAGAATGGGCATGGCAGGGCCTCCTGCCACTGCAAATGAACTTCCTATGCATGATTTCCTTTGTGCATCTGGCTTATGTGGGTCCTAGAGAATTGAACCAGGATCCTTTGGCTTTGCAGGCAAATGCCTTAACCACTAAGCCATTTCTCCATCCCCAAAAGGTCCTCATAGTTATTATCAATTCTAATTATATTAAAATATTCCCATAGTCTAAGATCTTTTAACTGAGCTGTAATACCAAAAAAAAAAAAAAAAAAAAATCCCCTCAAAACCCATAATGGCACAGAATACATATTCACACTGCAAAAGATGGCATTGGATATAGCAAAGAAATATTCAACCATGGGCTAGAGAGATTGCTTAGCAGTTAAGGCACCTGCCTGCCAAGCCTAAGAATGCCTGTTCAAACCTCCATGTCCCACGTTTAGCCAGATGCAGAAAGTGACACAAGGATGCAATGCTGTGCTTGCCCACGAGGGAGTGCAAACATCTGGAATTTGTTCACAGCAGCTGAGAGGCCGCTGGCATGCCCATTCTCTGCCTCTTCCTCTCTGTCTCTTTCTCTCTCAAAAAATAAAATAAAAAGAAAATAAAAGAAAAAGAAATAGTCAACCAATACAAGATTTAAAACAACCAGAGTGAACATCAAACTCTGTAGTTTCAAGCTCAAAAACCCTAGACAGTGACAAATCTCCAAGTCCAATAATTCTAACCAGCAATAATTCTCTGGAGTTCCAATTCCAGCCTGCCAGCTAGCCTGCTCACACTCCTGAGAAATCTCATCAGGGGCCAGCAGCTGTCTTCAGCAGCCATCTTGTGGTCCTAGCATCTCCACTCGGTCTCCACTGCAACCCACGGTCAATGCTCATGGCTCCATCGGCACACTGCCCATAGCCATTTCCAAAACACAAGACCATGTTGCAATTTCAATGACCCTCTCTAGCCTGCATTTCTTATACTCCACAATACCAGGTAAGGTGTCAATTTGTTAAACCAGGGGGGGAATAAAGCAGACTTTGAAGTACAGGACACTCCTTGAGCACTCAGGCCCCTTCAAAAGAGTGTACATTCTTCCTGTTGCTACAGTGCATGTCAGCTGGCCTAATCTCAAAGGTTGTAATATCTCAATTGCAGTTGAACAGGCAGCAGTTTTGGCCCAAAGATTTCATTTCTGTGCCATATCCCTCTACCCACACCATTCCATTTCTATGCAAAGCAACCCTGCATAAATTATCAGGACACGGTCATAACAGCATAACACAAACTGCTTTTAGCCCAGTCCAGGTAAATCTCTTTCTCACTGTCACAAGTCAAACCTCATATTCAATGGTTCTTACTATATTCAGATCGTTTAACTCTGACCAGAATAGTCCATCAAGCTGTACTTACAGCACTGCAGGGGATCTCTTAGGCTAAGGTCTCAAATCCTTCCACATTCCTCTGGAAAATTATCTCCAAAAGGTCAAAGCCACACAGTCAGGTGCCTAGCAGCAAATGACACCACTCCTCTGTACACAGTCAGGTTCACATTGCTGGCAGAAATCACCTGACCAAGCTTGTGGGAGAAAAGGTTTTTTTTTTTTTTTTTTTTTTTTTTTGGTTTACAGACTCAAAGGGAAGAAGCTCCATGAGGCAGGGGGAAAACGCTGGCATGAGCAGATGGTGGACATCTCCCTCTGGCCAACATAAGTTGGACAAGAGCAACAGAAGAATGTGCCAAACACTGGCATGGGGACACTGGCTATAATACCTATAAGCCAGCCCCTGACAATACACTGCCTCCAAGAAGCTTTAAGTTCCAATTACCATCAGGTGGGGCACCTAGCATTCAGAACACCTAAGATTATGGGGAACACCTGAATCAAACCACCACACTGCCACACAGATACAACAAGATATCTTCTCAAGGCTAGGCATTTTGTAGATTTTTGTTTTGTTTTGTTTTTCGAAGTAGGTCTTGCTCTAGCTCAGGCTAACCTGGAATTCACTATGTAGTCTCAGAGTGGCCTTGAACTCATGTCGATCCTTCTACCTTTGCCTCCCAAGTGCTGGGATCTAGAGTGAGTTTCTCTATCTTGGAGTGACTGCATGAAACATGGGGTAGTTTGGCCTGTAGTGGTGGCTGTCCTGTGGATCACAGAGTGAACATTGACTAAATCCTTGTGTCGATCTTCCCAATGCTCATAGCAGCCTCTACAATGTTAAAACAAGTAGGATTTTCACCATAAGGGTCATTTAAGGATGCAGTCACCTCTATTTGAGAAGCCTAGTCTAGAATAGGCTTGTCTTGGTGGAAAGAGTCAGTATAGGCCCTTCTACATGTAATGCCCTAGAACCAAAGTAACACCATGATAGGCTTCAGCTGCCTTGCAGGCCTCAGGTTAAACTCAGGTCAGGTTTCCGGAATGTAAATCAGAACAAACAGTTACTGGAAAGACCATACTAACCAAAAATAACCCCATAACGGGCCAGTTAGACAAAACTAAGCAGGTGTTATACATTCCTGTGGCTATGTATCTATAGATAAGTTTGCTTAACGTTCCTCAGCTGCTGTATAACCAATCAACTTGTAACATGTAAATTCATGGTAAATATCAACCAATCATATTAGAAATTTTCCTTCTCTTTGTTTGAACCCAATAAAAACTTCTCCCAAACATAACTCAAGGCTCTTGCATGAATCCACTGTATTAGTGAAGTCAAGAAACCAAGCTTAAGCCCAAAATAAAGCTCTTTGCTTTTGCATACATGTCTGGACTCCTTGGTGGTCTCTGGGGTGGGGTGCCTTGAACTGGGCACTACAATGCTGGTTAGGGTACACTTCAATATCTCAAGCAGACTATCATCAGGAGAGAGGCTTTTGCAGGGCCCAGAAGAAAGAGAGAAATGCCTTGGTCTCACTCAAATCAGAGCCAAGATCTTGTTCTCCAAAAGTCAGGCTTCTCCCCCAAGACAAAGCCTGAGCTCTCCATTCTGTGTGACATGTTTTTACATGTCCATCAGTCAGTTATTAACCTGCATGCCATTCTCCCTGTTATGAAATGATGTTATTTGGAATTAACTTCTCCACTTCCCATCTTGCTGTCAGAGGGCTATTCACTCACTTTCTAAGCTTCCAAGTCAGAAATCACCTCCAATGGGCTTTCCCATGTCTAAATTTTCTTCACCACCATGTTCCAGGCTTCATTTGTATCTAGGGTTGAGCAAAGATGGAAGAGCAGCTGAGTTGCTAGTATCACTGTCCACCTTTAGTCACGTTTTGTGACAGTGTTAGCTAAGAATGCAAATGCTTGTGAAAGCATGTGACCAAAGGAGCTAACTCCTGGCTGCCACTCCTCTTAGGGGATGTGTTCCTGTTTCCCAGGCCTGCTGTGGAAAAGGTAGATGTTCCCCATAAGAATCATCAAGAAAAGTCTCAGTCGTTGCCTATGTGACCCTGAAAAATCTTACCAGGATTTTCATCTGTGAGCTGGATATCTGATTTTTCTTTGAATAACCATTATTTCTAACAGATAGTTTTCGCTGATTTTCTGCAAGTCTATTGTGACTTCAATATGTAATATATCTTCTTGGTCTTCAAAGTCATTGAAATTTGTTCCTTTGGGGGCCTGGAGAGTTCCAGTTAGCTATTGGGGAACAGATGAAATGGAGCTTATATCTGAATGTCTGGATATTTGTAGACACTGCATCTTGGACATGTCTGTGTTCATATGCTTCATCTTCCTCATCCTGTTAATATTCTCAGCTTCCCAAATGAGAGAGCAGAGAGATTTTCCTCCTTCAATTATCCTAGGACAATTGTTCACCAATGCATATAACTTCAATGTATGTATTGATAATATAAATATTGATATTAGTATAGCAATAAATCTTTCAGTTCTGTTTTATGCTAACCATCTAAAGTATATATTTTTTTACATATGAATCCTATACATTTTGGTTAAAATTTGACCCAGTTATGTTTTAGAGATTTTTTTTTTTATAGTGTATAAGGGTACCTTTCTCATTTCCATTTCTTGAAGTGACTGCTATAGGGAGGTCTTTGCATGTCAGTTTCCTTAGCATTTCTTTGTTAAGAAAAAAGATACCCCTTACCTGGTAACTCTTTCTAGCCATTTAACAGTCTTGTTTTATTCTCATCACAATGTTCACTATTTGATATTTTACTGATTCTTAAAATTCATTTTCTTGAGTGTGTCATTTACACCCCTGCAAATTAATGCCAGTGGCTTGTACTACTTTTTTAAAAATAAATTATTTATTGGAGACAGAGAGAGAGAGAATGGGCATGCCAGGGCCTCTAGCCACTGCAAACAAATCCAAGACGCATGTGCATTTGACTTACGTGGGTCCTGGAGAATCAAACCTGGGTCCTTAGGCTTCGCAGGCCTTGACACTAAGCCATCTCTCCAGCCCTTGTACCACTTTTTAAATGCGGTTTATGTGGGTGTCTTGGGACTTGAAACCAAGGCTGGCAGGCTTTACAAGCAAACACCTGTAAGTACTGAACCATCCTCCCAGTCCCCAGTGATTTTTAAAATGTTTTATTATTGAGTTGCAGGGTGGTTTAATGGATGAAGTGCTTGCTGTGTGTGCGTGATGACCAGAGTTCAGGCCCTGACACCTATGTAAATGCCACGTGGTCATAGCTGCCTGCCCTCTCAGTGCTGAGGAAGCAGAAACAGAAGATCCTCAGGGAAACCTGGCTAGCTAGACTTGCTGAATTAGTGAGCAATGGATTAGAGGTAGAAACCCTGTCTCAGTAAATAAGGTAAAAAGTGATCAATGAAAATATCTGATATTAACTTCTGGTCTCCATACATATCAGCACAAACACATGCACCCGTTTACATAGAAACATGCACACATATCACATACATACACATATCAAAACTTGTTTATTGTCTAGCCTCCTATTAGAATGTAACCTCCATAGAAGCTTCCATTCACTTCTATATTTCTAGCACCCAAAATATTGCCTATAATATAACTACTGAGAAATATTTATGTATGCAATGCAAAGCATATGAATGTATTCATATCCTTCATAGCATTATTTGACATAATTCAATGTTATTTTTGTGAGGTTTTTGTTCTGGCTTGATTATTTTGTGTGTTTATTACATCTGTTTCAGTTATGTTCTCCTTACTGAGACAAAAAGTACAACCAGAAGGAGCTTATTGCTGAAAAGTGTTTACTTCTGGCTTACAGTTTTGAGAAGTTTCATCATGGCAAGTAAATTATGGCAGGAGCATATTGCTGGGCATCACATCCCACACTGCAGGGAGAAAGTAGTAAGAACCCCCTGAGAATGGCAAGTGGTGTTGAATTCAACATCTTATGCCCACCTCAAGGCCTGCCTCCAGTGACACACTTCCCCCAGCAAGACTTGAAAGCTCCACACCCCTCTCCGCACAAAACAGTACAACGAGTTTGGAATTAAGCATTAAACACTTGAGTCTATGTGGTATTTTCCATGTCCAAACTACCACAGCATCCAAAAATACTTTTCCTCTCATAACATTTATATTTATTTATTCATTTAATTCTCTTCTTAGCTTGTTTAGTGAGAAACATCTAAAGAATGTACTCTGAATGCTTATTCTAGAATTACCTAGCTTTGGATTTTAATGAAAGTGCTTCATTATTTCATTGCTTATGTCACTGCTCAGGCTTTTAGGGCTAACTTAGAATTTTTATTAGAAAAGACTGTGAGATTCCACCAGGTGAATTTACATCATCTATTTACATAATTTTATGATTTTCTTTTTTCTTGTGTAATATAGTATGCTTATACTATTTTTCTGGTGGTAAGCCATCATTGCCTTTCAGTAAAAACTCATTTAAGCTTCATATGTTATGCTTTTAATATACTGGTAAATTTAATTTGAATTTTTTGTTGATAATTATTGTGTCTACATTAATAACTGTCTATATTAGTATTAAACTGAACTTTAGTTCTTCCTCTTTGTACCACTGTTTTGGTAATAATGTAATATTTTCAGTACATGAATTGGGTTATTTGTTCTGTTTTATGGCCTAGAATGGAAAAACCTTGACATTACCTTTTCTTTAAAGCTAAAATATGGGCAGCTGTAAAACATAGAGCTTTTAAGCAACAAGAGAAGGAAATAAAAGGGATACAAATTGGAAGGGAAGAAGTCAAACTATCCTATTAACAGATGATATGATTCTACTCCTAAGAGATCCAAAAATTCCACCAAAAACCCCTAGAAATGATAAACACTTTCAGCAAAGTGTCAATATATAAAATCAACACAAAATCTCTAGCTTTCATATATATATGGATAGATAAAGAAATCAGGGAAGCTGTCCCCTTTACAATAGTCACACACACAAAAAATTCAAATACCTTGAATCTATCTAACCAAGGAAGTAAAAGATCTGTACAATGGAAACGTAAAAACATTGAAGAAATGACTGAAGGAACACATGAAAAGATGGAATGACCTTATTAATGTAGACACAATAATTATCAACAAAAAATTGTCAAATGCCCAGTTTCCACTAAGGCCCAATAGCAGGCCAAGATCTGTCTCTCAAAGGGAGAATAATTGTCTCCAGATGATGGCAGGGCCTTGCTCCAAAATCCCAAGGGCCTCCACTGTGATTCACCTATGGGGGGGGGGGTCTGCCAAAGGCTCCAAACACCATTTCTATCTGCCATTGACACTTCAAATACCATCGGATCTGCTGGATCATATGGCCTAAGGAGCAGACAGCCTGCACAACAGCCTGGACCTGTTGAAGAGCCTTCTCTTGTTCTGGACCCCACTGAAAACTAGTACTTTTCTGAGGCACTTGGTATATGGGATGGAGTAAGACACCCAAGTGAGGGATGTGTTGTCTCCAAAATCCAAATAGACCCACTAGACATTGTGCTTCCTTCTTAGTGGTAGGAGGGGCCAGGTGCAACAACTTATGCTTCACCTTAGAAGGAATATCCCTGCATGCCCTATACTACTGAACTCCTAGAAATTTCACTGAGGTGGAAGGTCCTTGAATTTTGGATAGATTTTTTTACCATTCCCTGATGTACATATGCTGTACCAGAAACTCCAGAGCGGTTGCCACCTCCTGATCATTTGATCCAATAAGCATAATGTCATCAATATAATGGTCCAACATGACACCTTGTGGAAGGGACAGGCAATCAAGAGAGTTAAAGGGAGATGTGGTGGGAACCATCACCCCTGTATCCTTCAAGTCCTTTATAGTGGCATTAATTTCTGTAATTCCTCCAGGGATGCAATACTGTTTTGGATTTACTATTTTTCCTGGTGCTTGGAGCCTCAATGGCTTTGATTTGGCCTTTCCAACCATAATAGCCCTCACTCCATATCCCAGGGAAGCAATGTGGGGGTTTTGCCAACTCCTAAGTATATCTATCCCAATCATACATACTAGGGCTGGGGAAATAACCACAGGGTGAGTTGGGGGACCCACTGGACCCACTGTCAGTCTAGCATTTGCCAAAACTCCATTGATCACCTGACCTCCATAAGCACCTACTTTAACTGGAGGCCCACAATACTTTTGGGGGTCTCCTGGAATCAATGTCAATTCAGAGCCAGTTTCCAGTAGGTCCTAAGAAGTCTGATTATTTCCTTTTCCCCAGTGTACAGTTACTCTAGGAAAGACTGCAGATCCCTCTGAGTAAGGATAGGAATAAGCTTAATATTGAAACTTTTGGGGGTTGTAGGAGGGTTCTTCCTCCAGGGGACCCAGCCACCCCTTCAATCAAGGAGCTCAGGATCTGTAAACTGGCTCAAGTCTGGAAATTGATTAAATTGTTGCTGTAATTCAAAGCGACTTTATGTTCCTTTGCTCTGGAACTTTTCTGCTTATACAGATCAAGCAGGAACTCAGTAGGCTTCTTATCTATTTGACTTCTGCGAACACCAAAGGTCCCTATGAGTCATATGTTTATGTGCATAATTTTGCCTATACTGTCTATTATGAAAAACATGCTCACCACGCCTTTGGCAATTCAGTGCTGTCACTTAGCCTTTGTTACCCCAAGATCCAGTTAGACCTATTGCATCTAAGTCACCTAATGCACCAACTTCAGCTCCTACTGTGATGTCTTCTTTACATAAAAGACCAATGATGGGGGACTTTTAACTATGCTGGTGCTTCCCTCACATATCTTTTTCTTATAGTCTTAGTGTAGGGCACATCTTCTGGACACTCCCATTACGGGAGCAAAGATGAGTTTGCATGGAAAATCCACTCTAGCATTCCAAGTTCTCTGAGCCTTTTAATCCCTTCATCAACATTAAGCAAAGCTTGCTCAAGCTCCTTCACAGTAGGCTATCTTTGGATCCATACTTCAGCCAACCAATCAAACTATTGGGACTTCTTTGAACTGCATGCGCTGTAGTGTTAAATCTAAAAATCTCTGTCCAATGGGCCTATTTCAGTAAATTCAAGCTGACCTTATTTTATGTTTCTTCCTCAGTCATCCCACACCCTTAAAATCCATTCCCATGCATATTCCCCATGCTTCTGCTTGCACAAGTCAGAACTCCTGAAGTCCTTTAGGGGTATACCTCACCTCCTCTTGTGTCATTCTTTCTATCTCACCTTTTGGGGCTTGCCTAGTCTAACCTCTGGTTATAGGCCTAGAGGAAAAAATGGGTGGGCACTGAGAAGCATCAGCAACTCCTGCTGATTCCTCAGACAAAGAAGGATTAATTCCCTCAGGCAAGGGTGGGAAGGGTAATACTTCAGGGTGTGGATACAACTGCTACTAAGGGAGGGGAGGTCATATTTCATGCAAAACAGCTTCTTCAGAATATGAGGGTTCAATGTCCCTGGATTCTTCAGAGCCTTCCCACATATCACCATCCCATGTCACAGGATCCCATTCCTTTCCAATCAATGCCCTCACTTTCAGTTCTGATAGCCAGTGAGGCTGAGATTTGAGTTTACATTGCAAGTTACCCAATCTTACAATGAGAACTTGGGTTTGGTTTTCTGCAATTTGAGCCTTGTTCTTGCTAGAGAGGAGGAGACTCTCCTATAAGGCACCCTTAGAAACATTGAGATCATGTGTGTGTGTCTTAAGCTTGGAATTTCTACACAGATGAAATGCTATCAATTTATTATACTCTTTTTAAAACATATTTTTATTTATTTATTAGCGGCAGAGAGAGAGAGAGGAGGAGAAAGAGAGAGAGAGAGAATGGGCACACTAGGGCCTTTAGCCACTACAAACTCCAGATATATGTGCCACTATGTGCATCTGGTTTATGTGGGACCTGGAGAATTAAACCTGGGTTCTTAGGCTTCACAGGCATGTGCCTTTAACTGCTAAGCCATCTCTCCAGCCCTCTTATTTATTTTTTATTTTTTTAAATTATTTTATTATTTTATTTTATTTTAATTATTGCAAGTTACCCAATCTTACAATGAGAACTTGGGTTTGGTTTTCTGAGGTAGGGTCTCACTCTAGCGGAGGCTGACCTGGAATTCACTATGTAATCTCAGGGAGGCCTTAAACTCTTGGCAATCCTCCTACCTCTGCCTCCTGAGTGCTGGGATTAAAGGCCATGCCCAACTACCTCACTTGATTTTTTAATGATTGCCATCCTGACTTAAGTAAGGTGATATCTCATAGTTGTTTTAATTTGCATTCTCTTGATAGTTAAGGATGTTGAGCATTTCCTTAGGTAAGTATTAGTCACTTGTATTTCTTCCTTTGAGAATTCCTTGTTCACATCTATGCCTTATTTTTTGAGTGGATTGTTTGATTTTTTGATTGCTTAGATTTTGAGTTCTTTGCAATTTCTAGATATTAGGCCTCTGTCTGGGGTATAGATATTGAAGATTTTCTCTTATTCTGTGGATAATCTACTGTCTCTGTTTATGGTATATTTGTGCAAAAGCTTTTTAGCTTCATGGTATCCCATGGTTGAGTGATTGTTTAATTTGCTCTGCTACTGGGGTATTGTTCAGAAAGTTTTTCCCTACTCCTATATTATTTTCAATAGCCATAATAAACAATAAAATACCTTGGAATAACACTAATCAAGTATGTTAAAGACCTATGTAATAAAAACTTTAAAATGATAAAGAAAAAAGTTGAGGAGGACATAAAAAGATGAGAAGACCTCCTATGCTCCTGTATAGATTCAACATAATATCAATAAAAATCCCTACATCATTCTTTACAGAAAGAAATACAAAAATTATCTCACAATATGGAATGACAACAGACCATGGATATCCAAAAAATGTCCTCAGCAAAAGAAACACCCCTGGAACTGTCACTATACCCTATCTAAAGCTGTATTGCAAATACATAGTAACAAAAACAGCATGATTCTGGCATAAACACAGATATATAGACCAATGGAACAGAACTTAAGACCCATCCCTTAGTTCAAGTAACAATAGCTACTTGAACTTTGACAAATAGCCAACAATGTACAGTGGAGAAAATAAAGCATTTTCATATAATGGTGCTGGACAAACTGGAAAATCACATGCTAAAAAATGAAACTAGGCATACTCTCATCACCATGCACAAAAAATCAATTCCAAATGGATTAAAGACCTCAATATAAGATTAAGTTACTGGAAGAAAAAAACAGGGGGAACTGCCTTAGTTTCTTGATCATTTCAACTTTTTTCTCTTATGCACTTGTTTCTATTGCTGATTCAGCCGAAAGTCAAACTCAACTGCAGTGTTTCTCAAGAAACAAAAGTGATGTGTTTATTGGTGTGAATCTCCACAGAGCTGGTGGTACCATTCCAAATATGTGTTTGCTAACTTTTACCTACCTTGGACCCTAGAAGGTGTGGAAGAAATATGAGACACCCAATGGAGAAACTTTCATCTTATTAGCCCATGAGAACTATGAAACTCTTGCACAATACATTTTTTATGTTATCAGTTTGATATATTTCTCAAAAAATAGTACCCCAGTAGGATCAAGGAAAAACCAGTCTATGATCCCATATGAAAGAAAAACATATGAAATAGACACATTAGTCAAAAAGCTCCATTAAGTCACTTTCAAAGATCTAAAACTGCATTCATGTTTTATAAAAATAGTGCCGTACTCAAACACTTGACACAAACAAGAGCATAGAACAGAGAACTGGCAAAAACAATAAAAAACAGGATTGTATAGCAAGAGACTAAATTGGAAGAGCTGATGGAGTTGGAGCAGAGTGACGTTGGCACATGTGGGTATCAATGAAGCTAGTGATTAATAGTTGCCTTCCAACTCACTAGATTAAAATCTTAACTACTTGGGCTGAAGTCACTATTATATCTATAACAAAATGAGTCAACCAAATAATTTCTGATAGTGGAAAAAGATCCAGTAATATGGTCAAATTCCAAAATAGCAACAGCCCCATTTGTTAGTAATGAAGTGGGGTCAATGTGAACTCTCATTTGTTACTACAAGATATGCAAAAATGGAAAAGCCATTTTGGAAAACAATTTGGAAATATTTTAGGAAGCTAAACACAATATCCTTATATGATCCAGCATCTCATGTCTAGGTATTTACTCAAAGGTCTCAAAACATATGTGCACACAAAACCTACAATTATTTATATCAGCTTTATTCAGGACTGCCAAAAATTGGAAGCAACCAAGATTTCCTCCAACAAGTGAATAGATAAATACACTCTGGTGTATCCATAAAATGTATGTTATTCAAATGTGCTTTACTAATTTCCTAGGCATCAATCTAATCAAGTTGACTGTAAAGTTAACATCACATCCTTCAACATGAATTTGGTCCATAATATCAGACTTAGAAACTAATAGCACTCCTCCTCACCTTCCCTACTTATACTATTTCAATCATGCCCTTGACAAGCCCATCCATCAATCTGAGAGCACTTATGTCTGTCTGCATAACATGGACAAGTCTGTGGACTGCCTGAGGCTATTCTTTCATATGGGATCATCGACTGGTTTTCCCTTGGTCCTTCTGGAGTGTCAATTTTGAGAAATAAATCAAATTGCTAATATGAAAAATGTATTGTGCAAGAGTTTCAAGTCTATATAGCAGGTATGTATGAACCTTGCACAGGTGAGGCAGTGACTGTTTCTAGTGTGAAGTTACTTCTCTCCTCTTAGTGCTTTGATAATGATGGTAGGAAATTGAGCTTCAACTGTCATCCTTATAATGACATGGGACCAGGATTTAACTCTAGACCATGGACCGTGTAGCTTGTATAATGATTGTGTGTTCAATTGTACATGTGGAACCCCCACTTCAGCAGCTCTGAAAGTCACATTATCCATTCTAACCTTTTTCCCAGAGAGCCATACATTTATGCTCTTGGTGTATTGGTGGGTCTAGGCCATATTTTACATCTCAACAACTCTAATTTCAAGTAGCTTTAATGGTATCCAAATGTGTTTGCTGAGCTATTGTGTAGCTGTTTTAACAGCTTTATTAAGATATATGTCATTCCACAAAAGTTACATGTTTAAAGTATATGATTAAATGATTTCTGCTACATTCCAAGAGTTGCATAACCCTCATTACCATCTAATTTTAGAACAGTCTTTATCTCTAAAAAATCCATTCCCATTAGCATGCTTTAAAAAATACTCTTGAATATCTACCTGTGATTAGACCTTCCTTTGGCTAGGACCTTTGCAGGAGAGAAAAGAACCTTTGGAGGAGAAAAAAAAAAGAGCTATGGTTACTAGTCTTGACCATAAGAAATCACAAGCTGCCCCTTATCCCACCAGCTCTAGGGCATTTACCTACCTTCAGATTCTAGACCATGTACAATAAACAAACTTTGGAGAAAGAAGCCAAGAGACAGTTGTAGACTCTTAATCCTACTTTTGATTTTTACTCTATTGATAAGAATATAGAGATGCAGAAACACTCAAGTTCCAGGTCATTTCAATCAACTTTATGAACACATATAAAATATGTAACAACTGAATTCTTTATTCAGCAATCTAATGATCTTGATCTTTAAAATATTTTTCTGAGTTTGTCTTAGAGGGAGTAGGAAGAAAGAATATAATTATTTCCAATAAAATATATTTGTAGCAAACAGACTTAATGATTAAACTACTATTTTTATTAGAAACAGAAATTTGAAACTTACTGTTAAAAATAAAGACAAACATGCTTAGCAAGTTTCTAGTAAGTATTAGAAAATATCCCCTTAATTTCTACATCCCCTAATTATTAGGGAATGGACAAGAACTCATTTCTTAGTAGAATGTTTTCTATAATTCATTTAAAATATGCAAACAAAAAACAACTCATACATTTTTACACTATTAGGTACAGACCTATAATCTCAGCTTCAAGGAGTTTTTGACAAAATAAGATCACAAATTCAAGGCCTACTTTAGCTACAGAGTGTGTTCATGGCCTGCCTGGGCAACTTAGTGAGACCCTATCTCAAAAACAAAAAGTGAATCTACCTCCTGGCTAACCCTTCTTAGGGCTGGGAAGCCCTATGGGAGCCACTGGAAGACAAAGGACACCAAGAGCATAAATGAGAAGGGAACACTTTCATACTATGAAATCAACTAGTGGGACAAGAAGTACACACTGGTGCAATATTTGTACACAGCCTCTGTGGCATGAGGCCAGCTCAGTGGGAGAGAATGCATATCTGGCATTGGAAACCAAGTCAGAATCCACTGGTCAGGAAACTCAGACTTCAGATAAAAGCCCCCACTGCTCTCTGGAGAAGAAAAGCGGACTCTCAATTAACTTTGCAGACCACCTTTAACCCAAGGTGCTCTCACTCTTGTTTGCATAATCTGCTTTATTTTACAGATGGCATAGAAAATGGAGGATAACTATGATCCATTGATAAGACAAGAAGACAGCCAAATGTCTGTCACAAGATGTGCCACCACTTCTACCAGGGCCCAGGAGAGGAAGTGGTGACATGAATACTCTTACTGCTAGCCTGACAACCAGTTCCAAGGTGATGGTGACAGACATGGTGATCAATGAAAACCCATCAAAGCAGAAAACCAGAGGCTGCAAAGAGCTCAATAGTAAATCATACTGTCAACAGGCTTGCCATGGCTCAAGGAACATTGCAGAAGAGGAGGGGTAGGACAAAAAGATTGTAAGGGCCACAGAATGAGTAAGAATATTCTGAAGCATGGTCTCCTTCTACCCCACAGGAACTGACTGAGGCCTTCATGAACCTACAGTGAATACCATAACCCCCTGAGGAGGGCACCCAGGGTAATGGGAGCAGGCGTGAGGGGACAAAAGAGTATAACGTGTGTGTGTGTGTGATTTTTCCTCTGATGGAGAAAAAATTAGAAATTGATAGAGTGCTTATCTAGCATGCACAAGGCTAAGAGTTCTCTTTAGCACTAAATAAATAATCATAATTGGAATGAATTTAACAAATATAAAATAAATTTAAACCTTTCCATAATTTCTAAAAAAGAAAAATACTTGGTGAATATTTCATGAAGAAAAATATCTTTTTCACTTAAATAGATATCACTTCTTAATAATGTTCCTAAAATGAATGGAAATTATGAATATCATCAATTGTCTCTTAACATAGTGTTTTGAAGCTTTTAGGAAGTAATTTTAGGGTATCTCACTGGTCGGTGTCATGTGAGAATTAATGGTAAAAGGCTTTTCACACGCTGGTCAATTCTGCTTCAGATTTTGCAATTTTAATATATAGAGTGCATTTTTAGAACTGTTTACTTTCAATTTACAATGGATTATTTCTGGTGGGTTTGGGTCTTTGGTCTATATCCAGTGTTCTCTAATGCTTTTCATTTGGTTTCTTTCTCATGGAGGAAGGTCTTCATTGGTGGCTTTGATTTTTAAGGTGTTAATTCATGAAGATTGTTGAGAACTGTATTCCTTAAGCTCTTTCCTGTGCTGTCTTCACATCTAAATAACAATTTGAATGAGTGGACTATCTGTGGGTTTTTTTTTATCTTAAAAATTATCAGTTGAGCCACTGTCTTTTTGCATTGAATATCAATGGAGAATTCTGAGTATGCTGGGTTCTCCCATGTTTCCGGTGACTGCTTTAATTATACCTGATTGTAAGGAAATTGCTTCTTTGCTCATTAAACTGAGTAGTGTCTTATATTAGGTATCTTTTTGTTACTGGGACAAACTACCTGAAAACAATCAGTTTTTGAGAGAAAGATTTTATTTTTTTCAGCTTATAGTTCCAGGTTACAGTCATTCATAATGGAGAAGGCATGGCAGCAGGAGCTTGGGCAGGCCACCTTCAGTCCACAGTGAGGAAGCAAAGAGCTATGAGTTCTGGTGCTCAGCCATCTCTCTTTTTTCTAAACAGTTCAGGATCCTAACCCATGGAATGGTGTTGCCCACGGTTAAGATGAATCTTCCCACCTCAGATAACCTACTCAAGATAATCTCTCACAGGTAATCCTAGAGGCTAATGTTATCTAGATAATCCTTCATGGGTAAGTTTAGAGGCTTACAAGTCAATTGATTCTATCATAAAGTGGCAGTTGCATTGGAAGAGAAAATAGTGAAAATATTGTGATCTCAGAAGATAATGACAATATAGGTACCTGGAGTTTCAGAGCAAAACACCACTGATGCCTTTAAAAGAAAAGGGCTGGATTGATGGCTCAGTCATTAAAGGCACTTGTTTACAACAACTAGCAGCCTGGGTACAATTCCTCAGTTCCCATGTAAAGCCAGATCTGCAAACTGGAACATGCATCTGGAGTTTGTTTGCAATGGCAGGAATCTCTAGCTGGCCATCCATCCTTTCTCTCTCTCTCTCTGTCAAATAAATAAATTGTATACACAGAATTAATTTCAGTTATATATGAAACAAAGTAGTCTTCAGTGACCTAGGAAAAATAATTGACCATGGATCTAAGCTTCCTATTAAGAGCTTGTTCTTTTGCCAGCCACAATCCATCACAAAGTGGAAATGTATGTTCATGATGAAGTCAACATAAGACTAGAGAACACTGATAGGATACAAGATGGAGCATTTCAGAATCCCACGTCATGTAGCATGCTTGCACAGTGCCCTATACTGATGGTTGTGGATGAGAACGTCAAGCACAAGCAAACCATGGGGCAGGAAAAATCCTAGGTTGGTTTGTCAATGGGTGTGATTCATGTGTGAGTGTACTTACACGTGATATATTAGCCAGGGGTAGATGAGACATCAAAATGAAAATTAACCACCCCATAACTATAATAACTATGACAACTTCATGGAGATTTATTACATAATTTTCACTTTTAAAGTACCAAATATTATACTGACCATCAGTTTTTAAAATATGTATTTATTTGAGAGAGAGAGAGAGGAAGGCAGATGGAGAATGGATATGCCAGGGCCTAAGGTGTTTAAAGGTGGAAAGCACCAGGTTAGATCACAAGCGAGGTGAGCTGCACCCACAGACAACTCGTCAACAAGTCCGAGAGCCAGCAAGAGGAAGACCAGCCCACCCGCAACCGCTGTAGTATTTGTGGGGCTGAGGAGAGCTACTCCTCCCCCCAAGCTTCCCTGTTTTGGCCTTGAGGAATACCTGGTCACCTTGGCCAGCAAGCATCCTCAGATAGCAGCAGTAAGATGAAGAGGGCTAAATTAAAGTCCTTAAAGAAGACCAAAGAATGGATTGTGGCAGCCCATATTGCCCCTCCCTCTGCCGGCCTGTCCTCTCTCATGTTCCCACTCTGACCTTCTCCCCTTCCACGATGTCCATCCCAGCTCCTGGCTCCACTTATTTGGCAGACATTACTGCTGGGACCCCCACCCTATCTGCCTCAATACATTCCCTCACCCCAAACATGCCCACAATCCCTCTTATGTTTCTTCACGCTCCCCTCTGTTCCTCTCATTTTTCTAATGGCCAGTTCCCATGTGGAAGGGACTTTGAATAGCAATGGAACCTCTATCCATTAGGACATTCTCCCTATTCTCCCCTCCCCACACCCCCTCAACCTGACCCTTTGCTCTTCAACACCCCCCCCCCAAACAGTCAGGAATCACCCACCCCAATGGAAATAGTTTCTCCTCCTTCTCTTTCCGATCCCACCTCTCCTTTTGCCTCTTTCCCTAGCAATCCTTCCACAGTTTCTGTGATGGCAGCTGTATCTCAAGGCCAGGCCAGGCTTCCAGCTGTGGCTATGACTCCACAGTGCCATGTTGTCATATTCCAAGAATCCTCAAATGGCAGCATGGGCACTTTGCCATTTGCACACCTGAATGGCTATAACCACAACCAGGTGCCTGCATATGCTGCACTTAGGACAACTGGTGGATACCAGCAGAAGTCCTCTGTCCTCAGTGCTTCTTATCTTTGGGCCCAGTTGAGCAGTGACACTGTATATCTGTCCATGATAGCACCATCCCATCATGGATGCCACCAAGCTGCCCCATCAGCAGCTGTGAGCTGAGCAACACCAACAGCTCAGCCTGAGTTGCAGCAAGTGGCCTCCTGGGTTTTCAGCCACAACACCACCTGTTGGCTGTGAACCACCTGCTACCACCGAGCTGACCAATGGGAAGCACAGATTATGTGAATACTATACACACATGCACACTTCTGCCTTCACCCTAACTATAGGACTAACCAGCTCTGGGGAGCAGCATCCATTTCCTTCTCACACCTTCCCTCCTCCTCCTGCCTTCCCCATGTGAGGGAGGAATGAGGGGGTTTTGCAATGATGTGATCACAACCTTCTGACAATACAATAGGCATTGATGTGTACACAGTTAAATCTGGACCATCAGGTTCTGGGGGGAAGGGCCAGGCACAACTACCTTCACCTTTTCCGCAGGAGTGAGTGACACTGGGGCCTCCAGATCATCCTCAATGTCCTACCTACCCAGGACAACAGCTATTGTGGGGCCTTCAGCCCCACCCAGTGGACCAGTACTCAAGGGTACATCAAGAATCTCTTCTGCTTCAATAAGAAGAGTAATGGGTGTCCTTATAGTTACTACTGGCATGCCCTGCAATGGTGTGCCAGTTGGTAATAGGCTAGTACCAAAAGGTTCACTCACCACCTTCCCTAGCCTGATGACCAGAAAGTCCATTTCCATGTTTTAAGGCAGTGTTTTCTAGTTAAAAAAAAAAAAAAAAATTATCAAAAGACAATGAACTGAATGTGAACTGAATGGACTAAAAGTATTCAATTTGACACGTGTTACCATATGTGGATTCATGAGAAATAACTTTCACAAGAGAACGAATACAGTGGTATTTGGACAGATGTGTCCTCAGGTTCCTGGATATGATCTTCTCTCATGGGGAAGCATGGAGTGTGGAAGAGCGCTTTGTTGTGGATGTGACTTCGCCTTTACAGTCATGTACTCATGGAAGGTGTGATTTTCAGCAATTCCCTGCACAACAGGGGCCCTTCAGCATTATGCTAGGCAGCAGGAATGCTCTCAGGAGGCCATTTCTCCAGCCCTCAGATTTCTGCACACTAGTAGTAACTCGACATGTGAGCCTTATGAAAAGGGTCTAAGTCATTATATACAAAGAATCAACAAAACTCCCTTTGAGAGAAGGGAGGAAAGGTACGGGATATCTACTTTCCCATCGTTTCAATACCATAACAGACCGATCTTGTATAGTTGGACAAACTTACATTGTTCCAGTTTACACAGTGTTGCAGTCACTAGTACCCTGTCTACCTGAGATGAATGTTCTTGAAAAGGGAAGTCCTTGCATTAGCCTGTGTGGAAAAGCTATCATAAAGGACAATGCAAAGAAAGACAAGAAGAAACCCCAGAAACTTCACACTTGCCAAATCATCCTCAAGTGGAGATTAGATGGGGAAATCTCAGACAGAATGTTATTTGGAAAGTAAAGTGGGGAGTGGATAGGCGATGACAGAAAGTGTTTGATGTTCTCGATTACAAATAAGCATTCAAATAAATTCACTTTCTTAAAATAAAAGTTTTGAAAAGGATCTAACTATAGATTGTCATGAGTTGTCTGACATTGAATGTGTGTGAATGTTTATGTGTGTGTATGTGTGTCTGATGGTGTCTTTCTCTCTTGAGCAAAGGAAAGGAAGAGGAAGTGTTTTACGTCAGATCTAGATTAACTACAGCTCCATGGTAACAATACAGTGCAAGGAGACATGAATCCTGAGGATAGTTGCCTGTACTTCACACTGTCTCAACACCAGTAATGACATCCTGTCACCAGGAAGAGAAAAAGAAGTTAACACTGTTAACACTTAAAAGGTTCATGAGCTCCTGAAAATGTCTACAAAATGAATTTTTGTTCAGAGGCCTGCCAAATTAGCCAAATTTTATCAGGTTTGGTGGCTGGGGTCAGACAGGGAGCTTTCAAATTAAAGACAATTTATGGCATTGTGCACCCTAAACAAAGAATAAAAATCATATTATCTCAATCCTCCTAAGGTTCTAAAGGTAAACATTCCTTACCTAGGAAAAGTGATTTGTCTATACTGGAGCTCATGAAATGTTTTATTCTTGGACAAGAGTTGGAGTAGATCAGGGATAGGAAATATGTAGATTAGGCTGTGATGAACCTGCTGCTTGGCCTCTGCAGGTCAATAGATGCCATCATAAAGTGGCAGTTGCAACGGTAGAAAAAATAGTGACAAGACTGTGGTCTTAGCAGAACAATACTATGTAGATGTCTGGAGTCTCAGAGCAAAACAACACAATTAACACCAAAGAATTATATGCCTTTTTAAAAATAAAAACAAATCAAAATCTTGTGTCAGTCTCCAGGGACATGGTAAGAAGAAAGTGTTGAGCATGGATCTGAATTACATATCAAGAGCTGTGTTCTTTTGTATCATTAAGTCACAAACCATGCAAAGCCAGCATCGATCCCTCACAGAGCAGAAATATACATTCATGTTGAAGTCTGCATGAAACTAAAGTACACTGATAGGAGCCAGGAGTGAGCATTACAGAATCTCACATCACGTAGCATGCTTCTCCCAGTACTGTGTTCTCAGCTCATACTGAAGGTTATGGGTGAGAAAGGACAAACACAAGCAACCTATAAAGATAGTTTGGCTTCTTTGATTTCAATTCACATCCGATTTCTTTCTCTTGCCTTTTTGTTCTAGCTAAGTCATCAAGGCACAGTGGGGGCAGTGGGCATGCTTGTCTCATCCCAGATCTTAGTGTGAATGCTTTGAATTTTTTCTCCATTTAGTGTGATGTTGGCTAGTGTTTTGTTATGCACAGACTATTATGCTGAGAAATATTCCCTCCATCCCTTGTCTCTACAATGTGTTTATCACAAAGGAATGTTATAGTTTGTTGATAGCCTTTGTGGCATCTCTTGACATGATCATGTGATTTCTGTTCTTGAGTCTACTAATATGATGTATTTAATTTATTGATTTACATATGTTGAACCATCCCTCCATCTCTGCAAAAAAGCTTATTTGATTGAGCTGGATCATATTTTTGATATTGTTCTTGAGCTCAGTACAAATATTTTATTGAGAAGATCTTTGTTTGAAAATGATATGATTCTACATTTAACAGACAAAACTACTCCACCAGAAAACTCCTAGAGCTAACAAACACTTTTAATAAAGTGGTAGGGTAAAACATAAATACACATGGTGGCACATGCACTCAGGAGGCAGAGGTAGGAGGATCAAGGTGAGTTTGAGGCCACCCTGAGACTACATAATTAATTCCAGGTCAGCCTGGGCCAGAGTGAGACCCTACCTCAAAAAATCAAAAAACAAAAACAACAACAAAAAAGAGTAGAAAATTCCATTTACACAAGATTGTGTACTTGCAATATGAGGGAATTTGGGAAGAAATGCTCTACTAAAATATTTCAAGTTGGCCAATGCTGGGAAATTCTTACTGTAGTATTTTCTTTAGGCCTTAAATAAAGCCCCCCACCCCTCAGAGTGAGGCCAACCACTCTGGGGGAAGGGCTTACCCTGGGGAAAGGACTTTCTCCTTTGGTTAATCCTTCCTGGAAGCAACCTCAGAGACCCACCTGAAAGGAATGTCTGTGGATTCCTAAACAGATCAAGTTGATAACAAAACTTAACCACCACATGCATCAATTAAAGTAAAAAGATAAATAAACAAAATATGGAACAATATTAAAGGAACACAGTTTTGAAAGGAAGAACTCTAAAATGAAGTCAGAATTTAGATGGAAAACACATTCTACATATATTCCATATAGCAGGATAAAAAGAAGATAGATTTTTTTGTTTGTTTGTTTGTTTTTTGGGGGTAGGGGTTCCTCTAGCCCAGGCTGACCTAGAATTCACTATGTAGTCACAGGGTGGCCTTGAACTCATGGCAATCCTTCTACCTCTGCCTCCTGTGTGCTGTGATTAAAGGCATGAACCACCACACCCATCCTAAAAGAAGTTCTGGGAGAAAAGAATCCTTTTCTCCCACCTGCTTCCGGTACTACTTGCCGTCTTCTAGCATGGACTCCAGATATAACCAAGCCCATGAGAAAAATCCATTCTTATAATTCCATTTCTCTAGAACCACTACTGGTACCACAATCTGTATTAGTCAGGGTTCCCCAAACAGAAACATGGGGAATATGTGTGAGAATGGATTTTAAGAGTGTGGGATGATGAAAGAAATATAAGATTGGATCAGGCTGAATTTATTAAAATGGCCCCATTGAGCAGAGATTTTAGGTTTAACACCGCAGCTCATGCAGTTGGAAGGGATGCCAAGAGTTTATTTGATTGATTTCTGAGGTGTGGATCCAAAGGTGGCCTACTATGAATTAGCTTGAGCTGCCTGATATCCTTTGGCTTAATGCTGATGAAGGGATTCAAAGGCCCAGAGAACTTGGAATGCTGGGTGGATTTGCCATGTACACTCATCTTTGCCCCCACAATGGGAGTGTCCAGAAGATGTGCCCTTCACTAAGACTTTAAGAAACAGATTTGGGAGGGGAGGTCTAGCATACTTAAAGTGCCCAATCAATGGTCTTTTATGTAAAGAAGATCTTAGAGTGGGAGCCACAGTTGCTGCATTTGGTAACTTAGATGCGATGGGTCTAACTTGATATTGGAGTAACAAGGGCCAAGTGGCAGTGCTGAATTGACAAAGGAGAGGTGAGCGTGTTTACTGTAATGGACAACATAGGCAAAACAATGCTTGTAACTGTATGACTCCTGTAGACATTTGGTACTGGATGCTTAATCATGGTGTTCCCAGAAGTGAAATAAAAAAGAAGACTACTAAGCTTCTGCTTGCTCTGTATAAGCAGAAAAGCTGGAAAAAAAAAAAAAGTCCCTGTACTTGTATTGTTTAGGAGAGAGAAACTGTAATCAAAGTATCACACCAACTTATGTAACATTTTACCTATCACATATACTTCCAAGGAGAGGTATATTCTGTCTCCAAAATACAAGATACCATGACTGAGCTTGGTATAAGAACAACAGGAGATGTGTGGAAGAGATGATTGACCTGGAAACTGATGGTTGTGTGGCAGTGACTCAGGAAAGGTGCAACAGGGAAGAAGGGAAAGAAATGAAACAGCAATGTGCTTAGCCTCCTGATGGAGGAAGTGATGAGTCAGGGAGGGACTAGGGGAGACAAGGTGCCAGGTCGGTGGGAAAGGAGCAAGGTTCCCCTGCTAGAGAGTTTGATCTTCATGCTTTGAACATACTGCACAATTTGAGCATGCTGTTCAAGTGTTCCTGGTCAAATTCATGTTAAAAAATAGACTACATCTTAGCTAGCTAATTATAGTCTCTGTTGATTATAGATCATCATGCATTCACATGAGGAATTCAGTGATTCTATCATGTTATGCCTCTGATATCTTTCATCAAGGCTTGAGATTCCTTAAAGGACCTCCAGGTCTCGTATAGCCTGTGTGGGGACCTCACACTTCTTTTCCTTCTTTCTTTGAAGATGATTATCAAATGACTGAACTGGGGAGTGTGGACACTCAATACCCAACATGACTAGTACTGACCCTCTGAGTGATAAAGTATACTTTTTCCAAGTAGAGTTCTACAACCAAGCTAAACAGACCATAGTAATTAAGACAGTTAACACTATGATAAAACATCACTGTTTGACCCTCATGATCAATGCATAGAGCAGATATATTGGTATGTCTATTTATAAATGAAGAGAGCAAAGAAGGAAGCACTGATATTAGTGATTCAAGGTTATAAATGGATAATAAAACAAGATAGATTCATACCTGGATCATCTGGCTCCAAATTCTCTAGGTTCTCAATAGTCTCATGGTCCTACTGTGAATCTTAAGAGATTCTGCAAAGAAAAAGCTCTGGCATACTTGGCTGAAAGTCCTGGGATCATAACTCTCTGCAGATCAATTGCCTTGTCTGTGTACTTGGGATGAAACAACTATTACTGACTGACACATTATTTTTCATGTGCTCCTGTCTATTCTTCCCTTACCCTATGTCATGGGAATCATCAGTATTTCCATTTGTCAGATGGGAAATTGAGGTACAAAGTGTAAAGTGATATACAAAATGGTCCCTGGGCAGTCTGTCATAAGAGCCAAGTCCATCTATTATGTTCCCCTGACTCTCTATGGTGCCTAAATAATATGAGTTGTTTAATTATATTTTTATTAGAAAGCTGTACTTATTTTAAGCTAAGCATCCATGTGTTAATATGTTTATGAAAACAATCCTATGTGAGGATAATATTTCAATAGCTATTACATTTCAATAATTCCATTTTGACTTGGACAAATTTTAAGTGATCACTTTGCAAGAGCCTGATAGTGAGGAAAACACTGTATTGCCTGTACTGTCACTATGGTGCTATGAAACCTTGAGTAGTCACAGTCTTTGCATATGCAAATTTCTGTTTAATTATGCATTTGTGAGTCTGCTGAGCAAGTCTTTATTTTTATTCAGCAACAATGAAATCAATGCATTACATTCAAAGATAAAGGAAAAAAGTGTTAAGATAGTGTATTAATAACTTATTGCAGTGAATACCTGACGTGAAGCATTTTATGGAAGAGAGGGGTTTATTTTGGCTTATAGTTCCTGAAAATATAGTCCATCATGACAGGGAAGCCATAGTGGCTGGAGTAGGAGGCCACTTGGTCACATTTCATCCATAGTCAGGAAACAAAAGAGAACAGGAAGTGGAGATGGGATATAGAATCTTAAGGCCCACCCCTAGTGGATCTTTCTATAGCAAGATTCTACCTCCTAAAGGATCCACCACCTTCCCAAACAGCACCACAATCTGGGAACCAAGTGTTAAAACACGTTGAGTATACTGGAGGGGTGCTTTTCTTTTCTTTTTTCTTGTCTTTTCTTTTTTTAAAATTTTTATTTATTTATTTATTTGTAAGCAGAGAGAGAGAGAGAGATAGAAGAGAGACAGACAGAGAGAATGGGCACATCAGGGCCTTTAGCCACTGCAAACGAACTCCAGATGCTTGCTTCTTTCATTTTCTTTTCGTTTTCCTTTTCTTTTCTTTTAAGCCATTTCTCCAGCCCTTTTCTTTTCTTTTCTTTTCTTTTCTTTTCTTTTCTTTTCTTTTCTTTTCTTTTCTTTTCTTTTTTTCTTTCTTTTTTGTAGGGTCTCACTCTAGCCCAAGCTGACCAGGAACTCGCTCTGTAGTTTAGGCTGGCCTGGAACTTCCTGAATTTATGGCAATCCTCCTACCTCAGTCTCTTCAGTGCTGGGATTAATGGCTTGGGCCAGGCATGTCTGGCTCTATGGAGGGCATTTCACACTCACAGCAAAACAGTAGCCTAACACAATCAGTAGAGGAAAGGATGTGGCTGGCATGGTGGCATATGCCTTTAATCCCAGCACTGAAGAGACTTGCCATAAATTCGGGTAGTTACAGGCCAGCCTGAACTACAGAGCGAGTTCCAGGTCAGCTTGGGCTAGACTGAGACCCTACAAAAAAAGAAAGTAAGAAAGAAAGAAAAAAAAGAAAGAAAGAAAAGAAAAGCACCCATGAGTTCAAGGCCACCTTGAGACTACATAGTGAATTCCAAGTCAGCCAGCAGAGTGAGACCCTTTGAAAAAACAACCTACTGAAGAAAGGCTGTTGTGGCTTATGCAAATCATTTAGCAATGGAAGCCTCAAACTTCACCATTAACACTATATATAAGACAAACTTGTTTTCCCCCAGTGACATTGCAAAGCTTTAGGAAGGTCCAGACACTTACTAAGAATTCAAGACTTAATCCCATTAATTTCAAGTCCTAAAACATTGAATATATTCCAGAATAGGTATTTTTTTTCCTTGCTTTGATAAAATACTTCACAGAAGTAATTTCAGAAAGGAAGTCTTTATTTTGGCTTACAGTTCAAGGGGACACAACTCATCATGGCAGGGTGACTAATAGTAAGGTCACTGATAACACTATGTCCTCAGTCAGGCAGCAGGAAGTGATGAGTGCTGGTATTCAATGCACTTTACCTTTTTATTTAGTCCAGGACCCCAACCCATGAATTGTGCTGGCCAGGCCACAGTTTAGGTTGTCTTCCTACTGAAGTTAACCTAATCTAAAACTCCCTCATGCCTTTGCAGAGGTTTATCTCCTAGGTGATCCTAGATCCCATCAAGTTGACAGTATTATCTATTGCAATATCAATCAATGATCATTTTTACTTCATTACCTAGATACCTGTAATGCCCAGGTTTTTGTAAAGAGACTTGTTATATGGTACCAAGTGGCAGAAAAGTCAAGAGCTTAGACATTGTGTTTACATGATTTGTAAATCTGAACTTACTACAGGGATGGAAAGGTGTAGTGTAAGGCATTGAACTACAAGAACTTGGACATTGTGCTTTAGGGGATAAACCTGGATGGGGGACAAACATTTGTCAAATCTCAATTTACTTATTCATACAGAGGTATATATAGGGGAGGCAGGGATGGAAATGGGTGGCTGCCAAGTGGATTTTATGGCTACCAGATGTTTTGCTTGAGGAGAACGGGGGTCCTTGAGTGATGGACCTCACGGATGTTTACAAGAATGTCTGTGTTGAGATCACAGGCAGGGCGGAGTTACATCAATCCTGTTAAGATACACATCTTTAGGTTACACCTTGTTCTTATCTACAGATCAAAGTAGGCTTTTTGGGAAGGCTTGGTAATTTTCACAGGAACTCAGGAAGCTGAAATCTTAACACAAAAAGTGGAGGCTTCTTCCTCCAAATGGTTGCAGTTTGGCTCAAGGTCCCCAATAATGATCCCATAGTGACTACCTGTACTCCATTCAAGAGGGCCCTTTGGAGAATGGAGGACATAAGAGGATAACTTGGTGGCAATATGGCCAGTTTGCAATATGTTCATATATTAAGGTTACCAATGCAAAATCATTTTTTTAAAAAAATTGAACACTACCACTTACCACTGACATGTCTTTGGAGAGGTGTGTGACCTCTCTTCAGTTCAGTTTTGCTCTTTGACAAGTCAAAGGGTCATATGCAAGAAAAGAGCTAATATTTGCAAATAGACAGTGAATAATATGAGTTGGGGGCATCTTTCCATCAAAGGAATTTCCTTTTTCAACTAGAAACTCTCTTCTCTTCTATATACCATTTCATTGCTCAGTCTAGGATTTAGAAGGCAGATTTAGTAAGAAAGATGGTTCTGAGGCATAGTCAAGCTGGGACTTTTCTTGAGGAGTGCCTGTGTGATTAAGCTGTGAGCACACTTATTTCTAAAGGGTTTTCTTTCTTCCTGATGAGAGCAGGAGTTTCTGTGCTGAGCTGGTTTCTCCCCACATGAAACTTCAAAGGGATCAATTTACTAATGCCCATCACTGCTGCCTCATTTCTGTAGTTTCAGATAGAGTATTTTTAGCCTTTGGAAGACTTCTTTCTTTGCCCCCCCCACACCCCCACCCCCGCCGAAGCTATCAGAGAGCACAGCAGAATGCACAGTAATGACCACTGTGGAAACATCAATCAAAAAAGAACTGCAGATATTTTCTACCATCAAACCACATTTTCCCCCAGATCTCTCCCATGGTCTTTCTTAGTGTCATGAAATGCATCTCAACAGAGGAATATCTGTATTTCTGTATTTCTTTTCTCTTTCTCCTCCTGGGAATTTTTATTGAGAATTTTTATACATGAACATACTGTAATTTGATCATATTATCATCCCAGTAAGCTCTTTGTTTCCTCTATTCCACCTGTTCCACTGAAAACTCACTCTTTCTTTCTTTCTTTCTTTCTTTCTTTCTTTCTTCTTTCTTTCTTCTTTCTTTTCCTTCTTTCTTTCTTTCTTTCTTTCTTTCTTTCTTTCTTTCTTTCTTTTTTATTTCTGAGGTAGGGTCTCACTCTAGCCTAGGCTGACCTGGAATTCACTCTGTATTTTCAGGGTGGCCTCAAACTCAAGGTGATCCTCCTACCTCTACCTCTTGAGTGCTGGGATTAAAGGTGTGCATCACCACGCTCAGCTTAAGACTCTCATCTTTTTCTAAGTAGTCCTTTCTCTGTTTTGTCATCTCATGACTTTTGGCCTTGTCCATCATGATTTCAAAATGTGAGTGAGTTCAATACAGTACCTTAATGAAGGTAGCCACATCTCTGGAGTTCTTGATGCACCCATCGGTTCATGTCAGGAGAACAATACCCCAGAGTACTCTCTCCAACTATGGCTGTTACATTCATTCCACCCTCTCTTCTGCAGTGTTCTTTGAGCCTCAGAGGGTGTGATTAAGATGTCTTTATTAGTATTGAACTCTTAACAGCCTTTTATTTACTGTTTTCATATGTCTTGAATCTCCTCACTGTCTACCATCATCTCCATAGGGAAGCTTCTCTAGCTAGCAGTGAGAATAGCATTCATAGTCTTTGCAAATGTGGTGGTTTTGATCAAGCTCCTCATCAATTCATGTATTCTGAATGCTTGGTCCCCAGATAATGGGAGGTGGAGACTTGCTGGGGGAGGTATGTTGGTGGAGGTGAGCTTAGGGCTGTTATAGCTAGCTTCCCCTTGCCAGAATTCATTTCACTCTCCTGCTGCTATTGTCCACCTACTGTAGAAAGAACATGATGTCCAGCCACTTCTCATGCCATGCTTTCCCCTGCCATCATAGAGCTTTCTGTAGAGACTATAAGCCAAAATACTTTCCTCACATTAGCTGGGTTTTTTTATTTATGGCTTTTTTTTTTTCAAGGTAGGGTTTTGCTTGTTCTAGCCCAGGCTAACCTATAATTCACTAGGTAGTCTCAGGGTGGCCTTGAACTCATGGCAATCCACCTACCTCTGCCTCCTGAGTGTTGGGGTTAGAGGTGTGAGCCACCACAGCTTGTTTATTTATGGATTTTTGAGGTAAGGTCTTCCTCTAGCCCAAGCTGGCCTGGAATTCACTATGCCATCTCAAAGCTATCTTCCTACCTCTGCCTCCCAAGTGCTGGGGTAAAAAGCATGTGCCACTACACCTGGCACATAAGCTATTTTAGGTCAGGTGCTTTATCCCAGCAATTAGAAGGTAACTGCAACACACCACTTCCTCTGCAATGTTTGCTGAGACCTGGTGGGTATGATAGAGTTGACTTGTCCAATGTTAAGCACTGGACTTTCTCTTCTTGTGATTGTTATGAGTCTTTGGCATCCCCAGTATTCAGTGCCATCTTTACAAAGAAGCTTTTCTAACCAAACATGAGACTTGCATTAATCAAAGAGCATAAACATGAATTTAGAAGGCTTTTTGATTGAAATAACATCTACATTTAGCCAAAGAACAATGGTAGCTTCCCTGTAGCATCAATGACCTTCCAAGCATAGGCTTTAGACTCAGTACCATGCATGAATTCCCTTCCACTGAACAGGCTCCCTATACAATCAGAAAGCAGTTGATTATAACTATAATTTGTGTGCCACTATTATATGGGTGGGTTCAGCTTGCCTGACTGATTGATTTTGTAGCTGGAAGGATCCATTGCTTGCTAAGACTATTAATGACTTTTCTCACCCAAAAGCATACATAGTGCTTTCCAGCACTGTGACAGCTGGCCAGCAAGAAGATGGCTTCCATCCTAGTTTCAGCTTGATTTCTCAATGTCCAGCCACTGCAGCATGTGATGTCTTCAGGAGTAGGGTCTTACCATATAGTTTGGGATAACCTACATTGTTTTCAGAGCTTCATGGGCTTCCCTGACCAGCAGCTTACTTCAGGGATGGGAGTTGGTGACTCATTTCCAGCACTGGGATTTTCCTGCCATCACCTATGTCTTCAGGGTAAAGCCTTTTCCATTCTAGCAGGGTACTTTTGCTTAAACTACCTCTCTTAAAATTTATACCTTTCTCTTTTATTAAAATTCATCTCTTTCAAATAGCTAATGTAGAAGTGGGTTTCTATAGGACTTTTCATAACATCTCCTCTCTCTCTTTCCCCTGTCCCCCCTTTTTCAACCCCTTTTCAACCCTTGTATTCTATCTTATTTGTCTTTCTACTACCTCCTCCCCTATTTATATGTCTATATTTTTGTATAATTTATTTTTATTTATATTATTCTGATTTTACATTCATAGTGTTGGCTCCCTTATCCTCCTCCCTGTCCTCCTCTTCCTAAGGGACCCTCATCAATGGGGAATGTGGGTCATGCATTGTGGGGGTTCATGCATTGTGGGGGTAGTCAAGAGTTCTGGGGGATAGGCCAAGTCTCTGTGTATAATGCCCCAACTTGTGGCTCTAACATTCTTTCCGCCCCCACTTCCATGAATTTCCCTGAGCCACATTGGGGTCATTTTAGTTCTACTTCAGTGATGAAGTTTTAGGAGCCTCTGTGTCTCTGGATATCTGGCTTAGTTGGAGTTGGATGTTCTCTGTGTTTATCTCCTTCAGCCTTTTTCTGGTATCATGTTCACCAAGAATGCTGTACTCTTGCCCTTCCCCTGCATTACTCTATGGTTTCAGCTGGGGCCCTCAGATGTGATTGGCAGATCCTTCCTTCAGGTTCATTGTCCATCTGAAAAAGATAACCACATTCTTAAGTGGAGAGAGAAGTTAGTACTAGATAGATGGGATGGCCATAGATGTTTTGGAGGGAATTTTATATGTGTTGGCTCTCTTCTAGCCCATATTTGGTGGTATCTTGATCTTGGAGACTGAGCTCATTTTTTGTACATGGTTTTGACTTATTTCCCAGTTCCAGCAATGAGTTCCATTCCACTGAGTGGATCTATTAACCAGATCAAGAGCAGTTGGTTATCCACCATGGCTGTGGAAACCAGATCATATGTCTATATTTTTACAGAACAGAAAATACAGTGAAACAAGTTAAATGCTGAATCTGAGTTTCCAACACTAGTAAGAGATTCAGCCAAGATTAGCACTGAGAACAAGGATTTTGCAGTCTGTGCTCTGATATGTTTCTCAGTATAATCTCCCTTTATGGTTACATTTGCCACTGGATTTATTGAACACAGGGAACTTAGGGGTTAAGATACTCTCTATAAATCCCACCTCTTGGATTTCAATGTAAGACTTCTTTTGCTCTGTAGTTATCTTTATATATCACAACATATGCAAACATACTCAATACAGACACACATATATAAGTGCACACACACAAATACAGTATTAATGCTGGAAGTGGCTGGGTTATCCCTGATGAGTGAAGAAAACAGCCTTCTTATTCTGAATTTTAAAAAGTGACTTTCATTTATTTTTTTACTTATTAGTATGGACATATTTAGAATGTAAACAGCATATGTAGGTACCATCCTTTCCCCCATCCCTGCCCCTTTTCCAAAGGAACCCTCATCATTGGGAGTTCAGGTCATCCCCATGGGGACTGTGGGTCATCTATTGTGGGGGCAGCCATCTTGTTATGGGGAAGAGGCAATGTCTCTGTGAATAATATCCCAACATGGGGCTCTAATAATCTTTCCTCTCCCTCTTCCACAAAATTCCCTGAGCCATGTTGGGTTCACTTTAAGTCTATTTCAGTTATGGGCTCTTAGGAGCCTCTGGATATCTGGATCTCTAGTTTGGTAGCTGTTGAGTGTCCTCATGTCTATCTCCTTTACTGTTGTGCTGATACCAGGTTCACTGAGAAAGCAGCACTCTTGCTCATTTCCTCAATTCTTTTGTGGTTTTGACTGGGCCCATGGTGAAGTGTGATGGTTCATTTCTCTCCTCAGGTCCTGCTCCTATCCCAGGAGCTGAAGTATGGATAGGTGGATGCCATCTTGACTGGAAGTCCCTGATTTTCATTTCTGAATGGTATGTACAGGAAGTACAGACCTATTAATTTGATTCTATGTAAATTTTTAGATTTATAATTCATATCCTACTCTGGTAGATTTAATTGCATTTTGTAATTTGTAGATTTATAACATGCTTCTTTCATATGGTCAGGACTACATAAAAAATATATGCTAAGAAAAATATCTTCCTTTTCCTTCTTCCCAATTTCCTCTTCATCCTTTGCAGATAAACACTTTTATTATTTTTGGCTTATCTTTCCTGCATTCCATTAGGTGACAGTAAACACATATATGTTGTGTGTAATTTTATGCATTTTTACTCAAAAGTTAGAATTTTATGTATATAATTTATCCTTTTTAAAAAAACTTAACAACATAGCCTGGAATTTTCTTCATTTCAGTTTGTAGTTACCTTGCTTTTTCATTTTTATAAATATATGACATTGTGTGGACAGAACACAATTCAGGTAACCAATGTCCTGCATTTGACTATTTTGTTTGACTTTAGTATCATGTAATCACAAATGCTGTTGCAAATGGTAACCTTATGGAGGTGTGCTTTTCTGTTGTTGGGTATGTTTGTTATTGTGGGGAAAATCCTCATAAGTGTGATTTCTAGGTTAAAGGATTAATGAACATGTAACTTTTAAAATTCCTTTCATTTTCATACCATTTGTATTTCCATCAGTAATACATGGGAATGTCTTTTATTTTCTATAGATTTTCCAATAATATTTTTTAACCAAACATTTATACTTCTTGCTCATCTAATAGTAAGATTATTAGTTACATTTACTGTTGCTTTATCAAATACTTGACAATACCACTTAAGGCTCATGGTTTGAGGGTATAGTCCAACAAGGTGTGGAAGGTGTGGTGGTGAGGTCATACCTGGACAAGAGAAGCATGAGATAGCCAGTTAGTTAATTTGCCTATACTGTCAGGAATCAGAGAAATATGAATTCTGGTGCTCAGCTTCCCTCCTTTTCCTTTTTTACTCTGTGTGTAAAGTCAGGGTTCTATAGAATGAATTGTATTAAAAGGGAATTTATTGGATTAGATTACAGTAGTCCAGCAATAGCAGTTTGCAGGCCTGAGAGTCAAGGAAACCAATAGCTGCTCAGTCCACGAGGCTGGATGCCTCAGAAGTCCCAATCTGGCACTGAAGGCCTGGAGGAGGCTTCCTGGGAGCTGCTGGTCTTCAGTCGATGCTGGAAAGCAGTAAGCAGCAAGCAGCACTGGTAGCCAGGTGGAAGGAGAAGATCCTTTCCTTCCCCAAGCTTCCTTAGATAAAGCACCCCCTCCACCCCGAGAGGGGCCTGCTCACTCTGGAGGAAGGGCTCACCCTCAGGAAGGATTCTTCCTTTAGTTTAATCCTTCCTGGAAACAACCTCAGAGACCCACTTATGAGAAATGTCTGTGGATTCCTAAATAGATCAAGTTGACACAAAACTTAACCAACACACTTGGTGTGAGATTCTAGCCTATGGGATGGTGCCAACTACACTTAGGTTGTGTCTTCCCTCATCAGCTGAACCTCTCTTGAAACACCCTTACTGACTTACCCAGATGTATGTGTTCTAGATTATTCCATGTTCAGTCAAGTTGACAATAAAGATTCATCATTATAGTGAGTAAAGACATTCTATTTCTAATTTTTTATTTAATTTTTCTATTATGAATTAGATTAAGTTATTTTCACTTTATGTTTACATATTTATGCATGCGTGCATGCACACACACACACACACACACACACACACACACGGTTAGAGTTTCAACATTCAGTGAGACTAATCCTCCCTCCTTCATAGCATTCTTTCACTGTATTATTATGGTTATAATTATATGTTTAAATTTTCCATATGAACTTTAGTAGAAATGTGTCAAACTATAGAGAAAGAGCTTCATACAGTTTTTAAAATTTAATTAAAATTTAAATTTAGCTAGAGAAGTCTGTCACCTAGGCTAGGATGTCTTAACGGTATATTCTTCTGCTTAATCAAATATATGCATGTGCTTTTCAGGAGTGTTTTATAACTACTCTTTTCCTAATTAGATTTTGAATAGTTCTTGCTAAGTTTTTTACTAAATATTTTTTCATAAAATGTGGTTATTAACACAGTAATGCATGTTGGTCTCTGTATTTTAATTTTTGTCCTGCTATCTTCATAACTGCTTGTTATTAGAATTATCTTTACTGTTGTTTCAGTAGAATTACTGAATATAATTGTAAATCATCTGCAAATAATGATGACTTTACTGTTATAATTTTTAGGACCATATTTGTTTGCTCTTATTCAATTATATAAGTTAATAACTCTAATAAAGTAGTGTATAATCATGGAAATTTTTTATCATGACTTTGATTGTCTGTATATGTATGTTTAAATATTTGAGAATTAAGATGTTTTGATTTTAATATCAGTGATTATCTTTGTAACTAACCAATGTCCCCTTTATCTCCTTATTGTTACTTAATTTTTTCTGAGTTTATAGTCTTGTATGGTAAACTTTGATTATCACCCATTGACTATATAATTGTCAGTGTTAAATTCTGCCTCCCTTTCTCTTTCACGTCTCTCAATAACCTTTTACTTTGTGAGAATAACATTGTTACATACAGTTTTGGATTGACATGATATATTTCTCTTAAATGTTGAAGATTTGAGCTTTAGATTGTGACACTATCCAGAAGTGATAGATCATGAAGACTGTGAAGTAACTTATGGCTTAATCTACTGATGAATTCATAATTTGATGGCATTACTAGAAGATGGTAAAATTTGGTGGTGGAGGGTGATGGTGACAGACATGGTGATCAAACAAAACCTATCAAAGCAGAAACAGAGGCTACAAAGAACTCAACACTAAATCAGACAACCAACAGGCCTTCCATGGCTTAGGAAACATTGGGGGAAAGGGGAAGAAAGATTGTAAGAGCCACAGAGTGGGTGGGAATACCCTGATGCATGGGCCCTAGTATCCCATTGGGACTGACTGAGTCCTTCATGACCCCAGAGTAAATCCCATAAATCCACAGAGGAGGGCCCCAGGGAAATGGGAACAGGAGAGAAGGAATGAAAAAGTATAATCTGTTAAAAAATAAACTTTTAAGATAAATAAAATTTGTAAAAGGTAGAATAGTGGATATAGTATTCTTAGGAGTGTTATATGTGGATACAAAGGCATATGTTTTATGCAAAATCATTTCCCATTGCCTGTGGACTCTGGGTTTATTTATTTACATTCTTGGATTTCATGTTAAGTCTGTTCAAAAGTATTGTTCTGAGACTTCCATTATACTATCCGTTCCTGTCTTCCATTTCAGCTCTGTGACCATGTTTACATTTTAATCTCACATTTATTTCTTTACTTTTATCCCTTTCTTCATTTCCCTTTGCTACATAATATTTAAATCTATTGTCCATGGGAAAACACATCATTTAGTCTTCGTTTCTGAGATTGCTTTGGATTTTTTACTGTAATTGTCTTAAATGAGTTTAACCAATTTTCTTCTATATAGAGAGTCCTTAAATGTTTGCAATTCTTAGTGCTTTTCTTTGTGATTTGAAGTATGATTAAACACCCTTATTTATGAACACATAGAAGTGCAGCATTTGAGCATTATTATTTATGGAAAGGTATTGGCAGTACCCAAGAAATCTGTTATAGGGAATTAGATAATTAAAGTAAATATTATAGATGAGATGGTCTTGAATGTGCATTGATGAAAATTAAATAATAGAATAAGGCCAACACAACAATATTATCTATGAAAAGCAGTAATTCCATAGGAAACTATTTGAGAATTCATATCAATACATAATTGTTGTAGAAGCCTTTGGACATGGAAATGAAGATTTAGTTAAAAGAACACTAAACCCAAGAAAAGATTGACTTAAAAAATTTTTTTATTTTTATTTTTGGAGAGAGACACAGAGAGAGACAGAGAGAGAGGAAGAGGGAGACAGATAGAGAATGGGCATGCCAGCAGTCTCTCAGATGCTGTGAATGAAATCCAAATGCTTGCGCCCCTTGTGGGCAAGTGCAGCATTGCACCCTTGCGTCACTTTGCATCTGGCTAAACGTGGGACCTGGAGATTGGAACCGGGTTCTTAGGCTTAGCAGTCAGGCACCTTAACCACTAAGCCATCTCTCCAGCCCTCCAAGATTGACTTTTTAATACCAATTAGTCAATATGGGTAGAAATTTACTTGACTCAAATGACTGCAACCAAGGTTCTAAAGTAAAAAAACATAGGGAATAACCTTAAGCAAGTTTCTCTTGTGATTCCTCAGAGGCCCCACATGAAACATAATCCTGACTTCACTCGAACTGTCCACAGCACTGGGCTGGCTGAGGCTGATCCAGTCCCTCCACAATGCTTAGCCTGACTCTGTGACATTGTGTGTGTACTTCTCTCCTTCACATCAATTTCCAGTTTTTGATAGAGATCCAGTTGCTATGGTAACAAACCCAACCTTTCCAAGATGATGTTCAAGTCTGAAGTGTATGATACAACCTGCCATTGCAGGTTTTTGCTCGATTTCACACAAGTGCATATTTGTGCTTTGTGAAGCAAATGATTTCAAAGATTTCCTTGGCCATGTGTGAATACTTGAATTTTCTGTTTTATTTCCATGAGCTATTTAATGTACTAAATAAAGAGATTCATAAACAACAAAATATTGTATGATAAAATTTTCCTGACCCTACTGATGCAGTTTATGTGTAGTAAGACACCCTAAAAGTAAAAGTGAGGGATATCTTTGAGCCTGTACTTGAAGTCTCCACTTTGATAGAGGTCAGAGAAGCATCTGGCTTCTCATTACCTCTTGCTGCCTAAAGAGTTCCCCAGATCTCTCTGCTCCCCCCCTCCCCGCCTTAAACTCAACCTGAGTCTCTCCCTTCAAAGTCCTTCTTACCTAGAATTAAGATTTCTTGGAGGATTAAACTTGAAAGTGGCTGTTGTGGCTAGTTAGCTCAGAAACTACAAAAGACCCCAATCTGGGTCTCTAGGGGGCCTTTCCTTCTTTCTTGCCTTAAGGGTATGTTCTCTCTACACTCTTCTTTCTTAGCTTAATCTAAGAAAATCTCTCTAAACAGTAATCTTGTCTGTGGATTGCAATGCTTTTAATTCATATGAAAATAATATGGAGACACCCCAAAATTCCTATATCATATTAGTGCATTGGTGTGTCATTTTGGTGAATTCATGAGGAACCCCAATTTTTGTATTACTGCCTTCTGCTTTTTATCATGTCTTCATATATGAAACACATGTATTGCAAATCCAAATTGCTCACAGAACTGGTGAGAGGAAGCTACAAGTAGACAGACAGCTAGAATAATGTCTTTTAATGTCTAGACTGATGCTGTGAAAAAAGAGTACAGAAATGGGACTTCAGATAATCAGTACCACCTTATTTTCAAAAGAGAAGTTGCTATGGAGATAATATATTTATTCTCCCACTAGAAGTCTGGATGAGAGTTCACTAGAGCAGTGGGGTGGAAAGGACTTCTAAACAGAGGCAACATGCCTGCAAGGAAATGAGGCCATGTGAGTGATTGGTGCATATTGGTTGACTGGAAGTTGGAGAAGGTTCTTAAACCCAAAAGGCAGACAGCAAGGACAGAAGGATTCCTCCTTCTGGGACTCACTGGGATCTTCACTGTGCTGGCTTCTGCTGTCCCAGAAACACACTAAACACATTGACATCTTGGGATTTTTGTTGCTATGTTTATTTATGTCTGAAGTGTTCTCCTTTATATATTCCCATGCTCCTGTTTTCATTTCATTCAAGTGCCTTCTCCAATTACTTCCTTAAAGCAGCTTGTATTAATCACCATATTTAAAGAGTGCTCCATCCCCCATTACTTGAGGTGTCTGTATTTACTGCACTTTGTTATGCCATCTTTCTCAACTTTATTTTATATTTATTTGTTTCCCTCCTTATTACCTGGCTGTCTTGACAGAATGGAAATGCTTTTAGAGCAGAAACTTTATTTTTCATTGCTTCTTCAATAGCACTTACAATTCTAGTACTGTAATTACTTTTTTCTGAATGAGTGAGTGAATGGATGAACATAACAGTGGGCATTTGGAAGTTCTCCCAAGTGGAACCAATGACCTTGGTAGTAAGGAGAAAAAGAGTAACATGTTCTGACTGGATTATAAGTGACAGACCATGGAGATGACTAATGGATGATGGGCCACATGAGGGATGTGACTCCTGGACTCTTCCTCAAAACATAAAGGTAGATGGTGATCACAAGGGAGATCCAGTTTCTTTCTTCTTTTTTTATTTAATTGTTGTTTTCTGGTTTTTTTGGGGGGGTCTACCACCCATGCTCCTGTGCCCCTTCCAGACACTGGGTGCCCGGCATCAGCCCAGGGGATACCCACAGTACTCCCACACACAGAGATCCAGTTTCAAGTCAGAAATGGATAACTATGATTAAAATTCTGTTTTTTTTTTTGTGCTGGCATAGAGGTTAAAGCACTTGCCTGTGAAACCCAAGAACACATGTCCCAATCTCCAGGTCCCATGTAAACTAGATGCACAGTAACACAAGCACACAGTGTTGCACATGTGCACAAGGAGGCACACAAGTAGAGTCCCTTGACAATGGTTGAAGGCCCTGGCATGCCCAGTCTCTCTGCCTATTTCTCTTTCTAAGAAAAAAAAGTAAAAATTTGCTTTTCTGAGTCCTATAAATTAAAGACTCTGAGGTTGTGTAAGGACAAAGATCACAATTAATTGCTGAATTGGGAAAATATGCCATAAAATTGATTTAGCTATTTTCTTTTAAAATATTCATTAATTAGTATCATGTATATCTCTCATCTATCTATCTATCATCTATCCTGTAGATATTGTCCTAATTACTAAAGTGGAAAAAGAACAAAAATATACTTATTAGGACTTATATTAAAATAATAAACACTCAAGGTAACATCAAAGTATGAAAAGTATTAAGAAATAACTATAAAGGAAAAATAAGTGATGAGAAGAGACTATCTTAGAAGCTAGCAACATAAGCCAGCCCCTGTGATGAACAGGTGGGACTTTCCTGCAGAAGACATTCATGCTGAGATCTGAGTAATAGCCCAACAGTACCAAGGTGATGTCTTCTACACAAGAGTACCAAGGTGATGTTTCCCACACAACAGTACCCAAGGTGATGATGTCTTCTACTCAAAAGGACAGTGCTTTCTTAGGAGATAGCCAACATGGCACATTAAAGGAAAGAAGAGAAAAAGGGAGACAGAGAATCTAATTTATAAACATTTTTTAAACAATCACTGTAGTTTTGTGGGAAATGATTGTAAAGGACAAATGAGAGGAAAGAGTGATATTTTTCAGTGGCAGGTAGGAGTTGAAATAGAAATAGTCAGACACAGTTTATGACTGTGGTTCAATTAAATATACTGGTTGAAAAGGAAAGATGGAAGAAGTGGTACCATTTATGAGACTAAGATGGTTATATAGAGAGAAATTTTTTTTGGGGGGGAATCATAGTCACTTTTAGGTATGTTAGGTTTATTATGGTAATTAGAAACTGCAGTGACTATGTCAAGGTTAAGTAGGTTCAGACCACAATGTAGAGTCATGGTAAGAAATAAAAGTGTTCAAGTTACCAGCATACAGGTGAAATTTGAAGCTATGAGATTGGATAAAACCTAAAAGGAAGGAGTACAGAAAAGGACTGCATACAGTCACATACTTCCTGTGTTGGGATTTTGATAAGTTGAGCAAATTCAGTTAAGCAAAGTTAGGACACTTTCGAAGAAATGTATTAAATAAAAGAGGAAATGTTTTTAATGACTTCAAAAGAAAATGTCTCAAGAAAAAGACTTTCATTCCCTCACAGGTTGCTGGGAGGTTAAGTGATACAAAAGAAGAGAAGGTGCTATTGAAACCCCCACTTCCTATGGGAACCATGGTTGTCTTCTCAAACAACATTTAAAAATGGATGGACACAGTGGCACACACCTTTAATCCCAGCACTCGGGAGGCAGAGGTAGGAGGATCACCATGAGTTCGAGGCCACCCTGGCACCCTGGGACTACATAGTGAATTCCAGGTCAGCCTGGGCTAGAGTGAGACCCTACCTCCAAAACAAACAAACAAACAAAAAGGATGGACACATGATTGGAGTGCAGTAAGGAACGAATATCAGGTACAGAACTTGAGGCATTATGAATAACAGTGATCCACACCATATTATTGTACCTACTGCACTATAGTTCCCTCCAATTAATGTTATAAGAATCATTTCCAGCAACAAAAACAATTCATGTGAGTTAAACTGTCAATAAAACTTTTATTAAAGGCTCTTTATGGGCCAAGGTGTAGTCTAGGCACCATCACTATAATTATGACTTCCAGATGTTTATTCTCCCTAGACGTAGAAAAAACATGCAAAACACATAAAAGGAAGCTATATGGTTAAAAGTGGCTTCAATGGGAGTGTCAGACATGTCTGATTTAACTAACATTGGATAATTACCACCTGAAAGAAAAAATATAAAAACTGAATGGTAAAAATGAGGAAACATGCAAAGAAGGGAATCCACTCTTGAGAGGAGAGCAATCTTGAGGATTCTATGATTTAAATCTGAAGTATTCCTGCAGAGAGTCATGTTTGAAATACGTGGTCCTCAGCTGGTGGTGCCATTTTGAAGGTTATGGAGTCTTGAGCAGGTTGGTCATGGCTGATGAAAGTTGGTCACTGAGGTGGGCCCCTGAAGGCTACAATTCTCTTCTAGCCAAGGACTGTAATTCCTATATGATACCATGCTGTGAGGTGCCCCAGCTCCTACCATCAAAAACTGCACCATGCCTTCCCTGACATGATGGATTGAAACTCCCTGAAACTGAAAGCCAGAATACATTTTGTCTCCTTTAAGTTACTTCTGTTAGGAATTTTTGTCACAGTGATGAGAAAGTAACTAACACAGATGGAAAGGAAGCAAGCCAGAGAGTTTGGAGTTTTATGAACAAAAACTCAATGTGAGGAAAAAGAAGGCTATGGCAATCATAGAACCTTCACCTTTCATTTGGTGACAGAGGGAACTGATTCAGTTATCCTAATCAGAATAGATATACCACCTAAACTCTGGCGATTGCAAAAAGATATCAAGGGATGTTGATAATGACCCCAGAGACAATTCATGTTTAGATCAAGCTCAGAGCAGAAGAAACAATGAAAAGAATATTTCTAAACATTGATTTAAAAAATTGGGCACATTCTATGCACCAAATTTTTGAAGTAACACTAAAATAAATGAACTGTGATTATCTCTATAAGGGGATAACTCCACTTTAATCTTCCATTTAATTTTCAAGTGCCATTTCTGGGGAAATACAGAATAGCAGAATTGGAGAGAAGTGGAATTGCAGTCAGAATTGGTTCAAACTTTATAACTGTAATCAGCTCTCTTTACTGGCACTTGGAGAGAAGATGGATCCAGCAAACTCATCATGAATCTCACCAGTTCAGTTATAAACCAATTATCAGGTTGCACAGAGCTGCTCTCAGGAGCTGCGTGACAGTTTCAGAGCAAGTTTTCCCTATCTTCACATCCTAATCAAGCACTTACTTCCTGCAATTCTGCCTCCTTCATCGTTGATAAATGCTGAAACTCCCACAATTCCATATAGAATAATGCTTGATAACATTTTGTCAGTTCCCTACTGGGAGCCAAAGAGCTGGAGTAACTAAATTTGAACCTGTGGTACAGTTTGTACAGACCTGTCTTGGTGGAGAGAATTGAAAAAAACAGATGTTCTTTATGAGAGTTATTTTTTTTTCTTCTGTATTTTTAACTTGCAACTCAAAATTGATCTCTAAAGTAATCATTTGGAGTTTAGCTTTTACTCACACCTTTTCTATTCTATCCCATTATTTGTACACACATTCAATTAAGCACAATAAAGTATTTTAGTGCTTAATGGTGCACTGCAGTGGATCAGGTAAAAGAAGAGGAACTGAGGTTACACTGTCTAATAAGGAATGTCATAAGGGTAGAATAGTGCCTGTGCATTGCTTATGGTGCTGAACATTGAAATTTACTGAAAAAAGTATAGAAGGAAATTTATATCTGGTTTTACTCAATTAGCTTACTTCTGGAGTTTTATTCTAAGGAAATAACTAAGGCATAAATTTGGGAAAAAATATCCCTAAGCTTTGGTATGTTAACTCTTAGCTATTACAAAGGATGTAGAAAGGCCTCACATGTTTAAAGCCACTCTGGACATTAAGAAAAGAGTGAAGCAAATAACTTATACATGTCATGCCATTTTCTCCATGTGTTTTAAAGGTATTTCTGAATGTATTTACTTCATGTGAGCACTAAAGTTATTTAAAATATCAAAAACCATTATTTTCCACAATAATATAGAAAAACCTAATCTTAATATTTGGAAGAGAATACAGTAGTGCTGACTTGCCTTCCTCTTTCTTTCTTTCTTTCTTTCTTTCTTTCTTTCTTTCTTTCTTTCTTTCTTTTTCTTTCTCTTTCTCACTCCTCTCTCTGTTTCTTCTTTCTTTCTTTCTTTCTTTCTGTTTCATTCATCTCTTTCTTCCTCATTCCCAAGTAAGTTGATTATTGCATGCATGTTAAGCTTTAAAATCATGACTAGGAATACATGAGTAACCAGGACATTCTCTTTTCTCTAAGAAGCTCAAAATCTAGGAACAGGTGATATAGGAAAAATGGTAAAATAGTAGAAAGGAAACCTTATGATAATATTCTATGAAGGCAATTAAAATATGGGGAAGCAATTAGAATCACCATCTTTCATCTGTAAGTTTTCAGTGTTGGGGATTGAATCCATGGCCTAGCATATCCTAGACAAGAATCCTACCAGTGAGCTATATCCACAGCCTAGAATCAACATCTTTCAAAACTCTTCATATTAACCAATGACTTGTAGCCACTAAGCAAATATTTTTCAAGAAAAGTGTCTAAAACTCAGAAAGAATAAAGGTTTTTGTAATTCCCCCTCCCCATTACAACATTCTAGCTCCACAGGAGCCTTGCACAATGAGAGTCAGCATTCTAAGTTTAGCTAGAAAAATTCTGGCAGAACCACAGTTTGCATTGTTTCAAAGCCTCATTCCCCTAAAAGTATCATTTGGTCTGTATGGAAGGTCCCTGGAAGCCCCTAGTCTCAAAGCTGTCTATATTTAACCCAAATTAGATCTAGCCTAGTGTAAAAGCTTTCTCATGGGGACATTTGCCAGAAATAACTGCAAGCAATTATTGTTACTTCCTGGATATTAAAGGGCGAGTACTAGATTGAGCAAATTAATGGACTACCTCACAAGTTCAAAAGGAGAGCCTGGGAGAAAGGTACCCATAAAGACTTCAAAACCTTGCATACAATTTTGGGCAATCAGAATGTCCTAGCCATGCATATATCTATGCACATAATTAGGAATGGCCCAATTAGTTCATAAAAGTTAATACACACCAAAAATACAATGAACAGTAAAAATATTAAACATTGAGGAGGAAGAATATCTAGTTTCCTAAGCTGCCAATTTTGAATTGTAAATGACATATTTTTCTATAGAAAATACACTAAATCCAAAGAAATGGATTTTCATTGATTCTTCTTGGTTTGTTTTGAGGCATGTGTGGGGGGAACAGTTCATGGAATCTGCCTCTGAGAAGTTCCAGACATTCAAGGAAGGCAAAGACTTTCAGTGACATGTTTTACATATGGTCAAAGAACTAAAAGTATTTTTAAATACTAGAGGGAAGTAAAAGAATGGTGTTTCACTAAGTAGAGATCAGAGAAGCAGGTTGGTTTAAAGAAAAGTTCAGAAGTTGAAATATACGAGAAAAGGAATGAATATTCTACTGAAAGGACTCAATGGAAGATTTAAGTTAACAAAAGAACCAGAAACCTGAAGAAATATCACTTGAGATTATCTTCTCAGAGGACCGGAATGAAAAATAAATGAACATTAGTGAATATAATCACAGATATCTATGCAGCATCGTAAAGGACACCAACATGCAGGACAGCAATCATTATATTAAAGGAAAGAGATGAGAAAGGAGAAAAAAAAATGTTTGAGAAAATAACCATCAGAAGCTTCATAGATTTATTTTAAAAACCTATTTTTAAAATTTCTAATCTATGGAACTCTTGGATTATTTCAAGATCTACAAATTTTTATCGATTCACTATGGAATAAAGATTGACTGCAAGTACTGCACCTTGGTAAACACTTGCTATCTGTTTGACAATGCAGTCAACAAGGAATAAATATCTACACCTACATTTAGAGGAAGTTGTGCCTCAAGGACTTCCACAGTGAATCTGTAAGTAAGGATAACTTTATTAACTTACCAGCAAACACTCCTTGAAGTCATGTTTTGCCACACATTATTAGATACTGCAGTCACTAACCCTACTTAAATCCATTTTGAGAATTCTGTTGCCCAAGGTCTACGTTGTTCATCATGGATTCTTGCATTTCTTAGCAGTAGAAATGTCCTTCCTTTATCAAGTAACACTGAGTTCAAGTGTTTATGCACCTGGGAGGGCATATGACTTAAAACCAGTGGGTTCTTTCCTAGAAGTGAACAGTCACTTATAACACTGATGCTTCCGAAGCTAAGTGATTCCCATGAGGAACACAAAACAAATATGTGTGAAACATCCACATGGATCCCTTACCATCACTCCTCAGGACTTAGAGAACAAAGGAAGCTCACTTTAAACATGAACCTCTTCCTGTTAACCATCCTGTGAGTAACAGGTTTTTGTCTCTTAACCCACGAGCCTAGTGTTCCATCAATATGTATGATGAAACATTCTCAGGTGCTGCACAGTTCTTGTCAGAGTTGGCCTATAATATATCATATGGAAAAACACTCCCCTGAAGAGCCATAGATGCTTTGAATCTGCCAGGAAATTATTCCACCCCCTTGACTTTTGTAAGGATTCAGAGAGGTGGGGTAATTTTTCCAAAGTTTACACAGCTTCTAATTGCTGTGTGGAAGCTCCAGGTGTTATACAAAGATGATAGATTCTGAATCATTGCAGATCACAATATTATTGCTTAATAACTTAAGCTACTTTTTAACCCCTCTATCCATGACTTTGTTATCTATAAAATGAAGTTAATAGGTCTATGACATGCAGATAATTAAGAAGGTAGAATCAAACTGGGTGTTATATCAAGATAGTAGTCAAGTACTCAAAACACCCAAGAACCCATCTTCATTCTTCCTAGCCTATAAAATAAGACTCAATTATTCTTACTCCATTCAAAATCATAAGCCCTCAAGAGGGACCCAGTCCACGACATCTGAGGAGGAATGGACTGAGATAGATGCTGAGAAGATAGACTCAGTATTTCTCCCTGTAAATACTCCAGGTAAGACTGACTTCTGGCTAAACCTGTTTCCCTCAGCTGCTAGGACTGAGTCATTTACTTTCATTCTCTATTTTTGTTTAAATGGGATTAAACCAATTAATTTGCATTATTAAGGTGTTAAATGCATGAATTAAGAGCTTTGATATTTCACAGTACCTCCTTGGCCTGAGTTTCAAGTATATCATTTTTTTTTTTTTCATTTTAAACAAGAAGTTCAGTTAAACAACAAGATGCTTGATTCGAAGGGAAAACTATCTAGGATTCTTTTTTTTTAATTATTGTTTTTTATTGACTTTTATACATACATACAAAAAAACCCACCCGATATTTCCCTCCCCTCCCCCCATTCCACTTTAGAACTCCAGTCTCCATCATATCTCCTCCCTCTCTCCATTAGTCTCTCTTTTAATTTGATGACATCATCTTTTTCTTCTATTTTGAGGGTCTTGTGGAGTATTGCTAGGCACTGCAAGGTCATGGATATCGAGGCCAATTTCTGTCTGGGCAGTTGCATTGTAAGAGGTCATACCCTGCCTTTGGCTCTTCCATTCTATCCACCCCCTCTTCCTCAATGGTCCCTGAGCCTTGGAGGGTGTGACAGAGGTGTTTCAGTGCTGGGCACTCCTCCATCCCTTCTTCTCAGCACTATGTTGCCTTTTGGGTCATCCCAGTGGCCATCGCCATCTGAAAAGAGAAGCTTCTCTAACCAGAAGTGAGAGTAGCGTTAATATGTGAATATGAACATTAAGTGTAGTGCTTTCAGGGCAGCTTGGTGGGAATAATATATACATTTAGTCAGACGAGAGCAGGCTTATACCCCTAAGGCTCATGACCTCACCTACCATAGACTTTTACTTAGGTTTTTCAGTACCAGGTATGTATTCCCTCCCATAGAGAGGGCCTTCAGTCCAATTATGGAGCAGTTGGTTACCCCAAGAGTAGACATGCCACACTATTGCACCCGTTCAGTCATTGGGCCTGTCTGGGCAAGCTTGAATATTCAGCGTCCGCTGTTTTCACTGTTGATGGCTTCTGTCTCCCATACGCTGCGTGCAGTGCAGCTTTTTCCAGCTTTCAGTTGGCTGGTCTACAGGGAGAAGGTTTTCTGCTCCACACCAGCTTGCTTTCTCAGTGACCTTGCCTCTCAGGCAAGAGATGTCTTCAGCAATAGGGTCTTTTTATCTGTTTCTCAAGGGAAACCAAGGGCTTTGGCAAAAGCCTTTAATGTTTTGGAGGCTACCGGGACCTCCTTGGCCAGCAACTCACTGGAAGGTATCCCATCCCAGGCACTGAAGATTTTCTAGTAACAGTCTACAGCTTCTAGACATGCCTTTATTCAAAAAAGTAATTTTACATATGTCTTTTTCATAATATCTTGAGTTTAGATTGACCCTCCCCCTGCCCTTCTTTTATGCATTCTCTTCCCATGGCCTCACTTGAGAGACAGACAGACAGACAGACAGACACACACACACACACACACACACACACACAGAGAGAGAGACAGAGAGAATGGGTGGGCCAGTGGCCTCTTAGCCACTGTGAACAAACTCCACATGTGTGCACCCCCATGTGCGACATTGCACGCTTGTGTCACTTTTGGCGTCTGGCTAAACATGGAACCTGGAGAATCAAATGGATATTCTTGGGCTTCACAGGCAGACACTTTAACTGCTAAGCCATCTCTACAGCCCCAAGTATATCATTTTTAATGCTTCTCTTCTTGCCTACATTGAATAGAAGGAGCATTCTTCCCAGCTCTGAGACATGTTCTTCCATTATCACCTATTAAGAAACCTGGACTGTATAGTTCCTTAAATAGCTTTTGTTTTCTCTAACAGTGGGAACCATTATGAATATTCAAGGTTCGAAGGAGGGTACACATATCACTGTGGCTATTATCAAATTCATAGCCTTAAGAAAAGGCATGACTCCTTCATATACTATAGAATCAAATGCTATTTTCTGTATGGTTTGCATCTTAAATAATCCTAACAAAAAGATAACAAGTGTCAGTTAGGTTATGGAGAAACCAGAATTTCTGCTAGCATTCAGAAATCAAATGGCCAGTCTTAAAGTAGTTCTTTTTCTTTTCTCTTTCTCTTTCCTTTCCTTCTCTCTCTCTTTCTACATGAATATGCATGCCCTAGCACCCACGTGTGGAAGTCAGAGAACAACCTCATGGCATTGTTGATTTTCTGGTTCTCTCCTTCTACCTTGTTTGAGATGACAGAGTCTCTCTTGGTTTTGTTTTTTTTTATTTTTGCCATTAGGAAGACTCCAAGCATTCCCCTGCTCTGGCTACCATTGCCATAAGTATTGAGATTACAGCTGAGTGAGCCATATCCCCTAGACCTTTCCATTTTGAAGTGTGGTATTGTTTCTTCCTTCTTTCAAAGACATAATGACAAAAAGAATGAAGCAACAAATTATTCATTTGTTCCTTCTCCTGGTCAAGTTCACTATCAATTGAACTTGACTGCACTAGATGGTCTAAGGTGGATCAAGGGTTAACATGGGTCAGTTAAGAAAGTCTATGAGGCCAACCCCAATGTATGTCCCAGGAGGGAAAACAAGATGTTTGAGACTCAGTTCTGTCTCTTCAGAAGATTTAAGTCAAGGTGACAAAAGCTGCATAATGAGAACAGTAAGTTAGAACCTAAAGGAAGGTTTTGTTGACTGGCAGGGATTGACTCAGGTGTCACTCCAAAGAGGGAGGCATGTCCCCTATGGCTGGAGTGGGACTTTGAGAAAGAAAAGGGGAACAGAATATATTTTCTGATATGAGCAAAATACTATGCACTGTTTTAAATAGCTTTATTGAGATATGATAGATTCAAACATACCTGTATGTGTTTTGTTTTATAATTTGATAAGTTTGTATATATATAGAAATCCTAAAACAATCAAGGTAATAAACATATGTATAACCTCTAAAAGTTTTGTGTGACCCTTTTTATGTTTTGAAAGAAGAGCACTTCCTGTGAGATCTGTTCTCTTAAATGTTTAAGGACACAGTGCATTATTATTAACTATAGGCATTATATTGTGTGGAAGATCTCTACAACTTATCTGTCATATATAACTGAAACTGGACATTCACAACTGTCCATCCCTCCCTCTCAGCCAGATGTGGAGAAAATAAAGGGCTTGTGAACTGTTAGAAGGACTACAAGATGTCGCAGCAGCTGTGGAAAACATTATTATCTGTCTTCAGAACAATTGAAAAAACAGAACTACCATCTGGCCTGCCCACTCTTCTTCTAGGTATGTATCAAAAAGAATCACATGGAGATTGCAAGTGATATTTGCATTCCCATACTCATTGTAGTATTCACAATAGCAAAACATGCAAATAACCCCATGTCCATTAGCAGACAAATGGCTAAGGAAAACAAAGTGACTGTTTCCACACAGAATACCAGACTTTAAGAAGCTATGTGCAGAAGGTAAGGAACAAGTCCCTCATGTGTAGCCTAGGCAACAGACATTCAGAGCAAGCTCAAAGATCAAGTTGTCTGAGGAGCTGGGTGTTATTGTGGATGTTGGCTGGGGCATTTAAATGCATCATTTCCACCCAGGGTCCCCTCTCTCCCTGCTCTTTTGCATGATTGTATAGACTTTAGTTCTTTAGGGCAACTGTGGCAAGAAATATTTGTGTCACAACACATACATGGATATTCACTAAATAACTGAAATGTTTCACAAAACAGTATTTGCCCTTGTGATGTGTAGTACATTCTGATATTTTCTAGTCGATTCTATTGTGTTTGGTTTCATCTACAAAATAAAAATTCCAAAAAAAAAAAAAGCTGTATGCTAGGCTGGGATGATGGCTCAGCAGACAGACAACAGTGTTTTCTCCAAAAATAATGGCCAGAGACTCCCTGCATTTGGTTTTCCAGAACCCATGTAAACAGCTGGATACTGTCACACACATCTGTGACCCTAGTCCTGAGGAGAATGAATGATCACTGAAGCTTGCAAAACTATAGCTGCAGGTTCAGAGAAGAGATTCTCTCACAAGGAAACACTCAGGTAAGTGACAGAAGAAGGATACCCAATGTTCTTCTCTGTCCTCCTCATGCCCATATTCACATACATATGGATACACCACAAATATTCACATACTAGCACACATGACACACATTCAACTTGAAGGGGGTATGGCTGGAGAGATGGTTCAGCAGTTAAGGGCATTTTCGACATATGCATTAGAGCCTGAGACCAATCAAAGTTAAATCCCCACCACCCCAGTATAGAGCTGGGTATGGCCTTGCATCTGTAACCCCCATCCTGTAGAAAGCAGAGACGGGAGAATTGCCAGATCTCATTAAGACAGCAAGCACTAGAATATGTAAGGGACTCCATTTCAAGGAAATACATGGATGAGGAGGACACTAAACATCCTTCTCTGTCCAGCGCAGGTGCACACATGGACTCTACATTCATAAATTCACATGTGTACACCACACACAGTCACACAACACAACAAACACACACACACACCAAAACAAAAAGGTATATACTATTTAAATGGGCATTTATTTTTTCTTTTTCTTTTCTTTTGTTTTCTTTCTTTCTTTCTTCTTTTTTTCTTTTCTTTTCTTTCTTTCTTTTTTTTTTTTTTTTGCTATGGCAAACACTGTTTAGCCCATTGGAAGGAAAACAGAGAGTATTATTTTATTTAAATTGAAATAATTTCTCCTTTGGAAATTATAAAGATGGAGAAGAGATATATACTGTTCTTTATAAATGAGATTTAAAAAAATATTTTATTTCTTTATTAATTTGAGAGAGAGAGAAAGAGAATAGGCATGCCAGGCCCTCTAGCCACTGCAAACAAACTCCAGACAAATGTGCCACCTTGTGCATCTAGTGTAAGTGAGTACAGCTGCATCAAAACTGGATCCTTGAGCTTCACAGGCAAGCACCTTAACCACTAAGCCATCTCTCCAGCCCAAATGAGATTTTTAATATTTCTCAAGATACATTTTCTGGTACTCAACTAGTTACCTAATACAGAGCCTTAAGGTAGGTCTTAGGCCAAATGAAATGAGCTTCCAGGTTCCCTCAAAGTCCAGATGGGAATTTTGTTTTCTGCAGAGGCTGTCCCTGCTTCAACCTCTGAACAAGGAAGGAAAGCCCTCTGGCTATTTTTGCCATCCTCTTATTTCTCTGTGACTTTTGCTTTCAGTGCCCTTGAGGATAAGGAAACTGCCTCTGTCTGTAGGAAAATTGTGATGGTTGTCACTTCAGACCATGAACTGACCCCACTCCAAAATATTTAGCCATACCCTATCTAACAACAAACCCTGAAATTAATTGCAATTATTTGAACCATCTCCTCAACTTTTCTTTCATTTTTAATATTGGTGTAATACAGGAATGTCTTCTCCATGCATGCCTTTTCTCTCTTCATCTAAAAGTGTTCCTGGGTGATGTCATTCAATCCCATCACTAAACTTCTCCAACTCCATCCAACCTGTTTCTCAAGTTCTATGATGATATCTTATGCCTTTATGCCATCTACACTTTGATGTTTAATAACTATCTCTGTCCCAAAGTGATTGTGATTGAAAACAATGATAATATTTCCATTGTTTACCAAATCCGAAAATCAAATCTAATACTGAGAATTATTGCCACTACCTGGAAAATATATGTAAATCTGAGTATTTCTCCCAAACTCCCTACAACAAGACTAGACCAAATCACCACATTTCCCTGGTCTATTGGATAATGTGTCCCCCATCACACACACACGCACGCACGCACGCACGCACGCACGCACGCACACACATACACAATTTCTTTTCTCATAGAAACAACAGAGCTCATTCAAAGAACCAACCAAGTCAACTAGCTCAAGTCAAAACTTCACAATGGCACTGATTACATACTCTTAACTCTTGGTCTTTCTCTCAGTACCTCCCTTCTCACATCATGACCTCCACTCTTCCTTGTAATCTTACTGCATTCTTCTCTCTTTTACCGTCTTTCTAGCACTCTTTTCTCCATCAAGTTCTCTTGACTACCAATTGTTTTATTTGTTGTCCAAAATTTTCCACATGAGTGTAAATTCCATAAATGTACTTCCTTCCTACTCACCGTGGTGCCTGTGGACTTGTACTAGCTGGCCAGTAGTCCAGGCCAGCCTGAGACTACTTAGTGAATTCCAGTGTCAGCCTGACACTCTACAGACACAAGATACATCTATATTTACTGCCTGCCATAGCTTATCACTTTTGATAGAAGCATAGGCACATGCTGATAATGCCAGGACTTGAGACACAGAAGCAGGAAGATTGCTACAACTTTGAGGCTAGTTTTGGCTAAATAGTGAATATTGAGTTCTAGCAAAGCCAGGGTTACAAAAAATTAAGAATATGAATTCAGATGCTGGTGGTGTGCTAACCTGGTCCTATAGAAATGCAGCTGTTTTCATGTTCCTGGATCTCTTTATGGATGGAGATGATAAGCTAAGAGTGTAAGAGCTATGAGTCTGTGTTATAGTCATCTTGGTGAGTGGGTCTAGGAAGTGAATAGATAACAGTATGGACATTGGAAATACATGTTGCTTAATATGAGGTGTGTTCTGCCAGTATAGCTGTACAATGTCAGCTTACTAATGCCAAATGATTTGAGAGTACAAGTGGAAAAAGTGCTTGTCCAGAATCAGCCAGGACTAGACATTGAAGATGTTTATAATAAAGCAATTTTAAGACTGAGCTCTGCAATCTTAGCAAGGAAACTGAAAAATGGACCATGTGACCATGTGACCAATGGGTGTGTGGTTGGTGTGGGAGCTACCCAGTAAGTAGAAAGAATCAACATGAGGTTGAAGAGTAGATGATAAGGAAATTGTTAAGTGTGGCTAAAATTTTAATTAGTAGAGTTTGAGTAAAGCAGATTCCCCTTCAGAGTGGAGGTGGGTCTCGTTCAATCAGATGGAGACATTAAGAACAAAAACTAGCTGGGCATGGTGGCGCACACCTTTAACCCCAGCACTTGGGAGGCAGAGGTAGGTGGATTATCATGAGTTCAAGGCCACCCTGAGACTACATAGTGAATTCCAGGTCAGCCTGGGCTAGAGTGAGACCTTACCCAGGAAAACCATTAAAAAAACAAACAAACAAACAAACAAACAAACAAACAAACAAACAAACAAAAAAACCTAGGGATTCCCAGACAAGGACTTGTCCTCACTACTGAAACATGTTCAAAACCACAACAAATTCACTGTCCACATGTCCCCTGTGGTGCCCAGCCCAAATCAGACTCAAGACTTCAACATTCACTGTAAACAGAATAGCCAGTCTGTGGGCCTGACTGAAAATTTTCAGACCTACCAGCTAACACAATCTCATAAGCCATTTCCTTATAATAAATCCCTCTTCCTATGTGTAGATCCTCTTTGTTCTGGGGAAGCACAACTTCAGCATGCCTTTGAATTCTAAATCTTTCAGGGTAGGTAATACCCTTGTTTCATATTGCTTTACTCATCAAGGAAATAAGAGCAAAATCAAAGCCCCAAGTATAGGCCATAGAAAGCCATGATCTGGTCCTTCCTCCAACAGGTAGAGCTTGTTTTATGCTATTGCCCTTCTTGCTGTGTTCTGAACACAGCATCTCTTAGAGCACAGTGGGCCTTGAAATCTCTTGGAATGTGTGTATCTTTGGATATACCTGCTGCAGCTCTTAGGATATGGGGCCAAATGCCTGGTTTCTCATCAGGGGACTCCTGCTTAAGAACACTGTGGTAGGGCTGGAGAGGTGGCTTAGCGGCTAAGGTGCTTGCCTATGAAGCCTAGGGACCCAGGTTCAATTCTCCAGGTCCCACGTAAGCCAGATGCACAAGGTGGCACATGTGTCTGGAGTTCATTTGCAGTGGCTAGAGGCCCTGGTGTACCCATCCTCTCTCTCCCTCTCTCTGTCTCTAATAAATAAAAAATAAAATCTTTAAAAAAAAAAAAAAAAGAACACCGTGGTAGTTAACAAATCACATGACCTTGCCTTGGTCTTGTAATCTGCAAAGAAGAAATGATGATAGAAACTACCTCCTAGAAGGGTGGCTGTATTAAGAGAATAGCAATAGTTCACAAACAGTGCCTGCACCAGATAACATGCTCAATAAAGACTAGGAGACTGGGTATCACATTCTTGCACATTCTTTCCTCACATCACCTTGAATGGCCTCCATTGATACTGCTGCCTGAGAGAGGCTTCTACCAAATTTTTTCAGGTTTCCATTGTCTTAATATTACAAGAGCCTTTCACTGTTAATTTACCTCAGTCAGTTCTGAGAATTCTTCTCTCCCTCCCAGGCATGGGTTAGATTCGGTCTTGAAATGACAAGTGGGATCATAAGAACTGGAGCACTTAGGAAAGCACTTGATTGAGTACCAAAACTTCCCTTCCTCCTAACAAAGGAAATCAGAACACCACGCCTCCTTTATGTCTGCTGAGAGAGAACCTAATGTTTACAACTTGGGCAGCATCGTTCATCCAGCAGTGGAAAAGCCAGAAATATTCCAGAGGCTGGCATAATTACTGCTGAGTCAGCCACCTGGAGCTGCCTCCCTCGCCTCTGCGGGTCTTGACTTTAATGGAAGGTTTCAACATGTATGGCTCTTGTATGATGTTCTGCTATGACCACCCTGGATAAATTAACCAACAGCCTCCACCCACTACTTATTGTGCATTTATTTTCCTCACTTATTTCATATCACCACATTTTTGTTATCTGGCGTCTATCTTTCCTGTATTAGAATGAGGGTCCAAGAAAACAGAGATCAGCCTAGATCCTACATTCTTGTGATTTCTGTGCTGAGAACAGTGATTGGAACATGTATGATGGCATGTTGTTGATTTGAAAATAGGAAATGGCAAGGAATTGACAATCAGAAATCCAGCCCATTTCTGCATGTGCCAAGCCAGATGACCTTGGGTGAGTTCTCAACCTCTTAGATCCCAATCAAGCTTATTAAAATCGATTGTACATAAGGTTGTAGGGAGGGTTGGACAGGGGTCATATATGAGAGTACTTTACAAATAGAAGAGCAAAATATACAAATAAAGGAATATTATTATCCTTATGAATAACATGATTTTCATACCCAATTATTCATTGCTATTATTATGCCTCAAATGTGTGTATTAAAATATTGTAATTAGATTTTTTGTCACTCTTCTAGGCACTGTAAAGGTCTGTCAACTTTTGATGCATTCTGTCTTGAATTCCTGATCCTCCTGCCTCCGCCTCTTCAGCAATATCCTACCAGCATGCATCATCACAACTGGCATCACCACAACAGATTTTGATGCATTCTGTAAGAAATGTTTAGTTTCATGGATAGGCATGCTGGTACATGCCTTTAATCCCAGCACTTGGGAGGCAGAGGTAGGAGGATCACTATGAGTTCGAGGCCACCCTGAGAATACAGAGTGAATTCCAGGTCAGCCTGGGCTACAGTGAGACCCTACTTCGAAAAAAAACAAAACAAAACAAACAAACAAACAAACAAACAAACAAAAAAAAACAACAAAAAGAAATGTTTAGTTTCTCAAGATAAAAGGTCAGATTTAACAGAGGCAGTATGAGATTAGACCAAAGGAAATGAACATATTATCATTACTAGTTCAGTGGCCAACATAAATGTATTATTGACTATATATCCTCCCTCCAGCACTTCACTGTATTTTCTGTTTTTTAGTTTTAATATAGCCATCATCAGGATAATGGGAGAAGGAAAGCAGAGAGCTCTCTCCACATCTGAATTTAGTCACCAAGTGCACTGATCAAAGCAACCTGCATATTCCTCATGGTTTATTTCTTCTTACTTGTGTCCCAAGAGATAACATTGTTCCTGATCAAATAAAACTACTGTTTAAGCCCTCCTCATGATAAGATAGTGAGGGAGAAAATAGCATCCCACTTGCAGCTAATATGTGGATCAATTAAATGTATTTAAACATAGGCACTAATGCTGTTGTGATTCCAGGTATTTTAACAGCAGTGATCTCACAGCTGGGCAAGCATTTGATGAAGTGATCCATCATTTGAAATAGCAGAGACCTAAATGGTACTCATAGGAAAGAAGCAATCTCCTTTTTAATTATAATATATCCACTGAAATTTATCTAAATGTTGTTGGATACAACTGTTAAAAATGACAATACTTGTTGATCTGAGAGTTTAGTCTGGTACTTTGAACCAACTGTGTGGCCTAATAAACTATAAAGCTCACACAAAAATCACCTTACCATATTACTTGAAGGAATATCATAAATTTATTGAGCCCTAGTTCTTTAGTAATTATAACAGTATATATAGAAAAACTGTAACATTATTTCATTTCAGCTTTCCTATTATACTGGGAAGCAGTATAAAGTGAAGCAGGCATATGTATATGTATTTGTGAGAGTTGGAAATCTGTCTAAAATGAAGGGTACACCCAGCTCTATAGAGAATCTCTACTTAGATATTCCAGATTGAACTCAGGGAAGACACCGGATAAAGGCATAAAGAAGATGACAATACTGCCTCATTATTAGGAGAGTCAGTGCCCACCTGGACTCTGAGAGAATGACAGTGACTTCCAAGTCAACAAAGGCTTAAATGCATTTTTGTCATCTGAGGATCACCTGCTGGAAGAAGGAAAAAGGACACAAAAGAAACTGCCCATGCCACAAGCACGGCCACAGGGTACATATTTAACACACGTTAAATCTATTAGGAAACAGGACATAACTAGTGCACCAGCTTTGGAGACATCTGATGAGAACTAATGCAGCACAGGCCCACACCTAGGCAGGCAGAGAGCTAGAAGCCTTCTTTTTTTCAGTCATTAGAACCCGAGTTGAGGCCTAGAATCCACATAAAAATGCCAGGGGTGGTGGCTCAAATTGCAGTTATAGCACTGGAAAAGGGGGAGAGAGAAGGATCCTTGGGGTTCACTGGCCAACCAGTCTAGCCTAATTGGTAAGTGTCAGACCAAATAGAAACCCTTTATCAACGGAGGTGGACAGTGTTCCTGAGGAATGACACTCAAGGTTGTTCTCTGGCCCCCACACCCACATGCATGTACAATCACACACATGTGCACCTGAATGCACACAAACACACATGCACACACAAATACACACACACACACACATATAAAAAAAAAAAAGTTCCCTTCTACAGATGCTACTGCTTTCCTTGAAAGTTTTCACTGGAAAAACAGATTCAGAATGGCCCCATGCTTTGCACAGGGTTCCAGATTCTGAACTCAGTTCTTCATGACTCTTATTTATTTCAGCCTGTCTTTTCTGTTCCCTCAGATTTCACTTTATTTGACCTCCTAATACCAGCAATTTAAAAAACAATAACAATAAAACAAAAATAGATAGTAAAGGGATAACTAGAGATCTACACATATACAACTGCTCAAAGGGACAGAGATGTCACTACCAAAACATCTAATAGAATCTTATGTTTTTATTACTAAACAAAATAATTACACACACATGCACACACTATGTAGCATTTGATATAGGAATAAATTACTCTATGTTCCTCAGTAGTGCCTAAGATTATCCACGATACTATAATTCAAGATTACATTGGTCACAAAACATATTCTGTTTATTTTTAAAGGCAGTAAACAGGTATGTTAGGGTATATTTATGGCATATCAATCAGTCAAAGATGAGTGGTTAACAGAGTACCCTGTGGTCAGATGAAATTTTGACCTATTGTATTTTATGTAGGCTATAGCGATTCAAAGTGTGTATTAGCATGCAAACTATTCCTACTACGAATAAACCTTTTGGTGTTTGTGTTGCTTAAACAAGCATTGCCCAGACTTATTTGACCTTGAAAGCCCTTTTATCCACTCTGAGAATATAAGCCATTGGACTATATTTTAGATGTCACTATTAAAAAATAAAAACAAAAACTAAATAAATTCTGGAAAAACATCAGAATATGTAAGATGCATTTTCTCCTTTTAAAATATTTAAAAAGAAATGTCCTGGTATTTAGTGAGGTACCTGTAGCATTTTCCTGGGTAACACAGTTCATTCACTAAACACATACACCTTTATCATTACACAGGATTCTGATTAAAAAGAAAATCAGTAATTTTAAGATAAAGTGATTGTTTAGATCTACATTCCAAATCTATTTGGATCTATTCTCCAGATCTATTCTCCAAGATCACCTAATAGGTAAAAGAGGTCAGAAAATTTTACTTTTATGTATTTAAATCATATCAGTGATCAAAACCCATCTTGGCTTTAGTATTAATGTAGAGCCTCAAAACTATGATCTCAGATTACTGCAACCTGCTTCCCCAGAGTAGAAATTTCCTTTTGTCTCCCAATCTTTATATATCATAATTTTCTGTCAATTTCTTCTTACAATAATTTAAAATAAGGCTTGCAATTATTTTATCATTACTTCACCCTCTATTTCATGAGAAAAGTAAGCAAAGGAACAAAAATTATGAAAAACAGTAATGTTGGTCATGTGAAGCATTGTACATTTTCTCATTTTCCCAGATTAAAACATTGGCACCTCTTTAATCTACAAGTCTGTCTGTTCCACTAACTTTCAAAATATTTGTGCTATCTTTAATGATCATATCTGTCCCTGAGACATGGGAAGACTGACTGGCCTGATGTGGTAATGATAATGCCAAAAAATGAATACTTTGTCTAAACTACAGTGCACATCAAAAAGAAGAAAAGAACGACACTAATTCTTGCATCTTAAATGATTACCACATCAAGAGATGCAACAGAGGGCTGGAGAGATGGCTTAGTAGTTAAGGCACTTGCCTGCAAAGTCTAATGACCCAGGTTCAATTCCCTAGAACCCATATAAGCCAGATGCACAAGGTGGCTCATGCATCTGGAGTTTGTTTGCAGTGGTTGGAGGCTGTGGCATGCCCAGTCTTTCTCTCTCTCTCTCTCCCTCATAAATAAATAAAAGAAACCCAACAGAAAGAGAATCAAAATGCTAGCACCTTTATGCCAGGCAGATTTGGTCTTTCTGTTGTGTATAGATGCAAGGAAGCATTTGAGGATAGTAGAATAGTGTTTTCACTGTCTACAGTGACCCAACAACCTATATCCTCTCCCCCCCCTTTTTATGACAAGCAACATTTGTCCATGAAAAACAGGTTAATGAATAAATGAAAGAATGTTGAGTACCATGGAGTGTATATAATACTAGCTACCTGCTGGCTATTTTGTAACTAGAAAGAAATCAAAGAGTCAGGGTTTGAGTAGCTCTTACTCCTCAATAGCCCAAAAGGTTTTGAAATTAAAGCAGTTAACAGAAGGTCCTGGTGATTCTTCATGGTCCACCCAATGACACTGGTCCCTAATGCATCTGTGAAAACACTTCTGGACCTCTTGTTCTTGGAACATTTTATCCAGGACATTGAAGCTTGATGAGAATCCTACTTCAGGTCTCAGAAAGTAGATAGCATTGTGCAGATTCCTGAGTTTGAGCACAGCAGAAACTTGGCAAAGTGCTTGACTGATTCTGCCAGGCCTCATATAAAGGACTAAATTTTTATTTCTACATGCCCTATTTTAGAGAAATTTTCTAGGGCATATTTTCATATCTCTCTCTCTCTCTCTCTCTCTCTCTCTCTCTCTCTGTCTCCCTCTCCTCTTTTGTCTTTTCTTCTCTTCTCCCTCACCCCCACCACTTCTAAAACTGCCATTGCTCTGTTGTCTGTGTTTGCTTTGATTCTACACACATGGTCTAGAGCATGGAAAAATCTGATATATCAACTATCTGGATTTGATGTCCTTCTCTGGTTGCTGCAATTCTGTACCTGTGACAAGATCCTTATTCCCAGAATGCCTCTAGAAATATGTTCCACTGTAAGACGTTCCAGTCTCCCAAGGAAAGTCAGTACAGAGAGCACTAGGATGGAGGAGACATTGAATGGGGCAGAGCTGAAATTGAGCACTGAATAGAAAGACTAGATTGTAGTAGAGAAAGGCACTTCAGGTTCAAATGAAGGTGTGAAACAGAGTGAGCTTTATGTACCAATGAGTATAAGCAATGATCTAACTACAGGAGGTACTGCTGAACTATTTTTAAATTGCCTTTGTTTATTAATCAGTTGGAATCACATGGACAATAGACAAGATCAAAGATACAATGCTGTAAAACACAATACAGTAATATCTTAAAAAAAAAAAACAAGAATGGAATTCACAGAAGCATTGGTTAAAGAAAGGGATAATTCAGCTCATAAAAGTAAATTCTCTTAAAGACTTGGGATAAGGATTGTGCAGGAAATCATTCTGCTGTCTTAGACCTGAGAGTCGAGGTGGAAATTCAATAATAAGAATGAAAGTTACAGTACTATGGGACAGACTCTATACTAGAAACCAAAGCCAAGGAGTATGAAAGGGCACAACTAACTAACCCAGCATGAAAAAGCCCTGAGAAGGTCTCACAGACAAGGCATAAAGTGGGCTCCATTACTAAGCCGAAATTAGGCACATTAGGAATACAGAGGACATTGCAATATTGGATCAGTATGGGTGGTGGTTTAAATTAGGTATCCTCCATAAACTCATGTGTTCTAAATGATTGGTCCTCAGCTGATGGTGGTTTGGAGGTGGGGTCTTGCTGGAAGTTTAAGGCTCAAGGTAGGCTATGGGGTGTTACAGCTCAGTTTCCTCCTTGTCAGAACTCAGCTTACTCTCTTGCTGCTTTCTGCCAACTGCTGTGTCAAGAACTGTTGTTCAGCCTCAGCTCTACCATCTTTTCTATGCCATGATGGAACTTCACTTCCAGACTATAATATGAAATAAACTCTTTTCTCTCATCAGCTGCTTTGGGGTTGAAGGTTTGTCCCAACACTGTGAATATCACTAAACAAACTTTATTTAACATAAAATGTGGGGGCTGGAGAGATGGCTTAGTGGTTAAGGTGCTTGCCTGTGAAGTCTAAGAACTCATGTTCAGATCTCCAGGCCCCACATAGCCAGATACAGTGATGCAAGCATGCAATGTTGCACATCTGCTATAAGGGGGCACACACGTCTGGAGTAGGCTGGAGGTCCTGGTGCACCCATTTGCCTCTCCCCCCTCTCTCTCTCTCAAAATAAATAAGTAAAATAACATCAAATGTAGAAACTATAAATATCCCATCAATATGAGTGGAAAATATTTTTATATTATCAAAACAAAAATCCCATTTAATAGTTGAAACAGTAATGGAATGCTAAAGTGAAGTCTTCTAAAGATCTATTCCTGATATAGATAGATAGATAGATAGATAGATAGATAGATAGATAGATATAGATATAGATATAGATAGATAGATAGATATAGATATAGATATAGATATAGATATAGATATAGATATAGATATAGATATAGATATAGATATAGAATGGACTCTAAAATGTTGGTATCACCCATGTTACAGTTCTGTCTATTACTTGAAGCTTGTCCCAATACAAGCAGTACTTGTCCAAGAAAAGCAACTGGGTCTTCTAAGAACAGTGTGTGTGTGTGTGTGTGTGTGTGTGTGTGTGTGTGTGTGTGAGATTTAAATGACCCTATTCCAAACTCCTTCCATTTAATTTAAATGACCCTATTCCCAGCTCTCCCATTCAAATAAATGACCCTCTTAAAACCCATCTACATCCCAAAGGCAGATGTTGTAAATGTCATCAGTCCTGTCACTGAAGGAAACAGGAAAGGTTTGCAGCTCATCTGAAATCCTAGTCCCCAGAGAAGTATTACTTTTTGACTGGATTAACATCTCTTTGAAAAAAATCTCCAATTTTTTGTCTGTCTTTATTTACCCTGTACAAACAACTGTGTTTCTAGAAATTTTAAATTCAGATGATAATGACAAGATGCTAATCAAAATACATAAAAGAAAAATCTGGAGATAGATGTCCAGGGAAGTCTTGTTATAGAAATTAATGAGTGAATGAGAATAAGCAGGCAAAATCCACTTCACAGAGAGGGAGAGAGCCTTTATTCATGCATGGACTTCTGCTGGCTAATGCCAAAAACCTGACAGAGTCCCTGAACTCAGGTTGAGCTGGACTTATATGCCTTTTATAATACTTTGTCTGAATTCTCCTGTGCTTAGAGAGGGGAGAGATTTACATCCATAAGTGTAGGGTTCCGTCAAGTAAGATTAAGTACAGGCAGCTGTCTCCTGTGATAAGGTAGTTCCATATTGTCCAAAGGGTCATGCTCAGAGTCACAGAATTCTTGTTAGCTACCATCAGAGGAATCTCCCCCACTGCAGTTTCAGAGAGAAGTGCAACATCTCTCACTTCATTGAAAGTCCTAGGTACATTTACATTTTTATAGATACATTTATTATATTCCATCTAAACTAATTTAAGATAGAAACATTAAATACATGGTATTGCTTTAATAGTTCTCCCCCCCTTTTGAAGTCTTGTCAATTTTATATAAAATACTTCAACCTTTATAAATTGGAGTCTTCTTGTTTCATTGGACTATAATAAACCCTTGGGCTGAGAGCATCTAGTGGTGATAAGTCTACTTAGGAGGTCCAAGATGCAGGGCCTAAATAATAATCCTAAGAAGATCTTTGTTAGTGGTCTGATCAGGGGCGCAGACCAGTTAGCCCATGACCCATAGCTGTCCCATGACAGGAGTTTATTAATTTTCTCTCCTTTTGCCACACTTTCTTCTCTGAAGTCTCTTCATAGTAAACAAAGGTTGTTTGTATAAAGCAGCATTCCTTATTTAAATAATCATTGTCTTCCTTTATCAGCTGTAAGCAGATTCAGGCCTCTCTGGTTTTGTATAACTATATCAGCCAGGCAAATTAACTGCTTTTGTAAGTCTATCAATGAGACCAGCTTCTGGGTGTGGTTAGAGCAGAGCTGCAGGTCTTTGGAGCATTCCTGATGTCTCTGCTGGGTGATTCAGAGTGGCTGATGTGGATATTGTTGTGCATTCCAAGACATGTTTCCTTCAGCTGTGTGAGCCTTTTTACCCAAGTGTGATGAATCCACAGAGTGGCACCTGTAACTTTAATAGCAGTTATAGTGACATATTACAGTATGGGGTCCTAGTTCCTTCTTCCAATCTTTTATTTAGATCATATTTCCAGGCTGGTGGGGGTGTGTCCAGTTTCCTAGGGGTAAGTGGATCTCCTTGTGTTACAGATTCCAAGGGAACACCTTCAAACAACCAGTATCATTAGTATTTTAAATCTTAAGTTTGGGATCCAGATTTGTTCCAGACACACCTTTTTTCTTGCTGGGACTCTATCCATTGTAGACAAGATTTAGGTCTGATTTTATGGGCCCACACATTTAAACCATTAAAAATTTTCCATGGACTCATGACTTTCTCATAATGTAAACTGTATTTATATTAGCTTTATAAATCCCCATAACCTTTTACCAACTTTAAGATAGTTCTAAAGCTTCACACCTCATCTGAGATTTAGGACTGTTTGATAACTATGAAACCTATAAAATCCAAACATGCTACATATTTTCACACTATGGAAAAGTAGGCACTTTCATTGTAATAAAGCATGAGGAGAGACTGGACCAATACAAATTGATAACCATTAGGTAAACATAATGAGAAATAACAATCTTTGGATTATCTATTCTACTCCTCCAATTGGGCTGATCACAGCTTGGTCAAACATCCCATCCTGAGCCATCAGCATAGGTTACATCTAGATTTTTCCTTCTTGAGTTATCTCCTTTTAAAGAATTTGTATTCTTACTCATTGCACCTTTCCTGGCTGAATCTTACCCTTAGGCATCAAGAACTCTAACAGAAATCTGTTTTCTTTTGGGAAACCTTGTAGGTCTCTCTGGTCAATAGCTCATTTTGAAGGTTAACTGCATGCTGGTACTGGGAGTTACAAGTCAGCACTAAGGAAGATGAAGGAAGAAAAAGATAGTTAATAAAAAAGAGAAAGAGAGCACAGAGAGGAGAGAGAGAGAGAGAGAAACAGGAAAAGATTAAGGTTAGTTTTCATGATGACCTCTCCAGGGCCCTGTGGTACAGGTGTTCCCTCTATGGGCCTGCTGAAGGATCAATGTTTTAGCTTATTGTTCAGAATATAGGATTTTATGATACCATTTCCATTTGGGTCCCTATTTGTGCGCTACAATTTGTGTCCCCCCACCATTACCCTCCCACTCTTATGCTCCCCCTTACCCTCCTCTCCTGTCCAACCCTCCCTGTTGTCTGGTCCTTGAGGTACTTATTAGGTATGACAGTATCTTGGGTAGATTCAGGTTAGGAGCCACAGATTAGTGATACCATGTGACAATTATCTTTCTGTAATTGGGTGAGCTCACTGAGAATGATCTGTTCCATGTTCGACCATTTTTCTTCAAATTGCTTTGTGTCATTTTTCCTTACTGCCGCATATAATTACATAGTGTAGATATAGCACATCTTTGTTACCCATTCTTGTAATGATGAACATATGGGTTGATTCCAGCTCTTAGCTATAATGAATTGAGCAGCTATAACCATGGTTGAGCAATTCTCTCTGATCTGATGCTTGGAGCTTTTAGGGTAAATGCCCAGTAAGGGAATAACTAGATCTGTTGGTAGGTCTATAGTCATCCTTTACAGGAGTCTCCATATTCCTTTCCATAGTGGTTGTACCATTTTACATTCCCACCAGCAGTGAATGAGGGTTCCTCTTTCTCCACAGCCTCAGCAGCATTTGTTTTCATTAGTTTTTTTAATGTTAGTTATCCTTATTGGGGTAAGGTGGAATCTCATAGTTGTTTTAATTTGCATTTCCATGATGATTAGGGATGTTGAACATTTTCTTAAGTCTATGTTTGCCATTTGTATTTCTTCCTCTGAGAACTCCCTGTGCAGTTCTCAGCCCCATTTTGTAATGGTTTTTTTGACATTTTATTGTTTAGGCTTTGGAGTTCTTTGTAAATTCTAGAAATTAGGCCTCTGTCAGTTGTATAGCTGGCAAAAAAAAAATTTCCCCTTCTGTGGGTAATCTGTTGGCTTTGGTTATTATATATTGGTCTGTGGAAAAAACTTTACAGCTTCATGAGATCCCAATGGTTGAGTGATTGTTTAATTTCCTGAGCTGCTGGGGATTTGTTCAGGAAGTCTTTTCCCACTCCTAGTGCCCTCCTGCCAAACCCGCATGCACCCGAAAGGTCTTGCATTTCCTTCTGAGCCAGGTGAGGCATGTTTACTCGGATGCCATCTTGACCATCTCTTGGTAAAGTTATTTTAACTATAGCTAACTTTCTGGATTTCCTCTTATTGTTGTCCAAATCCAGCCCATAAGAGTAAAAATTTTGTAATTCCTTAATATCCATTTCCAGTGTAGAGAAGTGAGATTAAATTAACATCCCTTCTGTAAATTATTATGGGTTGTAACTCTTAAAAGGAATGATGTAGATATATCAGTTAGGCTCAAAGGCCAACAAAGACTGACCCAACTTTATAAAGAACTATTTTCTTCTAACCACAGAACTGGTCCCAGATACCTCTAAGTTAAAAGATATTGAACTGTTTAAAATTACATTATTAGTGAGTATTGTTATTAGGGAATATTAAATTCCCATAACCAAAATTCAAGTCTTAGTAAATCCAATTTTATTCTTAGATATTGCTGTATTTCTATTGATTTTTATAAAAGTTGTTTTCAAACAGAACTTTAGAGTCATGTTTTTAATTAATTTCTGACTGGATGTTCTTTTGTTCATAACAACAAAATTTGTTCCTTTAAAATATCATTATCTTTTTTCAGGGAAGCCTGCAATAATTCCCATTTAGAGTTATGCCTCAATGTTAAACTTTTATGTTTTCCCAATGAACAAACTGCTGTTTTGATATAAACAAAATTTCTTTTTCTCTCTCTAATCCTCTTTCTATCTGAATGTTCTCTATGTTTTCCCAATACTATATATATATATATATATATATATATATATATAATTTGATATCATATCATTCATGTTAGACAAAGCCTTATTTAATAGGGAAATTCATTTCAACAGACAACATTAGGCCCAATAATACAAAGCTCATAATATTATGGTTTTATAAAACTTGACAAAAATAATCAAACCTTTAGTCTTTCTAGCTTGACATCCTTTCATATCTCCAGATCTTTTACCTGTACTAAGTAAGTAGAGTACTTTTATTTATTAGTCTCTTAATTTTAATTAACTTTTTCTAAGTTAATGTCTTTTTTATAGACAAAACTTTTTTCCCTCACCTGCAATTTTCATTTTTGACTTTGGATATAATATTTGTCTGTGTCACTTGTAAATGTCATGCCACATACAGATAGTTTGTATAAGGCAATAGCTAGGATATGGGTGCTAATACACTTAATATAATCCAGGGAATTGATGGCTCTAATAAGCACCCTTTTTCTGAAGAGTGGGTTCTGTGCCTCTCCAGCATACAAAAACTGAAGTTCCTAAGAGCTACACCTGTATTACTAGAACTTTATCTTCAGCAGTTAAGGAGAATTGATTGCTGACTTTCCAGAGCCTAATAATCTTGGGTTATATTTGCCACATAGAATGTTTTTCTGTATGTAACCTGGCATCTCTGTGACCAACTGAGACATCTGTTGCTCTGGGTTATAATTCCCATCGTTGGTTAATTTACAAAACCAGTTAGGATCTTTTGGTCCCTTTTAAATAATTTAATAGCAAATAACAAAGAAAGGTACCATACTTGGCAGATTCAAGATGACCTTTTGTCCATGTATTGGTGTAATTAAAATAGTTTTATGTTCCCTCAGTACAAAAGAAAACTACACTAAAAGGAAAAAGAATCTCTTAAACACATATTTCCAAGTGGTAAATTTTGTGACAATTTCCCTTTTCTAATCAACCTTAGAATGGCTGATGTTCGATAGCATTTTATTTTCCTTGCAAGTCTTCTGAAGATCCATCTCTGTTTATTTACTGTTTCTGGTCTTTTTCCCATTATTTACTCAGTGGGGTCATGAATGCATCAGCCAGTGTCTTTGGGGGAACAATGTCTTACAGTCCTCCGCTCTACCAGCTGAGCTATTGAAGGGAGTGGGGAACAATGTCTTAGAGTACTCCTTACCACCTTATCATAAGGCTTCAACATAACTGAAGGATTTATGGACCACTGACCTCCATGGAAAAATTCTTTTGGACCATAAAACTTACAAGCTCACAGATAGCCAGATTTGGCATTGGAGTTATCAGGCCACCTGGGGAACAGCTTTAATCCCCTCTCAACTGGCAATTAGTAAAAAGGAAGAGAATTTATCTTCCCATTATCCACTCTCAAGGAAAAGTAAACAGCCAGAAGTTTAATTTTATCTCCATCCCCCTCCATCTTGGACTGCAATGACCCCCCACACACACACACATACACATCTCTAGTGTTTTAACTTCTTCTGATGGAGCTTCACCACTGGGGAGCACAATGAGACAGCATAACCGCTCAGCCCCCCCCGCAGTGAGACTTGCATTGCAGTTTGCCTCCTTCTCCCCGAGCCTGATCATCCATTTGTACAGGCTAATGGAGACAAAAGGTACTGAAACAGCTAGAGCAAATTCTTTCACAATTTCTATAAGTTCTCCTTGGGTCCACAAGGACACCTCTAATAGCTTGGGACCCACCCCAACACCCAACATTTTAAATCAACTTCTAGCACTGGGGAAATAGCAAGGACCAGGGGCCCAGGAACACAGTAGCATTGGCACAAGCCGCACCAAAGCCACTCTTCCAGTTCCCTTCCCAAGAGATTTGAGCATATGGCTCACCCTCTGCGCCATTCATAGGCTCCTAGGTCTGCCAGGCCTCATCCTGAGATCTCAGGCCTTTTCCAGGCTCTGCTGAGGGGGCAGAGACCCTGGGCAAAAATCGTTCACAGCCTCAGACAATGACACTCTCTCTCTCTCTCTCTCTCTCTCTCTCTCTACTAGGAGACATCATAATGCCTCCCCCTTTACCTGCCTACTCATGGGTTCAGGGCTGTCATACACATTTGCATACACACATACATTAAGAGGCATTACAGTGCCTCCCCCTTCTTGTGTTTTCTTCCAAGTTTCAGTGACACATGACAGACAAGGGATGGAATTGCCACCTCAGAAGAAAGACATTCAGATGCTTATCTGGCCATGTCCTGGAGGAACTTTGGCAGTGCTTGGCCATCGAGGGTTCAGCTTGTGATTGTGATTGGATTGCATACTATTCCAGTCCCACCATGAGTCTTTGTTTCCTATACTGTACACTTGTCATTCTTTACTGTATCATTTGAGGTTCATAACTGAAGCATACTGACTATGTAGAGGAAGGAATATGTACATGTGTGTATATGTGTGTGTGTGTGTGTGTGTGTGTGTGTGTGTGTGTTTTGAGGGTCATATAGAAAGAAATTCTGGACAGAAAGAAACAGATTGACTCTCCAATAGATGATACCATATATATATAATTTTAATATTTTATTTTTATTTATTTATTTGAGAGAGTGATACATAAATAGGCAGGTAGAGAGAGAGACTGGGAGCACCAGGGCCTCCAGCCACTGGAAACAAACTCCAGATGCATGCACCCCCTTGTGCATCTGGCTTACTTGGGTCCTGGGAAGCTGAACCTGGGTCCTTTGGCTTTTCGGGCAAGTGCCTTAATCGCTAAGCCATCTCTCCAGCCCTGATATATATATATTTTTTATACTACTGAAACCATCCCAAAGGCCAGTGGCACAGAACATATCCCTGCCTCTCCAAAGGCTTCTAAAATGAGCTCTTTATGGCTTTTAACATTCTCTGTTCTTAAGGACCAGTGATCACCAGTGGAGGATATTATACAATTCACAAGCCCAAGTTTAGGTTTGTTTAAAAATATTTAGGAGCGCTGGAGAGATGGCTTAGCGGTTAAGGAGCCTGCCTTCTAAGCCTAAGAATGCCTGTTCAATTCTCCAGGTCCCACATTTAACCAGATGCAAAGTGATGCAAGGACGCAATGCTGAATTTGCCCACAAGGGGGCACACACATCTGGAGTTCATTCACAGTGGTTGAGAGGCTGCTGACATACCCATTCTCTATCTTTCTCTTTCTGATTCTCTCAATATATATATATGAATAATAAAATAAAAGAGAAATTTAAAATTCCTAGCTATACTAATACTTAATTTATAAATCATATTCCCTTTGTAATAATGAGATAGTTCAGCCATTGAACTAGAATAAAGCAACTGGTGCATTAATTGTAACTCATGCATTATAATGACCCTTTGTTTTCATTTAGAATATATACTATTGCTGTTATTTGTATTGTTTTCAGAAACTACAAAAATGAACACATTAAACTAAATTCTGATTTACTAAAGCCACATGTGGGGAGTGCTGATGTCTGCAAGGTATTAGGTTGAATTCCTAGATAGTAATGGTTCTCCAAGAGATTATAATGCATTGCTCAAGAAAAGTACATGTAGGCAATAAGATCTTAGTGGCAGGCTGGTTTCTCTTCTCAGAATGTCTCCAGTGGACATTACCTGGAGAGAGAATGAAGATGGGAGAGAACCACGAGAGAATACAGTGGGACAAAAGTTATTAGCTTTGACAAGCTTTTTCAAAAGACATTCTTTGGCACCAAGCCAGGAGTGTATTAGTCAGGGTTCTTTAGAGGAACAGAATGGACAGAATGAATTGTATTAAAAGGGGATTTATTGGATTAGCTTACACAGTCCAGCAATAGCAGGTTGCAGGTCCGAGAGTCAAGAAACCCGGTAGCTGCTCAGTCCATGAGGCTGGAGGCCTCAGCAGTCCAATCCGGCACTGAAGGCCTGGAGGCTTCCTGGAGAGACGCTGCTCTTCAGTCCACCCTGGTCTTCAGTCCACACTGGAGAGCAGCAACACCAAGCAGCAGGTACCAAGCAGAAAACACCAAGCAGCTAGTAGCACCGGCAGCCAGGTGGGAGAGAGAGAGCCTTTCTTCCCAGAGCTCCTTTTTATCAACCAGCCCCCTCCTCCAAGAGGGGCCGCCCACTCTGGGCTGCCCACTCTGGGGGAAGGATTCTTCCTTTAGTTAATCCTTCCTAGAGGCAGCCTCAGAAACACACTTATGAGGAATGTCTGTGGATTCCTAAACAAATCAAGTTGACACAAACTTAACCATCACAAGTCCACCCCTTGTCAACTTGACACCAAACCATATATCTTTACATTCTACTTAATTTCCAAATGAAGATAGTAACAAGGTCATAATTCCACCTAACATGATATAACTATCCCTCGTACAACCGGAAACGCACAATCATCCCCCCCCCACACACACACACAAAGCAAGTTCCTTGAGGAAGGCTTAGTCTCATATAATAAGTCAAATATAAATTCAACAGTGGTTAACTAGCAATATGATCTTAATCAGTATTAATTACCTAATAGAGAAGTAGAGGAAGAACAAAACATCTTAATATTGGTGTACATATGTACAAACACTCTTAACAAGGTAAGACAGGAACACTCATGGCAATTACAGACCACGTTTTTGTAACTGGTCCCTTGGCCTTAGCTGGTATTTGTTACTGCCTTCTTCTACTACCCATTCAGTATTTCCTCCACCTTCAGCAAGCACCTCAGCAGGTCTTGGTTCTTTACCTGGAGGGGTGACCCATACCTTCATTCCTGAAGGATCTGGGCCATTTATCACACTGCCTTGATTGGGTTGTTGCAGTTGTCCATTGATTTTGATAACAGGGTATGGTAACACCAAGAGACGCCCTAGAGAATCTCCAGCACTCCAGACATACTCTTCCTTACCTCCATTGTGGAGGAGCAGTCCAATTTCCCCCTGGTAATCTGGATCAATTACCCCTGCTAACACTGTAACTCCTTTCTCAGCCTGTGCACTCAAGGGCATCAGGAGCCCAAAGTGGCCAGGGGGAAATCTCAGCTTCCAGTTCAATGGAATGTTCTTTGTGCCTCCTGGCAAAAGCACTCCCCCCTCTGGAACCAAGACCTCTAGGCCAGCAGAGCATAAGGTTGTGGGTACAGGAAGCAAAAATTTGGCTAATGGGTCACTTGGGGTGATGGTAAGTGGTACCATTCCCATTTCCACCCCTTGATTCCTGGACCCATGAATCCGGGCTATAGGAGAAACTGCACCATATATAGGACGCTGATTCAGAGCATATACAGCCTGCTGGAGGACACGCCCCCAGCCCTCCAAGCTATTTCCACCTAGTTGGCACTGCAGCTGTTTCTTTAAAAGGCCATTCCACCGCTCTATCAAGCCAGCTGCTTCAGGGTGGTGGGGCACATGGTAAGACCAGTGAATTCCATGATCATGAGCCCACTGCTGTACTTCCTTGGCTGTGAAGTGAGTTCCTTGGTCAGAAGCAATGCTGTGTGGAATTCCATGACGGTGGATAAGGCATTCTGTAAGCCCACAGATAGTAGTTTTGGCAGAAGCATTATGTGCAGGAAAAGCAAATGCATACCCAGAATAAGTGTCTATTCCAGTAAGGACAAAACGCTGCCCTTTCCATGATGGAAGAGGTCCAATATAGTCGACTTGCCACCAAGTTGCTGGCTGGTCGCCCCGTGGAATACTACCATATCAGGGGCTCAGAGTTGGTCTCTGCTGCTGGCAAATTTGGCACTCAGCAGCAGCCGTAGCCAGGTCAGCCTTAGTTAGTGGAAGTCCGTGTTGTTGGGCCCATGCATAACCTGCATCCCTGCCACCATGGCCACTTTGTTCATGGGCCCATTGGGCAATGACAGAGGTGGCTGAGGAAAGAGGTTGACCACTGTCCACAGAATGTGTCAGCTTATCTACTTGATTATTAAAGTCCTCCTCTGATGAGGTCACCTTCTGATGAGCATTAACATGGGACACAAGTATCTTTATATCCTTTGCCCATTCAGAGAGCTCTATCCACATACATCTTCCCCAAATGTCCTTTTCACCAATTTTCCAATCATGCTCCTTCCATGTCCCGGACCATCCTGCCAAACCATTGGCCACAGCCCAGGAATCAGGGTATAACCGCACATCTGGCCATTTTTCTTTCCAAGCAAAATGCACAACCATGTGTACTGCCCGTAATTCTGCCCATTGTGAAGACTTCCCTTCACCACAGTCCTTCAGAGTTGTCCCAGAAAGGGGCTGTAATGCTGCAGCTGTCCACTTCTGGGACGTGCCCGCATAGCATGCTGAACCATCTGTAAACCATGCCCTGGTCTTCTCCTCTTCAGTCAACTGATCATAGGGCACACCCCATGATGCCATAGGTGCATGCTTTGGGACAGAAGGCATTGAAACAGGAGTAGCAACCATAGGCATTTGGGCAACCTCCTCATGTAACTCTCTTGTGCCTTCAGGGCCTGCTTGAGCCCGATCACGGATATACCACTTCCACTTGATGATGGACTGCTGCTGTGCACGTCCAACTTTATGGCCTGGTGGGTCAGATAACACCCAGCTCATAATGGGCAGTTCAGGTCGCATAATAACTTGATGGCCCATTGTCAAGCGTTCAGTTTCTATTAAGGCCCAATAGCAAGCCAAGAGCTGTCTCTCAAAGGGAGAATAATTGTCTGCAGATGATGGCAGGGCCTTGCTCCAGAATCCCAAGGGCCTCTGGTGTGATTCACCTATGGGGGCCTGCCAAAGGCTCCAAACAGCATCCCTATCTGCCACTGACACCTCAAGTATCATTGGATCTGCTGGATCATATGGCCCAAGTGGCAGAGCCGCCTGCACAGCAGCCTGGACCTGTTGAAGAGCCTTCTCTTGTTCTGGGCCCCACTGAAAACTAGTAGCTTTCGAGTCACTTGGTATATGGGACAGAGTAACACACCCAAGTGAGGAATGTGCTGTCTCAAAATCCAAATAGGCCCACTAGACGTTGTGCTTCCTTCTTAGTGGTAGGAGGGGCCAGGTGCAACAACTTATCCTTCACCTTAGAAGGAATGTCCCTGCAAGCCCCACACCACTGGACTCCTAGAAATTTCACAGAGGTGGAAGGTCCTTGAATTTTGGATGGATTTATTTCCCATCCCCTGATGCGCATATGCTGTACCAGCAACTCCAGAGTGGCTGCCAGCTCCTGCTCATTCAATCCAATCAGCATAATGTCATCGATATAATGGACCAATGTGACACCTTGTGGAAGGCACAGACGATCAAGATCCCTGCGAACTAAGCTATGACACAGGGCTGTAGAGTTAATATAACCTTGAGGTAACACAGTAAATGTGTACTGCTGACCTTGCCAGCTGAAGGCAAATTGCTTCTGGTGGTCCTTATGGACAGATATGGAGAAGAAGGCATTCACAAGATCAATAGCTGCATACCAGGTACCAGGAGATGTGTTAATCTGCTCAAGTAAAGAAACCACATCTGGTACAGCAGCTGCAATTGGAGTCACCACCTGATTAAGTTTCCGATAATCCACTGTCATTCTCCAAGATCCGTCTGTCTTCTGAACAGGCCAAATAGGGGAGTTAAAGGGGGATGTGGTGGGAACCACCACCCCTGCATCCTTCAAGTCCTTTATAGTGGCATTAATCTCTGCAATTCCTCCAGGGATGCGATACTGTTTCTGGTTCACTATTTTCCTTGGTAGAGGAGCTCCAATGGCTTCCATTTGGCCTTTCCAACCATAATGGCCCTCACCCCACAAGTCAAAGAACCAATGTGGGGTTTTGCCAGCTCTAAGTATATCTATCCCAATTATGCATACTGGGACTGGGGAAATAACCACAGGATGAGTTCGGGGACCCACTGGACCTACTGTCAGTCTAACATTTGCCAAAACTCCATTGATCACCTGACCTCCATAAGCACCTACTTTAACTGGAGGGCCACGATGCCGGTTAGGGTCTCCTGGAATCAATGTCAATTCAGAGCCAGTATCCAGTAAGCCCCGAAAAGTCTGATTATTTCCTTTTCCCCAGTGTACAGTTACCCTAGCAAAAGGCCGTAGGTCCCTCTGAGGAAGGATAGGACTAAGCTTAATATTGAAACTTTTGGGGATTATGGGAGGGTCCGTTCTCAAAGGGACCCGGCCACCCCTTCAATCAAGGGGTTCAGGATCTGTAAACTGGCTCAAGTCTGGAAACTGGTTAAGAGGCCTTGATTCTCTGTTGCTATAATTCAAAGTGGCCTTTGGGTTCTTTGCTCTGGAACTTTTCTGCTTATACAGATCAAGCAGGAACTTAGTAGGCTTTTTATCTATTTCACTTCTGGGAACACCATGATTAAGCAGCCAGTACCAAAGGTCTACACGAGTCATACTGTTACGAGCATTGTTTTGCCTGCGCTGTCCATTACGGTAAACACGCTCACCTTGCCTTTGGTGATTCAGTGCTGATACTTGGCCCTTGTTACCCCGAGAGCCAGTTAGACCCATTGCATCTAAGTCACCTAATGCAGCAACTGCGGCTCCCACTGTGATGTCTTCTTTACATAAAAGACCAATGATTGGGGACTTTAAGTGTGCTGGTGCTCCCCTCACAAATCTGTTTCTTATAGTCTTTGTGAAGGGCACATCTTCTGCACGCTCCCTTTGCGGGCTTAAAGATGAGTTTACATGGTAAATCCACTCCAGCATTCCAAGTTCTCTGAGCCTTTTAATCCCTTCATCAACATTAAGCCAAGGGATATCAGGCAGCTCAAGCTCATTCACAGTAGGCCATCTTTGGATCCATACTTCAGCCAACCAATCAAATAAACTCTTGGCACCTCTTCCAACTGCATGAGCTGCAGTGTTAAATCTAAAATCTCTGGTTAGTGGGCCCATTTCAATAAATTCAGCTTGATCTAATTTTATATTCCTTCCTCCATCATCCCACACCCTTAAAATCCATTCCCACATATATTCCCCATGCTTCTGCCTGTACAAGTTAGAAAGCTCCTGAAGTTCTTTAGGGGTGTATCTCACTTCCTCTTGAGTCACGCTTTCTAACTCCCCTTTAGGGGCATGCCTAGCCTTACGCCTAGGCCTCGAGGCAAAGATGGGTGGGCTCTGAGAAGCATCAGCACATCCTGCAGGGAGGGTCATTACTGCTTCCTCAGACAAAGAAGGAGTGATTCCCTTAGGAAGTGGGGGTGCACCTGCAGCTAAAGGAGGGGAAGCCACATTCTCATGCAAAACAACTTCTTCAGAATCTGAGAGTTCAATGTCCCCAGATTCTTCAGGGTCTTCCCATACATCCCCATCCCAAGTCATGGGATCCCACTCTTTTCCAACCAATGCCCTCACTTTAACTTCTGATAGTTTGTGAGGCTGGGAATTGAGCTTACGCTGCAAGTTAGCCAATCTTACAATGAGAGCTTGAGTTTGGTTTTCTGCAATTCGAGCCCTGTTCTGACTAGACAGGAGATTTTCCTACAGGGCACCCTTAGAAACCTTCAGATCATGTACTTGGGTCTTAAGCTTGGAATTTTCCTTTTGGAGCTTCTGCTTTTCTCTCAACAGTTTATCTAGAGATGCCAGAAGAAACCATCCAGCATCATCATTCATCTTACTTTTCCACAAATATTCAAAAGTTCTAGATACAGAGTCACTAAATTCCTTGCTCCTCACAAGATATGACTCAGAATCACTAAATACATCTATCTCACAGAGTTCGTTAAATAGTTCACACCATGGATTATTAGTGCCCTCCTTATTACCACTTAAAGTGCTCTCCTTATTACCAGCAGAGCCTTTAGTGGTACTAGAGTTGGAGAACCAACTCCACAGAGCACCAAGCCTACTAGGGAAATCCATCCTTACAATTCTGTTTCTCTAGAACCACTCCTGGTACCAGAATCTGTATTAGTCAGGGTTCTTTAGAGGAACAGAATGGACAGAATGAATTGTATTAAAAGGGGATTTATTGGATTAGCTTACACAGTCCAGCAATAGCAGGTTGCAGGTCCGAGAGTCAAGAAACCCGGTAGCTGCTCAGTCCACGAGGCTGGAGGCCTCAGCAGTCCAATCTGGCACTGAAGGCCTGGAGGCTTCCTGGAGAGACGCTGCTCTTCAGTCCACCCTGGTCTTCAGTCCACACTGGAGAGCAGCAACACCAAGCAGCAGGTACCAAGCAGAAAACACCAAGCAGCTAGTAGCACCGGCAGCCAGGTGGGAGAGAGAGAGCCTTTCTTCCCAGAGCTCCTTTTTATCAACCAGCCCCCTCCTCCAAGAGGGGCCGCCCACTCTGGGCCACCCACTCTGGGGGAAGGATTCTTCCTTTAGTTAATCCTTCCTAGAGGCAGCCTCAGAAACACATTTATGAGGAATGTCTGTGGATTCCTAAACAAATCAAGTTGACACAAACTTAACCATCACAAGGAGTATGCATGTCCATCATTCTATGTGCTACTATTCTCTGTCTCATTTTAGAGAGAACTATACATGTGCAACAGCTACTAGAAAAAGTGGTTCTGATATGGATAATAGTGGTCTTGCCCCTCTGTTCATATCATTCAACTATACTGAAAGTTACCCTTCATTAAGCATATCACCAAGAGTGATAAGAAAAATTAGTTGTATTTTAAGCAAGGCAACCTCCTTGCCACAATCCACTCTTTACCCTGGTGGAAAAGCATGCAGGTGCTTTGGTGGAACATACTCACCAGGAATATTTTCTAAAGAAATAACAAACTCTTTATTTTATTCAGAGATTTAAAAAAAGGCTGTCTTAAGGTGGATTGATAAAGGGACAGAGAAGCAGAGATATAGCATTAAACCTTTTTGAACTTTTTTTAATTTACAACTTCATAATTATAGATGATAAAGCATGTTGGTTCCCTCTATTTCCCAACTTTTCCCTTGACAAATCCACTCTCCATCATATCCCCTCCCTCTCTCAATTAGTATTTCTTTTATTTTGATGTCATCATCCTTTCCTCCTATTATGAGGGTCTTGCAAAGGAAGTGCTAGGCACTGCGAGATCATGAATATCAAGGCCAATTTGTGTCTGAACGATTCTATTATAAGCAGTTCTACCTTTCCTTTGGCTCTTACATTCTTTCTGCCACTTCTTCTGTAATGGACCCTGACTCATGAAAGGCATAATAGAGATTTTTCAATGCTGAACACACCACTGTCACTTCTCAGCACCATGATGTCTTTTGAGTTATCCCAGTGGTTACCACCATCTGAAAAGAGAAGTTTCTCCAACCAAACGTGAGAGTAACCTTAATATATGGGTATGAGCTTTAAGAAAAGTGTTTACAGCACAATATGGTGGGCTTAATACAAGCATTTAGCCAGACAAGATGAGGTGTTACATTCCTAGGACTCATGACCTCCCTCTGGAATAGGCTTTTGAATAGGTTTTCTGTACCAGGCATGTATTCCCTCCTATGTAGCAGGCCTCTAGTCCAATTAGAAAGTGGTTGTTTTCCCTCATAACAGACATGCCACTATGGCACCTGCTTGGTCATTTTGCCTGGCTAGCCAAACTTCAGGTTTGCAGTGTCCACTGTTTTCACTGCTGATGACTTCTTTCTCCCCTGGGGATGCATGCAGCATAGCTTTTTCTAGCTTTCTGTCAGTTAATCCACAGGGAGGAGGTTTTCAGCTCAGCTCTAGTTTGATTTCTCAGTGGCCTTTCAGCCCAAGCATGTGGAGTCTTCAGCAATAGGGTCTTACCATCTATTTCTGGTGGCAAAGCAAGAGCCTTGGCAATGGTCTGTAATGTTTTGGGAGCATCAGGGACCTCCTTGGACAACAACTCACTGAAAGGTATCCCATCCCTGGCACTGAAATTTTTCTAGTAAGAGTCTATGGCTTCTGGTTGTGACATTATCCAAAAAAGTAGGTTTCCATATGGCTTATTTATAGAATCTTGAATTTTAATTAACCATTCCCCCATCCTTATTTTATTCAATCTCTTCCCATGACCTCATTTAGGCCATTGCACTCCCAGTAATCTGTTCATCTACTTAATATAATACCATCCCCTTAAGTTCTCCCTTCTGCTCCCTCCCTTATAGCCCTTTTCTAGCATACTGGATTCTGCTACCAATTTTTACTTTAAGTCTCATACAAGTCTAATAATTTTTACCTAGGCTCCATATACAAAAAAGAGCATTCAACATTTGGCTTTCTGGGCCAGGGTTACCTCACTTAGTATAATCCATTCCAGATTCATCTACATATAGATGGATAAAAATAAATTCTTGTCTCTCTTCCATGAACAAGGACCAAGTCCAAATTGATCAAGGACCCTAATATCAAACCTAAAACTCTGACAATTTTAGGGGAAACAATAGGGGAAGCACTTCAACATATTGACATTTTCATAATCTCTGTTCTTCCAGTCTAAGAACATGGATGTCTTTCCATTTCTGAGTGTCTTCTGCAATTTCTTCTTCAGTGTTTTGAAGTTTTCTTTGTAGAAATCCTTCACTTCCTTAGTTAGGTTTATCCCAAGGTACTTTAACTTTTTTGAGGCAATTATGAATGGGAGTGATTCCCCGATTTCATCCTCAGCATGTTTTTTTGTTAGTTTATAGGAAATGTACTGATTTCTGTGTGTTTATTTTATACATCCTTCTATGTTGATAAAAATGTTTATCAGCTCTAACAGTTTGCTGGTAGAGTTTTTAGGGTGCTTTATGTATACAATCATATCATCTGCAAGAGAAGGAGAAATACAGCATTGCACATTTTTAATTGAAATTTAGTTTACTTCTAAAAGGAAGCTAAATTCTAGATGGAAAGCTTGTTATGTATATATGACCTTTAGATTTATCATTTTTATTAGCATATGTCTATTTTATTCAGTACTGGGTTTCAAAATGAAATCTTCATACACATATATAATGTACTTTAACCAGATGTCTCCTATATTTCTCATACTCCTCCTTCTCTCCTTTCCCCCACATCATTAGTTCCCTTTATTCCCCTAGAGTCTTGCTATCACCTTCATCTCATCTATCGGTTAATGATATGATCCATCAATATATAAAAACTATTTCCACAAATGAGAAAAGATATGTCATGTTAACTGAAGGTCTTCAAGTCAACATTACAGGCATACTTGTGTATTGGTGTTTATTGTAGCACTATGCCCTATAGTTAAGCTATGGAATCAACCTTGGTATATACCAGCAGAGAATGTGTAAAGAAAATATGGCATATGCCCATAATGGTTTTTGTCAGCCTAAAAAGGATTGATTAAGGTAATTTACAAGAAAATGGATGAAACTGAAGATTATCATTTTAAGGAAATTAAGCCAGACACAGATAAACAGTCCTAATATTTTTAGTGAGCAGTTCAACAATGTAATCAGGGTAAATGTTTTCAAATACCAAGCTGACAAGTTAATTGGTTACAAACAGACAACCAGCATGCACAATAACCCATGAGATCTATGCAAAGAAATCATCTCCCACCAAGGAAGACCTATGTCCTCAAATTTGCCATAATTTCCTAACAATAATATAGAGTGACATGTCCATTTTCTCAATTGTCCTCTCTTTTATTCCTCAGTAAGTTAAGAAGAGTGCAAATTGATATATTGCTGTGATTAAAATTTGCTATTCAGTATCCCACACAGGAATAGACAAAAGCATCTTATTGCATTTCTGATCATTGTACATGATATCATACTTCTTGAGTTTTGAGAGAATGACTCATTTCATAGTGTGATAAAACCTACACACTCAAGCTTTGCACCATAGTTGTTGGAATTACCTTCCAGGGAAAGGACTACTGAATGGTGGTCAGGCTATCAGAGGCTGAACTTGAACTCTTGGATTCATAACAATCATTTAAGAGTTATAGCCTCCCTACTTACTTAACTAAAGTAAATATGTTGGATTTGATTATTTCTAAGACTATTCAGATTATATTCACTATCTTTATCATTGCTGGGACAAAATACCTGACCAGAAGTACATTATGGAAATAAAAGGTTTAATTTAGCTTAATGTTCTAACGAGTAGTGTTCATCATGGAAGGAAAGCATGAGAGGAGCAGAAAGCTGGTGTTACATCATCTCATTAGCAGGGAAGATGTAAAGAGAACAGCATGGAGGTCTAACTATAACACTTCAAGGCTCAACCCCTCAGTGACAAACTTCCTGCTAAAGGTTTCACAATTTCCCAGAACAGCTCCACCAGCTGGTGGTTAAATATTCAAAACTTGAGCCTATTCGAGTATTTTACATTCAAATAACCCCACAGTTTCACTATTTATTTCTAATTGTAATATTCTTAAGGTAACTCCAAAATTTAGTCATTTTTCTCAAATAACAGTATACCATAAATAAGAGGATCTCAGTATATATTTATCAAATTAGTGAGTGCATAAATTGATGGCTAAGCAGAAGAGAAATGCTAATAGTTTGTATTAATTGCATCATCCTTGGTAACCTATAGTCTATTGGCTTACAGTTCAGTAATAGCATAGATTACCTTTCCTTGCTCTTTACAAATTTTTCTGTGAGGTTAAACCTGTATAAAAATGAATGTTGGATTCAGCTCACACACAAGACTATATATTTGTAACTAGGATCCACATATTAGAAAGAACATGCAACATTTGGGTTTCTGAACCTGGGTTACCTCACTTAGTATAATACTTTCCAGATCCATCCATTTCCCAGAAAATTTCATAATTTCATTTTTCTTTAATGCTGAATACAACTCCATTGTGTAAATGTACCATATCTTTATTATTCATTCAAAAATTGGTTGCAGAGGCCAGTAATCTAGAAAAGGGTTATAAAGGAGGGAGGAGAGGGAATGACTTAAGGGGGTGATATTGTATATATGAAAATAGAAGAACAGATTACAGGCAGGGGAAAGGCCTAAGCGAGGCCAGGGGAAGAGAATGTGTAAAAGAAGGGTGAGGGGAAGGGTCAATCAAAATTCAAGATATTCTGAATAAGACTTATGTAAACCTACTTTTTTGAATAATGGCACATCCAGAAGCTATAGATTGTTACTAGAAAATTTTCAGTGCCAGGGATGTCCCTGTTGCCTCTAAAACATTACAGGCTATTGCCAAGGCCCTTAGTTTCCCTTAAGAAACAGATGGTAAGACCCTGTTGCTGAAGACCTCACTTGCCTGAACAGCAAGACCACTTGAAATCAAGCTGGTGCTGAGCTCAAAACCTTCTCCCTATAGACCAGCCAACAGAAAGTTAGAAAAAGCTGCATTTCATGCAGCCATATGGGAGACAGAAATCATCAGCAGTAAAACAGTGGACACTGGAAACCTCAAGTTTGGCCAGACAGGCCAAATGACAGAACAGGTGCAATAGTGCCATGTCTGCTCTGGGGAAACCAACTGCACCCTAATTGGACTGAAGGCCTGCTCTGTGGGAAGGAATACATGCCTGGTACTGAAAAACCTAATTAAAAGACTATGGCAGGGGAGGTTATGAGCCTTAGGGGTATAAAGCCTGCTCTTGTCTGGCTAAATGTATATATTATCCCCACCAAGCTGCCCTGAAAGCACTACACTTAATGATCATATTCACATATTAAGGTTACTCTCACTTCTTGTTAGAGAAGCTTCTCTTTTCAGATGGTGATGACCACTGGGATGACCCAAAAGGCAACATAGTGCTGAGAAGAAGGGATGGAGGAGTGTCCTGCACTGAAACATCTCTGTCTCACCCTCCAAGGCTCAGATTCCATTTTAGAAGAGGTGGTGGAAAGTATTTAAGAGCCAAAGGAAGGGTACAAGTCCTTACAATGCAACTGTCCAGACAGAAATTGGCCTTGATATCCATGACCTTGCAGTGCTTAGCAATAACTTCACATGACCCTCATAATAGGAGAAAAAGATGATGACATCAAATTAAAAGAGAGCCTAATGGAGAGAGGGAGGGGATATGATGGAGAGTGGAGTTCTGAAAGGGAATGGGGGAGGGGAGGGAAATATGGTTTATTGTCTTTAAATATAGAAGTCTTTAGTAAAAAAAATTAAATGATGTACAATTTTTGGATCAACCTGGCTATGCTGTAGTGTCTGATTGCTGGCTAACCACTTTGTAGCTATTTGTGGGAAGGTATTTTTTATATTTCATTAGCTTTTGAATCAGTACACCTGGAATAAACAGATTATGATGCAATGTAACTGTGCCTTATTTAATCAGCTGAAGGCTTTTGAGAACAAAACCTGAAGCCCCTCAAGAGGAAGGAGTTCTACTTCCACACTATCTTAAGACTCAGGCTACATAATTAGCTCTTTCTTGGACCCACAGACTGCTGATCTGATGTGAAAATTTCAGACTTGCCAGCCTCCAAAATCATATGAACCAGTTTCTTAAAATCAATCTCTATTTTCCCTCTCAATTTCAACATACACTTATCTCAGTTCTGTTCTTTAGAAGACCCTTGACTAACAGAGACCTATGTATGTTTCTCTATTAGTTATTACTCTAATTAACAAAATATTTGACAAGAAGCAGTGTAAGGGGGAAAAAAGGCTTATTTTGGCTTATGGTTCTAGGAAATAAGGTCCCTTGTGGCAGAGAAGGGATGGTGGGCAACAAAAGTAGGACATGGCTGGTCATATTACATCTATAGTCAAGAAGCAGTGAGGAATGAATACGAGTGCTCAGCTAATTTTCTCCTTTTAATAAAGTCCAGGATTCCAGACCATGGAATGGTTCCACTCACATTTAGTATTGTTCTTCCATGTAATTTTTTAAAAGATTTTTTAATATTTTATTTCATTTATTTGTCATAAAGAGACATCAGGGCTCACCAGGGTCCCTTGCCACTGGCAAGGAATTCCAGATGCATGTGCCACTTTGTGCATCTGGATTTATGTAGGTACTGGAGATTGAACACACACCTGCAAGCTTTGCAAGCAAGTGCCTTTAACTGCTGAGCCATCTTGCCAGCCCCTTCATATGTAATTTAACCTAATCTAAAAACTTATTCACAGTTTTGTCCAGGGATTTGTTTCCTGGGTGATTCTAGGTCCAATTGAAATTAAGCATCACAGGGCTGGAGAGATGGCTTAGCAGTTAAGCACTTGCCTGTGAAGCCTAAGGACCCTGGTTTAAGGCTCAATTCCCTAGTACCCACGTAAGCCCAATGAACAAGGTGGTGAAGGCATCTGGAGTTCATTTGCAGTGCCTGGAGGCTCTGGTGCACCCATTCTCTCTCTCTCTCTCTCTCTCTCTCTCTCTGACTCTTGCTCTCTGGTTCTGTCTGTTGCTCTCAAATAAATAAATAAAAATAAACAAAAATGGAAATTAACCATCACAGTCTCTGAAAAGGAGGACTAGTTGGTCTATTTCTCATTTGCTTTGTTTTCTAATTATTGTTCCCACTTCCTTTATTGCAAAGATGTTTTGGAATCATTGATCCTACATACCTTTTCCATTTCTTCTATTTTTCTTGTAAAACACTAACAACTTTAGGAAATGTTTTTGCTTGGTTAGAAAAGCCTGACAAAATTTCTCTTGAGTCCCAGTTGATTATGTTCTAGGGAAGCAAGGCAGGGGATCACGGGCAAATAGCTTTGTGATCATACATCTTCACTTCTACATTTCCAATATTGAGCATGCGTGAAGCATAGACCACGACCCAGTAATTTATAGTCAGATAAGTGGATGGGACAATGTCACACTCTGTTGCTGTCTGTTCTTGTTAGTCTTATTCTCCACTTTTAATCTATTTTTTGGTCTTGTATTAACTTTATTTTATTATACCCTGTGTCAGTTAAGTTTTCAGCATTTTATAGTAGTTACTATTCTTATTACTGTGAAAAAACACCCAATGAAAAAAACTCAAGGAAGGATTCCACAGAGCAGGGGAAGCATGGTGGCAGGAGCATGAAGCTCTGGTCACACTGTGTAGAACACAAAAGCAGAAGGATGTGTGCTGGTGCTCACTCTCTTTCTCATAGTCATTTACCTCAGCTCATGTGGTTGTGCCACTCATTCTCAGGACAGCTCTTCCTTCTTCAGTTAAACATTTCAGGAACCACTCCCAGGCACAACCAGAGGTTTGTTACCATAACTATCTACATCTAGCCAACCTGACAATAAAGATTAATCACCACACACTCGAATTCATTCCTTTCTCAATATTTACTCATTTACTCTGAGAAATTCACCTCTAGCATATAGACTTCCAAACACTACATTCATTTCCACTTCAGATTTCAGAGATGCTGGACAGTGGAATGCAGTAACAGATTGAATCTCTCCTTAGAGCTTCCATGATGAATATCTTTGTGTCAGTGTTCATCACTGGGTTGCCAATATGGATTCCCTTGCCTACCCCACCATCTGAGTGCATGTTCCTTGAAAATAGAATTAAATTTGATTTTACATGCTCAGGATCTAGCACACAATGCAGTTCATTTACCATATGACAAGTTGGTTGACTGATGTGATATGTTTCTTAATTTTCTGGGATTAGTATGGTTTTTCTAAAACTAATATTTTATTTTATTTTATTTTATTTTATTTTATTTTATTTTATTTATTTTGGAGAGAGACAGAGAGAGAGAGAGGGAGGGAGAGGAAGACAGAGATGGGTGCACCAGCAGCCTCTTAGCTGCTGCAAATGAAATCAGGATGTGTGCGCCCCCTTGTGGCCAAGTGTGGCATTGCACCCTTGCGTCACTGCATCTGGCTAAACCTGGGACCCGGAGATTGGAACCAGCATTCTTTGGCTTAGGAGGAAGGCGCCTTAACCATTAAGCCATCTCCCCAGCCCCAAAACTAATATTTTAATGATTATTCATTTTAGGTGAGAATGGATTATGTATTAATGAAAAGAATTAACAGAAACACAGTAACTTCTGGCTACATTTTAAGGATGCATGAAGCACAGGCATAATGACCATAGTACATGAAGTTCCCCAGCCATGCCACATCCATTCCCTTTGTATTGCACCAATCTAGGTATTTGGATGGCTCTCCTGAGTGATGTCACTGTTTTGAGTAAATTGTTATGAGCTTATTTTGAAGGGTATCCCTGAATTCATAGAAATTACTAGCCTTCTTACTTTAAAAGGAAACATCAAGCAGAGTACTGTTTTTTTAATATATATTTTTTTATTTATATTATTCTAATTTTACATTCATAGTATTGGTTCCATTGCCCTCCTCCCTGTCCTCCCACTTTCAAAGGGACCTTCATCAATGGGGAATGTGGGTCATGCATTGTGAGGTTAGTCAAGATATTTTCTAATGAATTTCTCCCAACAAACTTCTAAGGGAATCACAATATCCTTCTTGAAGTGTGAGCTTTTACAACATTAAAAATCTCACTGGTAGCATAATGGCACATGCCTGAAATCTCAAGAGGCTGAGGCAGGAAGCTCACTATTGAAAGCCAACCTGAGATACATAATGAAATACTATCTTCTAAAAAAAGATCCTAATGACCTATAGATGTGATACCAATTGTTTTCTGTCTGTGTGACTTAAAATCTTAGGACACTGTATTCATCATAGAAGTATCATGTTCCCTTGAAGCTGGATTTTTTTCTTCAGTATCTGTGAAGTGGGGACATAAAGAAGGACTTGCAGGGAGATCCTCCTCTCCATTTCTTGTTCTTGAAACTGAGTTTTAAACTTATCCAGGCTGATATAAGGTTCTTGTAATTACTAGCTAGCCTTTTGGTCTTTACAAAGCAAGAGATTCAAATTAATATTTTAGCCTTTATAAAACATGCAACTATGAAGGTGGCCTCACACGGTTTAGAAAAGGGGTCTCTGATTTAATCAGAAACCAGCAGCATTAGGCATCCTTGAGGCTGGCCTTTGAATCTGAGGTCTGGCTGTAGGTTCTGAAAATGTGAATGTGTGAGGAAGAGATGAGCTGTGTGCTAAGTTAATGTCAAGAACACAATGATCTATTCTGGGTTTTAATATATATTTGTTTCCATAGATACCACATTAAAAAGATTAATTATATAGATATCTTCCAAATGTATTCTGATGCCATCTCTTATTTGGTGAATCTCCTAACATCTTATTCTATTTCTCTTTTAGTAATATGCAAATGCTTTTTAAGCCTTTAACAGAGATTGAATGAATAGAAATTGGATATTATTATGGAGATATGCATCTGTTTTTGTGTAGTGAGCAGTTTTAAACACATGGACTCATACTTTTCTTCTAATTCTGGAACTCTATATGTCTTAAAAAACTTGTTTGTTTTAGATGCAAACACTTATATATCTATTTAGATCCATTTACAAACTCTGGTGTGGTGATTTGATTAGCCTCATGTGTTTGTGTGTTAGCCTCATACTTATTTCCCAACAGGTGGAGCCTTTAGGAGGTAGAGCTTTGCTAGAGGATGTATGCTGCTGGGAGTAGACTTTGGGGTGGTATACTGAGCCCTGCTTGCCATATTTAATCCTCTTTACTTCCTCCCTGGTGCTGTAGAGATGCCTAGCTGTCTGATTCTGCCATGCTTTTCTCACTATGATGAAAACTCTCTTAGAAACTTTAAGCTGCAAATGAGCCCTTTCCTTCCATAAGCTGCTTCTGGTTGGATGTTTTGTTCCAACAATGACAAAATACCTGCTGTATCTGGTGTGGGGAACATACGTGGAATCTCAGTACTTGAGAGCTAAAAGCAGAAGCATCAGGAGTTCAAGCTTATCATGGGCTATATGAACCTGCCTCAAAAAGTTAAAATATAAAATAATTTAAAAATAGGTTTATTTAGATAATGACTTGTAGAATTATTTCTCATCATGTAGAAATAGAATTTAACTTATTTTTAAACATATATATATATTTGTGTGTTTGTGTGTGAGAGAGAGAGAGAGATGCTATGCATATGGAGGTTAGAGGACTTTGAGATGTCTGCTCTACCTTCTTTGAGACAGAGTCTCTTGCCTTTGCAAATGAGCTTCTAGTCAAAACAAACAAACAAAAAAAAATCAGACTACCTGGTCTGTGAGTTTTAGATTCTCCTGGCTCCAGATCCCATTATTTTAGGCACATTAGGATCACAGATGCATGTGCCACTGTATCTGGCTTTAATAGGGTTCTGGGGAGTTGAACCTGTTCCAGCAAACTTTACAAGTAAGTGGCTAACCTCTGAACAATCTCTGCAGCCATCATTAAGCTAACTTCTTAAACAAGTGTAATAACATCCCCACTTTCACTCTAGTACATGCCATGAACAGATGAAACTAATGTCTTGCTAGTAATCTACTCTAATGTTTTGTTGTTGTTGTTGTTTGTTGTTTGTTGTTGTGGTAGTTTGAATATATGTCTCCCAATATATTCAGTGTTTTATTAGTTTATAGTTTGCATATGCAATCACCTTGCTAGAGGCAATGTCACTGGGCATTAAGGTGTGATGGTGGGTTTGAGATTCCATTTTCTTTCCTGAGTAACTGGGATTATATTCAGAAAGTCTTTGCCAATACCAATATGTTGAAGGGTTTCACCTACTTTTTCCTCTACCAGTTTCAGAGTTTCAGGTTTGATATTATGGTCTTTTATCCATTTGTACTTAATTATTGTGCATGGAGAGAAATAAGGATCTATTTTCATCCTTCAACAGATACATATCCAGTTTTCCCAGCACCATTTGCTGAAGAGGCTGTCTTTTCTCCAATGAGTATTTTTGGCATTTTTGTTGAAGATCAGGTGGCTATAGCTACCCAGACTTACATCTTGGTCCTCTATTCTGTTCCATTGATCTACATGTGTGTTTTTGTGCCAGTACCATGCTGTTTTTGTTACTATGGCTCTGTAATGTAGGTTAAAATCAGGTATGGTGATAACATCAGCCTAATTTTTGTTGCTCAAAATTGTTTTAGATATTGGAGGTATTTCGGGCTTCCAAATGAATTTTTGGATGGTTTTTTCTATTCCATAAAAAAATACCATTGGAATTTTGATAGGGATTGTATTAAATATGTAGATTGCTTCTGGTAAGATTGCCATTTTCACAATATTGATTCTTCCAATCCAAGAACAAGGGGTGTATTTCCATTTCCTAGTGTCTTCTGCAATTTCTCACTTGAAGTTTTAAAATTTTCATTGTAGAGATCCTTTACTTCCTTGGTAGGTTTATTCCAAGGTACTTTATTTATTTATTTATTTTTGATACATCATGAATGGGAGTGATTCTCTGATTTTTTTTAATCAATATATATTTTTTATTTATATTATTCTGATTTTACATTCATAGTATTGGTTCCATTGTCCTCCTCCCCTTCCTCCCACTTTCAAAGGGGCCCTCATCAATGGGGAATGTTTATCATGCATTGTGAGTTTGCTCAAGAGTTCTGGTGGATAGGCCCCAGTCTCTGTGCATAATGCCCCAACTTGTGACTCTAACAATCTTTCCGCCCCCTCTTCCATGAGTTTCCCTGAGCCACATTGGGGTCATTTAGTTCTGCTTCCTTGATGAGGTTTGGGAGCCTCTGTGTCTCTGGATATCTGGCTAATGACTGGAGTTGGATGTTCTCTGTATTTATCTCCTTCAGCCTTTTTTCTGGTGTTGTGATCGCCTTGAGCGCTGTATTCTTGCCCCCCCGTTTTTCTATGGTTTCAGCTGGTGAGGTGTGGTTAGCTGATCCTCCCTTCAGGTTCATTGTGCACCTGAAAAGAGATAAGCAAATTCTCCAACGGAGAGAGAAGTTAGTACTAGATAGAAGGGATAACCATATATGTTTTGGAGGGAACTTTATATGCATTGGCTCTCTTCTAGCCCACATTTGGTGGCCACTAGATCTTGGAGACTGAGCTCATTTTTTGTACATGGCTTTGACTTATTTCCCAGTTCCAGCAATGAGTTCCATTCCACTGAATGGATTTATTAGCCAAATCAAGAGCAGTTGGTAACCCACCATGGCTGTTTGCCACTACTGCACTTGTATCCTCTGTGTGTTTGTTGTTAGCATATAGAAAGGCTCTGGATTACTGTGTGTTTATTTTGTATCCTGCTACATGTCTGTAGGTATTCACCAACTCTAATAGTTTGCTAGTAGTGCCTTTTGGGTCCTTTAGGTATAGAATCATATCATCTGCAAATAATATTAACTTGATTTCTTCCTTTCCAATATGAATCCTTTTATGTGGGTCTCTTGCCTTATTGCTATCGCTAAGACTTCCAGTACGATATTAGACAAAAGTGGGAACAGTTGACACCCTTGTTCTGTTCCTTATTTTAGTGGAAAATCTTCAAGTTTTTCTCCATTTAGTATCATGTTGGCTATAGGTTTGTCATAAATAGCCTAATTTATTATGTTGAGATATGTTCCTTCTACTCCCAGTCTCTGTAGGACTTTTATCATGAAGGGATGTTGGATTTCATCAAATGCTTTTTCTGCATCTAATGAGATGATCATGTGATTTTTGTCCTTCAGTCCATTTATATAATGTATTACATTTATTGATTTTCATACATCAAACCATCCCTGCATCTCTGAGATAAAGCCTACTTGGTCGGGATAAAAGATCTTTCTGATATATTCTTGTATTCTGCTTGCGAATATTTTGTTAAGAATTTTTGCATCTATGCTCATGAAGGAAATGGGTCTGTAATTTTCTTTTCTTGTTCTATTTTTTTTTTTTTTTTTGGTTTTTTGAGGTAGGGTTTCACTCTAGCCCAGGTCTCAGGGTGGCCTTGAACTCCTGGTTATCCTCCTACCTCTGCCTCCCAAGTGCTGGGATTAAAGGCGTGCACCACCATGCCTGGCTTCTTGTTCTATCTTTGTCTGGTTTTGGTATTAGGGTGATGCGGGCTTTGTAGAAGGAGTTGGGTAGGATTCCTTCCTTTTCTATTTTATGGAAATTTTTTGAGAAAAAATGGTGTTAGTTCTTCCATAAAGGTCTGGTAAAATTCACCAGTGAATTCTTCTGGGCCTGGACTTTTTAATTGGGAGATTTTTTTTTTTTATAACTGTTTGGATCTCCATACTTGTTATAGGTCCATTTAAGTAGTTAATTTCATCTTGATATAATTTAGGTAGGTCATATAAATCAAGGAAACCATCCAATTCTTTCAGATTTTCACACTTAGTGGATATATATTCTTAAAGTATGCTTCTATGACTTTTTTGAATTTCTCTGGTATCTGTTGTGATGGTGCCTTTTTCATCTCTAATTTTATTAATTTGTGTCTCTTCTCTCTTTCCTTTCCTTGTATTTGCTAAGGGTTTATCCTTTCAAAGAACCAACTCTTTTTTTCATTCGTTCTTTGGATTTTTTTCTTTTTAGTTTCTATTTCATTAATTTCTGCCCTAATCTTTATTATTTCTTCCTGTGTACTGATTTTTGGTTTGCCTTGTTCTTCTTTTTCTAAGGCCTTAAGGTGAAGCATTAAGTTGTTTACTTGTGACCTTTCTAATTTCTTAATATAGCACTTAAAGCTATAAATATCCCTCCTAGGTATACTTCATTGTGTCCCAAAGGTTTGGTATGTTGTATTCTCACTATCATTTGATTCTATGAATTTTTTTATTTCCTTCTTGATTTCTTCATTGATCCATTCATCATTTAGTAGTGTATTATTTAGTTGCAATGATTTTGTGTATGCTCTATAGCTCTTCTTGCTATTGATTTGTAGTTTGATCCCACTGTGATCAGATAGAGTGCAAGTTTTCCTGTATTTGTTAAGATTTGCTTTGTGTCCTAATATATGGTCTATTTTAGAGAATGTTCCACATGCTGCTGAAAAGAATGTGTATTCTGCAGCATTTGGATGAAATGTCCTATAGATATCTGTTAGGTCCATTTGTTCTATGACCTCATTTAATCCAGATGAATTTCTGTTTATTTTTTTGCCAAGATGACCTGTCATTTGATGAGAGCGGGGTGTTGAAGTCACCCACTACAACTGTATTTGGTGTTATCTATGACTTTAGTTCTAGAAGCATTTTTTTTGATAAAATTGGGAGCCCCCATGTTAGGTGCATATATGTTTAGGTTTGTAATGTCCTCTTGTTGGAGTGTTCTTTTAATCAATATACAGTCACCATCCTTATCTTTCCTAACTAATGTTGGTCTGAAGTCGACCCTGTCAGATACTAGGATAGTGACTCCTGCTTAGTTTCTAGGCCCATTTACTTGAAACACCGTTTTCCAACCTTTCACTCTAAGATAGTGTCCATCCTTTGTAGAAAGCTGAGTTTCTTGGAGGCAACAAATTGAAGGATCCTGCTTTTTAACCCAGTCTGCAAACCTGTATCTTTCGTTTGGGACATTGAGGCCATTGATATTAATAGTTATTATCAAAAGGTGTTTATTTATTTTTGCCATTTTTATTTTTTTATAGTTCTTCTGGTTTTACCTTTATTATCTTGCATTAACTAGTATTGGAGTATGGTTTGTTTTTTCCAGGTTCCTTATATGTACTCTTTTCTTTCTCTTCAGCATGGAGGATGCTTTCAAATATTTTCTGTAGAGCTGGTTTTGTCTTCAATATTCCTTTAGCCTGCTTTTGTTGTGGAATATCCTTATTTATCCATCTATTTGAATGGATAGCTTTTCAGAATAAATTAACCTTGTTTGATAGTTGCTATCTTTCTGAATTTAGACTACCTCATTCCAAGCTCTTCTGGCTTTTAAAGTTTGTGTTGAGTAATCTGCTGTGATCCCAATACACTTGCCTTTGTATGTGACTTGAATTTTCTCTCTAACTGCTTTTAATATCTTTGCTTTGGTTTGCATGTTTGGTAGTTTAACTATAATATGGCAAGGAGAGGTTCTTTCCATGTTTTGTCTGTTTGGTGTTCTAAAGGCTTCCTGTATCTGCACTGGCATCTCTTTCCCAATTTTGGGGGAAGTTTTATTCTATAATTTTGTTGAAAACACCTTCTATGCCTTTGGGATGAAATTCTTCTCCTCTACTATCTCTAATATACCCTGAATTCTTATGTTTGATATTTTCATAGTGTCCTGAATATCTTGAAATTCCCGTTAATACCTTCCTATTATTTGTCTTTATTGGACTGTATTAGATCTGCCACCTGGTCTTCTAATTTAGACTTTCTACAGAGTTTTTTTATTTGACTGTGTTTTTCATTTGTAGTATTTCTGACTGGTTTTTCTTTATTATTTCTATTTCCTTATTCATGTCTCTTTTTTCTTTTTTAAATAATTTATTTTTTATTTATATTATTCTAATTTTACATTCATATTGGTGACTCCATTATCCTTCTCCCTGTCCTCCCTCTTCCAAAGGGACCCTCATCAATGGGGAATGTGGATCATGAATTGTGGGGGTAGTCAAGAGTTATGGGGGATAGGCCAAGTCTCTGTGCATAATGCCCCAACTTGTGGCTCTAACATTCTTTTTGCCCCCTCTTCCATGAATTTCCCTGAGCCACATTGGGATTATTTTAGTCCTACTTCAGTGATTAGGTTTTGAGAGCTTCTGTGTCTCTGGATATCTGGCTTAGTAGGAGTTGGATGTTCTCTGTGTTTATCTCCTTCAGCCTTTTTCTGGTGTTATGATCACCAAGAACGCTGTACTCTTGCCTTTCCCTTTACTCTATGGTTTCAGCTGGGGCCCTGGTGAGGGGTGATTGGCTGATCTTCCCTTCAGGTTCATCATCCATCTGAAAATGATAAGCAAATTCTCCAATAGAGAGAGAAGTTAGTACTAGATAGGTGGGATGGCCATAGATATTTTGGAGGGAATTTTATATATGTAAGCCCTCTTCTAACCCACATTTGGTGGTATCTTGATCTTGGAGACTGAGCTCATTTTTTGTACATGATTTTGACTTATTTCCCAGTTGCAGCAATGAGTTCTATTCCACTGAGTGGATCTATTAGCCAAATCAAGAGCAGTTGGTTACCCACCATGGCTGTGTGCCACTACTGCACTTGTTTGAGCATTATGTCAGGTTGTTTCCTGCTGGGTAGCTTAGACTGACTGCAAGTTGTTTGGACAGATGTCAGCCATTTTCCCCCAGTTGCTCATGTAGCACCCTGTGGCACTAGACTAGCTAACTGTCTGGGGACTGACCCTCTTCCAGATTCTGACCAGGTCTCTTCATGTTTTGTCTCCCACACATATGCTGTCTTTGACAGTAGGGTCTTACCATTAACCTTTGGTGAGTCAGCAAGAACTCTGACAGAAATCTGTCTTTTTTGGGAAACCTTGTAGTTCTCTTGGATCAACAGCTCATTGTGAAAGTTAACCCCGTGCTGGTACTGGGAGTTATAAGTCAGTGCCAAGGAAGGTAAGGGGTGAAAAAGATAGATAATATAAAAGAGAAAGTGAGTACAGAGAGGAGAGGGAGAGAGGGAGGGAGAGAGAAGCAGGAAAAGATTAAGGTTGGTCTTCATGATGTTCTCTCCAGTTTCCTGTGTTTCAGGTGTTCCCTCTGCGGGCCTGCTGAAGGATCAATGTTTTAGCCTATTGTTCAGAATAAAGGGTTTTATAGTATCATTTCCTTTTGGGTCCCTTTTGTATTCCCCCACCCTTGTCGTCACTCCTATCCTCTCACTCCCTCCTACCCTTACCATCCCCCCCCATCCCACCCTCCCTATTGTCTGGTCCTCAGAGTGCTTATTAGGTTTGGCAGCATCTCAGGTGGATTCAGGTTAGGAGCAACAGATAAATGAGACCATGCGAGGATTATCTTTTGGTGATTGGTTGAGCTCACTGAAGATGATCTGTTCCGTGTTTTATTGATCTCTTTATTTCATTGAATTCATTTCCTGTGTCTTCTTTGATCCCTATGATTTCCTTTTGATTTCTCTGAGCATATTTATAATCACTCTTTTGAAATCTTTCTCAGGTAGTTCCTCTAAAGCAGTCTCACTGGAGGTCATTTCTGATGGATTAACACTTTTTGGTGGATTTATATTTTCTTGATTTTTTGTGTCCCTTGTATCATAATGTAGAGATTTTTTTACAACTTGGAAACAACTTAATGCTTGGATTTTCTAATTATCTGCAGTATTATTAAATATATAAATCAATCTAATGTTATATATCTTCAGGGTGGTAGCTTAAAGTGCTAGGTGTGGCTCTTAAGACTCTCAGAGTAACTAAAAGTTAACCCTAGGTGTTGGGTTTACCTGCTATGAGAGTATTCTAGTAGGCTGGGTAGAACAAAATACAGGGAAATTCTAAAATTTAGCTAAACAATATACACATTCAATGAAAACAGCACAGAGTATTTATGCATGAGGAGATATTACAATAAACAGATCCTCTAACAAAGTCACAGTCCCTAAGCATGTGTGTTGCCCCACACCCTTAATCCTGTCAACTGGGAGGCTGAGATTTCTGGTCGGTTGAGGGGTCTAAGGTCAGCTTATGACCAAGTGAGACCCTTCCCCAAGGAATGACAGAGGAGGAGAGAAAGGTATTATAAATCAGGAAACAACAAATAACAAGCCCCAAATATAGCTTATTTAAGAATGGAAAATCCAGCCATCCATCAGATTTAACATAATTTACCCTGATAGGGAAGGTGCAATTAGCACTTCCAATGCAAGACTATATACCAGGCTTGTTTGGGTGGGTACTGAACTGGTGTAATCCCAATCCATTTGGGATGGCTTTGGTCTCAGCCATTGTGCACATTGGTTTGGGTTCCTCTGCTGTGCTCTGGGCACAGGTAGGCTGGCTGGGTTGATGGGTCACTGCTCTGACAGCCTGAGCTGGGTTCTGTGTAGGTGAGTACCCTTCCTCTGGTCTCTAGTGTTTGCTGGTGCTTGCCTTGGTGGTGGGGGGAGAGAAAGCTATGGATAGTGGCTAAAGTTCTCCCACTGGTCCTCACAGTTCTCTTTCTCACAAGCTGCTCTGCTGGTCCCTGCCATCTTCCGTTCACATTTCTTGAGTTTGTGACAAGGCTGGTGTGAGTGGAAAATCCTCTCTCACCTGGTGGCTATGGCCACACAGGCCTGGTGATGCTGTTGCTGGAGCCACTTCTGCCTGCTTCTGTGGTCTCTAGATGCTCTGGGTCTCTTCTACTTCTCTGCTATGTCTGCTGTGGTTGATAATTTTTTATAAACCTTCACTTTTTAGTAGAAGAGTGTATTTTGCTGAGGTTTCTCTCTCTCTCTCTCTCTTTTTTTTTTTTTTTCCTGTTTTTTGCTTTTTCTCCCCTAGACTGCTTAGGTGTGGTTCCTATGCTGCCATCTTAACCAGAAGTCTGCTAATTCATTTTTCTAAGAAAAAACTTTCTATTGACAGCCTCCATAATATAGATAACATTCCATGATTATAATCCCCTTCCTCCATCCCCCCAATTCCCTCTCCACTGAATCCCTTTTTTCTGAGTATTTTGTCTATTTTAATGTCATCACTATTTTTCCTTATACTTTGCAGGTTTTGGGTTGATAGCTTCAGCCACTGTGAGGTAGTGAATCATGGCAATTTTATGTCTGTAAACAACACTATAAGCACACCTCCATTTTTATTCTCTTACAGTCTTGCTGCCACATCTTCTAAAATGGTCACTAAGTCTTGGAGGGGATGATAAAAATGTTTCACTTAATTCTGAACACACCACTGTCATTTCTTCTCAGCACTTTGGATAGATTTGAATTTCTACCAGTGGTCACCACCATCTGAAAAGAGAAGCTTCTCTAAACAAAAGTAAGGGTAGCATAAGTAAGTATCTAAAGGGCAGTTTGGTGGATATAATTTATCCACTTATCCAGACAACAGTAGTAATTTTCCCCTTAGGGAAATGACCTCCTAAACCATAGACTTTTCATTAGGTTTTTGGTTTTATTTTTATGTTTTGTTTTTGAAGTAGAGTCTCCTTCTAGCCCAAGCTGACCTGGAATTCACTGTGGAGTCTCAGGCTGGTCTTAAACTTACAGTGATCTTCCTACCTCTGCCTTCACGGTGCTGGGACCAAAAGCATGCACCACTATGCCTGACTTCATTATGTTTTTGGTACCATGCATGAATTCCCTCTCATCCAGCGGGTCTCAAATCCAATCAGAGAGCAGTTGGTTTCCCTCATAAAGAGACATGCCACCATTGCACCAGTGTATATTTGGCCTGGATGTCCAGCAGTAAAGCTTTTAGGATCCACTTTTGGGAACTGGCTAATTTCTTACCATTTTTAAACACCAAAATAATAAAGGCACAATCTGGTGATTTCTAGATTATCCTTTAAAGAACAAGTGCCACCAGCAGCAGTTGTCCAAATGTTTCAAAGTGAAAGCAGTTCACCAATATTAAGATCAAGTGCAAATGTGTTGAGTTTACCTTGGCATGAGGACTTTTACTCTGTAATCCTAATGCATTGTGATCATGCAGAACAGTAGTCCACTGCATGTTATGTTATTTTCATCTTCAAAAGATCACATATTTATTATGTAGCCTTAGATATTAAATACAAACTATTTTTTTAAATTAAAATAAACTTGCTGTGTTTTCATATGAAAACTTTTCATATATAGAAACTAATCTCTCCAGATTCCTACTTCTATGATAAATGCACACTAATGTCTCATATCTGTGTATCATAAAGGAACAAGACTTATAGTAACAACTATTCTAGTCTACAATTTTTAAAAAAGGAATACATTCCCAAATATGCATAATTTTCAGAGTGAATATACTATGATTGAAATTAAGGTTATATGTGAAGACATATACAACACACACCCTGACTTTTCCCCTTTTCAGTAATTTCCCTCAACTCATTATGCATGTTTCCAGAGCTGTATCCACTTTGAATCACTTTGAAATTATATGAATGATTACCCAAAAATGGTTCTTTTATGAATTGATGATGTAAGTTTCCCTATTGTAAAGTCAGGACTTTTAATCATTTTACCAATATTAATGTTAGCACATTACATTTTTTTGTTCATGTATAGATGAAACTCATGCCAAATTAACAGGTCCCAAAAATTTTAGCATCTGTGACATGAGTCAAGCAATCACATAATTATTTAACTGTGAATAATTATGACTAAATGTTCTTAAAAGCAACTGCATATTAATTTTCTAAATAAACATGGAGCTAGTAAATTTTTAAATACATAAAAATTAATTTAAAAATAACAAGCAGACTGGAGAGATTGCTTAGTGGTTAAAAGGTGCTTACCTGAGAAACCTAAGAAGGTTTATTTGAGTCTCCAGGTCCCACATACAGCCAGACACAAAAGTGACACAAGCGTGCAATGTTGCACATGCATACAAGGGAGTGCCTGCATCTGGAGTTTGTCTTCTGGATAAATATTGCTCAGTTAACTCCTTTGAAGGTCTAAGTGGTCTTTTAACAATGATATTTTCTAGAACCATTATCATACTGGCAGTTAGAACATGGGACTCTACATTATTTCCCTTAATGACCAGATATCCACTGTCTCTTAGGTCCCCTTATGCAAAATTGCATCTGATGATAATAAGTGACATTTAATCACCTGGGAAATGTTTAATGTTTGCTTTAGGCACAATAAAGGCACCTGTGATTCATCCTTGTTAATTAATTAAGTTCATGCTCTATTAGTGTTTATATAGCCATAAGCCTCTAGGACATATGCTTTTTTATTCTACCCAGAACCATTTTTATTTCATGCTTGGTTTAACAACTCCATTGCATTGATGAAGGTGGTGGCATGTTTGGCAAAGTATAGTTAAAAGGGATATACATCAGGTGTCAATGGATGTAGTGAAACTGTGAATTGTTAAAATTAAGAAATATCTCGTGAATATTCATGTCTATTGGGGAGCAGGTTCCCTTAGCTCTTTTGTAGCAATAATCTGCAATATAGGCTTGTCTTTCTTCCCTGATGGAGCACTTCAGAACAAAATTCACAAGTTGGGTACCCTAATTTTAGATGACAGGAAGGGCTATGTAATGGTTAAGGACACAAACTAATGCTCCAGATGGCAAATATGATCTACATTTATAGCTTGTCAGTTCTAAGACTTTGTTTTTTAAGTACTTTTTATTTGCTACTAATATTACTTTAACCATACAAATTTGTGGGTCCAGTATGATGATTTGACATATTCTATGTGTAGTGATCAAATTAGAGTAGTTAACACTTCCATATCCTGAAACATTTAAACAAATTTTTGATTGACACATAATAATTATATAGTATATATACTCATCAGCTGATTGGCATTTAGATTGATTTCATATCTTAGCTACTGTGAACAGTGCAGCAATAAGCATAGGCATGCAGGCATCTCATTGATATGCTGATACAATTTTTCTCTGATATATACCCAGAAGTGGTATAGCTTGATCTCATGGTAGATCCTAAAAATACAGGAAAAAAACAACAAAAATAAACACATGTGAAGATATCATGTTACAAGCTTTTACACAGCTAGGAAATAGCCACCAGAGTGAAGAATAAATCTCAGGAATGGAAAACATTTTCTCACAAATTATTCATCTGACAAATAATTAACAAGATGTCAAATAAGAAACATAAAAACTTGTAACAAAACATTAGTGATCTATAATGGCTTTATTGATCAGTCCATAAACTGAGAAAATATATCTATCTTTCTCTAAACATAAGTGATTACATGTCTCCTAACTGCCTTCTTGCCAGTCAGTAATATAGACCTAATCAATTCATTTAATATAGACTCAATATATTACTAGATAATTATCAAAATGAACAATTGAATTGGCTGCAGGTTTCTAAAAAAGATCTTGGGCTGGAGAGATGGCTTAGTGGTTAAGGCGCCTGCCTCCTAAGCCTAAGAACGCAGATTCCAATCTTGAGTGGTTTCAATCTCCAGCTCCCACGTTTAGCCAGATGCAAAGTGACACAAGGGTGCAATGCTGCACGTGACCACAAGGCGGAGCACGCATCTGGATTGCATTCCCAGCAGCTGAGACACTGCTAGTGCGCCCATCTCTGTCTTCCTCTCCCTCTCTCTCTGTCTCTCTCTCTCTCTAAAAAAAAAAATCTCAGTTACGATAGTTATGGGGGAAATTCAAATCCAAAACACACAGTTAGAATGATGTAATGGTTTCCGGGTGTGGTGGCACACGCTTTTAAGCACTTGGGAGGCAGAGGAAGGAGGATCTCCAAGAGTTCAAGGCCACTCTGAGACTACATATTTAATTCCAGGTCAGCCTGTGTCAGAGTGAGACCTTACCTCAAAAAACCAAAAAAAAAAAAAAAAAAAAGAGAGAGAGAGAGAATTATGTAATGGTTATTCTTGATTGCCAACTTGATTGGTCTAGATTCAGCTAAGAAATGCCCCTTTGGCAAATCTATAAGGGTATTTCCAGAAAGATTAACAGAGAAAATTTCCATTTGTCCAAACCTTAAGAAGCTTGATAAGGAATTTAATGTTTGTCCAATAATGAAACAACCAGAGAATAACTTTCTTGTTTCTTTGAAAAGAAATAAGTAAATATTAAGAACAAACCAATATTAGGAACAAATAATGAAATGTGAATGTTCTGGAATCTGTCCATTCTCTATACCATCCCTGGCCTTTTGTTCCCTTTAAAGTCCTGAAAGAGTTCTCCTTAGAAGAAAAATCCTGAGATTCTGAGCAATTTAAATGGGCTTATGCATCAAAATATAAAATATAATTAACTCATATTAATTTGGTTTCACTTACTGGGAATTTAATTTCAAAGTAAATGAAATACTAATTCTGTGTATATGAGAATCTCTCCATGTTCTTGTGTATACACACACACACACACACACACACACACACACATCCACCTTACTTTAGAAACTTTTTCTATTCTTGATAATTGGTACATAAATATCTTTCTCAGATGGTCCAATATATTCAACATCTGATTTCTCTAAATAGCTAAGTTCTTCATACTAGGTAGTTTCTCACACACACACTACAAATTACTTCAATCTGATCATTAAAAATACTTACATGTTGATGATTTATAATGGTTTCTATGAATCAATTAATAAATTGATAAGAAAATACATCTGCTATTATCAAAATAAAATTGGATATTTGCTTTCTTGTTGCATGCTGGTCCTCCTTGTATATCTATTCCTAGAAGATGGCAGAAATGTCAAACACTCTTGCTAAGACATTGAGCATCTGCTTCTTTAGGGAGAAGATGTTGGGAAGGGCCTTTGAGAGCCAACAGAAAGTTCATCAATGTAAATGTAAGGACAGGAATTTAGATGAAAGAAATATGAGGAAAGATACATTAATTTGAAGTCATATGAAGTTTTGAAGAAAGGGAGGGAAAGAGGAAGGGAAGAGGGAAAAAAGGGAGTGTGAGAGAAGGTATCCAAATTAGTTACTCCTGTTACTGCAAATGAGCTGTGATACATCAGAAAGAAACAAAGATGTTATTGGAACAAAGTGTACTGCTTTTCTGCTGCTAAAGACAAGATCATTTTGATCTTGCAGAGCAAAACTGTTTTATTAAAAAGCAGTCTTGACAATGTTCACAACCAGAAGAAACTGGGCCAGATGTAACAGCTTACGGTATTTTGCTATTAAGTTTATTTATTTATTTATTTATTTATTTATTTATTGGAGTCACAGAGAGAGAAGGAGAGACAGAGAGAATGGGCATGCCAGGGCCTGCAAATGAACTCCAGACACATGTGCCACCTTGTGAATCTAGCTTACACAGGTCCTGTGGAATCAAACTTGGGTTTTGGCTTGCAGGCAAGTGCCTTAACCATTAAGCCATCCCCCCCCCATCCCTGTTCGGTTTATTTTTTAAATTTCTATCAATTTTTTGAAGCATCAATGTCACCTGTTCCCTTATTAGTACTTTCCTGGAGAAAAGGTATTGTAGTAGGATGTCACTATTTCCAGGTGTCTCATTCTCCATGACAATTCATTATTGCATGTTGGCTCTTGTCAGCATTCAATCACTCCCACATCTATGTACCTTCTTTAAGTTTCTAGGTTGGAGAAGAGACAGGGCTAGCCAGTATAATCCTAGCTCTATTTTTTTCACTCCAGGGTAAAGCTCCACATGTAGGGTCTGGGATAGAGACACAGGCCCTGAAAGAACACAGCCCACTGCTGCTTGACCTAGGCTAAGGACTGTCTTGTGAGCCAAGTTTCTCTTGGCTGTCATTGTCCAAACAATGTCAACCTTGTTTATCTCTCAAAGTTGCTGTGTGTCAGCCAGTCAAAACCAACCATGTGCTACAGCTTTGTAAGCCCCAAAGAAAGCATTAATAGAAAGAAATGCAAAGATGGAGTTTCTGGGAATGGCAAAAAGTATGTATGCATGTAGGTTTGTATTTGTGTGTAAGCATGTATATAAATAACAGCATTCTCTCCCTTATACCTCTGCCCAGCAATATGGTACTAAGGATCAATTCCTGTCTGCAGGATAGTTGAGCAGAATGCTTCACCTGCAACCCAAAATTATAGCAAGGACAGGAAAAATCTCAAATATACTGTTTGCTGAAAAGGCCAAGAAGTCTCTGAAAGTTATTTGGTGCTTTCCCAAGTCTCCTGTCACCACCAGATCTGCTCACACTTGATATTCAACGATTTACAAAGTGTGCCTATAATCCCTCCTGTCCAGCATATTAGGGGTTTTTTTTGAATCTCCTGGGGTCACAGTGAGAGTTTCCACCAGGAGGTGTATTAATTTCCATGTTTTCTTCTCACTTCAGTAATTCCAGTTGTTACATCTGAGAAACTGATGAGCCAGACTACCTGACTGTGAAGAAAACTACAGTTTCCTGCCTTGAAAACTCACACTGAGGCTTGCAGAAAAAAAATGCTGTGTTGGTCTGATATTTGATTCTGCTAAATAATAGCCTTCTCAGTTTCTTCCTTTAAGAGCAAGACAAGTATAACCAAAGTTGTATGTATGTCTTACACACATGGTAGGTTTTTTTCAAAGGTCCAAGTATATTTTTGCATGTGTATGTGTGTGTATAAATATAAATATAATATAAATATAGTCTTATACACTTGTGTGCACATTAGAACCCAAAGCTGAGTGTCTTTCTCCATCACTCTCCATCTTAAGTTTTGAGATAAGCTGTCTCAATAAACCAGAAACTTACATTATTCAGTTAAACTAGCTAGCCAGCAAGCTCTAGGGACCTTACTGTCTCTAAGTCCCCAGGACAGGGTTTACAGTTGCACACTGCCCTCCCTGTCCGGCTTTTACCTGGGTGCTAGAGATCTGAACTTAGACCCTCATGCTTAAATGGCAAACACTTTATTTACTGAACCATGTCTCCAGCCAACTATGAGCAGTTTTAATTTATTTGTTGTTTAGAACATCAACAATTGAAGGATTTAAATGAATAGGTTTAGAAATATTCCCTTTGCTAAGCATATTGCTGATCTGGGATCAGATATTAATTTCAGCTCTAGAATTTACCTGTTATCTCAGAGAAATTTTATTACCTCTTCAAACCTCTTTAATTCATCACTTTTTCCCTCTTTATAGGTTATGAGTATCAGATTATTAATTACATGAATAATTAAAAAATACAAAGACAGATAGACAGGGCATAGTTCAAGGGACATTTTATTATCCCTATGAATTCAAGAGCTTCTGGGAAAGAAGAACCCATTATTCATGTTCAAGGCAGATAGTACTCTATAGCTTCAGAAGAATTCTCTTTCCTCACCAACCAGCAAGATAGGAAGCATACATGCTATCTGTTTCATAGCCATGCACTATTTTATAGTTTCCATGAAACCACCACAGAAATTTAATGGGCAAGCAAATACTGCCTTTGCCTATGAAAGATTCAGATATCCAAATTGCATTTACAAAAGCAAAAATTCCTTCCCTATCAGGTCACAGAAGTCTACAGGGTAAATTACCTATACTAATTGAATGATTACCACGTGACACTATGCTGGGACATTTCTATCTTCTATTATTAGGGTGATTGTTCAGCTCCCATGAGTTGATGTGAATAAGAGAATTTCAGGACAGTTATATTCATATGCAGTTGGCAAACGCATGATAGGAATCTCCTTTTTCATGCTTCAGGTCCTCTTAGAAACATCTCAATTGATAAAGCACTTCTTGTGTCTGTCAGTACTCCATCCAAGACTACCTCACTGGATTAATTTTTCTGGTTTGCAAACTTGAGAACAGAAATGATGTGAAAATATAACTTCCTTCCATTCTTTTTGCCACTGGCTTATCTCCCCCTCTTCTTCTCAATACTTCTCCTTCCCCAGTATTCTCTACCTTTGTGTTTATAGGTCATGATAAGAAGATGACTCAGTTGTTAAAAGCACTTGCTTGCAAATGCTTTTTTAAGTTAATATTTTAGATTGATCTACAAAGTAATCACTATCATCATTGCATTTTCATTATATGCATGTTCTCATTCTAAGATCTCATTTGTTTCCTTTCCCTACTTTCCTCTCCCATATGCTCTGTCCCCTCTGGCTGGTTCCCTTCCTTCCTCCACATAGTGCCCCCTGTTACATTTAGGTCACATATATTGCATTACCCTTTCTCTTCCTCTACTTCCCAAGGCTCTGTTTTTGTTTTGTTTGTTTGTTTTTCCCCATCATGATCTCCTATCTGGTTTCATAACCTGCATGCACATATACAAAAACACACTAATGCCCTCATATATTATTTAAAATCTACATTCCTCACAAGAGAAAACATGGTATGTATCTTTCTAAGTCTGAATTATTTCATCTAATATAATAACTTTCAGTCACATCTATTTTCCTACAAATGTCCTGATTCCATTTTTCTTCAGAGCTTCATGAAATTTCATTATGTCTATATACCACATTTTCTTTACTTATTTATCTAGGGATGGACATCTGGGGTGGTTGGATTTCCTGACTATTGTGGATAATAGAGCTTTAAACATGAATGTACAAGGATTGCTGTCTTATGCTCACTTAGAGTCCTGATCTAAGGAGAGTCCTAATCTGCCTTAGTTTGTGCTTGCCTTGAAATGTCCTTATTGCTCTATGATTTTCACAAGGTCGCTTTGCTGGATATATCAATGTTGGTTGACAGATATTTACTTCCAAGACTTGAAATACATCATTCCATCCTTTATTGGCTTTTATGTTTGCTGATAAGAAAGCTGATATCATTTTGATTTTTCTACCTTAGTAGGTGAATTGGCATTTTCTTCTTTACATCTTTTAATATTATCTTTGCTTTGTATTTAGGGCATTTTAACTATAATATATTTTAACTATACCATATGATGAAGATGTTCTTCTTTGATCATATCTAGCTGAGGTGCTAAATGCCTTTGGTGTTTGGATGTCTATTTCTCTAGATTTGGAAATTTTCTCCTATAATATCATTGGTTAGAGTCTCTGTACATTTAGTGTTGTTCCCAGCTCTTTCTTCTACCCTGTGCATTCTTAGGTGAAGTCTTCTGATCAAATCTCGGAGATCTTTCATGATGTGGTTATGTTTGTTATTTATTTGATTTCTTTATTGATATTGAAAGCAGCAGTATATTCAACCTTTCCCCACCCCTGATAATCTTTCTTATGCCTGGTCAAGTATATTCATGATATTTTTCACTATATTTTATTCATTGAGTTTTAGACTTGTAACATTTCTGCTGCTTAAAACAATCTCAATTTTGCAATGTATTTTTCTTCCATGTTTCTTTTTTTTTATCCATTTTGCTGACTTTCTCTCTATGTCATTGCCTTTCTCCTCTATTTTGAGTATTGAATTCATCCACTTGTATGTGTCCTCTTTCATGTCACTGAACATATTTCCCAAAAAGCCTTTGAAATCTTCATTTGACATTTTACTTATTTTAGTATCTTTGAGTTCAGTAGTTGAGGAATGTAATGGTAAATCAGGCTTCATTGTCAACTTTATTTGACTTTGAATCACATAAAAACATGTGTGGGTTGGTCTAGGAGGGTGTTTCCAGAGAAGTTTAATAGGGCATGGAAGATCCATCCTGAACATGGGTAACACTGTCATTAAGGGGCATTCTAAACTGAATAAAAAGGAGAAAATGAGCTGAGCACCAGCATTCATCTCTCTCCCTCTCTCTCTCTCTCTCTCTCTCTCTCTCTCTCTCTCTCTCTCTCTGTCTCACTCTCACTCTCACTCTCTCTCGCTCTGTCTTTCTCTTTCTCTCTCTGCTTCTGACTATGGATGCAGTGGGCCCAGCTGCTTCATGTTTCTGCTGCCATGTTTTCCCTGACAGGAGGACTATATATCCAACCTGTGAACCCAGATAAATCTTTTTTTTATTTATTTGCCTTTTCTGGTGTTTTGTCACAATAAGAAAAGTGACTAAAGCAAGAAGTAATAATTTTTGAGAAGCCCCATTGCCTTGTTTTTTCCTGTTTCTCATTATCTGTGCTGTGATTTGCACATCTGTGGATTTGAACATCTCTGGTTTCGAGTGAGAGTCATTTTATCGAGCATCTTATTGTAGAAAACTAAACCCTGAGTGCAACTCAGCAAAAAAGAAAATGAACTCTTTGGAAGTTGCTTCTGTCCCCACCTCTGCTGACCATATACACCCTTCCAGGGAGCTCATGGCTCAGGTTGTGTTTGGCTTATTTCTCTGTATCCCTTGTCTTTTATTTTTACTTTTTCACTTTTATAAAATTTAGCACAAGTATTTGTTTTTCCATCTTTTCTGACTTGTCTATATATCAATATTTGAGAGGGGAACTTAAATGGAGAAAAAGGAACTTTTTAAATTCTAATAAACCTAAAATTGTTATTTAAACCTAATTGAATTTAAAATCATTACAAAACATGTCAACCATTTCTGCATCCATTGAAGGGAAGGGGGATAATAAAAATCATCTTCCAGAGACTGATAACATGCCCTTCAGGGCTTTGATAATATTGTATAACAGGGGAGGAAAAGATGGCAAGAGCAACAGATTGGAAAGGAGTATCCTGAGGCATTGACCCATCCCTGCAAAAAAAGACCGTCTGGTGCATTCATGACTCCACAGTGAATAGAACCCCACTGAGGAGGGCCCTCAAGGGAATAAAGGTAGAAGAGAGGGAACATAAGAATATAAGCACAGGGGAATATGACCAATATGTAATGTGTTCAGACAGTAAAGTTCACAACTAATAAAAAAATACAAATAAAGAGATAAAAATCACCTTCCATACTGTGATGAGGATTAATTGAGATAATGTATATACCATGTGTCTGGAGTAGTAGTTATACCATCTGCTTTGCCATTCTACTTATGAATTTTTTTTTCAAAGTGGCCCAGTGGATTTTATTAGTGTCTTTTGGGGTACATAGGTACTGTCAACAATGAATACAAGTGCTTATGATTTTTCTTTCTCTTTTTTTTACACTCTGGGATTATTTTTAAAGTTTTTTATTGACAACTTCCATAAATATAGACAATATACTATACTTATATTACCCTCCCACCAGTCCCATTTTTCTCTTCCCAAATCCCCTCTCCACTGAATCCTTTCTTCTTTCCAACTAGTCCCTATTTTATCTTTAAGCCATTATTTTTTCCCTCGTCTTATGCAAGTCATGTGTAGGTAGTGTCAGCCACTGTAAGGTCATGCATATGAAGGCCACTCTGTGCCTGGATGACAACATTATAATCAATTCTCCCCTTCCTTTGGCATCTACATTCTTTCCACCAGCTTTTCCACCATGGTCCCTGAGTCTTGGAGGATATGACAGAGATGTCTCACTTAGTGTACACTCTACTGTTACTTCTCAGTACTTTGGCCAGTATTGAGTTTCTCATGGATTTCTCTAGTAGCTTGACTGCCAAAGATCAAGGTGATTGCTATAACATCACTGGAAAGTAGAGATCAAGCCAAAAAAAAAAAAAAAAAAAGTGTAGTGTCCAGGGCAAGGAGATCTTTCAAATGTGGTTTGTATTATTTCCAGTGATCAAAAGCCATGTCCTGTCAAGAGGCAAAATGTTCCCTGACAGGAGGAAGTGGGAACTTGTATACTGGTCTTATGAGGAATGAGCAATCAGCACCTAAGTAGTTGTTATCCAAAAATGCTAAGGGGAACCTGAGTGTTCTTAATAACTACTACTTATGGAGAACTGGTAGTAGATACTTTACAGATGCCATCTAATCCAGCCCTGCAGAGTTTAGAGCTCTCAGAGTTCAGTCATCTTCATAAGGACAGGTCAAGGCTTTCAGGTATTCTCAGAAAAGTTAACCCCACTGCTAATGCTTCAGCTCCTGAGAAATAATAATATATGACCATTCAACTATGTCTTAAGATGTGGGGTGACTGTTACACTGCAATAAGTATCTGATGTAGAATTTTGGTAATCAAAGAAAAATGTATGGTAATAGAGCTTGGAGTAAACGGAGCTGTGTTTCACAAGGTTTCCATTTCAAAGCCTCTCATTTTCACCCCTTGAAGTTTAGCTGATGGCCAGTAGAGAGGACTCACGTGGTCTTTGAAGAGAACAAGAGATACGGATGTTTCTATTTCCTAGAGACCAACATTGTGAGCACAATGGGAACAGAAGCAGACCTGCTGTGTTTATTGAGCACCTAGAACAGACTGCTCCGTGGAAGTGCCCAGTGACTGTTTGCTGAATTAACTTACGTTTTTCAATCATAATGGAGAAGCCCACACAATATTACTATATTAGGAATCCATACAAATTCAATGTTATAAGATTTTTAAATGAAAATAATGTCAAGAATCCTTCAGAAAAGTTAAAGGGTTTGTAACATCAGATTGTCTGTGTTTTCCCTTTCAACCTGTCCACAAACATTCTCTTATCTTAATTTTTATGCTGAGTTCTAATTACATGATATTTTTAATTTACATTTCTCTAGAAGATAAAAGAGAGTGTAAGTGAATATTTTAAGAAACTGTGATTTAAAAAACAAATTTTCTTTGTGTGTTCCCTCCATCCTCAATCCCCCTGACAAATTGTAACAATTGAAGTCACACAAAATTAATAATGATTTACCTGAGAAGTAGTTGCTTGATCTCAGGACAGTCATTTAACATGCCTTCACCTCAATTTCCTAATTTCTGAGCCTTATAAAAGTAATTATACTAAATTAAATTTATGTCCTTTTATTCTTTTAAAAATCTTCTGTTCCCCATATGAAAGACTGTGGATCAACTCTGGAAGCTGAAAGATCATCACTGAATTGTCTTTGAATAAACTATATACTGAGTACTGGGATGGAAAATTCAATAAGAAATGCATGCAGAAGGGGTTCACATGGACATTGGGAACATCCATAAAAAGACAAGGAGACTGAACATTGCTGATTCTTTCAAGTTAAGAAGCAGCTGGATAGTAATTCTAGATCAAAATGGTCTGATGGGTGCCACAGAGGAGAAGAATAGGGAAACTTTGTCGACTAAGATTTTCAATGTTGCTTGAAATGAAAATAAACTCAAATTATTTCAGTAAATGGAGATTCATTAACATGGTTCAAAGGGGATGGAGAGAAAAATAAATTCTGTCATCAGAATAAAACCATGCCTCACTGGAATCACCTAATCATGATCTATTAGTTACTCTAGACTGGTGATTTTCAGTGAGCATATGGGGTTGGTGAAAATACAGGAAGAAAATAGAGCACAGCATCCATCACATTCACTTTTATTTCATTTGTTTTAAATGGTTTTATTATAGTGCACATTATTTATTAAGTTATAAATGCATGAAGAGCTAGCATTTATTTTCTTAGAACAGAGACTAATGGTCAAAAATATTACTTCCTTATTTTTCCCAGACCAGTGCAATTAAGTGGATCCATATGACCTGTCCTATGAAATAAAATATGGGCAGATGTGATGATAATTTCCAGGCAAAGTTCATGCAAAGTCCATGCATGACATTCGAGGCTTCCATGTTCCAGAATATACCTGAAAGGTACAAGGTAGTAAGACCATCCATCAACCTAGGTCCTTGAGTAACTGCCTAGAATAGAGCCTCTGCTGGCACTATATAAGAAGTGTGTGTAAGAAATTGAATAAACATTTGTTAGTTTAAGCTATTTATAGTGCAGAATAACATAAATGCTCCTGACTGATCATGGATACCTACTCAAGATATTTTGGAGGGGAGTGTGAAGAGAACATCCTCTCTAACTTTCATATGCACTTTTGATTTCTTATGAGTATTCATTTCTTTATGTTTCCCAAAGGTATAATCTGATATTTTGGTGCTACTGATCTTTAGTTCAGCTGGCTGTGTCCAGGGTATCAGACCTATGAAACAAGAAATATATGTCCTGTGATCACTTCTTTCATGAGGAGGAGAGATTTGTGTGTTACGAGACCTTTGCCCTTTGAGAAATTTTCAAAGCCTGCCCATGACTCAAAATAGAAATTGACAATATATCCCAAGGATTAGAAGTTAAAAATCTTGTGGCTAAATGTCAACTCTTCATCCAGTTTCACATGGGTATTAACCAACATATGATGGTTAGTAAGAAAATCATGAATGAATCAAAAACCTCGAAGAATAAATGTATGATAAACTCAGTGGATTTTACAAGAAAAGGGTGGCAGATAATTAAGTACAAGGAAGCTATCTTTGGGAGACAACCAGTCTTTTGGGAATGACATCTCTTTTATGGAGAAAATATTTTCAATTCACACTTTGTTTCAGCAAATTTCTATTGTTTCCCCTTTCTGTTCTCAGGTCACTTTACTGAAAAAATTGCAAAGGCAATATTTTTCACTTCTCTTCATCTAAAAAGATATATTTTAAAGGGTAAGCTTATGGATTTGAGCATGGCTTTTTGAACAGTCACGAATCCAGGCATTTGGTCCAGGCAGTACTGGGAAGAGAATGGGTAATGATTTTTAACAGAGCTTGCTATAAACACCCACTCATTCTTCCACAAACAACTAATCTTAGGTTTAAGCACTGCAAAACCCAGTGAGTAAAGGATAAAACTAAATGAAAGGCAAAAATGCTGCAAATAAGAATGCTGAAAAGAAGCTTGTTCCTCAAGTATCACTCATCAATGTCAACTTGGGTCAAGATGGTATTGCAGTAGCCCAGTTAGCTCTGACACATCAACTAAGGCAATGGGAAGGGAGGCGATACTGTTAGCTCTTCATATATTGTATGGGCAATTTATTTGTAGGCTACAAAAAAGTAAAATTAGAGAGAACAATTTCATATTTGCCTTTAATCATAATTGCTGAGAATGTTAAATTGGATTGTGGGGGCTTAACCACAGTAATTCATCAATGACTAGATATTCTTTTTTAATGTATTTTTATTAGTTATGTATGTAGTATATAGTATATGTACAGACATGATGGTACCATTGTTAGCCTTCTCCATGTGCTACCCCCATGGGTAATGTGGGTCTTGCCTTATGGGGGAAGCCATCAGTTATGTGGGAGAGGCAATGACTCTGTGTATAATGACCCAATTCATGGTTCTAACAATCTTTCCACCCCCTCTTCCACGAATTTCCCTGAGCCATGTTGGGTTCATTTTAGGTCTATTTCAATGACAAGGTTTTATGAGTCTCTTTGTCTCTGGATATCTGATTTGGTAGGGGTTGAGTGTTCTTTGTGTCTATCTCCTTCACCCTTCAATCACTAGATATTCTTGGCACTAGATAAATTCCAGAAAGAACTAAACATAAATCCTTTCTTTTAAAGGACTTATACTTTTCCTGAGGTAACAAAAATACTCTACAGAAAACGATCAATGTATAAAAAGGTCTCAGATTAAAAAAAAAACACAAAATAATAGCATGGTAGGAAGAAGAGTTTAGTGGTCATGCAGGCAAGCTGCATAGCCAAGCAATGTAGGTTCATACCTCTCAACCTCCTAATAGCTTAGTAGCTTCAGGCAGGTCATTTAACCATTTATAGTTTCTGCATCTAAAATATAAGAGTCAGAGTATTTCAAAGTGGTACATGTGAAGTGCCTCAAACTATGACAAAATATACTAAGAAATGAATTATAGGTAACTGGAATGTAGAAGCACATTTTGTTTGCTCATTAAATATTTATTCTGTTTCCTCTTTTTGTATTTGCTTTACACTGATTATGTAAGCATTACTGGTTTGGGCCCATCCAGATCATGGATCAGGAATCTAGACATCTGCAATGCATGGATGTCTCCATTATCTCTTTATGGTCTCCATGGCTCAGATGAATAACAAACTGTCCTAGTATTTATCTTTCCCATGAGATCACAAATGGCTCCTTTTAAAAACTGCAAAAGTTCTTCTTCTTCCTCTCCTCCTCCTCATCTTCCTCCTCCTTCTTCTTATTCACATCATACCTTCTTTTATCTCCTTAAAGCAAAATAAAGTCTCTTATCCTCAACAGCAACTTCAGTCCTATAAGCTTAACTCAGGATTCAGAGATTAATGAAGGATCAGTATTTAAGAGTGATATAAAAAGAAGGAATATATTATTGAATTGTGAACAATCTCTGATCAGTCTCTATATGTCCTGACTTCAAGATTTTAGCTATAGTGGAAATTTCTTTCATTTAATGGGATGGTGTCTGTATGTCCAGAATATTCTCTCTGATGATATCCAGTAACTACTTTTTAAGAAGTTTATTTGTTGGCCATATGAGTCCTGTCTACATAGAGGAAACATTCTGCATTCTTTCTATAACCCCATTGCCTGCTTCTCCCTTTGTTTTACAACTTTTGATTATTGATCTTGACTTCTGAGACCAAATCTCTCCATGTATAGAAGTTCACTCACAATGATGATGGCCACCACATCCCCTTCTATCCAGGTTAGCATACTTGGTAAGGACCTCTTCATGGAAGCACATTGCAATGTAACAGTATACAGCTGAGAACCAAACTTCCATCTCCTCTAGGAATATCCTAGTTCCCTGATGCAGGGGTGCTCAGGAAAGAGACAGAGAAACATGTAAGGGTCCAAGAAACACATATATAAACATAAGCTCTTGTGTTTTCAGGAATTTATTTCAGCTACTCTTCCTACTCTGCTCTTTTTCTTTCTTCTTATGTGTTCTTCATTCATGTTTTTCTTTCCTCCCATATTCATTGAGTATAAAAAGTAATGGAAGCTGGAGAGATGGCTTAGTGGTTAAGGCACTTGCTTGTGAAGCCTAAGGACACATGTTCTACTCTCCAGACACATAAAGGTGAGGCAAGTGCAATGTTGCACATGCCCACTAGGTGGCAAAAGTGTCTGGAATTCAACTCAGTGGCTGTGGCCCTGGCATGCCAATTCTTTCTCTTTCTCTCTCTCCCTCTAAAATAAGAACTAAAATAAATGAAATAATGCCTTGTTTAATGTCTGAAATATTTTATGGTGGAGAAGTGAACTAACAAATCAATCTCAGTTCCACCATGTTCTGGCAAGTGAGTGAAGTCTTATTTTTCTGTCTTGGATGCACTTGTAAGTTGAATTTTTTTATCCAGATCAGGGTTTATTTTTCACTATTTTTTTTCTCCTCATGACCCTGGGTATATAGGTATATAAAATAGGAACAAAAAGTATTCTATTAAACCTAAAGAAATTAAGACAATTGTTTTGTTTACTTATATTTTCAACCTTTACTGAAGTTGGAAACATTCTAAGACAATCCAATCCAAATGATATACTAATTTGATTCTTACCTGATGAGGAATGTTAAAATTCTTTGTGGTCTATAATTATAATATTATGCTTCCTTAAGCAAAAATGCTTGTATGTAAGTAAAACCTTTACAGTTCATGTGTAATCGTCTGGAATCTCAGCTGGGGTGTTTCTTTCAGGCACTACCTTGCTTGGTGGTATATGCAGTGCAAAAGGCACCTGTTATGTGTTCAGAATACAGGCTTCAGTGAAGTCATGTGATACAACACAAGTGAGCTCTACAAGAAATATCTTGGAGACATTACTCATTTCATTTTGAGTTAATTGTTGGTCATTTAGAAACTTTTCATTACTGCTATTTTTTTTTTTTTTTTTGCCATCCTACATTGAATTACATGACTCCATACAGGGCCACAGATAATGGTATGTGTCTAGGAATTCATCCATTTCTTCCAGATTATTGAATTTAGTGGAGTAGAGGTTTGGAAGTATGCCCTGATGAGTCTTCCAATTTCACTGATGTCTGTTGTAATCTCTCCTTTTTCACTTATGATTTTGTTAAAATTTGAGCCTTCTCTCTCTCTCTCTCTCTCTCTCTCTCTTGCTTGATCAATTTGGGCAGGGGTTTTTCAATCTTGTTTATTTTTTCAAAGAATCAGCCCTTTATTTCATTGATTTTTAAAAATTGTTTTCTTAGTTTCCAATTCATTAATTTCTGCTCTAATTTTGATTATTTCTTTCTGTCTGGAGCTCTTTGGGTTGGCTTTTCTTGTTTGTCCAGCAGTCAGGTAGGCAGTCAGGTTATTGATTTGGGATCTCTCTATCTTTGTAATGAAGGCATTTAGGGCTATGAATTTTTCCCCTAAGACTGCCTTCATTGTGTCCCAAAAGTTTTGGTAGGCTGTGTTTTCATTATCATTCACTTCTAGGAATTTTATAATTTCTTTTGTTGATTTCTTCCATGACCTTTTCATTGTTTAAAGGTGGGTTGTTTAGTCTCCAGGAGCTGGTGGAGTTCTTGATGTATCTCTTGTTGTTAATTTCTAGCTTTAAAGCATTGTGATCTGACATGATGCAGGAAGTTACTTCAATTTTCCTGATTTTATGAAGTCATGCTTTATGACCTAATATATGGTCAACTTTGGAGAAGGTTCCATGGGCTGCTGAGAAGAATGTGTATTCTGTAGAGTTGGGGTGGAAAATTCTATAGAAATCCTCTGGGTCTAGCTGATCTGTGATATTTTTGAGCTCTATAATTTCCCTGTTGACTTTCTGCTTGGATGATCTGTCTATTGATGATAGAGGCATATTGAAGTCTCTGACTATGATGATGTTGGTGTTTATTTCTGTTTTGTTGTTGAATAGATTTTGTTTTATAAACTGTGGTGCACCTGTGTTTTGTGCATATATATTTATGATTGTGATGTGCTCATGTTGGATCATTCCCACCTAAAGGTACTGAAGTTCCCAGTTTTTCAAAAAAAAAAAAAAAAAAAAAAAAAAACCCCACCTACAATGACATTGATTGGATGATTAAAATTTGTCATTTTCAAGAACTGGAATGATACAGGTTGGGAGTCAAATTATCTTGGGCTACCTTTAGTCCCCTTAGTAGCCACATTGCCACCTCTGTGTTTGACCTAACATCCTTGTGACTATCAGGTCATATCGAAAAGGCATTTTACAGCAATGCAAAAATGCTATAGATACCAGATGTTATGGCATTCTTAGCTTTTGGGATGACTCCAAAATGAGCTATTTATTATTATCTTTGAGGTGAGAACTGTGTTTTCTTTTTGCCCTTGTGTAACTTTTGCTCCTCTTTACCCAGGAATCAGGATTTTCCATCAAAGTTTGGCTCAATGAATCATATTGTTGCTTAGGTATATGACCCATAATCACAGGGAAATTGCTTGTCAGTGCCCTTCAACACAGAGTCATGCACAGTCAAACTCCATCCATTCCAGTGGCATTCTTGAAGTTGAGGGGTCAACTCACAGTGTTTTGTTCCTTACCTCTTTTGTTCCTTGCTCTCTATCTGTGATAAACCTATGTACTACCACTTGTTTTGTCTGAGTGTGTTCTGTCTCATACCCTCACACAATTGATAAAACTGTAGCCCAAATATAGTGGGTGAAAGTGTTTGAACTCTGCTTCATGGTGGCTGGCATGGCAATGATCTTTGCTCTACCCCTGTGAGGCAGAAGCCCTCTCTTGGGATTGGTAATTAGAGAACTTACTCCAAAAGTCCTGTAAAGTGAAAAATATCCTTAGTTCCAGGCTTGTGTAAAATTGCTGTGAAGCACTCTTTAAAATCTTTAGAGCTATTTTTATTTGTGACAGTTCTTCTCTCAATTTACCTCTTATCTTGTGTTATCCTGTGAGCAATAAGAAACCAAGTAGTACCTTCAAGGTAGCCACTGCATGTGGGTGTTCATCACTTACGAGTTCTTCTTCCCCTATGACTGCAGGAGGCGATCTAAGTTTACCCTCCCTCCATTTTACTCTTCTCTTCTTTCAAAGATCTTTATAGCCCATCTCAGGTCTGTTTCAGAGTTCATATTTCTACTAACACCTGTTGAAGGCAGCAGAACTTTTTACATTAGGATCTTCAAAATCCCTCCTGCCTCTCCCCATTATCTTCTGATTCCAAAGATACTCCTATATGTTTAGGCTGTTGCTAAAGCATCAGTCCACTTCCAGCTACCAAAATTTGTACTAGTTATCTATTTCTTAATCATAAATAATCATATGCTTATCAGCATGTTTTTATTGGTTAAGAATTTGGGTATGGCTAATAAGGATTCTAACAGTTTATCAGACAAGGGTGACATTCTCTGCTGAGGCCCAAGGACCTCATTCAAACTCATGTACTTATTGGAAGAATTCTTTTTTAAAAAAATTGAGAAAAGGACCTCATATATTCTAAGCTGGCATTAAACTTGCTATGTGGCATAGAATGATATTGTACTTCCAGTCTTCCTGCCTCTAGTTCCCAAGTGCTAGAATTACAGGCAGGAGTTATCATCTCTCAGTTATAATACTTTTTCTTGAATCTGTAAAATTCATAGTGGATTACTCTCTTGAGAAAAACAGGAAACATTCCCTCTAGACCTCTGACTTCTAATAATGCATCTGTTTCATTGTGCTCAATTATGAAACTAAGAAAATCTTCCTCAGTCAACCAATTAGTATCTTAATTTCATAGGTAAAATTACTTTAGCTTTATCATAAAATATAAACTAATCATTGTAGTTAGGTCACATTACCTCATGGCCATATTCCATGGGTAAGGATTACAGATGGGAACACTCCCAGGTGGCAATGCAAATCTTGGGAACCATCTGAAAATTCTCTCTGCAACAGTCTGAAAAGACTTTCAAACAAGCACAAAAGTTCAGTGCATTCTCCATTTCATTCTTACATGAAATATGTTCTAATGTTTGTCATGTTCTCATGCAAATTATAATAGATTTTATGTATGGACTAAACAAAGCTTCATTTTCAGCATCATTTAATCACATCTCTTCCACAAGCTGAATATTCACAGGACATAGTGGCATCTCACCTATTTTCCATATCTATGTAATATAGTGAACATAACACCAATTTTCTTTCTAACACACAGATTCTTTAATTCATATACTTCTATACCTTAAGATATAATTACTTGACAGCATGTCCTAGGTGAAGAATAGAATTTAATAGTGATGGTAACAAGCACCAAAGGCCATCAAATATTAGAGACAAGGATGAGAAAAGAGAAGGAGAGAGTTAAGTACAATTTGTTACTCAGATGGAGTGGTGTCTGTTTGAGAGTCTGGATTTAGAACATCTTCCCCTAGGAGATTTTCTGAGTCTCAGGGAAACTAGAGGAATGTGTGCACTTGTAGTCAACATACTTCTCCCTCAAGCCTGAGGCTGTAATTGCCTTTCTTTTTCCACCATCTGAACAGAGTGTGAATGTCAACTATGCCATCTTCATGGTGAAGTGGTTTTATGGTATAAAAAGTAAATTCAAAAAACTAGGAGCTTTGAAGCTAGAGGCATCCATAAATTGAATTTAAAACAAACAAAAAAAAAGGATATGCCTAGTTGCTGTATCCTCTAAAGTTTTCAAAGGGCAGGAGAAGGTTTTCATCAGCCCACATACTTTATATTGTGCCATTTTTCACAGATATGGCAGCTAGGTTTGTGGCTAATCATCAAAGTAGTGTTTGTTTGGCAGATGACCAGTGTGCAGGTCTTCCATGATATGTAGCCAAGCCTCAGTGGGCACCCATGCAGGGCTGGACACCCTGAGGGAGGTTATGTGGTATGAGAGTTATTTGATAAGACTAATGCAGGACTGAGATGAAATTAACAAAACTTTGTAGTTTGAAAATGCATCAACTGAGGGTCAGCTGAGCTTCAAGTTTCAGGTATACTTGGTCCCTCTTTGAAGACAAAGGTCAAGTAAAATTTATGATATAGAATAAATAATTTCATGTACTACTGACAGATTCCTCCATGGTGAGCTATTCAATTGTTAAAACAGACTCTGTGTGTATAGCTACATCACTTCATGTAGAACAATGCCTGCTCCTGTCCCTTTCTTACTGATTACACTATAAAGAAATCTTTACAGAGACTAGTGAAATCTCTGATTCATCATTGAAATAACTAAGGCAGTATAGATAAGTGTCTTACATGAAACTACTCCACCTTGTATTAAACAGCACTGGAGAGAAGGCAGTAGGAAAGAAGATCAGAAGCTACAATGTGTAGGTATCTGAAGAAACATTTTTCTATTTATTCTCTTAATGAAGTGTGCGCACACACACACACACACACACACACACACACACACACACACTTTCTGGTTCATAGATGTTACAACTAGAAAGGAAAACCCCCTCCATCCTTCTTATAAGTGAACAACAGATTCAAGATCTGAATTGGCATCCCCATGTCAAGTGCTATTGTGAACATGTTGTCAGACACATAGACCATCAGGTTTGTGTATTTCTACAATGTCAGGATTTATTGAACAGCAATAAAGTCAAGAGCTTCAATAAGCATTTTACCAAGAATTCCCAATTTCCTTTGATAGCTGGTTATTGGCATAGATTCATTTATACCAATCTTAAATACTGATTTTGCTCTCAGATCACACTTTATGCATCATGCAATATATCCAACTGCCTGTCTCTCCATCTGTTTATCTGTCTCTTTATCTCTCTACATGGCTACCAAAAGGCTAAAGAGGGGACTGGAATGATTGCTCAATGAATAAGAGTTCTTGCTACATTTATATGAGTTCAATCCCTAGCACCAACATAGAAAGCCTGGCATTGGCACGTATTCCTACAACCCCACAATTGAGAAGATTGGAGACATGAGGAGGATCACTGGGGCTTACTGATCAGCTAGTCTAACCAAAACACAGGGAGTTCCAAGTTCAGTGGTAGACTCTAAATCAAGGAAACAAGGCAGAAAAACAATAGAGGAAGACACCCAGCATCTTCCTCTGGCCACCACACTCTATATAGAGGGCACATGGGTCTCCATGCACACATAGCATATATATCTTCATGAACACATGCATACCTAGTATATGCATGCATCTACATACACAGAACATACATGCACATGCATCTGCATACACATGGATGCACATTACATGGACATGTATATGCATACACAGCGTGTTCATACACACATATATACATACACAAGTTTATACACACATCTGCACACAGATGCATACACAAGATGTACATACACATGCATTTATACACACATGCATACACAACATGTATTTGCACATCAGCACATCACAAGTATATTCATGATGTACATACACATGAGTATGCACATACATCCATATACCACATTTTCTTACACATGCATCTGCACACACATGCAGACAGAAGATGTAAATATGCTCACAACTACACACACACACATGCATATACAACATGTACATACACATGCACCTGGACACAAATATACATACCACAGATGAATATACAGATGCATATGCATGGACATGCATATACAACATATACTTTGCATGCATCTGCACATCACATGCATACAAATGATGTACATATGTATCTGCACACATGAATCTACACACATGCAAAGACAACATGTACTTATATGTGCATCTGCACACCATATGCATCCATAGCATGTACATACATATGAGTCTATACACACATGCATACACAACATGTTTGTACACAAGCATCTGAACACACATGAATACACAAGATGTAATTACATTCACATCTACATACACATTCATATACAACATGTATATATATACATGCATCTGTACACACACATGCATAAACAGCATGGACATGCATAAACATGCATACCCAGCATATATGTACACATACATCTGCAAATACACATGCATACACAGCATGTGCATGCAGATGCATCTACACACATAGGCATACAAAAGATGTACATACACATGCATACACAGCATGAATGTACACATGTGTTTGCTCAAACACATGCATGCACAGCATGTTTATACACATGCATCTGCACACAATTCATAAACAACATGTACTTACACATGCAACAGCACACACATGCTTACACAGCATGTACTTACACATGCATCTACACACACATGTATGCACAACACAAACACAAAGAGTTAAAGAGGACACAGCAGAGTCATGAAAATAAAAAATGTATGTGGGGTATGGATAGGAGAAATTATCTGTTGAGAACCACTGATAAATTGCAATTTTAAAAGGTATGTTTACCATTACTTTGGTAATTTTTAGCCAAAATTTATCAAGTATTTTAAAAGCAATAGACTCTGTGTACACTTAGATCTTGAAAAGCATTGTAAAAGCATACATATATTTCATGTAAGAAAATATATATTGGACTTCCAGTCAATATGGTATCTGCCTAACCATGCAAGATCTTCGGGGTGCTTATGTGTTTGCAGATCCTAGTAGACCTCCAGTGTGAGGGCACAGAGAAGCAAAGTAGGGAATCCACTGATTTTCACACTCTTGGGTAGCCCAACAGACCCCCCAAACCCCTCAAGCAGCCAACCAAGCCACAGTCCCAGTCATCACACCACCACCAGATCCCTCCAGCATTACCATAGGCTAAGCAGACCCATGCCAGAAGGCTAGCATTTCTTCTCCATCCCCAGGCTTTCTCCCCACCTGACTGCAATCCCAGCCATGACAGCTGTGCTCGGACCAGGTCCTCCTGCACATCCTGCAGGCAACACGGACCCAGGCCAGTAGATTAGTGTTGCCCCTCTCTGCCTGGGACTGCCACCTGGCCACATCTGCCTTGCACAGACCAGGTCCACCTGCACATCCTGCAGACAACTTGGACCCAGGCCCCACAGGCTGACTTTTCCCCACTCCCTGGAACCACAGTCCAGCCACAACCAAGTATTGCAAGGACCAGTTCCTTTTGTACAACCTGCAGGCTACTGTGACCCAGGCCAGCAGGCTAGTGTTCCCCCTCCTTCCCTGGGTTTTTCCTGCTACCTAGATCCCCCTGCCAGCACAGTACCAGCCACCAGGCTTGAACCAGGTCCTCCTGCACTTCCTACAGGCTACTCAGACTCAGGCCAGCAGGCTACCATTCCCCCCTCCCTCCCTCAGTTTTCCTCCCCCTTCCCATCACCAGGACCACCACCCATTCCCCCCACATGCCACCTGACCCACAGCAGTTCCACCTCTCTGCCCCAACTTGTCACAGGACCCTGCAGGCCCATCCATCCCCTGCTACACAGTCCCAGCAGACCCCAAATTGCCCCATCCCTCACTCCTCAACATGGCAGGACCACACAATCCCTTCCTACCTACTTCCCACACCCTGCCACAGCACCAGTCGGCTTTGTCCCATTTCCCCTTACCCTGTCCCCTCAGGCCACCTGACTACACAGTCCTATACCCCAACCACTGACCAAGAAGCCACTTCATCAGGTCCTCAGACCCCCACCAGAGCCTTGTGGGCTCCTTCCATCTGAGCAGACAGGACCAATTTCCATCAGAAGCCTAATCGAAGCAAACATAAAAGGCAATAATCATTGAAGACACTTCAAGGGTAAACTACAGCTTCCTCCTAAATTAAATAAGATTCCTACACTGTGATGGGCAGAAAACAGTGCAAAAGGAATAACATGAAAAATCAAATGCAAGTAAATTCAACAAGGTAACCAAGTCCCACAGTGGATGTCTCTAATCAAAACATCAAAGAGACAACAGGATTAGGACCCCGAAATGAAAACACAAGTTATGCAACGCTGGTCAAGCAATTAGCAGAGCTTGCAGAAAATGAACAAAGGTCCAATAATTGTATGAATGCTGTCCTCGGTAGATTAGACCTGATAGAAAAGAACAAGAATGTGTCCCAAAGACATTTAAATGATCTGAAGGATAGCTGGGGAAAAAAAGAGGACTTCAAAAATCAGCTGGCTAAGCTCAAAGAGGACATAAATAAATGCAAGGATGACTTCTAAGAAGCATTAAGAAAATCAGAAAATGACACGAAAAGGGACTCAACAGAGGACTGGAAACTGTTCACAAAAAGGCAGTAGAAAATACAAACCAAATTGAACAAGTCCAAAACTCTACACACTCTCAAGAATAGAGTCGGCCATGTGGAGGATAGAAACTCAGACAGGAAGACAAAACAGATGAAACAGTTTGTGAGTGCAAAATTTTGAATAAGTTCAAATTTTTTTTTGTGAACAAAACATGAGTGCACTGTGGAATACCCATAAACATCCCAACATTCAGATAATGGGAATACCAGAAGGGGAAGGAATTCACACCAAATTCATGAAGAACTTATTCAATAAAATTATTGAAGAAAACTTTCCCACACTCTCAAAAGCAAAATCCCATCAAGTTACAAGAAGCTAACAAAACTCCAAACAGATTGGACCAAAGGATAAATTCTCCAAGACATATTATCATTAAGATTCTAAACATCAATAGCAAAGAGAAAGTCCTAAAACCAGCTAGGGAGAAACAATACATTACATATAAAGGTAACCCCATCAGAATTACTTCAGACTTCTCAATGGAAACCCTGAAAGCCAAAAAGGCCAGGAATGGAACACTGCAAAGTCTAAGATATTATGGCTTCCTACCCAAACTACTCTACCCAGTAAGTGTATCCCTCATAATAAATGGTGAAAGAAAAATGTTCCACAATATAAAACTCAGCTTCACAATGATTTGAACACAACACCAAACATAGATAGTACTTGAAGGAATTCTCCACACAGAAGAGGCAAATAACCAACCTCACATGCCTACAAGAAGCAGGTCACAATAACCAAACTCAGAGAAGGTGAAAAAAAACTACTAAGTCCAAGAAAACACCAAACCACATAAACCACCACAATATGTCAGGTATTAAATCAAACCTCAGTTATCACCCTAAACATTAATGGCCTTAATTCACCCATCAAGAGACATATGCTAACAGAGTGGATCAGAAAGTTAGACCCCTCTATTTGCTGTCTTCAAGAAACCCATCTCACCACTAAAGACAGAAACCTCCTCAGAGTGAAGACAATAAATGGGTAGTGGATGAAATTGCAAAATTTCAAGAATTGAATGAAAATGAGAACATATCATACCAAAACTTATGGGACACAAAGAAGGCATTCCTTAGGGGAAATTTCATAGCACCAAATGACTTCATAACAAAGACAGAGAGATCCCAAATCAGTAACCTAACCATCCACCTAAAGGCATTGGAAAAATAAGAAGAATCCAGCCCCCAAAGCTCCAGATGGAAAGAAATAATAAATAGAGCAGAAATTAATGAATTGGAAACTAAGAAAACAATTCAGAAAATTGATGAAACAAAGAGCTGGTTCTTTGAAAAAATAAACAAGATTGATAAACCCCTGACCAATTTGATCAAGCAAAAAAAGAGAGGGGGAGAGAGATTTCAAATTAACAAAATTAGAAATGAAAAAGGGGAGATCACAACAGACATAAGTGAAATTGGGAGAATCATTAGGACTTATTTCAAAAACTTCTATTCCACAAAACTGGATAATATGGAGTAAAGGGACAAATTCCTGGAAACATACCACCTATCAAAGCTAAACTCAGAGCAGATTAATCTTTTAAACAAACCTATCACACCCATTGAAATTGAAAAGGTAATCAAAAACCTCTCCAAAAACAAGAGTACAGGACCAGATGGCTTCCCAACTGAATTTTGTCAACCTTTAAAGAAGCAATGAAACCATTTTTTCTCAAACTATGCCACATAATTGGAGAAAAGGGAAAGCTCCCAAACTCCTTTTATTAAGCCAGTATCATCCTAATACCAAAACCAGGCAGAGATGCCACAGGTGAAAAAAAAAAAAAAAAAAAAAAAAAAAAAAAAAAACTATAGGCCTATTTCCCTGATGAACATAGATGCAAAGATCCTGAACAAAATCCTTGCAAACCAAATTCAACAAAGAAATATCAACCTTGATCAAATAGGCTTTATTCAAGGAATGCAGATTTGGTACAACATACAGAAATCTGTCAATGTAATACACCATATAAATAAGCTTAAACACAGAAACCACATGATTTTTCAATAGATTCAGAAAAGTCTTTCAACAAAATACAATATCACTTCATGATCAAAACTGTGGTGAGAATAGTCATGGATGGTTCATATCTCAACATAATAAAGTCTATTTTATAAAGCTCTTAAAGCCCAAATAATATTTATTGGGGAGAGACTGAAGGAATTCCCATTGAGATCAGGAACAAGACAGGGTTGTCCACTCTCACCTCTGCTCTTCAACATAGTACTAGAAGTACTAGCTCAAGTAATAAAACAGAAGAAAGAAACAAAAGGATACAAACTAGAAAGGAAGAAGTTAAGTTAGCCCATTCGCAGATGACATGATTCTATACATAAGTGACCCAAGGACCTCCATCTCAAAACTCTTAAAGGTTATTAATTTCTTCAGCAAAGCAGGTGGATACAAAATCAATGCACAAAAATCAGTAGCCTTTCTATATGCAAAAGACAAATATACAGAGAGAGAAATATTGTCACATTTTCAATAGCAACAAAAATAAAAGAAAATAAAATACCTTGGAATAATGTTAACCAAAGATGTGAAAGACTTACGTAATGAAAACATAAAAACACTCAAGAAAAACTTGAGGAGGACTTGAGAAATTGCAAAAACCTCTCATGCTCCTGGATAGGAAGAATTAACATTGTGAAAATGGCAATCTTACCTAAACAGATTCAATACAAGTACAGATTCAATGCAATGCCAATAAAAATCCCAACATTTTTCTTCACAGAGATTGAAAAAATGATCTCAAAATTCATATGTAATGTCAGAAGGCCTCGGATATCCAAGCACATCCTCAGCAAAAGAAACACCTCTGGAGGCATCACCATACCTGATCTAAAGCTATATTACAGAACCATAGTAAGAAAAACACAGTGGTATTGGCATAAAAACAGGAATATAGAACAATGGAACAGAATAGAAGACCCAGACTTTGGGTCAAGTAACTACAGCTAGTTGATATTTGACAAAGGCCCTAACAGTGTAGACTGGAAAAAAAGACAGCATCTTCAACAAATGGTGCTGGACAAACTGGATAACATATGCAAGAAAATGAAACTAGAGCCACACATCTCGCCATGCACAAAAAATCAAGTCCAAATGGATCAAAGACCTCAATATAAGAGCAGAAACTATGTTAGTACTGGAAGAAAAAAATAGGAGGAACTTTCCATGATATAGGAGTGGGAAAAGACTTCCTGAACAAAACCCCAGTAGCTCAGAAATTAATCACTCAACCATTGGGATCTCATGAAGTTTTTTCACAGATAAACATGCAATAAGCAGAGCCAATGGATTACTCACATAATGGGAGTAGATTTTTGCTGGCTATACAACTGATAGAGGCCTAATTTCTAGAATCTACAAAGAACTCAAAAACCTAAACAATACAAAATCTTAAAACCCACTCACAAAATGGGGCAGAGAGCTGAACAGGGAGTTCTCAGAGGAAAAAATATAAATGGCACACACACACTTAAGAAAATGCTCAACATCCCTAATGCAAATTAAAACAACTATGAGATTCCACCTTACCCAGTAAGGATAGCGAACATGAAAAAAAATCAAATGGAAACAAATGCTGGTGAGGATGTGGAGAAAAAAAAAAAAAAAAAAAAAACACTCATTCACTGTTGGTGGGAATGCAAGATGGTATACAACCACTGTGGAAATCAATATGGAGACTCCCAAAAAGGATGAATATAGTGTTACCAACAGACCCATATATTTCCTTGCTGGGCATTTACCCTAAAAGCTCCGTGCCTCAATTAATGGAGATTTCCTCAACCATCTTTATATCTGTTCAATTCATAATAGCTAAGAACTGGAATAAACTTAGATGTCCATCATTAGACTAATGGATTCCAGATATGAAGCCCATAGGCTAACCTCTAAATTCAGTCTAATCATACAGAACAGAAAGATGTCTCCTTGTAATTATGCATTGGACTCCATTAGAGAACAAATACACACAGTAAAACTTAAAGCATGGACACTTTTCCACCATAGAATGTTTCTAAACTTTTCTCACTATTTTAATGAAGATGTTAACCATCTAAAATATTAAAGATAGTATTAAGTTATACATCTCAGCCTTTTCCATATCAATTTATGTGAAACTGACCTGAATTTTGTGTACACATGTTTATTATATTCCTACTGACTATAAGATTCATGAAAGTGGAAAGTTTCACTCACTGTTCTTTCTCTAATACTTTAAAACAACCTACTATTTAATAAACACTGACAAACATGGTTTTTGAATGACTCATATGGCTAGTACTGAGGCTGTTCCAATAACATTTCATTTTTACTCTCAAAAACCTTATAACCTGGGCTAGAGAGATGGCTTAGGGGTTCAGGCGCCTGCCTCCTAAGACTAAGCACACTGGTTCCAATCTCCAGCGGTTCCAATCTCCAGGTCCCACGTTAAGCCAGATGCAAAGTGATGCCAAGGGCGCAATGCCACACTTGACCACAAGGGGGCACACACATCTGGATTTCGTTCGCAGCAGCTGAGACACTGCTGGCTCGCCCATCTCTGTCTTCCTCTCTCTCTCTATCTCTCCCTCTCTCTCTCTCTCTCTCTCTCTCTCTATGTCTCTCTCCAAAAAAATAATAAAAAATAAAAAACAAAGTTTAAAAAAAAAAACTTATAACCTAAGAAATATAGAGAGGAAAAATAAGTAACAAAATACTGTGAAATGTATCAAAACAAAGTACAATAATGTGCATAGTTCCAGGTAATACAGAAGGTGAGGTGATAAACTGGAAAAGCTGAGTTAATCAATATTCCAAAACATGTACCACAGTAGGCATCAGAAAGATGAAGTTCCTTGGTAAATGGAAGACCTGGCCTAGAGATGGAAGATGATGCATAAGTGCATGGAAAAATGAATGGTGTCTTCAAAGAATCATAAGTAGCTTGCTGTGATGATAGAATACAATGTAAAAATAGGAGAGAGTTCTAAATAGATGAACAAGAACCTGTTCAGTGAGTGGTACCAAGAAGAAAGGTTGTGAAATTTCATAAATCAGTAAGCAATCTATCTCATTCAATATCAGATGTATCTACTGTGAGGAGAAGGTCTTTAATTGCATTGGAGAACATGACAAGCAGCTTTTTCATCTACATAGAGTTTCTTCCTAGAAGGCTGAGGCAGATGAGATGAATAACAGACAGTGAACAAGGTAACTTCAGATTGTAAAAGTATAATGATGAAGATAAAAGTGATGTATTTGAAGCTTAAGATCTCTTCTTTATATCAAGTTCTCTGAGTCTTTCTGCATGAACTATGATCTGAATGATTTAATAACCTAGATACACAGAGACCCAGAACACTGAATTTCAGCCAGAGATATCAAGACGTGCAAAGCTACAAGTTAATATTGAGTTTGTCATCATATAGAACACAAAGAAATAATGAGACTAGAGAGAGGGAGGGAAGGAAGAAGTGAAGAATAAAAGAGAGACAGAGAATAAGAGAATTTGGAAAGACTTTCAGAGCCTGTTAGGCTGCTGGATGATGTTTGGAAATCCTTTTCTAAGTGTTACTAAATATCATTGGAAGGTTTTATATAAAATTTTATAGCATGTAGAATAGGTTCTATCAGTAATACCAAAAGAAGTTAGGAGGTTATTTCTAGTAGTCCGTAAGAGAAATAAAGAGTGAATAGGGATAGTGGATGGATTTGGGGCAAGTGGATGGAGAGTAGTATTTCGTGGGGTTCATCAACATGACTCCTAATTTGGGGCTAATTTGCAGGGCTTAGTTAATTCACCATAGGTGGATTCTGCAGAGAAGGTCAATTTACTCATTGTCATAGCATGTCCCCAGCACTAAAATATTCGGTAGTTATGTTCTGGGAGAACTGCCTTCTCTTTGTGTTGATGCCTCAGGAAGAGAAGCTGGTAACATCTTATAATATTATGGAAAAAAAAGCATGTACAGAGGTGTGGGTCTCGTGCTGTGGGGCTCGTGCCATTTCCGTTCCCCGGGATCATTGGTCACCGACGTCCCAGGCGAGGGAGAGACGAGTTGGAAGGGTCTTTCTGGCTGGGCGGATGAGTGCGACTCGAACATACAAACACATGACAGGGGCAATGAGCACCCGGGAGACCGTCTGATGGACAGCACTCGTTTATTGAAAGGGGGGGTGGGTTTATAAACACTTGGGGAAGGTTGAGATGGCATGTACACACTGTATGGCAATAGGATGAATAGTTTATGGGCTGTTATCTAGATAGAGGAAGGACTAGTAACTTCAAAGCTATGGGGGAAGGATAAGGGAAGGTAGGGGGAAGGGCAGAAGAAATTAACAGGAGGCTATGACTTCAGAACTGTGGGAGGTGAGAAGGCTACGTGACTTTAGCCACATGAGGGTCTCTTGGGCAGCTAGCCACAGGTCAGGAACTGTGGGGGGCAAAGTCTGACTTATGGAATGGTCATAGCCTTTCAGGTCTGGGGGGAGCACCTTGCCAGTTCTGCCCACTCTGGGTGATGACAGCTCACTACACCCTACAACATAGGGAAGGCAATCACCGTCTCCAGGGACTCCTGACAGAGGGCCAGCTGCGACCCCGCAGCCCAGGGCCCCTGGCCATGTCCAATAGTTAAGGCCAGCCCTCTCACCGGTCCAGCCTGTTACTAGCAAAGCCCAACACAGAGGGTCCGTTTTTCACATCTATACAGAGCATGGTTAGTTTGTGTAACACAGGGCATTGCTTTCTTCAGGGCCCAGGTGGAGAGTTTGGCATAGTAATCAAGGATATTTAACAGAGGCTCAGCATCTCCAGGAGACTCTTCAGGTTTGAGCCGTTTGAATACCTGCTGACTTTTGTTTGCAAAACACAGTGATTAGCTCCCAATGTCTCAGGCAGAGCTTTACTTAATGTTCGGCTAATGCTTATCATGCAGTCTTTCTCCTCTCCTGACCCAACAATGAGTGAATACACAGCTGTCCTTTGAACTTCATGTGGCCATATCTGTACTCATGCCTCCTGCCTCATATCTCCTAATGTTCAAGATTCCCAAGAAATCAAATGCCATAGTATTTCCTGGAAACCATCTGTAGCTCCCTCAAAGCTCATTTTTGTTCCTCAAAGAAACTGAAGACATTAGCTAGTATGCCTTGAATATTCTTATTATGAGATAAAATGTAATGCAAAAACATCAAAAGGTATAATTTACTGACATATTTTCAGGAAAACATTCCTTGAACAGAACCCAGATCAGAGAAGAATCTATGGCCAATTTAGACCCAGTTCCTCTTCCCAAAAGTTACCAATAATTCTACTTCTGTAGTAAACACTTAATGTTTGTTTTTGGTGTTTTATCATGAAAATGCTCAGATTTATACTCTATAGTTTAAAATCTTCCAGCTTAAAAATAGGTTATGCTTTAAAATTATTTTCATCTATGAGTTCACCTCCTTTATTTCCTCACATCTGTTGGATAAACTAGGTCATTTGATTTAAAGAGCTTCCCACAGTCTAGATACTGCTAATTACACACTAACAGTACGGTTTAATATCTACTGTTTTCTATATTTCTTACAAATCAACAATTCTATTCAGAAATTGACAAGGCTTGTTTTCTAGGCTTTTGGCAACATTAGAGTTGTGTTATATTCTTTTGTCACCAGCCACATGATGGTAGTTGTTGCTTTTTTCATGATGACGTCAAATGTTGATGGCTATTAATTTCCTGGGGCTACAAATGGTGCTTTTTTGATTCCTATATTTATATTTCCATTTCTTCCTTAAAGTAGCATTATAAAGGCATTTGCCCTCTCTTAGTGGTCCAGTTCACAGAGAGTAGTAGGAATAAACACTTGATTCTTCCCTTAAGCTTTTAGAAGAAGGTGAGGTTGAGGATGTGGGTTTCACAAAGCCTCCTGCTCTCATTCTCATGTTCAAAGACATGGTGGCTGTCTTTCCAAAATCTATGGGTGTTGTTCCTCTATATTTATTTAGAACACTTTAACCTTCCATTTTCCTAACCTCTTCAACTTACTCTTCCTCTTACTGGTTGTTCCTTGGTGTGGGGCCAGTGTGGGAAGGGCTATATTTATACTTTAGGTTTATGTTTCCATGGCATCCAATTTTCAAGGACCCATTAATCATAATGGTAGACTCTGCTTTAAGTGAGCAAAGCCATCCAAGTTAGCCCACAGCTTTTTCAGAACAATAAGTATTGGTGATATTAATGTTATAGGCCAGGTGCTTTGTGTGCATGGACACCGATGTGTGTAGCTGTGTGGCATTACATTGTGCAACAGTTGGCAAGTGGTCCTCGTGTGCTTGATATAATCTCATAAAAGGATTTTGGTTTTGCCATACAGATTTTCCATTCATTTTCATGTGGCTATTCAGTGATGTTTATAAAAAAGTGTGTTGTGGCAACAGGTCTCTTTCCTAGAAATGTTTCCAATAAGTGTCATGACAAATTCATGTCTATGTCCCATTGCTGAAGTTCAGGATATATTGTATCAGTAAAGACAAAATCTGTGATCTTCATATGCACATATCTCAGAAGGTATTATTAAAATCTCTTTAAATATTTCTCTGGTGCTTATTTAGTTAATTAACCAATTATAACTAATGAGTACTGAAATTATGCATGACATAGAACTTTTATATATTAAGATAAATGGAAATTACTGGAAGTTTAGTAAATTATTTAAAAATTTCAGTGTTTCCTACATAAACACATGACTATATAGTAGTGATAACCCTGTGGTATGAGTTATCATGAGAAGTGAAGAAGACATGTGCTTAGCTTTTTTCTATAATATAGTTGGCCCATTTATTATACCTTTCTTAAGTTCAAACTGCATGCCTTGTTTTACACTATTTTTGTAGAATAACACCAACTATAGGAAAACTATGGCCACCTTCTTTAGGACATCATCTTAGCCTTGGGACATCATGAGGCTTCTTTAGGCTCTAACTGCAAAGAGTAGTTCTGTCTACCTACAGAGTATTTAAAAAACTTTAAAGATTTAATAATTAACAATTATTTTCAGAGTTTGTTAAATACCTTTCACATAAATGCAATGTTACCAGCTGCCTCATACTTCTGCTGTCATGCCATGCCTTACCCTCTGTTATGGACTAAACCATCTTAAACTATAAGCCAAAATGAACCATTCCTCTTTTAAGTGGCTCCTTGCCAGGTATTTTGGTATAAAAATGAAAAAGATAACTGGGGCACCATCTTATCATCCTTAAGGGTGCACCTTCAGTGACATAAAGCTTCCCATTAGACCCTAAAGACTATATCAACTTCTAATAATGCCAAGTTGAGGATCGGGCCTTTAATGCAGTGTCTTTTGATTGCCAGATCCAAATGATAGCAGAGAAGATATTTTGAATTATGTACTTGAGTGCTTTATAGAGTTGGACTTTTTAAGGAATCAGCTAAATTCCTATGAAATCATTTCAAGAGTCCAGGTAAGAAGTTGTGAAATGAAGAGGAAAAAGAAAAAACAGAGAAGATTTGAAAGAAGAAAACAAAGTATAGGTAGGAAATATTCCAGGCTAGAACTCAAGCAAAGGGTAAGATAAATAGTTGGCACCAAGATTAGGGCCATAGGAAGGATAAAGAAGAAAGGAAGATTTATTAAGAAAAGGTTTTGAAGGTATTGTCAAGGTAGATTGCACATGCATGTCTTATAAGGGATGGTATAAAGTGAGCACAAAGCCAAGGTGTTCATCTCAAGAAATTGGAAGGACAGTAGAGTTTTACTGAGATAAAACTGGACAAAGTGGACAGCAGTATTCTTTTGGAATGCCTTGCAGTACTATTTGACATTTTAATAGATATATCATGTAGACCAAAGATAAATGAATCTGAGTTTGTATCTACTAGAAGAGACCCAAGCTGAAGACAAAAGTATTAAGTCAATGGCATGTGGATATAATTTAACACTAAGCAGACATTCTATATCACCTAGGGAAAGAGCATTAAAGAAAAAAACAATTGCAAGACTGAAATAGAGGAGCCAGGGACCCAGAGAAAGAATCAGCACAGTGTTTCAAAACCCAAAGGAGGAATTTCTCACTCCTTGGCTGCCTTGGATGTTGTTCTTGGTTGAAGGCCATCCCACACCTATGACAGGAAGATGGTGGCCCCAAAGAAATTACAGGCTTATTATGAAGAGTGGAAAGTATGTGCAGACTTTAAAGGCAATCAGACAGGGAACAGAAAAATTGGTCATCCTAACCAACAACTGCCCAGATTTGACAAAATCTGAGATAGAGTACTATGCTATCTTGGCCCAAACTGGTGTCCATCATTATAGTGGAAATAATATTGATTTTGGTATAGCATACAGTAAATATTACAGAGTATGCACACTGTCTATCATTGGTCCAGGTGATTCTGACATTATTAGAAACATGCCAAAGCAGACTGGTGAAAAGTAAACCATGAAATTTTTCTTTAATAAAACTTGCCAGATGTATGTTTATAAAGAGAAGTCCAAGGGACAATAGTGGTGGAATTTTCCACATAGAATATTCAAGGAGTCTGCACTAGCTCATTGATTAGGAGTTATTAGAGGCTGGAGAGATTGCATACTGGTTAAGGCACTTACCTGCAAAACCAATTGACTTGGGTCCCATTTCCCAGTACCCATGTAAAGCCAGATGCATTCATCTGGAGTTTGTTTGCAGTGGCTTGAAGCCCTGGTTCCCCCATCTCCCTCTCTCTCTCTCTCTCTACTTGCAAATCAATAATATTTTAAAAGAGTATTAGAGGAGTGGTCACAGGATATCAATGCTAAGGCACTGTCTTTAGTGGCCTTAACAAGAACGGTTTCTTGGAATGATGAAGTTAATATCCTTTCTGTAATGATTATGCAATGATTAGTATAGTACAGTTAGAGATACTACATATAAAGTTAAGAAAAATGAGAATTGATAAAAAATAAACTCTATTCTAGCTTAGAAACAGGAGTTAATGAAAAATAAATTTTTAAAGCAGGTTTAAATAGTCTTTGCTGGAGGAATCATTTAGAAAGGTAGATATAGAAAGAGTATGACAAAAAGGGAATAATTGCAACAGTGCTAAGTGTAAACTAACATATGCCCTCATAGCTTTCCCAGCTATAGGACTCCGGTTATCTACTTCAAAGGGGAAATGTATACTTTGTTGAGGACAGCCATAGAGGACAGAATGTATAGTCTGTTTCACTTGAAGTTACATGGCCCAATATGGTAGCCACTAGCTCATGTAGCTACTGTATACTTGAAAGGAAGAGTACTATTCAATAGTATTTAACTATAATAAAATTAAATTTGGAAGGTGCTCATGTAGCTTGTGGGTATGATAATACATGGAACAAATATATTTCTGTCATTGTATAACATCTGTTAGGTGTCCCTTAGAAAACAGATATCCTGTCATTAGCCATAACTGCCCAGGGAAACACAGTTGGCCACTGACTCAATCAAGGATCCAGAGAAATGGGAACCTGCTCATTTCTCAATGCCTCCATCTGCCCATAGAGCTAAGGGACACAATGACTACCAGGGGATTTCTAAAAGTGGATAAGGTGAACAACAGAAAGACAGTCAAAATGATCAGTATTTAAGACAAGTGTTTTCTATAACATAAAGGAGAATTACAGAACCAAACCCAGAATGAGTCATCTAGGTGTGACAAGGGATCAAGATGGTCTCTGTCAGATAATGCCAGTCTCAAGTCCTGAGGTGAGTTATGAGGAGGGAGAGTGACCAGTTTTCTTTGATCATATTGTGTAGCACGCTTCTATCATCTCACTCTATCTAAAACCTGTTCTTGAATTTGATTACTCATTCTCTACATCTTTATTATTCTAATATCTCTGAACTACTATTTCTCTCTCTCCCTCTTTCTCCCTCTTTCTCTCTCCACTTTTACTTTCATTCACAATTATGCCCTGGCCAATAGATGAGTGATTTCTAGTTCAATCTTTTTACAAACATCTTTCTTTCCTTATCTGCAAAGAAAGAGTGCAAGAGCAAGAAGAGAGAGAGAGAGAGAGAGAGAGAGATAACAGACATGCCCAGAGCATTTTCCCCCTGCAAACTCCAGATACATGCATCATTTTGTGCATCTGGCTCTATGTTGGTATTGGGGAATCAAATGGTGGTCATCATGCTTGACAAGCAAGTGCCTTTAATCACTGAACCATCTCTCCAGCACCTAGTTCAATCTTCTTAATGTCTAAGGAAACCAAGTTCTACAGAGCAGCAGGAATGTCTAAGAATCTGCAATGACTCACAACTTTACTCTTAGTCTACTCAGTTTAATGAGGCTCTGATGCCTATCAAGTCATGTTAGGTAGTTAACTTCTATCAAGTTTCCATTAAATTAACCAGACATGGAAAGAGACAGCTCTCTCATCAACTCTCATCTTCTCTTCCTTCATAAGCTTTAATATAATTCAAGGACGATAACATAAAAAGCAGCCCACAAGTACTTTTGTTTCCTGACTGATTTGCCTATTATCTGACCATTGCAATTTCATGATTCCAAAGTCTTTTGCATACAGCCCTTTAGAGACATACTAGATTTTTTTTTTGAAAGAGAGACACAGAGAGAGATAGAAAGAGGGAGAGGGAGAGGGAGAGGCAGAGAGAGAGAACAGGTGCCCCAGCAGCCTCTCAGCAGCTGTGAACAAACTCCAGATGCGTGAGCCCCCTTGTGGGCAAGTGTGTCACTTTGCATCTGGCTAAATGTGGGACCTGGAGATTGGAACCGGCCTTCTTAGGCTTAGCAGGCAGGCACCTTAACCGCTAAGCCATCTCTCCAGCCCACATATTAGATTCTTATTGGACTCCACTCTGGCATGGCACACAGGACAAGCTGATGAAAATTATTCATAAGAATGTGGGAACCCATAGAATTTTGCCATTTAGATTATCAGGTACATACCAAAAAGGTAAACCAAGACTAATACAATGACTCTTGAGAATAATGGAGCAATTCATATTTTTATCAGTGGCTAAAAATGCCAAGAATAAAAATCTTTTTAACTCTTTTAAGTTTTTCTTGTACAGATATCATATAGGTTTTGAAGAATGGCTATGAATTATAGATGGTAACAAACTATGCCTACTACTGCCAGTATTATCTCTTTATTAAAGAAAATCAGCATATCTTTTGTCCTCTGGTATGCAGCAATCTTTCTAAAATAAAAGACAATATTTAGAAATCACTTCCCACTGGTTGTGGTGGTATATGTCTTTAATCTCAGCCCTTGAGAGGCTGAGGTAGGAGGATCACTGTGAGTTCAAGGCTAGCTTGAGACTACATATGGCAGCCTGGGCTAGAAGAAGACCCTACCTCAAAAAAACAGAAAGCAAAAATTTAAAAAAAGATCACGTCCCTCATTCTTTACACCTATTTGCAGGAACCAAATTTAAAAAATAACAATAATCACTTTTTCACTGAGCCTTGAAATATCTACTTACTATAGAAAGGAATCTTGCTTGGTTGGCCTCTGGATTTGGAAAGGACCATACCACACTTCAATGAAAGATTTTAGCATTTTATTTGCTGAACAATCTGTAAGACAAAGTTTTGAGTAAAATCTACAAAACAAGAGTTCTTAACAATGGGTAAAGGCTATAAGGCAAGCATACCTTGTACTTGGGCTTAAGATCCAGCAGCATCTTTGATTCTGAATGTGTCTTTGGAAAATTAGAATAAAGTATGGAGCCTCTTTCTAGATATATGGGATCACAAAAAAATTTCATAATTAAAGCACTGGAAATAATAGGCATGGAGGGTTTGGAAAAAACAGGCATGGAATGTTTATATCTCAATGCAATAAAGGCTATATATAAAGCTCCTAAATCCCAAATAATAACTAATGGGGAAAAACTCAAGAAGTTCCCACAGAGATCAGGAACAAGACAGGGCTGCCCACTTTCACCACTGCTCTTCAACATAGTACTAGAAGTACTAGCCCAAGCAATAAGAAGGAGAAAGAAATAAAAGGAATTCAAATAGGAAAGAAAGAAGTCAAGTTAGCCCTATTTGCAAATGACAATCCTATATATGTCTGTAAGCCAAAATAAACTTTTTTTTTCCACACAAGCTGCTGTTCATTGGGAGATTTCTGCTAGCAATGCGAACCTGACTGCAACAGTAAAATTGGTACCAGAGGAGTGGGATTGCTGCAAGACACTTATTTTCATGGCTTTGGCCTTTTGGAGATGATTTTCAAGAGGAATGTGGAAGGATTTAAAACCTTGGACTAAGAGACACCTTGCAGTGCTGAAAGTACAGCTTGATGGACTATTCTGGTAAGAGGTGAAAAACCTGAATGCAGTAAGAACTATGGACTTTGAGGTTTGGTTTGTGAGGATAAGAAAGATCTTTGCCTGGAGTGGGCTACAAGCATTTTGTGTGAGAGGCTTACTGTTATGCCCATGTCCTGAGAATTTGTGCAGGGTTGCATTGCATACACAGAAATGAAATCTTTGGGCTGAAACATCAGCTGCAATTATTTGTGAGATTACAACCTTTGAGATTGGTCCAACTGACCTTCACTGGGGCAGCAGGAAGAATACAGACTATTTTGAAGGCAGGTAAGGAGCTGAGTACTAAAGAGCTGTCCTGTTCTTCAAAGTCTGCTTTATCACTCCTGGATTAACAAATTGGCACCCTGTCTGGTATTATGGAGTATAAGAAATGCAGGAAAGAGAGGATCATTGAATTTGCAACATGGTCTTATGTTTTGGAAACAGCCATGGGCAGTGTGAAGCAGGTCTGCTAAGAATTGCCTTTATGGAGACCATGTGGAGCCATGAGGATGGGCTATGGTTTGCACCCAGTGGAGATGCTGGGACCATGATGACTGCTAAGGAGAGCAGCCGGCCACAGATGACATTTTCCAGGACTGTGAGTAGCCTAGCTGGAGGGGTGGAATTGGAACTCCAGAACTTGTTGCTCTTAGAATTATCAGACTTGGAGACTTGTTACTGTCTACATTTGTTGGACTTGGAGCTACAGAGTTTTATGTTTACCCTGTTTAAATATTGTATTGGTTGAATATTTCTTTGCTATGCCCAATTCTATCTTTTCCAGTGTGAATGTTTATTTTGTACCATTATGGGTTTGGGGGGCATTTTTTAGTATTATGGCTCAGTGAAAAGATCTCGGACTATGGGAATGTTTGAATATCATTAGGATTGATAACTATGGTGACTTCTAAGGATGGACTGAATGCATTGTATTTTACTTCATGGATGTTATCAGTTTATGGGGGCCAGGGTGAATATGGTGGTTTGATTCATGTGACCACATAAACTTAGGTGTTCTGAATGCTAGGTTCCCAGCTGATGGAGATTTTGGAAATAACACCTCCTGGAGGCAGTATATCATTGGGGATGGGCTTATGGGTATTAGAGTCAGTTTCCTCTTGCCAGTGTTTGGCAACTCTTGTTGTTGTTGTCCACCTGATGTGGGTGAGGAGGTGATGCCCACCCTCTGCTCATGTCATCGTTTTCCCCTGCCAACATGGAGCTTCCCCTCAAGTCTGTAAGCCAAAATAAATTTTTTTCCCCACAAGCTGCTCTTGGTCAAGTGATTTCTGCTAGCAATATGAAACTGACTGAAACAATCATTTTCCATCTTTTCACCCTGAGGAAATATCTATCCTTAGTGGTGAGGTAGTTTTCTTGAAGACAACAGAGGGATGTGTTCATTTTTCTGACCTACCTTGTTAAGTTATGTCTATTTATGGGTCAGTATATAATGTTATATAATGAGGTTGAATTTAATTGATGCCATGTTGCAGGCTTTATGTTGTTTTGTGCTTTCCTGAGCTTTGGATATTTTGTGCCTGCTCTAGTTTTGGTTATTGTGTTCTTGAGGTTGTTTTTTGTTTGTTTTTTGTTTGTTTATTTTAAAGGCAGAAATGGTGGCATATGCCTTTATTTTATTTATTTGTTTGTTTATTTATTTGTTTGTTTATTTATTCATTTATTTATTTATGAGAGAGAGAGAAAGAGGAAGAGGCAGAGAGAAAGGGCATGCCAGAGCTTCCAGCCATTGCAAACAAACTCCAGATGCATGTGCCCCCTTGTGCATCTGGCTTACATGGGTCCTGGGAAATCAAACTGGGGTCTTTAGGCTTCACAGACAAACACCTTAACCCCTAAGCCATTTCCCCAGCCTGAGGCAGTTTTTTTTTTACTCTTCTGTGTAAATTATTCCCTGAAGTATTCTTTGTAGGTTTGGCTTTGTGTTCATATAATCAGAAAGCTGGATTTTTTTAAAATAATGGATACTGTTTGTTATTTATTGGTTAATTTACTTTTTTGTTTGGTTTGGCAATTTATTATTATTATTATTTACAACATATTTTGTATGGATACATCATGCATTGGTAGCCTCTTTTTCCTCTTTGCTGCCCTTAGTCTGCCAGGAACTCTTCTCAGTGGAGTTGCAGGTATTCCCTATGGGATTGTGGGTATGAATTGTGGGGGCAGCAGTCAATTATTTGGGGGTGGAGGGAATGCCTCTAGGCATGATGTCTCAACCTGTGGCTCTTACAGTGTTTCCACTTGCTCTTCCACAAAAGACCCTGAGCCATGTCAGGTGAGTTTTAAGTCAACTTCAGGGATGAGCTCTTAGGAGCCTCTGGATCTCTGCTTTGGTAGGTGTTGAGTGTCCTTAGGGTCTGTCTCCTTTACCCTGGCACTGATTATCAAGTTCAACATGGAAGAAGCTCTCTTCAAAGCTGAATTTTATTGTGGAAGTTTTTCCTTTCACCATCTGTTGTAAAGGATACTTTCTTTGTGTACAGTTTGGGTTGGAAACCACAGTTTTTGCTTTTTTGTTGTTTAGAAAAAATATGGAATGCTTCATGAATTTGCATGTCATCCTTGTGCAGGGGCCATGCTAATGTTCTCTGTATCATTCCAATTTTAGTATATGTGCTGCTGAAGCAAGCACAGTTTTTTAGATTTTTGAAGTGCTCCAATTTGAGGTATTTTGGATTTCAGGGTTACCATTGGAAAATCTGAGATAATTCTAATGAGATTGCCTTTTTATAATATGAATTGTTTCCCTCTTGCTACTTTTAGCACTCTCTTTGTTTTTACTATTTAGCATTTTCACTGTGATGTGCCTTGCAGACTTTCTTCTTTGGTCCAGCCTGTTCAGTGTTCTGTGAACTTCTTTTATCTGGATAGGTCTCTCTTTTGAGAGGGTAGGAAAGTTTTCTTCAATAATTTTGTTTAATACATCCTCCATGCCTTTGGCCTGAGTTTCTTCCTTTCTGGTATACATATCAGCTGTATGTTTGGTTGTATTAGGGTATCCCATGATTCCCTCATATTCTGTTCACATGATTTTTTGAAGTTATCAAAATTTTTGGACTCCTGAACTATTTCTTTTTTTTATCTTCCAATCTGAGGTTCTGACCTCTATATATTAGTGCCTGATTCTAGGAAAGCTTTTACAAGCTCTATTTGATTTTTGTTTGCTGTTTCACTTTTCTGAATTGTATCCATCCCTTTATCGAGTTCCAGATACAGGTAATGGTTTGATTTTCTTGGTGCTTCATAGAATACATTCTTGCATTTAATCATGTCTTCATTAAGCTTAATCAGCTGGTTATTGATATCCTCTATTTGCTTACTCACCTTCAATGTATTTATCTATTCTTTGAAATTTCTCTAGATTTCCTTCATTCAGTTAAGCCTAGTGACAAAACTGTGTGCTGTAAGAGATGATTCCATGAAATTTCAGTTATACAATTGTTGGCTTTTTGTGATGATTTGCTTCCAGTTCAGCAATTTGCTTGGTCAGGGAAAAGAAGCTTATTGTGCTGTCATGTTGGGATTTAATGTCTGATGTCTCCTGAATGCTTTTATTGGGGACTTCCATTGTGAGAGTAGGCTACTTTGGTGGAGATCTCTGTTTCTTGTTTTCATGTTATTTTTCTTGCATTGGAGTCTACCCATCTCAGGGTAAGTCTGTTTAATAAAGTAGGAAGCAAGTATTTGCTCTTGTAGGATCTTCAGTGAGTGTGCTGCTTTGGGTTTGACCCAGATTGGTGGGAGATGCCTGGTTTTTGGAGGTTGCAAGTGTGCCTGCAGCTCTGGGCTCATGGCTGATATGAAAGCCGTGATTGAAAGTCTGGAATCTCCTCAGCCCATGAGCATAGTGGTGCCTTGCCTGTTGGGCCTAGGGGCTGGAGCATTTGGCCTTGCTCCCCTCCTGTACCCAGCTGAGCAGGTTGTAGAGGACTCACTGGTAGCCCCTGGTGGGTGGTTGCCAGATACTTCTATGCTCCAAGTCTGGGGTGGAACTGATGTCCCAAGGGGCACAGGTAGATGAATACCAGCATTTGGGGGGTGGGGAGTAGGGATGGAGAGTTGTGGATCATTGGGCTCCACAGTCCAGGCTGGAACTCTGGTCAGTGGATTTAGCCGTTGTAGGAGTGTTGGTAGAGAAAACAGCCAGCAACGTGGCTTTGCAGGAGTAGAAGAGGTGGCTGAATCCCAAAAGATCTACTGAGGCAGGATGGGGATGGTAGAGGCACAGATATAGCAGACAGGCCTCAAGCACACGCACTCATCACTCACCTGAGGTGAATAGGCCCCAAACATGCTGGTTCCCCTCACCTGTCTGGAGGACACAGGCCCCCCCAAACTACCCCTCACCATGCAGGAGTGCATAGGCTCCTGACATGCTAGAGCCCCTTACTAGTCTGGAGTTCCCTGGTCCCAAACATTCTGTGCCCCCCATCAGTCCAGAGTGGACAGGCCTCAAACACACATGCCCCTCACCCACCAGCAGTGCACAGGGAAAGCTGCTCATTTTTTCATTTATACGTATGTGCATTAAAAGATCAGTTGTCAACAAGCAATGGAAAACATGGTAATTTACTCTAAACACCCTGAACTCTATTTATTTTTTAAAATATGTTATTTTTATTTATTTGAAAGACAGAAAGAAAAAGAGAGAAGGAGGAGAAAGAGAAGGAAAGAAGAAGAAGAGGAGGAGGAAGAGGGAGAATGGGCATGCCAGGACCTCCAGCCACTGAAAACACATTCATGCATCACCTTGTGCATCTGGCTTACATGGGTACTAGGGAATCAAACCTGGGTTGGTAGGCTTCACATGCAAGCATCTTATCTGCTAAGCCATCTCTCCAGCCCCTGAGCCTTTAATTTCCTTTAGCCCATATAATTACTGGAAAACTTGATTTCCACAAACTTCTTCAGTCTGTGACTTTAAGGATTTTGCCCGTGAACTTCAGGGTAGGGTTAGCCTTCTTGGATCACTGGCTTAATTACCACTTCACCATCCAATGTTTCTATTTTATATGCCTAGTAATGATTTTATATGTGCCAATTTACTGATTATTCACACAGTTCTCCTGTGTTTCAGCCACACCTTTTCAAGCTCCAAGAGACATGAAACATTACATCATTGACTACAGAAGCAAGACAGACATAATTAATAGACAAGCTGTGCTCTTTGATGCTAGATTTGTGTGCAGGATGATACAGAAAAAGGTTCAATCAATAGAAAAACCTGGTGGGATTCCATTTATCTTTAAAATTAAATTGAATAAGATAGATTATACGCCATAATTAAGCCTCATTTTAATGAACCTAACTCAGATAATAAATCAGACCTTGATTCACACCCAATAATTTGATCTGCACCTTGTACATGGTCGAGGGGGTGCATTCTGAATGGGTTACTTGTTTGGGCTAATGGCTCCTTTGTGGAGTCAATGGAAGCACAGCATGTACAAAGTTAGTGGTATGACTTCCTGTGAAGTTATTTGCTTTTAAATCTTCTGCATTATAACAAGCCTGGAAAATCCATCCATTTTACAAAGAATTTTGCCAAGGGAGTATCAAAATATACCAGGAACCTGAACTCAGAAAGCCTTTTTTCCCTTCCTTCTTTCCCTCCTGCCTTCCTTCTTTCTTTCCTTCCTTTCTTCCTTCCTTTGTTCCATACTCCCTTTTCTCCTATCTTCTCCTACCTCTGCATTATCCCTTTCTTTCCCTCTTTAAGTCTTATCTAAGTTTCTTTCTAAGGCTGTAACAAAAAAAATTAAATTTCAGGTGATAGAAGAGACAAAAATGCTCCAAGCAAGTCAAGACTATTCAGAGCACAGAGAGTTGATAAGGAAAAAATCAAACCATAGTCTTCACAAACATGAAAGGAGTTTTGGAAATGTTCTATATATTTTTGCAGAGACCAAGAAGACAGGATAGAATTGATACCTGATCTCATGTGAAAAGACCCAATGGTGAGGAGCAGGATATAAGCATGGCAAGGAGGAAGTATGAAACAGGCTCTCCTGGAGTCAGCTAAGCAATCACTGTGAGACAGAAAATTTGCCTGACCTAGGAAAACCATTATTATTGAATTTAAGATAATTGCCATTCAGTTAATTTATTTCATTTAATTCTACTTAGTTTTCTATCTTTTCTAACAGTATTAACAAAGTAGACATCAGGAATATGTCATGTACAAAGGGAACTAAAATATCATTTTTTGGATACTTACTGGAAAGTGTGCCAAGGAAAATTCTATAATTCTTTAGAGCTCAGACATCATTTGGCACTAAGGCCTGATTATATTAGTGTGAAGAATTCAGTCAGAGGAAGTTGCTTTCTTTCAAGGGTGACAGCCTGGATTTCACCCACATCACATAAATAAAAATATTTGATTCAGACATAGTGCAGTACACTTGAATTTGAAAATTTAATTTGACTGTTCCTCTTGCAATGAATAATGTCTCAAATCTAGAGTGTGGAAGCATATGGTAATGTCTCTCACACAGGATTTTAGTCTTTCACAGGCTGTGAAAGTTAATAACAATAAAAAGAGCTACTTGGTGTTTCTAAATGGATTATACAATTGTTTCACATATATAATTTCATTTGACTTTCACAACATCCCTATATGGTGAAAGTAACTGCCCTTCTCTTGAAATGTGAGTATTGTGGCCCACTTTGGCTAGTGGGCCAGCAGAGTGCCACTTCATGAGTGAGTGGGGTTAGACTCTACACGAGGACCAGACTGTGTCAGGTCGAGTGCTCAAACCATTCCATGGAAATGACACTGCTTTGCTGTTCTGCCCTTCTTGAGAGTAAACAAAAAATACTTTAAACCACAAAGGCCATATATGTTCATCTTCAGAGGCAACACAGAAGACTGGGGGAAATGTGAGTGAATACACAGCCAAACTAGAGATTCAATGCAGTTGAGGCAGCTCAGATAAAAAGAGAGCAAGCTAAAGCTCTATCTACCCTGGAATGAGGAGAAAAGACCCATCTAAGGATGCGTAAACCGAGAAGGTCACTAAATTGCACACATTTCATTAAATTACAGACAGAGTTTCAGTGTTCATGATTTTCATGGTTGGCTAATGAGTGAGCTCACAAAGCGACAGCCAGACCTCCCTGTTCCATGACTTGCTGGATCCTGTCAGCAGTACCCTCAGTTTCAGCTATCTTGTCTGCATCTGAAGTTGCATCTGCCTTGATGGGGCTCCAGCCCCAGACCTCTTCCAAGATTTGGCATGGTGGTCATTTCTGGCCCCTGTTTTAGCTTTAAGTTCCTCCATTTCTGACTCGAAGTAGTTGGGTGTGAAGGAAAGGTTTGTTTTGGCAAGCGATTGTGAAGTACTCAGTTCCTTGTGGCTGGGAAGGCATGACAAAGTTCATGGCAGCAGGAATGTATGGCTAGGACTCCTCAAATCTAAGCATAACAGGAAGCAGACGGCAGGAAATTTTGGTGTTAAATTGGTTTCTTCTCTCACCCTCCCTCCCCCACCCATTTAATTCAGCCCAGGACACAAGCCTATGGAATGGTGTCAACATATCCAAGGTGAGTCTTCCCTCATCAGTTAAACTTCTCTAGAAACACTCTCACAGACACACCCAGAAGTATTTCTCCTTGGCAATTCTAAATCCAAACAAACTGATAATTGAAATTAACAATCACAGATGCTTTTAGAATCCAGTGGAATGAGGATTTTCTTGCAATTACATCAAGCAATTAAGTTAGGTAAGGCTAGGAGCCTATAAAATACTTGCTGTATAAGTGTAGGAACTAAACTTTGGATACCTATCACCCATGGAAATGCAGGGTAGGACTGGCAGCCCACTTGTAATACCATCACTAGGGAGGTGGAGACAGGAGACCCCTGGCCAAGCTACATTTGCCAAATTTGTGAACCCTAGAATCAAATGAGAAATTCTGCTAAATATGTTGATGATGATGATGATGATGATATTAATAATAATAAAAGAGCAGAAAAAAGTGGAGAATGATCAAGCAAGATACCCGGTATCAACCTCTGGACTCCACACACACATGCATTACACTCCCACAAATATGCACCCACATAATATGAATACATATGCAGTATACAGATATATACCCACCATACACACAAAAATCAATAAATGCAAAGCTAAGTAAGTTGCTTTCTGGAATGTCTTCATAGGCCTCTATGGTGAAAGCTTAGTAGTGAAGACACACCATCTCTCAGGGAAATTATTTGGGGAAAGGAAGAAAAATATTCTGATTTCAGCTGGGGCCCTGGTGAGGTGTGGCTGAAATCAGAATATCTTTCTTCCTTTCCCCAAATAATTTCCCTGAGAGATGGTGTGTCTTCACTCTCAGGCTAGAAAAAATTACTGGAGTGCCTTGGACAAAATTCTCACAGCTCCTCTTTTTAGCCAGAATGTGAGTGAATGGAGCCTTTTTCCTTACTTAGTAGCTATTCATGATCAGATCCCTATTCAAACTCAAATCTCTCTTCCTTTCATTGGAAGTTACTATTACCTGCTAGAATATGAAGATCTGGGCATGAGGTCATTGGCCATGTCTGGGTCCTCTAAAGCCATCTGTGAAATGATCCAAGAAGTTAGCAACATCTTATTTATTCTCCAAGCAAGTTTGTAGGTACTGACCTTCACTGCTTAAAGAGTGAATTATGTCTGGCCCTTTCCAGCAATAAGTCCCACATCCAGGGACAAATACTTATATAATTGCCACCATTTCAAGTAGAATTTGGGTTACCAAAACTAGTTTTTCACCCTGCACTTTTAGTGTAGACCACCCAAGATGCCTACATCTAACTCACTATACACTGAATGCCTGGGAAGAATGGATGTACAAAATGACAAGGCCCATACACTGTGAAGAGCTGAGCTAATGTTTAAGTTCTCAACAGCTGATGGCAATTAGAAAAAAATTTATTCTGAAATATATATCCTAGGAAACAATTCATATCAGAAAGGTTGCTATCTGATCTGTCTACTTCTGGGGTGCATTTGGCTATGGTGAGGAAGCAGTAAGAAGCAGGCATGGCAAAAGCTCTGTTAATGATATGTAACCCTTGCTCTGAAAGAGAGAAAGGTCAAGTGGTAGAAGAGTGACCCACTGGAGGGGAAGTGAAATCTGCATATTTAAAAATTTCCTTCTGAGACTACTTACTTCTCAGGAGAAAGGGGGATAATAAAATTGCAGATGTGGAAGATTAGGTTTTTTTTGTCACATTTAAAATCTTTCTAAGTCAACTAATTAAATTATACCTTCCAACAGAGAATGCAAACACAATCTCAGGTTCTAATCTCTCCATAATCAAGCATTCTATTATTAATGCCCTCTTCCTTTTTCTGGGCTTAATTGCTCATTGTACTACATGTGGCATTGATTAGCAGTAGGAAGAATATGTTCTGTTTAGTTGACTTATGAGAAAAGTGGCTATAAAAAGGCATTGACTCCTAAAGCAAGCTCTATCCAGCTGTGATGCGGTATGTAGGGGGTCTATGTCTGAGGAAGTACAGCCAGTCAGCTTGTTTAGCTTGAAATAACAGCATAAAGTTTCATATTTCCTGTGAAACAACCACTCTTCATCAAACATGACCCAAAATCTGCAGGGAACTTTTCACATCAAAGCTTTGCACAGAACTTTAGTTTATAGCACACTTTTCTGTGAGTAGCAGTTTGTTTCATCTGGACCATACAACTGTGAGGTACATATTTTTACACAGATTCTGCGTATGGAAAGTCTGAAGCTTTGTAAGATTAAGAGGTTTTTATTGGGTTAGATAGCTATTATGATGAAGGCAGAATTTGAACACAGACACTCCAATTTCAACTCTTGTAACTCTTTACATTATATTTCACTGTCCCCTACCAACAATGAGAAAGCTACTGTAATTCATCAAATTTTTACTAGACTAATACCATTTTACATAATCTAAGCTAGGCATTATGGGAGAATACAACATACTGTTAGATTCAGACAACTGTAGCAAAACCCATGTTTGCTGAGATGTGCTGTATCATATATGCAAAACACTAAAGAAAAAAGGAAAGAAAAGATACTCAGGATGGAAAATCTGTCAGAGAGGAGGAAGTATTTCACTGGGTCTTTAAGAAAAACAAACACATTTTGACTATGAGCATTCAGGGAGTGAAATAGTAGAGACAAGCTTAGTGGTAGTATCTTGAGTTAGGGAACATGGGAGTTAATAAAATTTGTAAGATTGTGATATATTAAGGAATCAAAGATCACAAAGAGTTATAGATAAGAGAAGGAATTTTACTATTTTGTTCAACAAAAACCAAATATTTCTCCAGAAATATTAATGACAAGTTGTTATTAAATTTATATTTTTTATTTTTTAATATTTTTTTATTTGAGAGCAAAGAGACAGAGAAAGAGTATGGGTGTGCCAGGGCCTCTTGCCACTGCAAACAAATTCCAAATGCATACACCACTTTGTGCATCTGGCTTTACTGGGTACTGGGAAATTAAATCTAGGTAGATAGGTTTTGTAAGCAAGCACGTTTAACTGCAGAGCTATCATCCCAGTCATTGATACTTTTTATAGGAAAGAAGAAGACAGCCATAAAACACAGGTACCAGCCACTAAATGTACCTAGGGGCATGACTTTGTACTTGAACAAAACCCCTCTGTTAGGAATGTGTACTGAATGCAAAGACTCAATATCAAGGTCAAAATCTTTTAGTTGCAAATACCTGAGGTTTCTCAGTCTGAATAGTGTTTCTTTTCTATGATCTGGACCAGATAATATCTTGGTTACCTCCAGTTTCAAGGACATATAGCCATATATATATATATATATATATATATATATATATATATATATATATATATATATACACATAGTCTAAGCCTAAGAAGCTTTTGCAAAGACAAAGTAATTCATCTACTTGGTTTATGACTGTAGAATAACTGCTCAGTCATCACTGAAGCTTTTTTTTTCTGGAGGACAGAAAATATTAAAAGCAAGGAAACAAATTCTTTCCAGATGTCCCTATGAGTTGTGATTCTGCCTTCATGTGCAATATGAGACTGACACCACCCTGGGAGTCTGGGCTTCCTTTCTTGACAGTAACTAACCTTGTTGATTGAGAATACTTCTCATCCTTTGGGTCTTGGATAGATGGTCCAGCAGATACAGAGGAGCATCATTTTCAGTATTACGTCCCACTATCCTGTTCCTATCCTTATCATCTCCCCAGTGTTAGATGAGACCTGCATATCCCCATATGCACACCTTTGCCCTGCATATTCTCACATCCTACTGTAGTCAGCTCCAAGTTGCTAGGATCAACATCCAAACCAGATACACTACAGAGGAGGGAGGTGAAAAGGGAATTTGGGGATTCCTTGCCAATATAACAATATGCCAATGCACCAATAAATTCAGAGCACCCCAGATTCTTATCTTAATGAATTTAAAGAAATGAAATCCATATACCAGAGGGTAAGACTTAGAGATACTTTATTAGATTAAGAGAAGGAAAGTGAAGCAAGTACAGAGAACTTCTGCTATGTGGAGGGCAGGAGGTGGTAGAGGACCATTTGAGAGTAAATGGGGGTCTCCCCTTGTCTCAGCCCAGCCCTAGTGAGATGAGGGAAGCTTACCAGAACCAAAAGCTTTCCAGGAGCCAGCTAAGAGAGCCTCACCCTGGTAAGGGTCTATTTATAACCTTATTGTGGTAGTTTTTACCTCCTGGCTCAAGTGAGCCAGAATGAGGGCTGATTGGTTTGGGTTAGGGGCTACCATGACTCCAAGTTCTGGGGGCTGAAATTGACTAACCACAATGTCAGGATTAGATTTAAATTCTAGGCAAGGAGACCTATTGTTTATGGAAGCACAGATCTAGGGAGCTCCTTTAGGCAAATGATAAGAAGTCAAATCAAAAGACCAAAAAGAAAAAGAAAGCACAAAAAGAAGTCAGATCATTCTTTGATCTCCAGCAAAGTGGAGATTGCAAGGGCAAACATTTCTGCCTTTACTTTTGGAGCCCAGTCACCCTAAACTACCTAACAAAGCTCCCTGACTCCCTCTCAAAGGGATTTAGTTGAAGCTTGCAGATCTAAAGGCAGTTCCATCATGGCAAAAGAGGCCAGCCCCCTTTCACAGATCCAAGTAGCGAGAAACCAACAAGACAGCCAGCAAAACCACAAGCAAGTACAAAATCAGCAGCAAAACAGCAGGGATTCCTAGCAAGCAATAGGGACCCAGGCAGAACTCAGACATCCCTGCGTACCTTTGGCCTGCACATCAAATCTGTACCCAGTAGGGCTGGACCTCAGGATCCACCCCCAGTGACACCTCCTCCAGCTAGGCAGCTGAAGGCAAGCTTTAATAAAACATCTGAGTCTAATGTGGCACATACATTCAAATTATCACACGTCTCTATTCCAATTATTTTTCTCTGCCTCTTGGAATCACATGTGGATAGGGCTGCAAAGATAGTTCAGCCAGTAAAGTTCTTGCCTTGCAATTATAATGACCTGGGTGAGTTAGATTCCCCAGAATCCAAATTAATAATGATAATAATAAAGAGTCTAATATGAATAAAATGGACTCCACAAGTTTTGGCATTTGCTGATGGCTCAGTTATTAAATATTATTTCTTGAAGGCCTCCAATATTCTTCTAAGTATTGTAAGATACCATCAATAATGAGAGATAATGCTAGAATAGTGACTCTGGATCCTCACTGCATTTAAATTGAAATTTTTTCTATGATTTTTTTTTCCTATGGAGCTATAGGTTGAACTCAAGGGCCTTTTGCATGCTAAGCACATACTCTACCGCTGAGCCACACCTTTGGCCCATTTGTGATTTTGGACAGAGTATTGCATCTTCTGTGTCTCAGTATCTTTATTCATAATCATAACTTTCTGCTTTGGTTTTTAAATAGATTAGTATATACATAAGTGAATGAGGACAGTGTTTGGCACAAAATGAAGATTGTATATATTTAGGCACTCATATTATAATATTCGCCATTTTACCGGAATATCACTCACTGGAATAAAAGGTTGACTATGGCAAATGTTAATTACAGATTCAGTAAATAAAAGCATGTGAAAATTAAAGTATTTTGTTGGAGGGGCTCCTATCTTTGTAAACAAGAGTTTAATGCAAACAAACACTGACCAGATCTATGGGCTGAACCCATAATTTAAAAGCCCTGAGGATTCTTTGATTGTGATGTCAGTCTTACGATTTTTCATACAGATAAACAAAGTTGTCCAGTCATGTGATGTGATCTCTGTCATTTATTGCTTAAGGAATCAGGGAGCTGGTAAAATCAATAATTCCTCTGCTAAAGATTAAAGTAGCTAGATTTGGGTTTATACTGTAACTGTGCTATCAAAATGAAAGCACACCTTCATGAAACCAGCACCATTCTGTTCTTTCTATATGAGTGATGATAGATTTCCATCTGCTCTTCAATAAAAAGAAAATGAGTATAACATTACTTTTGTTGTGTTTTTTACATGTCTCCTAAAATAAGACAGCAGTATAAGACTTCATCCAAATATATTCTGTCTTCCAACACTCCTCACTTCTGAAGAAACTCAAATTCAATTTTTACTGAGTTTGCTTTCACTAAAAATGTCATCAACTGTCTCAATCCACAGTAAACCAATGCTAAGCCCTTTGTACCCAGTCTGTCTTCTCCACTGACTCTGAAAGTGTCCATGTAGACCTTATGTCTCATGTAAATTATCATAAGAATTTCTTAAGTGGGAGCTGGGGAGGTGGATCAGCAGTTAAAGGTGCTTGTTTGCAAGTCTAACAGCCCAATTTCAATTCCCCAGGAAAACAGCAAGAAATGAGACACTATCTCAAAAAGAAGGTGAGAGGAGAGGATAAAGACCCTGAGGTTGTCAGTCTTCTACACACACTATGTGCCACATATATGTCCACACATACCCACATACATCATACATACATACATGTGTATGTATATATACACACTTAATTTAAAAATATAAGAATTTCCTAAGTGGCTGTCCAGCCCATTTTGCAATGTACTGTTAGCTTTTCAGTATGTCTGTCTAATAAAGCCACTGTCAGTTGGAAGTCCCCATCTCTCAGGAAGAACACCAGAAAAACAGTGAACACATCCTATCAGATACTTCCATTTTTCTTTCAACCAACATTACCAGCTGCATTTCCCTTCATCCCACTCTACAAACCCTGAGTTCCAGCAATACTTAACATTTTGCCTTTCTATGCATAACATATATTTCAAACAATCATTGTGTTGTAGTATATCTCACCCTAATCTTCCCAGTAAGCACTTCTTTACCATCTAAAACACACTTGAAATATCACTTCATCAACAAAAGTTTCTCAAAATGTCCCAACGTTGCCCATGCTAACTGCACCACCATTTTGCATTTGATATGCTACATTGTTTAAATGTGCACATGTTAATAAAAAACAAGGATGGTTATATTATTATATATGTATGATAATTATAATTCATATATATTCACTCTTCATTTATAATGTTTTAAGTGTAAATTGTCTACATAAGTTATTTATCTATTTTTATATTCTACTATTCTATTCGTTTGATTTGAAAGAGCTCTTTACACATCCAGAAAATTAATTTTAACTTTGGTAGCACCTGAGAGGCAAGAGGATTATGAGCTCAAAGCAAATCTAGGCTATGTAAGTAGATCCTGTCAGAAAGGATAAAAAGAAAGAGAAGAGAAATGGAACCAGCCTAGATGTCCCTCCAGAGATGAATGGATAATAAAGATGTGGTACATTTACACAAAGGAGTTCTATTCAGTGATAAAGAAAATGAAATTATGAAATTTGCAGGGAAATGGATGGATCTGGAAAGGATTATACTAAGTGAGGTAACCCAGACCCAGAAAGCCAAAAGTCACATGTTCTCTCTCATATGTGGATCCTAGTTGCAAATGTATAGACTTGTGTGTGAGCTGGAACCAAAAATCAGTAGCAGATGCAAGTAAGCTGGAAAAAGGCTATAAGGGAAGGAGGGGAGGGAAGGACTTAAGGGGATGGTATTGTACATATGTAAGTAGAAGAACAGATTACAGGGAGGGAAAAGGCCTAAGCAAGGCCAGGGGAAGAGAAAGTGTAAAAGAAGGGTGGGGGAGGGTCAATCAAAATTCAAGATATTCTGAATAAGACTTACATAATCCTATTTTTTGAATAATGTCACATCCAGAAGCTATAGATTGTCACTAGAAAATTTTCAGTGCCTGGGATGGGATACCTTCCAGTGAGTTGTTGGCCAGGGAGGACTCCATAGCCTCTAAAACATTAAAGGCTATTGCCAAGGCCCTTGGTTTCCCTTGAGAAACAGATGGTAAGACCCTATTGCTGAAAACCTCACTTGCCTGAGCAGCAAGGTCACTGAGAAAGCAAGCTGGTGCTGAGCAGAAAACCTTCTCCCTGTTGACCAGCCAACTGAAAACTGGAAAAAAGCTGCACTGCATGCAGACATATGGGAGATAGAAATCATCAGTGGTGAAAACTGGACAGTGGAGACTTCAAGTTTGGCCAGACAGGCCCAATGACTGAATGGGTGCAATAGTTACATGTCTGCTCTTGGGGAAACCAACTGCTCCCTAATTGGACTGAAGGCCCTCTCTATGGGAGGGAATACATACCTGGTACTGAAAAACCTAAGCAAAAGTCTATGGCAGGGGAGGTCATGAGCCTTAGGGGTATCAAGACTGCTCTTGTCTGGGTAAATGTATATATAATTTCCACAAAACTACCCTAAAGTAGTGAAAGCACTAAACTTAATGTTTATATTCACATATTAATGCTACTCTCACTTCTGGTTAGAGAAGCTTCTCTTTTTGTGTGGAGATGACCACTGGGATGACCCAAAAGGCAACATAGTGCTGAGAAGAAGGGACAGAGGAGTGTCCAGCACTGAAACATCTTTATCACACCCTCCAAGGCTCAGGGTCCATTGCGGAAGAGGGGGTGAAAGAATGTAAGAGCCAAAGGAAGGGTCCGACTCCTTATAATGCAACTGTCCAGACAGAAATTGGACTTGATATCCATGAACTTGCAGTGCCTAGCAATACCTTCTCAAGACCCTCATAAGAGAAGAAAAAGGTGATGACATCAAATTAAAAGAGAGACTAATGGAGAGAGGGAGGGGATATGATGGAGAGTGGAGTTCTGAAGGGGAATGGGAGAGGGGAGGGAAATATGGTTTATTATCTGTAAGTATAGAACTTGTCAATAATTAAAAAAAAAGAAATAGAGAGAGAGAAAGAGAGTGTGCATGACTAAACATAGCCAGTGTCACTGAGCACAAAGTTCAGGGTACTTGGTACTGGAGACAGAGACAAGCTGCTTTCATTTTTCCTAACTTTCAGGAAACCAAAATGAAGCACTTTATCAATAGTATATCTTATGACTGCTGCTCCGGCCACCCTCCTCTTATATTCCTTCTGATTTCTCATCTTGTGTGTACCATGCTATCTTAACTACCCTTTGTTTATGTACACACAGTGTAGAACTGTGTGCTTTGGGTAGAAAGAAAAGTACCAGTTACCATTTATTGACAGTGTTCTGCTCGCTAGGCCTTAGAGACATGGTATATTTGAAGGCAAATATTCACAATTGAGAAAGGACACAAGGCATTCTGTGAATTGCTGAACTAATTAATATGATATCCTGATTCCCACTCTATTCGTATAATTCCAAAACCCCAATTCCTTCAGTGGTTGAAAAACACCTATAATCCATGCATATATTAGGGTAAATATTTTCCCGTATCCATTATAGAAATGGCAAAGTCTTAAGGGGACTCCAGTAGCAAAGGATTCAGATAAAGAATGAGCATATTCAGGATTATGGCAGCACAATTGGCTTCTAAGACATTTCTCTAATGTCTATGCCAAGGACTTAAATGTATGGACTGAAATTGAGAAGATTAGAGTCTCCATCTCAACATCCTGTTTTTCATCTTTGTGGCCATGGGGAAATCACGTAAGCCTATCTAAACATTGGCTGTCATCTACTGCATAGGGAAACTGTGTTGTTCATTTTGGATGTATAGAAAATACACTGTTTATTTACTGCCTTCATTTTCTAGAAGGAGTAACAGCAAATGATTTTACGTCTTCCCACTGTTTATTTTGGTTCCTTCACAGTTTAGTAATGTGATTGTTTACTTCAGTGACTTAGCAAGAAAAGATAAAATAATTCTCCTTGAAATATGGGAATTATTTCACAGCTCCACTTCAGTGCAACTGGGACTTTCTCTCCAGGCTGTGAAGTTTTGCACCATTTCTTCTGTAATTCACTCCTGACTTGGACAACAGGCCTATTTTTCTGTGGGACTTAGCATGCCCCCTTCTCAGAAAAGCATTGACTGGAAGAAAATCACGTCTCACTTTCCTGCTCCTTGCTAATCCTTGTTGTTAGCCTTATCTCAGCTTTTGTGGAGGGTTTCTGGATGCTCTGGGACTATCTTTATTCCTGATATTGAAAAAAAATGATTTAAGTTCTCTGCTTCTTAAATTGCAGTCACTGTGGGATTTCTCTTTAGGGAATGTTAGTGAGAAAAAAGTTCTGTGATTTATTGTGTCTTCACAGTGGACTCAGAACTATAAAAAAATAAACTATCTTGAGCAGGAGGGGAAAAGTCTGCTCACCAAGAAATATGTCCTCTCCGGCTGAAGAGATGGCTTAGGGGTTAAGGTGCCTGCCTCCTAAGCCTAAGAACGCCCATTCGATTCTCCAGGACCCACATTTAGCCAGATGTGACACAAGGGCGCAATGCTGTCCTTGCCCACAAGGGGGCTCAAGCATCTGGAGTTCATTCACAGTGGCTGAGAGGCTGCTGGTGTGCCCATTCTCTGTCTGTCTGTCTTTCTCTCTCTCCAAAAACAAAAACAAAAAAGAAATATGTCCTCCTAAATTCCAGAGTAAAATAAAATTAGACAAATCAGTGTCTCAGCCAGGTGTGGTGATGCACACTGTAACTGCAGCATTTCAGGAACAGACACAAGAGGATCATTATGAATTCCTGCCCACTCTGGTCTACATAGCAAGTCCTAGGCTAGCTGGAGCTACAGAGTGAGACCCTATCTCCAAAAAGACCAAAAGAAATTAAAAGAAAAATAAGTTGTCTCCTCTCCTCTTTTCTACTTTCTCTTTTCTTCTCCTCTCCCCTCCCTCCATCTTCTCCTAATTTTTCTTCTATCTCTCTCCAATTTCTCAATATTACTCCATCTTTCACTTGTCTCCTAATAGTTATAAAAATGTTAATTCTGAGATATACAACATAAAAATTCCTTAATGACTTCTAGCCATTTTTTTTTTTACTTTTACAGATGATTCCTATTGGACAATTTGCCACACATTCTTAAATGTGAATTTCACATTATGTTCTTTATTAATTTCATATTAGTTATATTTAATTATGAGTTTTTGCCTAAGGAAGTTCATCACAAAGTTTCCTAGACTTCAGAGAATCTCACATTCTCAGTTTTAATGATCTTAGCATCTATGAGATTAGACACTGGATGCATTTCTAACATTTTTTATGGTGAGAAAATAGTTCTTTCTACATGGGTATGGATGTGGCCAAAGTATCATAAGTCTAGCCATAGAGACAAAACTAAGACATTATTCCAAGTTCTGAAGTAGATCCATAGCTTGTTCATATCTAGCTATTCTTTTTTAAAAATACTTTATTTTGTATTCATTTATTTATTTATTTTTGGTTTTGGAGGTAGGGTCTCACTCTGGCCCAGGCTGACCTGGAATTCACTATGTAGTCTCAGGGTGGCCTCGAACTCATGGCGATCTTCCTACCTCTGCCTCCCGAGTGCTGGGATTAAAGGTGTGCACCACCATGCCTGGCTAATATCTAGCTATTCTTAAAAAAAAAAAAAAAAAGGTTTTTTCTTATAAGCATCTTAGATTTTCTCCTTGAGAGTACTATGCTGGACATAGTGATGCTTACTTATAATCTCAGCACTGGGAAAACTAGGGCAGGAGGACTAAGAGTTGGATACTAGCCTGTGTTACTTAATGAGAGGAAAACAAGAAGAGAGAGAGAGAGAGAAAGGATGAATGAGAGAACATATCTGAATGCTGACTATTTTCACATATGAAACAGAATATGCTTAGGGATTAAAGACCCTAGAGATAGATACATGCCATATGCAAAATAGGAGTTGGTGGGTTAATTCATCAATTGACCTGTGGGTAAAACGTGCTTGTGATTGATTCCACTACCTCCAAGGGGCACAGGAAGACTGTCAGCAGTCCATAAAGGTGCTCTGGCTATTATATACTCATGTGGAAGCCCATCTCCCTCTCCATCTCCACTTCTGCTCACCTTCTAATTCTTAACCTTAGATATTGGGATCAATTCCCTCCAAAAGCTATTAAACACAAATATTGCCTCATAAATCAGGTTACAACCTATTTTTGTGCTTCCCTAGCTATAAATTTGAAAGTATTATCAGTGAGTTTTGGGATTGGTGCTCTTTATACTGTGGTACAAATATCTTTTATTTTATTTTCAGAAATAGTAACCAATCATCCCAATAGTTGTTTTTCTTCATTATTACTATGTGAGCAGCTGGACAGATTATGTGCTCTTAGTTTAGGTCAATGAAATGTACACACTGACAATCTAGCATGTTATACCAGGCACTGTGCCAGTTATAAGAATTCCATGCATATGCTATGTGTTAATTTCCTAAATTGTATATATGAATATAGTATTTATATAAGTTAAAAGCAAAATAATTTTAAAGACACCTATAAAACTATTGCTATCTAAAGATTAGAAAGGTATCAAAAGTCTTAAAATGTCTGTTAAAATTCTAGAAATACAGGATAGCTTTGTATTTTATATCTATTTTACCCATATCTAGACAAAAATAGCATTTATTCTACAAATACGTTTGCTAATTATACAACATATTAAGGATATATGATTGTTTTGTTATTTTGAACTTGATATAAATGAAATCCTTATATGTATTTTTCTGTTTCTTTTCACTGATTATATTTCATCCAGGCTGCTGTGTGTGGCTATAATTCATTCATTTGCATTGTTGTGTACTGTGTCATATTCATAAGTATATTAGAAGCATTCTTTATTTATGAAGATCTGTGTATTCTCTAGGGTTATGCTGTTCTTATTTGGTGAGTTTTCTTTTGATACTATGAAGCAAACTATTCTATAAATTATTATACAGGTCTCCTATTCACATTCTGAGGTTTACTAGTTTATATACCAAGAAGCAGGTCAGCTATGCTGGGGTAGTTGCATCCCAAAGAAACTACATCTTTTCATTGTTTATTCTTATGTCTGGTGCACACTGGTCACTGACTGCACTTTTCAATTAACCAGTGTAATTGGAGGAAAATACCTTATCATTAGGGCTTTAATTGAATTTCCCTCATTAACAATGATCTACATCTTTCCATATTTTATTAGTATATTTTCTATGACAAGACTATTTGTGTCTTTTCTTTATAATTATCTTTTCCTTGTTGATAATATGATGCTTTTCAAGTGTACTTGTATTATGACTATATTATCTATGTGAAAATATATTCTTCAAGTTGTAACTTGCCTTTTCATTTTCTCTATGGAAACTTTTGTGCACTATACATTGGTAATTTTAAGATAAGTTAAATTACCAATCTTTCATGTTATCAACTTTGGGCTATTTCATAATTCCCCTTTTGCAAATAGCCTTCCCTTAATAAAGACATTCCTTTTTGACTTTGTTCTTCTTTTTGAATTTTAAAATTTTTTAAACTTCTTTTGGTAACTTCTATAAATATAGGCAATATACTATGATAATGCTTTCCCACCACTCCTTCCTTTTCCCCATTCTAAATCTCCCCTCCACTAAATTCCTTCTTCTTTCCAACTAGTCTTTCTAATATAGATATTCTTGTAGATGTATTTTAAAAATGTTAGGTTGTTCCGTTCACAATGAAATTTTTATATTACACAGAATTGATTTGTTCATTTTTGAGGATCAAGAAGGTGTTCTCCATCAAAACTGTAGGAATAAAATTTCAATTTTCTTTGGTTTGTTTGCATGACTAATTCCCCAAGCACTAGTAATTGTATAGTCCATATTTTTGAGATGATCAACAATGCCAACACTATATTTGGCTCTGAGCCTGAGCTCACTAATCTCTTTTTTAGCTAATTGTATTACTAAGCCAATACCAGTTTATTAGCTACTATAGTAATGTACTTTGCTAACTGGCAGGAAAATGTTCATCATGTAAAAGCTGTCTTAGATCTCTTTCAGTTTTGTTCCATGGTAAAATTTTCAAAATAAATTCTAGCATCTGACTTTTTTGCCTCAATTTAGCAGAAAATGGCAATCAACAATAGCAACACCAAAACTGTGATATTAACTGGAAGTTTTAAAAATAATTATAAAATTTGAAGAGGATTTCAACTAGTTTAGCTCTTGCATGAATTATGACTTCTGTAATTTATTAAACATATTCTTTATAAATATCATATACCTGGTGATCTTAAGCTTTTTCCTCTCATGACAATTTTCACATCATGTGAAGGATGTTTGGGGCGAGATAACATTTAAACCTGTGAACTGTAAAGGGTATGTAAAGGGTATGGGCAACATCCAGTCAGTGAAGATCTACAAAAACAAAACATGAAGAAGTCCAACCTTTTTGATAAAAGGAAAAAAAAGAATACTCTATCGCACTGCTAATTTTATGCTATTTGCTCTCTTGAGTTTTGATTCTTGACCTACAACCATGTGAGTCACTGTTCTGTTTTGCAATTAGGTCACTTGGAAGAAATTGGCTAAATACAGTGGACCTACTAGTGTCCAATCTTGCCACAAGACTGGACCTGTGCTCCAGGCAACAGCTTATTACACGCACAGCCTTTGCTCTGCTTTTAGTTTATTACTTTTTGCTATTTACTAGTGTATCTTTTCATCTTTGAAGGTTTTTTTTTTTTTTTAGAAATACCAGTGAGGCATGTAAGTGTCATGTTTTTGAAATGCAACCAGGATCGAGTTTAATTTGCCTGAGTAAAAGCCCAGAAAATTGTAAAGCTTAACATATTGAACATTTTGATTGTCTCAGTGATACTTCAAAAGTTTCTGTGTGCATCAAGCATGTTGCTGGCAATCAGTTTTAAGAGCGAAAGGGTTCCTAGTAAGAGCAATAAAAGCACCACCAATCTGAATCTAGATCTATTCTTTCAAAGCCTAGAGTATGGAAGGTATGCAATAAACGACTGTAGATGTAGGCATGAATCTTTGGGGATGCTTCTTGGCTAAACAATAATTTGAATTTTTTTAAATTTTTGAGTCATAACATTAAGAAAGTAAATGTGAGGGCTGGAGAGATGGCTTAGCAGTTAAGGCGCCTGCCTCCTAAGCCTAAGAAAATCGGTTCCAATCTCCAGAGGTTCCAATCTCCAGGTCCCAAGTTTAGCCAGATGCAGTGACGCAAGGGCGCAATGCCGCACTTGACCACTAGGGGGAGCACGCATCTGGATTTCATTCACAGAAGCTAAGACACTTCTGGCGCACCCATCTCTATCTGTCTTTCTCTCCCTCTCTCTCTGTCTCTCTCTCTGTGTCTCTCTCGACAAAAAAAAAAAAAAAAAAAAAAAAAAGAAAGAAAGTAAATGTGGGTTGAGGAGATGACTCAGCAGGAAGGAGCACTTGCCACACATACATGAGGGCCTGATTCACTCCAAGTGCAATTTCCAACTACCCCTTTAAATAGCTGGGCATGGACACACATGCCTGCAACACAAGTCCTATGAGAAGCAGAAACCAGAGAATCACTGGAGCTCACCTGTTATCCACTCTAACAATAAATTGTAGCTATGGGTTCAATGAATGATTTCTCTAAGATATGTGCAAATGAGAGGCCTCTACATGCATGAGCACGTGTCACTTGCATCTTCACACACACATGCATACACCACACCACACACACCAAAGTACACATACTACACAGGCATACAAGTAAATTCAGTTCTTTGTTTCAAATTAAATGACACCTAGATAATACAGTGTAAGAAAAATGAAGCTAAAGAAAATGGGGAAAATTACCCTTCAATTGCTTCCTCTTGCAAGAATGCACATCTGCTCTTTAGACCACATTTGAAAAGAAAACTGGAGCTGTAGGGATGGCTCAGTAGATAAGGATGCTTGCTTACTAAGCCTGACAGCCTAAGTTCCCCAGAGCACAATGGGGGGGGCACACTCACAAAATGGTGCATGCATTTGAACATCTGAAGTTTGTTTGCCATGGTGGAAGACCCTGGCAGGCTCATGCTCTCTCTCATATATAAATAAGTAAATTAATTAATAAATATAAAAAGTAAACTTCATCAGAATGGCTTCACATAGTTCTGTCCCAGGTCAAGTGCCTAGATTTCCTAAAATATGCATACAGTGGGGCTTGACGTTTCTGAAATATCTTAACTCAGATCCCAATGGCCTGAAGTACAGAAGGTCCCCTTTGTAGGAGGATGAAGTTTTCTTGACTCTCAAGATACCCATTGAGTTCATCAGTTGACCAGTAATTCATGAGCTCAAAAAAGTGTCCTTGGCAAATGGATGCCTAGGAAGAATCTATATGTGGGGCAGGAAAATAGTTTAATATTTCTCAGACACTGCCAGAATTTTTAAATGGCATGAGGAAAGATGAGTATATTTTTAAAAATTGATAAAATCAGGAGGAAAGTTTGCTTCTTTGGTAGGTGATAAAATAAAAGGGTTCTCATCCATGAAATAGAAGTTGCTGAAGACTGCTGCTTCTGACATTCCATTCCTGTCTTGACAGATAAAACTTTGTCACCATGAGTTCAACAAAGAGGACGTGAGCCTAGCATTTTATGATTAGGGAAGTCACTGAAATCAATCACAGATAGCCCAAGTGAGACACACACCTTTCTGGTTTAATATTTTTATACTGAGAACTTTGAAATGTGAACATATTGCAATTTGCTCATATTCCTATTGGGTAACTCTCTTATGACCCCTCTCCCATGCTCCCCTTCCACTGAGGGTCCTCCTAAGAGGGATTATTGGTACTCACTGCAGCATCATTTATGCACCAGTCTCTGGAAGTTGGTGGGGTAAGGGGATGCCTCAGAGTACACCATCCAACCCTGTGGCTTCTACATTCTTTCCAGCCCCTCTTCTGCAGTACTCCCTGAACCTTGTTGGGAGTGTTATAAGTCTCCTGTAGTGTTGAACTATAGGCAGCTCCTAATTTTCTGCTTTGGTGAGTTTTGGATCTTCTTCGTGTCTACTTCATTCTCCCTGGAGAAGGTTCTCAGGCTAGTTGTGAGAGCAGCACTCATATTTCGTCTGGCCCTTCCTCTGTAATGTTTCCTGAGCCCTAGTGGGTGTGATAGAGATGACTCATCTCATGCTAGGCAGTCAGTTTTCTTTCCTTGTCATTCTAATGGGACTTGAGTTTTCCTGGTGTTTGCTGCCATCTGGAAAAATGCAGATTTTCTACCCAAAAGTGAGAGCGACATGGATGAAAGGTGATAAACACAGACATTTAGAAAAATTTTGGTGGGAATAACCTATCCTTTTAGCCAAAGAACAGTGGAAGGTTTCCTCTAGGGTGTCTATGATCTTCAAAGCCATGGGCTTCTGACTTGGTTCTTGGTACCAGGTATGAATTTCCTCCCACTGAGTGAGCCTCATATCCAGACAACAGTTGATTACTCCCATAACCTATGTGACACTATTGCACTGGTGGGTACATCTTGCCTGGCTAGTTGATTTTATAGTGAGCTTACAGGATCTACTGCTTGTTCATGCTGTTGGTGACCTTTGTCCCACAGCATCTCACATAGTGCTATCCAGCACCAGGAGAGTTAGCCATCACAGAGCTGGCTTCCATCTCAGTTCTAAAACACATACCTTTCTTAACATACTTCTTCCTCAGGCCAACACCTTCATCTCTTCAGAAATGTTTTTATTTTCTTCCTCAGGACAAAATCCACCTGTAAGTTTTCCAATGCACTCTGTGATGCAATGATCTGAACATATCCTTGAATTTGTGAAGAAACAAGCTGATAAGTTCAATGTTGGGCTATTAATCACATTCCAGCTTTCTACCCATGTCTAAGATAGACCATCACATCAAGCTGCTAATCAATAGATTCTACTTGGTTCCTAGCCATGAGGCACTCCCTCCCCAATTTCACCCTCATTTCATACCATTTTTCCATCAGAATAATTACCAGTTGCATCCCTTTTTCTCAGTTAGATTCATCATCTGATGCCAAGTCAATATTAGCTATTCCGTCCTTCAACTTGATAACAAACCTAACAGGTGGTCTTCTAGATTATTCAAGGCCCAATGCATGCCAGGTATGGTGAGTGACCCCAATCTTATGTTCCTGGACCTTGGTTCTTGAAAATGTGCCTCATCACATAGCCTATATTATTGCTTCCAGCTTTCTCCTTGGTCTGAAGGGTGGAAATGTTAGAGTGCTAACCCACAGGGCCTTATCACATAATCCAATACCATTACCAATTGGTTCATCACATTGCCAAGAGACCACTGAGTTTGGTTTTCTTGAGAGTAACTAGCATTACCCTGAGATACAATTTGTCCTGAAGAGGCAGAAGTTGCTCAGCCAAGCTGTACAGCATTGGCATCTTCTTTTATACCAATATTCAGGATCAACTCTAGGTACCTAACTCAGATCCTCCTGTAATTAATTAAATAATTATCCTTTGAGATTAAAATCAGGACAGACATTCTTATCTCAATTTCATAGAATTTAAATTAGTTTTACTACTCCTTATTTCTACTCTATTATTTTTCTGTTATTGCTCTTAAAGCAGTAGTAGGACAATTTTTTAAATAAAGTTTTCTTTTTGCACTTTGGTAATAACTAATGCTTTAAAAAATACACATAAAATCTACTTAGGTTCAGGTAAATACTTACTGAAAATGATTTTACCCTAGTAAAAATAGTGATGTTTTGGACCTGAATTTTGTTCTTAGATATGTTTGATATTGCTCAGATATCTCAACTCTAAGGAACTTTACCTCACAGGATATGTTTAAAAATGTGTCTCATAAGCAGAAATGACTTCCTGCAACTTTGTCTCTCTAAACAAAATGAGATCTGAATGTGAAATTTCTGCTCCAATGATTTTAAGCTGATGAAAGGAGAACAGGAGTTTGGACATTGTGGTGTTTTGAATCAGGTATCCCCCATAAACTCATATGTTCTGAGTGGGTGGTGCCCAGCTAATGGCAATTTGGGAGGTGGAACATTGCTGGAGGAGGTGTGTTGCTGGGGGCAGACTTTGGAGTTGTTATAGCCAGCTTCCCCTTGCCAGAGCTCAGCTCACTCTCCTGTTGCTGTTTTGCATCAGCTGTGGCAAAGGTGATATCCAGCAGTTGCTCATGCCATGCTGTTCCCTGCCCTCGTGAACTTCCCTTGAAACTATAAGGCAGAATTAAAAAAAAAAAAAAAAAAAAAGTCCTCACATTGGTTGCTTTTGCTTGGGTGTTGTAGTAGTTTGAATGTATGTCCCCCATAGACTCAGATGCTTTATTAAAGCTTGTAACTTTGGTCCTCTGGCTGCCTGACTAGAGGAGGTATCACTGGATGTAGGTCCTTGAGTCCAGCCCTAAGGTGTGATTAGAGGCAGATCTGATTTCCAGCCCAAGGGTATGCAGAGGAGTCTCAGTTCTAGCAGGGTCTCTGCTGCTTCCTGTCCATTTGTGCTTACTGTTTTTGTCTTTATGGGATGTTGTGGTGGTTTCTCTTTGCTTGGATGTATGAAAGCAGCTTCTTCCATCACAGATGGAACTTTCCCCTGGATCTGTTATCTTGAAATAAATTCCTTCCTTCCCTAAACTGTGCCTGGTTTGAATGTTCAATCTGCAATGTGAAACTGACTTCAACAGAAATTTGATACAAGAGAGTTGGGATGTTGCTATGTGATGAATCTGACCATGTGGATTTTGGTCTTTTGGAAATTATGTGCTATAGGGGGAATATGTATGGACTTGGTACTTTATACTGCAGAAGCCATAGAGCAGTAAATCAAATCTTATGAGCTGTTTTGGTGAGAGTTTGAAAATACTAAGTGCAGAGAGAGTTGTGTGGCCTATGGATCTTCAAAGGGGAAAACAAGACAGCAGAGAACTTTGTTAGAACTGGGCTACTGGCATAAAAGTTGGCTGTGTTCTTCTGCACATTCCCAGAGAGTTTGATCAAGGTTGAATTTGAAACAAATGGTCTGATGTGCTTGGTGGAAGACATAGGAATGAGAGATATAAGCTATAAAACTGGAAAAATTTAAGGACATTTAAGGTTATTGGTATAGGGACTGGTTACTAAAGCTGCTATTGCTAAACAGATTTCCACAATTGACTACTTACATTGAAACAATGGAAAAAATGCCTGAGCTGATTCCAGCCAAAAAAACCTCAATGGTAAAAATGCAAACTCTTCTGAAAGGAAGAAACCTACTCTTCAATGTCACAATTTATTTCCGCCCTGAATTAACAATATGGATTTCTCTTTAAATACTTTGATTTTGGAAGCATGAAAAATGCAAGGAAGCAGTTCATGAAATGCACATGTTTCCAGGAGCCATGGTTAAGATGCAGCATCTGGAGCAGGGTGACATTCCTCTATTGGAGGCTCTGAGGCCATTGTAAGATGGACTGTAGTTTGCAATGGAGACTTGGAGATGTTTTGGATAGACCAGGACTGTGCAAGGGCTATCATGGAGCACCATTGTCTTGGGATGGAAGTTTTCCTGGCAACTCAGCCCAACCAGAAGGATGAAATTGGAAACTCAGAGACTGTCATCACTAGTTATGGATGTCAGACTTGACTGCAGATGTTTGATGTTTCCCTAATGGTTATTGATTTTGCATTGGTTAAATCACTCCTTGCTATGCCTTGTAGCAATCAAAATGTTTACTCTGTGGCATTATGTGTTAGAAGTATATATTTGTTTTGAATTTACAGGACTTAGTTAAGAGACAGTCTTGAATCTTAGATGAGACTTGAGACTTTGGAATAAAGTTGGCAAAGACTATGGGACTTTTGAATTTGTACTGAATGCAATTTCCATTTGTGAGATGATTATGAGTTGATGGGGGCCAGAAATAGAATGTGGTAGTTTGAATGTATGCTCCCCATACATTTTATTAAAGCTTATAATTTGGGTCTCCAGCTGCCTGAGGGGCAGGTACTGAGGTCCAGCTGTAAAGAGTTTGGCGGGGGGAGCAGATCTGATTTCCAGCACAAAGGTATGCAGGGACATATGAGATCTGCTACTCGCTGCCTGTTTGTTCTTGTTGCTTTTGGCCTTTGAGGGCTTTTTTTTTTTTTTTTTTTTTTTTTGGTTTGTTTCTCTCCCTTTGTCCCCCTTTGGTTGTATGGAAGCAGCTTCTTCCACCACTGATGGGACTTTCACCTGGATCACAAACTTGAAATAAATCCCTACCTCCCTCAACTGTACCTGGTTTGGATGTCCATCCTACCAACATGAAATTGACTACAACCACCACTTTATCCTAGCTATGTGAAAGTAACTAAAATAGGCATAAACAGAAAAAAATAAATTTTGCCCAACAACAATGTAGCATTTGATGTTGGTCATAATGTAAAGCCCTAAGGAAATGTGTTCCCACCTCCGACTATTTGTCCTCCTTAGCAGCAGTGTCAGAATGACACAGGGAGATGTACATAGAAGACTGTAAATCTCCTTCCCTGTCTTCTCCCTGCCAGGCAGTGCTGACATGATTTTCATGGATAGAAAGACCATCTATGGTTGCAAACACAGACCCATCACCTCAGTATGCAGATGGCCCCATGCAACTACCTCATCATCTCTGGACTATAGGTCCTTATAAACTCAATGTTGTTTGTTTTTATTTTATTTATTTATTTTCTGAGGTAGAGTCACACTCTACTCTAGGCTTACCTGGAATTCACTATGTGGCCTGGACCTCATAGTGATTCTCCTACATCTGCCTCTCAAGGGCTGGGATTAAAAATGTACACTGCCATGCCTGGACTCAGTATTGATTTGTTGCCTTTGTAACCACTTAAGGCAAGCACATTGTAACTGTCTTTCTAGACACTTCCTAGATAGTGATTAAGGAGAAAATACATAAGTATCCAGAGGAAAATAAAACAGTACAAAAAGAAAGAAAGAACAAAGGAGGGAGGGAGAGAAGGAAAGAAGGAAAGAAATTCCTTAATAATAAGAAATAAGAAAGAAAGAAGGCCTTAACCGCTAAGCCATCTCTCCAGCCCTAATAAACACTCTGAGGAGGAGACAAGAAGGAGTGTGGGATGGAGGGAGGGTAAAGGTGGGAGGGAATGAGAGGGTGGGAGGGAGGACAAGGGGGGATACAAATTGGGACCCAAAAGGAAAAAATACTACAAAACCCTTTACTCTGAACAACAGGCTAAAACAGTGATCCTTCAGCAGGCCTACAGAGGGAATACTCGAACCACAGGAACCTGGAGAGAACATGATGAAGGCCAACCTTTAATCTTGTCCTCTTCTCTTTCTCTCTCTCTCTCTCTCCTCTCTCCTCTCTCTCTCTCTCTCTCCTCCCTCTCTCTCTATACTCTCTATACTCACTTTCTCTTTTACATTATCTATCTTTTTCCTCCCTCACCTTCCTAGGTGCAGACTTATAACTCCCAGTGCCAGCACGGGGTTAACTTCCACAATGAGCTGTTGATCTGAAACACCTACAAGGTTTCCCAAAAAAGACAGACTTCGGTCAGAGTACTTGGTGACCCACCAAAGGTTAATGGTAAGACCCTACTGTCGAAGACAGCATACATGTGTGAGACCAAACACAGAGAGACCTGGCCAGAATCTGGAAGAAGGTCAGTCCCCAGACAGTTAGCTAGTCTAGTACCAGAGGGTGCTACACGAGCAACTGGGGGAAAATGTCTGACATTGGTCCAAACAACCTGCAGTCTAAGATACCCAGCAGGGAACAATCTGATGTAATGCTCATTCAAGTGCAGTAGTGGCAAACAGCCATGATGGGTAACCAACTGCTCTTGATTTGGCTAATAAATCCACTCAGTGGAATGGAACTCATTGCTGGAACTGAGAAATAAGTCAAAACCAGGTACAAAAATAAGCTCAGTCTCCAAGATCTAGATGCCACCAAATGTGGGCTAGAAGAGAGCCAATGCATATAAAATTCCCTCCAAAACATATATGGTTATCCCTTCTATCTAGTACTAACTTCTTTCTCCGTTGGAGAATTTGCTTATCTTTTTTCAGGTGGACAATGAACCTGAAGGGAGGATCAGCTAACCACACCTCACCAGCTGAAACCATAGAACAACACAGGGGAAGGGCAAGAATACAGCGTTCAAGGCGATCACAACACCAGAAAAAGGCTGAAGGAGATAAACACAGAGAACATCCAACTCCAACTAAGCCAGATATCCAGAGACACAGAGGCTCCCAAAACCTCATCAAGGAAGCAGAACTAAAATGACCCCAATGTGGCTCAGGGAAACTCGCGGAAGAGGGGGCGGAAAGATTGTTAGAGTCACAAGTTGGGGCACTATGCACAGAGACTGGGGCCTATCCACCAGAACTCTTGAGTAAAATCACAATGCATGACCCACATTCCCCATTGATGAGGGTCCCTTTGAAAGTGGGAGGACAGGGAGGAAGACAATGGAACCAATAATATGAATGTAAAATCAGAATAATATAAATAAAAAATATATATTAAAAAAAAAGAAAGAAAGAAGGAAGCCAGAAAGAAAGGGAGAGAGGGAGGGAAGAAGGAAGGGAGGAAACAAAAAGGAAGAAAAAGGTAATGCAATGCCACTGCCAAAAAGTCAACAAGCAATTAAATTTATGAGTTCTCTGAGATTCAAGAATCCTACCAAGTTTTCATTGACAGTGTGCTGTATCGTCTTAATAACTTCCTGACAAGTTTCCTGGCCTTTTCTTCTACTTCTGGGGATGAAACTCAGAAATAGTCTTGTGGCACATAGGATAAACATACCATATCAAGATAAAGCCCTATAAGAGAACTAATGCTTCTTATGTCAAACAACAAGTTGCCTGGAGAGTAAGGATGGAGCTCTGGCCTGGGGAAACATTTTTGCTCTCTGCCCTCAAAGCTCTTTGGACATTTTTTCACATGGTATGAAAAAGAAAACCAGCTGTTTTATTTCATTAAGCAATGCCACTGCAAATATTTAATTAAGAGGAGTTGAAGCTATTTTCTAGGAGGCTGGGCATTCCACTAGCATATTACTCTCATTGAAAAAGTCAGGTTTTAAACAACAGATCAATTTCACCTTTTATTTAATTCATTTGATGTTAGTGGAGGTAATTTGCATGTACATTTTAGTTAAAGTGTATTTCACCAGCTACAATGTCCATGTAATTTATAGGATCAAGTTCAAAATGAAAAGTTTAGCCCCTTGTCAAAAGTCAGAGGAAAAAAGAGTCTTTAAAGGTATTAACATACAAAACATTTTCATTTGTTCTGCCATCTCTCTTCTTCCCACAGTACATTTTATTTACCAAGAAATGGCATTCTAAATGAAGATTAAAATTAATTTTAACAAAATTTTAATTTTATTTAATTTTATCCTTATTTTATATGATGCTATTTTAAAGGCAAGTATATCATGATTAAATTTATAAATGGAGTCACAAAAAAATGCAGTTTGTATTTCATACTCATGTGTACATACTATGGTGGTTTTGTCAGGTGTCACCCATAAACATAGGTGTTTTGAATGCTAGGTTCCCAGCTGATGGAGATTTGGGAATTAACACCTCTTGGAGGCAGTGTATTGTTGGGGGCTGGCTTAAGGGTATTATAGCCAGTTTCCCAATGCCAGTGTCTTGCACACTCTCCTGTTGCTATGGTCCACCTTATGTTGGCCAGGGGGTGATGTCCACCCTCTGCTCATGTCATCATTTTCCCCCGCTATGGTAGAGCTCCCCGCTTGAGTCTATAAGCCAAAATAAACCTCTTTTTTCCCACAAGCTGTTCTCGGTTGGTTGATTTCTACCAGCAATGTGAACCTGACTGCAACAGTAATGTTGGTACCGAGGAGTAGGATTGCTGTAAGACACCTGATCGTGTACCTTTGGACTTTTGGAGCTGATTTTCAAGAGGAATGTGGAAGGATTTGAAACCTTGGCCTAAGAGATGCTTGTAGTGTTGTAAGTGCAGCTTGATGGACTATTCTGGTCAGAGTTGAAAGACCTGAATGCAGTAAGAACTATGGACTGTGAGGTTTGGCTTATGAGGGTGAGAAAGAGCTTTGCTTGGACTGGGCTAAAAGCAGTTTGTGTAAGAGGCTTGCTGTTATGCCTGTGTCCTGAGAAGTTGTACAGAGTTGCATTGTGTAGAAATGGACTGGTGTGTGCACAGGGATATGGCAAGGAAATCTTTGGGCTGAAGCTTCTGCCCATTCAGCTGCAATTATATGAGAGAGTACAACCTTTGAGCTTGGCCAGCTGACCTGCATTGAGGCAACAGGAAAAATGTAGACTCTTTTGAAGGGGCCTGAGTGCTCAAGGAGTGTCCTGTTCTTCAAAGTCTGATTTATTTCCCCCCTGGATTAACAAATTGGCACCCTACCTGGTATTGTGGACTATAAGAAATGCAGGAAAGAGAGAGTCATTGAGTGTGCAACTTGGTCTTGTGTTTTGGAAGTGGCCATGGACAGTGTGAAGCAGGTTTGCTGGATGCCTGTATGGAGATCCAATGGAGCCGTGAGGATGAACTGTGGCTTGCAGTAGAGACTCAGTGGAGATGTTGGGACCACAAGATGGCTGCCAAGGAGAGCTGCTGGCCCCAAATGAAGTTTTCCAGGACTGTGAGTAGCCTAGCTGGAGGGGCAGAGTTGGAACTCCAGAGACTTGTTGCTGGTTAGAATTATTGGACTTGGAGATTTGTCACTGACTAGAGTTGTTGGACTTGAAGCTACAGTTTGATGTTTGCCCTGGTTGTTTTAAATTTTGTATTGGCTGAATATTTCTTTGCTATACCCAATGCCATCTTTTGCAGTGTGAATGTTTATTCTGTGTCATTATGGGGTTTGGGGGATTTTTTTGATATTATGGCTCAGTTAAAAGATCTTGGATTATGGGGATGTTTGAACATTATTAGGAGTGAAAAAATATAGGGACTTTTAAAGTTTGATGAGTGCATTGCATTTTATATCATGCAAGGTTATCAGTTTATGGGGACCAAGGGTGGAATGTGGTGGTTTGATTCAGGTGTCCCCAGAAACTTAGGTGTTCTGAATGCTAGGTTCCCAGCTGATGGACATTTGGGAATTAACCCCTCTTGGAGGCAGTGTATTGTTGGGGGTGGGCTAATGGGTATTATAGCCAGTGTTTGGTGGCACACTCTCCTGTTGCTATGTTTTACCTTATGTTGGCCAGGGGGTGATGTCCACTCTCTGCTCATACCATCATTTTCCCCTGCCATGATAGAGCTTCCCCCTCAAGTCTATAAGCCAAAATAAACCTCTTTTTTAAAAATTTTTTTAAACTTTTTATTTTTTATTATTTTTTTGGAGAGAGACAGAGAGAGAGAGACAGAGAGAGAAAGAGAGAGAGAGAGAGAGAGAGAGAGAGAGAGAGGAAGACAGAGATGGGCACACCAGCAGTGTCTCAGCTGCTGCAAACGAAATCCAGATGTGTTCACCCCCTTGTGGTCAAGTGCAGCATTTTTCCCTTGAGTCACTTTGCATCTGGCTAAACGTGGGACCTGGAGACTGGAACCGCTGGAGACTGGAACCAGTGTTCTTAGGCTTTAGAGGCAGGCTCCTTAACCACTAAGCCATCACTCCAGTCCCAAAATAAACCTCTTTTATCCCACAAGCTGCTCTTGGTTGGATGATTTCTACCAGCAATGTGAATCTGCAACACATACTTATTTTTTTATTAGGTCTGGAGAAATTCTGCAGATAAGTAGACTATGTATATATTTCACTTTGTAACACGTATTTCACCAACACTGTCCACCTTCTGATGACTGAGGGAATGATGCAGGACTAAAATAAAAGGGAACTGTGGCCTACCAGGTCTTTCCCTTTCCATCCATGTAAATCTAGATCTTACAAATCGACTTTGTGTTCACTTAGAGTCTCATTGGCTCTCATGTACCATTTGTCCACTGGTTTAGTCCAGGAGACACTATAGATACTATGTGCAAATGGGTGGTAAGGGACAGAGAAGGCACACACTGCACAGATGTCCTCTCTTCACATGGAGGTCTCATTGTTTCCCTAGTTGGCACTTCCAAACTGCAAGGTGAAAATCAAATTATTCGGAGTGTTAAGACAACAACATAAGAGCAGTAAACCAACACAAACCCACGACTAACAAAGCTGGGCATGTCGCTCACCTGGATCTGGAGTCATGAAAGGACTGCAGAAACCAGCTCCTACACAGAGTTGTATACACTATGGAACACTGCCTCGTCTTTTAAATCAATTCACATCACATCTGTCCTGAGTGATATGACATGAGCTGTTCTTTTAAATAGGAAACACCCTCCCTTGGGAAATTGCGATTTGTGTGAGGTTACACAGGGAGGATAGATGAAGACAGAAGAGAAGCTCATGTTCTCCATCATCAAGCCCCAGCACATGCCATCATGTGCACAAACCCAATGTACTGTCCTCAAACAAAGTTCTAAAACCCTGATAGAGACAAAGGTACAAGCTCAAATCAGCAAGTAACCCATGAGATTCAGAGCAATTGTGTTAGATATGCAGAGGAAGGCAAATTCACCACAGTGCTGCTGTCTCAAAGCTGTCAGCTAAATTGTCCCCACTTCCTCTACATTTTCCAGTTGAACTCTGTAATGGATAAATTTCCTAAGTACATATGGATTGGTTTCTTCTTATTCTCATCCATTGGTTACTGCTTCAGCCATGTAAAAAGATGACACGGGTTTAAGTGGTATGCCTTTAGCATGAAGTTTTATCCTGATGTCACAAGTCTTCCAGTATTGTTCTCCATGTTGAAAATTGTTTTTAGCTAAAGTTTTTTTTTTTTTTCCTGTATTTGTATATAAATTTTAGAGTCTTCATTCTGAGTTGGAATTTTGATAAACATTTTATTGTTGAATAATGAATTAGAAATTATTGGTGCTGTGATAATATGAAATTACTATTTGCACTGGTTTAATCATCATGCAAATAATGTAATAAATTTTGATTATTAGTCTTTTATCCAGAAAGCCAATGGAAGAATCTTATTAACCAGAGTCTTTTTCTGCAGTGATTGGAATTTCCTGTGTTGAAATGGTATCTTTAGCATGTTGAGTCTCTTTCTCTTCCACCCCCAGTCCTCTGCTTCTTACACAATCAGTGCATGTGAATGTACAGAGAGAGCCATTGCACAGAGGGAAATCTCTGCTGCAGTGTTACATTAAGAGTACTTTTGGTCTGTGCATTTTTTTTTTTTTTTTTGCTGGAGTCCTTTAATTGAGAAATAGAAATTATTTCTATTTTTGTGTACATAGGACCATTTTTGAAACACAAATGGTAAATAAAGTAACTTTTCATATCTTTTGAGAGAAACACTGACTGGTATAATCTCAAATAACACTGATAACAAATACAAAAGTATGGTTAGGCTGAAATGAAAATAACTTGTATGACAGATGTGGATAATGTAAGTTCCTTATACTGTTAAGACAGAGGTAGAACTGTTCATTGATTTTAGACTTTTACAAGTTGATATTACAAAATTTTGAAACACATTAAAAATTAAATTAAATTAAATTTAATTTAATTAAAAATATTAAAAATTAAATAACTTCATAATCACTACTGTGGCTAATATAAAAATGATATAATTAGCTTTTATGTAGAAATATTGGACCCCTCATTCATAACATGATATAAATATTTTGGAAAGAGTTAAATGGCTCACCATATTACTAACAAGAATAACCATATGACCAAGAAGCAATATTCCTAGATATGAACCCAAAGAAAGAGAAAATTTATATTCACACAAAAGCTTTCATGAATTCTCATGGCAACATTATCAAAAATATTAAAAAGGAAAACAGTGCAAATTAGTATCCACATATGACTTTACATATCAAATATATAAAGTACATTTTAACATATAAATATATATAAATAAAATAAAGTCTAAAAATCAAACAAATATAAATGAAATATATAAAATATGTAGTACAACAAAAACTACTTAACAATAGAAATTAAGTTATGAAACTAAGGGTAAGGAATCAGTTGCGAAGGACCACATACAATATAATTCCATGAAAATCTTGATTTGAAGAATAAGCAAATAACAGAGATTGAAATTCAATTAGTGGCTGCCTGGGGCTGTTTGGGTACACTCAAGAATGAGGAGTAGTTCCTAATTAGGACACAGTTCTTTTTGGATGATTAAATGGTCTAAAACTAGTAATGAGGGATGTATACACTCTATACAATTTAAATGAGTATATTTTTAGCATATGAATTGAACCACAGTTGAGCTATTTAAAGAGTGTCTTTTTTTTTTCTCTAAAAATTGGTGGCCTTTCCATGCTGTGCTAGTTTTAAGTCCATCAGTGAAACAGTGGTCTTCTCCCTGAGACACCACCCCAAACCATTCTTATGTTCCTACTGGCCTCTAGGATTAAATAAATGCCACTGCTTCTCTGGATTGGATTGTTGAGGGGGGGGTATGTTATAATTTCTGACAGCTATTGCTATACACTTCAGCTATCAAATCTGACTATGAGATTTCTTTATGGCACAGATAAATGACAGCTTCAGTAAGGAACTCTTGTGAACTGTCACTATCAATTGCTGCATACATAGACCCCAGTATGTTCCAAAATGACAAGTAATGGGCACTCAACTTACAGTGATGGGCCATGGACAAAATTTGATGAGCATCTTATATGAGAATAAATGTACAGGTAGATTTGTGAACACAACAGTGCTGGCAAGATGATGAAGTATGTAGGTGTTTATTCAGCAATGGATAATGCAGAGGAGAGCTGGTCTCACTACAAATATATAAATACCAAAATCATGAATAAATATTAAGGCCCACTTTAGAAAAAAGTACTCTACCATTCAGTCTTTTGCATATTTTTAATAATTAATATCATTTTATACATTTTAAGTTTTAATATTTTGCAGTTTAGTTTTGGTCCAGCATAAAAATAGATAAGCTTTATTGTTTGATATAAAATATGTAATTTACAAGTTGACTTTAATCCAAAATGGGTGTTGGTATTTTTATTTAGTTAGTTACTTAGTGAGGGAGGGAGGGAGTTAGTGAGCTAGCTAATTGCTGAGTTATTTACTCACTTTTGCAGTACTTTGGATTGAACTTGGGCCTTATTCATGCTTGGCAAATGCTCTACTATTGACCGGTGAACCCCACTTGTGAATGCTATGAATTTAGAAGGTCAATAATTTTGGATCATGGACTCACTGGAGCCTAATAGATAACCTAAAAAGCAAAGGAAAGGGGGAGGAATGGACTGAAGGGGGGGAGGGAATGAAAGAATATTAAACTGTTATACTCTTCTAGTCCTTACTTTTAATACAGCAATGATAGTCATCAGTGGAAAGTTTGCATGAACTCCATCCTCATCAGTTTTTATTCTCTTTTTAGTTTTTATGTTGAGACAGGCTTTCTTTGTTGCGCTGGATGACATTGAACTTACTCTGTAGTGAGGTAGACTTCAGTTTTCCAAGTGGCTGGGTGACAGGCCTGTACTACTAGGCCTGGCATTATACTCTTAACATGAGTGAAAGCACTAATAAAAGCATGTGGTTGAGTTCAAAAGGACTTTCTGTTTCTGGGCCTCATCAAACTACTTGCTGAATATGGAAGGAAGAAATAGAGTGTGAGTAATCTCACTCCTTTTCTTCCATCATTTCAGGAGAATTATCAGGGAGAATCTATCTGTCATCAATCAAAATATAGGGTGGAGGCATCACTCTGCTTCTTGATTGTGAACATAATGTGACCAACTCTTTCAAGATGCTGCCACATGACTTCCTTCCAAATGGACTATAACTTCACATTGTAAGCTGAAATAAACCCTTCCTTCTTCCTTACAGGAAAAAAAAAAAAAAAAGATAGGTTGTCTAAGTAGTGCATTCCTAATATGACTAACATTCCCCTCTGGTGATTGTGCAGCCTCAGCAGAAATAACACTATGTGAGAGGGTTTTTCAGGCATTATGCATTCTCCTGAAAGGAGTCTGTCTACCTCTTTCAACAAGTGAAAATACCATCAGTCACTCCTGATTGCAAAAAGTCTATACACACCTTCAGATAACAGACAGATTGGGGATTTTGCTTTTGTGTGATTTGCTTGGCTGGTTGGGTTGTGGCATACTTTTAATTTCTCTATTCACTTTTGTTAGAATACATATATATGGCATCATCATACATATGTGTCATTATAATATTTTCTCATTTGAAGCCCCCTCAACCCAGAACATCCATATTTTACTTCAATGCTCTTGACCCATTTCTGTACAATGAACCCCACTTGTAAATATTATGAATTTAGAAAGTCAATAATTTTGGATCATGGACTCAGCAGAGCCTGATAACCTAAAAAGCAAAGGCAAGGGGGAGAAATGGACTGCAGGGGGGAGGGAATGAAAGAATATTAAACTGTTATACTCTTCTAGTCCTTACTTTTACAGCAATGATAGTCATCAGTGGAAAGTTTTCATGAACTCCATCCTCATTTGTAGAGGGGAGTCCCAAGATAACTCAACATGATAATTAACCTTATCAATGTTAAGAAACAGGGGAAATGCCAAGGGTTTGATGTGAGAGTGCCCTGGTTTGAATCTAGGTTATGTTCACTATCCTTTGTGCAAATCATTTATTAACTTTTTAGCTGTATACTCTTTATCTGTAAGACAAAGATAACAGCTGTTTCCCAACGTTAGAACCAAAACACGAGCAAAGAAGCTAGCAATGCATCAGATACTTGGGTGCTCAAGAAAGCACCTGTTGTGATTATGAAAAGATTGGACTTGTGCCTTCAGTGGAATAGGAAGTCTCCACAGCCTCTAATTAACATGTGAATGGAGAGAATGTGAAAAAGAATGTGACACTGATAGATGCTATGAGGATGGACTGACAACTTTATCTTAAACATGATACTTTTGACTCATTCTAATGAGATTCAGTTGCCAACAATATCTACAGGTATATCTGGTAAATAGGAAGTGTGGATGGAGAATACCCGATGTAATGAAAGTTCAAGAAAGGTTGAGAATCCATATGAAGATAAAATACCCTGAGAAAGGAGGGAGTCTGCTATAATAAATTGGGCTCACTGGCAGTTTCTGCACATGGGAGAAGAGCACCACTATAGTGTTGGGCCTTGCTAGTAACAGGCTGGACCTGTGAGGAGGCTGGCCTGAACTATTGGACATAGCCAGGGACCCTAGGCTGTGGGGTTGCAGCTGGCCCTCTGTCAGGAAGTCCCTGGCATCGGTAATGGCCTTCCCTATGTTGTAGGGTGTAGTGAGCTGTTATCATGCAGAGTGGGCAGAAATGGCAAGGCACTCCCCCCAGACCCCAAAAGGCTCTGACCATTTCATAAGTCAGACTTTGCCCGCCACAGTTCCTGACCTGTGGCTAGCTGCCCAAGAGACCCTCATGTGGCTAAAGTCACGTAGCCTTCCCAGCCCCCACAGTAACAGAAGTCCCAGACTTCTGTTAATCTCCTCTTCTGCCCTTCCCCCTACCTTCCCTTATCCTTCCCCCATAGCTTTGAAGTTACTAGTCCTTCCGATATCTAGATAACAGCCCATAAACTATGCATCCGATTGCCATATAGTCTGTACGTGCCATCCCAACCTTCCCCAAGTGTTTATAAACCTATCCCCCCTTTGAATAAACGAGTGCTGTCCATCAGACGGTCTCCGGGTGCTCATTGCCCCGTCATGTGTTCGTGTGTTCGTGTGTAGCACTCACCCGCCCAGCCAGAAAGGACCCTGCTGCTTCCCTCCCAACTCCTCTCTCCCTCGCCCTGGAAGTCGGTGGCCAATGACCCCCGGGGAACAGGAAAGGAACGAGACCCACAGTATAGCATAATGGGTGCGATCAAAACTAGCTAAAACTTCAGGAGACATCACAGGAATCTAAGATTCCCTACCAAGAATTAATAATGGCTGTAGCCAAGTCAATGGTGTGCCCTCAAACAAGCAGGTAAAGATGCTACTTGAAGTAGAAGTAAGTTAGTTGTGAAAGTAGTTCAATAAAGGGGAAAGGCATTGCAGAATAGAAGTGGTCAGAAGGAAAAACGTGAACTTTGGAAGAAAGTGACAGTAAGAATATAAGCACTGCCAGGGCAAGGGGCAGAAAACATGACCAGGTCCTCAACCCAACCCCAAACCACACAGCATCAGACTGTCCTCCTTGTGAGGGCTAGATAAGACCACTGAGGATCTCTGAAGGGATTGGGATCCTGCCATCAAACACAAGCCCTTCACGTTGGCTCATATCACCTGAACCTTGTTAAAATGACTTCTACACATGCTAAAACAAGGAAGAGCCAATGTCATTCGGTTACATAACAATAAAAGATATTTGAAGGACAACTTAAAGGACAGAATATCTTCAATGGCTCCCCAGATCCCTATCTCTCCTTGCCCAGGATCCCAAACAGGTCACTGAAGACTGTTAGGATTTGAGCTCACTCTACATCTCCAACCTTTCCCCTAGTTTATTGCTATCAGCTTACATTACCCAACCAGAAAGTGCCATGCAGTCTGGAAAGTGGCATTGTTTGAGAATCGTTCCAGCTCCAGCATTACATCAGCTTCCTCTATGTGTTGGGTTGGCAAGCTATAGTATGTCCCAGAGGGCAACTGTGAAGTTTCAGAGTGAGGTGCAGAGAGCAAGCTCAGCCCATGACTACAACCCCAGAGCTGAATACAAGCCCCCTCTGCCTCTCACTGGATTTGATGAGAGCTAGAATTGTGGACCCCTCTGTGCCTTGCCCTCTTTCTATCAGACATGGTGAAAATAATATTTACCTTACCCTCTACCATGAGGAGCAAGTAGTCTAATGCAGAACCCCTTGGTGTGGTACTCAGTCAATATGGGATTCTTCATGCTTCATGGCCTGGTGTGTCTGGACCAGGCATAACCTTCTGATTCCTCTCACAGTGGGTGGGTACAACTATCTCAACACAATTTTAGCTACTGAATCCTACACCAGGTTCTATAGCACTCTGATAAAATCACACAGAAAACATCTCTACCCTAACACTTGGCTCTCTGCATTTAAAAAAAAAAAAAAAAAAAAAAAAAAAAAAAAAAGGCAACTCCTTTAATGTAAATCCTGATTATCAACCTTATTGGATTAAGAATTGCCTAGGAGATTAGTGAAACATATTTCTGGATATGACTGTGAGTTCATTTCCAGGAAAGATTATCTGGGAGAGGATGGAGAAAGATCTGCTCTGAATGCAGGGATCATCATCTCATTGACTGTCCCTGGACAGAATGAAAAGGGAAAAAAGAAAACATCATCCAAGTGCTAGCATGCTTCATTCTCTGTTTCCTGTTCACCAAGATATGAACTCATCTGCTCACTATACCTTCCTCTCTATGACAGACCAAACTGTCTGAAACCATAAGGTAAAATAAATCTTTCCTTTATTAAATTGTATATGTCAGGTATATTGTCACAGTGATAAGAAAAGTAACTAAAACAGCCCACGACACCTATTCACTGAGCAGAGGATACTTTCAATATGTTTCCACTTGTGTACAAAATAGCACTGGTACCAAGTGAGCCCCAGTAAAGAAAATATTTCTACAACTCAGAATGGTGCCAGAAAGGGGCAAGCTGGAAAGTTCAGTAGCCTCTCCACTCTCTTAGCTATATCGTTTGTCTTAAAGTTGGCATCAGTTCTATTTGGACATTTAAATTCAAAATGTGTGTGTTCCTATAATCTGCCTATAGTGTTCACTTGATGATTCTATGTCTATTTCCATGAATTTTAGTTTTTCAATAAGCTATAACCCCACAAATTCAAGAACAAGCATGAAGTTTGACATGAAGGCAGATCCACACAGAGTTACACTATTTAAGGCCTACTGATCTAAGAAGTGTCCAGCCTCATGACCATCCAGGCAGTGTCCAGACAGCCTTCTGGAGAGCACTTGCTTGCCTACTCTGTGATAGACAGGTAATGATGTGTTCCTTCCAGAACTTTATTCTAATCCTCTTCTTGTATATGCCAAGAAGAGAGTGATTTTTTTTTCTTGGCACATTTTATCATATATTTAGAGTTTTTCATAAATTTCTATATTTTTTTCAACAAACAAATACATTGTTTAGAGGAGCACAAAGAAAGCCTTTATTTCCCTGATTTAAATACATTCCAGAGTTATTATTTTCCCAACTCTGATAGCTCATCCTTACATCTTTTGTCAAGAAAAGTGGGATATCCTCTTACTGCTTGTGAGTCCCTTCTTGGTGTCATCTAAGTCTGCCATCTATACGATCCCACCACATGTTTCCTCCTAAAATACATGGCTATATGACTCTCAGTCTGTAATGAGCTACAGAAACAATCCAAAAATTTCAAATTTATCTCAAAACTAAAATATAAATCCAATTTTTAATACCACTTTAATAGTATTGTGACATGAGGGTGGCAGTGGTAAAGAGGTAGCTTTCTGCCTGTATACATGAGGTCTTATATAATCGGGAGAACCATCCAGACATGAAGGGATGTATACTGGAAATTCACTGTATTCTATACTTGGGACTGATTTGAAGGAGATATGAAATAAGCCTCTTGCTTTTGAAAATCTCACAGCTAAGCAGGAGAGAGGCATATATCAAAAAATAAATTAAATCTTACCTCATAGTTCTTCAGACAGACCTATCCATGCACATGCCACAGAGGATGGAACAGGCAAATTCTTAACAGTGTACAAGCATGAGAATGTTGAGAGAATCTTTGGTAGTATGAATGTAAAATGTCCCTGATAGTTTCATGTGTTTGTACACATGGTACCTATAAGGTGGCACTGCTTGGAAAGATTGTGGAACCTCTAGGAGGTGGAACCTAGCTGGAGGAAGTGGGCCACTGGGTGGGACATGAGGTGTTACAGCCCAGCTCTTTGTCCTGTCCCCTCTCTACTCCCATGCTACAGGATGACATGAGCTTAAACAAAACCATAAATCATGCTAAATGTGTATGAGTCATGATATCACCTTTGATATTCTCTTCAACCCAGATTTTATTTGCAAGTAGACCCAATGACTTAGTCAACTTGCTTCTTAACCTTGCATTTCCAGTAACAGTAACAAGGCTTCCTAGTTCTGAGTTCTTAATAGAGTTCATATTTTCTAACCCAGACAGCACCTGGTAAGTGACTGGCACTTCTTTCTTTGTGGAAAGTGCCCAAAGAAGATGACTATTTCTTTTGCTATTCTCTCGAGGCAGCTGACTTTTGATTTAAGGATCTCTTGTCTTCTTGCATTTACCTTTTTAAATGTCAGTTGCTCATTTTAACACAGTACTCTTTGCTGCTTTCCAGTGTGCTCAGATCTAACACTCTGCTTCAAACTGATTAGTATGTCTGAAGAAAAAAAAGAAATTTTAAAACCAATAGAAAACAATAACCCATTGGGGAAAAAGTCTTAAGCATAAGTGTTATTTTCATAGGAAAAATATAAAAGTCAGAATGCAGTACACTGAGTAGAAAGAAATCTTATTTGGAGAATGTATCACTTATTTTCTCATTGCTGGGACAAAATACCTGCCAATAATTAGCTTATGGAACGTAAAAGGTTGAATTCATCTTAAAGGAGAAGTTTCATCAAGGCAGTAAGGTATGGTAAGGCAGTGGGGGAAGCCACACATCACATTTCAATAAGATATTACAACTAGTTCAAATAGTGACCAAAAAAAATATATATATAAAGATGCACATTATCAATTTTAAAATTCACTTAAAGATTAACTGTTTTCAAAGAGATCTAGAAGAGAAATCAAATATCCTCCCTATATAACATAGACATACAAACAAGTTTTAACTATCTACATTATGGTTTAAATATGGACTGTCCCCCTTAGACATATTCTGAACACTCTCTTGCAAGTTTGTGTGGCTTTTTTAATGGGCTATGGAGACTTTGAGAAGTGAGAGCTAGCTAGCAGAAGTAAGTTAGTATAGGCAGAATTGTAAAATTTATACCCATCTTGGGTTCCTGCCTAGTTCTCTCTGCTTCCTGGTTTGTGGATATGTGAAGAATTCCCCACACATTCATATTGTCAATGACTGAGCAACTCCTGACACCTGCCATACTTTTCTTCCAGCTTTGATGGACTAAAATCCCTTTGAATCCATGAGCCAAAATAAAACTTTCCTTGCTTAAGTTGTTTCTACCAGGTATGTGGTCAGGGTGGCACAATAATTCACATTGTTATTATTTCCCTAAAACTTATTGGTAACTCAAAGATAAGAAAGACATGGAGGTTAAATAAAATCATATTACTCAGAAAAGTGTATGAGGTAGACAGTCTTTACTTTTCCATTGAGTTCACCTAACAGCATTAAAGTGTCCCACAGTTCTACCTGTTCAGGAATTGATTGATCCCAAACACCTTAAGTCAACTGTGTATTATTAGCTTCAGAGTCTAAGAAGCCTCCACCTAGCCACCTAGTAGCCACACTTGGAAACCCTGGTGACATACCTTTGCTATTGCTCACTCCTCCCTTTAAACAGCAGCTTTTTCCTTAATCTGATCTCAGAAATAGCTCCATGGCACTGGTATCTCCAAGGTTCCATCTCCCCAGAGTTGTCCTTTACCAGGTTCTTGTCAGCTCTTTTTATCCAATTGATGATGTGTGCAGTTAATAATCACATAAGAAGACATTAACATGGGCTCCATATCTGGCATGACAAGTGTTCCCAGGATACCTGAGACTACCTTCTCCATGCACTACCCCCTTCTACAGAACACAGTGCCTTCTTTACACTCCAAGAGCATTCATTTCTTCCTCATGTAAGTCCTTCTTTCAGATTTAGTTTGTAGACATCTGTCTTCCCCAAGTGTAGATGGTACTACTTAAAAGCAAGGTCCCTGAGACTTATCATCTTAATGTATTCTTATCCTCATTCAGTTATTAGTGAAAAAGTAGATGAGCCATTTGAATGATGGATGAACTTATTATCATCAAATAAGACCTATAGAGTTCACCTGAAATAAATAGCTTTACAGTGGTAACTGTACTTGGAACAGAACCAACCTAAGACAGAAACAAAGAAAAGGTTAGCATGAAATGGCTCATCAAAACGCCAAGAGGCCCTCAGGAACCAAATACATGCTGACTTCCTTCAGGAGTGCTCCCATTTCCAAGCGGACAAGAACATCTCAGAAGCACCCTCATTCCTCTGACACTGCTGGGCCACTTGTGTATCTATATGATCTCAGCTTTTCATTGATTTTCTACTCACTATGTTAGTTTTACACAGAATAGTTGGAAACTTCCAAGCATGTTATGCCTTTTCATAACCCATGATTTTGTACATCCTGTTTCAAATGTTCACTTTACTGTTGTGGGCCTGAAGATCAAATGTCATCTGTTTTATGATACTCCCTTCAAGCAAATGACTGTGCTCACCCCTCTGAACCCTCCTTGCCTCCTTTCCTATAAATAAAATCCAATGAGTCCCACAAAGGCCCTGAACTCACTGTTTCAGCGCTTGAAATGGCTTCCTACAACCACAGAGAGAGCACAGATATTTCAGAAACTGGTTGGAGTGATCCCACACCATTCTAGTCAAACTTTCTTCATGTCTGACTCTTATCTTTTCCTACTCATTCTTCTACGGAGGAAATGTGGATTTAGTAAAAGAAACTTGGAATGAGAAGCTATAACACTTCTGTTCCCTTTCACCTTTAAAACACACTGCACTCTGCACTCGTGAAACTATTTTCTCTGTGCTATACATTTTGCAGAATTCAAGGCCCAATGCATGAACTCCTGGGGCTTTCTATATGGCCAATTGCTCATGATTATAGCATGTCTGGGCCTCATTCTCCTGCAACAGATTGATTACAGCAGTGAAAAGGAGACGTGTGATCCTACCTGGGATTCCTTAAAGCCCTCAATAGCTTTGCCCTCTATGTTCCCAGATCCCAAATAGGACTCTGGTATTGCACAAGAAGCACAAATGGCTAGGGATGAGGCAAGCTGCTGATACAGAATAGGAGCAAGGTAGCTTTTCTAATAGGTAGTCAGCCATTGACAGAGGCCCAAGGAAATCATGGATGCCACCTTGCCTGTCCTGGCAGGACTAGAATCTGTGTCTGACACATGTTACATCTCTCTTGCCAAAGGATCCTTTCTTGTCCTGCACTTCTTTGCCTTATTTTGGGTACTTTTATTCTTTGCTACATGTGTAATCTCTCTTTAAGTTCTGAGTCCTTTTTCCTCTCTTAATATTCTCTGAGCCCCTGTGCCAGGAGGATCTTGTGGCTTGGGCTCTCCTGCTTTGTGCTCCATATGTGTGTGTGTGTGTGTGTGTGTCCAGATTTTTCCCTATGTGGAAGGAGACTCTCTCCATCTACCCACCCACTTTCTGTCCAGAATAGAAAAAAAAAAAAAAAACTTCTTTTAGCTCAGGCTTCTCTGCCAGCCTTTCCTCTGGATCCTAACTCTCCCTAAAAGAAATCTGAAAATTTAGAATTTACCATTCTCTGAATCCACATTATCAATTGTTTGCTAACTTGGACAAGGACCCAAAAGTTGGGGTATGTGGGCTTGGGATATCCTGGATTTTTGTGGAATCAAATCCCTCTTTGGACCCAAAAATCTCACATCATTAAGAGACAAGCAGGTCAGGAAGAGGCAGCCAAGGAATGTGAAAGCTTCCTCTCTGCAGGGCTTTTCTTCCTCGATGGAAACCCACCAGCAGCACATAAAAACCTTGATCACAGTATATTTCTAGAAGCTGCTAAGTGGAGGCAAGCATTTTACTCTGTTGGTTTTATTCCTTACCTACACTGTCCTCCATCACCGGTGACAAAGACTGCCATACAATTACTGCCATCAGACAGGCACTTCACAATTTCGGTGAGCTCTAAAGTGGGATTACTTCCTCTTCTGCTTTCAGTTTTGAAAGAGTAATTGGAATGAGTCAGTCTCACCTATCACCTCGATTTGTACAGTGTTCTTGAGGAAGAGGAAAGGTATTGCTTTGGTCTCCATGTGATGTGTCGTTGGGGCCCTGAGGTAAGCTTGAATTTGACCTTTCCAGAATTTACTTTCTTCTAGATAACTCAGTGCTTACTTTTGAGTTGCAATATTCACTCTGATGGTCAAAGTCCTTCCTGTCCTTCCCATTTCAAGCAAGTCTGCTACCCAACATCAGTCCTACTCCAGCCCAATTTTCCTTTGAACACACAGTCCATAACTCCAGAAACTACCATTTTTTCAATCATATGCTTTAATTCCTCTGAAGAAAATGTTGGTTCTTCCCTCTATAAATATCCTTTTATAGTTCTCAGTTAAAAATATTTATTTTTCAGGAAGGAGTGGTAACACACACCTGCAATCCCAGCACTGGAAGCCCGAGGCAGGAGGATTGTCTTGATTTCAAGGCCAGCCTGCACTGCATAGTGAGTTCTTGGCTAACTAGGCTACAGAATGAAACACTATCTCAAAAACAAACAAGGAGTTTGAGAGGTGGCTTAGTGATTAAGGTGCTTGCCTGCAAAGCCAAAGGACCTAGGTTCAATTCCCCAGTACCCACATCAAGCCAGATGCATCTGGAGTTTGTTTGCAGTGGCTGGAGGCCCTGGCACATCCATTCTTTCTCAACTAAATGAATAAAATGAATAAAATTAAATTCATTAAAAAGTAAAATATTTTTCCAAAGATCTATTGTAGTTACCATCATGTTTCTATGATAAAACACACATGACCAAAAACAGCTAGCTAAAGGAAATTGTTTATTTTTGCTTACAATCTCCAGGGAAGCTTCACAATGGCAGGAAAAGGATGGTAGAACACAGATGTAACATCACTTCTTACCACTGCAGCTGACATAGAACAGCAAGAGTATGAGCTAAGCTCTGGCAGCAGAGAGCTGGATATAACATCCCAGAGCAAACCCCATCAACACACCTCCTCCAGAAAGTCTCCTTCTCTCATATCATCACCACCTGGAAACCAAGCATTTAATGCACTTGAGTTTTGGGAACACTTCTGATTCAAAATACCACAAATTCTAAACATAAATTTCATAGTTCAATTCTTACTTTTAAGAAGATATCCATCCTACCCTGTACATTCCACTAATAGATGAATCACTCAATTTTTATAGATATTTCTATACAGGTCATTTGCCTTAACTTGTTATTAACAATGCATTGAAATCCAGAGTTTCATATACTTCAGGGAGCTTGTAGAATTCTTAGGCATGCAGAAAAGCAGATGAATCATCCTTGCAACGTGTGGAACGTGTGTGCTCTAAGTGGAGGAAAGTATAAGTGCCTGAGGGAGTACAGGAACAGGTTTACTATGTGAAGAATAAGAAAAGACTTTAACTTTTGCACACGAGTAACTGGGCAGAGTTAATTAGTAATCAATTGAGGGACCTATTCAGAGAAAGAAGGATATGAAAAGATACTGAAAAATAAATTGGTCTGCCAAACCTGGGGATCTACAAACAAGAAAAATATATCCTAGAACAAAATTTACCAGGGGCCAGTGTCATGTAAAGCTGATAAGAACTAAGCCTGGAAAATGCAGAGCCCATAGTGGGATTGACCCTACAGACTACAGTACAGAGCTTGGTACATGCTGGGTACTAAGAGCATGATGAGAGAGTTTTAATTAGTTTGGAATTCTCATGATCACAAACCCTAGAAAATATATAAGAAACAACCTATGTACTCAAGTTACATGGAGATGATTAAACCAATCACGATAGATTTTCAGTTTTTAAAAGGATGCTTGAAGCATACCATTAAGGTACAAACATGGATTGTGGACAAAGAAAGAAATCTCAAAGTTTATTGCAGAAGTTCTGGGAATCCCTCCAAGTCGGGGGATGTGTGAAGTCAAAATTACTTTCATGTTGATATTAACACACCATTGGCTAAGAAAGTCTCATTTTTTCATTCATGTCCAGTAGAATTTCCAGAAGGTATTGAGTATGTCACAATGATGTGGATAGATATTCAGTTCCTCCTTTCTCCAATTTCATATCTGTAGAAGAGTAGATTTTCTTTGTGTACTTCAGCTGGGACAGTATCATAATAAGTTCAATGCAAAAGAATATATTGAGAAATTGGCTATTTTCTACTATTAGATATTAGAAATCTTTGGGGGTTTGGGAGATGGCTTAGTGAGTAAAGTGTTTGATGTGCAAGTGTAGCAATCTGAGTTCGGATCTCCAGAATGCATGTGTGGTGGTTAATTTCTGATTGTCCAGTAGACAAATTTACAATCACCATGGATGTCTATGAATGATTTCATGTCCATGAAAGATTATCTACATTAGGTTAGTTGAAGTGGGAGGATCCACCCTGTGGTGACTGAATGTAAATGCTTCCCATAGAATACTATGTTTGAATAGTTAATCTATAAATAATGATGCTATTCAGCAAAGTTGTGATAATTTTAGGAAGTAGAGCTTTGCTGTAGAAAGTGTGTCACTGGAGGTGGGCCTTGAGGTTTTTGTAGTCCAGCCACACTTTGTTTTTTCCTCCCTGCAATTCCCCCTTGCTGATGTAACAATGGACCTGTGGCCTCCTGCCATATTTCCCCATCATTATGGAATTTCCCTTCGAAATCATAAAACTAATGAATAATGAAATATATTTTTCACTTAATACCTGTTTCTCAGGTATTTTATCCCAGTAATAAGACCATAATTGATATAGAAAATTGGTAGTGAGAAATGGGAATATTGCTGCAATAAACATGACCATATGGCTGTTAGTCTTTGGAATTATTTTGTGGCAGGAGTGTGGAGGAATGTGGAATGTCTGAGTAGAGAAAACTTAGAATGGTATAAGCTTAATGAAGGATTCTGATCTGAGTTTGAAAAGACCAGAAAAGTTGAGAGAAACATGGACTGTGGAAGCCTGGCTTATGAGGTCAGAGAGGAGAAGGACTTTATCAGACACTGGGCTTGAGGTAGTTCATGTGATACTCTGGCAAAGAAACTAACTGCATTCTTCCCAAGTCCTGAGAAAGTGAGCAAAGTTGTATTTAGATGTAATGGACTAATGTGTTTGTTGGAGGGAATTTCAAGGAAGAATGGCATGAAATCAATGATTTGGCTTCTCTTTCCTGCTTTAATTCAAATCTATAGTTAACAAGAGTAAAATGACAAGAAGAAATACATGAAAAAATATAAGCTTAGGACAGAAACAGATGTAAGCAAACTTAAAGTCTCAGGCCTAGATACTATAGCCACTTTGACTATGATTGCTAAAGAAATTAGAAGCACAAAAGATAAGATAATTGCTCTGTATTGGGACAATAAGAAAGATACCGTGAGAGCAAGACCCAACCCATAGAAGGCTCAAGGTAGTAAGAATGCTAATTCTTTTTTTTTTTTTTTTTTTTTTTGGAGAGAGAGGGAGACAGAGAATGGGCTCACCAGTGGCCCCTCAGCCACTGTGAATGAACTCCAGACTCATGTGCCCCCTTGTGGGCAAGTGCAGCATTGTGCCCTTGCATCACTTTATGTCTGGCTAAACATGGGACCTGGAGAATCGAGTGGGCATTCTTAGGCTTAGCAGGCAAGCACTTCAACAGCTATGCCATCTCTCCAGCCCTGTTAATTCTTTGAAAGGAAAATATCTGGAGGTAGAAAGCCAAAGAAGATCTCTGATTCCTAAAGTCAACATACAAAGGCTACTACTACTGTGGTTCAAGGCAAGGCTCCATCCAAGTCTGACAGCAGAACTTGGTAACATTGCTCATGTGCTACTGGTTTTGGAAGAATGAATTGTCCAAGATGGTGGGAGTCATAGATTGTACTGCAGTTCCAGAAAACCACTGGGGATAAGCAGTGTGAGGCAGGGTTGAAGGACTTGAGAGTAGACACTGTGAGGTCACTGCCTAAAGCTGCAAAGGTGAACCCTAAGCAGCAATGGAGACCCCAGGACGGTGGAAATACCAGGACCATGGGACATCCACTAAGGCAATCTGCAGGCTAAGGGTGTATCTTGCCCAGGAAAAAGGCTATTGGTAGCATAGCTGAAGGATCAGAACTACTCAAGACTTTTGAAGCCCATCAAGAGCCATAGATACCAGATATGGATTTGAATCATTTGTTGTTTTGGTACTATCTTTCCTTTATATGACCTCATTACTTTCTTTTGGAATGAGAATGTTTATTTTATGTCATTATAGGTTTAAAGTATATAACTTGTATTTTGATTTTACAGAGCTCACAGTTAAGAGACTCCTTGAGTCCAAGATGAGACTCCGGACTTTTGAACAGTGATGAAACTGATAAATACTATGAAGTTGAAGTTGAAAGTTAATTCATTTTGCACTATGAAATGAACATGAGTCTATGAGGACAAGGGGTAGAAGGTTATGGCTTTAAAGTGTTATGTTTGAGTGTTAAGGTAACAAAGAATGAACTTGTGATGGTTAATATCTGATTGTAAACTTGATAGGATTTGTAATCACCATGGAAACAAATCTATGGTCATATCTGTTTTTCTAGATTAAGAGAGTTGGTTTGGGAGGACTCACCTTAACTATGATTAGCATCATCCCATGAGGTGGGTTCGTGGACTGTATAAAAAGTTGAGGGCTGGAGAGATGGCTTAGCAGTTAAGCTGCTTGCCTGCAATGCCAAAGGACTCAGGTTCAATTCCCAAGGACCCATGTAAGCCAGACACACAAGGTGGTGCATGTATCTGGATTTTGTTTGCAGAGGCTGGAGGCCCTGGAACACCCATTTTCTTCCCCTTCCCCTACCATCTTCCTTTCTTTCTTTATCTCTCTCTCTCTCAAATAAATAAAAAAAATTAAATATCAGGAGCTAGCTTAATAAGTAGCATTCATCTCTCTCTATTTCCTCACTATAGATGTGACAATGTGAAGATGCCTGTCTGCTCCTGCCAACCTTCCCCATCATGGTAGACTTTCAATAATGTAAGCTAAGAATAAACCCTTTACTTCCTTAAGCTGGTTGGACACTTTGCCAAGCAACAAGAAAGTAGCTAATGTACCATGTAAACCTGAACATTGTACTACACATCTAAAACCTCAGTATCCTGCAGAAGTAGTGAAAATACAGCACTTCCAGAAGCTAACAGGTCAACCAGCCTGGTATATGCAGATGACCCACTACAGAGCCTACCTCAAACAGTATGGAAGACATAGGGAGAGAAAAATGGAGAAAATGCTCAACAGGCTAGATAAAGGACAGGCTAGAAGGAGTGGGAGGGAATTGGAAGGGTAGGGGTTAGGAGGGTAAGGAGGAGAATTACACATAACTTAAGACAACATGAATCAGTTCCATAGAAATCATCCTTCTGGCCAGGTGTGGTTGGACACAACTTTAATCCCAGCACTTGGGAGGCTTAGGCAGGAGGATAGCCGTTAGTTCAATGCCATCTAGAGACTACATAGTGAATTCCAGGTCAGCCTGGGGTAGAGTGAGACCCTACCTCAAAAAGAAAGAAAGACAAGAAAGAAAGAAAGAAAGAAAGAAAGAAAGAAAGAAAGAAAGAAAGAAAGAAAGAAAGAGAGAGAGAGAGAGAGAGAGAGAAGGAAGGAAGGAAGGAAGGAAGGAAGGAAGGAAGGAAGGAAGGAAGGAAGGAAGGAAGGGAGAGAAAGAGAGAAAGAAAGAGAAAGAAAGAAAGACAAAGAAAGAAAGAAAGAAAGAAAGAAAGAAAGAAAGAGAGAGAGAGGGAGAGAAATCCTCCTTATGGACACCATTCTGCAAAATACAACCACCAATAAAGGGGAAGGGGGATGGTCCAGACAAAAGTATCCTGTAGAAGATTTCAAAAACTTAACCCCAGGAATCACAGCCTCTGGCTAGGTAATCCCAGGCCCAGAGTTGAATTAGCCCCCACAGTGAACTTTTGGCCAGGGACACACATGAAGTCCCCAAAATAATGCAGGACTTTGCCATAACATTTCATTAACTGCTAGAGCTGAAGATAAGACCATAGTGCTGAAGACACCACTGGCTGTGGTCACAGGACATTGAAATACCACACTGGGTCTGAGAGAGAAACTCATTCCCTCCTGTCCATGCCTGAAAGTGTTGGAAAATGCTTTGGGAATTGCAGGGAACAATGGTCATTAACAGCGTGAACAAGCAAGCAGACCCTGCAAGCAATGAAATCAACCATCCAGGCAAGAACTACACACTTGAGTAATAAGAGCACATAGTCTTTGTTGGTAATTAACTTTTCTCTGATGGACAAGAGGCAAGCTCAGAAGTTGAGAGCTCATATCTGAAACTGGAAACCAAGTCTCATGGCCAGGAAACTCACAGACTCAGAGAGAAGCCCTCACTGCTCTATGAATAAGAAGAGTGGGCTTACAGACTAAAATCTCTCAAAGAACTATGCATATCCCCTTTAATCTAAGCTGCTCTCAGTCTTGGTTGGAGAGTCTGTTGTATTTTCAGATGACAGAGAAAACTCAGGAGATTTAAGATCCATCAACATGTCAGGGAAAGATAACCAACTGCCTACCATAAGATGTGCCACCTCTAACACATATGCTGGAGCCCAAAAGAAATTGCAGAGGAAGAAGCAAGATGAGTATTTCCCTCTCTGCCAGCCTGATAACCAGCTCCAAGGAACAGCAAAACACTGTGGTTGACCAAAATACCTTGAATCAGAAACCCAGAGGTTACAGAGAAGTCAATACTAAACCAGACTGCTAACAAACCTGCCAAAGCTCAGGGACTATTACAGAAGAGGGGGCTGGAAGATTGTACGAGCCACAAGGTGGATAGAAATATCATGAGGCACATCCCTACCAAATACTGAAGGCAACCTTATTTACCCATCTGTGACACCAATAACCCTACTGTGAAGAGTCCTCCGGGAACATGGGACAGGGGAGAGGGAATATAATAATACAACTTTCTTTAAAAAAATTAAAATAAATAAATTTTTAAAAATTTAAAGGTAAATTTCAAAAAAAAAAAAAAAAAAGGATGGAAGGTAAGGACTGACACTCAAGGTTGCCTTTTGACCGCCACAAGTACACCATGTGACACACTCATACACACTCAGATATATTTAAAAATTGAAAAACATGCCATCGTGTTCCTTTGGAAACATAATGTTATTGATTATTTTTAAATTTTTATTTATTTATTTGAGAGAGACACAGAGAGAAAGAGGCAGAGAGAGACAGAATGGGTACACCAGAGCCTCCAGCCACTGCAAACTAACTCCAGATGCATGTGCCACCTTGTGCATCTGGCTTACATGGGTACTGGGTAATCAAGCATCAAACCAGAGTCCTTAGGCTTCCCAGGCAAGTGCTTAACTGCTAAGCCATCTCTCCAGCCCCAAGATTATTGATTCTTAAACATATCCCTTGAATTAATTAGCTTAAAATGGACGTTTGATTTTAATTCTATATGAATATCTTTCCTCCAGCTTAGTATACAACAGTAATTATCAAGAACAAAGCATATAAACAAAACTGTTCAGAATGTTCTACAATTTTTAGGACATAGTTTCTGAGTCCAAAACCTTTGAAAATTATTTTAAAACATCTTGTCTTACCTTGGAAAGAAAAAGCTAAATGGATTTCTGTGGTTTGTTAGGAGAATACTAAATTGTTAATAATGATTATCTATAGCTACTTGGGCTTAAAGGTTATTGTTATTTTAACAGCCTTTGAACATTTTTCTATGTTTCCAAAATTTTCCACTTCAGAACGCATTTCTTTTACATCAAGTAAAAGGCTATTTAATTCAATTTACACTGTTGTTCTTCACCTTTGAAAACTCTGCCTACCCTTAAGACATCATTTAAACCTATATTTTCAAAGTGTGTCTTAATTACACTTGCATAGAGGGTCTCAGCTCATAAGATCTACAGACAAATTAGCTATAAGCTTTATGAAGGTAGAATTTATCAATGTAAATTGTGTTATACCAGCATTTTCTAGAAAAATAGCCTTAGAAACACTACTGAACGGAAGATCCATTCTCTAGGGCATACCCATGCCAAAGCAAAGATGAAAATTAACCATCGGTATTTATTTATTCATAGGTCCCATTACCAAAGAATCTTAATAGTGTCAATGACTTAATTGTCAATGACCTTGATTCTCCTCCAACTCAAAATCTTACCTGCTCAACTAGTGCTTATCTTTTGTTTTCTTGGGTACACCCCACAGACTTTGGCCAATATTTTCCCAAATTACTGTTTTTTTTTTAACGTCTTACACGAGTCTTCTTAATATCTCTAAGTCAGAACTAGAAGTGTGATCTTGAGGCTAGTACCATATGTCACACAACCACGTTCTTAATGTGGTGTAAGACTAATGGGATATGTTCTTATGAAGTTGCCTTGAGAATTATGTAACATAATATATAAAAAACATATGTTGCAGCACCTGACACAAATTGATGCATAATTGGTGCAAAATACGCATTGTTGTTTTGGTATTTCCAAATATTCCCAAACTTGTATTAGTGTCAAGAAAAATGCCCCTCTACTTTCTTATGCATATTCTAGAATCTGTTTGCCTCTTTCTACTCAATCCCACCTACTGTTATCTTCCCAGTTTTTATACCATCCAGTAAACCTCTTCAGTCTGCATAGAAGTCCTCTCCTGGTCTGCAGACCAGGATATATTGCCTGGGACATCTGCTGCTGTCCTGCTCCTGTACCACAGGAACAGGTGGAATGTATTCTGCTTCCTTCACAGTCTCCCACTTGGTATCTTGCACAGCCTCTCTATGGTCTGCACATTTCTGTCATAGATTGCTTAACATTTTTCCTCTGTAAATTACTTCAGCCTCCTTACTTTCTCCTGCAGGATACTTATTAGATTTGATTGTGTGCTCTCTCTCTCTCCCTCTCTCTCTCTCCCTCTCTCTCTCTCTCTTTCTCATCATGGCTATCAGGGATAATAGGAATTGGAGCATAAATCTTTAGAGGAATTCCAAAAAATACTTGGTTAGTATATACCTATCATTTTGGATTAGGTAATATCTTTCTCACACAGAAAGTTTTTCATAAATTCAAACCCCAAAATGTCAATATCTCCCAAAATCTCTTACCATTAGTTTCATCCTTCCCTCACAAAAAGGTTAGAACTTCCCACAACCATATGGAGAGCAAGGAAAAGTGAGAATTATTTCAGCATATACCCATTACTGCTATGGTCTGGGCTGTTATACTGAAAACTTGGATATTCTAATAAATAGATTGGAGATATTTCACACCACCCTATGTTCAAACTCCCAATTCTATAGATACAAAAGCCCTTATCAGTAATCTATAGCTCACTCTCCTTGGTGTTCGAAATGAAAATGTGTTTAAAAATTGGGGGGGGGGACTTCATTCAGATTGATATTATTAAAAAGCCTATAATACCCTATTGCTTTGAGGAATCCAGACAGTTTGGAAGTGGCAGACTCAAAAATACCTCCATTTATTCTGAATTCCATTAAAAGACTTCAATTCAAGTATGGAAATTAAATCTCAACAGTATCATAAGATAACATACAAAAACTTCTTCAACAGTGTCAGATGTATCACAGGGTCAAGAGTAACATTGGTGTTTATCTTTGCCCTACACCCTTTCTTCCTGTAATGCAAACCTTGAGATATTAGTATAACTATAGTTTATAATAGAGAACTTGACAACTACTTTCAACATGAGGGAATCTGTCAATCATACTTGTCAGAGCTTATCACTCTCCCACATTTACTCAACTGAATGGGAGTTGTAAAATGACAATCAACGCCATCTTTGTTGACACATTCTTCTTTACTGCTAGCAATGCTAAAATTTTACCAAGTATTGGGAAAAGTCTTCCTGAAAACTTGATTTTGCTGAGTCCTTGTCTTATAATGTTGCCAGCAATCACCTTATTTACCTCTATTATTTTCACCAGTCCTTCAATTTATGTTGGCACATGAGTAATCAGACTAAAATGTCAAGATTATGCAATGCATTCTCCATCACATAACTTCATTAGCCAATATAAACCAAGAAATTATTTCAAATTCTTCATGAGCTAACAAATCTCTTTAATCTGTTCATTATTACCTTTTCAATTAATCACAAAGTGCATTCACAACTTTTATAGCATGCTTATCTTTACTTAAGAATGTGTGCATAGGAGCTGGGCGTGGTGGCGCATGCCTTTAATCCCAGCACTAGGGAGGCAGAGGTAGGAGGATCGCTGAGAGTTCGAGGCCACCCTGAGATTACATAGTTAATTCCAGGTCAGCCTGGACTAGAGTGAAACCCTACCTCGAAAAACCAAAAAAAAAAAAAAAATGTGCATAGGGATACAAAATTATACCTGAGTTTCATATGCAATACTTTAGAATAATATGAGAAGGTATTGGTTGTGTATATAATATAGACACATATGTGGTGTGTGTGTGTGTGTGTGTGTGTGTGTGTGTGTACATCTACACATACACCTCCTTATGCACATGTATTCCTGTGGGCTTGTCATATAAAAGTAAGATGCTTGAGATTCCTTTTCCTTGGCAACTGAGAGAGTTATTGCTTTTCACCTGTTGTTACATAAGATGGATAATTTGAAACTCAGTGAGCTTATTGGGAAGAAAGGGATTTTGGAATCTCACACTATCTGTTATTTCTTCCTCTCTGGTCAACAACAGTCTCCTGACTTGAGTGATGACTAATGAGTCATCCTTCTGAGAAAGGCTTGAAGAGAAGCTGTTTAACTGAACTAACTTTGAAAGAACTTATCTTTTACAATTTGCTTAGGATTGCTGGTAGAAACATGCATTCTCATTTGTTCTCTCAATCTGGAGTACATTTGGTTATGCTATGGAAACTATTGAATGGCATGGATAGCTGAACACACCAGAACTAAAAACAGTGTTTTGGTTGTGCTAAAACTAAAAGAAACAAGTATCTTGGCAGGTTGTATGATACCCTGGGGGAGGGGGGGGTCAGCAGCTGCCTATCCTGTTTTTTAGTAGGGAAATCCAATTTCTACTGTGCCTATGTGGGCTGAGATATAGCAGGTGCTCCTACTGGCTCACAGAATTTTAGCTTCCTCATGTGTGAAACATGACCATACATATTAATTCCAATGGCAGGCAGTGGACTAGAAGAATATCAGATAGGCACGAACAAATTGTAATCACTAAACCAAATCAGATCAGAATCAGAGATGGTCTCTAGGTCCGAGACCCAGAACATAAGTAGATGTGGTTAGAGAAGCTTTCAAGTTTTGAAATAATGTCTAAAGTAATTGCTAACACCACAATCCCTTCAGGATTGAGGTTCCAGACTTATGTGGCCAAGTCCAGATTTTCACATGGCTGCTAAGGATCATACTCAAGCCCTTGTATTTACATGGCAAGTATTCTTACCCACTGAGCAATTTACCAGCTCCTCATTGCTATTTATTTGTAAAAGATAGCATGCAGTAATTTAAATGGGAAAACATTAGAAAGATTTCCCATAGAACGAGAAACCACGTAAGAATCTAGGATTTCCTATGTTAATGACAGCTTTATTTCTTTCTAACCATTTTACTTTTATCACTCATGTCTTATTAAACAAAGTCTTACAGTACATTCAGTTACTTACTCAAGGTAAGATGTAAAAAAAATGTATATTTTAACATTTCAAATTTCAGAAGGTGATAAATTTCATTCTGTACACCAGGGGAAAGTAGAAAATAATAAGAGACAACATGGAGAGAAATGCATTCAAAAATAGCAAAATCAAAATAGATAAAAATTAAAACAAAAAATTTATTAAGGAGAACAAACCTGCAAAAGGACTTAGAAAATTATAGAGATAAAAAGTATTAGAAAAAAAATATGTCTGTCAAAAGACAAAGGATGCCCAATTCTCACTTGATTTGCTTTCTTAAAATTAGAAGATAAAAAAATGAAACAAAATACGGATTTAAATATATCACAAAAGAGTGATTTTCTATGGAAAACCTACATGCTAAGTTTGGAAGAACACACGATGTTTCTATAAACTTGACACAGAACTAGAATGCCAAAAATAAGCAGGTAAAGCCACTGAACTTCAAGGATTAATCAAATAAGAAAACTCAGGATTTTGACATCATTTCTATGAATGAAGTGATAATTCATGCTGAGCCTATTTACATATAAAATTGAGGCTAAAAAATACAGGAATTATGGTTGTAAATATACAAATATTATAATCTCTAACAATGTAAGATGACTATGAATTGTAATGAGGCAGAGATTAATGCCCCTCATTAGGAAGTTAAGTGGATATGTAACGGTATTCATTTCATCGTTCAGAACAGAAATTCAACATAGTAGTATAAGGAAATACCTCAAGAAATACAGATTTATGTATCTTGTAATATTACTATAACAAACCTTAAGATTATATTACAAACTGCCTAAGGTTTCTCAAAGAAATGGCTGTGTATTTGTGCACTGTGCTTGCACACACACATGTAGACGTTCAGTAGTGACAATGTCAGCAGCAACCACAGAATGGAAGCAAAGAGGAAAAGGGAAATCATGTAGCATGTTGCAGTTAGCTTCTGGTTGCTGGAACAAACACCTAACTAGAAGCAGCTGATGGGAGGAAAGGGTTTGTTTTGGCCTACAAACTAGAAGGAAAACTTCATAATGACAGGAAGAAGATTGTAGAACAGAGGCTGGACATCACTGTCCTTGCCAACATCAAGTGGACAACAGCAGTGGGAGAGTAAGCCAGATTTTAGCAAGGGGAAGCTGGCTATAACACCCATAATACCACCCACAATAACACACCTCCTCCAGCCAATATCCACCTCTCAAATTGCCATCAGCTGGGAATCAAGCATTTAAAATACATGTGTTTGTGGGGGGCATCTAATACAAACCACCACATAGAAGAACTAGACTACTTTTAGCTCTGTGCAGAAACATACAGGTAGGTTAATTTCTGTGGTTATTTTTATCTGGAATGCCTAGAACCATCTACCTTACAACGTACATGTTAAAAAATGGGAAGGTATGAGTACCACATCAGAGCCATTGAAGCCTGGCTTTTACCTAGGACCTCCCAACTGCTTCCAGGAACTCAATACCACTAAACTCCAGTCCTGTGGAACACCTTGTAGCCTGGCTTTGTTGGTTTTATGTGATCTCACATTTCGAATATAAAGCTGAAGAGAAGAGAAAATGATAGGAAAGGATTATGTACCCTGGAAGTCACCATGTGGCTGTCTGGGCTCCTTCATTGTCTCTAGGACATTAATCGTTATTTTCCTACTCAGACATTTGTCCATGAAGAACTCAGACTCTGATCTTGAAACTTTCTCTTGTCCATAAAGTACTAAGCACAGTTTCTTGCTCACAGTAAGATCTCTGGGTTTATCTGCAATTGGATGAATAAAGGATTAATGTTAGAAAGTTATGAAGTTAATACAAATTCCACTTACAAGTTTTACTCTTTGTCAAATACTATATAATCACTTAAAATGTATTTAATCTGCATACCAATCTTTTTGCTATTTTATACTTGAACTTAAATCATAAAGGCATTAATGAGTAAGCTCAAGCCAGCATTTGAATCCCAGCAATCTTGCTGCCAGGTTAACTACTATACTGAAGAGCAGAGGCAAAGGATAAAATTGTTTGTTTGTTTGTTTGTTTTTGTTGTTGTTTCCTTAAACATCAAATGACTCCTAAAATGCATTCAGACATTTAGGATACATGGCTTACTTCCTTCATCATGCCCAGTTGTCCTTGCACCAGGGAATTTCTCACTCTTCTAGTAGGTGGAGAGGATCCCCTAGGGATAAAGAAATGCTCACTAAAGTGGATGACCTACATTCAGAGAGGACATTTGGTCCCAGACATCACTAATGAGTGGAAACAGCCCCTCCAAGAGTGAGGCCCATGTGAAGCGTAACCAAATAGACACAGCCCCTCCCATTTTTGCCAGCCTCTCTTCTCCTGCAGACAGAGTAGGATCAGTGCTTTCCACCTGTTATCCTAATACTTGGGAAGCTGAGGTAGGAAGATAGCTGTGAGTTCAAGTATATCCTGAGCTACATAGTGAGTTACAGATCATCTTGGCCAGAGTGTGTCTCAGCCTCAAAACAATAATAATAATAAAAAAAGAATGTGCTATTTGTGAAGTGAGTCATCTTATCGAGACAGAAACCTGTTCATGTCCTTCAACTTGTTTTCTTTACATGTGAACTAAATGTACCATTTCTTGTTCTCACTGAACATATCTCTGTGACTTGACATGTCACTGGCCATTTTGTGCCCTTTTGAGCCCCTGCTATGGAATGCTGGGTTCTCCAGCTATCACTCTTCTAGACTCCGTACTCCTAGTACAAAGCAGCCCCTTCTACCCTTCTCTGAGTTTCCTGCATCTAGAAAAGCAGAACTCAACACTAACTAGGCATCAACGCTCTTGCAAAGTAAGCAAAAGACCAACCAGCTGACCAAGGAACATCAAACTACAAATGACAAAGTAGAATCAGAGGCAACTTCTGGTTTCAACTGGGAAGGTGGTTTCCTAACCCATGGCCCAGGGGTCTCAGAAAGCGTAGGTTCTTGACAGAATCTGAAATGTATGCATATGGGATAGTTGCATCAATTAAAGAGTTGTGGACTATTCTGGCTAGAATTCAAATCAACATTTTCATTAGCATTCAAGATGATGCTGGGCTGAGGGTGTGACTGAAGGGTAGAGTGCTTATCTAACATACATGTCACTTTGAATTCAATTTCTAGCACCATACATAAAAAAAAAAATGAAGACATCTCATTATTTTGAACATAATATATGTTCATTATTTTGAAAATAAAATTGTTAGAAAAAATCATTTTGATATTTTGTGATATTTTCTTTCTAAATTCCAATTCTCATATATTTATGTACTATTAATCATTAGCTATTTTTTTTTTTTACTCTTTGCTCATTAGAATTTATTTCAGTGCTGAAATGGAATCAAGACCTCATCCTCTCTTTTTTTTCTTTTTTCATTTTTTTTATTTATATTATTCTGATTTTACATTCATAGTATTGGTTCCATTGTCCTCCTCCCTGTCCTCCCACTTTCAAAGGGACCCTCATCAATGGGGAATGTGGGTTGTGCATTGTGAGGTTAGTCCAGAGTTCTGGGGTGTAGGCCCCAGTCTCTGTGCATAATGCCCCAACTTGTGACTCTAACAATCTTTCTGCCCCCTCTTCCGCGAGTTTCCCTGAGCCACTTTGGGGTCATTTTGGTTCTTTTTCAGTGATGAGGTTTTTGGGAGCCTCTGTGTCTCTGGATATCTGGCTTAGTTGGAGTTGGATATTCTCTGTTTTTATCTCCTTCAGCCTTTTTCTGGTGTCATGATCACCATGAACGCTGAACTCTTGCCCTTCCCCTGCGTTGTTCTATGGTTTCAGCTGGGGCCCTGGTGAGGTGTGGTTAGCTGATCCTCCCTTCAGGTTCATTGTCCACCTGAAAAAAGATAAGCAAATTCTCCAACAGAGAGAAAAGTTGGTACTAGGTAGAAGGAATGACCATCTATGTTTTGGAGGGAATTTTGTATGTGTTGGCTCTCTTCTAGCCCACATTTGGTGGTATCTTACTCTTGGAGACTGAGCTTATTTTTTGTACCTGGTTTTGACTTATTTCCCAGTTCCAGCAATGAGTTCCATTCCACTGAGTGTATCTATTAGCCAAATCAAGAACAGTTGGTTACCCACCATGGCTGTTTGCCACTACTGCACTTGTATGAGCATTGCGTCAGGTTGTTTCCTGCTGGGTAGCTTAGACTGCAAGTTGTTTGGACCAATGTCGGACATTTTCCCCCAGTTGCTCGTGTAGCACCGTCTGGTAATAGACTAGCTAACTATCAACTTTAATCTTGTCCTGCTTCTCTTTCTCTCTCTCTCTCTCTCTCTCTCTCTCTTTTTCTCCTTCTCCCTCTCCTCTCTATACTCACTTTCTCTTTTATATTATCTATCTTTTTCCTCCCTCACCTTCCTAGGTGCAGACTTATAACACCCAGTGCCAGCATGGGGTTAACTTCCACAATGAGCTGTTGATCTGAAACACCTACAAGGTTTCCCAAAAAAGACAGACTTCTGTCAGAGTTCTTGGTGACCCACCAAAGGTTAATGGTAAGACCCTACTGTCGAAGACAACATACGTGTGTGAGACCAAACACAGAAAGACCTGGCCAGAATCTGAAGAAGTTGTTTCCTGCTGGGTATCTTAGACTTCAAGTTGTTTGGACCATTGTCGGACATTTACCCCCAGTTGCTAGCTAACTGTCTGGGGACTGACCTTCTTCCAGATTCTGGCCCGGTCTCTCTGTGCTTGGTCTCACACACGTATGCTATCTTCGACAGTAGGGTCTAACCATTAACCTTTGGTGGGTCACCAAGAACTCTGACAGAATTCTGTCTTTTTTTTGGGGGGGGGGGTAACCTTGTAGGTGTCTCAGATCAAGAGCTCATTGTGGAGTTTAACCCCATGCTGGCACTGGGAGTTTCAAGTCTGCACCTAGAAAGGTGAGGGAAGAAAAAGATAGATAATATTATAGAGGAAGTGAGTATACAGAGGAGAGGTAGGAAGAGAGAGTGAGAGGGAGAGAGAGAGAAGCAGGACAAGATTAGGGTTAGCCTTCATGATGTTCTCTCCAGATTCCTGTGATTTGGGTGTTCCCGCTGCGGGCCTGCTGAAGGATCAACGTTTTAGCCTGTTGTTCAGAGTAAAGGTTTTTATGGCATCTTTTCCTTTTGGGTCCCAATTGTATCCCCGCCCCTTGTCCTTCCCCCCACCCTCTCGTTACATGTATACTATAGACAGATAGGAGCGTCACAAGATGTCTGTGTTTAAGTCATTAGTAACTATGCATATGCTACCTTCTTGGTCAAGAAACTTTGCAGAAATAAGAATCTAACTTGAAAAGATTATCCCAGATTGCACTGACTGGGTCTGTGCCAATGTTTTTTGTGAGAAGAGTGCAGTAAGGTCATCATAAGAAAATATAAAGAAGAAGCAGAGGTTGGTTGAATACAATGTGAGTTATGAATTAAGGAATGCTGCAAGGCTCTAGAAGCTGGAAAATACAAGGGTCAGGTTTTCCCTTAGCATGCTCAAAGCAAATGGTTTAGCCATGGCATTATGTCTGTACTTCTGGTTTCCAGAACTGTGATAGAATAAACTTATATTTTAATCCACTGCTTTCTGATTACTTACACAGCAATAGAAACCTCATGTAAACAGAAACCATATTGGCTTTCTAGGACTGCCACAACAGAGTACTTTGAATTGGTACTTTAGAACAATAAAATTTATTTTTGCATGATTCTGGAAGTTAGAAATCCTAAATGAATTGCTTGCTGGTTAACACATGGTCATTTAAAGCTCCTGAGAGAACTCCTTCTCACCTTTCTTGATCTTATACTGTTTGCCAGCCATTTCTGGCATACTTAGGGCTTATATATGCATCACTCTAGTCTCTGTCACTGTCATCTTATGGCATTCTCTGTAAATGTATGAGTCTTCACATGGCCTTCTTATATGGATACCAGTCACTGGGCATGGGTATTACCCTAATCTAGTTTGAGCTGAACTTAAACAGTTACATCTACAAAGACAATATTTCTAAACAAAATCATGGTTTGATTTTCCCAGGGAACACAACTTTTGCAGATGGAAGGAATACTGTTTAATACAAGAAAGAAAGAGGAAGAAAGAAAAGAAGGAATGGCAATAGGGAGGAAGAAAGAAACACAAAGAATCTTTGAAACTATCATCATTGTTGCATGATATTTTTTCATGCTCATATAACAAAATTTTATCTTTTCCAGTAAAGTATTGCAATATTTACTAAATATGCATTATTCCACTAGAAAAAAAAGTCCTAATTTCTAATGTCATTTTCTGGATGGGATATTAACAAACTGGGACTTAGTTTAGGAAAAGAAAAGCAGATGCAGCACAAACTCTAAACCATTTCTCTTGAAGAACCAGAGGAAGAACAAAGTAATTAATCAAGAGAAGAGAAACCTTGCCTCAGGAGACACATGGGGGATATTTCAGACTGGATGTACTACCACATTGAAGAAAATTAATCGTGCACTGTTTCTTCCCAAGGTATTGAACTAAAAAAGATGAATTAAAAAAAAATTATTCTGAAGAAAAAGATGCTACAATACTGATTTCACCATTTTGGATTTCCTTGTTCAGATCTCAGGATTGAAAAACTGTCAGTCTTAAAAATTCTACAACACCTTCAAGTATGTATTTTCTCAAAAAAATTATTTTGTCAAATACTATGAAAGTGAATTCCATGTAGCTGGGCTAGAACAATACCCTACCTCAAAAAAAAAGTGTTAAGAATTGCTAATGGCCTCATATTTTACACTACTTTCCAAGTTATCTTGCCACAGTTTCATGCATGCTATAGAAATCATGAGACTACTGGGTCAAATGCAAACGGCAGCTTATTTCTGACACCAATGACAATGCAAGATGACATGCTGTAAAAATAGTATTTTTGCAATAAGAATTATACATTAGAAAAGTTGATATTAAATCTGTCCTTGTCTTTAGGTGAAGTGATTGGTGGCACCAAATTTGAACCTTGGAGGCATTTAGATTAATCCTGATTCCATGTTAATGGTTTGAATGGAAATGGATAATGTAACTAACTACCTTAGATTTCTTTTTTGCTAACCAAAGCAGAAAATCAGAATCTCACTAAAACATTCATCAATATCTCAGGCCAAGAAGAAATACCAATACAGAAACTTAAGAAGAAACATGGTTATTAAAGATAGGCTGTGATAGTTTATGGTACTTGTTGAGGTAGTTGAATCCTAGATTCTGGTGATAGGGAGGGAAAGAACATAATCAGCACTTTACATTGACTTTGTGTTCCCAGCTATTCATAGTAGTGTTAAGTAAATGCAGTATGAGACAAATTGAATGGAGTTCGACCAGCACTTGTCTGTCACATGAATCAGAGTGGCTGAATAGTAATGCTTTAATGGCAATTTTTGAAAGTCTGTTTTCCTGAGGTCTTTCTCTTCAATATTTTGCTATGGATTAAAAATTAGATCCCTTTATTCATTTATTTTATGTATTTAATTGTATTTCTACTACTGAATGACTCATCTATATCTGGCACCTTGTCAAGTATTAGGAACAAATAAACAATCAGGCTAGAGATGGCTTAGCAGTTAAAGCACCTGCCTGCAAAGCAAAAGGACCCAGGTTTGATTCCCCAGGAGCCATGTAAGCCAGATGCACAAGGTAGCACATAAGTCTGGAGTTCATTTGCAGTGGCTGGAAACCCTGGCATACCCATTCTTTCTCTCTCTCTTTCTCTCTCTCTCTCTAACTTTTTCTCTCTCAAATAAATAAATAAGAAGAAACAAACATTAACCATGTTTTAAAAGATCTTTGACTATTGGACAAAGATAATACTGCACAATGGGACCTATGGGGATATGGTATTCACCATGCATTCCAAAGACAGAGAAGAGAGCAGCCTTCTTACTCTAGAAAGAGAAGAGGATGAAGGAAATATCCTGTAGAAGGTATTTACCTGAATTTTAAGGAATAAATAGCAATTAACAAGAAACATGCTAGTTTCCCTACCACCAGACAAGCATAAATAGAATGAAAATAAAGGGAAAACAAGTAATAATATTGGTTTGCAGACCATAATAAGCAGTTGAATTTGGAGGCACATATAGGAAAAACAGAGTGCAAATGAAGATAGAATTTGAGGAGTAAAATTATATGGTAGGATAATAAAGGATTTTTCTTTGGTACATATTTTTACCTGTTTTTAAAACATCTCATGATGTGGTCCAAGTTGGCTTTGAACACATAACAACCTTTGTGCTTCAACCAGTGGGATGCTAAGATTCTAAGCCTTAGCCACCATGCCCAACTCCAGACTAGATTCATTGACTTTATTCTTCTGGTCATTAAAAAAAAAAAAAAACTATCAAAGGTTTAACAGAAAAGTTTTACATCTGATTTGCATATAGAGTAAACTTCCAAGATAGCCAAATAGATAACAGCTCAAAAACAGGCAACGACAGGGACAGAAACCCTGAGCAAATAGGATTTACTAATACATATAAGTGAATATTGAGGCTTAAAGGGGGATGGGTTTAGGAGGTAGAATTGATGGCTTCTAAGAAAAGGAGATAACAAGAAATTCAGTAAAAAGAATACAGGGAGGAGGTAGTCAAGAGGAAGTAATGGGAGCAGATTATGATCAAAATACATTATTAACAGGTATAAAAATTGTCAATTCAAAATGAAATTCAATAAAGAGTAACAGAAGCCTATGTATGCCTCAGTTAAGATTTGAAAAAGAAAAGAACAGGCAAGTCAAACATTGTAATTGTCCATTTTTGTTAGAGTAATGAGAGTAATGAAATGCTTGAGGAAACATAGCTTGATAAGAAAAAGAGGTACTTTTTATTTTTTTACAATTTTTAATTATGAACATAATTTTATGCATACATCATGTGTTAGTACCATCTTTTTCCTCCTCCCTGCCCCCATTCTGCAGGGGGGCTGTCCTCAGTGGGGTTTCTGGTATTCCCCATGGATTGTGGGTTATGTATATTGTGGGAACAGCAGTCAGTTATTTGGGGTGGGGGGGGTAATGACATCCCAACCTGTGGCTCTTACAATCTTTCTGCACCCTCTTTCACAAAATTCCCTGAGCCTTGGTGGGTGTGTTTTAAGTCTACTTCAGAGATGAGCTCTTAGGAGCCTCTGGATTTCTGCTTTGGTATATGTTGAGTATCCTCAGCATCTGTCTTCTTCACCCTGGCACTGATTGTCAGGCTCTCCATGGAAGCAGCACTCTTGTTTGTCTCCTCAATTCCTATGTGGTTTCACCTGGGACTTGGCTGAGATGCAAGGGGTAGTTTATCTCCTCAGGTCTTACTTCCTTCTGAAAAGAAAAACACATTATCCAATGGAGAGTGAAGTCAGCATAGGATAAATTGGATAAGTGTTACTAATTTAGGGAGATTTTGATGTATGTAGCTCCCCTTTTAACCAAAGACTAGTGGGAGCTTGACATTGAAGAGCATGATCTTTGTCTCCATAGAATTCTGACCTGGATGTCAGTGCCAGATATGGGTTCCTTTCCACTAATTGGATCTCTTAGCCAATAAGAAAGCCATTGCTTACCCACCAAGGCTGTGTGCCACCACTGCACTGCTATGTACTTCTTGTCAGGCTGTTTGCTATGCATAGTTTAGGCCCCTGCTTGCTCATACCATTGCTGGCCACTTTCTCTTAGTAGCTCATGCAGTGCTTTCCAGCAATATATGGGCTGTCTGGAGTCTGGCTCTCTTCCAGATTCCAGCCAGATCTCGCCATGTTCTGTGTTGGCAGCATATGGTGTTTTCAGAAATAGGGTCTTACTTTTTACACCAGGTGGGAATCAAGTGCTTTGACAGAAGCTTGTCTTGTTTTGGGGACCTCATAAGTCTCTCTCATCAACAGCTCAGCTCAATTTGTAAGGTGTTAATCACCTTTAAGAGTTTTGAGATGGAAGTTCTCAGGTCACTTATGTAATGCAAATTAAAACACCTATGAGATTCCACCTTACCCCAGTAAGGATAGCTATTAAAAAAAAAAAAGAAAAGAAAAGAAAAGAAATGCTGGCGAGGCTGTGAAGAAATAAGAACAAGCTTTCACTGTTGGTGGGAATGTAAAATGGTGCAACCATTATGGAAAGCTATGTGGAGACTCCTGAAAAGGATTACTATAGACCTACCAACAGATCCAGTTATTCCCTTACTGGGCATTTACCCTAAAGGACCCAAGCCTCAGATCAGAGAGATTTGCTCAACCATGTTTATAACTGCTCAATTCATAATAGCTAAGAGCTGGAATCAATCCAGATGTCCATCATTAAATGAATGGATGGCAAAGATGTGGTATATCTATACTATGGAATTCTAAACAGCAGTAAGGAAAGATGAAATAATGACATTAAAAAAATGGTCAAATATGGAACAGATCATCCTCAGTGAGCTCACCCAATCACAAAAAAATAATCATTGCATGGTCTCATTCATCTGTGGCTCCTAATCTGAATCCACCTGAGATGCTGCCAAACCTAATAAGCACTCTGAGAACCAGACAATAAGGAGGGTGAGATGGGGGGAGGGTAAGAGTGGGAGGGAGTAAGAGGGTGGGAGGGAGGACAAGGGTGGGGGGGACACAAATGGGGACCCAAAAGGAAATGATACTATAAAACCGTATATTCTGAACATCAGGCTAAAACATTGATCCTTTAGCAGACCCACAGAGGGAACACCTGAATCACAGGAAACTGGAGAGAACATCATGAAGACCAAGCTTAACCTTTTCCTGCTTCTCTCTCTCTCTCTCTCTCCCTCTCTCTCTTTCTGTCTCTCCCTAGCTCTCTCTCCCCCTCTCCTCTCTGTACTCACTTTCTCTTTTATATTATCTATCTTTTTCTTCCCTCACCTTCCTTGGTGCTGACTTATAACTCCCAGTACCAGCACTGGGTTAACTTTCACAATGAGCTGTTGATCCAAGAGAACTACAAGGTTTCCCAAAAAAGACAGATTTCTGTCAAAGTTCTTGTTGACTCACCAAGGGTTAATGGTAAGACCCTACTGTCAAAGACAGCATATGCATGTGAGACAAAACATGGAGAGACCTGGTCAGAATCTGGAAGAGGGTAAATCCCCAGAGAGTTAGCTAGTCTAGTTCCAGAGGGTGCTACATGAGCAACTGGGGGAAAATGGCTGACATCTGTCCAAACAACTAGCAGTCAGTCTAAGCTACCCAGCAGGAAACAACCTGACATAATGCTCAAACAAGTGCAGTAGTGGCACATAGCCATGGTGGGTAACCAACTGCTCTTGATTTGGCTAATAGATCCACTCAGTGGAATGGAACTCATTGCTGGAACTGGGAAATAAGTCAAAACCATGTACAAAAAATGAGCTCAGTCTCCAAAATCAATCTACCACCAAATGTGGGCTAGAAGAGGGCCTATGCATATAAAATTCTCTCCAAAATATCTATGGCCATCCCATCTATCTAGTACTAACTTCTCTCTCCTTTGGAGAATTTGCTTATCATTTTCAGATGGATGACGAACCTGTAGGGAGGATCAGCCAATCACACCTCACCAGGGCCCCAGCTGAAACCATAGAATAATGCAGTAAAAAGGCAAGAGTACAGCTTTCTTGGTGATCATGACACTAGAAAAAGGCTGAAGGAGATAAGCACAAAGAACATCCAACTCCTACTAAGCCAGATATCCAGAGACACAGGGGCTCCCAAAACCTCATCACTGAAGTAGAACTAAAATGATCCCAATGTGGCTCACGGAAATTCACGGAAGAGGAGGCTGAAAGAATGTTAGAGCCATAAGTTCGGTCATTATGCACAGAGACTTGGCCTATCCCCCAGAACTCTTGACTACCCCCACAATGCATGACCCACATTCCCCATTAGTGAGGGTACCTTTGGAAGGGGGAGGACAGGGAGGATAATGGAGTCACCAATATGAATGTAAAATTAGAATAATATAAATAAATTAATAAATTATTTTTTAAAAGAAAGAAAAACAGACTTGTATAATTAGGTTTTAGGATTTAACTCAGAATGCAATATCTTTGGCCCACTGACTTCTGGGTCTGAAGTGTTGCTCAAACATGAATAGGCTTTTCTTTCACCGAGCAACTTGTAGCAGGGCAAGATGGTGGCAGTAGGGTCTTACATCACTACATGCAGCCTACTATGTTCTCCCCACTAGGATCCCCCAACATTTATTAGTTTGTACCCTTCCGCATACTAGTTAACTTCACTGAACCTAGTGGATTTTTTTTCTATTATGGTTTTATATTTTCCTTGTTAAATAAGTGTTTGGTGTATTAGACAATAAGCAAATCTATCCTCCTTTCTCTCCTTCTTTCCATTCCTTGTTACCTATATTTCTCCCAGTAAACATCTAAATGTACAGATATAAAATTGAATTCTCAAGAATAAGGATACCACCTTTCCATAAACATATTTACTATATGACAATACACTTTCTCAGATATTGGGTGCTAATTTGGAAGAGTCTTTAGGGTACAGGAGTCCTTAAAAGGCTTCAGAGTTCTCCTACGCACAATGACCTTTGCCAGGGACTTGGTTACAGCAACCAAAGTCTTTTAAGTTACAGAATGACTCAGCTTCTGCAAAGCCATATGCACAGTTTTCCATCTCATTAAGGAAATGCTTATTCCTCATAAATTCCTGAAGAAAGAATGATTCCCAAGAAAGCAACCTCTCATCTCTGAAATTAGATTGAACAAGAAATATTACTTTCTAGTACCCATGACTCTGCTCTCCAGATATGACAAAGGAAGTTCCTTCTTTGGCTATCTCAGCTAGCTGGACTTTCTTGATATCAAGGAATAAACTGTAACTTTCAGGGAAAGATAACCAAAAATGTCATGGAAGGAAAAGTAAGTGAAGCTCTGACAAGTGAAGATATATGGCAAGGTCTCTTCATTACTCAAAATCAACTTCCCATCTCTGGTTGAGGGAACTATTTCCTTAGTCTACCCAAAGGCTTAAAACAATAATGTTTAATGACATTCAAATTCATAAAAGATAAGCAAAATAATTCAAATAAATTGATCCATTAGATGAAGATAGCTGCATCAGAAAAAAAAAAGTCAGCTAATATTTAAAAACAAGTTAAGGCTGGAAGATGATTCATTCGTTAAGACAACTTGTCAAAGTTCAATCATCTTCACATACATAAAAAATTAGACACAAAGTGACACACACATGTATCTGTAACCCCAACATGCCCATTGTAGTTTTAATGTATGTCCCCCAATAAACTCAGATATTTTATTAAAGCTTGTAACTTGGATTTCCAGCTGGACTAGCTTGAAGAGGTATCGCTATGGGCAGATCCTTGTGTAGGGTTGAGCCCTAACGTATGTTTGGGATGGATCTGATTTCTAGCCTAAAGGTATCCAGAGAGATCTGAGCTCTGCCTGGATCCCTGCTGCTTGTTGCTTTTGCTGTGTGCTGGCTGCTAGGTGGTGACTCTCTCTACTTAGAATTATGAATGGGAACCAACCTCTTCTGCCATTATGGAGCTTCCCCTGGATCTGTAACTTGAAAAAAACCCTTCCTCCCATAAGCTGGGTCAGGTTTGGATGTTCATCCCAACAATGTGGAGCTGACTACAGCAATGCATATTTAGAAGGCTAAATGAGACATACACTTCATCCTTTCTATGGCTCAGGGAACATTGCAAAAGATGGGATGGGAATAATGGAAGCCCTAGAAGAGCTAAAGGATGAGGAGGAGTGCTGTGTAACTTGTGTATCTGGACATGACAAGACCACTGCATTTGTGAACTTATATCAAATAATGTTATATGCATAAGAATTGAACTTTATGGGGCCAGTCATCATTCTGTTATAAATAGGGAAGGGGCTTGGGTCACTCCTCTCCTTAATCAACTAATGATATCTAATATTGCTAGGAAGGGGGAATCATTATCTTCCATGGCACAGCCATTAGTAAGAGATGAGAAGAAATACAATGAATCTAAGGGAGATAAAGGAGGGTAAATTGAGGTATAAATGATCAGTATGTAATAAACGATGAAAATGTCAAAAAACAAACCATTTTTTTAGAAAATTAAAAATTTACAAGAAAAAAAAGAACATTCTGGTATTTGAGCAGACCTTTTAATAAGCTATATCCTAACAGTTAGCTACATAAAACCAATGAACCTTCCTATAGTACAAAAAAAAAGTCTTTCTTTCTATGTGAATCATAATGACCACTTAAGGCTGTTAGAAGAGAAATCAATGTGCAAGTTTCACAAAAAAATAAAGAACTAATCATAGAACTTCGAGATGACTCAACTATACCACCTCTAGCCACATACCCAGAGGATTCACAATTCTACAATAGAGATGCTTGCACATCTATATTCATTACTGCCATATTCACAATAGCTAGGAAATAGCTTTTGCCTACATGTCCATCAACTGATGGATGGATAGTAAAAATGTGTTACATATACACAATAAAATTTCATTCATCTGTGGAGATAAATGAAATTGGGAAATTTGCAGAAAATGGATATAACTAGATAGTATCATGTCTTTAAAATAAATTAATTGATATGAGCATACTAGATTTAAAAGAAATGGGTCCTATCTGTAGGCACGCTACATGTCTCAGCTAAGCAAAATGATGCCATTGTGATGGTGAGCTCTTCCAGCTCTCTTGCATAATTTTTCCCTACCATTGTGTATCGATCATACAAATCACAGATATACCAGAGGTTTGGTCTCTGGTGTTTGAATGGCATGATGTACTGTTTACAAATGAATCCAGTTCTTTCTAAGATCCAGGTTCATGTCGTTCCAGGGGCTGTTGTTCAAAATTGCCTCTTATCTACCCTACACCAGTATTCATTTTGTATAAGTGATAAGAATATTTCTTCTAATTCCATGAAGCAGAAAAGACAAAAATGAGTTTTATTAATATTTTGGCTAAAGACTCTAATGAGAATTTTGGATCTAAGATCAATAAGTACTTGGGAATAGAAGTATCAGAAAAATAATAAAAGCAATAAGGGACTGAGAACAGTAGCAGCTGCAGCTTCATCTATATTGTCTTAATCACACAACAGAGTTGAACTATTTCATTTGTTTTACTTGAATTTCCATAATAGCTAATAATGATGAGCAGTTTTTATAAATTTGTTGACCATTAGATTGCCTTCTTTTCAGAAATGTCTACTCGTATTATTTCCCAGTTTTATAATTAGGTTACTTTTTTTGTTATTAAGCTTTTGAGTGTGTAATGTATTCTAGTTAGTAATCTGTCAAATGAGTGCTGCAAGCATTTTCTCCCATTCTGCAGGTTGTCTATATTGTCTCTTCACTCCACTGAGTGTTTATTTTACTGTGGATATGTTTCTTAGTTTAATTCATTTCTATATTTCCTTTTTTGTTGTTCTTTTCTTTTTGTGCTTTTGGGGGCTTATCCAAAAAAAAAAAAAAAAACTACTGATCATGTCAATGTCTTGAAATTCCTTTCATAAAAATTTTATTTTAGTAGTTTTATAGAGATTTCAATTTTACCCATTAGAATATTCAATTCACCAAATTCCATTTATTAAGAAGCTCTACTTTTTCCAATGTATGTTTGGTTGCCTTTGCCATGAATCAGTTGGCTATAAATACATGATTTATTTGGGGACTTAAATTTGTTCCCACAACCCCAGGGGAGGAAGGTCCTCAGCAGAATGGGGTCATAGAGGAGGAAATAATGATACTAACACATGATGTGTCCATACAATGTTTCTGCTTAATAAAAAGAAACATATTAAAGAGATAACTGCACATCCATATTTATTACTACAATTAAAAAATATTTATATATTTGCAAACACAGAGAAGGAAAGAGACATCAAGATAATGCTCATGCCAGGGCCTCTTTATGCTGCAAATGAACTCCAGATGCATGCACCACTTTGTGCATCTGGTTGTTATGTAGGTACTGGGATAGCATACTCAGGATGTCGGGTATTAAAAGCAAGCACATTAACCACTGAGCCATCTCTCCAGCCCCTTATTGCAATTTTAACAATAGCTGAAATATGGAATAAATCTACATGCCAATAAGTGGATTAATGGATAAAGAATACACTGGCATATATATATATATATATACTGAAATGCCATTGTCATTAAAAATAATGATGTAACAAAAATTAATGGAACTGCAGTATATTATACTAAGTGAAATAAGCCTGAAACAAAGATAAACACCACATGTTATACCTTATTTGTTGACACTAACAAAGTTTATATCTGAATATATATAATAATGATTAGTAGAGGCTGTGAATATAGAATATAGTAAGATGGGGAAAAGAGGAATTAGAGAGGCTGGATAATAGGTACTGAACAGAGAAGTAATAAGTTCTAGATTTCTTAATGCAATGCGTGGAGACTTTAGATCAAAATAATCTACTATCAGTGCATGTTTCCTACTTCCCATGTGTTTGTTACTCTGCTCTAGCCTTCCTTCCTAGATCCCAATCTCCATTAAAATAAATACTTCAATTTGTGACTTCTCCTAAACAAACTTAATGATTCATAACTTGTCCTTCTTGAGTCTGTCTTTATCAATTCTTTGTTAAAGATAGGGCATAACCTAAACTTAGGGTTCATAAATTTGGAGGACCTCTCCTGAACCTCCAAATCTGCATCAGTACCTTTTTCTGTTTTTATGTATCTAATATAATACTTTGTGCCTAGGTTGAAAAAAAAAATAGAAAAGATGAATAGTTGCCAGGCCAATAAACGTTCTGCTGGAAAGAACCAGCCAAGGCTGTCATTTGCTAACACTCCTGTCATCTGCTTAGCCAAGATCAGTCAGAGAGCCTGATTTTGCTTGTATTCAGCATTGTTTGAAAGCAATTGATACACCTGCCTGAAAAAAAAAAAAAAAAAGATAGAGGGCTGGAGATATGGCTTAGCAGTTAAGGCACATGTCTGTGAAGCTTAAGGACCCAAGTTCAACTCTCCAGATCCCACGTAAGCCAGATGCACATGGTGGCCCATGCATCTGGAGTTCGTTTGAGTGGCTTGAGGCCCTGGTATGCCCATTCTCACTCTCTGTCTCTGTCTCTAATAAATGAATGAATAAATAAAATGATAGATATCAGAAATACAGATTCAGTCTTGGTAACTTAGCATTTGAGCATTTTAAGCAAACAACATATTGACAGAAATAATAACTGTCACTAAGCACCCAATATTGAGAAATACTGGACTAAGATATACACATACTAACTTCATAGTCATACTATCTATAAACAATGGGCATGCTCTACCTGGATCTATAGGTTTAAAAAGTTAGCATTGGAAAAGTTTAACTACTTTCATAAGACTACACAAAACTGGGCATGGTGATTCATACTGTTAATTCCAGCCATATTCCCATTGGTTTGAGGTAATCCTGTGCTACAAAGTAACTTCCAGGTCAGCCTGGGCTACAGTGACAACCTGCCTGAAAAAAAATAAACTTTAGGCAGGGCATGGTGGAGCACGCCTATAATTCCAGCACTCGGGAGGCAGAGGTAGGAGGATCACCATGAGTTCGAGGCCAGCCTGAGACTACATAGTGAATTCCAGGTCAGCCTGAGCTAGAGAGCGACCCTACCTTGAAAAACAAAAAAAAAAAGAAAGAGAGAGAGAGAGAGACTTTATAGCTTCACTCTGTTTCACTCTGTTTTTTTGTGACATTAAAATTTAGATCATATCTGGTATAAGCAACTGGCTTATTGTTCAGTAATCGTTCACTATCCTATCTCTGAAGGCCTGAATTCCCAATTTTCCCCACCCAGATCTGTAAGGCTATTAAAAACTGAGAGTTACTGCCATCATTTGATTGGGTTGTGGGTCTCTTGCTCATGTATTGATTAAATTGTTATGTCTTTGGGATACTGCCCCAAGGCCCAGCTGCTTTGGTAACCCTGAATTTCATTTTCCAGGCCACCATTTTCTCCCTGTCATTTACTCCATTTGCTGAGGCCCTGCAAATAACCAAAGGGGGAAATAACAGAGCAGACCTACCACTTCCAGGCTTCCCTTTCTTGAGACTCAGGAATCCCCTTGAGCCATAGCTGCTTCTTTTGTTTTTGTGTGTGTTGGCTTTGTTTTAATTCAAAATTGTTATCAAACATCTGTCTTGGCTTCTATTTTTCAGCATTTTTCTGACAAAAGGATTTCCAATTAGAACAAATGCCCTAATGCAATTTTGGTGACATCAGTGTTGACTGAAAACAAATTAATACCTTCAAGGATTTAAATAAATTTTGTTTAGTCAGATACCAGGAATACTGTGCTCCTAAAGAAAATGTTGGAAATCTTGTTGCTCTAGGCAATAATAAGGGCACTTGTTTTCTACTCCCTTGAAAACACTGTACCAAAAACATGTCATTTTCACTCTAGTATATTTCATGAAAATTATTTTATTAATTTATATATAATAACTAATAGATTATTTATATGTGATACTTAAATATTCTTTGATTGAAACATGGTCTCACTCTGTAGCCTAGACTGGCCTGGAACTTATAGAAATCATCCTGCTTCAGTTCCCAAGTGCTGATATTACAGACATGAGCAACCAGACTCAAGCTTCCCTGGATCTGTAACTTGAAAAAACCCTTCCTCCCATAAGCTGGGTCAGGTTTGGATGTTCATCCCAACAATGTGGAGCTGACTACAGCAATGCATATTTAGAAGGCTAAATGAGACATACACTTCATCCTTTCTATGGCTCAGGGAACATTGCAAAAGATGGGATGGGAATAATGGAAGCCCTAGAAGAGCTAAAGGATGAGGAGGAGTGCTGTGTAACTTGTGTATCTGGACATGACAAGACCACTGCATTTGTGAACTTATATCAAATAATGTTATATGCATAAGAATTGAACTTTATGGGGCCAGTCATCATTCTGTTATAAATAGGGAAGGGGCTTGGGTCACTCCTCTCCTTAATCAACTAATGATATCTAATATTGCTAGGAAGGGGGAATCATTATCTTCCATGGCACAGCCATTAGTAAGAGATGAGAAGAAATACAATGAATCTAAGGGAGATAAAGGAGGGTAAATTGAGGTATAAATGATCAGTATGTAATAAACGATGAAAATGTCAAAAAACAAACCATTTTTTTAGAAAATTAAAAATTTACAAGAAAAAAAGAACATTCTGGTATTTGAGCAGACCTTTTAATAAGCTATATCCTAACAGTTAGCTACATAAAACCAATGAACCTTCCTATAGTACAAAAAAAAAGTCTTTCTTTCTATGTGAATCATAATGACCACTTAAGGCTGTTAGAAGAGAAATCAATGTGCAAGTTTCACAAAAAAATAAAGAACTAATCATAGAACTTCGAGATGACTCAACTATACCACCTCTAGCCACATACCCAGAGGATTCACAATTCTACAATAGAGATGCTTGCACATCTATATTCATTGCTGCCATATTCACAATAGCTAGGAAATAGCTTTTGCCTACATGTCCATCAACTGATGGATGGATAGTAAAAATGTGTTACATATACACAATAAAATTTCATTCATCTGTGGAGATAAATGAAATTGGGAAATTTGCAGAAAATGGATATAACTAGATAGTATCATGTCTTTAAAATAAATTAATTGATATGAGCATACTAGATTTAAAAGAAATGGGTCTTATCTGTAGGCACGCTACATGTCTCAGCTAAGCAAAATGATGCCATTGTGATGGTGAGCTCTTCCAGCTCTCTTGCATAATTTTTCCCTACCATTGTGTATCGATCATACAAATCACAGATATACCAGAGGTTGGGTCTCTGGTGTTTGAATGGCATGATGTACTGTTTACAAATGAATCCAGTTCTTTCTAAGATCCAGGTTCATGTCGTTCCAGGGGCTGTTGTTCAAAATTGCCTCTTATCTACCCTACACCAGTATTCATTTTGTATAAGTGATAAGAATATTTCTTCTAATTCCATGAAGCAGAAAAGACAAAAATGAGTTTTATTAATATTTTGGCTAAAGACTTTAATGAGAATTTTGGATCTAAGATCAATAAGTACTTGGGAATAGAAGTATCAGAAAAATAATAAAAGCAATAAGGGACTGAGAACAGTAGCAGCTGCAGCTTCATCTATATTGTCTTAATCACACAACAGAGTTGAACTATTTCATTTGTTTTACTTGAATTTCCATAATAGCTAATAATGATGAGCAGTTTTTATAAATTTGTTGACCATTAGATTGCCTTCTTTTCAGAAATGTCTACTCGTATTATTTCCCAGTTTTATAATTAGGTTACTTTTTTTGTTATTAAGCTTTTGAGTGTGTAATGTATTCTAGTTAGTAATCTGTCAAATGAGTGCTGCAAGCATTTTCTCCCATTCTGCAGGTTGTCTATATTGTCTCTTCACTCCACTGAGTGTTTATTTTACTGTGGATATGTTTCTTAGTTTAATTCATTTCTATATTTCCTTTTTTGTTGTTCTTTTCTTTTTGTGCTTTTGGGGGCTTATCCAAAAAAAAAAAAAAACTACTGATCATGTCAATGTCTTGAAATTCCTTTCATAAAAATTTTATTTTAGTAGTTTTATAGAGATTTCAATTTTACCCATTAGAATATTCAATTCACCAAATTCCATTTATTAAGAAGCTCTACTTTTTCCAATGTATGTTTGGTTGCCTTTGCCATGAATCAGTTGGCTATAAATACATGATTTATTTGGGGACTTAAATTTGTTCCCACAACCCCAGGGGGAGGAAGGTCCTCAGCAGAATGGGGTCATAGAGGAGGGAAATAATGATACTAACACATGATGTGTCCATACAATGTTTCTGCTTAATAAAAAAGAAACATATTAAAGAGATAACTGCACATCCATATTTATTACTACAATTAAAAAAAATATTTATATATTTGCAAACACAGAGAAGGAAAGAGACATCAAGATAATGCTCATGCCAGGGCCTCTTTATGCTGCAAATGAACTCCAGATGCATGCACCACTTTGTGCATCTGGTTGTTATGTAGGTACTGGGATAGCATACTCAGGATGTCGGGTATTAAAAGCAAGCACATTAACCACTGAGCCATCTCTCCAGCCCCTTATTGCAATTTTAACAATAGCTGAAATATGGAATAAATCTACATGCCAATAAGTGGATTAATGGATAAAGAATACACTGGCATATATATATATATATATACTGAAATGCCATTGTCATTAAAAATAATGATGTAACAAAAATTAATGGAACTGCAGTATATTATACTAAGTGAAATAAGCCTGAAACAAAGATAAACACCACATGTTATACCTTATTTGTTGACACTAACAAAGTTTATATCTGAATATATATAATAATGATTAGTAGAGGCTGTGAATATAGAATATAGTAAGATGGGGAAAAGAGGAATTAGAGAGGCTGGATAATAGGTACTGAACAGAGAAGTAATAAGTTCTAGATTTCTTAATGCAATGCGGAGACTTTAGATCAAAATAATCTACTATCAGTGCATGTTTCCTACTTCCCATGTGTTTGTTACTCTGCTCTAGCCTTCCTTCCTAGATCCCAATCTCCATTAAAATAAATACTTCAATTTGTGACTTCTCCCTAAACAAACTTAATGATTCATAACTTGTCCTTCTTGAGTCTGTCTTTATCAATTCTTTGTTAAAGATAGGGCATAACCTAAACTTGGGGTTCATAAATTTGGAGGACCTCTCCTGAACCTCCAAATCTGCATCAGTACCTTTTTCTGTTTTTATGTATCTAATATAATACTTTGTGCCTAGGTTGAAAAAAATAGAAAAGATGAATAGTTGCCAGGCCAATAAACGTTCTGCTGGAAAGAACCAGCCAAGGCTGTCATTTGCTAACACTCCTGTCATCTGCTTAGCCAAGATCAGTCAGAGAGCCTGATTTTGCTTGTATTCAGCATTGTTTGAAAGCAATTGATACACCTGCCTGAAAAAAAAAAAAAAGATAGAGGGCTGGAGATATGGCTTAGCAGTTAAGGCACATGTCTGTGAAGCTTAAGGACCCAAGTTCAACTCTCCAGATCCCACGTAAGCCAGATGCACATGGTGGCCCATGCATCTGGAGTTCGTTTGAGTGGCTTGAGGCCCTGGTATGCCCATTCTCACTCTCTGTCTCTGTCTCTAATAAATGAATGAATAAATAAAATGATAGATATCAGAAATACAGATTCAGTCTTGGTAACTTAGCATTTGAGCATTTTAAGCAAACAACATATTGACAGAAATAATAACTGTCACTAAGCACCCAATATTGAGAAATACTGACTAAGATATACACATACTAACTTCATAGTCATACTATCTATAAACAATGGGCATGCTCTACCTGGATCTATAGGTTTAAAAAGTTAGCATTGGAAAAGTTTAACTACTTTCATAAGACTACACAAAACTGGGCATGGTGATTCATACTGTTAATTCCAGCCATATTCCCATTGGTTTGAGGTAATCCTGTGCTACAAAGTAACTTCCAGGTCAGCCTGGGCTACAGTGACAACCTGCCTGAAAAAAATAAACTTTAGGCAGGGCATGGTGGAGCACGCCTATAATTCCAGCACTCGGGAGGCAGAGGTAGGAGGATCACCATGAGTTCGAGGCCAGCCTGAGACTACATAGTGAATTCCAGGTCAGCCTGAGCTAGAGAGCGACCCTACCTTGAAAAACAAAAAAAAAAAGAAAGAGAGAGAGAGAGAGACTTTATAGCTTCACTCTGTTTCACTCTGTTTTTTTGTGACATTAAAATTTAGATCATATCTGGTATAAGCAACTGGCTTATTGTTCAGTAATCGTTCACTATCCTATCTCTGAAGGCCTGAATTCCCAATTTTCCCCACCCAGATCTGTAAGGCTATTAAAAACTGAGAGTTACTGCCATCATTTGATTGGGTTGTGGGTCTCTTGCTCATGTATTGATTAAATTGTTATGTCTTTGGGATACTGCCCCAAGGCCCAGCTGCTTTGGTAACCCTGAATTTCATTTTTCCAGGCCACCATTTTCTCCCTGTCATTTACTCCATTTGCTGAGGCCCTGCAAATAACCAAAAGGGGGAAATAACAGAGCAGACCTACCACTTCCAGGCTTCCCTTTCTTGAGACTCAGGAATCCCCTTGAGCCATAGCTGCTTCTTTTGTTTTTGTGTGTGTTGGCTTTGTTTTAATTCAAAATTGTTATCAAACATCTGTCTTGGCTTCTATTTTTCAGCATTTTTCTGACAAAAGGATTTCCAATTAGAACAAATGCCCTAATGCAATTTTGGTGACATCAGTGTTGACTGAAAACAAATTAATACCTTCAAGGATTTAAATAAATTTTGTTTAGTCAGATACCAGGAATACTGTGCTCCTAAAGAAAATGTTGGAAATCTTGTTGCTCTAGGCAATAATAAGGGCACTTGTTTTCTACTCCCTTGAAAACACTGTACCAAAAACATGTCATTTTCACTCTAGTATATTTCATGAAAATTATTTTATTAATTTATATATAATAACTAATAGATTATTTATATGTGATACTTAAATATTCTTTGATTGAAACATGGTCTCACTCTGTAGCCTAGACTGGCCTGGAACTTATAGAAATCATCCTGCTTCAGTTCCCAAGTGCTGATATTACAGACATGAGCAACCAGACTCAGCCTTACAAATGATTTTGAGTTCTTGTTACTAAATGTGGGGAAATTAATCATTAACTACAATGAATTAAAATGCAGAGCCTGGTAAAATTTCAAGTTATTGCTTTGTCATCTCTCTCTCTTATTCTATTCCCCCGTCCCTTTTGCCATGAGAAACACTGTGACATTGTCCTCTTCCTAGAACAAAGTAGCTGGGTTGCTGGTGAACGTGCATTAGGATAAATGAAAAGAAACATAGAGCCAGGCATAGTGGTGCACGCCTTTAATCCCAGCACTTGGGAGGCAGTGGTAGGAGGATTACAGTGAGTTCAAGGCCACCCTGAGATTACATAGTGAACTCTAGTGAGACCTCAGAAAAAAAAAAAGCATTAAATGTAGTTAATCTTCACTAATAATTACTGGTACAGTTTTTCAAATAATTCATCCAAATGGACCTTAGCATTGCTGAACTGTACAGCCTATCTTCATTATGGGACTATGAGAGACAGCAAAGTCTTGGGAGCAGGTGTCCATCAATGTCTACCAACAGAGGACTAACTGAATAGACCACAGATTTTGTACTGAAAAAAAATAAAAATAACTTCATTATTTCCTACATACTGATCTCCAAAAAGTGTTTTTAAGAAAAATATGAGTTCAAAAGATAAGTAGGTATGCCTAAAGGTAGAAGAAATGAAGGAGAAAATATTTTAAAATTTACCTATAAAAAGAATGAGAAATCAAATGAAAGACTGGAGGGATAGAAGTTAAATTTCCTTGACTATATCTTGTTTTATAGGTTTGATTTTGAAACAATGACAATATTTTACAAATAACAGGCATTTAAAATAATAAATGCAGCCCCCTACATTTTTGTTTTCTGGATTTTTTGGGGGTGGGGGAAAAGGTCTTAAGTAGCTAAGTATGGCCTCAATCTTGCTATGTAGCCAAGGATGATCTTGGACTTCTGATCCTCCTGCACCACATCCCCAGTGCTGTGGATAGATTACATGTGTGTACCACCACTCATCCCTTATCTTTACCTTTTAAAATAAAATGAATGAGTGAGTTAAGCATGATTCTACTTGGTGGAATAAATATAAATCTTGAGAGACAAAGAATTTCATGCAAGTAAAACTTAAAATTTGTCTGTACCTTTCCAGTGGGATATATCCTAAAGGGAAAAAAAAATCTTTAAATTACTTTACTTTTTAGCATCTATATTACTGCACAGAAATACTAGCTTTATCTCTGTGTAAGTAGTTCAGCTAATCATACAAAAGTAATGAGAGAAGAATTAAGACATCACCATGAAGGGCTGGGAAAATTGATCAGTGGATAAAACACTTGCCACACAAGCACCAGGACCAGAGTTTGGAACCCTATCACCTATAAAAGTGCTTAGTGGGCACAGTGACCCATATGTAAAGCCAACACTTACAGTGACCCGCATGTAAATGCCAATTCTCATGGTAACCCACATGTAATGCCCACACGCAAGATGACCCACATGTAATGCCCATACTCATGGTGACCGCATGTAATACCCACACTTTTGGGTGGGGCTGATAGGAAGCCATGGGACAAGCTGACTGGCTAGGTTAATGAAATCAGGTTCAAGGGAGAGATCCTGCCTCAATAAAGGTAAAAGACCCCCAATGTCAACCTTTGTTCTCCACATGCATGCACCACCATGTGCATCCACTCCTCCACACACACTTGAAAAAGAAGTATCACCATTTTAGAAAACCTAGTTAATTAATAAATTGAGATTTTTTTCATTAAAGACACTAACATACCAAAAAAAAAAAGAAAAGCCACCAGATAGTATGTGCTCCTGATAGAAAAACACAAACCTATGTGAATGTACACATTAAAGATGATTTAAAATAATATCAACCAACTAGAGTGTGTGGATGGATCCTCACTGACACTGGCAAAACAACCTGTAGATTTAAAAAGTTCATAACCAGGAGAAAATTAGAAAGTATAACTTTTGAAATTTTAAAAAATTATGAATTATTTTAATGTAAAATTGATATTTTGTAAACATGCCAAATAAAATACAGAACAGGGAGTTAAGCTTGAATTTTAGAGAAATAATAGAAATTTCTTACATAAGTATGTGTTTTATTGTTTAAATCTAACAATTCTGGTATTATGACTATGATGAAAACAATAGTCCCTACTTTATGTACATGTTAAAGATGAAGTAATAAAGTGTCTGAATTTGCTAGAGAATGTCTTTGAAGTCAATGAAATATTTTGGGTACAGATAAAGATATTATTTATTGCTGCCAAATCTGAGATGGGTATAAAGGATGTATATACATTATGTGATTCTGCTTTATACCTATTTCAAGGTTTTTAAAATAAAAAGTTCAAAACAGAGTTGAGTATTCCTAGGCCTTACCAGTATGTGATACAATGACATCATTGCCTACTTTACAACACTTTTGAGTTTCCACCTGCATTATTTTAAAATCTTGATGCAAAGTCTTCCATACTTATTTTCTTTAATTGTGGGGTATTTCACCAGTACTTGGGAAGGTGCCAACCACAACAAATGCTGATTATTCCCACAGGTGCTACTATCAGGCCAGAAGCTCTGATGACAATCTACGACATGGGAAGAGGGTTGAGAGGGAACATCAGGCAAGTGTGTATCCAAATATGTTATGGATCATGGGTCCTAAATAAGCATGAGCCAGTCTCAGAAAGTCATGAGATGGCTGGACAGGTGGCTTAGCAGTTAAGGCACTTGCCTGAAAAGTCTAAGGACCCATGTTCGACTCTCCAGATCCCACATAAGCCAGACACACAAAGGTGAGGCAAGTGAAAGGTCGCACGTGCCCACTAGGTGGTGCAAGCATCTGGATTTCGATTGTAGAGGCCTAAACTAAGGTCTTGTACTTCACTGCTCCAACTTCCTATCATATGCCTGGAGTCCCTGAGGCCCAGAATCAAGGAGAAAGATGCCTAAGGAAACACTAGGCACCAGAGGATGTGACATTCTAAACTCTAAATACATTCTTCTGTCGTCACCAAGCCAGGAGGCAGGTAAGAGAGGCGTGCTGTTTCTTTCCATTAAAATTAAGAACTTCTGCAGTCCAAAGTATACCATGATCAAAATGAAAGGAAAAATCCCAGTCCTAAATTCCATGATGAAATCCAGGCTCAAGGAAGGCATCTCATAGACATGGTTGAAGCAAAAAAGAAAGTGTGTAGAAAATGCCAACTTCAGTGCCTTTCTGGGCGGTGGCTGTGCTTTCCCAGACCCTTACGGAAGTGTGATAGCAGAGTTCCTTGTGAAGTGGAAGCCTGGACATTGCCCCTGCACTAGTGTCTGTGAAGACCCACATCTGCCACTGTACTCCTCAACAGGAGCCCAAGGCAAGCTTTGATCACCTAGTCCCTTCGAGCTGGGACATGCTCAGTACGGACAGGTGGACTCATCCTTGTGGGAGGAGAGCAAAGGAGTGAGCCAGACAATGTAAAAATTTTTAAAAATAATAAAAAGAACACAATATTGTAAGGGACTACTTAGTCCAGGGCAAGAGATTTTCAATGCTTTGTGTGTTTAATCCTCTCGGCAACTCAGGACTTCTGGCATTTTCTCAGTTTGCTAATCAGGAAACTGAGATGCAAGGAGTTTAGATACTTTTCATCCAGGGAGCAAAATACTTTCTTAGTTAACATCTCATTTCATACACAGCAGGTTGGAGTACCCATTAAGAGATCCTCAGAAAAGATATTGCCTGGTTGAGGTCACAGAGGAATACTGATGGAAGTCCTATACACATGGCCTGCTCTTCCTGGTCTTCTTCCCCGTCTGTTCCCATGGAGACTAGGTCATCTTGCACCCTGGACAGGAATCAGCTCTTCAGGCAGATCTGGAAAGAGCATGCTCCTTTATAGATCAACTCAGCCTAAGCCCTGTTCAGAGTTGTGTCTGCACATACTGATCAAAGGGGATTCCGACACTCATCCTGATAGAGCAACTTCTGCCCAAACTTCCCTCCATGGTGGCCCTCGGATAATTCAAAGGCTTTGTGCTCCTGAAGGAAGAGGTGCATCCACGTATTTGGAGCTTTATTGTAGAGTTGTAACTCTTAGAATTAGAACTGCTGGGGGTCAGAGAGATGGTTCAGAAGTGAAAGGTGCTCACTTGTGAAGTCTGCTGGCCAGGGTTCAGTCCCTTAGTACCCATGTAAAGCCAGATGCACAATGAGATATGGCGCATGCATCTGGAGTTTGTTCATAGTGGCCGGAGGCCCTGGTATGTCCATTTATTCATTCATCCTTTCTCCCTCTTTCTAACAAATAAACATTTTTCTATTTATTTATTTATTTATTTATTTATTTATTTATTTATTTGAGGGGGGAAGAGGCAGATAGACAGAATGGGTGGCCTCTAGCCACTGCAAACTAACTCCAGACACATGAACCACCTTATGCATTCTGGCTTTACATGGGTACTGGGATATTGAAACCAGGTCATTAAGCTTTGCAAGCAAGCACTTTTACTGCCGAGCCATTTCTCTTACCCAAAATTTTTTTTCAAAAGAGTTAGAACTGTTTTGGGACTTGATCTTAGTAGAAATGATGTTATTTATATCTTTGTGGGTTTGAGCAGACACACTTTGGCAGGAGAATCGGCATCATCTCTTCTCAGAGTGAGGACCCTCTCAGAGTCCTTAGCACTACAGAATAGATTAAATGGAGTTTTGTACTGACAGAGAACCATCTGAGACTTTACATGGAAGGACAAGACCTTGCTTCCATCACCTGGAACTTCTCTTCTGCTAGAGTAGTAGAATCATGGATACTTCACCAGAGCAGCTGCACAACTCCACACACAGCAGTGCTTTGTAGGTGGGTCTGCATGCCCCACTTCTATATTTGTTATTCTCAGAGGGAGGAGGGAAAGAGAAAGAGGAAAAGAGAAGTAGGGAAAGAAAGGTGAAGAGGATGGATGGGAAAAGGGAGAAATGAAGTGAACTCAAAGGAAAAAGCTGTTTTGTAAGATAACATGGTTCATAAATAAAATGAAAACATACTAGGATTATACTAAGTGAGGTACCCCAGGCTCAGAAAGCCAAACGTCATATGTTCTCTCTCATATGTGGATCCTAACTACAAATGTATAAACTTGTGTGTGAACTGGAACCAAAAATAGGTACCAGAAACCAGTAAGCTGGTAAAAGGCTATAAGGGAGGGAGGAAAGGGAAGGACTTAAGTGTATGGTATTGCACATATGTAAGTAGAAGAACAGATTACAGGGAGGGGAATGGCCTAAGCAAGGCCATGGGAAGAGAATGCATAAAAGAAGGGCAGGGGGAGGGTCAATCTAAATTTAAGATATTGTGAATAAGACTTACGTAAACCTACTTTTTTGAATAGTGGCACATCTAGAAGCTGTAGACTGTTACTAGAAATTTTCAGTGCCTGGGATGGGATACCTTCCAGTGAGTTGTTGGCCAAGGAGGTCCCAGTAGCCTCCAAAACATTAAAGGCTTTTGCCAAAGCCCTTGGTTTCCCTTGAGAAACAGACAGTAAGACCCTATTGTTGCAGACATCTCTTTCCTGAGAGGCAAGGTCACTGAGAAAGCAAGCTGGTGCTGAGCAGAAAACCTTCTCCCTGTATACCAGCCAACTGAAAGTTGGAAAAAGCTGCACTGTATGCAGCCCTATGGGAGACAGAAGTCATCAGCAGTGAAAACAGTGGACACTGAATATTCAAGTTTGGCCATACAGGCCCAATAACTGAACGGGTGCAATAGTGGCATGTCTATTCTTGGGGTAACCAACTGCTCCACAATTGGACTGAAGGCCCTCTCTACAGGAGGGAATACATGCCTGGTACTGAAAAACCTAAGCAAAAGTCTATGGCAGGTGAGGTCATGAGCCTTAGGGGTATAAAGCCTGCTCTTGTCTGACTAAATGTATATATTATTCCCACCAAGCTGCCCTGGGGGCACTACACTTAATGTTCATGTTCACATATTAATGCTACTCTCACTTCTGGTTAGAGAAGCTTCTCTTTTCAGATGGTGATGACCACTGGGATCACCCAAAAGGCAACATAGTGCTGAGAAAAAGGGATGGAGGAGTGCCCAGCACTGAAACACCTCTGTCAAACCCTCCAAGGCTCAGGGACCATTACCAAAGAGGGGCGGGTAGAATGGAAGAGCCAAAGGAAGGATATGACTTCTTACAATGCAACTGCCCAGACAGAAATTGGCCTTGAAATCCATGACCTTGCAGTGCCTAGCAATACCTTCGCAAGACCCTCAAAATAGAAGAAAAAGATGATGACATCAAATTAAAAGAAAGACTAATGGAGAGAGGGAGGAGATATGATGGAGATTGGTGTACTAAAGTGGAATGGGGGAGGGGAGGGGAGGGAAATATCATATTTTTTTGTATGTAAGTATAGAAGGTGTCAATAAAAAATTAATAATTAAAAAAAAGTGTTAGTAAAAGGAGTGATTTCCTTAGAATAGGATAAATCTTTATGCTCATGAAAATAGCTGAGTTTTCAAAATTATCAACAAGATAAAAAAATACCCTCTGGTTCACTCTCTCCAGGCTGTATTAACTCTGAGATACATGCCAGATAGTGTATAGATGGTAATTGTGTTAAATTAGTGTTATTTTATGTGACTTCTCTCTCTCTCTCTGAAATACGAAAGCACATACACACACATCACCAAAGCATTTGTGCACAACAGAATGGTAGATAAAAGCATTAGTTAAAAAGTCAAAGTGGGGCTAGAGAGATGGCTTAGTGGTTAAAGTACTTGTCTGCAAAGCCCAAGGACCCATGTTTGACTCTCCAGGTCCCATGTAAACCAGACACACAGTGTCACAAGTGTGCTAGGTATCATATGCACAAAAGGTGGTGCATTCATCTGGAGTTTGATTGCACTGGCTGGAAGCCTTAGCATGCCAATACTCTCGCTCTCTCTCGCTCGCTCTCTCTCTCTCCCTCTCATAAAAACAAAGACCAATCTGTTGGGCTTGCCTCAAAAAAATAAATAAATAAAAACAAAACAAAACAAAATTAAAACTGGTTGATATGTGGTTCCTAGGCCTTTACTAGTCTTATTAGAACTAAGGTACTTTTTACTTACAAATTATGGAGCATATTATTTATGTTATAAGGAGATAAAGAAATACTCATTTATTCATCATACAAATATATATATGGGAAATCCATGTACCAGGCACAAGGCCAGGAGCACACAAGGTCCCTTCCTTTTGGGAGTTTACATTCTAGAGGGGGAGATAAAATTTAAAAGCTTTAAAAAGGCATTATAAAAGCAGGACTCCAGAAACTTTTGAGAGCTCAACACTCCAGTAGACTTAAAACACACACACTAAGGCATAGGGAACTTTGAGGGAGAGGAAGCAGAAAGTTTGTAAGAGCCACGTGGTGAGAGACTATCCAGAAGCATTGCCCCATTTCCCCCCACCCCCGCCCGCGCACACACACAATGACTAACTGCAGCTCTCACAACTCATAACGCACAGTCCCATGGTGAATATTAGCAACACCACTGTGGAGGGCCCTTAGTGGAATGTGGGCAGGGAGGAGGGAAATGATGAAACCAAAACATGATGTGTCCATACAAAGTTTCTACTTAATAAAAAAAAAAAAAAAAGGTAGAGTATCTTTAAGAGTCTAAACAAGGGCTGGAGAGATGGCTTAGCCATTAAGGCGCCTGCTTCCTAAGCCTAAGAACGCTGGTTCCAATCTCCAGGTCCCACGTTTAGCCAGATGCAAAGTGATGCAAGGGCGCAATGCCGCACTTGGCCGCAAGGGGGCGCACACATCTGGATTTCGTTCACAGCAGCTGAGACTGCTGGTGCGCCCATCTCTGTCTCACTCTCCCTCTCTGTCTATCTCTCTCTGTGTCTCTCTCCAAAAAATAAATAAAATAATTTAAAAAAATAAAAAAAATTAAAAAATTAAAAAATTTTTAAAAAGAGAGAGTCTAAACAAAATAGAAAATATGTTTTGATAGAAAGTAATAGAAGTATATATATTTAGATACCATAGTCACGAAAAGTGTTGCATAGACAAGGAACCACTGAGGAAGAACAGAGTCCAGCAGGGCAGTGGGGGACTGGCAAGTTCTTGATAATAGTATACAGATCAGTGACTTTGAAGATGGCTCATGAGGAGCGCTAGAGGAGAAAGGCAGCCACATGTGAGAAGAGTGTGGACTTCAATCTAAGGCAAGGAAGGCAGTTGACAATGTCAAGCCTACAGGATGGCATTATCTGATTGACGATACTAACTTGATGTCTGTCCTGAAGTATGACAAGTGAGAAACAGAAATAGAAATGGAAAGGTCAGTTATGAAGCAGATCCAATCAGACTTCAGACTGGAAAGAGAAGATGGGACATGAAGGCAGGAGGCATTACCAGATAGATGTCTCATAGTGTAGACTGGACTGGATGAAAGATTGCACACTAGGGGTATGTATAAATAGGGAAATCAGATGTAACCCTCCTGCTCTGCTTTTGTGGATAACCTGGCCATTCAGCAAGGAGAAGACCTGAGGAGGAGCAGGTTATTGTCCTAAATTCCATGTATGGGCAACACTTGGCTGTTCCTGACATTTGATGTGCTTTCAGCAGGAGCTAGAAAAGAAAATGCTTTCATTAGCTGATAATTCAGGTCCATTAGTTACCCTTGACAACCCATTACAATTTAAGTAAAATCTTCCAAAAGCATTTTTACTTTCATGAGTCTGTGGTTTTATGGTTCACTTTTCAATGGCTGAATGTTTAAGATCTCTATATGCCCTATTTTAAAATCACATGTGATACCAAAAACAAAACTTTTCTCCACTCCTCATTTTAAATCAACACAGTACACTATGGTGACTGTTATGAGTCACCATTTCTGGCTATTTTTACCTTTCCAAAATCATAGTGAGCTTCTTTAGCCACTGACAACAAAAATACTGAACTAGCTATGAACACAGAGCTCACAGGTGGCCAGAATACATGTGCATGGAGGTTGTCACAGGATGGCCATAGTGCCTAGAGCACTCTGGCAAAACACTGGGGCAGGTAAGGGGCAAATCACATAACTGCAAAGAGTTTCATAGCCCTTAAAGCTTTTCAGTGTTGTGATCATTTATAGTGAGAGGTAATTAAAAAATATTAAAGAAAGTACTTTTAAAATGAATTTTGTAATTGATGCTGGCTAGAGAGGTTGGACATACAATCTCTTATTAAAAACTATAACTTCTCCAGATTCTGGCCAGGTCTCTCTGTGTTTGGTCTCACACACATATGTTGTCTTCGACAGTAGGGTCTTACCATTAACCTTTGGTGGGTCACCAAGAACTCTGACAGAAGTCTGTCTTTTTTGGGAAACCTTGTAGGTGTTTCAGATCAACAGCTCATTGTGGAAGTTAACCCCGTGCTGGCACTTGGTGTTATAAGTCTGCACCTAGGAAGGTGAGGGAGGAAAAAGATAGATAATATAAAAGAGAAAGTGAGTATAGAGAGGAGAGGGAGAGAGAGAGAGAAGAGAAAGAGAAGCAGGACAAGATTAAAGTTGATAGTTAGCTAGTCTAGTACCAGATGGTGCTACATGAGTAACTGGGGGAAAATGTCTGTCATTGGTCCAAACAACTTAAAGTCTAAGATACCCAGCAGGAAACAACTTGACATAAGGCTCATACAAGTGCAGTAGTGGCAAACAGCCATGGTGGGTAACCAACTGCTCTTGATTTGGCTAATAGATCCACTCAGTGGAATGGAACTCATTGCTGGAACTGGGAAATAAGTCAAAACCAGGTACAAAAAATGAGCTCAGTCTCCAAGATCAAGATACCACCAAATGTAGGCTAGAAGAGAGCCAACGCATATAAAATTCCCTCCAAAACATATATGGTCAACCCTTCTATCTAGTACTAATTTCTCTCTCCGTTGGAGAATTTGCTTATCTTTTTTCAGGTGGACAATGAACCTGAAGGGAGGATCAGCTAACCACACCTCACCAGGGCCCCAACTGAAACCATAGAACAATGCAGGGGAAGGGCAAGAGTTCAGCGTTCATGGCGATCACGACACCAGAAAAAGGCTGAAGGAGATAAACACAGAGAACATCCAACTCCAACTAAGCCAGATATTCAGAGACACAGAGGCTCCCAAAACCTCATCACTGAAGCAGAACTAAAATGACCCCAATGTGGCTCAGAGAAACTCGCAGAAGAGGGGGTGGAAAGATTGTTAGAGTCACAAGTTGGGGCATTATGCACAGAGACTGGGGCATACCCCCCAGAACTCTTGACTAACCTCACAATGCATGACCCACATTCCCCATTGATGAGGGTCCCTTTGAAAGTGGGAGGACAGGGAGGAGGAGAATGGAACCAATACTATGAATGTAAAATCAGAAAAATATAAATAAAAATATATATTTAAAATAAAAAAAACTATAACTTCTCAATGAAATATATTCTGTTATTCTGTTATGGAAGGCTGTCTTCTGAGCATGACAGTCGATTTCCTGGACTCTTACCAGCTGTGATTGCATGAGGCTTTGACCCTTCCTGAGGCTATATAAGCAGTTAATGGCTGCTGGGAGAGATATTTTTTCTTCAGTGGTATAGCGGCCCATAAGTAGCTTGTGCTTCTTTAAGTAACCCCAATTAAATTCACTGGTCTATGAGGCTACATTTGAACGAGATCATTCCTTTGTTTCTGTCATTGATGCCCTATGTAGCATGAGCAGCTGTTTATTTATGATTTCTCCTCAAAAATAGTTCATGCAACTCCTATTATGCAAATGAGGATATGAAGGCTGAATAGTGTGACAAGTTGCCTAAGATCAATCTTCAAAAATGGGAAAATTGGAATTTGAGTCTGAATTCAGGACTATCTGAGTTCAAAATTCATGATCTCCATTACTATTTTTAGCATGTAGTATTGTCCCAAGAAACATTTAAATTTTTTCACTCCCTTTTTCCCTCTTACACAATATATTTCTTGAGCATAATTCTGCTTTTTTACTTTAGAAATATAGTGAGTGTAATTCAATACCTGCCTTAAATATGAATTATTCTTAGAGTAACATTGGCTACCTCATTATTAGTTTCTGAACCTACTTCAGTTGTTGTGTACCATAATAATAGAATAAAATGAAAACTCTGTATGAAATAAAACAATATGCCATCTATCCTGACACTCAAAGAGTCATTCTTCCTTTTAAAAGATGACAGAAATCTTCTAATGGATTTTGACTAAAAGCAAAGTTATAATCAGTGCCAATTTGTCTTCCTCTCTATTATTTTACTCCTGACATATTAAACATTAAGTGCTGATCAGACATATTGCAAATAATTTGATCAAGCAACTCAACAATGGAAAGTAGAATTTTAATAGAAAATTAGTTTTACTTTCCTCCTTCAGCAAATATAAAGGCCCTTCTGATGAATGGAAATAAGTCCGCCTTGCTGTCATATGAAAAATAAACATATGCATACTTAGAATATATATATATATATATAATAATGTGTTATATGAAATATATCATTTTATTTGTAAAATTAGTTTATCTTTCACTGCATGCACACAAGTGTGTGTACATATACACATTTTACCCTATTTGGCCCCAAACAAAAGAATTTAGAATAACTGTGGAACTTGCAGAGCTACAAATTTTGCTTCCTATAAGGGCTACCATATCAAATACCAGGGCTGTCTCACAGTGGAATACACTATTTCTTGAGGTGACTTGCTCACCAAGTCTGCAGGACATGCATAGAGACACATGGCTGGCTGAGACTTCTGCAGTGAGAGGGAAGTTGAACTAACTGGTCCATGAAACAGTTATGCAGAGGCTGGCAAAGGTGGCTTCCACATGAGGAAGGGAGGAAATATTTTCATTGCAACAATTCTTTGTCACTCAATCTATGGATGATATTTGAAGAAAGTCTTCAGAGCCTATTTAAAAGCCCCACAAGAAATCAGTTTCATTTCTTCAGTTATTCTTTATTACTATCTTCCAACTTTCTCTCACTTGATCACCAAACTTGACCTAAAACACATTTATCTCTTAGTTAAACTTAACTATAGTTACTAATCATGATCCCACTGGTAATACTCCAAAGCATTTAGCTAAAGATAAATAGAATCATCAGAAATATGTAGCTTGCCAACATACTGATTTTGATTTGCATAATGCTATGTTCAGTGCATTTGTTATAATTTTTAAACTATTTTATTTATTTATTGGCAAGAAGAGGGTGGTAGGAGATAGAGAGGGCATATCAGGGCCTCTTGCCACTGAAAACAAAGTCCAGGTACATGCATGACTTTGTGCATCTGTATTTACATGGGTACCTGGAAATTGGACTTGAGCTGGAAAGCTTTGCAAGCAAGCACCTTTAACCACTTAGCCATCTCCCCAGGCCCCTTTGTTATAATTTCTATGTTTAAAGGTATAGTTAGCAAAATTCTATTTTATTTTTGTAAGCTAAGAAGTACTTTTGAAAAATTTTTATTGGGACCTTTAATGTATAAACATACTGTATTACCTGACTATAGTAGATTTTGTACTTTGTGATAATAGTAATTGCCTAATGCTTATGTAATTCAATATATTAAGCCTTATTAAAGTCATCATTTCATTATGGTTTGGTTCTTGGAAAAAAATTGTTTTGCATAGCACACAGAGATCCAGGTTTATATTATCCAAATAGAATCCTGAAAGAGAAGGAGTGATTTGTCAATGTTCAATGGCTGAGCCACAACCTGAATTTGTGGCCCTTAAAGTCAGTATGATTTGATGTAAACACCAAGCTTGGACTGACTTAACAACACTGTCTTGGCCTTTATCTTTGTAGCCACATGGCATTAGCTAACTTGTTTGACTTTCTTGCTATCAGTGTCTTAAATATCCTTAGAATAAAGGTAATAAAAAAAAACATATAAAGTTGCTTAAAAGATTATATAATGAAATGTAGGCTCTGCTTGCCCATGGTTCTACTAAACAACCTCCACCTATTCTGACTGAACTTACTGCTCTTTCCATGCACCGTCCATACCTCTGTGTGAAGGCATATGCTCATGTGGCAGCTGGCTCTAACATCCTGGAAGTAATGCCATCACTTTAGTGTCATTTGGCCTCTAGTCCTGTTCAGACAACTAATATTATAACAAACAGGTGGTGACAATAAATTCACACTGAATAAGTAAGAAGCTGTTGACACAGGGAAAGACTGTTAAATAGTAGGATAAAAATTATGAAAGCAAAAATGGCTAATCTAATCACATTAATTTAGGAGCTGAGCATGTACTAATCAAGATGAAAATCACTAACCTAAGACTAATAAAGAGTATTACATTCTCTAGAATAATAAGAATATGATTTTTAAGCTATTTCTGTGTCTTTGTTCATTTTTAATTGAGAAATTTAGTATATGAACACATTGCAAATTGGTCATATTCCCATTGGGTTATACTCTGATATGCCCTCTCCCTGTCCTAGTCTACTGAGAGCCCTCCTCAGTGGGATTATCACTATTCACTGTGAGGTCATCACTGGAACAGTTTATGTGGGTGGGGTACAATGCCTCAGAGTACACCTTTTTACCTGTGGATTTTATATTCTTTCGGCCTCCTCTTCCACAATGTTCTGGAGGGCATGTAATAACACCCTTCATTGTAAGTTTTAAGTAGCCTCCAATATTCTGCTTTGATGAGTTTTTTGAGTCTCCTCAGTGTCTACAGCCATTTCCCTGGGGGAAGTTTTCAAACTAGACATGAGAGCAGCACTCATATTTAATCAAACACTTCTGTAACATTTCCTGGGCTTTGGTAGATGTGATAGAGATGATTTGACTCATTATTTTTTATACATAATATATGAGAAACCCTCCTATATCCATAATTGTTTCTTTCAACAAATAGTGCTTAAGCATCTACTATAAGCCAAGCAGTTTTCTGGATACTGGAAAAAAACAAACACCTCAATCAAGTAGAACTCACATTATAGAAAAGGGAAAATGCACACATGTAACAAACTAAGTATATAAATGTATATGTAATAATGTCTTCACAAGTATCATGAAGAAAACTATAACCAAGTAATTCAAGCTTGCTTTGGGTGACATGTTTTCAATGGGAAGTTTGAAGACATCTCTAAGCAGGTAAACAGAACCCTGAACAAAATGAGACATCCAGCCATGTAGATCATAGGGTGAATAACATCTCAGGAAGACAGAACAGTAGATGTACTAAGACAGAAACTCACCTGGTCTACTCAAAGTATGACAAGAGTTCAATGGAGTAAGTGCTATAAAGTGACGAGAGACATGATGAAGCTGGTACATTTAGGAGGCATTAGGGCATCTTATAACCCATAGAATTGGGATTTTTTTTTCTGAGTGTAATGTAAATCCTTTTAAGAATTTTGAGTGAGGAAGGTCATGATCTAATTTCATTTTGTCATTTCAGAAATGGGAATTTGTGTTGAGATTTTTATTGCATTTTAAGTTATTTTTATATTACTTTGCTCTAAGGATTATAAAAGTACTCCTACATTACCAAAATTGAATTCATGTTAACACTGATCCTGAATTCATGTTAGAGTTATTTTTCTTCCATATTGCTCCATTTCTTCTGCCCTCCTTTTTTTGTCACATATATTGTTCATATATGTGTTTTAAACTCAACAATACAATGTTATAATTACTGTCTTATAAATTGACTTCTTTAAAAAAATTAGAAATAAGGAGGGAAAATTATAGTCTCAATATTTATCCAAATGCTTATCTTTTAAAGTGCTAGTCATTTCTTCCTATTAATTTAAATTATCACTGATATTTGGCTTCCTATACTATTTCTTCTAATGTAAGTCTAATAGCAACAAATTCTTATTTGTTTTCAATTCTCAAATCTCAATATTTTGCCTTTAAAATAATATAAAATTTTACTATTTTTTCTTCAATACTTAGCAATATAATTTCATTGTCTTTGTTTTATGGTTGTGGATGAGAAATTAAATTGTAAGCACATTCCTGCTCCCACACATGTCATGTGATGAGAAAGTTTCCTCTTTCTGCTTCAAAACTTTGTCTTTGGTTGTGAACAGTTTGCCAGAACATATCTAGCTATAGTTCTCTTTCTGCATCTCTTATTTGTGATTCATGGCAATTCTTAAGTCTATAGCTGAATTGTCTTATCATATTTGGGGAATTTTCAGCCATCGATGTTTTAGTTTTTTCTGTTTCTTCATCTGTCTCCTGGAACTCCCATGACATAGTCTGTTTTATATATATGCCAAAGTTTCTGTCTACTTATCTGTTAACAGATGCTTGGGTTGTTTTAGCATCTAGCTATTGTAACTAATGCTACAATGAACATGTGTGCAAAGATTTCTTATTTATTTATTTATTTATTAGAGACAGAGAGAGGGAAATAGAGAGAGGAAGAGAGTGAGAATGGGCTCGCCAGGGCCTCTAGCCACTGCAAACAAACTCCAGACATGTGTGCCCCCTTGTGTGTCTGGCTTACGTGGGACCTGGAGAATTGAACTGGGGTTCTTAGGCTTCGTAGGCATGTGCCTTAACCACCAAGCCATCTCTCCAGCCCCAAAGATTTCTTTCAAATTCTGTTTGCAAAGACTTTGGATGAATGCCCAGGGATGGGATTGATGGATCACCTAATAACTCTATTTTTAATATTTTTGAGGAATACATAGTATGTTCTTTTCTTTTTTAAAAAATATTTTTGTTTATTTATTTGAGAGAGATACAGAAATAGGCAAGTAGAGAGAGAAAAAGAGAATGGGCACACCAGGGCCTCTAGCCACTGCAAACGAACTCCAGATGTGCATGCCACCATGTGCATCTGGCTTACATGGGTCCTGGGGTATCTAACCTGGGTCCTTCGGCTTTGCAGGCAAGTGCCTTAACTGCTAAGCCATCCCTCCCGCCCCCATAGTATGTTCTTAATGGCTGCAATATTTTACATTTCTATCAATAGTGCATAAGGGTGCAAAGTTTGCCATGTACCTACTAGGATTTGCATTGTTTTACTCTTATTTTTTTCCTTCTTCATCCTAACATTTATGAAGGATTACTTCACTATGATTTTTTAACTTGCATTCACTTGAGAGTAATTGATGTTGAACTTTCTTTATATGTTCATTGTCATTTGTCTGTCTTTTTCTTTAGGCTTTTGTCTATTTTTAAGTCAGGTTGTATGCAATTGTTCCTTTAGTTTTTGCTATGAGATTCTACAAATTCCTCATGCAATCTGGATATTATTCCCTTATCACATAAGTGACTAAAAAGTATTTTCATTATTTAGCAGAATTCCTTTTTAGCCTATTAATTTTTTTCCTTTGACACCAAGATACATTTTACTTTGATGTGGTCCCATTTATCTACTTGTGCTTTTGTTGCTTAAACTTACAGGCAAATATTACAAAAACATGTGGCATTGCTATACACTAGCAAAAAAAAATATGAAAAGTAAATTAAGAAAACAATCTCATTTAAAATAATGTCAAAAAGAATAAAATATTATGCATGAATAAAATCTAGAGAGTAAAGGACATTTACACTGAAGCCTACAAAACATTGATTAAAGAAATTATATTTATTTATTTATTTATTTATTTATTTATTTATTTATTTATGAGACACATGCATGAAAATGAATTTCAGGATTGTTTATCTATTTCCGTGAAGAATGCCCTTGATATTTTAGTGGAGATTGCATTAAATGTGCAGAGTGCTTTTGGTAAGATTGACATTTTCACAATATTGATTCAATCCAATAACATGGGGTGTCTTTCTATTGTAGAAGGAGTTCGGTAGAATTCCTTCCTTCTCTATTTTATGGAAAAGTTTGAGAAGCAGTGGTGTTAGTTCTTCCATGAAGGTATGGTAAAATTCACCAGTGAATTCATCTGGGACTGGATTTTTTTTAGTTGTGAGATATTTTATAAATGCTTGGATCTCCATACTTGTTATAGGTCTATTTAAATGGTTTATCTCATCTTGATTTAATTTTGGTAGATCATATGAATCAAGGAGATAATCCATTTCTTTCAGATTTTCAAACTTAGTGACATATATATTCTTTTTTTATTAATTATTATTTTTATTGACTTTTATACTTACATGCAAAAAAACCCTACCTGATATTTCCCTCCCAGTATATCCTTATGATTTTCTGAATTTCTTTGGTATCTGTTGAAATGGTGCCCTTTTCCAAATCTCTGGTTTTATTAATTTTTGTCTCCTCTCCTTCTTCTGGTCATGGCTTACTGATCTTGTTCATCCTTTCAAAGAACCAACTCTTTGCTTCATTGATTCTTTGAATTATTTTTCGGCTTCTATTTCATTAATTTCTGCCCTAATCTTTATTATTTCATCCCATCTACTGATTTTTGGTTTGCCTTGTTCTTTTTCCATGGCCTTAAGGTGGAGCATTTAATTGTTTACTTGTGAATGTTCTAACTTCTTCATATATGTATTTAGAGCTATAAATATACCTATTAGGATTGCCTTCATTGTGTCCCAAAGGTTTTGGTATATTGTATTCTCATCATCATTTGATTCAATGAATTTATTGATTTCCTTTTTGATTTCTTCAATGACCCATTCATCATTCAATAGTGTACTGTTTAGTCTCCATGAATTTGTGTATGCTTTGTAGTTTCCTTGTTGCTGAGTTGTAGTTTAATCCCATTGTGGTCAGATAGAGTACAAGGGATTATTTCAGTTTTCCTGTATTTGTTAAGATTTTCTTTGTCCTAATATATTGTCTGTTTTAGAGAATGTTCCATGTGTTCCTTGCTGAGAAAAATGTATATTCTGTAGCATTTGAATGGAATGTTCTATAGATCTCAGTTAGGTCCATTTGTTCCATGATATCATTTAATCCATATGTCTCTGTTTATTTTTTGTCAGGATGACCTGTCAATTGATGAGAGTGGGGTATTGCAGTCCCACTACAATTGTGTTTGGTGTTATCTGTGACCTTATGTCTAATGTTTTTTGATGAAATTGGGAACCCCCATGTTAGGTGCATATATATTTAGGATTGTAATATCCTCCTGTTGGAATGTTCTCTTTAAGGAGTTTGTTTTCTTCTTTAATTCCTTTTTTTTTCCATCTTTGATTCCTTTGATTTATTTGAGTAAAAATAAAATTATGTTTTTGAAATCTTTGTCAGGCATTTCATCTAAAACAGTCTCATTGGGGGTCATTTTTGATGGATTTATAATTTTTGGTGGGTTTGTATTGTCTTGATTCTTTGTGTTTCCTGTATTATAATGTAGCGACTTTTGCATCCTGAGTTGACTAGATGCTTGTGTTTTCTACTTATCTTCAGTATTCTTAGATGTAGAGATCCAGCTTTATATATTTTCAGGATATTAGTTTAAGGTGCCAAATGTAGCTCTTGTACTTCAATCCAAGTGCAGAAGTAATCCTAGGTGGTGAGTTCAAGTATTCTAGTATGTTGGGTGGAACAATTTACTGGAAAATTCTAAATTTCAACTGAACAATATACACATTCAATAAAAACCACCACAGAGTATGCAATTGTGAGGATTAAGACAAACAGATAAACTTATATCCAAAATCCCTAAGGTTGTGTATTTCTCTACACCTTTAATCCTGTCAACTTGGAAGTAGAGAATTCTGTTTTGCAATGGGTTCCAGTTTATCCTGGATCTGAATCCAGCCCCAATAATGACAGAAGCAAAAGACAAATGCCCTATAAATCTGAAAGCAACAAAGGCAATAATAGTCAACCCCCAAATACACCTTAATTGAGAATAGTAAAGCCAAACAAGAGTATGTCACCCATAACTTGCCCTGACATGGAAAGAGAGATTAGCACTTCTAGTGCAGGCCTATGTACCAGCTTTTTTGTCAGTCACACTTGTTACCTTTGGAGTGGGTTCCAGTCTCACCAATGCTGAGTGCCCTCCTCGATTCCTCCATGTTGAGCTGTGGACCTGGTGTTTGATCAATTTCACTGGATGCCCAGCCACAGGGGGCTGATTGTGTTCTCCAGAGGTTCGTGATTCTAATGGTTGGGGGCTGGGAGGGTGCAGGAAACCTGGAGTTGTACTGGAACTGCTCAGCTGATCCTGCCAGTATCCCTTTCAGCAGCTCCTCAGCTGATCTCTGCTGTCTCCCCTTCACATTTCTTGACTTTGCAAGGAGGCTGATGAGGTTGGCTTGGTCTCTGCTCCTGCAACTCAGTGCTGGGCCAGGCGGGTGCTCGGATGGGATCTATAAGGGTCTGGCGGCAAGAGCCTTAACAGGATTCTGGCCAGTTTCCTCCTTTCTTGTATATCTTGGTCTCTCCTTCTTCTCCACTGTGGCTAATTAAGACCTATACACGTTCACTTTTCAGAAGAAGAGTGTATTTTGTTGTAGTTTTGCTGAAATCCCTCCCTTGCCTGGTTTGGCATGACTCCTATGCTGCCATCTTACCCGGAAGTCTTGAGTGGTTGGTTGTTTTTGGTCAACTTACAAAACACTGTTTTTGTTCCCTTTTTGATAATTTTCTCCAGCATACTTTTGGAGTGAGTAAACTTTTCTCCTCTTTACTCTCATATCCCAGAAAGCTCTTCTCCAATGGATTATTTTTGATGTGCTCTGAGTTTTATATTTCATCATGGTCACTTAAATATTTTTTTAAATATGTTATTATTTATTTATTTGAGAGAGAGAGATACAGAAATAAGCAGGTAGAGAGAGAGAGAGAGAGAGAATGGGTGCGCCAGGGCCTCCAGCCACTGCAAACGAACTCCAGATACATGCACCCCCCTTGTGCATCTGGCTTACGTGGGTCCTGGAGAATCAAGCCTTGAACCAGGGTCCTTAGGTTTCATAGGCAAGCGTTTAACTGCTAAGCCATCTCTCCAGCCCAATATTTTTTATTTCTATTTATTTAGTTAAGAGAGACAATGGGTGCACCAAGGCTTCCAGCCACTGCAAATGAACTCCAGATGCATGTGCCATCTTGTGCATCTGACTTACTTGGGTCCTGAGGAATAGAACCTGGGTACTGTGGCTTTGCAGGCAAGTGCTAAATCATCTCTCTGGCCTTTTAAGGTCATTTAAAGTGGTAGTATGGAGAATAAAAATATCTTAGAGCTTATATGGCAAGTCAAAATCCTATCCTACTCCTTGGTTATTCACAACCAATCTGTCATCAAATCTAATTTGTATTATCTCTTCAGTTTCTCTAGGTCCTGTCTCTCTGATCCACTTTTTATGATCTCTTCCCTGGATCATTACAATCGCCTCCTGTCAGCTACCATTATCCAAAAGCTCATTCCTTGTGATGTAAAATGATGAATTTCTCACTTTAAGTCATCCTGAAAGCCTCTCTTGTTCCCTTTTGTCTACTGAACATTTCCTAACACTTTACCCAGATTTAAGAGACCTTTTACTCCATCACTTCTACTGTGTCCTCCAGTTTCTTAACAGTCCTGCTCCGTCACCATGTACCCCAATAGTCCTGGGTGTTCCACTATGATACTTATTTTGTCTCTAATGTTATTATCAATTTGGCACTCCATGTCCTTGAAGACCTTAAGCTGTGATGGTTTCCTGACATCCACCGACACACCTGGACATGTCTTGCCCTATGAATCCTGACGAAAGATCTTATCCACCCTTAACCTAGCACTCATAATACTGAGCTGCAGGATTGTGGAGATAGTCAGTAATGTCTTGCAAGCATGAGAACCTGAGTTTGATTTCCAGAACCTACTAAAAATAGCTGAGTGTGATTGCATTCACTTAATCCCAGCCCTGGAGAGACAGAGGTATGTGGATCCCTGGGACTCACTGGTCAGCCAATCTAGCTGACCTGGAAAGTTACAAGTTGGTGAGAGACTTGCAAACCTAGATAGCCCCTGAGGTTGCCCTCTGACCTGCACATATGTACACACATAAACATGCACACACAGAAACACACAAAATAAGAGAGATGTTAATAGGGACTGGCTAGTCCTTCTTACCCACAATTTATACCAGGTGATAGATAATCTTCTTCCTATTTCCCTCACACATGCTAGTATATAGAGCAGTGTGGTTATGTACTATATTCTTAACGAAGTAATAAATTAATGAGTGCTTTAGTTAGTGGGTTAGTGTCTGATTGAGTGAAAGAGCAAGAGAATCTGGAAATGGAAAAGTGTTAAAGAATGTGCATTTGAGGCTGTGCCAGCACTGGGTTCTTCCTCTACAGTATGCCACAAGGGAAGCTGATAACAAAGGTGCTGGGAGAAGTGGCTGATTTATTACATGAACAGGAGACAGGCTGGCCATGAGAACACATCAACATGAAGAGATGCTAATCACAAGAGCTGGAAGACAGGGTATTGACAGTAGCAATTTCCATAACAATGTTTGCTGACCAGGGACACATCTAAGAGATCTTTTGTGTGGGTGTGTTTTCTTCTCAGTGTGAAGCACTTAACTTTTCAGGCTGTTTTTTAAGAAATGAAACCACGATATTCTAGTGCCATTAGATACTGGCCTTCTCCTTTAAAGGGAGTTCTTAATTCAAACCCTGCACAGGAAATTATTAGACTACTCAGGTCTTTGTCTTTATTTGAGCCTCACACTCTTCCAGGCAATGAACTCTCCAACTGAACCATAGAAGAGGAAGGATTTCCTTCCTTATCCATTGGTGGGTTCATGGCTGAGGAACCTATGCCAAAATTCAGCTTAACAGAAAATATCATACATGTCTACTAAAGATAGAAAAGTTGCATGGAACGTGAAGATGGAAAGGTTATGTGTCACAGGTATCTCCAGAATTAAAAATCCAGTGCTTGGAGATGGTTCATTGGGTAAAATGTTTCCTGCACAAGCATGAGGATCTGAGTTCAGTTCCTCAGCACCCACATGAAATTTCAGATATGATAGTATGGGCATGTAATTCCAGCACTCAGGAAGTGGAGAGAAGAGGTTCTCAGGGGCTTGTTGGCTAGCTAGTGTACTTAATCAGTGAGATCCAGGTTCAGTGAGAGAATGTTTAAAATAATAAGATGCTTGAGAAAGATTATTAATGCTGCCCTCTACCCTCCACACAAATGTGCAGAGATTTGCACCACCCCCCTCCTCCCCATACACACTCATGCCCACAGACATGCAAACACACATATAGTCACACATGCCACATGCATATACATACACCCATACACCTGCAAAAATAAAAACAATCCAATGAAACAAGAAAGTTTAGTGAAGAAATGGGGAGTTGTAGAGTGTGAGTTCATATAGTGTAACCACTACCCTGGCAGGAGAAGAGATACTTAAGAGAAAAACACTTGTGCCCCTCCCTTCACTTAAACAGACTACTGACAATGGACTCTAAAGAATTTAAATTTCCCTAGGAATACCACCCTGGAGAAAGGAAAAGCTAACGACCAGGTGTCAGCCAAAACAGGAATTTGCCTCAATTCCTCACAGTAAGAGATTTCAAGTTCAAACAACTTACCTCACAATTAAATTAACATATGCAAATATCCTGCCTTTTGTTTTCTCTTTCCTATAAAAATAATACTTATAGCATTGCTACAGAAAAGGCAAAGGAAAACTGGGAGTCTTTTTTCCCCCAGTTTGGCCACACTGTGAATAACTCCATTTTCTTTTAAAATATGAGAGAACTATATGGTGAGTGTATGAAACTAAGTGCTCAGCCACAAAAGAAGATCTGAGGGGAACTTGGCAAGGTCTGTTTGTCAGCTGCCTAATGGTGTGATTTTAAAAACTATATTCCCTTTCTATAGCTAAATGCCAAACACATTTCACATGAGGGTCTTATGACCTATCTCAAGGGAAGATCAGAAAATTCTTTTCTAAGTTATATGGCTTGTTCCAGGAGAAAAAAATGGGGAGCATTATAAAGTCTTTCTTCTTCTGCAGTTTTATCAAATGTCAATATGGCATATTTTGGAGTAGGATGCCTCAAACCGTGCCAGAAGAAACGTTTCTTAAAAAACAAATAAATAAATAACAAGAGTGAGCAAGCTGTCTTAAGGTCAGGTAGACTCACTGATTAGTGGTAATATTTGATATTATCAGATCATGTTAACAAAGTAGAAAGCTTGCCTTCCATTATACAACTGTCTTCTTAATAAACAAAAACGGATGCCAAATGATTAGAGGGCAAAAATAATAAATATAAGTATCTGAAATCAAAGGTGGATAGGGAGACTTGAGACAGATTCTGACTATCTTAAAATATTTCATGCTGCTCAGGATATAGTTAAAATTGCCATTGAGATGGTGAAATGGCTGTGGAAGAGGGAGAGGCTATGGACATCACCTTCTGTGGATACTTCTCCAGGGCAAACCTTGATAGCACTTACAAAGCCAGAGGCTAGAGCAGAGGATATGACTCAGTGGGTAAAGTGTTTGCCACACAAACATGAGAACCTGAGCTCAGATCTCCAGCACCCACCTAAATCTATACTGGACCTGAATTCCTAGAGCTCAGAAGATGGAGACAGGTGGATCTTCCAGGCTTGCTGGCTAACTAGACCAACCAAATCAGTGAGCTTCAGCTTCAGTGAGAGACTCTGTCTCAATTATATGGTGGGGAGCAATTGAGAATGATACCAATGTCAACCTGTTGACCTCTGGCTTCCATATGCCCCCCACATACCTGCATACACACATGCACCCACACATGTGAACACACGTGCACACATACAATAGCAACAACATTCAACAAACCTACATTTAACAATAACAACAACAACAAAAAGCCAATGGCCATTCAGGTGTTCAAAAGGGAAAAACAAGAACATGGGACAAAGCATATCTGAGAGTATGACACTCACTTGGAGTTCTGCAGGTGGTTAATGAGGTAGATCAAGAGCACCCATAAGATGAGGCATAGTAACAAGGAGTCACTGTGGCAGCATCCTTGACCACTCACATAATTCCATCACAGGAAGACGGAAAGAACATGGGCCTGGCTTCTGCCCAAACATAGGACAATGTCTTGTGAATCCCTAGAGAATGAGACAAAGTTATACTGACAGATGATGGTACAGACAGAAAATTCAGTTGCTATCTCGATTGCTGATTTTAATGAATAATGCCAATTAATATCAAGCTTGAGTAGAGAAAATTTACTAAGGAAGATGTAATAAATGTAAAGTTTGGAATAAGTTGAGTTTAAGACCTTGTTTACAAATATATATCAAACATGAAAGACACATGTTAAATAAGCAACTAATTGTTATATCAAACAAGCCTCCTCAGAGCTTAGACTTGTCCACTCACTCTGGTTGTTGTGCTGACACGTAGCCACTGGGTTTTTACAATTACCCAACGTTTTCAAAGTAGGCATGGATATGTGATCACAATCTTGCTCTGGCTTCCCTCAATTCCTTAATCCTTGTGATTTCTGTCAAATGAATTTAGATGAGACACACAGAGCAAAGAAGACAGAATTCATTACTGAACAGCTTAAAGGACCATTGAAGAGGAAACCATTCTCACAGGATGACAATGGACAATGTCCAGCATGCCCATTGTGTAGGATATGCAAGAAGCATTCTGAGGAGTGCTTTCCTGCCCAGGTGATTGACAGGCCCATTAGGATTAACTTGTAAAGGAGGGGACACTACTATGGCTTTGATTTTTTAAGAAAAAAATCTATAGCTAGACTGTAATCTTTGGTATCAGTTTAGAATGTCATATTTCAACCCAAGGCTAGAGATTCAACTCAGATCCCAATCTTCTGTCCAGTTCCTAGAGTCCTGTACTTTCAGTTCCTAGTTTTACATGCTGCCAACAATGAGGGAGGGGTCCGTTCCCATCCTTGATGTCCTTCTGGTAGGCTAATACCTGATGAGGAACCTAATAGGATGAATAACTGGTTCAGCCAGCACACTCATTGAGTAGCTAAAGGGCACTTTCTCCAGACCTCATGCTCACACACTAAATACCACCTAGCAGAAATAAATAAATAAATAAATAAATAAATAAATAAATAAATAAATAAATAAATAAAATAAAATAAAAAAAAGCTTCTTTCCCTAAAGAAGCTTGTAGTTGAGTAAGAAAAAAAAATGCTTTCACTTGCTTGCAATTGCCCCAAAACTGTGGTTATGTGATTTTATTCATTACAATTACCTCACCAACACAAAAACAGAATCACAGAAAGAGAATTCGATGGGGAACATATACTTCTTCTAGACACCCTGACCCTTCATGTTCATGTTCAATGCTAGGTCCCAATTCACTCATCCCTTGTTCAGTGAAGATTCTCTCCTCAGTCAGCCAGGCTCCTTTGAGTTGTCTCTCAGAACTGATCTTGGACTTTTGTGTCTATCTTTGCAGACTTTGGAGTTAGCAAGAACATTATCTAAGTCAATTTTTGTTGTTGCTGTTGTTGGAAGGGAAATATTTTATTTTCTGCCCATGCTGTGGAAGAACATTATGTTCCCCCAGGTTAATTTCCTCCCTCAAGGAAAAAAGAATAGTGGTTTTCTGGGTTTCAGAACTAACCTGTGCCTATATGACTCAGCAAAGACAAGACACAAAGATTAGTGACTGGTCCAACTAAACCAGCTAACACATTGACCATTGCTGGAGGTATGCAAGTGACTAGAAGGCAAGTTGTGGACATGGACTTGGCTTTAGGAACTGAGAGTTGAAAGATTAAAAGGCGATCAAAATGGAAAGGTCACCCCACCTCCAGTATGCAGCGGATTATAGAACTCACATCTTTGGTATTTTGCCCACTTACATTCCAAGAGGACTATAGCCAATGCTGATCACATCGACTAGCTTTCAGCAAGAATCTTGTTAGGTCACATTAGCAAGCAGTCCCTATCCTTCCTGCTTTCTCTTAGTAATTTTTTACCCACTGATTGCCCACTCCATAATCTGTTTCTTAGCTCAACATCCCCACTTGATCTTGTGGTTGGAGCTGAGCCTGATCTCTTTGCACTACTCTCATAGCCATACTTCTCTCCCAGTACTCTTGAATAAAGTCTTCCTTACCATTTTAACAAATGTTTGAATAACTTTCTAATAACAGTTTTCTCTCTCAGCATTCTCCATTGCCCCAGCTCCAACCTCTCCTCTGCAGGACCCTGTTACCTTTGCTTTCTCTCTGGGCTTTCATGTTACTGAGGATCTGTGTGATGGTGATGGATGAGCTATGGAAAGGAGGTGCCTCTAAGTCACACAGCTTTGTGGACAACTTTTCCTGGATCACATAGCTCAAGACTTCACTGTTGTTTAACTACACCAACCATTGAGATGGCTATGCTTCTTGAGGAAATCTTTCCCACCTCTGTTTGTCCACATCCAATCAATTTCTCACACACACACCTATTGGATTCCTCTAAAATTCAAAAATGCCCACTCTTCCCACCAATGAGAATGGATCTCTCTGTTCTTTGACCACTGATATTGTACTATTGTGTCTACAGCTTCTTTGTACGCATTGTCGTACCATGCCATCTGTGTGACACCTTCTTTTGACAACATGGATCGTGTGCTGTTCATTCTATTTTTCCCAGCATCTGTCTGACATTTGACTGGTTCCAAATGCATATTAATTTGATGGAATTTACTTACATATTTTAAAAGCAAGGTAAAATATGAAAAATATTTTGAAACAAAACAGTGTGGGGCTGAAGTATCAAATTGGTCAGTTCTGTGAGGTGTAGCCATTAGACTTGCCTTCTGGAGGGTCTTTCCTCAACTGTAGATGGAGTTAGAAATAGGAGGGAAATCACAGGTGCTATGATGAGGTAGCATGCATGAATGTGATCAATGTACTAGCCAGATCAACAGAGAGTCTCTGGAGCATAGTTACTGATGAAAGTATCAGCCTCCTGCTAGCGGAGGATTAAAAGTTGTTATTCCTCAATGATTCTTAGGATGCTTGAGTGGCAAGGACACAAGTGACTCAGCATCAAAAGAACTGAATGGATCCCAGTGCCTGTGATTTTTACTATTAAATAGTCATTAGTTAAATATCTTTATGTAAAGTAATAAATATCTAGAGCTTGCTTTAAAATTTCATATACAAGCCAGATGTGGTAGCGCACACCTTTAATCCCAGCACTCGGGAGGCAGAGGTAGGAGGATTGCCATGAGTTCGAGGCCACCCTGAGAATACAGAGTGAATTCCAGGTCAGCCTGGGCTAGAGTGAAGACCCTACCTCAAAAAACAAAATAAAATAAAATTATATATATATATGATGTGTATGAATTAAAAGGGCAGGTTATGGCTATTTGCTGTAGTTGGAATGATAGGTATGTGGAGACGTATTGTACAATGCGTCTGATGGTTCTGTTTGAAATTTTCCTTAACAATGCATGAAAATAAAATCAAATGTACCTTGAAAAGCTATGCTATAGAGAATACCAACTGGCAGTATACATTAAGCAGAGGTCTCAGAGAACTGTGAGGGCATCAGCAGCCCCATGGAGCAGAACCTGCTGCATGGAAAACTGAAGGTAGAACAAGGGCAGGAAGAAGGCAACACATGACACTCAGGACAGGACCAAGACACCCCGGTGGAAATTGACTTGCTCAGCCTCAAGCTTCTCATGGAACAGGAGGCACAAATAATGGCAAAGTGTCTGTCCCACTTCCCAGCTTCATTATACAGGGTGAGACACTTGCCTCTGCTGGAACAACAGATGAGTTAGGGGTGAGAGAACAGACCCAGGGAGCCTCAGAGGAGTGATAGTCCCCTCCATTTCTGCACATGTGGCTGTGGAGGTAACAAGAGCAAAGAGTAAGCAAGAAAAGGAGGCACTCCATGGGCAAGGAAGATCAAACTAGCCAGAGCATGCTGCCTGTGCACCGGGTAGCTTGTGTGGAGAATGGAGGAAGGAGAAACCACAAGGACCAGCACATGTGGGGGACTCAGGGAGCACAAAGAGGACAGGTGGAGATCAGAAAAAGCCCCATCTGCTCCTGAGCCTTCAGACCCTGGAAGCTGGCATGAGCAACCCTCACTAAAGAGGAAACCATGGGTTTTGGTATTTGCTGACAGGCTGAAGAGTGGGAAAACGAAGATGGGGAATTGAGCCCATTTGGTTTCAATTTTCCTTTCTCTCCTTAATGTCCTGTCACCTCAGCTCCCGGAGAAATGTTCTTTCCCCATACACTTGACAGGGTAAGGAAACAGACCTTGGTAGAGTGTGGAATAAAATAAGCCAGAGAGTAAAATCTGAGTCAACATGTTCACGGACCATATTAAACAATCAGTAAAGGACTGAAATTAACTACTAGGATTAAGAAAGAACAGCGCCAGACTTGAAAAGCCAAAAGATGGGGAAGAATTCCTCCCCTGCAGAGGCTGTTTCCAGATTCGAGGCTGGGTTGGAGTTGCTGAGACAATGACACAGGGCTGAGGACATGGTAAACCCATGAGGCGGTGTCTAGAGGACGAGAACAGCACTCTTCCTCATCCTGCGTTGGCCTCCACCTGTCAGGACTCTGGCACTAAGATTCCGCCAATCATCTCCAGTCCCTGAGAGCTCCTTCCTTGGCACATATAACTCCTGGTGAGAGAAACAGATGACTTAGTATAAATGGCAATTTGAGCAATCTTAACCATTTCCTGTTGTGTGTTATTTGTAGGGAAACTGAAGGCCAGTGAGAAGAAATGATGTGCTATAGTCAGAAACTGATAAATTAGAATTTGAGTGTCTAAACTCCTTGTTTTCATAAACAGAGATGGTTACAGGATTGTTGATTTTAGAGACACACAACAACATGGATATCAAGAATCAAGGAATACTAAAGTTCAGGAATATCTAAATTCTGATTGTGTATCCTGTTATCCCAAGTGCTATGAAGGCCTCTGTTCAGATGAGTCTTGCTGGAACAAATGGGATAAAATATTAGGAAAAGGGGCCTGGAGAGATGGCTTAGCAGTTAAGGCATTTGCCTGCAAAGCAAAGGATCCCAGTTTAATTCCCCAGGACCACATAAGACAGATGCACAAGGGCGCGCATGCATCTGGAGCTCATATGCAGTGGCTGGAGGCCCTGGCCCACCCATTTTTCTCTCTCTCTCTCTCTCTCTCTCTCTCTATCTTTCTCTCTCTCTCAAATAAATAAAATATATGAAAAAATAGGAAAAGGGAGAGAGGGTGACAAGAGGCAGGGAGATTAGGTTTCCAGACATAAAGAATTGTAGTATTGAGATTTTTGAATACTTTCAGCAAGACAGCTCCAGAAAGTAGCTCCCAGAAAGCCTCTTGTCTCATCTTTATTTTGATCTCTGACTTCATGTCCAGCACATTTTATATCTTCAAATCCACTGATAGAGGCTAGAACAGGCATTGCCTTCTGGTCTTTGCACATGTTGTTGACTTCTGGCAGTATATGTTGGAATTATGAGAAATTGACCTTCATTTCTCAGCAAGGGTACCTCTCACCCGCACCCCATATGTCCCTCAGGACCCTGGACCTCTAGCCCTTGGCATTTTTTACACCAAACATAATGATCCATTTAGTCATCTTTCTGACAACTAAACTAGATACAAGGAGTTCAGGAATGTGTCGTACCATCTTTATTTCCCCAGTGCCTGTCCTTTAAAAAGAAGCCTGCTTGCTTAAATCAGTGAGTGAGCCCATGTCAAGCATGAAGGAACATTTATTTCTGCAATGCTCTTGCTAGAGGCATATTCTTTATAACCCTTCATATATAATGCAATGCTCAATTCTTTATAAAGTGCTATCAATAGACAATAATTCCACCAAGATTATGCTGTGTAATCAAACAGTATTTTTAAGCGATGAGTAAACAGTATCAAACTGCTATGTGGACTAGAGTCATGGTTCAGCAATTAAAGGCACTTGCTTGCAAAGCCTGTCAGTCTGGCTTTGATCCCCAGGAACCATCTAAAGCCAGATGCACAAAGTGTCACATGTGTTTGGAGTTAGTTTGCAGTGGCAAGAGGACCTGGCATGCCCATTCTTTTCTCTCCCTGTTTCTCCTCTCTGGTTGCAAACAAGTAAATAAAATATTTTTAAAACTACTATGGATGGGCAGGAAGAATTTCTCAGTGGATAAGGCACTTGCTGGCAAAGTCTAATGACCCTGGTTCAATGGCCCAGTACCCATGAAAGCCAGATGCACATAGTAGCACACGCATCTGGAGTCTGTTTGCAGCAGCTAGAGGCTGTAGCATGCCTATACCTTTTGTTTGTCTCTCTTCCATCTCTCTCCTTCTTGCAAGTAAATACAAAAAAATTTAGGGATGGTGTTATGGTTTAGCAGGCAAGGCATTTGCCTTTGATCTACGTTCAGTTCCCCAGTACCCACATAAAGTCATGTGCACAAGGTGGCGCATGTGTCTGGAATTCATTTGCACTAGCTAGAGGCCCTGGTGTGCCCATTCTCTCTCTCTCTCTCATCTGCCACGTCCTTTCTCTCTTAAATAAATAAAACTAAAGGATTTCAAAACTTAAAAAAAATATAAATCTACAATGGATCATTGTGTTTATGTATAGTGGCACTTTTTAAAAGTAAACATATCAACTATAAGTTCATTAGAAGATTCTACAAGACCATGCTGAGACTCTTCATTTTACTCTCTCCTTCACACATCCTCCCATTACAACAGTATTCTATTTTCTTCCCTTGATCTCTATCTATCTGTCTGTCAATCTATTATCTATCTATCTATCTATCTATCTATCTATCTATCTATCTATCATCTATCTCCCTTACTCTTCCTCCCCATTTGTTCTCCCTTTAGTCTCTTTCCTTTAGTCTCTCCTCTTCCCATCTAGTCTCCACTTTCCCCCTCATCCAATCTGGAAGACAAAATGGTGAAGTGGCCATTGACACAGGAAGGAGTTGTACCCTGAGTAATTCTGGTTTCAAGAGGGCATCTGGATCCTGAACTACATCCTCAGAGACTGTCACCAGGGCTGTTTGCTGGCTCTTAATGATAAGAAATTTCATAATTATTCTGTGATTATATCCTCAATACTCAGGAAGAAATGGACCAATCAGGAAGGAAATGTCCATAGCCCAGTGAAGGTATGAAGCTGCTGTATGGCTCATAGTCATATCTTCCAGCAATTTTTGAAAAACTTTATATAAGTCAGATACTTATAAAGGTATTTCAGACGCTGCTAACCAGGCATATCACTATCATTTTCCTAGTATGCTATAAATATCTTTGTAAGTAGGGAGTCTACACTAGTAAACTTACACAAAATCTGGCTCACAGTAAACTATAGTTAAAACATAGAATGAATGAGTGGATGGGTGGATGGATGGATGGATGGATGGACCCTGGAGAATTAACATGAATCACAAATAATAAAAAATGATTCAAGTGCAACCTAAATATATAACCTGGTACTCAAAGCTTTGTATGATGGTCAGTGGTCCATACGACTAGGCTCAGAAACTACCCTGCACATATTTTTTATGAGAAAAAGATTGGGTTTGATTATCTTCACCTAAGTCAAATAAGACAAAAAATTAAATAGTGAGAAAACACAGCTAAAGAGAATCTTGTGCTATCATATTCTAAATTACATATTCACATTCTATATTACAGGTTTCTCATTGCAGGACTTGGGAGATTTTAATCCTCTGCTCTGGCAAGCTGTGATAGAGTGGCCACACTCGGTTGCTTCTGGTGCATTTGCAGGGCAGCTGTATACAACACAATGCCCATGTACTTGTACTGTCATGGTCCCACTGCAGGAAGCACTGAAGTTTATTTCAGAAAAGAGAAAACCCTCAGGCAGGTGTGGACTGGCTGCTTTTCCTGAACTGTGCAGGCAGGCAAACAACTGTGTGTCATTTTCTGCCTCCCTGGGCCATCCACACTGAGTTCTGAGGCCAAAGTCACAGATTCAGTGTGAATGTAGGATGCTCCCTTCGGCTGTCTGGAAGATGAGAACATCCTTGTCGGGCACTGATTGCCCAAGAAAGAGGAAGGGCACTGCTTCAGGAAGTTGCTAGAAGAGAGGGGGGCAGGTAGCTGGGCCAGACATTTCAAGGTCCATGAGAATCATGGGCAGCTTTGGAGCCAGGAGATCCTGCCTGGAGTGCCTCCTTTCTTACTGACTTGAATGGCAGGGTACCAATTACAGATTCTTTTCAAACCTCCTTAGACCACACTGTGTCTCTGTAGGCACCTACATCTTATTTGATGACAATGACATTGATGTATAATAGTTTCCTCCTCCACAAAGGATTACGATTTTATAACTGTGATATAGTTGAGAGTTTTACTGCAAAATTTAACACTTTACACTAGGAAAGAAACATTCCCCTTTATATGTAGGGTTTTTTACTTGTTTTCTAGCATTTTATACATACATAGTCCACCTTGATAAGCATTAGGGAGAAGGTTTTCAGGGATTTGACTAAGCACTCCTTTCATCCTCTCTAGAGCTAGGAAACAGAAACCAAATCAGTAGCTAAAAGACACAGTATAGTTCACATGCCATGATCCTCCCCACAGATCCCAGAAAGGATAATGAACACACCAAAGATGGCAAAGCTAGAAGTCTGAGGTCAGAGTGCAGGGCATTCCTAATCACTTCTCTCTCTTCTTGTTGTGTGTGTGGGGGGGTATGCATGTTCAGATATGTGCAGGTGCATACACATGTGAAAGTCACACTGGGTGTCTTCTTCAATTACTCTCTACCTTCTTCTTTGAGATGGGATCTTCCTTATTGATCTGGAAACTCATTTATTTGGCTAAGCTAGCCAGCCAGAACCCCAGATAGTCCCTGTCTCTGCCTCCCCAGCTCCAGGAAATGTTGGGAAATTTATGTGGGTGCTAGAGATCCAAATTCATGTCCTCATGTTACTGGTGCTTTTCTGTGTGTGTTTACAGGTTCTTGTCATCTTCCTCAAGAATTGAAGAAAGACATACTTAAGCAGTTAAGCAGCAAGTCTAGAAGGCTTAACAATAGAATTTTACCTTCTCACTTCTCTGGAGACTGGAAGGTCAAGGCCAAGGTTGTCAGCTGAGTTGAATTCCTTGGGAAACCTCTCTCCTTGGATTATAAATTCTTTTTTTTTTTTTTTTTTTTTTTTTTTTTTTTTTGAGAGAGAGACAGAGAGAGAGGGAGAGGAAGACAGATAGAGATGGGCACCAGCAGCCTCTCAGCTGCTTTGAACGAAATCCAGATGCGTGTGCCCCCTTGTGGTCAAGTGCGGCATTGCACCTTTGCATCACTGCATCTGGCTAAACATGGGACCTGGAGATTGGAACTGGCATTCTTAGGCTTAGGAGGCAGGTGCCTTAACCACTAAGCCATCTCTCCAGCCCTGGATTGTAAATTCTTAACATGTCTTCACACACATGACTCTACCAATTTTTCAACGTATAAGAATACCATTTTCTATTGAAGTTGCCCCCCCGCCCAGTAATGATCTTATACAAACCTAAATACTGGTTTAAAGTCCCTATCTTGATATACAGTCATACAAACATATTCTGAGATACTTGGTGCCCAGGACTTCAATACAGTTTGAGGATGGGCATATATGAGACAATAATATGGTCTGAAACCAATGACAACATGGCTGCATTTTCTCTTGGAGGCTCTAGGACAGAGTCCCTCTTTGCCTTCTCTGCTGTAGTGGCTACAGCATTGCACAACTAGTGACCTCACTTTCCACCTTTAAAGCACATCACTTTAACCTCTTCATTTATTGTCTTTTATTGTCTATTATCTCTTTTCCTCACCCTCCTACCTCCCTCTTCGAAGAGCCCCTGTGATCTTATTCGGTCTACCCAAAGCATTCAGGACAATCTCATATCCATATCCTTAAGGTATTTTGCAAAGTCCTTTTTGCTATATAAAGGAACATTGTCACATGGAGAGGGATACAGTTCAACCCATGGTAAATCATTTTATACTTCTTTTGTTGGTACATCTGTAAAATATCAAACAGCAGCTGGCCCTGGGCTAAGGCAGGAAGCTTATAAGTGCTAGATAACATGTTTAGTGTCAAGCAGGAATATTAGGACAATCACAGATGTAAGGCACAACCAGTCACACATTGATATTGCTCATTCCTGTATCTCCCAACTCCCAGATGAGATAAGAAACACATTATGTATTTAGTAAATTGAATGCATGTGTTCTTGTTTATTTATTTATTCTTTGAACACTCAAACCAATGTAATGAATAAGACTATAGGAATTTCATAAAAGCTTGTTTCTTTGTTAGCCAAAGACTACTCTGTTCATTGTAAACAGGAGGCACTCTCATCAGTGGAGCGCAGGGTTCCAGTGAGCACAACATTTCTGAACACAGCAAAGGGTCATGTAAGAAAGAAACTCAGCAACATGGCTGCTGGAAAGCCACACTGTGGATCAGTTTCCGTGCACTAGACACAGACCATTTTATTTAAGCTACCATATGAGATGCACTTAATCTTATTCTTTTTCTTTGCTTTTTATTGTTTTGAGAAGTATTTGATCATATTTTATAAGCTTGTCTGTGTTTTTCTAGTATCACATAACAAATTGCTACAAAAACTCCATCGTTGCTCCATGATATTGCATGATTCCATGAGTCAAGTATCTTGACAGAGCATGTCTGACTGAGCCTGCCCCAGGTGAGGTGAGGTAGATTGGACTCACAGGACAACAGTCATTTGTCAACTGTTCTGGGTCCATACTCATTTCATTCTCCCTTCTGGGACTGCAGCTAGGCAATGTGGACTCTCTCCATGTCCATGTAGTCCTTGAGGCTTTCTAATGTCCCTCCAGCAAGTTAGATAGATTTCTTACCTTATGATTCAGGCCTCTGATAGGCAGTGCATGCCCACAACCTAGGAAGGGATGTTGCAAGCCTGTCAAGTCAGTGTCTGGAAACTGATTGGGCAGCCACTCTGTTCTTTGGGCAGATTAGTCACCAAGGCTCTCCAAATTCAAGAGGTGGAGCCAGAGACCTACCTTCTGGTGTGCAGCTCCTTATCCCCTGCTACAAATGCTAATTCCTCCATGCTCCTTGTGGACCCTTTCCACAAGGGATTAGAAGCAAATTGTCCAGAAAGAAAATAATACTGTCACAGACAAAGCTGTGACATATTTTGATCATCACCTCTGGCAGGCACACAAGCTGAAAAGACCCAAAACTTCACTGGCAGCAACAGTAAAGAAAAACATCATATGGGATCATAGGTATTCAATTATAGCCTGCAATTGAAGTACACAGGATCAGCAAGCCAAAAGAAAGAACAGCCTCTTGGGGCATCAATGGTCATAGCCCAGGGTGATAAAGAGACCTCGTCCATTTGTTCACTTATTCAACCTAACATTTGCTAAGTGTCTCATGTCAACAAAGTCCTGCACTTGCCTCAGTGATGTAATGATATTTTCCTTCCAAAGTTCAGTATCTCCTGAGAAAGAAAGACATGGCAGTAGTTAAATTCAACAGATACGATAATATTAGGAATTTTATTTTCAGTGATGACCTTGAGTTACCAAAATTAGGTCATACCAATCCAAATCCAAATCATTTGAGATGTTCACCTAAATAAATGTAAAGACAAATTTATATTTATTTAACTCTCCTTACAATTACTACTTAAAATATATCCATCCATCCATCCAATGGGACCTAATTACTGAATTTTCCTAATGTTCTAGAAAACTCAGAAGTTGGCAAATGTTCATTTGCAATGGATATTATAGATCATTTCCCAGTGGTTCTTCCTGACTCACCCATTATCCAATATTGACTGAGGGCTATGATGTCGCTGACACAGACCTGGAGGTGACAAAGCCCCATTCCTGGAGAACTTTCCATCCTATTTGTTGAGGAACACAAGCCACTCTCATCCTTCCTTATGTTTCTGTGTCATGTCATTCAGCATGAACCCCTTGTGTGCCAGGTTCTTTCCTAGGCAACAACAAGATAAACTAAGTTTGTTCTTTAACATAACGTTCATGTCCAAGGGTCACTGAGACTAAAGAAGTAAGAGCATATATAGTACAATCTCAGAGAACTGTAAGTGATATGGAGAAAAAAAAAAGGCCCAGGAAGAGATCAAAGCCACTAGGTTATATGAAAGGTGAAGTGAAAGGTTCATGCATATATGTAAGCAATCAGCTCCCTGAGAACCAGTCCAGAACTTTATTTGGGGTATCATAGACCGGCCAAGAGAAAGTCAATAAACACCAACCATGTCCTATGCGATACTAGTCTTCATTAGCTATTATATAAACACAGTTCTGTTAAATTCCATTAATAGTTAAATTCCAAAGGTGGTTTGCTTTCATGTCTGAGAAATAATGTAACTTTCTCAATGCCACACAGCTAGCAAGTGACAGCCTATACTCACTTGAATCTGGGACTTTTGACTAGCAAGTTTGCCTTGTTGCTGTTTTCACTTTAGCAACAGCAAAAACTGGTGTTTATCAGTGCTCGTCACTTGGCAGTACTCCAGTTCTTTGAGAATTAGCAACCCATGACTAGCTACTTAGCTATTGCTGTGGAACACTCCTCCAAATGAAGAAGCCCAAACCAAGATTGTATACTTCATCTGATGATGGTCAGCAGACTATTCTTATGGTCTTATGCCAGCTCAAGGGACCATGCCAGCACAAACACACTTGAGGCACCCCCCCACAAGACTCTGGGCCTCCACTCATTAGCTAGCTGTATTATTCCTCTAATTTCATGATGGTCTCAGAGCCACAGCTAAAGCAAGAGAGAGAAGCCTCAATGAGCAAACACTGCTGAGTCTATTGTCCTATAAGCCAGGACAAGTCTCAAGACCAAATCCAGGGTCAATGTGAGTGAAACAATACAAAATATGGAATGCCTGTGGTCATTTTCCTTATAATCTGACATGCTACCCTCAGTGAGCTGTTTTCTGTTCATTAGCTCTGTCAACTTCAAATTAGAATATTGTAACAAGGTTCACTCTGGACTAAACAGGAAGAAAAACTGACTTTTATCTATAGTTTCCAGTTGAACAGGAAAGATAAGTATACAAAACAGTGGACAATGAAATATTACATAGGAAGGTGCTGTTTTAATTTATTTGGACTGCTGTAATAGAATGCTGTTGAATTTGTTTCCTGCAGTTCTAGAGATTCTGAAGTCCAAGATCAAGGTACTGACATGTTTGATGTCTGGTCCATATGTAACAACTTCAAACCCAGGATGATGGCATTGTGAAATGCTATGAACTTTTAAGAAGTAACACCTTAAAAGAGGTCTTAAGTTCATTGAAGATGTACCTTCAAAAGACTTGTGAACCCAGTCTGTTGTCTTTCCCTTCCCTTCTTTCTCCCTCCCTCCCTTCTTTCTTTTTCTTTTTTGTTAATATTTTTATTTATTTATTTATTTATTTATTTGCGAGAGGGAAAGAGGCTGAGAGAGAGAGAGAGAGAGAATGGGTGCGCTAGGGCATCCAGATACTGCAAACAAACTCCAGATGCATGTGCCACCTTGTGCATCTGGCTTATGTGGGTCCTGGGGAATTGAACCAAGGTCCTTTGGCTTTGCAGGCAAGTGCCTTAATTGCTAAGCCATCTCTCCAGGCCATCCCTCCCCTCTTTCTTTCCTCTCTGCCCCCATCAGGTACAGAGATGATGTAAGCAGTTGCTAAGACAATGATTCTCCTATAATATGCTGCCCAAGCCAGAGGCCCAAGCCAATGAGTAGGCCAAACTTGGCCTTGAATCTCCAGGATCCTGAATCAAAATAAACCTCTTGGTGTTAGTTACTTTCCTCATTGCTGGGACCAAATACCTGACCAGAAGAAAGTTAAAAGTAGGAAGGGTTTCCTTTGGCTTCCAGTTTGAGGAGATACAGTCTGTCGTGGCAGGGAAGTTATGGCAGTAGGAGCAGGGAGCAGCATATTCGAGCCATACTCAGGAAGCACAAAACAATGAATGCTGGTGGTTAGCTTGCCTTCTCCTTTTTATTCACCCCAGAACCCCAACCCATGGAATGGAGTTACCCACATGTAGAATGGGTCTTCCTGCATCAATTAACCTAAGCTGGAAACTCAGTGACAGATACCCAGAAATTTGTCTCCTAACTGATTCTATCAACCATCCCAATCTCCTGTGTTAGGAATTTTATATTAGAGTGAACAGAAAGCCACCTAATATATCTGATAAAGGCCCACTTCCTGGCTCATAGATGACAAGCTCCTGCTATGTTTCACAAGGTAGAAGTGGTGGGGGAGATTCTATAGGAATGCAAATCCCATCACTACTCTGCCTTCATGACCTAATCACTTCCCAGAAGGCCCCCACATCTCCTAGACTGCCTCCTTGGGGGGTTAAGATTTAAGTGGATAAATAGGTAGAGCACAGACATGCAAAGAGTAAATATGGGGAAATTATACCAGAGACCTGAAGGTGAGTGTGGGAAGATCTTCATGAAGGAGGTGGATTTTGTCTGTACCTTGAAGACTAGTTTTGCTGAACACACTCAGATGTCCAACAAAGGATCTGGTGTTAGTATCCAACCAGCAAGTCCTTCTCTAATAGCGAGGGCCAAGATCGTCTTTCCTCAGAGATTCAGGGACTTCACAGACCAATGCTATCCTGTTTTCTACTCTACACTTTTCTGGAGGCTTTTTCTTTGCAGAAATTGCTAAATCACACATGTCATTTTCCAGCTCCATTATCATTTAACCTGGGTTGTTTTCCAACGAATAAGTTACTGTGAATGTGGTTGAAGGAAATCTATGGTCCTTGGGATCCCAACTCTTACTCTGATGCAAGATCATCTCAGGAAAAGGAAACTCCACAGAAAGTGATACAGAAGAGTGCTGATTCCATGAAGGAAGAGGTAGGAACTTACAGCAAGGAGATAGATGTGAAATGCTAAAATTGAGAGAAGCAGGAGTCGGCACTGACACCAAGATACTTCACCTGGCAGTAGTGGGCTACAGGTAGTGCCTTTAGCAAGATGGGAAAGTGAGGCAGTGAACATGGCTTAAGAGTGTCTTTGTGCACCTCACAGGATGCACTATCTAACATGCATTGACATTTAGATACAACCCACTAGAAAAGCTGGAAGCTGGAAGATGAATCAGCATCCAGGACATAGTTGGTGAAACTATGTCAGTATGACATCACCAGGAGAAAAGAACTCACCAAAAAGAGAACATAGAGAATATAGGACCATTTAAGTAACAGGAGAAAGGGAAAAGGAGAAAAAGAGCACTGTGTACAGTAGTCAATGGCATCACCACCCACATGTCTGCCCCAAGCCAGCAGCCATGATTAAAAGTCAAAGTCCTTGGGGAGGAGAGATCATGAAATTACAGATGATCTGTGTTCCCGCTATAGCATGTTTCCCTGTACTCTGTTTTAGAAGTGTTTCCTCTTCTTCTTGAGAGTGGCAGCATGGTACAATTATTAGGAACACTGAACTGGCACACAAATTCAAATACTAGCTATACTTAACGCATGATTCAGGAAGGCAATGATCTCTCTGGAATTTCTTGGGTGAAAAGTGAGATACTTCCAACACTGAGTGGTGACTTCAGGTGTTGCAAATATTGCAAATATTAATATAAGTCCTGAGATCTACACCTGATAAAAAGCACTACTGAGGGACTGTCAAGCATTTTTATAATCAGACATATATACTCAAGTGGAAAGAAGGTGATTGAACGTTGGCACTGAGTAACAGTTTTGGTCAAAACGAAACCTGTCAGGATATCCAGTCAGAATATTTAACATCAAAGATGCTGGAACTCATGGCAGTGAAGGCTGAGTCGGGGCCACATGGTGGGAGAGGACCCAGATAGTACAATACTTGAAGGATCCTTACATGAAGATCTGCTTTCAGAAAAGTAGGACTATTTTCAAACTCAGTCCCCATTCTCAGAAGTATTATAGTTCTCTTCTTGTTATCTCTCTTCTGGGCCTACAGCTTTGGAAACCACATGGCCCCTCTCAGGAACTGTGCCTAATAGCCTTGTCTATCTGAGGGAGCCAAGACTGGCCTTCCAGATATACAGACAGTGACACTGACTTACATGCAGTTCTTAAGGTTCCCACAGTCCCATTCATGATTCTTTGTCCTCTGGTGAGGACATACCTATGGTATGTACAGCTGATGCTAAAACTTGGCTTTGAGATGTCAGTCAACAGCACATGCTTTCACAAGGTCACTTAGATCAGACACTGGAATCAGTTATGTATCTCATAGTCTGTCAGGTTACAGAATCTCCACTCGTCAATTTCCTACTCAGTAAAAGGTAGGGGAAGGGATGATAATGGTCCCAACCGTGAGAGGTTTGCTGTGTAGATTATGAAAGCTGGTTTACATGTGGATGGATTAAGACAGCTGTGTTTTCTTGAATTCAGTTCCTTTATTATCTTATTGATACACCTGGGAAGTGTCACAACTGAAAGATTTTGAAATGGTACACCGGTGTCACAGTAAGTGCAGCAGGTAGAATGACATGGGAAGTGTGAATCCTGTGGGGGCTGAATGCAAGCCTTGCCTGCCACCGGACTCTGTGGTCTTGCAAGATGCAGAAGCTGTGAAGGTCCAGAACAAGGCTTCACTAACGTTCTTTGTTCCATGAAACAAGGCTCCGATTCTAAAATTAAACCAGTACCCCAAGCTGCTATGAGCATTTGAGTGTTGCCTGCAATAAGGAATGGTTTTTCATCTGATCTCATTACCATGGTTACACCTGCAAGATCAAAATTTACATGACTGCTGCTTCTGTAAAAACAGGCCTGTTTTTCTGGAGATTTTTGGCCCCTTGCTGCAAAATGACTAATGGCTGCCCTCCAGAGGATTCTGTTGAGATGGCATGTGGGCTGGCGGCAGGGGTGGTGCCTGCCTAGCCCCAGGATGCACAAAAGCTGGAATAAGACTTGTGATGGTCTCTCAGGGAGGTGGTCATGAGATCTGTCATGGGAGTTATTTAGTGGCACACAGTGGGGGAGACCTTGGGTGGCAAACTCTGGCTATGCATGTGTTCCCTGGGGTTGTTCAAGGACCAAAATGGGCATGGAAGAAATAGGAAGGGTTTGAGCTTTAAAGGCCCAGATCCCACCCCCAGTATTAGCATCACTAAGATACAGAAATAAAAAGCAAGTGAACCAAGGCCAGCATGCCACACTTATTGCTGATTGACTGGGTTGGAGATGTACCAAAAGGTGAGCTGGCTAACGCTTCCCCTGGACACATCAACCTCAACACTGAAGCCTATGGAGACCAGAGACCTTTCCCAGACTGTGCAGAGCCTCCTAAAAGCAGCCTAGATCTTTTCACCCTGCAGATACAAAATCTAAGCTCAGATGAACAGGCCTGGATCATTCTTTCCCACTCTTCATCAACAAGGAAAAGGTGTTCTACCAAGGAGTTTAGTAAGAGGCTGGGAGAAATGTTCTAAATCTTGGGGGCTTATATATTTGTTTTATAGAGGGTCAGATAATAACTATTTTAGGTTTGCAAGTGAAATAGTTCTTCTCTTTCCTCTCTCAATCTCTCTCTCTCTCTCTCTCTCTCTCTGTGTGTGTGTGTGTGTGTGTGTGTGTGTGTGTGTGTGTGTGTGTGCCCTTAGTCCATGGGCCAGACAAAAACAAGCTATGGACAAATCTCACTTCTTTTGGCTCCTTCACCTGAGCAGTGTTTAGATATCAGAGGCCTCACTCACATTCACTGAAACAGAACCTGAACTTTTAACTTGATCCTAGGAAAAGTTTGAGAAGCAGTGATATAGAAATTTATACACAGGAAGTTGGGAACAAATGTTTCTAATTTAAATACATAAATAATAAAAGAACCTGTATGAAACAGCAATGAAAATCCCCTTTGGCAATTTCTATGTGTTTGCCTCTGCCTTTCTGTACCTCCCCATCTCCTTGGACCATGAACTGGGCACCCAAATCTGCCTGCCTTGGAGATTTTAGTGCCTTGGACTGCCATGCACAGAGGGAGAACAACACAGAGATTCTGCACTTGTCACACTAGGCAGGCAGTCCCTCCCACCACTGGCTGTAAAGTTCACAAAGGCTTGGTTTTCTCTATTATAAGACAGAGCTCTAAACCTCTCCCTTCAGTGCCACTGAGAGATTTGGCAATGTGCATCCATGGCCACACGTGTCTGGCCCATAACAGACACTCAGCAAGCAGCAATCATTGAAAGATGATGGTTCTCATTGCAGGGAGAGGCCGGAGAAAGTCTGCAGCATTGCCCTGGGAGCAGGATTTCCCATAGAAGGAGGCTCAAGAGCAACTGAGGCTCTGAACCCCCATCCCTGCTCACCCTGACCAGCTTTTACAAAGCAGGATTCTAAATCCATCTCTGACAGCAGAAATGTCAGGTACACAGCTATTCAAATACCAACACATTTGTGTCACATGGAGGTAGAAGAGCCATGGCAATGACAGTAATGCCTTATATCCATGGAGGATGTATTCCAACACTCCCTGAAATGCCTGAAACTATGAATATTATCAAATATCTGCTATGATTTTTTCTAGTACATTCATACCTATAATTTATAAATCAGGCACAATGGGAGATGAAGAAGAACCTATAGTAATAGCAATCTTAGCAACACATGTAATGATTTATGAAAAAATAGTCTCTCCCTCAAAATAAGTTACAGTATTGTCTCAATCTCCTTTTGGTGAGGATGTGAGGTGGGACAATACTACATGAAATGAAATGAAGCAAGGTGAATGACATAGCCATTGGGCTATAGGCTTAGACAAAAAGAGTTCGTTGAACACAAGCAATCCATATTCTACCACAGGTGATCGAATAACTGAGATGGGTATTACATGGCTAGCAAGTTGGCAGGATATATGGTTTGATAAGTAAACAAAGGGATGCCATGCCCAGAGCAGAATGAAGCAGAACAATGGTTTCATTATGCTATGTGAACAACTTATGATTTAAAATTATAAACTTATGCATTGCTTACTTCTGTAAGTCTTGTTTGATATTTACACATTATGGTTGACTATGAATAGATGAACCCATGGGCAAGATACTACTTACCATTATTAGCAGCACCCTAAAAATACCCAAAAAGCCAGGCGCTTATTCTTGGGTCTGCTCAGTTACATATTGTGAGCGTTCGCCATCTGCTGGCCACAGTTAGAAGCACACTAAAGATGACTTCATACGCCTAAAAAGACGTGAACTAAATGTCTCTCTGCAGCAGTACTTATTAGTGAATGAGAAAAAAAGTTATATACTTGGGCGTTCTAGCATTTTCTTTAAATACACCAGTGTATTGTGAGAGTGCAGACATACAGAAAGCAGAAACTGTGATCCTTTCAATACATGTCTATACAATGCTGAATTTTATACCTATAAGATTCAGTATTGTATACTTTATATATGTTAATAACCATCCATTCAACAAATACATATTAAATGAATTGAGTTCCCATTATGTTTCAGGCACGGTGTGAGGAGGTGAAGGCAGGTTGAGAGAACAATTAGGTAAGATTTGAGTAGGAGAGGAAGTTGGGAACATTAGTGTCTGGACTTGGGGAATTAGGGGAGAAGGACATGCCGTGGCAAAGGCACTGAGGTAGACATGAGCCAGATATGTTTGCAGGGCAGAGAACCCTTCTGTGGCTGGACTGGAGCTAACTACAGAGTGGGAGAGGAAATAAGAGAGGAAGCCCAGAGGGTCCTATTAGGCCTTAAGAACAATGAACTGACATGGAGAGATGAAAAGTAATGGAAATACTTTGAGAAAGGCAATTTGTTAGTTTTTTTTTTTTTTTTTTCTCATTGCTATGAGCAATTGCCTGACCAGAAGCTGATTAGGGAAGGAAAGGGATTATTTTGAGAATTCTAATGTTGGGCAAAAAATGGCAATGGGAGCATGAAGGAGCTGGTCACATTGTAGCCCAATCAGGGGGCAAAGGGCAAACAAAGAGTATGGACTGGGTAGAAAACCTCAGTACCCACCTCAGTGACCCCTTTCCTTCAGCAAGACTTCACCTCTTATAGGTTCCACAACCTACCCAATCAGTGTCACCAGCTGGGTGACAAGTATTCAGATATATAAGCCTATATGGACATTTTGCATTCAAACCACAAGTGGCTTGACTTTGCTGAGAACTGGAGAATATCATGCTGCTAATTTACAACAATATAGGTGAAAGTAGAGTTTAACACATTAAATGAAGTAAGTAGTCACACAAAGACAATGCCACAAAATCGCACTTTTTTAAAAAATTTAAATTCATCAAAAGAGAGAAGTGATCAGTAGCTAGAAGTAGAAGATGTAGAAGCTTAACAGGGAGGAGGAGACCCAAGAGATCTATTGTCAATTGAAGACAATAGTTGATAGCAATATATCATATGCTTGACAACTACTCAGGGGTTTCAATAGTTCTCATAAAATGATATATCAGGTGACGAATATGTTAATTAGCTTGATGTATCCATTTCTGCAATTTATATGTGTTGTTCATAATAAACACATACAATGTTTCCAACCTATCAGGTATTTAATAACAATTAAACTCATAAACACTTAAGAATATGAAAACATAGGCATTTTGTGTCTTATCATCATAAAATCATGCCTTGGAAATAGCAGCTCAAAAGGTCTTCTATGAGACCTTGTATGTGCCTCTGATACAAGATATCTAAGGACCACACTTGGAGAAAAAACAAACAAACAAACAAACAAACATGCATTAGGGTTCAAAAGCAGAAAAGACTTTCCCTCACAATCATGCAATCAAATAGGTGCAGAGAGCAGGGACGGGCCTGTGGCACAGCAGAGGCTGTTTCAAATCCTCCCACTGGTATTCTGGCAAGTGCATGAGGGCAGCTTGCAGAGCCCATTCCTGACACCACACAATGCTATTCAGTGACGGTTCCACATTCATGATTCACAGCTGCTATGAGGTGGTTCCATAACAAAGATGCCAGTTGAAATCATCTAGAACATTCATTCAAACTGCAGGCTGTGTGCCAGAACTTGGTAGGACAACCTCTATCTAGTTGCTATAGTACACTTCATGCTGATAAAGACCAAAGGGGAAAAACAAACAGTGGTTCTGGCTCCAGTGGGCTATCATTGGAGACCTTGAAGCTGCCTGTTTTGATCTTTCCTTCCATTCTCCCTTCCTCTCTTTCTCCCTCTTCCTCGTCTCTTCTCTCCTTTCCATTTTCCTTCCTTCTTTTTTTCCCTCTTTCCTCTTTTCCCTTCACTTCTCCTCCCTATAAGCCAACACTTACTAAGCATCAGCTTGCAGGCAGAGCATATGGAAGAATCTCAGAGCACAATATTAAATCAGCAGCTGTCCAGGTTCTCACTGTATCCTGGGACTGGGCTTGGGGTGAGGATGCAGCAAGGACACAGCTATGTGGGAATGCAGCCCTCAGAACCCCAAAATAAACTGCTCATTTAAAACATTGACCTCAGAGTGGTTTGTTAAAATTAATGTGGTTATAACTGACATAAATTCTGAAAAAAATGTATTGAATTTCTTTGTTCTGTCTCATATAATAAAAAAAAATACCTTTGGGAGACTACTGAAGGAGATGAGCGTCAGGTTCAGTTCTCAAATATTTTTGCAGGTCATGTTTCTGTGTGTCTCAGATTTGACTGTTTGTAGTCTAGAATGTCTCTCATACTCAGACCTCTGCTGTGGCTAACACCCCAAATAACCCACTGCACAGCAAAGATGGGTCATGGTGATTTCATCCTGATAAATGAGTACTTAGCATATGTTTAAGAAGGTAAAATCTGTACATATAAACCCATAGTTCCCTAGAGAAACATATCTGGTATTTCTTTAATATTGAGTATCTGTTTAATCACCACATATCTGTAGCTCTGAGGAATTTTGGCCACTAGCTAGGAGCAAGCTAGGAGTCCAATTCTGTTGTATGACTACATGCCATGAGTGTAACAATGAGTAATTATTCATGCTTGCTTACCTTCTTCCTGAAGTTCTGAAAATTATACTTGAACATCAAAAAGTTATGTAATTAATTATACTCAGCTTCGGTAAAGATGAATAATTGGTTCAAGCCACCAGCAGGACACTGGCAGTGTCAGATACACATTAAAGGTGGCCTCATGGGGCCTAAGTATGACAGCTAGTGAGATCTTTATCTGTTTAGCTAAAGTCAGCCCATTTAAACTTAGTCTCTGAATGAACAGTTAATGTCCAGTTTCCAGTAGGACTCATTGAAAGAATCTGAGTATAATAGAAATGCCTAGAAGTAATATATATTTTTAAACATTGTTAACAAATGAGTGCTGTGTGATTTTAATGCCATCTTTGAGTTTTTATAACAAGCCTTCTATAGAGTTATCTAATTCTTTTAGAAAGTGTAACTTTGCTTGATTTACTCCCCACCAATTTATTTGTTAACCAAGACAGAGGTAGAGAGGTAATAAAATTTGACTTTGATATGTGGTTCTGTTATGATAGAGAATGGGAAAGAAGGATGTGATTGGGGTGTTGGTCCAGGAAAGAAGATCTTATGAAGAACATGTGACTTTAAAACACAAAAAGTGTTTAGAAAGTCAGAGGAGAAAGGTAAGGGAGCTCCCAACAGGAGCACCAAGCTGAGAAATCTCATGTAGACACAAAGGGTCTTCAGGAAAGCATGAGACTTGTCCACTGAATCTGGACATTTTATTCATCATGTTTCCAACCTAACTCTTGTAATTCAATGCTTCTTCCATTAGAATGTGGGTCCTCGTTGTCCCCGGGGGTCATTGGCCACCGATGTCCCAGGTGCAGGAGGAGTTGGGGGGAAGCAGGGTCCTGGAGCGAGTGAGTGCAATGGGCAATGAACCACCCAGGAGGCAGTCTGATGGAGAGTGCACTCTCGTTTATTCAAAAGGGGAGTGGGTTTATAAACACTTGAGAAAGGTTGAGAAGGCACACACAGACTATATGGAAATTGGATACATAGTTTATGGGTTGCTATATAATTGGCTGGTGTTGGAAGGCAGAAGTCATGAGAGAGAAGCTGCAAGGGAAATAGTGGTGGGAAAAGCTACATGACTTCAGCCACATAAGGGTCTCTTGGGCAGCTAGCCACAAGGTCAGGAATTGTGGGGGCAAAGCCTGACTATGGAATGCTCAGATGCTTTTGGGATAGAGGGGAGGGCCCACCAGTTCTGCCCACTCTGGGTGAAGATAGGGCACACTACAACCTTGCCCAAGGGCAGGCAGGGCCAGTCTCCATTGCCGGAATGGGTTTTCTGATGATAAGGCCAGCTGCCACCCCCACAGCCCATGGTCTCCAGCCATGTCCAATAGCCCAGGCCAGCTTCCTCACAGTCCCAGCCTGTGTTTAGCAATGCCCAACATTAGAAGACAAATGTATGTTACAGAGAGGAGTCAGAAGAGCAATAGAGCAGACTCTTGAATCACCCATAGGTATGGAAGAATTAAAGAGGTACTTGTATCCCTGCATTATTGAGTAGAGAGTTTCAATGAAATAGTTGGTCAATTACCTTTTCTTCCCAGTGTCTCCTCAATCTTCCCTGTGGGCTAGATCTTTTGCTGTCTCCTGAATACAAACCCTGGCAAATCAGAGAGTTACTAAACAACAGAAGGTTCTCCTGCCACTCTCATACAGAACAGCCACATCGCATTTGATGATAAACAAGATGAGTGGAAACTTCAAATTCTCATCCAGATTTGTGAAGTCCTCACCAAGACTTTGATGTTTTGATTGGGTGAAGGGCCATGACCAGTAAATACAGACATATACAAACACAACACAACACACACACACACAACCTGTCATGGTTTCAATTGACTGTAAACTTGATGGAATCTATTATCACCTGTCAGGAATTATCTTGATTGGGTTAATTCAATGGGAAAACCCACCTTAACTGTGGATGGCACCATTTCATGGGTCGTGGTCTTGGACTGTATAAAAAGGAGAGATCTGGGCTGGAGAGATGGCTCAGCAGTTAAAGGCACTTGCTTACAAAGTCTAATGGCCTAGGTTTGATTCCTTAGTATGCACATAAAGCCAGATGCACTAAGTGGTGCATGCATCTGGAGTTTGTTTGCATTAGCAAGACATCCTGATGCACCCATTCTCTCTCTCTCTCTCTCTCCTCTCTCTCTCTCTCTCTCTCCTCCTTGATTCTCTTTGCAAATAAAAATAAACAAATAAATAAAAAGGAGAGATCTGGCTGAGCACCTGCATTCATCACTCTCAGCTTCCTCACTGTGGGCTGTATGTGAGCAGTTACCTCGTGTTCCCGCCAACATGCCAGACTGTAACTTTGCACTATAAGCAGAAATAAACCCTCCTTCCCTTAAACTGATTGTTTTAAAGTATTTTGTCCCAGCAATGATAAGGTAACTAATACAATGCCTGCATGTATGTGTTCAGATACATATGTGTGAAGGGCCATGACAGGCATTTGCAGATATAGGGACAGATAAGAATGCATGTTATGACTGTTTTTCTTCTGCAGCTCATCCACCTCTCACAAGCTGCTGTTTCAGGTCTGCTAGCATGGAAGTTATAAAAAAGAGAAAGGAGTCAGGAAAGTTTTTATGAGGCTATGCCCTGACATTGCACCACATGAGCTGGGACTATGTCCCTTCCTCTTTAGTGAAGTGTTTTTGTGCATTTCTCAGTGATTCCAGTTCTTCTTGCTGGTACAAGCAGAGAGGGAAACACTGGAGATATTTCAACAACTCTCTCCAAGTCTCCACAAACCACACTTAATTGTTTTTGTAGATAAGAAGTTTGAGTTTGCTTGCTTGCTTGCTTGTAATGTCAAAATGAACCTCAGTCTCCCAGCATGCCCCACAGAGGAGTACTCTCTGTGCTTTTGGTGAGGAACACTATACCCAGAGTGCTGTGCTCAGCTGAGTACTTCTGTTTTAGCCTTTCATTTACTGTTGACACTTTATTTGCTATAACTTGAGGTCTATACTCTGAGCAATGTATACTTTCCACTATATACATTTACATGCTCTTAGATTTAAATAATCTATAGACAATTTGTCTTTTAATAAAATGAAAATACAAGCTCTATAATTAATAAAAGCTACAGTTTACAAGAGAAAATGTTTTGAATGCAATCATAATTTGTTTTAAAGTTTAAGTACATTTAAAATAGTAAATTTTGGGCTGGAGAGATGGCTTAGTGGTTAAGGTGCCTGCCTCCTAAGCCTAAGAACACTGGTTCTAATCTCCAGAGGTTCCAATCTCCAGGTCCCACATTTAGCCAGATGCAAAGTGACACAAGGGCGCAATGCTGCACTTGACCACAAGGGGGCACACACATATGGATTTCATTCTCAGCAGCTGAGAGGCTGCTGGCATGCCCATTCTCTACCTGTCTTCCTCTCCCTCTCTCTCTGTCTCTCTACAAAAAAAAAGTAAATTTTGTAGAAATAACTGCTAAGAAGTTTTAAAATACTCACTCAACTCCATTAACCATGTAAAAACAAATACACAAAATGTTAGAATTCTAACAAATCATCTATAATGTTCAGGTTATACATTTCATATTAACTAGAAATAAAAGTTTCATCTTATAGATGTCATAATGTAGATAATACATTTTCTCATTTTTTAGAAATTTCTACATATAACTAGAAAATCTAGGTTAGAAAATATCCATAGCCTGAGAGAGATTCTAGATTATAATCAATCTCCCAAGGGACACACTGGTCTATTAGGGGAGAGTCAGTCACCCCAGATTGATTTCATTCTGAAGTGATTGTGTATGACAAGATGGTGGCCTCTCCCACTGGGCCTGAAGGCAGATGGCTGCTCCCCCCCTGCATGACAGAGCTCTGGTGAGGTTCCTGTGGAGTGTCTGAAGGAATGCCCTTGGGTCCTGAGTAACTGCCTGTGTAAAAATCATGAGTAAATTATCATCTGATTCCAACTCACTCCATGCCAACTCTTCTAATAAAAGGAACTTTGACACATGATTTTAAAAATAGGGTTTTGGTAAAATTCCATTTAAAATGATCTCACCAAAACATTGAACAGTTGGGATTACAAAGAGCCTAGTCTGGGAAATAATATCTTATAGATAAAATTATTTATAGCATCCTTTTTAAGAAATAAGAATGTTTTGATGAAATGGTTCTTTTCTAGCAAACTATCCTAAGACTGGGAAAAAAAAATGATCTTTAACTGAGAATTCTTTAAATTCAGTTCTTTAAATTCTTTAAATTCAGCTAAATTCTTTAAATTAGGCAATTATTGATGTTTTCCAACAGAACATCACCACCAATGTGGAATTTTCTAATGGGTCTACTAATGTTCTCTACTCATAGCAAATGCCTTGATATAAAACATAAAGTCCATAAGTGTACTTAGAAACTATTTTAAACAAGCTTTACCCTTTCCAGAAGCATTCCTCTGAATCATGCTTATGCAATATGCTCTCAGCTCAGAAATGGGCATTCTCATTTGCTATACCAAGGGAATAAGCCTTCATTTTGGATAAGAAGTAGAATCAGTTATTTAGTAACCATGGAATAAAAATAAAAGAAAAAGAACAGGAGGAAGAAGTAACAGAAAGTTTAGGAAGGGGAAAAAGAAAGAAGGAATTATCCTTGCTCCAAGGAAACCCTGACAGCCACTTCTATCTTAGAGGCTCATGATCTTTATTAAGCACACAGGATGGCTGGAAGGCAATAAGTGGACAGGCAAATAGAAAGTCACTGGAGTCAGAGCATATACAGCTAAAACTTTGTAAGTTCCTAGAGGTTTGCTCAGATGGAGAAGAAACTACAGGGAGGCATTTGTGGAGGCAGGGTGAACAGTTTGGAGACCAATGCTGATGGAAACTATCCAAGGGAAATTTGATGATGACTGGACCAGAGGGACAAACTTAGGGCAGGAGAAGGGACAGAATTGTGTTATATTTTGAAGGTAGACATATCAGGCCATATCACTTAAAATAAAGAGCTTTTCCAGGGTGCTTCTGAAGACAGGAGCTTCCCTTACAGAGCTTTCCCTCTGTGCCTGGGAGCAGTGGTGGTGGTGGTGTTCTACAGACAGGGGCTTCCCTTACAGACTCTCTGTGTGTGCGCACTTCTAAAGACAGGGGCTTCCCTTAAAGATTCTCTGTGCCAGGGGGTTCTGAAGACAGGAGCTTCCCTTATACTATCAAGGCTGCTTTATTTTTCAGACAAGTAAGCTTTTCCAGCTAACTCAGAGATGGCTTACCATCAAAGTCCCATGAAACACTCTTCCTCCTTCTGCTTGGCTTGACTTATGTATCTCAGTGTGGGATTCCATTGCAAGCACTATTTTGTCCCTAGCACCCATAAATATTGCTTCTTTCTTGAGCTTCATACATTCCTTTTTAAATAATGTTTGAAATAGTAAGAACAGTGATAATAATCAACACTAATGTAGTTGTGTACATTTTGGCCAGGTGTCTTCCAAGCCATCAGTGAGTGAGGAGGTAGGAACTTCATTATCTTTGTCATATAAGGAGAGGACAACGTGCAGAAAGTTAAAGAAGGCTGTTCCTGGGAATCAAGGCTCAAAGCCAATCCCTGAGGCTCAGGATGCAGGTTCTTAACCATCATTCCAGATACTACCCTACATAAACCTGCCTCAGGGCACACATTGTGATGTTGAAAGAGGACTAATCACAAATTGCAGAGGTTTAAAAAGCTCTAATTTGAACCTCATATAAGGGACTGGACAGACAAAACTGTAATGTGAATTTGTTGTCAATCTGTCTCTGAAATATTTTTTTTTCAAATTCCACTTTCATTTTTAGATGCTTACTCCAACAAATAAAAATGTGAAGGTCTCATGGGTGCCCAGGCACTTTTCTAATACAAAAGCTTCCACTGCAGCTGGGCATGGTCACACAGGTCTTTAATCCCAGCACTGGGAAAATAATCTCAAAGTGTTTCAAGTAAGTTTACCATTATGTGATAGGCCATATTCATAGCTGTCCAGGACTACCTACAGTCTGTGGGCCAGGTTGGATAACCCTACAGGTAGCATAGACCTTTGGGAGACTTTAAGATTCAAAATATAGGACTGAGTTAAGAACCTATTCCAATTTTAGTTAACTTCTCTAAGCTTCCTAATGAGATGGTTTAGAATAATACATGTGGTAGGTACCTGACAAATGTTAGTACTTGAAAGAGTATGATCAAAGACAAGGAACCCCTCAGAGAAACTGGAGCATTGAGTGAGAAATGTAGAAAATTGAAAAGGGAGATGTGAGGCCAGATCATGGAGAGCTTTGAAAGAAGCTTGTAACTGCAAGGACAAAGGTTCTCACCTACTCATGTTGGAAAGATCCTTTCAGCAGCCGGATGGAAGACTACATCAGGAACTAAGACAAGGTTGCAGGGCTGTGTCACATTAGGCCATCAGGCTAGAGAAGAGCAAGGAATTTATTAGATACTCACGTGGTAGAATCAGCTGGGTTTAGTATTTGTAACACATACCTGGCACCAAACTCCAAGTCATAAGCAAACCCCTTCAGTATAAGAGGTAGGATCCGGTTGAGAAGCCTGTTGCATCATATCTAAGAGCCAAGGGAATCGCAGAGACATGGGCCAGCAGCAGAGTACTGAACCATGTAGCACTGCAGCATAGCCTTGCCTAGCCTCACTTGCACAGTATAGCTTCACAGGGCCAGAGATGAAAGAGAGCAAAATAAAACACCAAAAGGTCACAAGCTCTTTAGACACATTTGCATATCTTTTGGAATCTCAAACCCACCACCACACCTTAAGACCGGGCCCCAGTGACCTTGCCTCTAGCAAGGTGATTGCAGATACAAACTAGCAGCTCTGAGGCCATCAATACTGAGGCTAATGCTGCATTTAGCAGGTGTTGGCTAAAGGAACAATCAAATAAATCATTCCTTCTCCTTAATTCACAATTCATTCAGTTTATCCCACCCACATCAGCATTACATTCAGTTTCACTGAACCTATCCATCTACAGTCTCCCTATGAAGTAAGCAATGAATGTCACTGGCCGATGGGCAAGGAGCTACTGAGACCCACCTCATTAGAGGAAACCTGATAAAAGACCTACTACTTGATGTGTTGTGGTCCCCCCTAAGGCCAGTCCAGGGCCTTGGTTCAACAATGGCTTTCAAAAAACCATACCAGGCCATACTCCTAAGGTTTTCTCACCAAGGTGGCAGTCTGCACTTAGCATTCTCAAACTCTAGCCAATGACATAAAACTTGGCTTACCACTCCAGACTCCATGAGATGGGACAACCTAAGACAGGCACCATCACCACTTTATTGTTGCAGACAGCTTCATGATGATCCCAGTTATGGAGGAAGGGATATTATTTATTGAAGCTTACAGATCCAGGGGAAGTTTGGGGCCTGGGTTCAACAATGGCTTGGCTTTACAAAAAAAACATACCTCCCAGGGTTGACAATAATAAAAACAAAATTGGGGAGGATATGTATGTATACAATACAGACCTGGTCCTAGCCAGACCACATGGCAGAAGAAACCAGGAATAATCAAATAAATCATTCCTTCTCCTTAATTGGCTTCTGTGAACATGGAACCTATCCATCTATAGTTCTGCACAGGCCTGGCATGACAACAGCTACAGTGCCATGCTGATGTGTTGTGGTCCCCTAAGGCCAGCCCAGGGCCTGGGTTCAACAATGGCTTTCAAAAACCATACCAGGAAGCCTGGCTAGCCAATGACGGGTAAGACTCCATGAGATGACCTGTCCAGAGACAGGCTGTCATTGGTCACAAAAAGGGGGACCACAGACCCATACAATGATTGGCCAGCCAAAGCCCCATTAAAACCCACCTGCACTTCCTCAATAAACACATACAATGATTTGCCAAGCCCCCTTAAAACCCACCTGCTTCCTCAATAAACGCTTTCACCCAACTCCTGGAGTCTGTGTCGTGATTCTGCACTGCTCACCCCCAACTCGGCACAGGCTCTGCCATCCCTCCTGGGCTGGCCTTAGGGGGACCACAACATCTGGCGGTCTGTATTGTGCCATACACTTGATGTTCTTATGAAATTTTTGCACATATTTCCTAATTGTAACAGCAATTCTATTCAGTATATACTATAACTCTCATTTTACCAATAAGAAAAACTGAGGCATAGATAAATTGTATAACTTTTTCAAAGCTACACTGTATCTCCACAGAAGGCTCTGGATCTAGAATCTTTGCCTCTGGCTCTCTAAATGTGAAGTTTACTTCCTAGTGAAGTGAAACCACCCAGACACCATACATGTGCAGACAAGAGGTAAGCCCAAGGATAGAGCTATCAAGTTAACACAGGGCCCAGAGAGGAAACCCTCACTGGTTGGGTGAAGAAATAGACTTTGTGGAGGTGACAAGTAGGTATTAAAGTGTGAGCTGTCAAGCATCTGCCACCTGAGATTCACCTGAGGTGTAAATAAGACTGTGACACTGTCCCTAGTTAAACCCTCTGTTGTAGACCTCAAACCCAACTCCTCCCCCCAGCACTGTTTTAACCTGACTTCCTTCATATTGTCATGTTGTACTTTGCTTTGCCACCTCTTGGGCCTTCTTTGCACCCCAGACCTGGCAATCACATTCCAGAATAAGAGCCTTTACATTTTCTCTTCACCTTTCTCTGAATTCCCTTCTCTCACAGCTATGTTCTCTTCAGAGCAACCCTCCCCAGCTACTCTAGCTAATGGGTCCCAGCTTAAAGTCATTCACTATGTTTCCTATTCACTCTATTGCCCTATTTGTCATCTTCAAAACATAAATTGGCACCTAAAATTTCCTATCTGAAATGCATGCATCTCTTTCTATCTGCCTGTCTATTTTGGTCAGTAGAATATCAGTTCCCCTGAGGACAGGACCATATCTGTATCTGAGAGTTCAGGTCCCACACTCTAAGTCCTGAATGAATAACTGGCTACCAGGTAGCTTCTGAAGAGGGACTTCTGCCTAATCAGGAAAGACTTCACAGTGGCAGCAGAGCTATAGTAGGGACCAAAATGATAGAAATTTAGAATAGAAGAAGGAGATTGGGGTGGAATGGAGAATTACCTTCTTTTCTTCTAAAGAACAACTCAAGAAAAGCATAGGACAACAACATGGGCCTGAGAAGGGAGGAGTTTCAGAAGAGGAGCCCAGAAACCTGTGTGTGTGCCCTGCACCTTCACTTGGTTAGTGTAAGCCTGAGCAACCCCTTTCCCCTCTGTGGACTTCAGTTTGTTCATGTAAAAATCAAAGGGTTGGACCTTATTGGTCTCTCAGCCACTCTTCACCTCTTAGCCTCCACCCTTGCCTGGTCACTGTGTCTAATCATAGACACACATACTCAGCCATGATATCATTGAGCTGAATCTTCAGGGACAGCAGGGTGTCTTTTGAGCCTCACCCTGGGTCCTCAGTCTCAAGATAAAGCTAGTGCTTTAGTGCAGCTGCTTGAGAAAATGAAGAGGAACTCCCGGTGGCCACTATGTGTCGCCACTCACCAAGGTACTGTGCAGACCACTAGAAGGTCGTTTGGATGCCCTTGAAGCTTGATGTTGTGCGAATTCAGTCTTAACATTTTAGTGAAGACGCTGGGGATGCTGATTCCTAGGGGACGAGAAATAATTCACACATAGCTAGAAACAGAGAATAGTAAACAGTGGGAAGGGAGCTGAAGAGAGCAGCCTCCTCATGAGTGTTGTAGAGTCAGACTTAAGAGGTGGGGGGAGCTAAGTGCTCACTCAGGCCCTGGGGCCTGCACTCCCACCCCTGCCCCCTTGACCTGGCATTACTCCATGCAACCTCCTCCCACAGCTGTGAACTCAAGACTGTGAGGATGTTGCAATCTTCATTTTAGAGAGAGAGAGAGAAAAAAAGCACAAGACAGTTGTTCCTCTGACCCAGGAACTTTGGCATGTGCGCTCGGCAGCTGTCTCTACATGAGCAGGAAGCAGGCAGGGGCTAAAGAGATGTGAACTGAGACTCTTTCTCAGTTTCCGAAAAATTCTGCAAAACTCTACTGGGCCTGTCATCTGTGCCAAACCTCACAGAGACAGAACTGGCTCAGCCTTTGGTTGCTACCTCACTGCAGGCAGATACAAGAACACATGGACAGAGGTAAACTGCAGATAAGGGACGGAAGGGAGAGAAAGGCAACTGATCTACCTAGGAGAGAGTGGCTTACTCTAATTATGATGGTAACATGAGCTGCTCAGGAAAGGCTCATGGACAGGTGACACATGAGCCAAATACTGAAGGATGAGACTATGGGGACAGGGTATCATCAGAGCAAAGTCCCTTGACCATCAAGAGAGCACGGGGTTTGAAGTATTTTGTTACAGTTTGGACTTCAATTTTAAGAGAAGGGATGATATGGGCTGGGGAAATAGCTCAGTCCTATGAGTAAAGTGTTTACCCTGCAAACATGAGAACCCAAATTCAAACCAAAGAACCCACATTTTAAAATGTCAGGCATTGAAATGTGCACTTGTAATCCTGATACTGTGGAAATGGAGATAGATGGATCCATGGGGCTCATTGGCCAGTCAGGCTAGCATAATTGGTAAGCTCCAGACCAATAAGAGACCATGTCTCTAAAAAGATGGATTGCATCTGAGAAAAATCACACCTAAGGTTATCCTCTGACATCCACATGCACACACACACACACGCACGCACGCACGCACGCACGAACATATGAAAAGAGAGGGAGAGGGAGAGGGAGAAAATGATAGAAGATAGGCAGGGAAGGACTGGAAATTGAGGCCACAAATAGTGGGAAGAAGCTCCACGTTACGTGAGCAGTAGGTGATTGTCATAGTGTTTCAAGTAGAAGAGAGGCATGACTGGATAACCTAGAAAAAAAGACTCTGGTTGAGGCATGATGCCGAGACTGATGGGAAACTGCCTGGGGTGAGACCAGGCCACAGATCAGAGCATTGCAGAAAGGTGAGAAAGCCTGACTTAGGGCTGTGTCCACAGGGCAAAAAAAGGCCAAGAAGGAAGAGCATGTGTCACATGCCAGCAATGTCAGGCAAGCAAGGCAAAACAAGCCTCTGTCCTTGTTCCAAATCAGTCTTCTGAGAAAGCCACGGGAGAGAAATCCTTGTGATGTAATTTATGTGTAAATCAGCCTGTGTAGAGAGTATTTGACAATCTTGTCATCTGCTCTTTGTTCAGTTATATTTTCTGATTAAGCCATTTGAAAGCCCCAAGTTTAATATAGCTTGAGGTTGTCCAAACCTCAGCTGTACACAGTGTGATTTTCCATTTCTCAGGAGTAACTGGCCCCGGTGAAGCATCAAAACACAGAGAGGAGATGAAGCCAGAAAAATGTGTGATGATGAGGCAGTAAGGGTAAAGGAACCAGTTTCCCCTCACAGTTGTTTTTACTTACTATTTACATCATGTCTGAGTACTGTGGATAGCCTACCTTCCCACCCACACTCACCAGAGGTAGCTCAGATGCAGGGAGTGCAGCCAACTGCTGGACATCTGTTCCCTGAATGCTTTGCAAGGCCACAGCTGCTCCTCTGCAGTGAGTCTTCCACAAAGGAAAAGCAGGGCTCATCCTGCAAAATGGTGCTGCCATGGTCACCTCTCTGCAGCTCCCACACTGGTAACCACATCCTCAAATAGAAAAGGGACCAAGTGCTAAGCCCGCTTGGTTCTTGGCTTTCAGCATGTAGACTAGGGAGATAGCTCAGAGGGTAAAGTGAGTGTCTGCCTTAATAGCAAAGGTGCCTCATTTGATCCCCAATACTCAAGTAAAAAAAAAAAAAAAAAAAAAAAAGCCAAGTGTGAGGCACATACCTTTAATCTAAATATGCCCAGGAAGAAATGCTCTCAGATCACTGGCCAGCCAGTCTAGCCTAATTAATTGAGTTCCAAGCCACTGAGAGATTATGTCTTAAGAAAGGTAGTTGTATCCCTGAAGATAACACTCAAGGTTGTCTTTGGCCTCTATACACACATGCATACCAGTGCACATGAATTTGCACATATACAAACATACATGCACAAACACTTAAAAAAAATCCCAGCAAAGTTCATGGGGCACATACCACCAGAAAAAGTTCCCCCAAAGCTAGGTGACAAGAAAAGGCAAGTATAATCCTTTAAAGTTCAGATTTGGGCACTAGTTTGGGGCCATTGAGACATGCTGACATAGCCTGGGAGCCAAGACTACTTGGTCATAGTCATGAATTTATTGTCACTGGCTATTCAAACTTCAACTTTTTACTTCAATTGTGGTAGGCCCAGGATTTTGGTGCCCATCTATCACCCTAGTAAGACAAATGAGGTTTAACAGAAGAGTCTCTGTATTCCTTCTAGCTGTAGCATTCTGATTTAATCAAGGCTGTTTTGGTTGGCTAATTCAGTGTGATGTTTGGGTTGAGGAAAGAAGATGTAACCCAGAGAGCAACGGCTTCTGTGTTAGTCAGGGTTCTCTAGAGAAACAGTATCTACAGACTGAATTTGTATTGTAGATTTATTAGATCAGTTTATAAGATGCAAACTGGGCAGTCCGACAACAGTTGTCTGAGTGTGGAGGAGCCTGGTAGCTGCTCAGTATATGAGTCTGGATGTCTCAGAAGTCCCAGTCTGGCACTGAAGGCCTGATGAAACTGTTCCAATGTCCACAAAGGTGGAACAGGACAGGTGTATGCACAATGAACAGCAAGGGAAGAGTTCAGTGCTGGAAAACTGATCAATTATTCAGTCAGGCCAGGAAAGAGAAAGCAAAATGAGATGGAAATAAAACCTGAAGGTTCAGAGAGGAAAAATATTGGAATACAGCTGAATTCATATCCCTAGCACTCCCTTCGGCTAGAAACAAGCAGAGGACAAGAAGCCCTGGTGTCACGTATGAAAGTGTTCCTTCCGCACACTCAAGTGAACTCTGAACAGCTGAGCTAAGCCTTTGTCCAGATCCACCAACTCAAGCTGGTTGGAGGACATGTTATTAGTGGTGAGAAGTAGTGCTGGGAAGAGAATCAACCCTCAGTCAGCTCAGGAGGAACCTGAGACCCTCTGAAGAAGGGTGGAGGAGGTTAAACAATGTGGCATGGTGAAGAGATGGATCTAAGTGAGAGAGACCCAGGGAGCTATTTGTTCCTTATTAACATTACTTCAGCTCAATATGGACCACATCTTAGTGTGGGATAGCTAAAGGAAATAAAATAAGAGGCTGGCTCCTACAGCAACCTGAATGAGATACCTGACAGTAATAACATCTTTTTACAATAAAAAACATCATTACAGACACTTTACACATAGCATTTATTTTAACTTTTTAACAACATATGTTGCCCTGATTATTATCCCCTGTCTAATAACAAAGATCCCAAACACTACAATGTAAAATGAATTGCTAAAGTTAACACTGGTCACAGAGTTGCTAAGTCCAGAATTCATACCAAAGACCTTAAGTGAGGGTGTGCTGCTCTTTGTTAAAGGATGACCCAAGACAGCAGGGATGGAGAGGGGCACCAAGAAGAGAAAATGGTACAGTGTTCATAAAGCACACATGCTTGAGCTCAGATCCCCAGGGCCTACGCAACAAGCCAGATGCTTTAGTGGGTGTCTGGAATCCCAGTGCTCCAGGCAAGAAGGGTGACAGAGACAGGAGAATTTCCTAGAAGCTTGCGAGCCACCTAGCCTAACCAACACAATAGTGAATAACTAAACACCAGAGACCCTGCCTCAAATAAGGGAGGAGGTGAGGATCAACCCCTGGAGTGAAGAGAAAGGGAAGTAAGATGGAAATAAAATAAAACCTGAAGGTTCAGAGAGGAAAAATAATGGAATCCACCTGAATTCACACCCCTAGCACTCCCTTCTGCCAGAAACCAGCAGAGGACAAGAATCCCTGGTACCATGTATGAGTGTTCCCTCTACACACTGGAGAGAGCTCTGAGAACTCTGGGGTTATCCTCTGACCTCTACATATGGTATGGTGCTTCTGTCCACATGCAAACACATGAACATACATACACACCAAAAAGGAAAAATAATATAAAAAGAAAAACTAAAATAGACAACCGAAGGTGAATCCTGACAGAAGGAAGTCAGAACAACACAGTCTTCAGATCCTGACAATGAGATGGGAGGCGACATTTTTATAGTATTCCTTTCCTTGAACTTTATTATTTTTTTTTGCCATTCAATATCTGAAATCACTTTTCTTTGGTTTAAACCATTAGTACTCACAAACATGAGCCTGGAACTTTTAAAGCAAATTGTCCCCCAACAAAGAAAGGGTGAGCAAAGCTCCATAGACTTGTTCTCTCCCAGTTCTAAAGAGCAGACATTCAACATTAAGGTGATATCAGGACTGGTTTCTTCTGGACCTTCCCGGTGTTCCTTGGCTTATATTACATTGTTCCAATGTCTGCCTCCATTTTGCAAGGTCTTCTTCCCTTCCCTTATCTCCTAAGGATACTCATCATTGGGTTTAGAGCCCAACTAGTCTAGGAAATTCCACTTGGTGATCTTTTCCATAATTACACTGGCAAAGACCTTTTTTTTTTTTTTGGTTTTTCGAGGTAGGGTCTCACCACATTGGTTCAGGCTGACCTGGAATTAACTTTGTAGTCTCAGGGTGGCCTTGAACTCACAGCGATCCTCTTACCTCTGCCTCCTGAGTGCTGGGATTAAAGGCGTGCACCATCACGCCCAGCCCATACTTTAAATATAAGACCACACCTTCAGGTTTCAATGGACATATTTTTTACAAGCAGAAATAGTGAACCTTTAATGACAAAAAAGCATCTGTATGTTACTCATGTGGTTTTTAATTATAATGAAATGTAAAACAAAACCAATTCAGGTTGCACTTAGGTATTTTTCCTTTACATTTTACAAGCTAAGCATAAGTCCATTTTGCAAGGATTCTGAAAAGATGGTGCTTTGTTGGTGCAATCAGTCCTTCTCAACTTAGAACACAGAACCTCTTGGTGTCTGCATTATCAGTCTTGGAGGTACTTTTGTTTTTGAAAAACTGAAGAATGAAGGAAACAAAGCACATAGTCCTAGATTTCTGATTTGACAAAATTCTTTTTTTTTTCCTGCAAGGAGATGCTCTAGGATTTTTGATGAGCAACAGTAGAAGAAGAAGACATTCTTAAAATAAGGAATTTCAGGGGATGGAGAGATGGCTCAGTGGTTAAAGCACTTGCCTGCAAAGCTTAAGGACCCAGGTTCAAGTCCCCAGGACCCATGTAAAGCCAGATGCACTAAGTGGCACATGCATCTGGAGTTCATTTGCAGTGGCTACAGGTCCTAATGTGCCCATTATCTTTCTCTCTCTTTCTCAAATAAATTAATGTAATATAATAAATATAATATAACATAAAGAATTCCAAAAGATTGGTTGTTTTTACTGTCCTGGAAGAATACATCCATCTTGCTACAGCCAGGCTGCATGATGGCCATGTCCACTCTGATGATCCATCTTCCTCATCCTTGTTTCAAAGCACTAGTACTGTGGGTGATCCCAAAGCAGCTGCATGACCAAAACATCTCACCACAGCATCAATAATGACTTCCCTATAGTTGGATAGATGGAGTCCCCTCAATGGACATGTTTTAAAGAAAACGCCATTCAATCTACAATACCATCCAAGGTCAAGGCCAAGCTCAAGAGTTGAGAAGCAGAAAGCTGCCCTGATTGTGAGATCAGTTCCATTGTTTATAATGACAGATGTGGTTGTTGGAATGTCAAAAGTCCTCCATAGCTTCAGATGTTTGTGGTTGAGCTTCCTACTTAGTCTTCAACTGGAGGAGCCTTTAAGAAGTCTAGTCTCCAGGGAGGAGGCATGTTGCCTCTGGGGGCAGAATTTGAGGTCCAACACAGCACGTTGAAAGCTAGTTCGCTCTTGCTCCTCTCTCTGATGCTGATATATGATGTGAGCCAGTTGCCGTGCTTTTCTCCACCCTGATGAAACTTACCCGTGACAATGTAAGCTTGAAATAAACATTTTCTTCCTATAAGCTGCTCCTAGTCAAACATTCTGCCCCAGCAACAAGAAGATAACTGCTACAGAAGTGTTTCCCAGTTGAAATATCTGGCAGGTAACTACATTTATGAATCCAAAGTCTCATGTGCACAATGAGCGCTCAAGAATCAGACACCTTCATAATGTGTGGAGACAGTGCCTTGGGGAACACAGGAACGTGTCAGGATAAAGAAAAGAGGTGTAGGACAATCAGACATAAAACACAAGCGGTATGGAGACAGAGAGAGAAAAGGAGAGAAAATACAAGAAGAAATGATCCAAGTGACTTCAGACTAACCTACAGAGGGCAGTAGTTAACACAAAGGAACAAAAAAAGGTCCTAGAGGAAAGGAGGGAATGCATAGTAACCAATGAAAAAGTCTGGAGAAGTAGCCAAAGGATCTCTATGACAAACACTGGGACCCTAAATGACAGTTTCAGGTGAGAGCTGGGGGTGAGATGCAGATGGCATGGGCAACATGCCATGGGCTTCCTCACAAGTGGACAAAAGACAGAAGTAATTTGAGCTGAAAAAGAAGATCAAGGAAGGGAAAGGATTCCAAGGCCAGCTTTTGAGAGGGTGAGGGAGTGAGGGAATCAGAGTTTAGAGGGTTTGGGTACGGCACAGGAAGAAGGTTTCTGCCGTAGAGAAGATGGGGCTGGAGTAAGTGCTGTGTTTGGAAATGTGAAGGCAAGAAGTTGAGAAGAATGGGACCTGTCACCACCTGCCTTCTCTGTGGAGTAAAGACAGTGGTTGGTTATTTGCAGGGAGGGAGTGGGAAGTGGTGGGTGGAAACACTGAGAATTGTCAAGAATGTTTTAAATAGCTACCAAGGATAAGAACAGCTGACTGGGGGAATAGAAGCATTGCTTGGAAGTTTTGGAAGACCTTGAATATTTTCAGGTGGCATTCTGCACAGTAGCATGAATCTACCCTGGAGGACCTTGTGAGGTGTAGAGGGAAGAAAAGTCAGGGTCATCTGAGGAAAATGTTGCACATACAGAACATGGAAGAGAAGGACAGATAGGCACAAAGAAGGTGAGAGAGATAGACACTGGAGACCATGCTAAGGAAGAAGAGAGGGGAGAAAGAAGGAAGGGAAAGAGAAACACTTAATGAGAGAAAGTAGAGGGAAGGCAGGCAGAATATCATAATATGCACAGCAGGGAGGAAACCAAGTTTCCTGGTGGGGGGCAGAAGGCTGAGAAATGTATTGGAATTAAAAAATCTGAGAGGTAGCAGACACAAGGAAAGCTAAGTCCACATGTGTGCAGTCTTGCCTGAAGGTCCTTCTGCTTGAGCCTGGGGAGGTCCAGAGCACAAACTGGACCATAGAATTGCCACTATTGGCACTTGCAATGAAGGGTCAGCATTTTTTGACCCTTGGTATCAGTCTGCTGTTGGCCAGGCACTGGTTCCTCAGGGTACAGAGAAGTTGCCAGTACATGCCAGCTCTTATGGATAGCCCTTAGGAGATGCTAACCCCTGTGTGAACCACTGAAATCATGCACCTAAGCCTTGTCACCAGCAATTTCAGAATTCATGTCAGTAAGACACAAACAGCTCTACCACAGATGCAGTCTAGCTCCCATCCTTCATGCCTGGGCTCAGGGAGTCAGCAGGTGCCATAAAAGAAAGCACAGGAGACACTGTGTCAGGATGAGGAAACTTCTAGTACTTCCAGAGATGGACTGTTTGATTGCAAATCTGAGGGAATAGGAGAAATTGTTTCTTACAAATCAGTTCATCTAAAGGGCAAAGAGATAATATCTAGGAGGGAAGACAAATGAAAGGATGTTGGGGCAAGATAAGGGAAGCTCAGAGTGGGTGATATGTGGGAGCATGGACAGGTGACTCTGGGCTTTGGCTGTCTCTAGAAGAGACTGTTGGTATATGTGGTACTGAATTTCCCAAGCCAAAACTGGTAGGAGAAGTGCCTAGAACCTGTGAACACATCAGCTTCACTCTGTAGTGATCAGGCCCTGGAGGGAGGGTCACCCAGGTGAGTATTGTGATCCATCAAAATAAGAGGAAGGATCAGGGCCACTGTCCAGGATTTCTCATTTTTTTACAGATACTCCAGAACCTAAGACTATTCTGGACCCAAACTCAGACTGAAGCCTATAAGCAGGACGCTTAGAGGGATTCACATGTTTTAGGCTCCATTTCCATCTGACTCACTTCCTAGCTCATCTCTGTCCAGTTGAGCTCAGGCAAACTTTGCCTTGCCTGGGCCAGTTTAGGCAGCTGGAGTTTTGTGTTTTCAGCCAGGCAATCCAAAGTGGAAAGAAGTCAATCTAAGAAGCCCATAGTGCACCAAATTACAAAAGTGCCATTGGATATGCCAATCCAGTGAGCATTACACTTCTGGAGCCCAGCCAGGCCTGAGGAGAGGCAGGGAGTGGTATACTGCAGCTGTTGGGAGATCTGCTGTAATATTTCTCTCTCAGCATGTCAACTTGTGTCCAGGACTTATGAGTGAGCAAATTTCTAAATCATGAAACAGATCCAGGATCCTAAGTGCCAAAGTGAAACAAATGAAACTGTTCTTGACCTGGGAGATGGTTTAGTAGGTAAAGTACTTGCCTGGCAAGAAAGGGGGCATGAGTTCATGATCCCAAGGACCCACATAAAATGCTGGGCTCATGGCATGTGCATGTAATCACAGCCCTGAGGTGGTAGAGGCAGGTGGATCCTTGGTTCTCACTGGTTAACCAGTCCAGCCTAAGTGATGAGTGCCAGGACAATGAGAGATCTTGTCTCAAAAGAAGCAGACAATGTTCCTAAAGATAACACCCTAGGTTGCCCTATGGCCTATGCATACACATGAACACATACACACATTGAAAATACAAAACTGCTATTGGCATCAAAACACCTGGTTGCATTAGATTGTTTCATGATGCTTAAAACTTACTTGGTGGCTTTAGATAAATTTTGTGCCCTCTCCAAATACTGTTTCCTCTTCTGTAGGGCTGTTACATTAAACTAGTGGCAACAAAGTTCCTGTTTAACACAGGAAGTGGCAGTGTCAATTGTTCAGGCTGTGTTCTTGCTGAAACCAAAGCAGACAACCCTTGGAGAGCTGGGCATCTTTGTTCCCAGAACTAGAGCTGGAGACAGGGCATCCTGAGTGGCATCAGTAGAAAGAGAATACTGTGCTACTGCTACATCTGAGGCTATGGGCTTGGTCTTCAGTGACTGCAACAAACTTCAGAACCCTGGGTCCCATTCAGCCTGGATTCTAAGCAGAACAGGAGGAGGAGACATCCCTGAAACCATGCACCCCAAGTCTCATCGCTGGATACATGGGAACGGAAATTATTTTTCCTGGAATCTTTCTTTCCTTTGGAAGTGGTCTTTGGATTAGGAAAGGAATCCCTTGAGAGATTTCATGAAAAGACAAACATTTCATTTATTTGCATATCCCATCCCAATTTTGTTGGTTTATTTGAGGTTATCCGATGAAAGAGTAGATGAGTGGATGAGGAAACTACCAGAAGTCACTGTGCAAAAGGAGCAAGCTCTGGTCCAACTTCCAGCCCTAGGCACTGCAGAGAAATGTGAAGAAAATTCCAGGAAGTGTACATTCAGAACCAGTGAGCAAGCAGCAGCAGGACCTTGGTTTGGGATCGGTCTGGCTTTAGTTTGTGTCAAGTTTGGTGGCCATGGGATTCCCTCCCTACTTTCAATTATCATCACATAGGAAGCCTTCTGGCACATCTACACCATAACTTGCCTTGGGATTGCCTAAGACTCAGGGGAAATACCAGGAACTTTTACGTACCTGATCCCAAGGTATTGAAACAACCAGGATTCCAGATCTTATGATTCAGCTAGATGAGAGATGCTTCCAACTAGCTGGGATTCAAGAGTGCATATCAAGGGAGTTGGGAAGATCTAAAAAGGAGGCAAAATTCTCCATCTCACTTCAGATTTGTGATGTGGTATCTTTTCAGAGACCCTTGGAGGGTGTTTCAGTCAGGTTTGCCTTGCTGGCAGAAATCACCCAACCAAGAGCAGCTTGTGGGTGAAAAAAAAAAGGGTTTATTTTGGCTTACAGACTCAAGGAGAAGCTCCATCATGGCAGGAGAAAATACTGGCATGAGCAGAGGGTGGATAACACACCCTGGCCAACATTAGGTAGACAACAGGAACAGAAGAGTGTTCCAAACACTGGCAAGGGGGAACTGGCTATAACACCAATAAGCCCAACTCAAACAATACACTACCTCCAGGAAGCTTTAATTTCCAGTTGCCATCAGCTGGGGAACCTAGCTCTCAGAACACCTAAGTTTATGGGGGACACCTGAATCAAACCACCACATCCCACTCCTGGCCCCCATAAACTGATAATCATACATGATACATGACATAAAATGAATGCATTCAGTCCAACTTTATAAAAAAGTATTTTTATAAATACTATTGATGTTCAAACATTCCCATAATCCAAGGTCTTTTAACTGGGTCATAATACCAAAAAATCCAAAAAAAAAAATCCATAAACACTCACACTAGAAAATATGGCACTGGGCATAGCAAAGAAATATTCAACCAATATAAGATTTAAACAGGGCAAACATCAAACTCTTTAGCTCCAAGTCCAACAACTTTAGTCAGTGATAAATCTCCAAATCCAATAATTCCAACCAACAATCAGTCTGCAATTCCAACTCCGCCCCTCCAGCTAGGGCTACTCACAGACCTGGAAAACTTCATCCAGGGCCAGCAGCTCTCCCCAGCAGTCATTTCGTGGTCCTGGCGTCTCCACCGGGCCCCACTGCAATCCACGGTCCATCCACACAGCTCCTATAGGTCTCCATGCAGGCATCCAGTAGACCTGCCCCACACTGCCCATGGCCATCTCCAAAACACAAGACCATAGTGCAAATTCAGTGACCCTCTCCTGCATTTCTTACTCTACAATACCAGGTAGACTGCCAATTTGTCAATCCAGGGGGGAATAAAGCATACCTTGAAGAACAGGACACTCCTTGAGCATTCAGGCCCCTTCAAAAGACCCTACTGTCTTTCTGTTGTCCCAGTTCAGGTCAGCTGGCCCAATCTCAATGGCCGCAATCTCTCAACCACAGTTGAACAGGCAGCAATCTCACCTAAAGACCTTGTTTTTTTCCAGTACCATATCCCTCTGCTCACACCAGTCCACCCCCCACATAATGCAACCCTGCACAAATTCTCAGGACACAGGCACAACAGCAATTCTCCCACACAAACTGCCTCCAGCCCAATCCGAGCAAAGCTTTCCCTCACCCTCACAAGCCAAACCCACATTCCACAGTTCCCACTGCACCCAGGTCTGAGTTTGACCAGAATAGTCCATCAAGCTTCATCCACAGCACTGCATGGCATCTCCCAGGCCAAGGTTTCAAATCCTTCCACAGTCCTCTTGAAAATCAGCTCCAAAAGGCCAAAGCCACACAGTCAGGCTTCCAGCCCCAATGCCACTATCAGTACCAATATTACTGTGGCAGTCAGGTTCACATTGCTGGCAGAAATCACCCGAGCAGATTTTGGGGAAAAAGGGGTTTATGTTGGCCTACAGACTCCAGGGGAAGCTCCATCATGGCAGGGGGAAACGATGGCATGAGCAGAGGGTAGACATAATTTCCTGGCCAACATTAAGTGGACAACAGGAATGTACCAAACACTGGCAAGAGGAAACTGGCTATAACATCCATAAGCCCGCCTCCAACAATACACTGCCTCCAGGAGGCTTTAATTTCCAGTTGTCATCAGAAGGGGAACTTAGTGCTCAGAACACCTAAGTTTATGGGGGGACACCTGAATCACACCACCACAGACGGTCTTCTCCAAGTCTCAAAATAATGATGGCCACCCATGATTTTGCACCATAAGTTAGATGTCTGAGACAATAGAAAATGTCCACAATTCTGGAGGCCAGAAGTCCAAGTTCAAGATGTCATCAGAGATGGTTTCTCCTAAGACCTCTCTCTTTAGTATTAAGATGACCACTTGTATTTGGTACCCTCAAATGGTGTCCCCTCTTTATTTCTGTGTCTGAATCTCCTTTTCTTAGAAGGATAGCAATCACACTAGGTAAAAGCCCACCCATATGGCATCACTTTTGCATTACTTACCTCTTTAAATGTTATATCTCTAAATATAGTCATGTTCTGAGATATTGGGGGTTTGGTCCTCAACAGAAGAATTTTGAGGAGACATAGTTCATTTGAACACCCCATAGCCAGTGGCCCAGCACAGTGAAGTATAAACAGACAATCCTTAATTCTTTTTCATTAAGTGCTATGAAGGATAGCATTTAGCATCCATGGACATTGCCTCCTCCCATCATCCCTGAATGATGTCTTAAGCAGACTTCACATTTTCTAAGCTCCCTCAATAACTAAAGTATATTTCAGTCTAAAATAAAACCCTCTTACTCTACAGTTGAAAATTCTTTATTTTCTTCCCCGCACCTCTCTGACTTGTCACCCATACACCTGCCCCTCCATGTTGCAGCAACCACTGTGACCTCCATGCTGAGTAGGGCACATGTTATCATAATTCCTCACATCTCAGAGGGTCAAGGTCAAGCTCTTCCAGTGGTTAATAGATGCCCATGACTCTTGGTGATGAGAACAATGGCTTGCTCCTCTGGAAGTGATACTCAACCCACCAAAACTCCAGAGCACTCTGTCCTTGCTACTCCTCTACCTTCTATTAGTCTAGGAACTAAATATTGATTTTCCAATTTCTTGACCTGCTCTGCATGATCACTTGTTTTATTGAGACTATCTTTTGGGGCCTTAGCAGAAACCAATACAAGACATCTCAGTAAACTGAGTAAGAGGATTTATTCCTATAATTTCAGAAACAACAGATGCCTTAAAAAAATCTTAAAATAATTGGAGAGTCTGGGAGAAGAGACTAGCCAAAGGCTTCCCAGGAGGCAACAAAATCCACACAGTTCCATTACCATATGCCAGGTTCTGATGTTCCCAATATGCCCCAATCACATTATACCTAAATCAACCTAGTATCTGGCTCTTCAATATGATTGAGTGTGTTTTGCAAGTGCGTCCAACTCTATATGTTGTCCAAATCTTGTTCTTCTCTATTGTCTTATATCTTAAGAATGCTGCTGTGTAATTGGCTGTGATTGCAAGGGCAAGAAAATGGAAAAATAAATCATTACTGAGATCAAGAAGAAAAGCTTGACAATCCATTTGTGGGTTAAGCATTTTTCAATTTCTCCCTCTCATCTTAGGCTTCTTTCCATCCCTCATTCCCCACCTACCTCCTCCCAACACAAGGATGTTTAAATTCTGGGTGAGGAGCTCCCATCTGCTTATATCTTCTCCTATCACCATGGTTACTGGGCTCAGAGTGGTCTCTGTGGAGAGGAAGGCAAAACAGTAACCAGGGACAACTACAGAGAAAGAGACTAGAAAAGTGAGGATTTTTTTTAAAACCATGTAAGCTGGCACCAGCATGCCCATACTCGTGTATGTACTTTCTCTCTCTCTCCTCTTTTTTCCTCTCTCCCTTTCTCTCTCCCCTTCTCATTTCTCTCTCTTTCTTTTTAAAATGATTTATCAGTAGTTTCAGTAGTTCTCTGTGGTTATATTATTATTATTTTTTGAGGTAAGGTCTTACTTTAGCCCAGGCTGACCTGGAACTCTGTACTTCTAGGCTGGTCTCAAACTCACAGCCATCCTTTTACCTCTTCTTCCCAAGTGCTGAGATCAAAGGAGTGTGCCACCATACTGGGAATGGCTATGCTTTTTTTTAAAAAAAATCCCTTTTTAGGGTATGCTCCATCTGAAATGTTAGGGTAAGTGATATGGGCAATGGGAAGGTGGCAACATTATCTTAGACCATAGCTCCTGGAGAAGAGAAAAGCTGGATATTCCCAGGATCCAGGAAAAGTCAGGGGATAGAGGAGTGAAGAAGGTGGGTGATGTGAGTCCTGAGTTTGATACAAAGGATAGCAGGAAAAGATGACAGTAATTGCAGTCCCTGCTCCTCAACACATTGATTATGCAACCCTAAAGAGTCTCAGTTATATCCCAGCTTCTGAGGCTGTAATGATTGAAATGTTAATGCCCTTCCCCATCCATTTGTGGAAACCTGATCTTAGTGTGACGAGATTTAGAGGTGAGGCTTTGGGGAAATCACTAGGTCATGAGAGGATGTGTCACAGGGTTAGGGCATTTATAAAGGGGCACAGAGCTGCTTCCTGCTCCTTCTACCATGTGAGGACACAAGAAGTCCTCATTCTGCAACCAGGAACAGGAACCTCACCTGAACTGTATCTGCTAGCACTCTGATCTCACATTTCCAGCCTCTACCATTGGAAGAAATAGATTCATACTATCTGTAAGGCTCCCAGTCAATCCATGGTTACTTCAGCATGGCAGTCCTAACATGCCAAATCAATCTCCCGCCATCTTTTAAAGTTTTCTTTTCCAGCCACATGGCATTTCAATTGTGCTCTGGGTTCATAGGCAGAGGAAGAGGAAGATACTGACAGGAAGTGTGAGGGGACACTTCCATTATAGTGTGTGGGAGTGTGAACTTTATAGTCAGAGAGACTAAACTCTTAGCCTCGACTTTGCACTGACTCTCTGAGCACTGACAGAAGTCTATATGGTGCAGTGAAGTGACAGGTCTTTGGATTTCACAAAACATGGCAACCTGGATGCACTCTGGAACTATAGTGAATGTGTCAAAAATACTACTTTTCTGGCCCAGGCTCCATACTATAGAGTCAGAATCCCAGCTTAGCAGCCGAGTTCAACGAGCTGTCAGATTAAAAGCACTGGCAGAGAGGGGCTCCATATGCTTTCCCGCTCTGGGCTGTAACTTCAGGAGCAAATGAGAAGAAATGTGTGAGAGAGGAAATACCCAGGGAGGACCACACACAGGGGTGGTCAGCTGGCAGGAGGTCCAGTACAGGGATTCTTTCTGACTGCTATGGCACCTCCAGAACAGGCACAGCCAGGGCTGAGTGAAGCCCAGAGGCATAGCTCTGTGCTTAGCCAGCACAGACATCACCAGAAGACCGAGGCCATAAACCATCTGGGTGGCCTGAAACAAGTCTCTTTCCACTCACAAGTTCTTCCTCTATAAAACAGGAGAGGTAATACTTTGAAAGGGATAAACCATAAACTTTAGCCTAAATTCAAATAATGGAATAATTTGTGGTGTGCAACTTTGAGCAAGTTACTCAATCTCTTTGAGTTTTAGTTTCTCTCCTGTAAAATGTAAATAATCACAATGTAAAATGTTCATCAGTGTCTGTCATTATGAAATACTGTATAGATGTTAGGATGTATATAATAACATTATAAATTAGAGAGAGAAGACTCGATGCTATCAGAAGCCCTTCTCTGTGACTGATGCTGGCTCCTAAGGATCAGAGCATACATTTGATAGACAATAAGAGGTGGGTGTTGCGAAGGAAGAGAAGAAAGGTGAAGGACACTTGCCTGTTAATGGGAATAGTAAGCAGAGAATGTTCAGAGTGAACAGGTGGAGATCCAAGGGAAATTTAGGGATGGCTTTTGGAGAAAAAGCAGAGAGAGGTAATTAAGGCCCTGGAATATTGGAGTGTACAATTGGGCCAGTCCATGCATGCTAGTGATTCCAGACATTCTTAAGTAGTAAATAATAACTTCAGATTTTAACAGAAATCTAATTGTATGCAATAAACAAACATGAGATTTCATAAGTTTCAACCTGGATGGGGTCTGGAAGCTCAGCTTTTATGGTTTTCCTGCTCTCCTGGCAAAACCCTCAGCAGCTACTAAGGAGAAACACAGTCAATATCCAATCCTGGGAAAAACAAAGACAGACTTGGACTCAGGAACCACTGGTTTGTTGTCGTTGCTAGGAATTTCTGTTTTGTTTTTTGCTGTTAGACTCTGCCTATAATCAATCTGCAGGCTCAATGGTGCCAGCAGGGAGAGTGGAAGCAAAACACATCTTTGAGATCCTGCTGAAGTCATATAAACTATCTTGTATGTGTGCTTTTCTTTCTCTTCAGCATGGAGGATCCTTTCAAGTATTTTCTGTAGAGCTGGTTTTGTCTTCAAATATTCCTTTAGCCTGCTTTCGTTGTGTAATGTCCTTATTTCTCCATCTATTTGAATGGACAGCTTTGCAGGATAAGGTAACCTTGGTTGACAGTTGTTATCTTTCAGAACTTGGAATACATCATTCCAAGCCCTTCTGGCTTTTAAAGTTTGTATCGAGTAATCTGCTGAGATCCTGATGGGCTTGCCTTTGTATGTGACTTGATTTTTCTCTTTAACTGCTTTCAATATATTTTCTTTAGTTTGTATGTTTGGTAGTTTAATTATAATATGGTGAAGAAAGGTTCTTTCCAGGTTTTGTCTGAATAGTCTTTAAATCTGTTATATATATAGAAAGAAATTATATAGAGATAATCTGAATATATATCAAATTATCTCTATATAATTTCTTTTCTTTCTTTCTTTCTTTGTTTCTTTCTTTCTTTCTTTCTTTCTTTCTTTCTTTCTTTTTTTTCTTTCTTTCTTCCAAGCAGGTTTCCATAATGAGCCTCATTTCCAAGGGCAGAGCAGAGCCTACTTTAGTTTACTTACAAGTAAGGAAAACTGTGTATTATAATCATATTTTACTGGCTTATTAAAATTAATTATGCACACCTGCATGTGGACAGATCTGCTATGTACTCTGAGCATTACTTGCTGGGACTGACTATGGTTGGCCATTGCAATGGCTTACTGATAGGTTAATTCCCCATGTCTATACATTTTAGAGCTATAGCTGGATGGGTATTTTTCTTCTCATGGTACACTTTAGGGTATAAGAAGAGCAGCAGAGGCTTCCAATAATCTTAAAGCTAGAGGTCAGAGAGGGTGCCTGTCACCTTTCCACATTTCATGAACATATGTGAGTTACATAGCCAAGATCAAAGTCAGTGGAGCAGACAGTGTTCTGCCCACAGGAAAGACCCAGCTGGAGAATCAGAGAAGATGAATAGTCAAGTCTTATCATGGGTCACAGGTGGGATTGATAAGAGGGCAGAGTGTGCATCAACCACGCTCCTCTATTCTTTCTGTTCCTCATATCCATGTTCTACTTTTCTATGTTGCAAAGGATCTCTGATCATCTGACCATCTCCAAGCTTGTCATTGGCCCTCTGCTAGGTATCTTCTGAGGGAGATGGTCAATTGGTTCAAAACATTGGGGTTTGGGGGCTGGGGCACTGGCCAGAGGGTAAGAACACTCACTGAGCAAGTATGAGGGCCTGAGTTTGATCTTTAGCCAGGTTTGGCCACACCTGCCTGTAACCTCAGTCCTATGGGGTAGGGGAGGACAGGAAAATCACTGTGGCTTACTCACCAGCCAGTTTATCCAATAAACACCAGATCCAAGTTCAGTGAAAAACTATCTCAAGGAAGCAATGCAGAAGAGCAATGAAAAAGGACACCCAACCTTCTCCTCTGACCTCTGCACATGGGCCTGCTGGGCATGTGCATCTGCACATACATGTTCATACATACACCATACCACATGTGACACAAACACACACATGCATGCATGCTTGGGTTTTCCTTGGTGACCAACACACCCAGATTCAAAGTGGTTGCTCGGTCACTATAAACATCTTATTGCATGGATAGCACAGTATTCAGAAAGATCCCCAGGATAGGAGGGTAGGATGATAAGCTCAGGAGTACCTCATGCTATTTTCATATTATCAAGATCTGCTTTTCAATATATAGAGACTCAGGGTGAAATGATAGCTCACCATCCACCAGTCCTATGACTCCAAACACCTTGCCTCACCTTGCAGCACTCCATAGTACCTCTGATTTCTCATCTATAAAATGGAAATAACAGTCATCATTTTGCAGTATGATTATTACTTTTCATACCTGCTACTTGCAATCCTGCCTCAAGAGCTTTCCCCAGCTCCATATATTGTTCTTCCATTTCTTTGCATATTTGTGGCTCCTATCCATTTCAGTCAGCTCTACCAATGTGCCACCTTATCAAAGAGAATGTCCCTCATTCTTTTATATAAAGAAACATGCATGCATTCTACTGTCACACTCAATGTTCTTGCCCTGTTTATAGCCCTTATTGTATTTAAGGACACTCAACCTGTGTGTATGAATTTATTGCTGCCCTTAACTCAGCATTATAGGGACTAAGGTGTTGTTTTAACATTTAATAATCTCTATTACCCACAGTGATGCCTAGGAGCCACTTATTATTTTTTTTTCTTGAATGAATTAGGTTACTGAATGTTTTGAACTAACCTTGTCTGCAGAGTCCTAGCACCAGGCCTGACAAACAGAGAAGAGAACATTCAGTAAATGATAGTTTTGCTGAGTAACCCTCTTCTAGCCTGCTCCTGCTCTCTATCCAGCTCTCTGGTTCTAGGGCCAGAGCACACAGCTGGCCAGTGTACAGTGCTGTCTGTCTATCTAGGAACCTGCCTGAGTACAGACAGGCACATAGTTAAGAATTTTCAAGCCTTCTGCACTCTTTCTCCATCCTTAGCAAACAGTAGAGCCTTGATCTTGAGGGCCCAGAGTGTATTCCATCATCTCAGCTTGTTCCAAGGGCCCCAGACACATTATCACCCAGCTTTGCCATGTGAATCGTAGGCATTCGGCTCATTCCTAAATGCATCCCTCCGTGTAAGGCATAAAAATCAAGCCGGAAACCTGAACTCTCATTAAATATATGCACGATTCTATTCTATTCTATTCTGTTAGAAAAACTTTTTATGCTAAAGTATATCTACATAAATTGTGTGCCTTAAACTAGCTTGCAGGAAAAATAATAATCACAATCAGCATGCATGGTGATAGCTTTGACCATGTTATGAGATTCACACAGCATCTAAAGAAGTGAAGGGATGCCAGTAAAATGACAGATAAGAGCATGCACAGTTCTGTAAAGGAAATTGCAAAATAGCTTAAATTTCAAAAGCCCTACTCCACAAGTAGGTTTTCGATTAGAAGCAATTTACCTAAAACCAAGAGCAATGATTTCACCTTATTAACATGAAGTGGGCTCGGGAATAAATTCATTGAAGATTACCTGCATGCTAGCCTGACAGCCAGCTCCAGAGAGATGCCAATAGACACTGGAAACCAAGAAACTCATAAAAACAGAAATCCAGAGGTGGTAGAGAGCTCACTATTAAAGTATAATAATAGCACACATTTCAAGGTCTAGGAATCATTGTGGAAGAGGTGGCAAAAGGTTGTAAGAGCCACAGATTAGGAAGGAGTATCCTGAGGCATTACCTCACCACAGAGACCTACACCCCACAATGTATTCACTACCCTACAGTGAATATCAATAACCCCACTGAGGAGGGTCCTCATTAGAATGGGGCAAAGGAGAGAGGATATAAGATGAGAATATTACCAACATGTGCTTTGTCCATACAGTTAAGTTTGCAAGTTCATTTAAAATAAAACAAGATTACCTACATGTGTACTTCCATGTTTATTGCAGTTCTATTTGCAATAGTCAAGCTATGGAATCAGCCTAGGTGTCTGTCAACAGATGAATGGCTACAGAAAATGTAGCATATATATGCAATGGCATTCTTACCATAAAAAATGAAATTATGTCATATGAAGGAAAATGGAGATCAACACATTAAGCAAAATAACAGATTCAGAGACAAGCATCATGTTTTCTCTCATTTGTAGTGCCTAAATTATATATAGATATATACAATAATTAAGGGAAAGGTGTTTGGTGTGAATACAGTCAGAGTCAGATGCACTGAATGGAAATGTTTTTATAAAACCCAGCACAAGGAATATGTGCAAAAGAGAAGGAGGAGAAGAAAGATAAGAACAAGAAGACAAGAAGGAGGATGGCAAAGGCAAGGAGCCTGCATTCCTTAGGTTAAGCACTGGCTTGGCTCCTAGAGAGATGCTTAGACAAAGTCCCTGCTCTCAAGGACACACCCTTATAAAGGCAACAGTCAGTTCAGGGAAGCATGCAACATTTAGTAGGTTGGGAATGATGGACATTTCTCTAAGAGGTTGTTCTCTCTCTATTTTCTTTAGAACAGCACCAAATATTGCAACATGTGGTATCAGATGATAAAAAAAAAAAATCATGTGTTTTTTAAAAAAGTTTTATTTTTATTTATTTAGTAAAGACAGAGAGAGGGAGAGAGAGAATAGGCACGTCAGGGCCTCTAGCCACTGCAAACGAACTCCAGATGCATGTGCCACCATGTACATCTGGCTTACATGGGACCTGAAGAATTGAACCTGGGTCCTTAAGCTTCTCAGGCATGTACTTTAACCTTTAAGCCATCTCTCCAGCCCAATCATGTGCTTTTTTCCACAGACATTTCAACAGACCAAACTGTTCAGCCTCTTCTCCTAAAACTTAGAGGCCTTTCAGAGGCATGGAGTATCCATGGAAGGAAGGCTATTAGCCTTGCAAGAGGCACAGATGAAATGGAAATTACCCTCTCTTCTTTAGGGATGAATGTGTATACAACCACACTCCCACTTTCTTATCCCTGCATGGTTAAATTTAAATGTGTCTTTGTACTCCCAGAACATATCATGGTATTTGCTGTCATCTAAATCCTGAATGCTTCCAAGGGCCCAATTTGTTGAAGGAGTGGTTGCCAACCAATGGCTTTGTTGGGAAGGGGTGAGGCTGATAGTAGGAAGGGTCTTGCATAAGGAAATTAGGTATTGGGGGTATGCCTTTGAAGGGGATATTAGGACCTTAGTCTTTTCTCTATGTCTAATTGGTGGCTGTCTTTTTATTTTAAGACAAGAAATGACTAGACCTTCCCACTACAAGTTCCCACCATGATATAATATACCACTGAAAACATAAGCCAAATAAGTCTTTCTGCTTTGTAAGTTATCTCAGCTATTTGGTCAAAGTAATTGAAAAGTGATACATACATTAGTATCATTTATAAATTGCTCTAAAACCTCTTATATCTATGACTTTTTACCAGGACAAAGCTATATTTACTAAAATCACCCATGAAAGCCATTCCATCCAGATCCATCTACCTCTCTAGTATAACTCTGACTACTCCTATGTGAAGCTCCCATATCCAACAGCTTCTAGCCTTCGTATACACATGTTCCCATTTCTTACTTCTTTGTTTCTCATGTTGTTTGTGTTTCCCAATGGGACTTCTTCCTCTGCCTAGTTGAATGTTCCTGCTTGGCCTCAACCCTTGACTTGGTCTTACCATGAATGCCTTCCATTGGCAGTATAGCACTTCTTACTTGGCTCACACATTATTGAATTAATACTATGCTTAGAGTCCCCAAAACTGTGTACCCCTAGGGCTGCCTTTGCTGCTTTCTGGCGGATTTCATATCCCTTCTTCCCTTTCCTGGCACTGACTTTTCCATTAAATATGGTGCATAGGGCCCAGGATGAAAGAATTTAATCTCTTTTAAAATCAAAATAAAAACTGAACATAGTTGCAATGAACACATAGCAATGATCCCAGCCCAAAATACCTTCTCCTTTATGACAATGCATCATTGAAACATAATTTTTCATTTATAACACCAATTGTAACAGAAGTGTTCATGTAGGTATATATGTCTAAAACCTTGAAGGTCATATAGCAGCCCTGACCCAGGCCCGGTTCACCAGCATTGGAGGCTGTTGACCTTATTCTGTTGGTTCCCTTCCCAATGAAGTCCAGCTCAGCACCTGAGTCTACTCTTCATAGGAGTATTGGAGAAAATGGGTCACAAAGTACAGAGGGAGAAAGGAAAGCTTCTGTCTGTGTTGCAGTCAGGTTCACACTGCTGGCAGAAATCACCCAACCAAGAGCAGCTTTTGGGGAAAGAAAAAGATTTATTTTGGTTGACAGACTCATGGGGAAGACCCATAATGGCAGGGAAATGACAGCATGAGCAGAGGGTGGACATCACCTCCTCTCTGACATCAAATGGACAACAGCAACAGGAGAGTGTGCCAAACACTGGTAAGGGGAAACTGGCTATAACACCCACAAGCCTGCCCCCAACATTGCTTCCAGGAGGCATTAATTCCCAAATCTTCATAAGCTGGGATCCTAGCATAAAAAACACCTAAGTTTATGGGGACATCTGTCAAAGTTTGTCTCTGTGAGACAACTGAGACATGAGTCCTAACAAATCCATCTTTGTGACCCTAACATTGTTTTCAAAGGCTGAGAGAGAGGAATTTAGGTTACTCTGAAACATGGAGGGAAGTGCAGATACAAAGTGCCCATACCTAGTGTGTTCATGGGTTTCAGATGTAATTGAAGGGTCCTATGTTGTGATTATATTGAAGGATTCATTCTGGCTGGGTCTCCAAAAATAATCCTGTGAAAATTAAGGATCCCTGAGGCACCACTAGCAGGCTGAACAAATGAGATAAGCCTTTAAGCCCCCAGGAAAAATAAGCAATGAGTATTATATTTGCATTGTGATCTATTTTTATATAAAAATATTGCTTACCAATAGAGTCAAAAGGCACACCCATATTATTTGTGTAAATTATTAGGGATTCTGAATGCTTTACTGGAACTGTTTTTTACTTATTGTGGTGGTTTGATTCAGGCATCACCCATAAACTTATGTGTTCTGAATGTTAAGTTCCCAGCTGGTGGCAATTTGGGAATTGGATCTTCCTGAAGGTGATGTATTGTTGGGGGTGAGCTTATGGGTATTATAACCAGCTTCCTCTTGCCAGTGTTTGGCACACTCTCCTGCTGATGTTGTCTATCTGATGTTGGCCAGGAGGTGATGTCCATTCTCTGTTTGTGCCATCATTTCCCCCTGCCATCATGGAGTGGAGCTTCCCCTCAAGTCTCTAAGCCAGAATAAAATGTTTCCTCCAAGGCCACCCTGAGACTACATAGTGAATTCCAGGTCAGCCTGGACTAGAGTGAGACCCTACCTCGAAAAAACAAAAAACAAAAACAAAAACAAGGTTCCTCCCAAGATGCTCTTGGCTGTGTGTTTTCTGAGAGCCTGTGAGGCTGACTGCAGCATTTACCAAAGTAAGAGGACATCACAGCTAATAATCAAACCAAGAAGCTAAAAGTTCTCAGTCACAAAACCTTAAATTTGTTAAACTAGTAAGCACCATAGAAAAAACATTCTATGGCTTCTCTCATGGTACAGATTGAGAAACTGAGGTCTTCAGTGAGGACTAACAGGCCCCATACCACCTACCAAAGTTCCCAACAATGACAGAGCTGAGAGTGAATCTGACTTTAATGAGCTCTGGCCTAGTGATCATGTAGCTGTGTTGCAATTCCATGCAGCAGGGTTAAGGAAGGAATCATCCAAATACTTGTTTTCCTTCTGAAGTTTGAAGAAATTTTAAATTCTTGGTAAAGAGAAAGAGGTAGCTGAAGTACAGAAATCTGTTTCTGATTATTCTGATCATAAAAGCAGATGATGAGCGTGTCTGGCTGCATGGGATCCTTTTCTGTCCAGTAGCTCTTAGACTGGTGCTGCCAGAGGAGTCCCAGGCAGGATCACTCTCCAGATGGAAAGTCCAGACACAGCTCCCTCTTATAGGAGTGTGGCGATGAAGAGGCTGGCTGAAGAAATAGCTATGCCCTCACCTCAAGACAACACCCACAGAGTGGGCATGGTACAAGGAGGGTGCCTCTTCCTGCTCCTGGCTCATACTCGATACAGTATCACCAGAATGCTGCCAGACCTGGAGCACCACTCCCACAGACAGAAAGCACCTACTTAGGACAGTTTTCCCACCTCTTTCTTCTCCCTTTCTGTCCTGATCCCTCAGAGTATGCAGTATCCACACTGCTCAACTCACTGCACAGCTTTCACATTTCCTGAGTTCACTGGTAAGTTTCGGAAGGTTTTTGAAAGGGAAAGGCTGCCATTGCTTTAACTCTCCAAGTGAATCAACCTGGAAACCAGCGGTGGAGGTGAATGCATCCATTCTCTCTGTCTCTCCTCTCTATAACTCTCTGTGCTTGCAAATAAATAAATAATTGAAAAAAGAGCGAGCAAGAAAGGAAGACCCTTAACGTCTACCTTTGGCCTGTACACACATGCATACACATGTGCATTCCCCACACACATATGTATCCATACAGATATGAGCACACGTATACACATGCATATTGTATCATTCAGCTAATCTTGACTGTGCCTGTAGATTGTGTCAAGAATTGGAATTTTAAAATGCTGGAATCATAGTTACTGCTTTTAAGAAGCTCGGAGGAGAGTCAGACAAACTAACCATGACAATTGTAATTAGTGTTAAGACTGAAGGATTTTCAGACTGGGAATTATATTTTTAACAATAGAAACTTACAGAAAAACCTCCATTAAAGCACAGTTTAACTGGAATTAAGATATCAAAAGTATACTTTAATGAGTGGCTGAAATGAAGGGAAAGGAAATTCCTTGGAAACCAGAATGACAAGCATGCATCAAAGATGAACCCACAACCTAGCCAGGAGCCATACTCTTTTGGCTGACCCTGAGGCTTAGGACTTGAGTTTTGATGAACAATAAATGAGATGGAGCTAGAAGACAAGTGTGGCCCTCAGCAGGGTACACTAAATCAAAGACACTTACAAAAGCCAGGCTACACGGAGGAGCAATATTTGGGCGGGAAAACAAAGTAACAAAACCCATACTCCAGGGGCCGGTGAGATGCTCAATGGTTAAGGTGCTTTCCTGCAAAGCCCAACAACCCAGGTTCAATTGTCTAGTACCCACATGAAGCAGATACACAAAGTGGCACATGCATCTGGAGTTCATTTGCCAGAGGAAGAGGCCCTGGCATGCCTATTCGTGTGCTCTCTCTCTCCTCGCAAATAAATAAATTAATTAAACACTTTTAAATTATTTATTTATTTAGAAAGCGTGAGAGAGAAAGAAGGAGAGGGAGAATGGGCACACCAGGGCCTCCAGCCACTGCAAACAAACACCAGACGCATGCTACACTTTGTGCATCTGGCTTACATGGGTCCTGGGGAATTGAACCAAGATCCTTTGGCTTTTCAGGCAAATGCCTTAACTGCTAAGCCATCTCTCCAGCCCTTTAAAAACATTTTTTAAAGAAGGCTTTTGCTTGTAAAGCCTGACTTCTGGAGTTCGATTCCCCAGTACCCACATAAAGCCAGACAGAAAAGGACTCATGCATCTGGAGGTCATTTCCAGTGGCAGCAAACTTACTATCTATTTCTCTCTCTTGGTCTCTCTCCCTCTTTCTCTCAAATAAATAAATAATATTTTTAATATTTATTTGATCAGTGCATGCTTGCTACAACATGTATGTAAAATTGCACTGATCTCATTAATTTGTGTTCATAAAACAGCCTATAAAGTTTAAAATGAAATCATATTTTGATTGGACTACAATCAATTAATTAATTTATAATCCTGGGTCTAGAGAGAGCACTGAATAGGTAAACAGCTAACCTTAAAATCATGAGGACCTGAATTTCATACCCAGCACCCACATAAAATATGAATATGGGGCTGGAGAGATGGCTTAGCAGTTAAGGCACATGCCTGCGAAGCCTAAGGACCCCAGTTCGAGTCTCCAGTTCCCATGTAAGCCACATGCACATGGTAGCACATGTGTCTAGAGCTGGTTTGCAGTGGCTAGAGTCCCTGGCATGCTCATTCTCACTCTCTTTCTATCTCAAATAAAGATAAATAAATAAATAGGAATATGGCAATGTGCTTATAATGCTAGCACTGAGGAGGCATAGAAAGGAAGATTCCTGGGGCTCATTGGATAGATAGTTCAGTAGACTATTTGGTGAGCTCCATGACAATGGGAGACCCTACCTCAAGACGAGGTGGATTTCCTGAGGATCATGCTTAATGTTGTCCTCTGGCTTCCATATGCACATGCATATATGTGCACCCTCACACATACAAACATGCATATACATGTCCATGCCCATGTACTCCACACACAGGCAGTAAAAATATTCCTCTTATAATACCAAAACTACAACTTCTGCTCTGAGGCAGACAAATAAATAAATTATAGCTTCTAATCTTTAGCTATTAATGATCCTAGACGGCTACTATTCTAAGCAAGTATCAACTCCTATTTGGAGAAATATATATTAAACCAAAGCTCCCAAAGAATTCCCATGGGGAAAGCACTGAGGGGCATGAGTTCACAACCAAAACTCACTAAGCAACTAGAGAAATATGAGAGTCAGCTCAGAGAAAGAACACAGTGTCAGGCCAACAAAGACTGCACACATTTCCTTTGAACAAGAGAGACAAAAATATCTCAAAAAACCAAAAAGAAAAAAGATCTCTAAAGTTTCAAAGAATGGGAGTAAGGGGCTGCTCAGTGGTGAGAGCACTTGCTGTCCATTCATGAAAGCCTGAGCTCAATTCCCAGCACCCACATACAAAGCTAGGCCTGGCCACATATACCTATAGCTCTGATCCTGTCAGGGTGTCATTAAGAGAATTGCTGGGGCTTGCTGATCAACCAGACATACCCCCCACCCAAAAAAAATAAAAGGAAAAGAAAAGAAAAAAAAGCAGCAGCAGCTCTGGCTTCAGTGAGAGACTCTGTCTCAGGTAAACAATGTGGAAAAGGTATGAAGAAGAATGCTGTTGCTCTCCTCTGACCTCCAAACATGTGCCCACAGGGCCCATATCTCTGTCCACACATGTGCATACCCACTCATAATATAATATACATTTCCCACCATGCATGCAACACACAAATGCCAAAACAAAGCAAAGGAATAAAAGAGCAATTAATGGTATGATGACAAAACAAGATGGGGGGGGGGTTGGAGAGATAGCTTAGCAGGTAAGGCACTTGCCTGCTAAGCCAAAGGACCCAGGTTCAACTCCCCAAGACCCACATAAGCCAGATGCACAAGGAGGCACATGCATCTGGAGTTCGTTTGCAGTGGCTGGAGGCCCTGGAGTACTCATTCTCTCTCTCTCTCTCTCTCTCTCTCTCTCTCTCTCTCTCTCTCTCTCCTTGCCTATCTCAGTATCTCTCTCTCTCAAATAGATAGATAAAGTGGTGTTAGTTCTTCCATGAATGTCTGGTAAAATTCACCGATGAGTCCATCTGGGCCTGGAATTTTTTTAGTTGTAAGATTTTTTTATAACTGCTTGGAGCTCTGTACTTGTTATGGGTCTATTTAAATGGTTTGTCTCATCTTGATTTAATTTTGGTAGGTCATATGAATCAAGGAAATCATCCATTTCTTTCATATTTTCAAACTTACAGGTATATATATTCTTAAGTATGTCCTTATGATTTTCTCAATTTCTTTGGTATCTGTTGGAATGGTGCCTTTTTCATCTCTAATTTTATTAATTTTTGTCTCTTCTCTCTTCTAGTCAGATTTGCTAAGGGTTTATCATTCTTACTTATCCTTTCAAAGAACCAACTCTTTGTTTCATTGATTCTTTGGATTGTTTTTGTTTATTTGTTTGTTTCTATTTCATTAATATCTGCCCTTAATCTTTATTATTTCTTCCTGTCTACTGATTTTTGGTTTGCCTTGTTCTTCTTTTTCCAAGGCCTTAAGGTGAAGCATTAAATTGTTTACTTACGAACTCTCTAATTTCTTAATATAAGCACTTAGAGCTATAAATTTCCCTCTTAGGACTGCCTTCATTGTGTCCCAAAGGTTTTGGTATGCTGTATTCTCATCATCATTTTATACTATGAAGTTACTGATTTCCTCTTTGATTTCTTCATTGACCCATTCATCATTGAATAGTGTACTGTTTAGTCTCCATGAATTTGTGTATGCTCTGAGTTTTTCTTGTTGCTGATTTGCAGTTTAATCCCATGTGTGTACTCTATCTCAGATAGAGTACAAGGAATTATTTCAATTTTCCTGTTTTGTTAAGATTTTTTTTTTTTTTTTGGTGTCCTAATATATGGTCTATTTTAGAGAATGCTCCATATGTGGCTGAGAGAAATGTATATTCGACAGCATTTGGATGGAATGTTCTGTTAGGTCCATTTGTTCCATGACAACATTTAATCCAGATGTCTCTCTGTTTATTTTTTGCTGGGATAACCTGTCAGTTGATGAGAGTGGGGTATTGAACACTACAATTGTGTTTGATGTTATCTCTGACTTTAAGTCTAATAGTGTTTGATGGAACTGGGAGCCCCATGTTAGGTGCATGTACGTTTAGGATTGTAATGTCCTCCTGTTGGAGTGTTCCTTTAATCAGTATAAAATGACCTTCCTTATCTTTCCTCACTGCTATTGGTTGGAAGTCTATCCTGTCAGATATTAGCATAGCAACCCCTCCTTGTTTCCTAGGCCCATTGGCTTGAAATACTGTTTTCCATTCTTTGACCCTAAGGTGGTGTCTATCTTTTATTGAAAGATGAGTTTCCTGGAGGCAACAGATGGCAGGATCCTTCCTTTTAATCCATTCTACAAGCCTGTGTCTTTTGGTTGGGGCATTTAGGCCATTGATATTAAGTTATTATTGAAAGATATGTATTTATTCTCACTATTCTTCTTGTTTTGTTTTGTAGTTCTTCCTGTTTTCACTTTACTCACTTGTTTTAACTGTTATTTGAGTATGGTTTATTTTTTTTTCCCCTATTTCCTCCTGTGTATATTTTGCTTTTTCTTCAGCATGAAGGATTCCTTCAAGTATTTTTTATAGAGCTGGTTTAGTTGTCATAAATTCCTTTAGCCTGTTTTTATTGTGTAATATCCTTATTTCTCCATCAATTTGGATTGATAGCTTTTCAGGATAAAGTAATCTTGATTGACAGTTTTTTCTTTCAGAACTTGGAATACATCATTCCAAGCCCTTCTGGCTTTTAAAGTTTGTGTTGAGTAATCTCCTATTACTCTGATGGGCTTGTCTTAGAAAGTCACTTGCTTTTTCAAGCTGCTTTCAATATATTTTCCTTGGTTTGTGTGTTTAGTAGTTTAATTATAACACGAGGAGGAGAGGATCTTTCTAGGTTTTGTCTCTTTGGTGTTCTTAAAGCTTCTTGTATCTTCATTGGTATTTCTTTCCCAATTTGGGGAAATTTTTCTTCTATGATTTTGTTAAAAATGCCTACTAAGTCTCTGGATTGAAATTCTTCTCCTTCTACTATACCCTGAATTCTTATGTTTGATCTTTTCATAGTGTCCTGGATATCTTGGAGTTCCCATTCATACCTTCCTATTAGCTTGTCTTTCTTTTTGTTGGACTGTATTAGGTCTGCCACCTGGTCTTCTAGTTTAGATATTATGTTCTCTCCTTCATCCATTCTACTGGTGAGACTTTCCACAGAGTTTTTTATTTCACTGTGTGTTCTTCAGAGCTAGGATTTCAGCCTGGTTTTCTTCAGTATTTCTATTTCCTTACTCCTGTCCTATAATGATCTTTTTATTTCATTAAGCTGGTTTCCTGTGTTCTCTTTCAAGAGTTTTTTTTTTTCTTTGAATCCTTTCATTTCTTCTTTCATTTCTTTGAGTATAGCTATAATCATTTTTTGAAATCTTTGTCAGGCATGTCATCTAAAACAGTCTAATTGGTGATCATTTCTGATGGATTTATAATTTTTGGTGGGATTGCATTGTCTTGATTTTTGTATTTCTTGTATTATAATGTAGCGATTTTTGTATCCTGAATTGATTTGATGCTTGGGTTTGCTGCTTATCTGCAGTGTTCTTAGATGTGGTGATCCACCTTTATATAGTTGCAGGATATGAGTTTAAGGTGTCAAGTGTAGCTCTTGTACCCTAATCCAAGCCAGAAGTAATCCTAGATTGAGTTTGCTTGCTATACAGGTATTCTAGTGGACTCGGTGGAACAAGTTACTGGCAAATTCTAGACTTCAACTGAGCAATATACATATTCAATAAAGACCACAGAGTATACACATGTGTGGATTAAAACAGGTAGTCTTATAAAGCCAAAATCCCTAAGGGTGTGTGTTGCTGTACACCCTTAATCCTGTCAGCTAGGAGGTAGAGAATTCTGTTCTGAATTGGGTTCCAGGTCAGCCTGGATCTGGATCAGACCCTGCCCCCAATAATGACAAAAGCAAAAGACAAAGGCCCTAAAATCTGAAAGCATTAAAGGCAATAATATTCAACCCCTAAGTAAAGCTTATTTGAAAATGGTTAAGCCAACCACCAAAAATATGTAATCCATAACCTGCCCTGACATGGAAAGACAGATCAGTACTTCCAATGAAGGCCTATGTAGCTAGTTTTTGTTGTTGTTGTTTTTGTTGTGTTTTGTTTTGTTGTTTTGTTTTTTTTTTTTTTTGTTGTTGTTGTTGTTGCTTTGTCAGTTGGCCTCGTTACCGTTTGGTGTGGCTTCCAGTCTCACCAATGCTGAATGCCCACCTTGATCTCTCCATGCTATGCTGTGGAGCTGCAGCTGGAGTTCTGTTCAGCTGTGCTGGATGCACTGCCACAGGGGGCTGAATGCTGGGCTTCGTGGTTCTGATGGTTGGGGGATGGGAGAGTTCAGGAAGCCTGGAGTTGCTCCAGTCCTTCTGTATCTCTTTCAGTAGCTCGTTAGTTGATCTCAGCTGTCTTTCCTTCAGATTTCTTGACTCTGCAAGGAAGCTTATGAGTTTGAAAAGTCCCCTTGTTTGGGCTCTGCTGCTGCTGGGCACACCTCCTATCAGCTGCTTTTTGCCCAGTGCTTTGTCCAAGCATGAGAAGGTAATGACAGCAAGTGCCAGGGGGAAAACAACAGGCATCTTGCCCTTACAGCAGCCAAGTGCCATCTAGTTTTCTCAGGAGACAGATGCTGTTCTGGGAGGTTGAGTAGACACTGTCCAGATGAAAGAGTGGCCAGCACTGACAATCTCACAGGCAGCTCGGGGCAAGGATAGTGGAAAAGTACAAGTGACTGTGTCTGCCAACAGAGTGGGGAGCACTCGGGGTCTGGGGGGCATGGCTGATCCTGGGGCTCATGTGGAGCCCTGCTTGTGCTCTGGTATCACAAGCAGGAAGGAATTTTGCACGCTTGGAATTTCCTCTTGGTGATAGCCTGCAATGTCATATTTTATGCAGTGACAAGGATGACAGTCATTCTAAGTCAAGCACACATACAGCTTTATTGTGCATAGCCTCACCCTCCTTACGCTGGAGGAAGGGCTGTGAACCTCAATCCAGAGTGGACAAAGAAACATGTCTTGAGTGGAAAGGAGACAAATGTCTCCACAGACCCAAATTGCCAGCATTTCAGTTAAAGCCAGCCAAAGAGACCTTTCCACTGAGGTTAAAGTATCATGGCCATATTGAATCCTTTATTTAAGATGTGCTTTGTGCTTTCAAGAGCAGGCTGTCATGTGAGTGTTACAATCAGATGTAGAAATAATACCCAAGAACATGGAAATTTACTGAGAGTGTTCCCATCAATATCCATGATCCTGCGGCTCTCAGAAGCTCAGAACGTGGAAGCCAAATGTCAAGAAATGAATGAGATCATGTGGACAGGCCCTCTCCACTGCGAGGCTGCAACAAGGGTCAGCACACTCCTGTATTCACTGATGCTTGTCAGACATGGAGACTATGAGTAGGAAAAACTGGTAGAGAGGATGTCATGGCTCCTAGTATTCATAGGTGAAAATGAGCACTGTGAAGGGTCTATGGTACTACCTTAAAAGGAGTTGTGGGAGCTTGGAAGATGGTGTAGCATTTAAAGGTGCTTGCTTGCAAAGCCAGCTAGCCAGAGTTCAATTCCTAAGCTGCCCATGTAAGCCAGATGCAAAAAAGTAGTGCAAATAGGTGTTAGCATTCATTTACAGAAGCATTAGAGCCTGGTACACCCCAATACACCCCCATCTCCCCACTGCCACTTGCAAATATTAATTTTTTTCCTCACAAAAGAAAGCCTAATGATCATTGTATAGGGAATATAGAGAACAATGTGTCTTCAAATACAATTACTAATTTTTCCAATTCATGCTTGACTTTCAACTGTTCCTCTGTAATGAAGGAATGTACTTCCACATTAAATCCTCTCTTATACTTGAAAAAGACACAGATAAATATCTTGACACAGGTGAAATATACTTGAAAAAGAAACTTTCTAAGATGACAAAAATGCTCTCTTCAGAGCTGAAGAGATGGCTTAGCAGCTAAGGTGCTTGCCTGCAAAGCCAAAGGACCCAGGTTTGATTTCCCCAGGACCCACGTAAGCCAGATGCATAAGTTGGCACATACATCTGGAATTCATTTGCAGTGGTTAGAAACCCTGGTGTGCTCATCCTCTCTCTCTCTCTTTCATAAATGAATGAATGAATAAATAAATAAATTTCAATGTTCATTTGTTTTGTTTTCAGCAATTCTCCCCAGCCATTCTTCAATTCTTTTTAAATATTTTTAAAATTTTTTCTAAATTTATTTCATTTATTTGAGAGAGAGAGAGAGGCAGATGGGTGGGGGGAGACAATGGGCACACCAGGGTCTCTAGCCACTGCAAACAAACTCCAGATGTGTGTGACACCTTGTGCATCTGCCTTATGTTGAGGAATCAAACCTGGGGCCATAAGCTTCACAGGCAAGCACCTTAACCACTAAGCCATCTCTCCACCCCTTATTTTTATTTTATATAAACTATAACAGGTCATTCTCTTTTATCCCCTCACCTCAACTCCTATTACCCTGAGGTCCTCCTCAGTGGGGTTATGGTATTTACTGTGAGGTCATGAAGGCCTCAGTCCCTATGAGGATGCTAGGGGATATTCCTCCCCACTCTGTGGTTCTTACAATCTTATAATTCTGCTCCCCTTTCTCAATGTTTCCTGAGCCACAGCAAGCTTGTTGGCAGTCTGATTTCATGTTGAGTTCTATGTAGCCTCTGGAGTTCTGTTTTGACAGGTTTTGATTGATCACCATGTTTGTCACCATCAAGTTGGGGCTGGTTGTCAGGCTAGCAGTAAGAGCAGTATTCATGTTTCCACTTCCCCTGAAATTTCTCCTAGGCCCTGGTAGATGTGGTAAAGGTGCCACATCTCATGGTGGGTAGTTGGCTAACTTCTTGATAGATCTTGGTTCTCTCCCATTTTCTCTACCATCCATAAAATAAAGAAGATTCTCCATACAAGAGTGAGAACAACTTGAGTTAAAGGGGGATATGCAAATTTGGGAGTTTGTTTTGTTTTGTTTTCTGGTGTACATGCCCAGTCTTCTTCTCCAGAGAGCAGTGGAGGCTTCTCTCTGAAGTCTTTGAGTTTTCTGACAATGAGATTCTGACTTGGTTTCCAGTGCCAGATATGAGTTTTCTTCTACTGAGTGGACCTCATGTCCAATCACAGAACAATTGGTTACCATCAAAGGCTTCATACCACTATTGCACAAGTGTGTGCTTCTTGATCAGCTGTTTGATTTCATTGTCTGTAGGGTCTCCTGCTTATTCATGCTGTTTCTGTTTTCCTCCAGCAACTCCCATAAGGCTCTGCAGCACTAGGAGGGCTAGCCAGGTTGGAGCTAGTTTCCCTTTCAGTTTCAGCATCATATTCAATTCTACCCAAAACTAAGAATGAACTGAACCAAATTTTCTTCTGCCATTTGGACGAGGAATGATTTCAGATCTATTCAGGCTTTTATGTTAAAAAGGTAAGTGATGAAAAAGTCATGTATGTAAGAGAGCCTTCCTCCCTATGATGATGTATGTAAGATAAGTATTTGTTGTATCATTTTCTTTCAAAAGTCTTCAGATGTAACAGAGTCAAGAAACAACCCTTCCAGAGGAACATCAACTCCCAGTAAAACCTGGGTGAGCTGTAGTCACGAAAGGGGGAAAGAATCCCAGATAACCAAGAAGAGAGTGCTACGTAGAGAAACTGATATTCAGCAGAATGAAAACACAGAGGAAACAGACGCCTCTGCTACCTCTAGTATCTAAAGATCATGGTAGGAAGGAACCTTCTTCTGAAATTTGAGAAAAACAAGCTCATTCTGTGTTTTTACAAAGTTACCTTGCTGCTCATAGGAAGTGGTGGCAGACTTACACATGCTCACAGGCACTGTTTGTTTCTATTATTTGTGGTTTATTATTCAGAAATACTCCAAGAGGATGGAACAGATGCATTGAAGTGCTATAACTCTTTGTATATGAATGGAGATGTACATTTTAGGATCCCACACTTACCATTGTAGAGGAAAATCATTTGAGAATCTGTAAAAAGACAATTTAATCCTGACAAAATTCCCCCAGGGATGACCAGAGAATGCCTAAGGATTTCAGATGGCTGAAAATTTGGGCTTCTTGCACCAAATACTTCTGTACACAAATGCCATTCTTTGTACTATCTTGAAAATCAATATGATGTTGAAATTTGTCACCCAGAATAATATGACCTGTGCAGCATTCTCAGCAAATAGATTGCACTCTTGTCTCCCTGTGGGTAAGGTTCCTTGAGTTGAGCGCTCTCTTGGGACTCATTTGTGGTATGCCCTGTTCTTTTAAATAATTGAGCAGAATTACCTTCTCTATAATGTCTTGGTCCCACTTACACTAATCACATATTGTTGCTCTATTCCATTGTCTGCCTTCATAATTATTTCATAGTATTTCGTTTAGACAAAATTCCATCTTCTGGGTGTTCATTTTCCCTCCAGTTAAACAATTCTACATACTCCTGTTTTGGCTTCTGTTAGTTTATAGCCTCTCCCTTGGAAATAATTGATAAGAAGCAATTCCACAGCAAGCAAATCTTAGCATGCCTCCATTTCCCTCAGAAGATGGTATCATAAATTAAGTAACCATGTACTTTTCTGTATCCTCCAAAGTCCGACTGTCACTTTTTCAGTCTTCTGCCTTCAAGAGTTTTGAGTGCATCTTAAGTGGAGGTAATTTTCCTTGATCAGGTTAGGAATTAAGTAACAGATACACCTTTTAGGTGAGTCTATGGGGACTTTCCAGGAAAGATTAACTGAAAAGAAAGTCCTTCTTCCAGGATGGGTGGACCTCCCAGTGGTGGAATACATACATACATATACATACATACATACATACATACACATACATACATATATACATACATTTCTAAAAAACACAGAGTTTCTTGCCTGGCTGTGGGAGTGCTTTTGGCCTTGTTGCACTTGTATTTATCTTGTTTTCGCTATCTTTCATACAGTTTTGAACTGTGTTTCATCAAGCTTCAAAGTAGACTCAAGAACAGAGGCTCTCCAAGAATCCTCCAGGCCTTTAGTGCCAGATTGGGACTGCTGAGACATCCAGCCTTGTGGACTGAGATGCTACCAGGTTCCCCAACACTCAAGCCTACAGACAGCTATTGTTGAACTTCTCAGCTTGTATCCTGTAAGCTTTATAATACATATTAATTCTATCAGCTCTGTTCCTCTAGAGAACCCTGACTGATACATGCAATAAGTAAAAACAATCTCTTGACTGACAGCTATGCCATCCAGTGGTGCTCAGACCATGCTTTCTGACTATTTGGGCATATTACTACAAAACTTGGACTCAATTTTAATGGTGACATCACATCCTGAAATTAAGTGATTCACTCTCTGTGGTTTTGTCATTCCTCCCTTTACTTGCCACTGACAACACTGTGTCCTGAACTCTAAACCACATTTACAGACAAATCCATGATCCTCACCACCACCTGCATTCCCTATGCCCCTTGTCTGCCAGCCTTTCCTTCTCATGTACAAAACAAAGCATGAGGCAGAGGAAGGCTTCTTGCTTTCCTCTTTTTGGTACTTGCTTCTCACCTTTCTTCGGGCATTTGGTGTTGTACTGAGTTCAATGGTCTGATATACTCTTCTAGGTCTTGGGAATACTTCATTTGAAGAGACATTGTCCCACCTTCTGATCATTCACAATTTGGTGGGTGAAACAATCATGCAAATAAATAACTAAAATTGCAACATAATCAACATAAGCAATGAAAAAGACCATGTAAATCCTCTGAGTTCACAAAGCCAGTGACTAAAATAAAATGTCTATAATCCAAGTTTCTTGTGCCTTAGGAACTTCAGCAAAGTTTATCAGTAAAAAATATCAATAGTGAATTAACACATAACCTTGGTTTCCCACATCTGTGAAGAGCTTTAAAATGCTTCAGTGAATAAACAAACAAGGAAGAGGGGAAAGAAGGACATGGACAGGGGGGATTGTGAAAGAGGAAAAGGAAAAGAATTAAAAAAACAGAACAATGAGTATTATAGTGCCTTACAAAGATAGATACCGAACAACGTTTGCCAGTGAAGCTTGCTCCAAGCCTCAGAAGGAGGCTCCCAAGTCATGTGGGGTCAGCATGACTTCCAGAAGGGAATTAGGAAATGCAGGGCATGGCAGGTCAGGCTTCAGATCTGTCAGAAACAACAGTTCCTTTTAGAGTTTTCTCTTTTTTAAATTTTTTTTATTGACAAATTCTATATTTACAGACAATAAACCATGATATTTCCCTCCCCTCCCCCCATTTCCCTTCAGAACTCCAAGAAAAGTGGACTTGCTTTTGTATTTCTCAGTCAGCAAGAATGAGCTTCTTCCAGAAGAAATCAGAAGTAAGTGGCAGGCATCCATTGTGGTATACACAACCTGGCTGTCAGGAAGACAGCAAGGAGATGCATCCTGAATGGGGAAGATAAAGTGTGATGCAAAAAAACCCCACAAAATTGGAATCTGAGTAGCTGGGTTACAATTCTGTCTCTTCTACCCATTGCTGTCAATCTCAGTTACCATTCCTTGTATGTTACAGCAGAATAATGGGTCCTTCCCTGTTTGCTTCCATGGACAGGTACCGGGTCCTCTGGCAGGTAGGGCTGAAGAAGGAGCCCGTCCAGCCGGTCCCTTCTTGGGGCTGAGCAGAATGGTGAGGGTCGACGACCCAGTTCCCCCCTCCCCCCAAGGCACCAGAGAGAAAAACACACTGGGTCGGGAGTCTTGTCGAAGCAGGATCTTGTTTTATTGTAGTAGGAAGGTATTTATATAGCATTGAGAAAGAGGGTGGGGGTCTCAGTATGGGATAAAGGTGTAGGGACCAGTAGTATTTCACCACATTAGCAGTAGCTGGGCGGAGGCAGTTTTGGCTTAGGTCTTGCTGAGTCACTCCTAAGCGGGAGTAATAGGCCAAAGACAGGCCGCCAAACTCTAGCCAGGCTCAGGAGGATCCACTGGGCCTCTCGCCCGGGCCTCTTAGGGACCAACAGACAGGTAAAAGTCTGATAACAGACATGAGAGGAATGCTGGAATACTCCAAACTTGTGAAAATTATGGACAAACTCAACTCAGATTCATAGATTCACAAACCAGTTTTCATTCAGTCATCCATTGCACCTGTAAACTTTCCTACCTATCCCTGCTAAGCACTGGGCTAGAAGTTGAACTTCAGATATTAATAAAACGTATCACCTACTCTGAAGGTCCTAACAGTCAGATGGAGGATAAAAAAACTCTAACAAAGGCCAAATACTAAAAGGGGAAGGCAGGAATATTGGAGACATTTCCTCAGCTCTGTGAGATAAAAGTGGCCTCTCAGATCAAGGGAAATTACAGTGGTCTCTTGAGGGATGTGTAAGGATTGATGATGGGCTTAGCATTACAGGGGCAAGGATAATAAACACAGTTCAAGCAAAAAAAAAAAAAAAATCCAGAAAACTGAGTCCTGTGGAACACCTGCCTTTAGGTACCAGTTGGAGGACTTTCTAGTCTCTCTTTCCTACATTGTGACTCATGCACCAAGGGCTGTGTTCTCTGTTCTTTTTCTACTGGAAATTGGAGTCATGGAAATTAGCACACCACTGTCAGTCCAAGTATGATATACAACTCAAAAGTCTTGAGATAGTGGAAATATTTTGAGATACAGAGTGTAAGTGATTCTTGTAAAACATGTGTGAATACTTTTTCTGTGTTCGGTGTGAGTGGCTGCATTTTATTGGCATACAAATTTCAGTAGTGGCATCTACATAAAGAAGTGTGCAAACTGTGTGGTTATGTGTGAGAGATCCAAGAGTCCAGCTGCATGTCAGGTGCCAGGTAGGAGCTATGTCTATAATTACAAGGATAAAGGAAGAGCTTCTTGAATGGGTGATATTTCAAGTGTCTTTATTCAAGAACAGGTCTGCAGTTTCCATGTTGCATTATTGATGTTCTGGGAAGGCAGGGCCCCTGTGTGCTCCAAAGACTAGTTCAAGTATAAATATGACTGAAACCAAGCTGTGTTAAATCCTGCCTTTCCCTGCCTCTATCTCCTTCCTGCTTAAGTTTCCTCTTCTCATGGAAAAACTCAGTACTGCCTACACATGTGCCATTTATGCAGCTTCAATAGTCTTCAGGTCAGTTTCTCACACTCTTTTTTCCCCAAGGTAGGGTCTTAGTCTAGCCCAGGCTGACCTGGAATTCACTATGTGGTTTCAGGCTGGCCTCACACTTACAGTGCTCCTTGTACCTCTGCCTCTCAAGTGCTGGGATTAAAGGCGTGCACCACCACCCTGGGCAATTTCACCTACTTTTCCTACAGCCCTCATGCCACCATTTTCCTGGCTAAAAGCCAAACCTTGTAGCTTTCATTATTACATCGTTACTTTTCTTCTTCTTCCTTACCTTTTTTTGGTATGGTGTTGAGTCAGAGTCTCACTATGTAGCCCAGGCTAGCTTGAAACTCATGATCCTCCTGCCTTAAGTTCCTAGTGCTTTGTGTACAAGCATTAACCACTTCTTTTTTTTTTCTTTATTAGTTATGTACATAGTGTGTACACAGCCCTGTTCGTACCATCGTTAGCATCCTCCCTGTCCTCCACCCTCCAAAGGGACTCTTCTCGTTGGGGAATGTGGGTTGGGCATTGGGGGCCAGCCATAGGTTATGGGGAAGAGGCAATGACTCTGTGCATAATGTCCCAACTTGTGGTTCTACCAATGTTTCTGGCCCCTCTTCTGCAAATTTCCCTAAGCCATGTTGGGATTATTTTAGGTCTACTTCTGTGATGAGGTCTTGGGAGTCTCTGTGTCTCTCAATATCTGGTTTGGTAGGAGTTGAGTGTTCTCTGTGTCCTTCACCCTTGTGCTATTACCAACCAGGTTCATCAAGAAAGAAGAACTCTTGCTCATTTCTCCAATTACTCTATGGTTTTATCTGGGGCCCTGGTGATGTGCAATGGGCTTGTTCTTTCCTCAGGATCTGTGTCCATCTGAAAAAAGAGAAGCAAATTCTCCAATGGAGAGTGAAGTCAGCACCAGATAAATGGGATAACCATTATTATTTTAGAGTGAATTTAATAGATGTAGGCCCTCTTGTATCCCAAGATTGGTGGGAGCTTGATATTGGAGAGTGGGCTCATTTTTTGGATATGGTTTTGAATTGTTTCCCAGTTCCAGCAATGGGTTCCATTCCACTGAGTGGCTCCATTAGCCAGCCCAAGAGCAGTTGGTAACCCACCATGGCTGTGTGCCACTATTGCACTTGTGTGAGCATCACATCAGGTTGTTAGCCGCTGAGTAGCTTAGACCACAAGTTTCTTGGTCAGATGTTGGTCATCTTCCCCCAGTCGTTCATGTAGCACCTTCTGGCACTAGTCAGATCATTCCATGTTACATACCGAAAGCATATGGTGTCTTTGGCAGTAGGGTCTTACCATTAACCTTTGGTGGGTCATCAAATACTCTGACAGAAATATGTCTTCTTTTGGGAAACCTTGTAGGTACCTCTGATCAACAGCTCATAGTGGACTTCTGTCTGGCATCCGTTCTCTTTCACTTGCTGTTCAGATCAATGTCCCATCAATCTCCATCTTGCTTTTTTTTCCATCTCAAACACTCTTCTCCAGAAAGTTTCAGTAAGAAACTCCCCTGACAACCCATCTTCTATGGTTTTAATGAGTGCACCCCTTGCAAAGGTCAATGTGTTAAGTTTTGGTCCCAGTGCAGTGCTATTGGGAAATGCTGGAATATCTTAAGGTCATTGATGATATCTCCTTGAATGGGCCATAGAAACCAGTCACTTTATGCCTCACTCTGACTTCTGGCACATAAGGTGAGCACCTTGCTCACCACAAGCTTTGTCATAATCTAGTGTCCTTGCCAGATCCCCCAAGCAAAGGGATTACTCAATCCTGATCTGAAAACTATATTACATGAGTCAAAAGAAATCTTTTCTAAGTTGATTGCCTTGGATAATAGGTAGTGTGTGTGTGTGTGTGTGTGTGTGCACATACACACAGGCTCACAAGTGTACATGCATATGTACATGTGCCACAATAAGCATGTGGTGGTCAGAGGATAACCATAGATTCTGGTCCACTTTGAGAGAAGTTCTTTTGTTTGATGCTATATGCTTCAGGCTAGCTAGCCTGTGAGTTTCCAGAGGTTATCCTTTCTCTCCCTCCTATATGACCATAGGCACATTGGAGCTGTAATATGCTACCTCATCCAGTTTTCTATGGGTTTTGGAAATCTGAACTCAGATTATCATAGTCATGCACAAAGTGTCTTGCCCACTGAGCCATCTCCTAGGAGTCTTCCTTTTATCTGCAGCAAACCCATCTTCTACTCAACTGCCACACTAACCTTCCTCAAACACTAAATATCCAAGGAACTTAAAAGGTTCCTCATTTTATATTGGCTGGATCTTCCATTTTATTGGCACCCAATCTCTTCCCAGACTATACCTTTCTAACTGCACTTCCAGCTCCACCTCAACATAGTCAGTGGTTCCAAGGACACCTGTCATCTTCATCTCTCTCAAAAACATATTTTCCTGTTCTGTAATACAAATCCTGGATTGAATTTGGATATTATCCTACTATGATCAGAAAGAGCACACCTCATTCTTCCTCCAAGACTCAGCCAAGCCCGTTGTCCCAAATCGTAGTGAACTTCCTTTCCCACTGGCTTGCCAACTACTGGAATTATTTCCTAAAGCCATCCCAACCCCCTGCCAAGATTTACATGTCAGCTTCTCAGCAGGATAATACATTTCTCTAGAATAGGGGTAATAATTTATAAGCATGTCCCACTGGATCTGGCACATAGAAGGTATTTAGTAACTACTTTTAAATCAAGGATTTATTTTTGGGCAAACAGTCTAAAACAGGTGTGTGTGTGTGGTGTGTAGTCTGTATTTTTTAAGGGAAAAAAGAAAACTTTTCATATCATCATACTAATTAGGTGATTATATTACTAAAGCAATGCTTAGATATATTAAAGATTCATAATGTTGGGCCTTAGAAAGAATTGTTGCAAATAATTTTATGGACAAATAAAATTATGTTCAGAAAGGGGTTCATGTTTAGGGAAGGCTGTTTTCTTAAAAAATTCATTGTAAAGCCGGGCATGGTGGTGCATGCCTTTAATCCCAGCACTCAGGAGGCAGAGGTAGGAGGATTACCATGAGTTTGAGGCCACCCTGAGACTACATAGTGAATTCCAGGTCAGCATGGGCTAGAGTGAGACCCTACCTAGAAAAAAATAAAAAATAAAAAAATTCCTTGTATATATTCATTGAACATAAGACATTATGTGATATTGTCAAGGGTTATAATAAACTATATATATATAAGGTATGATGTCGAGCTAAAGGTAAGAGTGAGTGGGCCTGAGTATCCTAACCATTACAAAACAGGAAAGTGTGTGTTTGAGAGAGATGAAGATGACTTCACAAGCGGTGCTGGACAAATACATGAGAAGAACCCAGCAGGAGCAAACCACAGGAGTCTGGAAGGATCCTCCCTGCTTGGGAATGGCTTTCCAACCTCATCTGCTCAGCACCTCAGGTTAAGTATCCACATGCTTGCTGTGGCCCTGATCTGCCCTGTTCATCAGTCTCAAGAGTTGAATTGCTCCTCCCAAATATACAATCCTACAGTGTGGGAAGACCTTCTTCACACACTAGGCCTCAGGAATGAATATAACCTTACCTCCTACTGACCACACAGGTGGTGATGATATTAATGATGATGAGGAAGGGGTGGTGGTGTGTCATCTGTCTTTATTTTCATTTGCTCATTAAGTGTTGGTATGTGACATTCCTAAACATGTCCAAAGTTCACAGACTGGCCTAGCTGTTATGAAAAGATTTTATAAAATGCTACTCCCTTTAATGAAAATGCTACTGTAGATCACACACATGCTTTCCTTCTCCACAGAATGGCCTGGATCACATGCAGGAGCAGAAGATGAGGCATGAGAAGAAAACATGTGCAATGTCCTGGCATTAGTAGAGGCCTCAGTGACCCATTCACATTCCTTGGCTCACCTGAGAGGTCCTCAGCAGCTTTGGTGGACAGTTTCCTTACAGGCCTATCACAACATTCCTTGCATCCTTGCATGCCTGCACATCTCCATCTGAAAGCCCTCTCTCCAGGAACAAGATGGCTGTGCTAGAAACAGATCAAATGTGGTAGAAAGCAAAGGTTCCAGACAAGCCTTAACCAATAAGTAACAAGCATACAAACATTGCTGGATAAAGGTTTCGGCTCCCCTGCTTCTCAATGAGTGATTCATGAACCAAAATCCCTCCCCTGGGGACCGCTTTGGGGAAAAGAAAATTCAAGCTAAAACAACCTCATAAGCAAACTCTGCTTAAGGGTTTAAATTCCACCCTATGGAGCTGGGAAATAAATGAAAGATTTTAATGTGGAAAGAGACATGTTTGTGTGTGTGTGTGTGTGTGTGTGTGTGTGTGTGGTTTTTCAAGGTAGGGTTTCACCCTAGCCCAGGCTAACCTGGAATTCACTATGTAGCCATCTCAGGGTGGCCTCAAACTCATGGTGATCCTCCTGCCTCTGCCTCCCTAGTACTGGGATTAAAGGCATGCGCCACCACGCCTGGCGAGACATGGTCTTATGTATACTGTCATGTACAGAATAACAACAGACTTGTGCTCAGAGGTAAACTTCATAGAAAAGAGTAATCCCACATGATTATTTCACTTAAATATAAAGCAGCCATCTTAGTGTATAAGTATAATCTATAATGTTCTCACAATGACAAAATCACCATAAACATATTTCTCATAATATATCCTTATCATTAAGCAATATATCCCCACATATATACACATTTTTAATAATGGTTACTAATATATGTATAGCTTAGAGAAGGAAAAATCTCAACCACGAGTTTTTGGACAAAGTCAGAGTGACTTCCAAAGTGGTCATGACATAAAGCACAATGCTCATGGCCTTCTCTGCACCCTCTGTGTAACTACAGCTGTTCCTCTACCCTACTGGTAGTGATTTATATTGCCAAGGTGTGGCCCACCCATTTTACTGGAACCTCTAATTGCAGAATTACACACATGTTTTTCAGGGAGAAAATGCTGCCTCCCTGGTGACTCATGTGTCCACTTCTGACTCGCTTCCTAACCCAAGCAGAATAAGAACTTTTTGGCTCTCTTGGTACGATTCTCATCCCAACATCTCTCTTGAGCCTCTCCAAGAGCCCAAGCATCTTGACTTATGATGGGCTACTAGACTTTGATTCTGATCCAAGTGCTGCCTGTTACTAGCATTCTCTGGGCTTTATCACAAAAATGGCTCTAAGTCCTCCAGAGGCTGCTGTGTGTTTGTAGGGAGATAGCTCATTGTTCGGCAGGCTTGCTGCTAGCATGGGCGCTATGAAACTGTGCTTTCCATTAAGCTCAACAACCAGCTGGTCAAGGTGGTTAAAAGTTAGTGTTAGGGAGCATCCTAAGATGAAAGAGACCATTCCAACTCATTTCTGATTTTCCCAGTGTCCACCTTGCACTGATTCTCATTCATAATGTAATGAAGGGCCTAGATGAGTGAGCGAAGGAATCCAGAAGTGAGACTTTAGCCTGCTGGAGGACTTTGAGAGAAGGTGAAGGGAGGTGCGTGTGGCAAACTTGGGTCTGTGCAACATTGAAGGGGTACCCAGTGGGGTGAATGAATGAGCAACAACTGTAAGAGGGTCCAGCATGCCTGCCATGAATCCATGTGACTGAAGGTTTTAAGAGGATAATGTGAGCACAGGTGCTCATGGCCTCCCTTTGGGACTCCCCTTTGTGGGGAGATTGTCCAGTGGTTAAAAGCCCTACTATTGTGCAAACAAGATGGCCCCAGAGTACAGATCTCCAGAACCCATGAAAGCCAGATGCAAGTGGCACATGAGTCAGGAATTCCAATGTACCTGTGACAATGGGAGGTGTACTCAGAAGAATCCCACAGCTGTGGGCCAGCTAGTCTGGTGTTCACTGGCATACAATAAGAGAGGCACTGTTTCAAACAAATTGGAGTGGAGGGTGAGGGTTGAAACCCTAATGTTGTCCTCTGACCTGCACGTGTGTGCTATGACTCGTGCATGTCCACACAGACACACATACTATACATGCACATATGTATGCATCCATGTCATACACACACGTACTCATGTGCGCATGTGCGTGCTCAAAGAATGCTTGAAAATAGGTCTGTCTTGTCTAGATTCTTGGGTTTCAAATTTCCTGTACCCTAAAATCAAGCTTTCTGCCTGGCACTTGTCATTTGGGCAAAATTCGTGTCTCCTCAGCTATAGGTATGTGGTTATATATCACAGCAGAGCACCAGTAGACCCTACGCAACACAGACCACACCTAAAACAATTTCGTGTCCAGTGTCATGTTTGTGAGAACACACAAGATTGTTAGACCGATGCTTTTCTGATCCCACATTTATGGTTGAAATGGATGCATGAAAAGGCTAAAACATCTGCTCAAGGCCACACAGCTTATTTATGAGAGGACAGGCTTGAATTCGGGCCTGTGATTTGCCTCTTATCAAGGGTTTCACATTGGTTACAGTCCTACTGGTGGGAACAGATTAGAACAGCAAGTGACACACTGGGTAGATGAATGCCACTCATCAAAGGCATCACTGAACCAAGGGGATAGTGGTAAGAGTGATCTCAGAACAAGGGATCTTAGATCTAAAGACGTCATGAGCTTAGAGCATCCAGTTTGGTTTAACTCCTGGAAATCCTGGATCTGGGATGCAAAGAAAGTGGCTAGCACATCCTAATAACTTGGTAATGTCACCCAGTATGGTGGAGCCCCACACCCAAAGCTCCATAAACCCCCTCCAGGATCCCCATAACACCCCGTAAGGCTTGTCTTGAGCACTGCTTCTAGTTGGGGACACAGAAATGCAGTGATAAGTGACCTCTCTAAGTGGAAACTGACAGATTTTCAAGGTCCCTTCAGTAATTATCATCTTTGAGAGAGTTATCTGGAAAATAAATAAACACACACACTCGCACTCCTCCCTTCTAGGAGCACACTTTTGCATGACAGACGGATTCTATTTCTGCTCCTGAAAACACACGGCACAGTCAGCAAGAAGACAGAGAGCAAGGGAGCCGGAAGCCGCCAGTCAGCCTGGCCTGGGTCCACATCACCAAGCAGCTTTTGGGGCTGGGCTTGGAAGCTCTGAGTTGCCAATCATTTCTGATGAGATGACACTTCCCAAATGCTATTTCTTTCTGATTCAGGGAAGTATGCAGAACTACACATGTCCTTATGGCGAGCTGACAGTGTGGGAGTATGATTTTTGTTGTTGTTGTTAAAAATAGATACATAGAGGGCCAGAATTTAAAGTCACCTTTCAGCTTATGATTTTTCAAAGGGAGAGACACAAAGAAGGCAGAGAAGGCTTGCATAATGACCCACATAGCTCTCAGAGCAGCTGGGTTTGAACAAATACAAGCCAGTGACTGCAGACCAGGACTCCTTCCCATCAGCTAAGGTATCTTGTAGTTTTCTTTGCAAAAAAAAACAAAACAAAACAAAACGAAAACACGTATTTCTGTCAAGGAATCAAGCATTCAGGATGCCTCCTCCCTCTGTCTTGCCCTATAAGGTTCAGATTCTGGGCAGAGGAAAAAAAAGACTCTGTGAAATGAAACTATCTTTCATTTTCAAAGAGCACAACCTCTTCATGTTCACTTTGTGTAAATTCTTTGTTCTAATCTGCTATTTTCCTTTGAAACTTTCAAAGCATGTATGTATCTGTCTGCTCTTGCTTCTGGGGGATGCTGGCCAATACTGATCTACCCAGTGATGAAGTCAGTTGATTCACCCTCAGGAGACTGTGCCACTTATAAGACCTGCACTCCCATGGAGAGCTCCCTGGCTCAGAACAAGACTGAGACCAAGGCCTGTTTGTAGAACTCCTATCCCTTTTCCAGGGCCCCATCTCAGGTATCACCTGTTCTGGAGTGGTGAACCACTCTACCAAAGATCGTGCAGGCTGCATTTCCAATCCGGCCTCCCCTTAAGGAACTCTAGGAATCTACCCGCTTCAAAGCACCACTGTGAGCACAAAGGAATGTACAATGCCATGGCTCACAGCCAATGCCGGGTCCATGCTGAGCTGTCTACAAAATTATGTCATCCTTATCTCCATTTGACCTTCCTTCTAGAGGTTATATGCAGCAAGATTGAGATGGTGTGGACAATTTGGCCAACTCCACAATGTTGGCCTTGATGTCACTCAGCCTCTGGTTCTGACCCACTCCACAGCATTCCCCCATCTCAGAGGCTCATCCCTCTCTTCACTCCTCTGCAACTCATTGCCAGAAATGTAGCTTCCAAGAAGGGTTACATCTCCAAAACTGCCCTTTCACCTACCCTCAATGACATTCTCTGTTGTGTGATCTTTGAAAACAACTGCTGTCCGCTAAAGTTGATTCTGATATCAGCAAGCAAGCATCTCCCAGCAAAACCTGGGAGACAGGAATTTGGGGCAGGAGGAACCATGGGGTCCTTCAGGACATCCAGACATTGCCCAGCTCAAAGAGCATCTGCTTCCAACAGAGCTCCAATCGTAGCCCATGCATGTGGAAGGCAGCCGCACAAAGTGGCCAAACTTTAGATTTGCAGGACTGTTTCAGCCGACGGCTCCAAACTTCTACTTGAAAAATGGGAAATGCAGGAAAGATAAATTGTTGGGGGAAGACTTTCTATGCCAGGCTGTCTACACAACCTTTTCAGTGGTGGTCCAATGATGTACCTCACAGGGAGGAGATATCCAGACCCCATGGCCTAGTTCATTAAGCTCAAGGACTCAGGGAGCATTGCACTGAACTTACCACAACTTGATTGCTGAGTCCTCCATGGAGAATGGAACCACTGATCCAGAACAGGCCTTGGCCTCAGAATCTGTTGTCCAAATCCCTGGCGACCAGAGCAGTCCCCCTCAGTGGGGCCCTCCCTTAGGTCTTGACCCTGCTGAGCATGGAGTCATACTCTCAGTCGGTGGGGCTCTGAAACTCCTGAATGCTGGGCAGGCTCTCAAGGGCAGAGTTCAGGGCCAAGACATGCTTCAGATCACAGAAGTAGAGCAAAGATGTTCTTGTCATCCTCACAGCTGTGTGTGGAGGAGGCAGGATGACTGGGAAAATTGAGCTCCCTGCCTGAGAAACCAGCATAGCACTGATTCTTGAGAGAGGTTAGTTAGTGAGCAGTATGTGTGTGTGTGTGAGCGCGTGCGCACACACACACACACGTCCATGCTCCCACATGCATGATCACATACCTATAAATCCTATATATACATGTATGTATGAGTGCATACACACACACACACACACACAGGCAGGTCCATGCCCTCACATGCATGAACACATGCCTATACATCCTATATATACATGTATGCATGAATGCATACACACACACACACACTCACACACAGAGGCAGGTCCATGCCCCCACATGCATGAACACATACTTATATGTCCTGTATACCTATATATCATATATATAGATATGCATGAGTTCATAGGCACACAGAGGCAGCTCCATGCCCCCACATGCATGAACACATAACTATATATCCTATATATGTATGTGTGTGTGTGTGTTTGATTGCATATATGCACACACACACACATACACACACACACACCATACTGGCATGCAGAATACAATCATAGTAGGAGGTGGTGCAGTGTCCAAAGATCTAGGGATTACAGTTGAGAAACAAACAAATGTGACAGCTGATTGGTAATAGAACAGAGAAGTTTGTTGTTTCAAAGAAAAGTCAATTTCACAACCCAATAATGAAGTTCTGTGATGTGGCACCCAAATTCTCCATTCAGGGCTGAGAGACTCATGGCTACACTGCCAGGAGTGTTGGAATCCGAAGACTCCACATTCTTCTGAACTCAACTGAGTTCCTCTATCTCTATTGCATTTCCTTAGGCTGGGCATGATAGCACATACCTATAATCCTAGCACATGGGAGGTTAAGTAGGAAACTCAGGAGCTCAAGGTCAGACTTTACTATATATGAGTTTAAAGCCAGCCTGAACCATAGAAGACTCTGTCTCAAAAGAAAAAAAGATCAACTTGCCTAAGGCAGCTCACATCCAATGGCTGGTCAATAGCAGGAAAAGGCCTGAATTGCACTATTCAACTTTCCTGTCACTATAATGAAATTCCTGAGATAAATAACTTATATAAAATAAAGATTCACTTTGGGTCATGAGTTGGGAGGCTCCATTGAGGATCAGGTGACCCATTTCTTTTGGACTCAGCTGGAGAATAAAGATAGACTTTGGCTCACTGCTAAGGACCAATCACCAGCCTGGAGACCAATCATTTAACTCACGTACCTGTGGGGGTCGCTCATCAAAACCATGAAGATCCCCCTTTTTTTTTGGAGAGAGACAAAGAGAAAGGAAGAGGAAGACAGATAGAGATGGGCATGCTAGCAGCATCTCAGCTGCTGTGAACGAAATGTAGATGTGTGCGCCCCCTTGTGGTCAAGTGTGGCATTGTACCCTTGTGTCACTTTGCATCTGGCTAAACTTGGGACCTGGAGATTGGAACCGCTGGAGATTGGAACCAGCTTTCTTAGGCTTAGGAGGCAGGCGCCTTAACCACTAAGCCATCTCTCCAGCCTTAAGACCCCTTTTATATGACAAGGTGGGGTGCATTCAAGGTGGCCATGGACTGAGAGACCCCCTTTTTTCTACCTCAAAATACTCTAAATAGCTGGCTCAGCTTCAGAACTAATCATGGGGTCAGCTGAGCACTTTTTTGCAACCTTCTTATAGCTCTCCCTCCCCACTAGTTCTATACCTCCATTCCCCTCAGCAGTTCATCCTAAGAAATGTTCTCAAGGACTTCCTAGGACAACTTCAGACTCTGGTTCTTGGGAAGGGAAAAATGGTTCTAGATCCCCACCAAACTCAATAGAAGGACTCAGTGTAAAGAAAGTACTGTGCCTGCTCTTCAGTCACTCCACGTCTGTGGAAGATAGGCAGGGGATAATTAGCTGCCCACAAGTCAGGAAAGACAGATCAGAGCCTGCAGTTCTGGTTGAGCCACTTATTATGTACCTCCCAGGACCTTCACTTCTGGATTTTAGGATAGTTGTAACCTACCTCACATGGTGCACCAGAGGATCATACAACAGTTGGCACTGGTTGAAGTGCCTTGTGAGCTATGAGGCTGAGGGAGAATTGTAGAGTTGAACCAACAGTGTTCTGGGAGCTCAAAGGGTAGCGTAACAGGCATCTATTCACTCAAAATCTTCTGGAAAATAGAACATGGAGGCATCACAGAAGGCAGCATTGAAAGATATGAAATTGTGAGATCTGTATTCCCACACACAGTCACCTCTAACGGGCCTTGGGGAGAACAAGTGCTCTCTCTGTGATAGGCCACCCTTCTTCCTTCTGTGCAGAAAGAAGCACACAGCTTTCCTCCTTTGCTTTTGCTTGGACTGATGCCTTGGAAATACTGAGCTTTACTGTAATTCCCCAGACCTTTCAGAAATGCTACTATGGTGATAATTTGGATAATCCAAGTCTTCCTAACTAAGTCCCTCAACTTTAACAACACAAAGTGAGCTGAGTTAGATATCCTACATTCTCCTAGGTTCTTCACTGTTGGGAAAAGAAACATCACCTACTGAACAGGGACATGCCATTCTAAACAGCAGCAAAAGAATGACAAGTCAGTATCTTTCCTGATTAGGTGAAGTAGGGATACTGTGTATCAAGGAAGGGAACAGGATTGACAGCAGCAGAAAGAAAGAGTCTGGTGTGCTGTATATCTTAATGTACATGACCTTGGAGAGATCATCACAGAACTTTACAAAGCCCCAAAGCTGACACCTCAGTCTTCAAAGGCCAAAGATTTTATCCAGAATGACACCCAAGCATACATGGGACATAGCATTTCTCTGTCTGTGTTTCATATGATCCAATCAGCAGCTGGGCCGATTGCCTTGGAGGTTCAGAGCCTGGCTCTCTCCTATCGTAAATTAATATTTCTTGACTGAATGAATGATCTTGATCCTCAACTATTTCCTTCCTCCTACTAAATAGCAAACCTACAAGAATTATATCTGTCTAAACTTACTAACACATTCATGTACAGACATATCTTATGAACTCACAGACATCCACACATGCTTGCAGCCCTAATTCGTAAGGTCACATGGACATAGATTCATGAACTTAGACACATAATTACATACCCATTCTCAGACACAAACACACATATATTTATTTACTTAGGAATACTTGAATTTCTGCTTCTGAGCCCTTGTCCCAACCCTTGGTTTATTTATGGGCCACTTTAAGCAGGTAAGACCCTATGACAAGATAGTAGTCGCAATAGAAAATTGCTGACCATATATTTAGGCATTCAGTGATTCTAGAACATACTAGTTCAACAGAGTGAAGAAAGGCTGGGATGGTAATGATAGGCAGAGGACAACAAGGGTGTGCGCCAAGGGGCAGGGAGCTTTAACTACTTAGACAGGCCTGGTAAAGCCCTCTGTTATTCAGCATTTTTGTTTTTTTGCTTTTGGTGGAAAATGACAATTTGTTTTATCTTTATTAATACTATTATTATCTCTTTTTAAAATTCTGCTACATGGGGTTACATAAAGTCATTTTTATGCAAGTACACACTGTGGTTGACTTACACTTGTCTTCATACTATGCATACTATGCTACCCTCCCCTTTTCCACCTCACCCACTGCCATCACTTCCTTTTGATCCCCTAGAAAGTTCAAATTCTACTTTCATAGAGAATGCCAATCTCTTGTTCATCAACATGGACAAATAATTGCAGCTATGTCTGTCACTAAATTGCTAAAGCACAGCAACATAACCTAGTGGTAACTACCGAGAATGGAAAACCAGTCTTCAGAAGGACCAGCTCCTCTGGCTCCCTTTCCAGCCCAAGAAAGACTTTGATCCATCTCAGAATAGCACCAATGTTACACACCAGAATGGAGCAAATTGTAAGAACATGCCCTTAATCTGGTGTCCCTCTAAACAACTTAGAAATACCAGCAGTTGATTTTGCATGTCTTTACCACAAAATTGTGAAGTGATGATGTGGCAGTCAGGTTTGGATTGCTGGTAGAAATCACCAAACCAACAGCAGGTTGTGGGGAAAAAAAGAGGTTTATTTTGGCTTACAGGCTCAAGGGAAGGCTCCATCATGGCAGGGGAAGTTGATGGCATGAGCAGAGGGTGGACATCACCCCCTGGCCAACATCAAGTGGACAATAGCAACAAAAGAGTCTACTAAACAGTGGCATTGGGAAACTGGTTATAATACTCATAAGCCCGCCTCCAACAATACACTGCCTCCAAGAGGGGTTAATTCCCAAATCTCTATCAGCTGGGAACCTAGCATTCAGAACACCTAAGTTTATGGGGGACACCTGAGTTAAACCAGCACAGATGATTTGTTAGTTAACATGATGTAATTATTTCACAATATAAATAAATATATCAAAACATCATATACCCCATAAATATGTAACATATGCAGCAAAATAATAAAATATATAAAACACACGTTTTGTGTTCATTTATGATGTCTGTGTGTGTGTGTGTGTGTGTGTGTGTGCGCGCACATGTGTTCTGAGCATAGGCACACACCGTGCGTGTGTGAAGGTCAGAGGACAACTTTCTTTCAGGTGTTAGTCTAGACTTGCACCTCATTCAAGGCAGGGACTCTTGTTCTCTTTGTTGTTCATTGCTGTGCTGGCAAGACTGGCTGATGTGTGAGCTTCTGGAAAATTCTCCTGTGTCTGAATCCCATCTCACCAAAAATGTGCTGGTGATAGAGATGAAGGACGAGGCAGTATCATTTTTAGGCAGCTCGTCAGAGTGCAGGCCCAGAAAGGACGATCTATGTGCCTGCCAGAGGAGGAAATTTGCCAGCTAGTCAGGGAAGGCCCTCGAGAGTCACCAGCCTTGCTCTGGGCTGCAGCTCAGCTGCTCCCAGACAGAAGTTTTGTCTTCCATTCCTGCCTTGGGAATACAATGGTTAAAGTAAGTGTTGGGGTTAAAACAGTCAAGCAGGTCACACCTAGAGGAGAAGAAGAAGAGGGCTTGCAACTGGGTGTGGCCCAAGCTGACCAGGTACGAAGGAGGACAAGGCTCTGAGCAGGCATGAGCTGGCCCTCATGAAAGACTCCCTTGAAGGCCATTTCATCCTGGATTCTGTTCTGCCTCTCCCTTGCAAAGCTTATCGGTTTGTTCTACACCTCCCTGCCAGCCCAGTCACTAAGAGAGAAAGGTGACCAGTTGTGTAATTGGAAGAGAGACACATGGGAACCTCGTGGGAGCTGATGGTTGTGTCAGAACTACGTTTCTCCATATCTCAGTCCAGAGACTTTAAAGATCACTGTATTTTCCTAGCCATAAGCTTTATAAACACCTAGACAACAGTAGTCAGATGGCATCCTGAACATGTCCCCTCTCTGCTGACCCAAGAAACTTCATTCTTCCCCTTTTCACTGCTCAACAAACTTAATATGAGCTTTTTCTCTAAACTTGCTTTTTCTGTGTAATAAGGTTTCTCCTTTTCGACGCATCCTTCACTGTCCATGAGATTCAATCTTCAAGTTCCAAAGACAGAACACAGCATCACTGACTCAGTAGAGCTTTACTGAAGGATAAGGTCTGGCACGCTAGCTCCAGAGTTAAGAGCTTACCTAAGGCTCCTTTGCTCTTAGAGACCTGTTTCACTGGGACTTCAGAAGTCCACCACAGCTTCTGGCTTCTTACAAGGAGTATGGGGATTTGAAGGTGAATACCCAGGCTTGAATGGCAAGCCCTTTCTTTATCCACTGAGTCAACTCCTCAGTCCCAAAACAAAACATTTTAAAATATTATATTTAATTCAATTTTACAAGAGAATAAAACTGAAATTAATGATTGTCTCATTTTTCTCTGGCAAACATTGGCCCAGAATTGGCAAGGAACTGCATTCCAATCATACTATAGAAGGAGGATAGCCACATTTTCAATTCCTTCTCGCATGATGAGACCTAACTTCTTAACACAAACAGTATACGGTTCCCTCCACACTTCAGACAACTTACAACAAGAGTGACAGTCAAATGTGACTGGAAGGTAAACACACAAAAAAACTAGTATTCTAGAATTATTTCAGTTAGAGTCATTCTAATTTGTGCTGGTGACAGGAAATCAGAATCAGAAGGAGCTGACTGGGGACTTAGAGGCCTCAGACATATGCACCGGTCACGTTGAATTCTGTCATCAGATTCCCAGGGCATCCATGGATCTTCATTTGCATTAAATGAAAAGGAGTCCAAAAATACACCACTGTTGCTAAGGTTACATCTTGCTGGATGCAAATGAAGATGTGTTTGTTCAAACCAGTTAAAAATATCTTGGCACAAGCTAATTCCCCTATTGGCATAAGGGGAATGATCTGTAGTGTGTCAAACTGAGAGTTCAGGTTTACCTTACTCAGCATGAAGGTCTGGAAAAAGCATTATTTCTGAGTAATATTTTTAGAGCTTGTATAAACTACTCATTTTCATTAATTCATATTCTGTCTGGTTTCAGGAGGGTTATAAATATCATCTAATAAGAGGACCCACCACTGCTGACATACAGATATGCTTTCCCTAGTTGCCAAGGGAGCCATTTGCATGGATAGTTTTGGAAACTGGCAGGAAATGGGACTAAGCAGGGGCAGGGGCAGCAGTCCAACAGGACAGGTAAGGAGTCTTATATATACAATATTTTATGTAATGTTCACAGTATCTCTGCAATTAGATATTATAATTTCTTTTTTAATTGAGGGAATTAAAGCTCAGAGATGATACTCTGCATAAGCCAAAGGTATTGAAGCTATTTAGAATTTATATTCTTATTATTAGCAATTTTTGCACATGTGTATAATGTATTTTACTCATAATCCCCTTCATCTTGACCCACATCCTCATCACCCTTCTGCTGAACCCCTTCTTCCTCCCAGCCAGTCCTTCTTCTACTTTAATTTAATATTTCTTTTTTCTTCCTTTTTTTTTTTTTTTTTCTTGTGTGTGGCTGTGACCCAATGGATAAAGATGAGGGATTATTTACCAAAGCACATGAGTTCTACCATTATTCCACTGCAAAAAGTGTCTCCAAGTCCCCCAGCCACAATTAACTGCCTATAAGTCCTCAGGGGAGGGGCAAGGCTGCTTACCATCCTCCAAGAACCATGATGGAATGTTAATGGGCCCAGTATTATGTGGTTCTTGTGCTAGCTGGATTGGAAGAATCAATATCATGAAAATGGCCATCTTCCCAAAGTCAACCTACAGATTCAATACTATCCCCCAAATTTTCCAATACCATTTATTTATTTATTTATTTATTTATTTATTTATTTATTTATTTATGTGCATGCATGCACATACACGTATGCACACACACACACACACACAAACACACACACACAGAGAGAGAGAGAGAGAGAGAGAGAGTTTTTTGCCATTGCAAACAAATGCCAGATGCTTCAGCAATGTTTTGCATCTGACTTTAGTATGTACAGCTGAAGAATTCAACATACTCAGGCAGGCTTTGAAAACAAGTGGCTTTAACCACCGAGTCATCTTCCCAGCCACCAGTATAATTCTTAACAGAAATAGAAAAACAAACTTAAAATTCATATGGAGGGCTAGAGAGATTGCTCAGTGGTTAAGCTCTTGCCTGCAAAGCCTAAGGTTCCAGGTTCAATTACCCAGTACCCATGTAAAGCCAGATTCACAAGGTGGCTCATGTGTCTGGAGTTCATTTCCAGTGGCTAGACTCTGCATACCCATTCTCTCTCTCTCTCTGCTTCTCCTCTTCCCTCCCCCTCTCTTAAATAAATAAAATATTTTTTTAAATTCATATGGAAATAAAAAGATTCCAAAAAGTCAAAATAATCCTGAGAAATAAAGAATACTTCTGGAGGTATCACCATAGCTTATTTCAAATTATAACCCAGAACCATAATAATAAAAACAGCATGGTACTGACACAAAAATAGACAGATAGACCAATGGAATAGAAGAAAGGATCCAGGAGAGTTCTTGTAACTACAGCCACCTTATATTTGACAAAGAGGGCTGAAATACTAATTATGGAAAAGATGGCATCTTTAAGAAATGCTGCAGGGAAAACAGTATATCTACTTATAGAAGAATGAAAGTACATCCTCAGGTCTCATCCTACACAAAACTCAACTCCAAGTGAATCAAGAACTTCAATGTAAAAACTGAAACTATGAAGCAGGAAAAAGTAGGGAGTAAAGTCCAAGGGATAGGCACAGAAAAGAACTTTCTGAATAGGATTCTTGTTGTCCAGAAAATAAGACAAACAATCATCAACTGAGACCTCCTGAAATTAAAAAGCTATTGTAGAGCAAAAGAAACTCCCAGTCAAGGCCAGAGGCAACCTACAGGATGGGACAAAATCTCTGCCAGCTGTACATCTGACAGAGAATGTGGTAGAATATTCATGGGATTGACTCTTTTCTCCATATCATGCTGCAACTATAACCACAGAGGAATGCCCAAAGAAAAAACTTTAAATAAGAAAGGGGAGCCAGAAAAACAGGTGAAATTTTTACATTAAAGAAATTTAAAGGTATTAATCAAAATTGAAATCATCTTGGCTTTTTAACCCAGTTTCACAGCTCTTCCTGAACTTATCTGAACACCCTTAAGCGTCAGGGACAAATGCTTCTATTTGCCCTTAATCTTGGAAGATATCCCATTGACTCTCAGCGCCAGAAGGGACCTCAGAAGTCACCCCACCCTCCTCTTTAAGGCAAGAATCTCTGGCACCACATTGAGAACACAAGGCCATCGAGCTATCTGCCTGAAATCCTGAATATGGATAGCAGCTCCCAGTTACTGACTGCCTACCCAACATTGAATACATCACATTCTTCCACTATTTCCATTTCTAATTTATGTAATCCTTATGCTCTCCCAATGAGTTAGATACTATGACCACATCATGCAAATGAGAAAAGCGACACAGAAAATTCAAGTCAAATGCTTTGATCTACGTAGCTTTCAACTTACAGACATGGAGTTAAATCCCATGTAATAAAACTCAAGAAACTGAGCTCTTAACTACTGCATTTTATTTTCTCAAGGCAGCAGTCTACTTCATAAAGAGCCCATGCTATTGTATTTATAAAAAGCCATGGTCTGGCCTTTTAGCATGGCCGCCGGCACCGCTGCCACCTTAGCCTTCTTGAGTCAGGAGAGCCGAATTGGGGGGGGGGGATAGGGGGTCTGCGGGTCCTGGTTTCTTCTTAGGCTGTGAGCTCTTCACCTTCAAGGTGGAGGGAGATGTTGATGCGGAGCACGTGCTGGCGTTGACCTTGCTCTGCCTCACTGAGGGTGCCAATGATGAGTGTAACGTGGTGGAAGTTGTGGCCCGGAACCATGATCACCAGGACATTGGGTCACTGTGGCCCATCTCAAGTTGTCTTGTCCGCCCATGCTCAGTGTGGACCATTTCCAACCCCAACCACCTGTAACCTTCCTCCTCAAGTCGGGCTCTGGCCCAGTGTGCATCACCGGTTGGCATCAGATAGTTTCTATAAGCAATGATCTTTCCAAAGAAGAAGGGAGTGAGGAAGAGGAGAGTGAAGAGGAGGAAGTTAATTTACACCCCGTCCTTCCTGCCAAAAAGTACAGGGGCAGGCCTTAGCCCTCTGCTCACGTAGCTGCCTGCTGTGCATCATGTTCCTGGAAAAGTTTCAAGAATTTTCAAAGTTCTTCTCTGTTGAAGAAGAGATTCTGGGGAAGGGGTTGTGGGGTGGGAGGGAACTGGGCTGGTGGTACCTGTAGATTGGGGTGAATTCTCTTCAGGGCCCTTTTGTGGTCCAACACCCTGCCAGGGTCTTCCCCTTAATGTAAGGGTGGGAAGACCTCTTAACTTCTATCCTGACCTGCTCTTGCCACCTGCTCACAAGATAGGACTGAAAGGGTCTGGAGCTGGGAATGTTTAGTGGTACAAGGAGCCCCTGACCAGCATGTGCCATGTGTGAAAATCTAGGTTCAGTTCCCAGCACCGTGCCACAAAAAAAGTATCTGAAGTTCAGAACAACACTTTTAAAAAAAAAAAAATTATACTTTTACTTTTTTTTTTACAGAAAATCTATCTGATATTTATTAAACTTAGTTTCTTCAGCTGTGGTTTCGCATTATACAAAGCATCTTAATGACACAGTAGAATTAAAAAGATTTTTACAAATTAAAATGTGATATCCTTGTCTCCAAATATTTTAATTGCCATAAATTTGTTTAAAAATACACATTCAACCATGTTTGACACTTTAAACTTTCTATAATTTCAATACCACAAAATACATATACTATACAGATATGGAAAAATCTAGTAAGTATATAATACTTTGCTCACCATTAACAGCTTTATTATGTGAAATGCGCATACTGACTTAGAAATCCTTGCTTTTGAGCCCCTAAGTACCTCTGAAATTTTAATGTATTGCAACAAATAAAAATCACATTTTTAAATAAAGGTTTAAATTTAAAAAGAGATATGGCTAGTGAGACCCTCATGTTTGCTTTCAAATTCTTTGAGATCTGGAAAAGTGCCCAGAGGTGGACAGGAGCTGAAGGAGGAGAAAAGAAAAGGATGGGAAAGAAATTGCAGCCTAAAAACTCTGGGATCCATAGGTCTGACAGTGACTTTCAACTCTTCCTGGAGCTATTGCAGGGAAAAGAAGACCAACCTAGGAAATAGTTTGTGGAGCAAATGCACAAAGCCTCAAAAAGCACGTGTCGGCCTCCTTCTCATTTTTCGATGAAAAAATAAAGCTCTGAGGCCAAGCTACTTGTCCAGTCATACAGATAAGTGGGCCAGGATTTAAGCCCCAAGCAGCACAAATGTGCAAATGTGTTCTCTTTCAACAGAAAATCTTTTGATGTTTCCTTTGAAGTTTTTACTGTGTTTTACAGAATCAAGAGTTGAGGCCAGTGCATAGAAACAATATGGAATGATATTTAATTTAATTTTATTTTTGATCTTTTTTCATGTATGCATATTCATGTTGGAGGGGTGCGTGTGTGTGTATAAGTGTGTGCATGATGCGTGTGTGTGTGTGTGTGTGTGTGTGTGTGTGTGTGTGTGTGTGTGTGTTGGCCAGAGGACAACTTTCGGTGTTGTTTCTTGGATATGATTCCTCTCCAGGTCTCTCACTGGCCTGGAATTTAACAAGTAGGCTAGAGTAACTGGCCCACAAGTCCCAAAGATTAATGCCTATCAATGCCTATCCCATGCCTCATCTGGCTTTCAAATGTGGTTGCTGGGCATTAAACTCAGGTCCTCGTGCTTGCAAGACAGACACTTTACTCACTGAGCCATCACAGAAGCTACTCTGATTGAATTTTAGTTTTAAAGAAAATTTAGGTGCTGGAGAAATGGCTTAGCAGTTAAGGCGTTTGCCTGCAAAGCCAAAGGATCCTGGTTCGATTCTCCAGGACCAATGTAAGCCAGATGCACAAGGAGATGCATGCATCTGGAGTTCATTTGCAGATTCTGGAGGCCCTGGCACTCCCATTCTCTCCCTCTCTCCCTCCCCCTCTCTCTCTCTCCCTCTTTCTCACTCTCAAATAAATAATAAATAAATTTTTTTTTTAATTTTTCGAGGTAGGGTCTCACTCTAGCTCAGGCTGACCTGGAACCCACTATGTAGTCTCAGGGTGGAATCGAACTCACAGCAATCTTCCTACCTCTGCCTCCCAAGTGCTGCGATTAAAGGCGTGTGCCACCAGGCCCAACTAAAATATATATATTTTTAAATTTTAGTTCTCATAACTGTATTTCAAAATTAATTTTTTTTCATTTGATAATGCCATAGCATATCATCTTCTTTCCCTTGACATCTTTCCTCATTATTCTCTCTCCTTTCTTTGTCCTCCAAGAATTCAAGTATTCTGTGCTTCCTCTGGGCACAATTTTTTCTCTAGCTTCATTATGACCCATGATGGATTTCTTTTAGTCTTATAACTTTGTGCATTTAATATATAAATGTTGGCTCAGAAATTTATATTACAAGGTCAGATCTGTTGATTCACTTACTCAACTATTGAACATCTTCACTTAACTTCCTAATAAACATTTATAATATAGAAAATAAAACCAATGATTTTCACTGCCTTCAAAAGACCTAGTCCATTCAGTTCAGTCTTCCACAACTGGGGCTCTGCATTTCAATCAGGAGCAACATCCTCCCAACCAGATACTCAAAGCTGGATACATTCCACCCTTGACCTTGTAGTTAGGTCCACTCCTGTTCTACTCCTCCATATGCCCAAGCCTGACCTGTAAGCAAATATTAATGGCTCCACCCTTAAAATCCTCGTTGTTGTAAGCGTCCCCTGACCAAGCTATGGAAAATGGCCCAGACCACTCACGACTAATTCTTCTTCATGTCAACCTTGCTCTTTAGAGCAAGGAGAGTGATGTTTCTAAAATGCAAATCAGATGATGTCATCGTGTTCTTTAAAAAGATCCAATGCCTTTCATTTGAAGTTAGAATAAAATGTTAACTTCTTACTCTGCCTCACAATTTCTCCCTGGCCTCTCTCTCTAATTTCATTTGAACCATCTTCTATGTCACCTCTAGTCATATTGACATCTCTCCCTTCCTGCTGCACTTTAATTTTACTTGCTGCCTCTTTGTCTGCAAGACCATCCTTTCTTATTTTTTTGTGGATGGTTTCTTCTCACCTCTCAGGACTCAAGCTAAATGATTATGGAGAAGGGCCTCAGTTCTTCTCCTTCATCACCTGCATCACAATATTCCAAGTCCTGCCACATATCCACCAGCATGACACAAAGAACTTGTTGAATACAAGTCTCTTCAGTATATGGCTGAATGAGTGAATGACCGGCTAACTAAATGAGCAAATGAATGGTGAGCTCCTCAGCTCTGGAATGTTTCAAGTTGTTGCTAAATGAAAAAGTATAAGATGTACGAAGGATGGGTCCTAAATGCTATGAATTGAATTAGTCTATTCATCTGTAAATTCCAATTCACAATCCTTGGATTTCTACAAGAGGCAAGCAGAATCAGAGGGTGTTGGTCAGTCATTTATGTTCAGTATCTGCTCCAGGAAAGGTCAAAGGAAGGAATTAGCCACAGGGCCAGAAGGCAGGGCCATGAGCCAGAGGATTATTCCCTGACCCTGAAACCTAATGGAATTTTCCTTCAGAACTAAAGACTCACTTTTTCTTTCTTTCTGTTTTCCCTTCTTTGAAATAGGAATATCTGTACCTATTAGCATATTCCTGCTTCACCATTGTATTTGATAAGCAGGTAACTTGTTTTCCAGTCTACAGGCCCAAAGAAAGAGACCACTTCTGTCCCATTCTGGATTGCATCCAGAGCCTCATTTGTTCATGTGATATAAATTACAAGATCTGGAAGTTTTGATCTGATAATATGTAGATGCAGTGTTGGACTTCAGCTTAATGCCACATTGGACAGAGACTGTGGGAGATGTTGAATGAGGTCCATGTATTATGCCTGTGGGAGATCTGTGAATCACTGGGGACAAGAATGTGGAGTATAGTAAATTCAATCATCACCAATTATAATATGAACTTCTAACCCTGAGAAACTGCAAGTATTGCCTGATATGGTAAAGACATTGCAGGTGTGACTGAGTAAAGAATATTATTAGTATTATTATTAAGTGTTATGATCACTATTAATTGTGTGTATGCATGTGGATGGATGGGCATGTGCCATAACTCATACATGGAGATCAATGGGCAACCTGGGCATTTCTCTTCTCCCATCTTCTTTTGAGGCAGAGTACCTCTTGCCAGTACTGCCTGCCAGCTTCTAGATTCTCCTCTGCCTCCCATTGCTAAAGGCACATTGAGATTACAGATGTGTGGGCCATTTTGTGTCCAGCATTCCATGGACACTGAGGAGGAGCAAACTTAGGTTGACAGGCTGGCAAGCAAGTGCCTTTAAGTACTGAGCCATCTCCCCAACCCTGCCTCCTTTGTTGTTCTTTTTTGTTGTTGTTGGTTTGGTTTGGTTTGGTTTAGTTTGGTTTTGGGAGGCAGGGTCTCACTCTGGCCTAGACTGACCTGGAACTCATTCTGTAGTGTAGCTTGGCCTCAAACTCGTGGTAACCCTAATAATCCTACTTCCTCAGCCTCTTGAATGCTGGGATCTAGAATGAGCAACTGCATCCTGCTCTGAGTTAAGGATCTTGAAATGGGTAGGTTATCCACCCATACTCTGAATTCACTCACAGGTATCCTTATATTCATATCACCCAGGGAGGTATAGCACAGGCAGAGAGAGAAAGTAATATATCCATGTAGGAAGGGACACCAGATGAGTTAGTGGGTAAGGAATGGACTCTTCCTTGAGTCCTATGAAGAAAGCACAACCTTACTGGCACCTTATTGTTGGCTCAAGGATCCTAATTTTATTTTATTTTATTATTTTTATTTATTTATTTATTTATTTATTTATTTATTTATTTATTTATTTTTGGAGAGAGACACAGAGAGAGAGAGGAAGAGGAAGACAGATAGAGAGGGGCACGCCAGCAGTGTCTCAGCTGCTGCGAACGAAATCCAGATGTGTGAGCCCCCTTGTGGTCAAGTGCAGCATTGCGCCCTTGCGTCACTTTGCATCTGGCTAAACGTGGGACCTGGAGATTGGAACTGCTGGAGATTGGAACCAGCGTTCTTAGGCTTAGGAGGCAGGCATCTTAACCGCTAAGCCATCTCTCCAGCCCAAGGATCCTAATTTTAAATTTCTGGCTCTTAGAATTATGTCAGAAGAGTTTTCTGTTGGTTAAAGTCCCCAAGGTTGTGGTAATTTGTTCTAGTAGCCAAAGGGAAGTAACACATTATATACGTACTAAAACAGACATGTTTTCCCCTGGGATCCTTGCTATAAATTGCAGGCAACTCTTCCTTGTCCATGCTTATTACCAAGCAACCACTAAAACCATCTCCAGCTGTCAGGTTTATTTAGATGATGAAAGAATTTCCTCTTACATGTGAATGTGAAGAGCAACAAGGTTATGAGAAGATGTTTCCAGAAACTCATTTGTAACTATGCACAAAGCAAACTTACATTGTTTACCAGGGCGAGATGGTTGGTTGAATATACACTTATTTCAGATTAACTTTATGTCATTCTCAAAAATCTCAACTGAAACAAAAGCAAAGGGATTCTACTTTAGAGGGCCACTGGAGTAGTCAGAAGGTACAGTCATCACAGGACTAACCTGTGTATTGGTGAAAGGCCTCAGTTCTTCTCCATCTTGGCTAGTTTTTGGTTGCCTTGTATTGTGGTGACTAGGTTTCAGGAGGGTTTTCCTGGGAGAAAACAAGAGCGCGGGGTGGGGGGGGGGGAGGGGATTGATTGAGATTCACATTGCCTGCCTGCATTAGCTACTTTTCTTGTTGCTATGATGTACTACCTGGCAGAAAGAACTTAAGGGAGGAGAGGTTTATTTTAGCTCCCCGTTTAGAGGGCTCAGTCCATCATGGCAGGGAAGGATGGCAGCTGGGATGGTTCCCTCTTTAATTATGGGAGCTTTGTGCATGGCTAGTCACATCATGGCTACAGACAGAGAACTTTCAGAAGAAGGGCAGGGCTTTAACCCTCAAAGGCCACCCTAGTGGCCTATGTCTTTTATGTCCATAAAGTTTCTCAACATACCAAAATACCACTACCATCTGGGGACCCAGTATTCAAACATGTGAGCCTGTGAGGGTCATGTCACATTTAAATCATACATCACCTTTTCTGAGATGACCTCAAAAGTTACACGATGTCACTGTGTTCATGCTCTAACCTGCAGAGTTGGAACAGAGCTTCTAGCAAGCTTCATGAGGGGAGGAAATATATTTTACTGTGTATCAGGGAGTGGGAAGATTCTAGAAGACCATGTAAGAAATGTCTAGCACTGGAGTTTTCAACCTCAGCCGTCAACCCTAAGGAAAACGCATGTGAATGATCAATCACTTAAGATGCCAAGCCCATTATGTAACTAGAACACTGCTGTGGGCCGAAGGGTAACCACCCTCCATGGACTTCATATGTCAAGATTCTAAGCCCTAGTACCTCAGAACATACTCATATCTGGTAATCACATGGCCATCTCTAAGGCAAGAAGAGAGGGCTCATCAGAAACCAATTCAATCAGCACCTTAGTCTTGGGCTTTCTGGCTCCAGAAATGTAAGAAAATTAAGTGTTGTTTAAGCCACACACAATGTCATTCTGCTATTGAAGCCCTAGGATACTAAGGCTAATGGTGTTCTGGAAAGAAAAAATCATAACTGCACATAGAAATGCATATGTTCTTTGAAGAATTTTTTAAAGAAATTTTGAAACAAACATTTAGAAACAAAGGTATTTGTTCAAGAACAACATAAACTGAATGGAATATTTCATTCATGGAATAGAAAATAAACTTACATGAATATTTAAGCCTATTTTTTAGTAACATGGATAGCTGAATTGATTAAACAAAAATACAAGTTATCAATATTAAATATAATCAAGTATACATGTTTTAAAATCAATGTACCTGTATGTATATTTGTACATAACTTCATAATAGGTATATATATCAGGAGTTATACACCAAAACAGATCATTGTGACTACCTCTCTGGAATTGATTGTATATAGTCATAAGTATGTTAACCTTTTATTTTAAGTTTGTATGTTTTGACCTTGTTGAAATTTCTACAGTGGCTATACATCTTTGTATTCATAATGATTTCATAATATTTAATATGCTTTTAAGACAAGGTTGATTCCTGAATTAAGTCCATCTAGTCTTTTGTTAATGAATGTATATCCATGCATGACACCTCAGATGCATTCCTGAGCAACACCATCCACTTTCTATTGAGACAGGATCTCTCATTGATCTGAAAATTGTCAGGTAGGCTGGACTTGTTGTTCAGCAAGCCCCAGGTATCCTCCTCCTGTCTCTGCCTTTCTAGTGCTGGGACTGCAAGCATGCACCAGCATGCCCAGAATTTTTATATGGGTCCTGGAAATCAAACTCAGGTCCGCATGCTTGTACAGCAATCACTTTTGTGCCTGAGCTATCTCCCCAGCCTCCAAATTAATTAGCCAATCTAATGTCATATTTTTTTTTTGAGACCAAGGTTGTTGCACAGCCCCATAGTGACCTGATTCTGAAGCCTCTAATACCCTCCACCATGTGGGAAGCACAGATCTGAAAGTTTCAGCATGAGCAGAAATGCTGGGAGAGCCAAAACTGATGGAAATGTCATTAGAGAAGTGACTTACTAGACTGGAAGCTATTAGGTTTGGAAGCATTCATGCTTCTGCCTGGGAACACAGGTATAAGGTTGCTGCAGTGGCTGGAATACTTGTTTCCATGCTGGATACTTCCCAAAACAAAGAAAGTGGGACAGACTGGCTTGAAACTTTCATTTGTTGAGGTTTTGTGTATGTTTGTGCATGCATGTGGGGAGAAGGGTGCATGTTCTCATATGTGTGTGCTATGATGAGTGCTTGTGGAGATCAGAGGGCAGCTTTCAGGTGGGTCTTTGCCATTCTGCCACATTTGAGATAGGGTTTCTCTCTATCTGAAACTGCTCTCCAATTGTTCTTTACATACTTGCCATATGCTTCTGGGAAATTCTCCTGTCTCCATCTTCCACGTTGACATCCTGACATTACAGACACTCACCACAGCTTTGGGCTTTTTACATAGGGTCTGAGGATCAGACTTGGATTAAACAGTGAATACTTTATCCACTGAACATTTCCCTAGCCCCCATTCTTTGAGTTTATTATTATTATTATTTACCAAGTGCCTACTGTGTACCTACACATATACTAGAAAAGGTGTAGGCCTTTTCCATGTAATGTTCACAAACTGTGCAAAGACACTATTGCTGCAATTTTACAAATAGAGAGTCGGGATAATAAGGCTTGTTTTACTAGGATAACCCTGAAATCCTGTAACGAAGTACTCTATTCTCTTAGGAGAAAGTTGAAAACAAAGCCCACCCGCTCCATCTTCTTGACACTAATAAATGTCTTTCACTTTCTGCCTTTTCACTTTACTGCTCTACCCATCCCCAAGTGCAACTGTTGAAGCAAGTGAAGATGGACTTGGCCCAGCCAAGCTTTCTCCCACATAAGGTTTTTTGAGTTGTTCCTTCCTTTCTTCCCAGTCAGGAGCCAATTCTGTAGCAATGGGACCAGAGGGGAGGATAAGGAGGAGGAGATATTACATGGAAACCTAGGGGTGCTCACCCCCTCCCAGAGACAAGTCAGCTGTAGCAATGCCAGAATACAGCCATTTACTTCTGATTAAGAAGGGAGGAAGATGGAGGAGGAGAGGGGAGTGAAGAGTGAGCAGAGCCACAAGGACCTGTGCTGGTGTATTGCCTATCATTTATGGTTTTCTGCATTCTTTTTTTTTTTTTTTTTTTTTGCATGTGCATGGTGTGCTTGCATGTGTGTATGCATATTCATATGCATGTGAGTGTACATGTGTGTGTGTGTGTGTGTGTGTGCATGTGGAGGCCAGAGGTCACCATTGGGTATTTTTGGTGGTCACTCTGCATGTAAGTCTTTGAGGCAGGGTCTCTTACTGAACTGAGAGCTCACTTGTTCATCTAGATAAACTAGCTCGCTTGTCCTGGGGTTCTTCATATCCGCCTCCTCAGCACTGAGATTACAGGAGTGTGCTGCCACACTCGGCATTTTACAAGACTACTTGGGAGCTGAACTCAGGTCCTCTTATTTGCACCAGCATGTTTATGCATTAAATCATCTCCCAGCCCTATTTTCTGTATTCTTAATGTCTGACATCATTGGACCTCACTAACTAGGGAGTTACCTTTCCCTGGCTAGCTAATATTTAGGAAGCAGACTTCCCTGGGAAAGTACCTTCATTTGCAAACTAAGCAGCCCATGCTCCCACCTCCTCTTTTTCCTTGACTTTCCCCACCTGCATCCCTGACCAAGAGGTAACAGGAATTCCGCTGTCCTACTCAGCCTAGGGCTAGCACCACTCAACAAGAGGGATGATGGCCTCTCTGCCTCAGAGCCTGCTGAGATTATTCGCCATCTGCTGTCCTGGCCACCAAAAACCATCATACACTGGCCTATGATGCCCCTTGTCCCTCACGCCCACCCTGATGCTTCTGCTTGTGGCCTCCTGGGGCCGTATCTGTGCCTGCTGCCTCCAGGTCACTGTAAAGCAAAATTTCCTTCATGACAAGCACAAGTATATTTGCATGTCATACCCTAGGTGACTAAAGCAAATTCAGGGTATGATTTTAAATGATGCTCAGGGCAGAAAATATCAGGCTTGAGATACTTGTGGGTGTAGTTATTCTACCAGCCATGGGTGTACTGCTGTTCATTCAGAGCTCTAAGACTCTTCCTTCCTTCCTTCCTTCCTTCCTTCCTTCCTTCCTTCCTTCCTTCCTTCCTTCCTTCCTTTTCCACTGAACTGGCTTTCTTAACAGTCACATCAGCCACTGTTAATCAGGGTTCTCCAGAGCAACAGAATAATAGAATGAAGGGGATTTATTGGATTAGCTAACAGGATACAGGATGGGCAGTTTAGCAATGGCTGTTTGCAGGCTGGAGAGTCGGTGAGTCCAGTAACTACTCAGTGCATGAGCTGGATGTCTCAGCAGTCCCAATCTGGCACTGGAGGCCTGGAGGATTCCTGGAGAGGTGCTGGTCTTCAGTGCATGTGGGAAGGCTGATGAAGCTGGGTTTCCATGTCCGTGAAGGATGGGGCAGCAACAGGATAAATGCACGCACCCGTGACTGGCACAGGCAGCCAGGCAAAAGGCCCTGTGTTTTCTTGGAACTGCTATATATACAGGAAGGGCCTCTCACTCTAGGGAAGGTCTTCCTCCCTCTATCAATTCTTCCTACAAAGGCCCTCACAGACCTGCCCAAGAGGTGTGTCAATAGAAATTAACTGTTGCAGCTATTTAGAAGTCAACATTTTCTCTCTAATCCTGATGGAAACTTTTGTCTCATGAGAAAATGTATAGAGAATGTAAAGGCATATATATGTTGGGTCACTAACAAGGCCCTGAACTCTCATCCCAAGAGTACAGCCATTGTCAGCCCCAGACTCTGGTTGTTTTCATCCTGGCCTCTTTGCCAACTTCTGAATGCTAACTGAGGGTGCTTTTCTTTCTCTGGGTGAATAGCAAAGAAAGAAGGATATATAAATATGTACATGCACATCTGCATATAGAAGCACACAAAAGGAAGAGAAACCCTGGCTGATTGAGTGATTCTGGTTGCTCCACATTAAAACTCAATCCTTCAGACTCCAGATTACTCCTCCTGGGCTATAGGCATCTAGTGACTCCCCAGACACGGATCAGACCCTCTAATTACCAGTAGGTCAAGCCACGCCTTCAATCACTCAGGAAGCCCATGAGTGCTCCACAGAAACCAAAGACCTGCACCCAGGACATTCTAACAGCCCAGGAGCAAGGATATCTCAGAGATAGGAGCTACAAGAAGTACAAGTCTTTCTAGTCCTTCAACTTCAGGTGCTTTTCTTGGAGCAATGATTGCACATCTCCCAAACCAAACATTTCACATTTATTTATTTATTTATTTATTTATTTATTTATTTATTTATTTATTTAACAGAGAAAGAGGGAGAGAGAGAGAGAAAGAGAAAGAATGGGTGTGCCAGGGCCTCCAGCCATTGCAAATGAACTCCAGATGCCTGCGCCCCCTTGTGCATCTGGCTAACAAGGGTCCTGGGAAACCAAACCTGGGTCCTCTAGCTTTGCAGACAAATCCCTTAACTGCTAAGCCATCCCTCAGCCCACATTTCACTCTTTTTTAAAAAAGATTTTATTTTTATTTAATTATTTATTTATTAGAGACAGAGAGGGGGAGAAAGAGAGAGTGAGTGAGTGAGTGAGAATGGGCATGCCAGGGCCTCTAGTCACTGCAAATAAACTCCAGATGCATGCATCTGGCTTACATGGGACCTGGAGAATCAAACTGGGGTCCTTAGGCTTCACAGACATGAGCCTTAATTGCTAAGCCATCTCTCCAGCCCTCACATTTCACTCTTAATTGTCATGTCACAAGCCTTTTCTATGAACAGTAATAGGACCAGTGGTACCAAAATAGTGAATTGAAAAACTAATGAAATATTGTAGAAAGTGTAAAATTTATTAAAACAATCTAAATATGACAAATAATATGACAATGGATACCATCAACTCATTTTTAAATAATTCATGGTCTAAAAAGAAAGTTGGATAAAGGAATAGATTAAAAATCAAAATTGTGAGATGTAGTTGAAGCAGCATTTACAAACAGAAGGCCACATATATCAATTAGAAAACAAGTGAACTAACAATGAAGGAGAGTGAAATAGTAACATAGGAAAGTTAAAAAGCAAAACTGATGTTTCAAATTCTGTCAGAGTCATAAAACCTGCATATAATTTATAAATTTATCTGTAGTGATGTTACATTTTAATAATATTAGGTCTTTTCTATTCAGCATTTTTTACTTCTTATTTGTTCGGACTTTATGTGTTTTTAATTCACTTTTGCAGCAATGGAAGTGAACAACTTTCCCTTTAATTTACAAGCAATACTTACTTTATATTTGAATTTATTAAAGCTTCTTGTTGGATTTGAATCTGTACACATAATAAAATTATTTATTCCTAGGTGGGTTTTACTGACTAAAAAATTGAATGGTGTACAAATAGAGTTTTTCTTTTTGTAGCAATTATGTTTCTTCTTTGATTTAATGATTCCCATTTAGTAGATTGTATTGCCTTCATAGATTCGCTTTATGAAGTGAGAATATACCTGGTAGTAGCTATTTGAAGTGTGTGTGTGTGTGTGTGTGTGTGTGTGTGCGTGTGTGTGTATGCATGTGTTACTAGGAATGTTTTATGATATCTATTAAGATGATCTTATGACTCTTGGCCTTCAAGATACTAAACTGAATTATTTTTCTTATTTGGGAAACATTTTTTAATGATAAGGAAAGACAGGGTGAAGCTTTAGATATTCATAATGTATTATGCTTTTAATTTCCTACAAAATTCAGTCTCACAAATGTGCAATTTCTGAACTTTGCATTTATATCTGGGAAATTGGCCAAGGTTTGTGAGTTGTGTGTGAGTGTGTGTGTGTGTGCATTTATGTGTGTTGTTTTGTGAGTCTTGGTATTAGAGCATCATTAAATTAGCTCTGGAATGTTGTTTTTCTGTGCTCCAGAACAGTTAATACAACACAGGAATCACTTCATTTGTAAAAGGAATAAGTTACAGTCTAACAGAAGCTAGGTCTTGGCCACTTTATCCCATTCCTTCCATGTTAATGCACAGGGACACTAACTTTTATTAATTCCATTTTGCTAATGTCCCCATGTTTTCTAGTGTGTCACCCTTTGCCAGAAAGAACATTATTCCCTTATTATTTCTCATAATTTTCTAATCTCTATATGTGCATTTTTTTTTCTCTACCATTTCATTTGGGGATTAATTTGTCTTAACCTTTCTATTTAATTGATTTTTTTTTTGAGGCAAGCCCAACAGACTGGTCTTTTTATTATGCAAAAGAAAGAGAGAGTGAGAGCAAGAGAAAAAGAGGGACAATTGGCGTGGTAGGATGTCCAGCCACTGCAATCACACTCCAGACAAGTGTGCCACCTTATGCACATGTATGACATTACACACTTGTATCACTTTGTGTGTCTGGCTTACAGGAACCTAGAGAGTAGAACATGAGTCCTTAGGCTTCTCAGGCAAGTGCCTTAACTGCTAAGCCATCTCTCCAGCCCTATTTAAATGATATTTTATCACTTCATGTCATTTGTTAAGTTTTTTTCTTTTTAAATTCTCAAATTTTAAATTAAGAACATACTTTGTATGAATATATCATGTGTTGGTACCATCTTTTCCCTGTTCCCTGCCCCCATTCCTCTGGAGTCCTCCATTTTTAAAGCCAGGCATGGTGGTACATGCCTTTAATATCAGCACTCAAGGCTGAGGTTGGAGGTTTGAGATGAGTTCTAGGCCAGCTAGTGTTCTAGAGTGAGTTTCAGGTCATCCTGGGCAAGAGTGAGAACTTGCTTAAAAAAATAAAAACTGCTAAATTTTCAATTTTTGTCTTATCTTAATTAAAACATTACATTTTATTAATTGTATGCTCATCTTTTTATTCCCAATATTTTCTCTATAAATCTAGACTATCTGTGAATACTTCTCTAATTTATTGCTAAATACAAAATTAAATTCTCTTTATTTCAAAATATGTACTAAAATTTTTTATATATCATTTTATTTAAGTCTATCATATTTATAGGATAGTTCATAGCACATATCAAGATTGTGTGTTTATATATTTTTAAATTTGAAATCAATAGTTTTTAAACTAAATTATTCTTTGATATATTTTCTGATATTTTACATTACTGTCAGAGACTTAGATCTATATTACATTTCCATTTTTAAATTTTATTTATTTATCCATTTTTGAGAGAAAGAAAGAGAGAGAGAGGCAGATAGAGAGAAAATGAACATGCCAGGGCATCCAGCCACTGCAAAGGAACTCCAGACGCATGCGCCCCTTGGGCATCTGGCTTATGTGGGTATTGGGGAATAGAACCTGGGTCTTTAGGCTTTGCAGACAAATGCCTTAACTACTAAGCCCTCTCTCACTCTCTTTCTCCATATATATAATTATTCCCTGTATGAATGTGTGTAGTCTTTCCCTTACCATTTGTCTTCATATTTATGATCATTTTGAAGCCAAACTATTATAGGTCTATAAAACTTCATGATTAATGTGGATTCTGTGTCTCTTAAAGGTTTTGATTTTTGCTGTTATTTTACTTCTATGTTTTCTAACTTCAAAATCTCTCTTATCTAATAGTAACTTTATTATTTTGGCTTTTGTGCCAAAATATGCCTGGTGTACAAAAGCATTCAATTTAAGTTGAATCTTTTATGTTTTGATCTGTGTCCATAAGCAGTACAGAGAGACATTACCCATTTCTCTCATATTCACTGTCATTATATTTTAGGCTTATTTTTGCACCTATATTTTCTATTTAATAAGCTGTATTAATTGTTATTTTATTTTCTAACCCTTTGTATTTTAAATGAGTTTTCTTCATTCATTTTATTCTCCTAGCATCTTAATGTTTGTATGTAATAAATATTTCCACTTTGCTGGTGAAAACTCATAAGTCACTGGTCTACATATCAATTTCATAGAATTTTCAGTATCCATATTTTTTATTTCAACATTATAAAAACCTTAATAGCTATAGGTCTGAAATCCCAACCATTTAGGAGGCTGAGGATCACATGTTTAAGACCTACCTGGGCTACGAGGTGAGTTTAAGTCAAGACTAGCTTAGGAAACCTAGTAAGACCTATAGCAGACAGCTTCAGGTTTGCTGAGATGAACTTCCACACCAGGCACAGTTATGGAGGAAGGGATATTATTTATTGAAGCTTACAGATCCATAATGGCAGAAGAAGCAACCTGCTCTCACAAGGCCAAGCAGAGAGAGCAAAGCCCCCAGCCACACAGCACACAGAGCAAAAACTACAGCCAAAAAGTCACACAGCACACTTACAGGAAATCCTGCTAGGCACACTTTGCATATCTTTACAATGGAATCTCAAATTTACCATTAACACCTTAAGACCAGCCCCCAGTGACATTGCCTCTAGGAAGGTGATTGTAGATGCAAACTATAAAGTAATAAAACATTGAATATATTGGGGACCATATATTCAAACTACCATAAGACCCTATCACAAACTAAAAAGAAAAAAGAAAGAAGAAAAGAGAGGGACAGAAAGAGGGAAAGAAGGGATGGAGAGAAGAAGACAAGAAGGAAGAAAAAAAAAGAATATGGGTATAGCTTAGTAGTAGAGTACTTACCAAATATGTATGAGGCCCTAAGTTCAACCCCACAACCAACAAAGGAGGGAAAAGTAAAAATAACTTTAGTAGATTTTTATTTTCTTTCTCTCCTAATGCTAGTTCCCTTCCATACTAAGATTCAGATTAATAATAAAATAATTTTAAATCATGCAAAAATTGTCACTTCAAACATTTTATTAGTTTATATGATGTGATGTTTAATAATGCTTTTATTTTAAATTGCTAAGGGAGGAAGCTTTTTAAAATATCTTTATCTTCCTCTTCCTTAAACATTTTTTAGTCAGAAGCTATGTTCAAACTGATCTTTTGGAAACTTCTCTGAGTTGTAAATTTTAAAAGTTCTTGTATTGCCAAGAACATTTTTGCTGTGTCCTCCCATTTTGATGTTAAGTTCGAGTCAGTTCTAAGATATTTGTTACAAATAGTTTTATCACATATTTGATTAAACCTGTTCCATTGTTCTCAGCATGTACCATTGCCACATAAGATTCATAGAATCCATACAAAATATAAATATTTTTATGCTCTAATAATCTAAGCTTCAAGCCTCTGTACATATCCTGTTTATTTTCTACGTCTAAAAACTAGCATTTCTCTTTCCTTTTATTCTGAGATTTTATCAGCATGTATCTATGTGCCCACATTTCTTTCCTTCTCTTTCCCTTCTTCTTTTTCTTTCTCCTTCCCCCTTCCCTCCCTCCCCTCTCTCTCCTTCTTGAGTCATTAAATTTGAAGAGTATCTCTTCTATAGCTTCTAGAAGGTAAAATGTGATCTATGTCTCATGAAAAGATGAATATTCCTGAAGAGAAGATAGGTGCATGGATAAGACACTGAGACTTAGAGAGTATATGGTAGACAGAGTGACTCCTACCACAAAAGGTATCCCACCAGGATCCCCAAGACCTGTGGATATTCAGGGTCACAGTCTAAGATGGGGGATTATTTAAGTGAGTCTGGGGAAATTTCATGAGCCTACAGCAGAGTGTTTTCTTTAGGTAGAGAGGTGGGAAGAACTCAGAATATTAGAATCAATAAAAGGACTCTGCATCACTGCTGCTTTAAAATAAGGAGCTTCCATGCAAAGAAGTGAGAGCCTCAGGGGTCTAAACACAATGCAGGCAATAGAGAACAAGCAACCCTACCTCAGACATGGTCCACAAGGACCTGGATGCTGCCCACACCTGAGCAAGACTGGAAATAGATCATTCTCAGAGTATCTGGATGAAAGACAAGGCCAGCTACTGCCTTGGTTTTGACCTTGTAGGAGTCTAAAAAATCCAGACAAACATGCCCAGACTAATGAACTATGAGATAATGAACGGGTTTTGTTGTAAGCTAAGTTTGTAGTGATTAGCCATGCAGCAATAGAAAGCTACAGAAGGTAGGCCTTTGTCAACAGGGAAATGAGCTCTGGTCTCTCTGTCTGGATTTTGAAGACAGAAAGCATTTAGGTAGGAAAACTAAGTAAATGGTAATCTATGCTCAATAGATCTCAGAATGGGAACTGAGCATTTTGTAATTAGCATCATATGGTCAAGGTTTATGCAACCTTTTCTACCAAAAAAATAGCAATTCATTATCAAGTTTACAATTATTAAATGTCTAATATTAATACCAACTAGGCTGAAGACACAAGCTCCAGTACATGGCTGATATGAAACCAGAAACCAGACTTTCTGTCCTAATGTAACATAAGAGTGAGGAGTCTACCTGTGAGGTTTTGTGCCCCCAGCTTCTTGGTCTTCCCTTGGCTCTGTGTCATAACTTTGGAAGAGTGAAGCAAGTTGTGATTGATGCCTATTAAAAAATGTTACTAATTGTGCTTTACAGTCTCATGAGCATTGACATTTATTGACAAGTCTGTGCATCAGAAGATCTAGCAAAGAGCCCTTTTAAGTACATACAGGACTTGCTGACAGCGTGGCTCTGCACATGCAACTCTTTTCCTATCATTCACAGGCTAGTGATAGTGTGAACTATGAGGCTCCTTGAGTAAGTATGGTGTCTGTACCATCAGAAATGGTGTCTGGGATCTGGAGAGATGGCTTAACAGCTAAAGCATTTGCCTACAAAAACAAAGGACCCAGGTTCTATTCCCCAGGACCCACATAAGCCTGATGCATGAGATGGTATATGCATCCAGAGTTTGTTTGCAGTGGCTGGTGTGTGCACATACTCTCTCTCTCTCTCTTTCTCAAAATAAGTAACTGAAAATTTAAAAACAAAGAAATGGGGCTGGAGAGATGGCTTAGCGGTTAAGGCCCCTGCCTCCTAAGCCTAAGAACGCCAGTTCCAATCTCCAGGTCCCACGTTTAGCCAGATGCAAAGTGACACAAGGGTGCAATGCCACACTTGACCACAAGGGGGTGCACTCATCTGGATTTCAATCACAGCAGCTGAGAGGCTGCTGGAGCACCCATCTCTATCTGTCTTCCTCTCCCTTTCTCTCTGTCTCTCTCTGTGTCTATTTCCAAAAAAATAAAAGTAAAAAATAAACAAAGAAATGGTGACTGGGAGAGCTGGTCAATGGGAACCCACTGGATGTCTCTTTGCTTTCACACAGAGAAATTAAAATATCTATTTTGATTGACGTAAGAGTTAAGAATACTACCTCTGAGTCATAAACAGATTTCTCTTTAACCCAAAGTATCATTATAGATGAAACTTCAGAGCCCATATGCAAGGACTCCATGTAGTCTCAGGGTGGCCTTGAACTCATGGCGATCCTCCTACCCCTGCCTCCCGAGTGCTGGGATTAAAGGCGTGCACCACCACGCCCAGCTGGACTCTTGGCTCTAGGTTCTCAAGGGTCAAATGGAAATGGTAAAAGCAAACTTCTTAGACATTAGAAATGAGCATAGGAAAACTTGGTCCTTAAGGACATGGAAACTAATATGTGGCTGGACTGTTCTATCTGCTTGGCTGAGATGCCACATTCATTGCACTTCCATGATGTTACTTTCGGGGAGTTCATGTCTGATTCTAGAGATGACTCTGTAACATGTGTGAGGAGAGTGACTGAGGTGAACTGTGGTCTGACCACACAGAGAGGACTAGGGGAAGGTAGATGTTGGAGGAGGAATCAGGGAGATCCCCAGGGGAAAGGAACCTGAATATGGATTTTAGTAGACAAGGAGGAACCACAAGAGGAGGAACCCAGGAAAGGAGAGCACGTCTGTGCTGTAAAAATACTAAAGGCTGTCATTATTATTGCCCCATCACCTTTTTGACTACTGTCAACTTGTGAAGAACACTTGCCAGATCATTAATTATGCACCACCTGTGTCGTGCAGCATTATTATCACACTGAATGCTACTTCTTTACCGCAGTCCTATTAGAGTCTGTTTGTTTGTCCATTGTCTTTCTGAAAGTTTGCTTTTCTCTTTCCTCTACATCTTAAGAGTATCTCATGCAGATTCTCATCTAACCTCCAACCTCTTTGTGCCCCAGTCTTCTCCCTCTTCCTCTGCCCCTTCTACAAGCCCTCACCCACTCACACTCACAGCCAGTTTCATCTTTAGTGCCTCCTTTCCTTTCTTCTCCTCCTGTCCATGTCCTCTCAAAGTTACAAAATATTAAGATACTGTGATTGTACCTCTGCAAAGTTCCCTTCCACCTGTCTCTACCCTGGACTGAGTCCTGAACCTCTCAAGGGGAGGGGCCCTGGCTTCCTGGCCCTTTTTCTTTTATTTCCACTGTCCCTACAGTGGCTACATGATGGTCAACCCCATACATCTGATGGTTCTTTCACCCTTTCAGTCGAGCAAGGTAGAGGCAAAAGCTCCCTTACATGTTTTAGCAATCTAATAAGCCTGGAAACCAGGTCAGTAAGGTGCCAGACATGAAGAAATGGGAAAAATTATGTTTTAAATATTACCAATGTGCTTGTTATTTGGTCCTTACGAGCACTAGAACTTTAATATTCTCTAGAGATTGTGATGTGTGTGTGTGTGTGTGTGTGTGTGTGCGTGCGTGCACATGAGCGTGCATGCACAGATGCATATGAGAGAGAGTAAGAGAGAGAAATTGGAGATCAAGATTCTTGACAGGAGGAATGCAAAGACAATAGAATTATGAAGCAAGACAATAGCCACTGCCCAAGCTAGGTCATTGTCTTCATAGAAATTTTCTAAATGTGTTCTTCTTTATACATTTTCATATGGAAAACCAAATTTGCATACCTGCCTTCATACATTTCCTCCAAAGTGCAAAGAAAAATACTTTTCCACCCCAACAAGTTTCCTGGTGTAGGAAAGGAAATTGACACAAAGGGAGTAGAGGAGCCCCACCTAGGTTAATGGTCCCAGGGTGACCCCTGCTCTGGGCAGCTTTTGGCTTCAGGTTCAGCAATATTTTATGGTGGAAAAAATTCACCTCCAGAAGGAGTTGAGGGAGGCCAGCAGGACAGGGCTTTGACAGAGGAAGGCAGAGGTCATTGGTCAGATGCCTGCAGAAGCTAGGAGATGTTAATCCTGCAAAGAAGAATCACCATGGTCCCCTTGAGACCATTGTGGAAGTCAAAATGTGGACAGCAGGCTGAAGGGATGGCTCAGCGGTTAAGGCATTTGCCTGCAAAGCTAAAGGACCTAGGTTCAATTCCCCAGGACCCACGTTAGCCAGGTACACAAGAGGGTGCACATGTCTGGAGTTTGTTTGCAGTGACTGGGGGCCCTGGAGTGCCCATTCTCTTTTTCTTTCTCCCTCCTCTCTCTATTAAATAAATAAATAAGATAAAATATTTTTTTTAATGTGGACAGCCCATCAGGGGCTGATACGGTGGACCAAAGGGTACACCCTGGTGCAACTCTGAGGATAAGAATAATGTCAGGGCCTCTGCTGTCCCAGGACTGGAGGCCCTAGTGATTTTTCTCCAACATACTCAGACAAAGGAGGGCTCTGATAGTGAGGGGGCTGAAATGGAGCAACTTTTTCTATTGGGAAACTGAAGAATATGTGGAAAGATTATTTATACTTATAAAGATCAGACTAAGTTTAATGCCAGAAATATGTTTGGGTATTTTGTTATTTTTGAGTACTTTTGATTGATAGGGTGAGTCCATATATGTATGGGTGTATTTGATATGTTGTATCTTGTTTGTGTGTATATGTGTGGGTATATTTGAGCTGTGTGTGAGTTGTTGTATTCTGGTTGCACTTAGAAATTTGGAAGCAAGGCCACCAAATTATACAAAAATCATTAAAAATAATTACCACTTTCCCTGCAAGTTGCTGGGAGAGTTATCTCTGTGACTTTGTCACACAGTATCCTTTCGGTACACTTCAGCCAGGAGAAAGATGAGTAGGAAGAAGTGGAAACTAGGATAGAATCCTGAGAAGTGAATCTGGAATTTATCTGACTGCATGATCTGGCCCAACCTACATTCAGATATTATTTTTAGTGTATTCCTTTAATCAACTGAATCTCTTCCCAAGGATAATTTCCTCTCTAGGAAAATGCGCTATACCTCCTACCTCCATAATTAGAAAATGGCCCCTTTACCTGAGGCGGGAGCCTCACTCTTCTTCCACCTGTGCTAACAGCTTTCGGAAGCCCATCTTTCTGCCCTCCACTGTTGCAAGATGATGGGCTCTGAGTAGTCAAGGCTGAGGCTCGGTGGGCATAAAGAATGAATGCTGAAAAGGAAGATGATAAGAAACCAGAGCACCAGCTGGCAGAGACAGGGGATCAGATAAGAACCAGGGAGCAGAATCAACATAAAGGACTCTCTTCAAGGGACACAGAAAGGCCTTTGTGTGGCCCAGTCACTACTGGGAGTTGAGGAAGCATCCTAGTCGCCTAGCCTAGTCGTTTTCAGGAATCCCAGAATCTCCTATCAGTTACCTCCAGCTGAATATGCTTCCCAGCTTTCTCACTTCCAAAGCACCCAGCTTTAGGCTAACCTGAGATGGATGGGTGTCTTAGCAGACAGGTGTCTATGGAGGAAGGGAGACATATGATCATTAAGCAAATTTCACTCTTAGCAACTTGGAAAACTTCCACTGAAGGCTGGGAAGGTGTTCCTATGAGTAAAAGCACCTAGCTTGCAGTCATGAGGACATCAGTTTGGATCCCCAGCATCCATGTCAAAACGAGATGTGACATGCATTCTAACGCTGGGGAGGCAGAGAGGAGATGATCCCTGGGGCTTGATGGCTAGATTGTCTAGCTGAATCCTTGAGCTGAGGGCTGAGGGGTCAGTGAGAGACCCTGTCTCCAAAAATAAGGTGAAGAGCAATTGATTAAGACACTGGACATCTACCTCTGGTAGGGAAGGAGGGAGGGAGGGAAGGAGTTAGGAAGGGAAAGGAAAAAATAAAAGAAGGAAGGAAAAAAGAAGAAAAGAGAGAGAGAGTGCACTGGGAGGCAGGTTTTCATCAGAAGTCCCTTGGATCAATGTCATTTGTACAGTTGGGCAGAGGGAGCATTGGCTGATTATGACACGTATGCCACTGTAGGTATCAGTAATCTCTCACCCACTGACCATCCTCCATATACCTTCTTCTAACTTATTGTGAAGATAATCTACTTAGGCTGATGTCATATGGGTACTGAGCAAATTTTATTCCTCACAACATTGTCTTTGTTCTGTATCTCTATAGAACTGTGCTTATTCCTCTGTAGGGTCTGTTTTATTTTGTCATGAGGATTTGAGTTAATTCTTAAGATTCTTGAAATTATTAATGTGGTTACTTTTGCAGATATTTTATAATCCATCAAAATGTATTTTCTTTCCCAAGTAATGGCAAAAACAGATCCTTCAATTTCATCTGTCTGGTTATTATCCTTCCTTGAGCCTTCGGGGAAAGTTTGAGGGTTGGCATCAGAGTCAAGGTACATATTGTTAAGCCAACAGAGCTAAGGGAGAGGCAAACTAGGCTGCATCAAAATCTGCTTCCATCTTCAGTTTCCCATGGCCTTGTGCCCTGGCTCTGAGTATATGGGCTGTCTCCCCAAATGGGGTGAGCTTTGTAGTACAGCGCAGGATGGCCTATGTCTATGCCTCTGCAAGAATGCCCTGAACTGCTTTCATGTCCTCTGCAAAAAAAAAAAAAAAAAAAAAAAAAAAAAAAAAAAGCAAGTTCTATCCCAGCACTCAGTGGTGAAGTTAGAGGAGATGGCATGCTTGTCTTGTCTTCCCTGTGTCATATTGTCCCACTTTGCATTCTCCTCCCATTACTGTGTGACCCATCATCCTTTCCCTTTCCTTCTGTATTTGAGTTCTCAGCTAGTTTGCCTCCCCTTCCATAACTGCCTTGCCACAGCATGTTTTCCTCTATCCCTCATCCTCAGCCAGGCAGCTACAGCCTTCTCCCACGTACCTTTGACAACCTGTGTCTCCATTTAGTTGTCAAGATGTATTTCCATATCTGCATTTCATATGATCCAAATCTCTTGTGAACTAGTTGTCCTTAACCTGTCCACCCTTTCTGATTAAAAGCCAGAGGACTTCAGGGTGAAAGGAGCCAGTGTAAAAGTTACCCCTATGGCAACCTTGAAAGAGGGCGACATGGCCCGATTTGAATACACCCAGTGTTAGTTGGCTCCTTACCACACCAACCATGTCTCTTCAATCTGTAAAGTTCTAAAAGAAAAGTCTTCATCAAAAGCAAAGAAATATAAAATTAACCTTGTAAAGTTTCTGGAATACAATTCTACTGTGGCACTTGCATGACATGAAGCCAAAAATCTGTAAGGAACCATCCAAAGTCACATAGCAAATCAAGGTAAGTTTAGGGTCATACATGCTATGACACACAGCCTCTCTTTTGTCTAGTTGATTTCCTGGTCATGTCCCCCTCAGTCTTACTGCTGTCCTCTGTGGCCATGGGGCACTGTGCATAAGTGCTGTCCTTGGTTCCTGGAATCTTCCACAGTCTCATTGTCCTGTGATGGTCCAAAACTAGACATCAGTCACTTGGAGGCCTCATAGACACCCTCATCCTTCCAGGATTGCTCTATACGCTTATTCACATATAGTCCTTCTTTCCAGACACACATTCCTATACCTCCCTCTTAAAGCCACAGCATATCATCCATTTTTTTCCAACATTGCTTTCTACTATAGCAGTTTAAGAAAATTGACAATTGTTTAGATGTTGTCATTGTCTTGGTTTTTAATTTGTTTTAGCAGATTGCAAATTACGGAGGCACTCATTTTATTGCCTATATTATAAAGATAACATATTTGAATTTTTTTCTCTATAATTGTGGTCTAACTTCCCAATTGTGTTTAGTGTAACACAAGGAAAACAAAGCCCTCAGGGAGATGGGTGGTTCCCAAGATTCATCAACTGATAACTATCAGAGACAGGAAGAAATTCAGGTCCCCTGATTCCCATTCCATATCCCCCATCCCAATTCATCCTGTTGACCTATATAGAACTTCAGTGCTCTAGTTATCTATGTGAATTCTTCACTTGTTCAGGTGTCTTTATGTCCTTTGAGTAACATGATCACCCTTTAATAACATCAACAAATGTACACATCATCTCTCTAAGTCTTGCTTTTTTTAAACCTTTGTTAATCGTGTACAGCTGATTGCCTAATTTCTTTTTGGAAAACAACAGTGTTTTTTTTAATAAAAGCTTTCATTTAGGGTAAGTGCACATCTCTTGGGAACAAGGCTACAGCTCTCATATCTCCACATTGACTACTTACAAGCATCTTCAGAGAGATTCTGCAGATGGAGCAATGCCACTATGCTGCAATTTAAGCTTCTCCCATCATTTCTCTGCAACCACACTCATATTTTCAATTCCCCAAATAGAAAATGAACTGAATAGGCATTAACAAAGTAATCTCGCCACTTCTTTGAAAATTGCAGAGTAGCTGGATTTTTCTCTTATGTCTTGTAATAGCCACGGAGAAACCAATCATAATTCTTTCTCTCCAACCTTGGAAATACATCATTTGGAAAAGCTTCCCCTATTAGAAAATAAGAGGAAGAGAAAATCATATCAGAGTCTAATGAACTCATACAGTGTTACTTTCATTATTTAGTAACCTCTGGGTATGGATAATTTTCCTTAAACAAATTTTTTGAATGTAGACTATGGAACACACATCTTCAAGCCTGAGGCCATCAAATCACAGTGATAACTCTTGAATTTCAAAACAGAAAAACAGTCTTTTCTATCTTTAGCTATATTTAACTTCAATTCTGTATCCTAGCTAAAGTCATCCAGCCCAGGAGCTGACCCAGATTGAGAAAAAGAGGGCATTGCTTCTAAAGGGGTGGCCATTCAGGATAATAAATATGGCCACAGCTCCCATTGGAACATTGGGCTACCCTGCAGAGATGAGCAGAACATTTCAAGCAGTTGCTAAGTACTTACTACTAATTGCAAATCAAGCTAGGAATCATCTAGAGCAGGCATGAGCTGGACTGACCTCAGAAAGGTAGGGCACACACTTTGGTGACTTCAGCAGGACAAAGGGAAGTGTAACCAGGCAAGCATGACCTTTGCTACATATGTGGAATGATTCGACAATTAACATTAAGTCAGCCTCAGCCCAGTATTTTCCCATGTAACTAGAGAGAACTTTCCTATTTGTTCCTTCCCAAATGCATGTGTCCTTGGGTATGTGGAAAGTAAGATAAACTGAATTAATGTGGAAGATACTCACTGTATTCAAAACCCCATAGAAATGTTGGCATAGACATGAAAAGCAAATTAGCTAGCATCTGTACATTCATAGCCTAACTTGAGACCAACAGGAAAATTCCACATTAAAAAAAATGAGGGTATCTCAAAAATAGGAAGTGAGAGTTAAAGTTGTAGTGTTGCAGGGGAATTGGAATCTGGGACAAGACTTTACAACTGGGGACAGGAATTACTGCCACACAGAAGGGGAAATTCAGCCAGCATCACAAAGTAGGTAGACAATTGGAACTGAGTAGCCTGGATTGATTCTGCATTCACTTAGTTTTGCCATTTCTAAGAAAACCACTGCCAATCCAACACAAGAAAGCTGTCACAAAGTTATCATCCCTCCAAACCAGTAGAGAAAACAGACACAACCACAAGAAATCAGAATATAGGAAGGGGCCCAGATTTAAACCACTCAAAGAGTTTAGGGGCCAAAAAATTAACATAAATATTTTCCTTATATACTTAAATTCATAAAGTCAAGCAGATACAAATGAGAGCTGTGACTCAAAGTGAGTCATATTGGGTAACTCATAGTCTCACTGACAAAGAACTTATAACTGAAGGTATAAACCAAACAAGGAAAGAATGACCAGGATGTACTGTGAAGAGGAGTCATAATTCTCATGACAGCAGCACAATTTTAAGTCTGTAAAATAAATATTTAAAGTATTTTCATGAATAGTGGAATAAATAGATATCCCAGCATAAGGAGTACTAACATGCGCAAAGGAAAACAAATTCTGAAAATATAAGGAAAAACTCATCTCTTCAAATGGGAAGATTGCATATTCTTTTTTCTTACATAAGGCACATTTCTGAAAGAAAACTATGAATTATGTCACAGACAAAAAAATTTAAAATCAAAATACAACTAAAATGAAATTTTAAACTATATTTCTAAACATTAGATCCAAAGGCTGTCAACATGGCTCAGTGGATAAAGCACTTGCCATGCTAGCATGGGTGTCTCAGTTCAGATGCTCAAACCCATACAATAGCAGGACACTGTGTGGGCATCTGATGATGCAGAGAGGAGAATATTCTGGAAGCTAATGGGCCAGTTAGCCTGGCAAATGTAGCATCAGACAACCAAAATTGTCCTATGACTCCCACACATGTACCATGGCACATGAATTGCTGCATTCATACTCATGAACATGCACACACTCTTGTACACAAAAATATAGATCTGGAGCTGGGGAGATGGCTCAATGGGTAAAGTGCTTGATACACAAGCATGAAGACCTGAGTTCAAATCATCGCCAGCATCTACATAAAACAGGGTAGAGGAGTGCATACCTATGATGCCAGAGCTGGAAAAACAGAGATAGGAGGTATCCCTAGGTTTGGCTGACCAGCTACTCTAACCAAATTTATGACTTTAAGGTTTAGTGGTGGAGCCTGTGTCAAAAAATAAGTTGGAAAGCGACTGAGGAAGATACCCAATATGTATAACATATGCACAGGCTCACATATGAATATGCCTCCCCACATACACATGTGCCCCACACATGTGAACATGCACATACACATACATTCACACCACACACATATATGTGAAAAAATTATAAAAGAATATAGCTTAACTTCAATATATGAATCCCTTCTATAGGATAAAAGAAACCCCAAGCAAGTTAAAAGACAAGACACTGGTTGTGAGATGAAATGAGCAGCATGTATAAGTAGGAATGGATACATGTTCAGAATATAATTTTCTAACTCCTACAATAACAATAACTAATTGTTGGATAATCAGCTATAAATCATGCAATAGATATAATTATCAAGGCTAGGGAGATGCATTACAGAAAAGAAAGTCTGGAAACTAAATCATCGTGAGAAGATGCTCAGTTTCCAGCTGGCATGTATCTCCCATAGCTCATGTGCTGGGAACTTAGTTCCAAATGCAAGGGGCATGCTAAGAGGCAATGAGGTCAACATGGCTCTATCTTCATCAGAAAATTAATGTCATTTGTTCCATAAGTGAATTAATGTGAGAGCAGGTTGTTATAAAAAGGAGACTGGCCTCTCTTACCCTTGTGTCCTCCTCCACCAGGTGGTATAGGATGAAGGCTTATGCTGGATGCCACCCTCCAGAACTGTAAACCAATAAATTGCCCAATTTTTGATATTCTGTTAAAGCACCAGAAAGAAGACCGTGACAGTCTTCTTAGTAATCAAGAAACTGTCGGTGAAAACAAATTTACAAATAAAAACAATCAGAAAGTCTGACAATAGAAATGTTAGAAAGTATGGTGATACCAGCACACTGACATGTTAATGCTGTAAGAATTAACATGATAGAACTGCTTGGAAAAGAATCTTTGCCAATATCTGATAAAATATTGCACAGTAGCAAGTTAGGAACCATGAACAAGAATGCAGGTGATTTATAGCATCTCTGCATACCTTAGAACCACGCACTAGAACACTGAGGTAAGGTAAAGCACATGACCTCACTTAGAAATACTTAGCAAATGCAAGCAGAAACGGTGTCAACAACTTCATGATAGCAGCGGTCTCTAGATGGGGAAGAAGAGGTAAGGGATTAGAGGATGTGTCGGTAGTGAGGTAAGGTTATGCCGTGGTAACAACCAAAATGTTAGGGGAAAAGATACAAGTTGTTGGTAATTAAAGTGCTCCCACTCAGGAACATTTGCAACTGTCCACAAACCACTGGTCAGAATGGATCCCATGGTCCTGTCAAATAGGCAGGGACATGTAGTCCTCCTGTGACAAGAGATGGAGAAAAGAACAAAAGAGGTAGCAGTAGAACTATCCAGTACCCAGGTGGGACCATTTGGATTTTCACTTGATTATCAATGTTCCATAATTTAGTAGAAAAGATTGAAGTACATGTTATAAAATATTAATATTCAGGGTGATAGGAACATAGGTTTCTGTTATATTCATCTTTGTCTAAATATTCCCTGGAATGGTGCAAGCACCTCTCAGTCATTACATTTTACTGTGAATTAGACTATCAATCCATCAGATGAAGACAAAAAGAAAAAATGGGTGTGTGCTAAAATCAAAATATAGTTATTAAAAACTTCCCAATCTTTTTTCAACAATTAGCATAAGCTTCTTCGAGTATGCCCCAAATTTATTCTCTGATGATTGTCCAAATCCATTAAGGAAATGAACATCCCAATGTGCTTGATGTTATTACTAATTTCTGCTTTTGTTTTTGACACAAGTAATACTCAACTTATACATTTTGAATGTAAAAAAATTTTCCAAACATCAGTGATAATTTGGTTAAAAAACTAATAAAAGGCCAAAGAAAACTTAATCAATTGCAAAAACAACATCATATTAGCATGTATGCATTAACAATAAATAAAGGGAAAGTACTCTGCTTTGTTTCTGCTGTTATACAAAATGATGTTTCATGTAGCTTTCCGCTTCCTGTCTGTCATTTCATTTGATTATGCAAGATATGCAGGGCAGGTATCTATTAACTTTGGAACAAATGAGAACATTGAGACAGGAGAAATTTTCTCCCATGCCAAGACATAAACTGAATTCAAAGAAAGCTGCTCCAAGAACAAGGTGTCAGGATCCAGTTGCTCTTCACACTGAGGCATCTTGGCTACACAGGGCTGCAGCTTTGGGTTCTTTCCCCTGGACATGCCTGATCCTTTCACAATGGCTTTTGCAGACAAAACCTAATTCCAGCCCCTATGATAGTTCTAGGATTCTGGATAAATTATGGGCGAAACTTGACAGTTTTCCAACAGAAGACTGGCATGCTACATATGCCACAAGCTGTCAACCTTCACTTCAGAGGTGCAGAGGATTTCTTTCAGCATCATGGAGAGCCAAAAAGAGTACCCTGGATCGAGCACATCACATTTTGTGTTCCAGCTCTGTCATTCGCTTGTCTTGTGACCTGGGAAAGCCACCTTCACTCTCTCTGTCTCAGTGTCTCTAGCTGCCAAATGAGGAAACTGAACTACGCTCCTCTGAGATTCTAAGACCTTGAAATGCTTAAATCTATGCAATGAAAGGTAATACTCATTTTCCTTCTGGAATTAAAAAAAGAACCTACACACATTAAATAGATTCACTGAGGCCTGGGTATAGAAGAAATGCAAATCAGAAAACTGCATTTATGTATAAAAACATGAAAATTGCCAAATCTTCTAAAATCTTCTATTTCTTCTCATATTAACAGATGGGACACAGTTTGATGGAGTTGATCAGATGAAGCAGCTGCTGTGTTAGCAGTCACACCACATGAGTGACACTAATGAGACAGGTGAAATATTCAAGAGCCCAAGACTCCCCTCAAGAAACCACTGCCACTTTGCCAGGGTCATAGTGGGCCTGCGTGTGGGTTTGCCATTAGTTCCAAAGATAGACTGTGTAAATAATATTTCCTCTAATGATGATGATCATTTCTAGCTTGCCCCAGACTCCCAGGCAAGTGTCCCAGGAAGAACAAAAGAATGCCTAGTATAATTAAAACAGAAAATGGAGAGGTGTTGGCATATGAATAAAGGAAGCATTTCAACATCAGAGGCTGAGAGCTCTTTGTTAGATTTGATTATTTATCATTAAAGTGGATTTTATATTAGGATCATTCAACATTCTTTTTCACCAGAAAAAAAGAAATAGAATGTATCCTAACATCTTCTGTTAAAAAGTTTTGCTTGCTCTTCTGTACTTATATACATTCTATATTTCTATAAATAATTTGAAAGGGAAAATTTTCTAATCTCTGGATTTTGAGAAATCCGTGTAATCGAGATTAATTCTATGGATGGTGATCAAGTATGCATTAGATGTTAAACACTGGGAATATGCACATTACTTCCATGTATGTATGCATGCATGTGTTGTATGTGCATACAATTTCTAAATTTTAGAGTAGACAGAACTGAAACACCGTGAGGTGTGCTAGAGATCAGAGTTCAGGAAAAACATTGTCATGAGGTGATATTTCAGCCTAAAGATGACTGGAGTCTACCCATTTGATGTGGAAAGGGGGATGTTTTAGGAAGATGGACAAGGTACAAAGTTGGACAGGAGTAGTATAATATTTTGCTTTTAAGATTTTTAAAGAGGTCAACAGAAAGAACGAGGAAGAACAGATGATAACTGAGTCCTATAGAGAATATAAGACTTTGTTCTGTTATAATGGGGAGCCACTTCAGTGAAGGGGCTTCTAGAGCCACGTACTCTTTAGGAAGGTGAGTGGGGAATGGACAGTGAACTGAATGGACTAACTTTGTAACAGGGAGGTCAATCAGAAAAGTATTTAAATAACTCATGTGAGAGTTGGTAAAGGATTCATCTGGGCGGTGGGTGAATGGAGAGGAGAAAAAGAAGATAGGTATGAATTGTAAGTATATTGAGTTCCCTATCAGTATCACTAATTTGGGTAGTTCTCAAGTTGTAAAAGACTGAAAAGACAAACAGAGTAAATTGAAAAAGTATTTATCCCATATATTTATCATATATATGTAGTTATCATATCTAGTCATGTACATGTAACACTCATATTAGGAGCATGGTTTATCTGTTACTTTCTTGTCAGTGGGATAAAATACCCAACCAGAAGCCAGTTATGGAAGGAGTTTATTTTAGTTTGCAGTTCCAGAGAGTAGAGTCCTTCATGGCTGGAGGAGAAAGCCAGGCTATAATCCTCAGTACCCAGCCCCTCCCCCAGTGACACATTTCATCCAGCCAGACTCCACCCTAAAAGCTCCACAACCTTCCTAAATGTTTCCATCAGCTAGGGATTAAGGGGCTGTGTGTGCATTGAATATTCAAACCACCATAGAAGGCTTGCAAAGAAGCCCCACAGTCAACATTTCTCATTGAATAGAACTGTAACACTGTTTTCATACTCAGATTGTATTGTCCAGATGCCTAAATTTGACAGAATCTCTGTTTTAGCAAGAGAGATACTCTGAACTAGGTCTGAATCAAGACTGCCTACGTGTTCATAGATACATTTCCTGAAAAGCAAAGAAACCATTTCCAAAGAAAGAGAAGATAATGTGACTGTCCAAAGGAGTCAAGGCTTGGTCTTTACCTGTAAGTCATTAAACCTTTGTTTTACATTTTTGGCTATGACTCAGTTGATGACATGAAGTTATCTCAAGCCTTAATTTGCCAGGCTATAAAGTGGTATAGTCATAAGTGACCCCTACTTGCCTGTTTGTAATGCTGCATAGATGGCTGGGATATGCTTGTAAAATGCCCTAAGCTTTTGCTCAAGGCTCCCTTACATGTGTCATTACTTTATTAATAGTGATTTTGGACATCGTGTAAGTGTCATGGGCAGTAAGATTGAGTCTCCTATAGAAGCTGACTCATTTATCAAAGGCATCATAATTGATGCAATCAACAATTTCTGGGTTTACCTGACCAGCCAAAGATTGATTCCAAATGATCTATAAAGTCATCAAAGAATCAGATAACTTAAATGAGAGAAGTCATACACAGAAACTACAAACAAGGGAGAAAAAGATGGAGAATGTGAACAGAAATCAATATAGAAGTGAAATAAGCACAGTTACCTTTCAAATTTGGTAGCTGTATTATATCAGGCACTATACTTGGTACTTATCAATAATCTGGACATTTAGTCTCATGCACATTTCTGTCTAGTACACAGTAGGCCCTCAGTAAATAACATTGCATAAATAACTTGTGAACACCACTTTCCCATATGTTTCTCATATGAAGAAGAATGCTGTGGGAAGAGGAGAAGTTTGCCAATTTCTACTGTTTTATGTGGGGAAGAGGGCCCAGATCTGTACCTTGACTTACTTTCAAAGTTCTTGAAGTATCCCCTGACTTCAGTGCCTCTGAGTATCTACCCTCCTTCCCTATTAGCTCTCTACCACCAGTATCTCTGTCAGTTTCTATGCTATACGATTTTTTACATCATTGACCACCATTTTACTGTTTCTCCACAGCCTTGTGTTTTATTGGTCCCACTTCTTTTTCCAGGAGAGATGGATGGGTAGATGGATAGTATTATCATTTACAATGTTACCCATCTTGAGAATTACTTCTGTTCCTCACAGGTGAAGGAACTACTCCAGTGCACTCCTGACATTCAGAGTTCAGGGCTCTTGTCAAATGACTGATTGGAACAAAATCAGATCTTTTGCCTTCATGAAAAAAAATCAGATTTATTCTCCTGATTTATTAATGTAAGTCACCCTGATGTATGTGTCTCTAGCAACATTGAGCGAGGTGATGGTCCTCTTTATTTCAGCTCTGACACTTTTTTTTTGTGAGTTATTTAGTACTTCATTTTTTTTTTCTGTGACTTTTGTTAGTGATTTAGGAGTAAAACAATTATAATTATCTTTCAAATTTGGTAGCTGAATTACATCAGGCATAATACTTAGAATTCACTAATGATCTGCAAATTTATTCTCCAATTCATATTTCCATCCAGCCCACAACAAGGATCCAATAAATGTCAGTTTATTGACCAATGACTCTAAAACACAGTGCTGAAGTGTTATATAAAGTTCCCAAATACAAAAAGGCTATGGTGCTTCTTATATAGCAAACATACACATTAAATCAGCTTTCTTGGTTACAAGAGATAGTGCTGTAAGTTCAATGTGAGTCAATCAACAGAACAGGTCAAGTGAGGTGTCTCCAAATAAAAAAAAAAAAAAAAAAAAAAGGTGAGCTGATAAAAATATGACCAGAAGCTCACAGAAACCTAACCCTGTGTTTTCCCAGAAGCTACAGGTCAGTCTTTGTTAATTCAGTGTTGGTCATAAGTGGTAGAACATAGTTACTACAAATAAGACAAACCAATGGTATATCCATTGATCCACCCAACCCCATGTAGTGAGAGCAACTGTGAAGGTGTGAAAGCAATGTTACGGCAAGAAAGAGAAAAGACTTGGCCTTGAGAACTAGAGGAGTCGTTGGGGGGGGGGAGCAGTACTCAGCCAGGTTTCAAAACTGAGGAGAAATACAATAAACAGAAGATCATCCAAGGCAGATGGGTTCTTTGTGCAAAGAAAGAGAAATGTGAAAGACCCTGAGATACTGAGCAGTTAAGAAAGCAGTAAAGGCAGAGCCTGTAACTATGTGCACCAACTCAGCCACAGACAAGGATATTTAGCCATTACAAAGTTTCTCTGCATAGTTTAGACTGTAGTTTTTGTAACAAGGAAGTGTGCAGCATGTCAGCTGTGAAAATTGGTTCAATATTCATAATCAAATCCATTATGTTCCCTCTGAGCCTGCCCCATGTTTCCGTAGAAACCCCTACTTACACAAAGGGACATTGGCCAGCAATTGGCAAGAAAACCCACCACCCCTGGAAGCCACATAGTAACATCAGGGCAAAAATGCTACATGATTTGTGCTGAAGACCAGCAATCAGAGAGGGCAAGAATATGTTTTTCTTGTAGCATAGAAGACAGAGAACACTATAGGGCTTCAGGATGCAGGATCCTTCAGTTTCCCCCATCATGTCCCCATTCTATGAACAAACTCATTAACCAGTAAGCCTGAAGTGAGTACTTGTTAAATGTCCAGGACAGATCAAGACACTGTGAGAGGGAATGCATTCAGGACTGTGTAACATTTTACACAACGTTTCTTTCATGGCTACAAAGCCATTTACTAGACCTCACGCTAACCTTCTGATGCATTTTTACTAGTTCCATTTTATGGAAGAGAAAATTCAGTTTCCAAAACAACAGAGTAATGTTTTTTGAAGTTCACACAGCTAGTGATTGGCAAAATCAAGATTTTTATTCAGTTTTGACTCTAAATCCAGAGGTGGGTGGGTGTCAGTGTTTCAGAAAAGGTCTCTAACATCGAAAACACCACATAGGCAAAGTCCCCAGTGCCCGTACCAACTGATAGTGATATGTGATGTGTTAGAGAAGTAATTTAGACTGTCGGTTTTAAAGGAATATTCAGAGAAGAGAAAAATAAATCCACAGTGTCAAGCTGTCCCCTAGGTAACAGATGATATTGATAGCTGACAATGACGAAGGAAGCCATCCCAGGTGGGTATGCACACAAAATTCTAAGAACAGAGGCTGGCAAAATGGCTCAATCTGTAAAGTGCTTAACACACAAGCATGAGGACCTGAGTTCAGATCCCCAGGACTTACTGGTCACTGCTGGTCACTGCAGAATGTGTTTGTAATCCTAGCCCTTGGGAGGTAGACACAAGTGAATCCCTGGGGCAAACTGGCTAATTGGATGAGCTGAACCATGAACTCTGGTTCTTGAGAGACCCTGGCTCAATAAATTCATGGCCTCACATGCATGTGTACCCATGTGCACATGCATACACATTGTGCCCATAACAAGAGTATATGTGCACAAGCACATGCCATACATACACAACCAGAAATGATCTTTTCATGAAGAACAGCACTCATACTGTGAGGGAAGGAGATGGATGTGTTAAGGGATAAAGATGGAATGTCTCCTTGCTCTAGAGTGGGTCTCAGTGGGTGGAGATGAGCTCTGGATCAGATCAGTCCTTGATCTGCTGGTGAGAAGGTTCTCATATTTTATGACTCTGTCATCCAGTCACACTGCTGGACACTGGATTGTAGCAAGTTTGGTTCTTGTCATAGGGAATGCTTCCGACCACGTGTTTTCCTACAGCCTCTGTGCAATGACTGCAGGTCTTGGGTTACACTGCTCATTGATACCTCTTCCTTCCTTGTTCTCCGCCCTCTGTCCCTAAGAATGCTTAAGTTATCACCAGTCTCCTTATTTGCTCCCTTCTAGGCCTGACCTTCTGGTTCTTCACTGTCTGCCACAATTTGCACAGTCCTCTGGTACCGTGACATCTTTTTTATCCCTCTGCTTGGAGTACCCTAGTCTCATTTCCTGCCTGCTGAAGTGTAGCTCATCCCATGGGGTTTAGCTTACAAGCAGGACCTCTCCCAGTTAATACAGTCACTTCAAATTCAAATTCCTTTTGCCCTGAGCCCACACAACAAACATCTCCATCCCAGCCTCTTTCCTCATACTGCCTTGTCATAGCCTGGGCTTGCCGCCTGTCTCTGACATCAAGGCCAGGGACAAGTGTCCTCATTCCATCATTTAGCACAATGCCTGGCTCATGGTCAATGTTCAGCCTGTCTTAAAAGCATAAATACCCAAAAAGGATGTCCTTGGACTTAATTAAGATATCAAAGGTCATGCAAAGAAACTTATACTGTGAATGAAAGCCATCTGAAATTCAATCTCAACTTAACCTGCCCCCTAAATGATAGTTTAATTCCACTGCAGTCTTTATTATAATAAGTTCTGAACTTGTTATTAACATCTCTGACGAAGTTGAAAGACTATTTCATCTGATTATTGTGTCTTAGGAAACGCTTAATTATTAAATTCCACACTGATAATTAAAAAACCCTGTTATTTCATAATGGGCTAGGCAATGCCATGGAGCTATCTCTCAGTTACTGAACTAGAAGCTGCTCCAAGTGTGTGGAAGTAAAATCTCATACATCAAGTCATCTCTACCCACCAACCTAGCTGTGTTATTAGAGGAAGAGTACAAATAAAAAGTCCTCTCAGGCCCTGAAATGATGCTGTTTTACAAGGATGAATGGTATCTCAGGCTGATTCCATTCTTGTCCTTCCAAAAGCCTGGTCAATTCTAGGTGGACAGAATGAGTCAAAGAAAGAATGAGACAGAGAGGCTAGAATGGAAAGGGTGTGTGTGTGTGTGTGTGTGTAGGCTAAGTTGGGGCAAGAAAAACAATTTCTAATGGAACCACACAAAAAAAAAAACATAAAATAAGTTGTCCTCAGAGTAATTGATAACAGAGGCTGGGCAGGAGGACCTTGAGAAACTCAAATGAAGAAGGGAAGAGTCCACAGCCCCATCCCAAGGACCCCTTCCAAGTCACAGACTATATTATTCTAACTAGACGTGCCCCTGCCCTCTTGCCCCTGTGTGAATCCTTGGCAAACCAGACCCGAAGGCCACAAAGCAGTTCTGGAAGCCTGTCACACACAGAGATTGTCAGAGTCCAGGGGAGGCGTGAGCAGTACAGCTTCTCCTTGGGGATACACGCTGTACCTTAGGAAGCAGACAGACCTGGAGGCACTCTCCTGATCCTTCCTGCACTGGGGCCCAGCTTTGACTCCTTAAATTCAAAGCATACACAGTCCCCAACAAACAACTACTGGCAGGCGTCATGCCCTGCAAGCTGTGAAGGTTTAATTCTCTGTTCCGGTAGACTGGGAGAACCAGCAGCCAAGCCAGGGTCTGCAAGGCAGCCCCTCCCCAACAGGAGCTCTGACTCACAACCTTTTTGGCACCACTCAGCCTTCTCCTGCTTCCTGAATTGTCCTCTCTCTAATGCAAAAAGCCTCCATGGCAGATGTTTGAAAACAATGATCAAGACCACGATGTTGTAATCCGCTACTTTCTCCTTGCACCATAGAATTTTCAGAGCGATTTTGCAGGCTCCCTCTTTGGAATCATTCTATTTTGTGAACTAAGCCTTTGGAAAGACTTACTAGGTGAGCCTGTTCATAAGCTGTGGCCCTCGAGGCTGGATATCTGTTACCAGGATGGGCAGGGGAGGTCCGCGAGCTAGAAGCCCAAAGTAATTTGATTGAAAGCGGGGTGGGGTGGTCAGTCTTGGGCACGATTGAGAGTGGGTGTGGGTCCCTGGCTGGTGGGATTTTGTCTAGGGGGAGGGGAATGTGGGTATGCAAGAATTCCGAATGGAAATAGAAGAGCTAGCCCCGGCCAAGTGGCCCAGGCTGAGTGACCGCGAGGAGGTAGGGTCGCGGGGCGAGCCCCGACGCTGTAGCACTTGACAGCAGGGGTGGGATCTTGGGTCGGGGCGGGACTGCCCCCCGGCGGGCCGGGCTGGGGGCGGGGCTGGGCGGGGCTCAGAGCCTTCTCGCAGGCTGCGGCGCCGGGGAAGAGGCGTCCACAGCACTGGCAGCCGGCGGCCGAGCAGCGCGGCGGAGACTGGTGAGTGCGGCGCGGAGCTGGCCCGGGGCGCGGCGGGCAGCGCGGGCTGGGATCCGCGGGGACAGTGGCTCCGGGGGCGCCGGGCCTCCGCGCTCGGGCGGGGCGGGGCGGAGGGGGCGGGCTCCGTCCAGCCTTGCCGGGCTCGCTGCTCCACGCAGCCTTGAACCGGGGAGGGAGGCTGCGAACGCTGGGATCTTCTTCTGCAGGGGTCGCCAGCAAGCGGTCAGTCTGCCATTTTCTCTCTCTCTCTCTCTCTCTCTCTCTCTCTCTCTCTCTCTCTCTCTCTTTCCGACTGTCTCGTGATTTTATTCCTGTGACAGACTACCTCTTTCACTCCCCACCAGTCTCACCCCCAGATACCTTCAGATCCAGAGGCATTCTTTCAGGAGACTCCAACCTTATCTCGCCTTATTCCCATCGCTCCCTAGACCTCTGCAGCCCTCAAAGGCGTGGGTGAACCCCTCCCCAGCTCCTGTGCACCAGGACCCCTCTGCTGCCACCTGCCACAGACAGCCTTCAAACTACTGTGCCCGGGATCCCCACTTCCTTGGCACCCCCACTCTCCCTCTGCAACCAGCACTCCTAACCAGAGTCTGGCCAGAGACTTTTCCCATCCGGAGCTCAGGAACAATTTGATCCACTTCCTAGGGTGCTGGCTTGAGGCCAGCCATGTTTTTTTTTTAAATTTTATTTTATTTTTTATTTTTATTTTTTAGAGACACCTGTCTTGTCTGCCAGCTGTAGGACCAAGAACACCTCTGTCAAAATGTGCCACTGGGGCCCTGGTTCCTTCTCCAAGTGGCTAAACTTGATGGCCACTCTACCCAGAGACGAAGGCCAGGGGCTTGTTGATTTAAGGCCAAAGCCGCTTGCCCACTCATCCTGAGATCCCCAGAATTCCTGCAGCCTCTGTGGGGGAGGAAGCGTTCAGTACCAACGAGACCACCATTCCAGTGCCAGAGGCTGGTCTCCTCTCCCATGTCTGCCTACCTCCTGGGTAGAAAATCCAGAGCAGTGTCCTGAGGCTCTGCTACAGCTCCAGAGCCCTCCCTTTTTTTCCCTGTTGGAAACTTTCCCTGCTGTCACCAGTCACCACCTCCTCTAGTGGCCCAGGCCATCTGCACAATGTGGAATCCCCAGGGCATGGAAAGCTGGGCTGGGACCATGCAGGGCTGGGACCTGTGCTGGACAGCAGGAGGACAGTGGCCCCTAGCCAGGCTTGGGGGTCAGGGTCTTGGGGTTGGTCACTGTTGGATTGCACAAAGCTCCAAAGGGGGGTTGTGAGCTCCTTCTCAGTGAAGAGAGGGGGCAGAGCAGGGGCTGTTTTTCCTGCGTGTTTCTGACGGTCTTGTGTTGCTATGGTGACAGTTTTGCCTCTCTTCCTCCCCCTGATTCTTCTGGGAGCTGGTTTTTATTGGTCTGTTGTCCTGTCTTTTATGGCTCTAATTTCTCCCTTCTACTTACTCTGAAATAAACAGTCATAAACATGGGCACTGGGCCCAGGCTGGGGGTTGGCAAAACTTCACCTTCTGCAGGCCCCGGGCTCCTGTGAGGAGAGAAGAGGGAGTGGGGTCTGATGGGTGAGCCTGCCCACACTTCCTCCTGCTTTCAGCTTTGGGAGGGAGCAGCTGCATCCCAGGTGGGTGCACACTGCTTTGCAGTAGCTCACTGAGGTGCTTTTGTCTTCAGAATAGGACTATGGGGGAGGGAGGGGTGCTCCCCCATTTGCAGATGAGGAAATAAAGCACAGAGCTTGTTCTTTGAGGGCACAGATAGGAGCACACAGTAAGATTTCAGCTACTTTAGTAGATGATGAGGACTTCATGGAGCTGATGTGTGGATCTCCCTACTGGCCACCCTGCTGGACTCCCTGGCCCTACTCCCAGAGGGAAGGACCACTTTTTGGAAAGTGGTCCCATTTCCACCCCTGAGTGAACCATTGCACCCCTGTGGAGGCAAGCTTCCTGACATGCTTTTTGTGCATCCTGAACCCCAACTGCTGGGGACCCAAGTTGAAAGCAGAATGAAGCCACTTGTGACTTCCTGTTTTTGCTCAGCACTGAGAAGAATTCAGTTTGCTTGTACTCCCAGAGCCTAGATGCAACCGGATGAGTCAGGGACACAGAGCCAGCCCTGGGCGAGCAGTTCCCAGAGTGCTCACCAGGGCCATAGGGTCACACACTGTGCCCTGACAGTGACACTCAGCAGTGAAGTTGCCCCTCTCTTCCCGGTTATTTTTCTCTTCATTGCATTCTCCCTGCCTTCCCCTTGGCATCACTAAGCTCCAGGCTTCTTGGTCATAGGCTGAAGCATACTAGGGCATCATAAAAAGACAAGGGAATCATCAGCCTCCTTGTCAGCTGTTGACCCCGAGGAAGTCAGTTCATTTCCATGGACTTTGGTTTCTGTCTTCAAAATGGAGTAGACAGTATCAGCATCTTTTCAGTTTGTTGTCTTTGCTTGCTTTTTCTATGAAGATGACATGGAGTACTCTACGAGATGAGATTTCAATGGTTGAAGGCTGAAGGACCCTTAATGTCCTGGTACTTTGGAAGATTTCAGGATAAAGAAATACCTGAGCCACTGTCTACAGGCTGAACACTGATTTAGAATAATCAAGCCATAATTCCTCAAGTTTGGAGGCATTCTGCAAAGTTCTCTTTTCCAGACTTAATGGGGAATACATGTCTTTACCTTGTGTTAATGCACTAAATACTGTATGGGGAACTGGGAGACTACTATTTCCAAATAATGTGGCCTGGTGGAAAATGTAGACCTGGAAAGAGATCCTCAGTCAGAGGAGTGGTATGGTAAAGGGAAGGGGTCATCCTAGGGATTCAATTAGACGCCTGGGCTTGGAGCTAAAGTACAGATATCCTATTAGTGCTTACATTGGAGGCCCTCATCCAGTCTGCACAGAGTGGGGGGATTGCCAAGCACCCCTCTTTTAGCTCTGGTGAACAGGGCTGGAGAGCAGCACATAGCAGGGAGCCAGGCCAGCCCGCCTCCATGAGTTCTGACTCATCCATTCATAGTAGCCTCTGGTTCCTACTTCATCTCACTTAGAAATCCTATCTTTGGAGCTTCATGAATTCCTTGTCAAGGTTTTATGGTAACTGGAAAGAAAAAGGTTTTGGAGTCAGACATGAGTTCAAACTCTACTACTGGTATGTTCCTGCAGTAGCATCTGAAGGCATATTGAACCTCTCTGAGCCTCAATTCTTGTATCATAAAATCTCAATAATTAAGCTTGGCTTCTAAGAATTAAATGGTCCTGTGCATTTATGGAGTCTGGCATGATGCCCATCTCACAATAGACTTTAGTTATATTGATTAGAAAAGAATTCTCAGTTACTGGGCCACTGGGTCCTCTTAGACCCCCAGAGGATAGTTCTTTGGATGAATTCTGGCCTTTAGAGATCCATTAATTATCTGCAAGGTTAAAAATTGCTCATGCTCAGGCTCCTGGCCCTGCGGGTTAATCTTCCTGTTATCTCTCACAAGATAAGCTGTGTTCTCCACTACTAAGACAATGCACCAATCTCCAACACTTTTGCTTTCTCCAAGGAAAATAAGTTTGAAATGGAAGCAAATATTCTGAGCTTCAGAAACATGTTCAAACATTCTGAGTTTCAGAAACATGTTTTCTCATGTGAAAATTCTGTAAAATGAATGCTTCATGTTTTTTATTCTGGGCATGTTTATCTGCTCCCCACCCCACCACCACCTTTTTCAAGTGAGCTTATATATGTATATATGTTTTTCATAATCATTGCTAAAACTCTATGATATTAGTGTTATTGTCTCCATTTTACAGTGAAGGAAATTGGGAAACAAGGTAAAGTCACTTGGATAGTGTCTGCTACCTACTAAGTGGCAGGTTCAGAATTTAAAACTAGATTCTGCTTGCTTTTTGTGCCATGGTACACAGTCTTGTCATTTCCTTGGCTGGTGTGTCAGTGACCTAAAATAATTGTGTTTGGAGAATGCAGACGATTTTAATAGGGGCGGAACTGGCCAGTGCTATAATTCAGACTCACAGTAAATATTTAGAGACTTTATTAGGGTTTTGCTCTCAGTACAGCATTAACGAGGCTTTCTGTAGCTGGCTGAGGATTTAAAATGATGAACAGAAAAGGACTTTGATGAGACTGAGTTAAAAGAAAACATTTGATGATTCTAAAAGGGGTTGCTTTAGCACAACAATGGATTGCTGGTTTGTCATTACAATAACCTGGGTCTTTGGAAAGGCCAAGATTCTATCATTGAGCCTATGAATGGAAATATGACAGGTGATTCCCTGGGATTGAAAGAAAGGAGAGGCGGGTGGCTTTCAAATGCAAGGATTATGTGGATTTAGTCTGTCAGTACAACTCACATCTAGAAAGATGGAAGTATTAAAAATCAATGATGGGATTTCTTCCTAGCCTTCACTACATAATAAGAGGCCTGGTTTTCTTGCGACCTCTCTTGTCCCAGCTACCCAGAGTGCTGAAAAGAGGTGCCATGTTCCCCAACAGTTTACCAAGTCGGGCTTAGCACTACAGACAGATATGTTTCTGTTTGCACTTAGCTCAGGGCCTGAGTGTGGTGTGTGCTTATTTAATGACTTCACTTTCTAATAAAAAATTCTGTATGACATAGATAATTAGATTTTTCAAATGAAACTGGGAAATAGAGTTCCCCCAGAGAGTTTAATTGCAGCTTTATGATGCACCATTCATTCATAGAGTAGTTGCACATCGTGGTGGGTTCTTGCCTTCTGCTAAACATACGATGATCAATGTGGCATCGTTCCTGCCTTCAGGTAACCCTCATTCCATGGAGGAAGTAGAGGAACTGGCCACGGACACACAGCAGAAAGCTTGAGGAAGAGGGAAATGCGATTGCATCATCTAGATTGCAACAGAACCCATTCTCTACATGGGTGTTATCTGAGAGCTCTTTAGTTCTCCCCTAGAATGTTTTGTAGAGGGTGAGACTGTACAGAAGCAAACGCGCATGTCAGGGAAGGCTAGCCACCTGGGCCATCTCAGTGCCCAGCTCTACTTCCTGGGTAAAGGGGGAGCCTGCTGCCATAGCCTTGTCTATGAAAATGGAAGGTTGGATTTGATGACTTGAAAAGTCTTTTCTGCTTCTGGTCTGATGATTCCAATAAGCTCCTGGGCTCTTTTTCCTGAGCAACAGGTAAAGAAGGGAAACCTTGCAGCCTTAGTGTGCAAGCTTGTTGAGAGAGAGCTGCCTCTGGGGAAAGTCAAGTGTGCTTCCACAGAATCCTCTCAAAGAGCTGGGAAACACCTGCCTCCTAGACAAGGAGCTATTTTCTGATTGAACATCCCTAGAATGACTAAAAGTCATGACTGATGACAGCAGGAAGAGTCAAGGGAGGACACAAGAGTGCCACAGAGGCATTAAGCTACTTTTGTGGTCCAGAGCAGCCTCACTAATATGAGTGGAGAAGGGTGTTGGCTTCAAAGGTGCCTTACGATATACTCTTGTATTTTAAGTTAATGAATGTTGTGTGTGTGTTTCTCTTCATGTATGTGTTATGAGTGTTGAAGGCAGAGGTAGACATTGGGTGCTCACTCTCCACTTATTCTTAGAGACAGGATCTCTTACTCAACCTCTAATTTACTGATTAGGTTAGATAGGCTAGCCAGTGAGCACCAGAGTCCTTGTTTCTGCCTTGTGTGTGTTTGAATTACAGCCACAGACCACCATGCCCAGCATTTTACATGAATGCTGGTCATCTAAACTCAGGTCCTCATGCTTGCACAGCAAGCATTTTACCTACTGAGCCACCTCCCAGTACTGTGACTGCCTTTTAAAATTCTTTTAGTTTTATAATTCTCATCTTTTTAAAATAAATTAAAATGCTTATGGAAAGCAATGCCTAACATACCTTCCCCAGCACCCTTCACCTTCTCTCAAGCCCAGTGGCATCCAGGTACTGCCTTTTGTGGGAACATGATGAGATTGCCCAGTCACCCAAAGTAGACAGGCAGCATGCTGTGAACAAGGGCCTAAGTGGAGCGTCACCAAAGTTCTGGGATTTTATGTCCATATGTTCCAGCCAACCTGAGCTTTGGCAAGTTGTCTGATGTTTTTGAGTCTTACATTCTCTTTGGTACAATGTGGGCAGTAGCATCTACACAGTAGTATAGGATCTTGTCAGGAGGATAATAAGAAACATTGATAAGCATTTTGGGCAATATTCTGAAGAACATGTGAATCAGATGTTAATTCTATTCAATGGATGGGAAGCTGATGTCCAGAGGTATTTAATATTTAGGAGCTTGCATCATGTTGCCTCTCTATGAAGGCAGCATAGCTGGCATCTGCACCCATGTGTGTATACCTTTCGCTGTCGACTCTCTCTCACACCCACACTGTAAATAGCTAGAGTCATGTGCATGCAAGGAGCACACATCTTGAGAAAATACTCATCACAGAAAGGGTGCATGTTCATGTTTGTCAGAGGTGCCACCATACTTTAAATAATCATATCTAATAAAAGATAGCATTTCTCTGTGATTGGCTGACTCTTTTCAGCCCATTTTGTAGGGTCATCCAGCACTAATGAGCTGAGGCTGAAGTGTGTGCAGCATATGGCCTTGCTGAGTGGCAAATTCTTCACAGTTGAGGTTGGATGGATGGACTGATGGAAAGGATGAAAAAAAATAGAATTTGAGAGATGGGAAGAAGAAATTCAGGGGAGAAAAAAGATGTATAGAGTGTGTGTGTGAGAGAGAGATTATTCTAGAACTGGGGCAACAATACATTACTACAGTTCTGAAACACAGACAAATGATATGAGCCTATAAGTTCTGGAACGGTTTTGAAGCCAATAGACATGCGTTGGAACCTTGACTCTTCCCTTGGTCAAATTCCTTAAGTCTATATGTGAAGTTTTCACATGTGAACTAAGAATAATAATGTTTGTGTCTCCTGGATATTGTAAGGGATAAGCGAGTGAAATAGTTATCAGCCTCCCTTTTTGCTTGGTCTTTGAATAAGATTTGTTTGAAAAGTTTTGGTGGAATCCTTTAGGCTCCTCTTCATTTATTTGTTCTGGATGAGAAACGACATGAACTTCACCTTCCTCTGACAACCCATTCCTGAACTCCCCAACAAAGCCCCTGAAAGTCCTTCCAGGTTTCTGCCTTTAGCTTGCAAGCCTTCATTCTATATATACTCACGATGGACCAGGTTATAGAATTTATTGCATCATTAAAATGGTAATTAAGAATTAGTTTTGTAGGTACTATGTTATCAACTTCCTTTCTCTTTTCTTACTTAATTTTTAAATTTTTATTTATTTATTTATTGGCTTTTCGAGGTAGGGTCTCACTCTAGTCCAGGCTGACCTGGAATTCACCATGTAGTCTCAGGGTGGCCTTGAACTCACTGTGATCCTCCTACCTCTGCCTCTGGAGTGCTGTTATTAAAGGCATATGCCACCATGCCCAGCTTTTTTTAATTTTTTTATTTTTGAGGTTGACCTGGAATTCCCTATGTAGTCTCAGGCTGTCCTCTAACTCACAGAGATCCTCCTACCTCAGCCACCCAAGTTCTGGGATTGAAGGTTTATGCCACCACGACCAGACTCTTTTCTTACTTCTTAAGTGTGTTTTCTTTCTGGAGCAATGAGTTTTCAAATGTGGACCCTTGAATACCTTCACATGTCATAGAGTTATAAGCCATTTTCTGACATACACACATTCCCTGATTAAGTCCAAATTCCAAAAAACTCTGAAAATAGAAATACTTTTCATCACTCATTTGGAACCAAAAGCGAGTCTAATTTTACATGAGACTATTTATAGCTCTTATTTACCCCATGTAGCATGAATAAATTTTTCAGCAGAAAGATGAGTAACCCAGAGCTGGGGATATAGCTCCGTTGTTAAGAGTGCTTATCTAGCATACACAAGGTTTTGGGTTTAGTTCTCATGGATTGGGATTACACATTATAGGTGGTTTGTGCTCTCTGTTACCTTTTTAAAGTATAGAGAATTCTGAATTTGAAAGCCCATCATCTGAGCAAAGGGTTTCAAAGATGGGCTTCTGATTTTCTATTGCAAAAGGGTTAAAGGTGTTTGCAGGGTTCCCTTAGCTAGGGAAAGTTACAAGAGATTCAAGGGTGTAGTGACATGGTTCTTCATTTTATGCTGATCAAAAGCATTAATGACCACTTTTATTTTTGTCAATTTCAATAATAGGAAATGAACTAAATAAAAATACTGGTAAAAAGTCGAGTATGGTGGCACACACCTTTAATCCCAGCACTCAGGAGGCAGAGGTAGGAGGATCACTATGAGTTCAAGGCCAGCCTGAGAGTGCAAAGTGAATTCCAGGTCAGTCTGGGCTAGAGTGACACCCAACCTTGAAAAACCAAAACAATAAATCAATAAACATGCATACACTTAGAAAAGATAACACAAAATTGTTAAATCATGGATTCCAAAAATTTCATGGGGACAAAGAATGCTTTATTATAAAGAGAAATTTCTTAGAAATAAAAATAAACTGTGAAGTTTTTTTTTATTTTGCTTTTATCAAATTTGGCTTATAATCAAGTTTCACACTAGCACTGGGGGAAGGTAGAAGGGACTTTGTCTGACTCATCATTTTAGCCTTGTGAGGAGGAAGCAGAGCTTGAAGAGGGAGCATAAGGAAGTGAAAAGTCCCTAGCGGAGCGTGAGAAGATCTTTACTCTCAGTTTGGGTCTACTTTTGACGTGTTGAGTGACCTTGGCCTTGTTGCCCTCTTCTACCCTGTCTCCCGGAAACAAAGCTAAGCTTAGCAAATGATCTCTTTCTTTCTCTTAGTATATGACTACACGCCAGTACCCCAAAAGACAGGAATGAGAATGAGAGGGGAACGCCCTAATTGCCTACTGGTTGCCTCCTAAGGCCTGCATCCAGCCTCAGGCACACTCCGAAGGGCACAAGAAGACATCCTGTGTACCATCTTGATTTGCATAAGACCCTGCCTTCACTTTTCTTATAACACTGACCTTTCCATGACTCCTCCAATGCTATGTGTCTGACACAGTGTAGCCCCAGCACCTAACCTTCCATTCACAGGGCAGGTGCCAGCAAGGGCTTAATAGCAACTAGACCAAGCACACAAATGATCACAGCCCTGAAGGTAGTGGCCATCACCAGTGGGTACCCTGTTCTCTGAGGCAACAAGCTAAAGGCATGGCTAAGCATTGCTAAGGCACGTCAGAGAGGCGAGGGACAATTCCTTTGGGGGAAGCACAAGCCCAGGGCTAGGAAAGTGGAAGAGTGCAGAGCCCTCCATTATGGCCTGCATCTGTGTGGAACAGTTATTGAAATATGGAATGTTTAGGTAAAGGACTTAGGGAATCAATACTCAACCAACTGTTCTCCCTCTCTCTTATTCATCTTATTCTCTCTCATATTTCTTTACTTTCTGAGTTTATGATTGATGTATTGTAATTTTGACATGTGCCTTTTTGAAAGTTGAAACTTCTTCCAGAATTGGATGAAGTTTGTGTGATAAGGCCGTGGTTTTTCTTTTCTCTGAGGACCTGTTTAGATCAGCAGTGTCTGTGACAGCACAGAGGTCCTCACTGTGCGGGTGGTTCCACAGCAGAGAAGTGACAGTAGAATCTGGGTTCTTCAAGGTCTTTCACTGGTCCAAAATGTTGGAGCCACTGGAAAACTGTAAATATAGTTTCTATACAAGCACATGCTGAGGGTAGCACTGGGATGCTGACCTTAACACACTAGAGAGGACTGGACTATCGTGTGTGTGTGTGTGTGTGTGTGTGTGTGTGTGTGTGTGCATGTACTCATATGATATGTGTTGGATGTGGCTGACTGTATGATTTGAATGTGTATGGTGAGTGTGGGTCCAATGTGTGTGATTATATATATGTGAGATTGTAGAGATGCACTGGGTGAGTGGAGATGAGTGTGTGAGTGTGTGTGCTTTGTGAGTGTGCATGTGACTATTGCTATGCTTCATGCATATGTCTAAGTATGTGTGTTATGAGCACACATGGTGTGTGAGTAGGTATATGAATGCATGTGAGTGGTGAAAGTATATGGATGTACTGGATGGGTGTGACTGGGCATACAAATGTATTTGGTGTATGCTGAGCATAAACATGTAAATGTGTTTTGGGTGTGTGTGCGTGTACGTGTGTGTGTGGGCATGTTTGTGTTCTTTCAGGTCCAGGGCAATGCTGTCCTGGCAGGGCCCTGTCAGACTCAAGCTAGCCCTTTGAGTGGAGCTAGTTTCTCAAGGGCTCCTGCAGCTGAGCAAGGGGCCTCTGGAACATTTAAGGACCAGTGGCCACATAAGGCATTGCTGAAGCTAAGTGTCTGAAAGCAATGAAATTGTGTTTCTTAGAAATTTCTAAAAGTCCTTCTGCTTCAGAAATATGGAACCATCTAAAAGCTCATTGTAAATATATTTTTAAAGAAATCCAAACCATTAAAGCACACTAACTTTAAAATAAAGAAAACTCTCATACAGATTTAAAAAAAAATAGGGACTCAGAATTTATTTTATTGTTTTTAATATAGTCAGTTGGTAGGAAGTAGGAAAAGATTAACAGAGAGGACAGAATGATAAGGAGAAAAAGTTACACAGAAGGAACAAAACAGTTGAGTTGCCTCTGCTCATGGAGAGCTGCTGCACGCTCTGCGTTTATACCTCCTTCGTGTTCTCACAAGACAATGTGGAGCTTAGCAGAGTCTGAGGACTGCTTGTGAAGGAGGAGAAAGCGCAGAATTACGGGTCAGCCATAGCTGCACTGTTTTGCTTATCGAGTTGTTGAATATTCCGAAGATACTGTGGTAGAGGGAGCACTGGCCAGGAGTCCCCTGGGTACTGTGTCTGGCTCTGCCACTGATCTCACCCAGCCTTGGGAAGCCCACTTCCTTCTCTGAGTCTCAGTTCCTCTGTCTCCAGTGGGTGAGTTTGGTAAGATGTCTTTTAAAGCCAGGTTGGGACACAGACCTGGCCCTAAACACAGTCCGAAGTGTATGATACAGATTTGTCTCTGGCCTACAGTTACTATTGCCAAGAGCCTCTTTTTGAAGGGTGAAAATTGGGGTTTACTCGGAATGCCTAGGGGTGAGTGTGAAGGTCATAGATGTGACATTATGTGTGTTTCTCACACTTGTTCCCCACTTTAAGCCACCTTTGTGGCTGGGCCCACTCCTTCTCTATGCTTCTCATATTATATAAATGTATCTGTTAAACTTCAAATTTAGGAAATGGTTTAAGAAGCTCATATAAACTAAACTAGCTTCCAGGTACTTGCTATTTTGTGATAGGTGTGTGTAAGTTAGTTAGTTTTTCTTTTTTCTAACCAGTGATTTTCAGGTTACCCTCAGCAAAGGTGTCCCATAATTTTCCAATGAATTCTTTTAAAAAATATTTATTTATTTATTTATTTATTTATTTACTTTCTTACGTATTGGAAAGCAGAGAGAGAGAGAGAAAGGGGAGAATGAGAGAGTGAGGGAATGGGTGTGCCAGGGCCTCTTCCCACTGCAAAGGAACTCCAGATGCATGCACCCCTTTGTGCATCAAGTTTTACATGGGTCCTGGGAAATCACACTCAAGCTTTGCAAGCAAGCACCTTTAACTGCTGAAACATCTCTCCAGCCCCAAACAAATTCTTAAATTGTAAGCACTATTGCGCTGGAGAGATGGCTCAGTGGATAAAGCACTTGTTATGTAATCACAAGGACCAAGAGTTCAGAAACCCAGCACACGTGTCTGTAATCCCAGCATGCCTGCAGTGAGATGGAAGGCTGAGATGGTAGAATCAGAATCAGAAGTTGGTGGGTGAGCTAGCCTAGCAGACACAGTAGCAAACAACAGAGACCCTTCCTCAAATGAGGTGGAAAGTGAGAATCAAAATCCAAAAGTTGTTCTGGGGACCTTCACATGCATGCATACTGTGGCTCATGCACCCCCCCCCACACACACCATACACAGATTTTTTTCAATTTATTAATAAAAATGAATTATGTTCTTCCACATGCATTTAGCTACTCATTAATGCTACTTTGTCAGTCTTTTGTATATACTTCTTGTAAGACAGACAACTGTGCAAAGCAGATAGTTTTTATCCTCTTTTAAGGATCAAGACACTGAAACAAAGAAACAAAGAAATGTTGAAAGTGCCTGGAGACTTAACACTAAAAATGGACAGCAGGATTTGGGTCAAGTCTGCAAAAATCCTCTGCAATTGTGTACCACACAGCTTATACTATGTCTAAGCCATAGTTTTATTGTTTTAGGAAAAGAAAATCCTTTTCTGGCCATGAACCATGTCTTTCTTAAACCTTGGAAAATATAATCTCAGCTTGATTTCTTTGGCTTTCCCCGGAATGGAGCTGCATAACCCTGTATCTGGATGTATGTAAATTTCATGCAAATAGTATCTTATATTTGTATGATCTTCTGAAGTGCTAGACATGGCTCTGGAAACTTTCACATGTCTTGGGTAATGGGAAAGATGTGGTGCTCATTATACAGGGAGCCACGCTTAGATACAGGATGCTGCAATTGTCTCCTCAAAGGCAGAGAGCATAGGAAACATTGTGGCTTGCTCTGCAAATGAGCCTTTACAAAGCAGAGTTCCACAAAGTACTTAGGATTGTGCCTCGGCCTGGAATGGAAGCTCCTTGTTAAAGCATGGGATCAGACCCTTCAGACCCTGCTGCTTCCACCCTCACTATGCTGGGCTTCCCCGGTTTCTGTCTGTGGTCAAATCTCAAGCCTGTGGTTGCAGAGAAAGGCGTGCTCCCTCCAGCTTTTTCCCATGTTGCATCAGCCTGCGCTGTGGTTGCCACAGTTTTTTAACTGGCCCACACCCCTTCTTTTAGTCTGGTGACTTTTGATAGATTTGTATATATTTTATGCATTTGTTCCATTTTATAGAAGACAAGATGTTCATGTGATTTATCCAAAATTACACATGAAGCTGGGTGTGTGGTGCACACCTTTAATCTCAGCACCTGGGAGGTAGAGAGAGGTAGGAGGATCACCGTGAGTTCAAGGCCACCCTGTGACTACGTACTGAATTCCAGGTCAACCTGAGCTACAGTGAGACCCTACCTCAAAAAACGAACAACCCAGCCCCAAAACAAAATTACACATGAGTTGTGTCCTACTTCCAAGAAGCTGTGTTACCTAAACAGACAGCACTTTTTCTTGGAAACCTTCCCCTAATCTTTATCAAATTTACCCAACCATTCTTCTATCTGCTTATTCAACAAATATTTATTGAGTACCCACCATGAGTCATGAACTCATTTCTGGGGATGCAGTGGTGAGCCAAAGAGACAGAGCTTTCTGCCCTCAGGGCACTTATAATCTAATGGGAAAAGATGAATCAGCACAGAGACAAGTAATGTGCTGGTCACCATGAAGGATGAAGCCTAGATGGCTATAGAGAGTATGGCATGGCTGGGAGGAAGTGTGGGCACAGAGTTGCTATTTTAGGCAGGATGGTCAGGGGCGGTCTCACCAGAATCTGGGGACTGTGTGAAGACTTGAAAGAAGTGAGAGAACAATGTGATCAACCAAGGAAAATCAAGTTCCAGGCAGAGCTTCAGCAGGTGCAGCGTGTGCCTGACCTGATGGAAGGATAGCGAGGAGGCTGCTGGCCACAGCTGAGTGAACACGTGGCAGGTTAAAGGTGGTGAGGTCGTCAGCCAGCCCGTGATTTCAGCTTGTGGCGTTTCCCCCTTACTAAAACATTCACTTCGTTGTTACTGTCTCCAGTTCACCAGTATATCTGACATGAGCTAAAGCACCTCGCAGGCAAGCCTGGGCTTGTCTTTAATCTTCACATTTCCAGCACATACACACAGCTCAAAGCCTGGGGTGGAGGGAGAGTTCAGCTTTTATGAATATTTCTGCCCCTTTTTTTTCTTCCTTCCTTCCTTTCTTTCTTTCTTTCTTTCTTTCTTTCTTTCTTTCTTTCTTTCTTTCTTTCTTTTCTTTCCTTCTTGCCAAGAGTACTAGTTAGAAATGATTTGGACCATGGGAATTTTGACAGCATACTGGTTCTATACCACACGCAAACATGCAGAATTGCTAAAGAAAGGGTGAGGTGACAGAAAAATCTGGAAGTAAAAGTTGTGGAGAGGAGAGTGTTAATTGAAGTCCCAAGTAAGAGGAAGAGGGGATCTCCAGAACCCTCAGGGATTAACAGCAAGGAACTCCCTGCTGGGGTCTGGTGTTTACAAAGTATGACCACAGGGCTGGAACACGAAGGTACTCAGAAACCCTGGAGCATGTTGGGACTTTAGCCAGGACTTTCCACTCAACACTCCGCTGACTCAGAGATTAGTAGTAGTGGTGTGTGTGTGCGAGTGTGTATGTGTGTCAGGGGGCGGGGGAAAGCGTGTCTTTTCAGAAAGAAAGGGGCCTGCCTGGTGAGACCCTTCCCTTCCCGAGCAGAACACTGGTGTCTGACAGGCTTGAGTTTCTTCTCAGGCAGGGAGCATCATTAGGAAATGCAGGCTATGGAGAGCGCCCTGTGGAGAGCACCTGGCATTTAGTGGCCACCCAGGTCAGGAGCCTCTCCAGGCTGCCCACTCCTCCTTCCTGTCCCTTACCATCTGAACCTGTATGCTCAGGATAAAAGGAGGCTCCTGGCAACTTGGGCCAACAAATATAGTATTACTGGAGTTAGCCTGGAGCCTGACTACCCTAACAAACCAGGATCAGCTACTCGTCCTCAATAGGCCAATGGAAGAAAAAGCAGGAAAAGGCAATTTATTTATTGTGACAGAGAGGTTTCATGTCCCCCACAGTCAATCTTTGTGATCCTAACATGAAATTTAGGTCTAAATAGAGGCCAAGCAGTCCTGATTGGCAAGGTTTGGCCCGAGTCATCATTGTCTCTGCTCCAGTCTCTCCTGCAAGGTGATCTGACAAGTTGTCATCACTGTGTAAAGTCTTTTCTCCTAGACAAGCTCTTTTCTTCTGGCTGGCACCAGGGTCCAGCCTTGTCCTTCCCCTAGCAGGAGATTCCTGGGGAAATTCTAGTTGGGTGTGGTGGTCTAAAGGAGTGGCACAAATGTCTCTTTAGAATATCTTCATTCCTGCCAGTATGGTTACAAGAGAGGTTGTGATTAGTGGAAATTGAGGCCAGAGGACATCCTAAAGCCTGGGAGGAGATCATTAGGGCATTTTCACGTAAATAATGAGATTGGATTCTCAACCAAAATTGTACGTGCACACACACCAATGTGTGTCCCGGTGTGTATATTCGTTATTACTGTGTTGTGACCAAGATAACTAACACAGGCAACTTAAGTGAGGAGGAGTTTATTTTTGGCTCATGGTTTCAGAGGGCTTCAGTCCATCATGTGACAAAGGCACAGCAGACAGCTTTGTTCACAGTGACAGTGGGAGCATGTGACAGAGGCTGTTCACATCATGGAAGACTAGATACAAGTTGCAAGAGAAGAAGTGTAAGAATAACATACTCCCCAAATCTTATTTGCTATTATCTACCTCTTCCATAGACATCTCTACTTCCCAAAGTTTTGATAGCCTTGCAACATAGAGCTCCCATTTGGGGACCAAACATTGAAAATATGAGCTTACAGGGGACACTTAATATTCAAGCCATAACAGCATTCATGTCATCATTGTAAAGTGGGAGTGTCACACTTATTATAAAGGAAAGCCATTTTTTTTAAAGCTGGTGAGTCAGGTGTTATGTTGGTTTAAATCTAATAAAAGGGGAAAAGCAAAGATTTGTCGGTATTTTTAACTCAGCCTCTGTTCTGGAGAGATTAACTCTCTCAAACACAGGAACTGTTAGAAAACTGGGCAAATCAGATAAACCCTGGCCTCAGGGAGCCTGTATTCTTCTAGGCCTGAAGCACTTGTGATAATAACACTTGGATTTTTCTGGCCCCAAAGCATGTTTCACAGTTTTTTTTTTTTTTTTTTTTTTTTTTTTTTTTTTTTGAGGTAGGGTTTCACTCTAGCTCAGGCTCACCTGGACCTCACTATGTAGTCTCAGGGTGGCCTTGGACTCATGCTGATCTCCTACCTCTGCCTCCAGAGTGCTGGGATTAAAGACATGCACCACTGGGTTTCAAGGGTTTTTTTTTAATGAATATATAAGACAACAAAATTAAAAAAAAAAAAACCTTTAGACACGTGATATTAAAAGAATACAGTTAATGTTGTGTCCATTTGTAACCTACCATGGGCCTTTCTCCTCTCATATCTGTCTTGCCTCCATCCATCTCCCAGGTATTTTAAAATAACAAGCTTTGACCTAAGAGCTCTGTATAAATAGCATGCCTGTGAGGTCTCTGTATTCACTATGTGATACCTAGTTTGGGATGAAGTCTAACATTTGTTTAGAATTCAATTTGTATCAATTTTGTTCCTGTGGGTATGTCCCCAGCTGTCTGTTTGGGCTTTCTTCCAGCGTTCAGAATTACTTTTTCTCATTTATGTTAATATTTGATTTCTTTCGTCAGTACAGCGTTTTAACAGCATATGCACAGGTATGTTTAACTGATTGCTAGGAAGTGGTTGTTTCATTTAGTTGCTATTAAGGAAGGAAGGAAAAGGTCAGAACGGCTGCTCTTGCTGGTGCTCAGAAGGAGGCCCTGGGCTGCATAGAAGTAGCTCTTTGGTCACCAGGGGGAGGGAGGTGTCAGAAGTCAGCTTAGCTGGAGTCAGCATAGAAAACCAGTGATGTGAATTATGATGGGAAGCCACATGCAGGGTGCCAGTGCTGCTCCCATGTCCCCCAGAAATAGCTGTTGAAACCTGAGCAGGTTGCTGAGCTGCTGCAGAATGCCTTCTGTATCTGCCAGCGGGACTGCGCAGGAGTATAGGGCCAGCTTGAAGTGTGGATAAATTAATGATCAAGGTGACTCACTCACCCCTGTTGAACAGATTCTTGTTTTTTCTTTTGTTAGTGAAAGTAAAGGGAATGGAAATAGAGCAAAGAAACAGAACAGTAAGGTTTGACTTGAAAACAATAGGAACAAGGAGATTATATTAGTCACTGGAGTCAGATCCTGTGAGCTTCTGTCCTAAATGACTCCATTTCTTCATGTGCCTGTCCTGGTGAAGTTACACACCCTCTGACTATTGCTATTCCAGATGCTAGTCCCAGACATGTGACAGGCATTCTGGGAATATTTGTCATGTAGTGCTAGAGAGTGCTTCTCCTGAGCTCAGGAATCCTTCCCCGAGATATTCCTGCCATTTCATTGGGACCGCATGGAGCCACTCAGTCTTGTGGGGGTGAGCTGAGGTTGCCAGCCCATTACATTTAATGAGACTAGAAGCTCTATTCTTTGGTTCTGGATTACATTTATTGTATGCCTCTTGTTCTCTTGCTTGATCATCCCTGATATCATGAACTGGCCCAGAGACCAAAGAAACCTTTATAACTTACAGTGTGCACAGGCAGGGTTTTTTTTCCCGAGGGTAGGGCAATCTCATTTTTCGCTGTACTCAGCTATAATAAATTATGTAGATTTGATCATCTTGCCTTCATCTTCCTTGCTATTTGACTCTGGGCCATTACCTACCCACTCTTGAGTCTTAGGGACCTCACCATAAAATAGAAATAGTTCCTTCTTAGCTGGCTTCAGTATGATATTTGAGAATTATAACATGGTCATGGAAAATGTAGTGTCTCAGTCAGTTTTGCCATAATAAGAAATGAACCGTTCATCTTAGCACTTGCCAGCAACAGATGTCTCCCTTCTGACAGATTTCCTGTGCTGAGGGTGAGCTTCTGTGCTCCTGCTCTCCATTTCTTACTCTGGGATCTGGGCTGAATGGGAACATGCTTCTGGGAATAGGTTGTATCATGCTCATGAAGAGGGCAAGCAAAGTGGTACAAACGTGAGATACCTCTTGTGGCTTCTACTTGGATGTGGTATGTGTTATTCTGCTCACAGTCTATTTGCACAACAAGACAAATGTCCAAATATTCTATCAGTTGTACCCTCCTCACATGGAAGAGGAAGTGGTACATGCAAGTACATGGCTATCAGCAAGTCTATGTAATCTTTTTGAGTTGGGAAAATAATGTAGTCTAAGGTCCACACTGTAAACCTATAATATAAGATCTGAATCTTATGTTCTAAGTAAATAATATTTGATGGCTTACAAGGAATTGAGCTTACCTCTGATGTCACTATTTTAGTATTTTTAATATTTATTTTTATTTATTTATTTGAGAGAGAGATATAGAGATAATGGGCATGCCAGGGCCTCTAGCCACTGCAAATGAACTCCAGATGCATGTGCTGCCTTGTGCATCTGACTTACGTGGGTCCTGGGGAATCGAACCTAGGTCCTTTGGCTTTGCAGGCAAGGGCCTTAACCACTAAACCATCTCCCCAGCCCAAATGATGTCATTGTTTTTGTAAGAAATATCTTTCTAGAGCCTAGAACTCCACAATGGATGAAACTTTGTGTCATTAGATTGTAGGGCTAAACCATGGTTCTGTCTGACATATCATAGACATTTAATACATAAATGCTCTTTTCAATAAGTAGAGATCTTAGCCTCTCTGGTTTCGGAGAACTCCAGAAAATCAGATGAAATTGGTCCTTCTTGCATATACATGGGTTCTATATACCTACACCTCCAACTGACCACAGATGGGAAATATTTGGAACTATCTACTGCTGCTGATGACTGGCCTAAGTTAGGCTTATGGTGGTTGTATCTATACTGAAAATGTACAGAATTGTTTCTTGGTTATTTCTCTAAATTAATGTGCTAATGCATTGTTACAACAATTTGCAGGGTATTTATATTTTATTATATTATAATATTATAAGTAATCTAGAGGTGATTTGCAATAATAGGGAACATATGCATAGGTGATACACAAATACTAAACCATTTTATACAGGAACCTGGATATCTGTGGGTTTTGGTGCTTGGGAAAACATCCCCAATGATGTCGAGGAATGACTATATAATTAAGATCTCTGTAGTCTATTTAAATGTAGAACATTTGACAAAGTGTGTGAGCCAACTATGTGATAGATGCACAGGTTCATCAATATATTCCTTAAATTTAAATTTAATCACATCTCTCAAGCTTTTTCTGCCTATGCTAGAATTCATCATGATATCAAAGGATTCCAATGCTGCAGGCTCACAAAGTCCTCAGCATCGTTCATGAGCAGCAACTTCAACAGGTAGAGGAATCAGATAGTGCTTTCAACTACTGTTGAGTCTTTCTTTGGGGCGGTCCAAACCATGCTTGCTTCTTTTTATCTCTTTCTTTGTTGTGGTTGTTTCTACCCTGCCTTCCTGGAGAGTAATGATGACTACGTTAATTTAGAGAAAAGAAAGCAAAACCAATGCCCCATGATTTCAGGCAAGATCAAAGGCTATACAGTCCATTATAGCAGCTTTCGTTCCAGGTGCCTTTCTCCCAGACAGATAAGGAGACCTGGACCACTGCTCCTCTACTCATTCACTGCATGATCTTGAGCACATTCCTAAATCCGACTCTGTCACCTTGTTCATGTCTGTGGAATGGATTTAGCAATAATAGCATTTTCTTCTGGGGAGCTGTGAGAACTAACATACAAAATGTTTGGAAAAGCTGAGGGGCTATTTGGACATCCCTCCCATGTTCCAACCATGCATTACTGTGAAGAGCAAAAACAACTCAAGGCTTCTTTAGCTTGGCTTTCCAGTGAATGAACTCATCTTGTGCACACCATGCTGTCAGCTTCCATCCCAGACTGAATGTCTGACCCTTGAGGCTTCTGAACAAGTGCAGTAGCATAAGGGATGTGATGCCTGGGCCTGGTTCAATCATTCATTCATTTTCTCCTTCGGTGGACAAATATTTATTGAGTATCTACTGTGTTTCTGACACTGAGTAAAAGAAAGCCCCTGCATCTATCTCATTACTCCCTTGCTTAATTACCTACATACATACAAGCCTAACTATCTATCTACCTGTACAAATGTCTACATTGTGTTAGACAATGATGATCCAATGGAAAGATGAACAGTGGGCAATGGGAAAAGAAGTGGAAGGCATTGGCTTTGATGCAAGTGGTGGAAGCAATTCTAATAAGAAGATGAGACGTTTCCAGGTTGAGCCATATGGATATGTCAAGAAAAAGTGTGGATTGTATTAGATAGAAGGGGAAAAAAGTGAAGAGATGAGGGAGTGTGCTGTTTTCTAATTCAAAGAAGTAGACAGTGTATTTGGGCCAGAAAAGTGTAACTTACAGAGGTAATGGGCAAAGTGAGGCTGGACTCAACCTGGATAGGATGGGTACTAAACAGGGAGAAATAAAATTAACATAAATGACACACTGGATACCAAGCTATGGGCTGGGTTTAATCCTTTTGATAATTTTCCAGGAGAATCTGGTACATGAGGCAGATGAGGAAGCACAGCAGGCATGCTTGTCTGCAGTCAGATAGTCACCCAAGGTAGAGCCAGGATTTAGGCTGAATCTTGGACTTCAGAGAACACTCTAGACTTTCTTCACACTTACACATCTTTTAGGAAGCATTTAGATGTACTTGTTCATTTCCTTTGATTCAACTCTTATGATAATAGAAAATGAGATTTCTACTGGCTAATTGGCATTATAACAACTAATGGCTATGGGACATTTTTAGAAGAAACACTGTAACCAAAGTGGCTTCGTTGCTTGAAAAAAATTAGCACATCCTATATTACATGGTAAATAAGTAGGTAGGTGGAGAGATAGGTGATAGATTGATCTAGTATAGGATAAATATAGTAGTATTGATTGTCACCTGGTTGTGCAGGTAAATATAAATGATATAGATATGGATATAGATGTAGGTATAGATGAGAAAGATAAACAGGGGAGAAGTTACTTATATGAAAGATAGATTTATTGATTGATTGATTGATGTAAAGAATTAACTCACATATTTATAGAAGGTTAGAACTTCCAAGATCTTCACTTGGCAAGCTGGAGCCTAAATCTGAAGGGCAGATCCCCAGGAGAATCCATAGTGCAAATTGCTGTCCTAGTACAAGACCAAATGCATGGGAGCCCTGTCCTAGCTTAAAGATACACAAGCCAGAGAAAGAATTCACAATGTATTGTTTCATTCAAGCCTTCAACATAGTGGATGGGGTCCACCCACTTTAGGGAGGGCAATGTACTTTACTCAGTCTATGATTCAAATATTCATCACACACACACACACACACACACACACACACACACACTGATGTTTAATCAATAGGTGGACTTGCTCATGCCCCAAGCAAGTTGATGCATAAAATTAGCCATTATAGAAAATACTTTAATAGGTATAATGGAATTAAAAAACAGAAAGCTGCCACAAGGAGGGTCCAGGACTTCACAGGGCTGTTTGGCCTTGCAGGGAAGCCTGAGCTTGCCTGCCCTGTGGCCTCTTCAATTCCTCACACTGACTGGCTTCTCTAGATTCCTGAGATTCCTCCCTGGTCCTATTGGAGCATGTTCTGTTCTCAGGGCAAGACTGAAGCTGTAGTCAAGACCTCTGGTTCCAAAGGCCACATCTTTGCACGAGCCCAGGCCACTCCTTTACTTACCTTAGCAAACATTTGTGGAATCAATAAAAAGCCAAGAGTAGGCGAGTTCATTCATCCAGAGGCTCACAAACGCCAAACCTAAGTCATTTGTAATTTCTGTCTGTGGTTGTGAAACTACTGGCAAAAATGGAAAGAATGTTAGTTCTCATGGCTTGGTTCTGCTTGCCTGCCAGTTCCCCTGGCACATCTGCGAGTACAATTAAAATATGACTTTCAGATGAAAAATAAAAGAATGCTATCACTCTCCAAGTCTTTCTCTCCTGATTTCTACCTCAGTGAAAATAGGAAATATATTCTTAAATTGTATTTTTAATTAAATTTTTCATTTTGATGTTAATCAGGTGATAAGTCTTGTATTTATGAGGTAATTTTAATCAGCTGCTGGTCTTTAAGATGCTAAGTGTGTGCGTGCATGCATGCACATGTGTGGTATGTTTATTTTGCTTTATTTTTCTGCTCTACTTTCTTCTTATTTCCCATAGCAGTAATTGACCTTCTTCCATATTAAAGACCCCCCAAAGGTAGAAGAAAGCATACGCAGCAATGCTGGAATCATCTTCCATGTGATTATCTATGTGTGGCCTCCAAGGAAGTTACTTCTGGAGCTTTGTTAATTTCTGACTTTAATCAGAGCCTGAAAGCCCCTAATCATGCTTCTGCACTTGGTAATGGCAAGTCTTTTCACAAACATCTGGTAAGAAAGCATAGTTAGGGGAAGTGTTTGATGGACAACAGTAGTTAAACCCAGCAGCCCTTGGACAGAAGCCTCTGGAACATGATGTACTCCAGCTCACAGGAGGACATAGCAGGGACAAGTCATAGGAGAAATGGTCATCTGAGGCCAGGACATGGGGTCAGTTTCAGAAGACCTTAAATTCCTGGTACACTGAAGAGATGATTCCCATCTGTCAGTGAAAACACTGTGTTTTCTGTGAACCAGCCTGTTCAATGCATAGACAGACATTCAACCAGGAACTTCCTGGTTATCATTGTAAACTCCATGTGTGACGGATGGACACTGCAACGAGTAAGGTGTTGACTCTACCCCACATCCACTCTCTAGCAGTAGTTAAGTGACCCCAGCAGAGCAGAGGGTCCCAAGATGCCAGTCCCTGAAAGTTAAGATGTTCCCTTTACCATACCTAGGCCTGCAGGTGGCTGGATTTGACATTCAGACACTAAGTTCTGGTCAAATATCTATTTATAGCCAGACATTGCACCAGTGACTAGGGGCATGGGGTGGGGAAGTCATGACTTACGTCTTGGAGGACCAGCATGGTGGAGAACGGCTTCTCGGTACACACTGGGGCGCCATGGATCTGGTCTAGGCAGGAGAGCTTGGAAGGCATTGTTCATCATTCACTGGCAGGGCTGGTACTTCTGAAAGCATGGTGTTTGGTGGGTGGTGAGAGCACTAGTGAGAAAGACCGACCCAGGTTGAAAGCAGGCTCACAGGCAGTCCAACCTAGGGAGGAAAATAGGGAAGGAAAGAAGAGTATTATCATTGTGGTATTGTGTAGAGAACCGTGTAAAAATGTGTGATGTAAACAGAATGGTAGAGGGAATGTTTATACACATTATTTATGACTTTTCCGAGTTCTACTTATACCTTATTGCATATTTGGGTTTTTTTTTGTTTGTTTGCTTGTTTTTTTAAAAAAGCAAATCTATACATTTAAGGCCCTTGAAACTTTGCTTAGCTGGGCTGGGCACGTCTGAAACTGTTCAGCTGGGCTTTATTAGTGGTAGCAAATAATTCAGATAAGTATTTGCAAGACTGGCACATGTTAAGATGTTGAAGGCGACTATGTCCCCAGTCTCTTACTTCTCAAGTTCCCACTGTCCACAGATACCTGCCCGTGACTGTGGCTTCATGCTATCATTGTTCAAACCACAGTTAGATATTGTGGACTACAGTCATTCACTTATGCATTTGGCAGAGTTACTGAATTCTGACTTCGTGCAGGCATAGGTGTAGGTATTGGAAATATGATACGTCAGTAAAGAAATGTAGGTAATAAATAACATTAACAATATTAAAGTAGCATTAATAATACAGCAACAACAGTGATAAAATAACATAACTTTGTAATGTTTACTATATAACAATATGTAAATAATAACTTTAGGACAAAGGTAATCAAGTAATTTTTGTGGTCTTCTAGCATACTAGGAAGTCAGAAGGCCAATGAGAAAAAATGGAATTTAGAGTGGCCTGAATTCTCATACCAAAAGGTGACATTTAAGTAAGAATTACTAGAGGAGATGGTACACGTCTATTCTTGTCCAAGGATGATGTGTTTCAGCACAGAGAGGTCAGTGTAACTGATGTATTTGAGGACCAGCAAGGAGGCCAGTATGAAGGAATCCAAAGATCAAAGGGGGAACATAGGATGACATCAGAGAGGCCATGGGGAAGGGAAGACATGGACTCTTAATGAGTGAAGGGAACTTAGTGGAAAGCTTGGACCAGAGGAGGGTCATGATGGCATTTAGGCATCAGTGATGTCATCCTGGCTGGAGAGGTGGGCAGGCAAGGGACAGGGTGGAACTGTCAAGCCTGATGTGAGGATATTCTAGCTAGATGAGGACTGACAGGTATGGAAGGATTCTGGATACATGTTCATTAAAGTTAAACCAAAGGAATTTCCAAAAGGATTTGTTTTGGTTTTTCGAGGTAAGGTCTTACTCTAGCTCAGGCTGACCTGGAATTCACTCTGTAGTCTCAGGGTCGCCTCGAACTCACGCGATCCTCCTACCTCTGCCTCCCGAGTGCTGGGATGAAAGGCGTGTGCCACCACGCCCGGCCTCCAAAAAGATTTGATATGGATTATGAAATAAGGAGGCTAAGATGACTCAGTGTTTGTCCTACGAAAAGCTGCATGCATGAAATTGTCTTTAGCTGCTATGATGTCCGTGGGTGAAAGAGAACAGGAAAGAAAGATGAGGAGTTTGAGCCCTGGTGTTGGAGTTAGATAATTAGAGATCCAAGCTGAAAATCTAAATTTTAACTTTACCAAAATACAGAATGGAAAATCATAATATTAAAGAAAGACCACCAAGAGGGTATTCTGATGGAGCACACAGCCTGAGGGTCCAAAGGAGTATTCAGAACTTGGAAATTGAGAAGGAACCAACCCAAGAGACTAAGCAGCTCCAAGGAGTGTAAGAGACTGGGCCTCTAGAAGGAATGGTAACTCACTTGTGTCAAGCACATATAGTACCATGGGTCTTGTAGAGATGAAAAGCTAGAACAGACTTTTGGTTTTCACATCATCGAGGTCATGAAATCCTTCTTTATGATCCACCCCATACATGCACTCTACTTGCCTTCTTTACCTGCTTAGCTGACGTGAGTTGTTCAAATTTATTGCATCTCCTACAGTCCTGTAGACACACTCACTCATGGGCTGATGTGCAAGAGTGAACACCTGTGTATCAGGAGCAATGCTTATAAAATAGATAAGCATTGTTTATAAAATGCAATAGAATGAGTATGCAAAGATAGACTGTGTTACTCTTTGACCATGGTATTGCTTACTTTCCAGAGAGAAAAGATGAATATACTCTGTTACAGCAGAAAAGAAAATGATTGGGCAAAAGTACGAGAGTTCAGAGGATAGAAAACCTTATCTCTGGAGGTCAAAGTGGAGTCCATGGCTGACATGGCTTTTGAGTTTTCACTTGAAGGAGGAATGGGATTTGGAATCATGGAGGTAGGGTGGAACAAAGGGTGTTTGACTTAGAGAGAGCACGTGAGCCAAGGCATGCAGGTGGGAGGCCAGAAAGGTAGTGCTGAGCCAGAGGTAGGGTCTAATGGGAAAGCAAGCAGTGGTGGATCAGGGTAGAATTTTGGCCAAGGACCTGATGAAGACAGCCTTGGAAATGTGAGGCTGTGTTCTGTTACTAGTCACGGAGGGGTTTGAGCCATGAAAAGATGCAGTAAAAGCTGAGCTGCTTCAAGTGGAATGTCTTGGCCGTGTGTGCAGAACCATCCAGCAAAGAGATAATGATAGCTTCAATCAGGACAGGGGCAGTGAAAGTAAGAAAAGGGGACAGGTGAGGGACACTGCAGGCACAGAGGCACAGAACTCAAGAGCACAGGGTTGTGGAATGGAATGTCGCTGGATCTCTGGCCTCTCCTGAAAACCACACAATCTGGGGTGCAGCATCCTTGGCCACTACCATTATGTTCTTGTCACCCTCGCCCCTTCCCCACCTTTTCCTAGCATGTGTGCTCAAGCTTCACTTCATTAATCACATGAAGCCTAGTTATTTTGAGAGCTCTTTGATTAACACTATTTCTGCAATAAAGAAACAAAGGAACGCTGTGCATCATTGCAGACTATCCATCTGACCCTGCCCAGTTTAATGAGGCAAATGTGGAGCCTGAGAGCTAGCTCCTGCCGGCCCTGCACTCTCTAATCTGCTGCGATCCGCAGCATCTTTAGGAACGGTTGGGCAAAGCTGTTTTCCACATCCAGAGAAGGCAATATACATTGCGCCCCCCCCACCCCATAGTCACACACACACCAGCAGGACTGTAGGAAGTCCAACCAACCAGATGGAGCTCACCACTCTGCCTCCATAAGCTTAACCCAGACAGCTTGCCTGCTCAATTTCCCTAGAAAACCTGCCCCAGAAGTACGATGTCCTGGATTCTCTCAGTCCCCAGCTGGGCGGATATCCTGGGACACAGTGATGGTCCATAAGGGGATCATCACAGATTTCTGGAGATTGGAACCCCAGCATAGTGGGGGAAGGGTCTGGCCTGCAGCCAGCCCCAGCATCTCTATTCTTGTGGCAGCTCCCGGGAAGTGCCCCAGTGGCAAGCAGGCAGGGCAGGGAGGCGAGAGTAGCTTCCTCCTGAATCTTCCCATAAAAGGATAAAAGTGCTGCTATCTGGTCGGCACTGGGTGGGATGGCTGATAATAATTTTTTTAAGTGTGGATTTTTTTCCCCCTTTTTTGCAAGGATGTGTGTGTGTGTGTGTGCAGGCGTGCCTGCTTTCACACAGTTTGAAGTCTGTATGTGCTAACAGATGGATTCAGCCTCATCTTTTATCTGGTGTTACAGGAGATAAAACTGAAACTGGGTGACATGCTGCCTCTTCAATTTAAGGGAGGAAAAAAAAATAAAATAAAGAAGCTCTTCAAGGGAAGTCCTTATGCTACAAAAGAATGGTCCAAATTCTCAGTCTGGCTTTGCTTGAACGGCAAAACGCAGTAGAACCATTGCCAGTGGATTTTTCTCCTCCCCCTCCCAGGCTTCTCCAAAATATATGATCTCTTGTCAGAAGTAGGCCAGGCTTGAAGGCGATCATGAATTATATATCAAGGGACATCATTACCAGGAGTCTTGAACAAATGCCCCGTGGTTTGAATTTTACAGGTTCTTTTTTGTTCCCTCCAGTGGCAGCAATTTCTGCCATTGCATTCTGCCTGAGATGGACTGGGAAAGTGTTTTACAAAATGCACAATGAGCAGTATGCTAATAAAGGTGATTGTGCAATGGTTGAGAGCCATTCTGAAAGAAAGCTTTTATCCCCCATACACTGCCTGCACTTCAGGTACTTAGGCCGGGTGCTCTGCTGGTCTTGTCTTATTTCCGCAGCAGTCAAAGACATCCAGAATGAGGAATGACTGAGAGAGGGAAGCTGAGATCAGCCGGACATGCTATGCCACCCTCTAAGGGAAAGACCCTGTCATTTCATGTGAATATCAAATGTGCTTCTCTCACCTAGTTATTCACTATGATTTTTTTTTAAAAGGGCTTTGTGAAAATTCTCCTTTCATCTGAAAGTGGAAACATTCATGGAGTAAATAAGAAAGGAGGATGCGGAGGTCTTGGGATTCTGCATTCTTAGTACTGTGTATGCATCTGAAAATTAACACAGAACTTCCAGAAGCACAAGTAATGGTCACAAAACATAGCAGTTCTAGTCCAAAGCTTCTTAAACAGTGGGTCACATATGGGGCAGCACGGAAACATAACTGAATGTAGGAGTCCTGAGAAATTTGGCAAGTGACAGGTTTCTAAACATGTGACAATCAAAAATTAATTTAACATCAAACGTGTAATGAATCCAAGGTGTTTCTCGCTGCATTAGCATGTGTTATATTGTTCGACCTCCCTGCAGTATTGGTTCTGAACACACAACACATGCACTTTGCACTCGCATACCACCGTGTCACACAACCCCAACAAACATGGCCTGAAACATCTTGTTGTGTGTTAGAATTGTGATGTTTTACTGCACATGCAAAGTTTTCTGTTCCAGAAATGCAATATTAATTAGAGAAACAAAGATTTTTAGTGTCTTCTTACTATATATCTCAAGATGTGAGTATGAAATCAACACATATTTGATTGAATTATTGGATAAATAAGTACATCAATCTCATTATGCAATTTTGCTATTATCATTAATAAATGGTAAAAAATTATATTTAAGTAAGGAATTGCTTTAATGACATCTCATGACTTGTTATGGGTAAATGTTTGATTTGTATACCTATTTCCCTGGGTTGTGTAAAACTTCCTTGGGCTAAAAAAGGGTATGAATGGGAAAGCTTGGGAAGACCTATTCTAGACTGTAGGTACTGTAGCTGATGAAATGGCCTTTTCCAGTCTCCAGAGTCTCCTTCCTCTGCACTTCTCTTGATTTTGTGAAGTTCTGAGTTCCTATTTCTGTTGTCTTGAGAAGAGCTAGAAATAGTTCCCTATTGGGCTTCTTGTTTTAAAAATAAATCTTTAATAAAATTTTATCAATCATCTCACTTTATTCTTGTTAACAGTCTTGGGATACAGAGGGTTTGTGATATTTTTCCCATTCTAAAAATGAAACATCACTTTTTCCCATGTAATAACAGTTAAACTCCCGTGTTGACAGTGTAGACCCCTTAGAACAATCTTTCAAACTCCTTGTGGTCTTCTCAACATATGTCCCATGTCATAGTCCAGGCCTGTCTCATACTCCACCCCCATCATTTTCTTACTCTCCTGCCACACCCAGTGATGTACAGTTCCTCCCAGGAGAAGTTCCATCACTTCTGTCCATTTTAATGTGTGTGCCTTCTGCCTGAACATCTTTCTCTCATTCCTGACCTCATGTCCCCCATCAGCCTGGGTAAGTACCATGCATATTTCAGCCTCAGGTCAAACACTAGCCCCTCCAAGAAGCCTTTACCAGTCAGAGTCCCAATGTGTAGGTGGAGTCCTGCCCTGAACACTGTAGATTTCAGGCTAGCTCTGCTCCCCATCCAGACAGCTGCAACACTGTAACTGATGGGTCATTTTCTAGCAGCTTATGAGGATTTCCAAACAAGGATGAGGGGCTGAGAGATGGCTCAGTCAATAAAGCACTTGTGTGCAAGTTCAGATCCCCAGCACCCAGGTAAACGCTGAGCACTGTGATGCGGGTCTGTAATCCCAGCCTTTGAGAGACAGACAGGTTGATTCCCAGAGCAAGCTGGCTGGCTAGACTAGCTGAATTCATGAGCTCTGGGTTTGCGAGACCATGTCTCAATAAATAAGGTGGTAAGAAATAGGGGAACACACTGACCTTGACTTCTGCCCTCCACATGAACACATGTGTACACATACACTCACACAAACATGTGTCCACACACACATGAACACACACACAACCCCACATCCCCCCAAAAAAAAACCAAGGATGAGGTACCTTGCTTTGTTCTCAGAATTGCCCACAGAGAAATATAGGAAGCTAGAGAGAAACCACAGATGGGTCTCAGTGACATTGTCCTCCCCATCTCTGCCCTTCTGTCTGGATATATTCCAGGCAAGGACTCCACACACCCAGTGGGTATCCATGACTGTCCTGTGTGAAGTTCATGTGAACGGCCACACCCAGTTCACCCTGTTCATCACCCTCATAACTCTGGCCCTCACCACCATACTCAGCTAATGTCCTGAAGCAGGTGACTTCCAGAGCCTGTGGCTTCTGATCTGACTCTGAGTTGACACAGATCCTGATGAGCTAGCAGGTCATTCTGGGAGAGTGACCACAGAATTCAGATCCAGATGCTCTGTACCATGGAATGCTTCTGGGAATTCACATTTGCCCACCTGCTCTGAGCTTTCATTTCTGCATCAGTAAAAGTAGACTACAAGATGCTAGGAGAAGCTGTTTCTATAAGGAGAGCTTAATTTGCAAAGTTTTTGGCACATAAAAGTTGTGCATAAATATTTTCCATCATTAGGATGAAAAATTCAAATTTGCAGTCCAGTAAATGAGGAATTATTAGTGACATACCTGAGTGAGTTCCCTGTAACCCATTGTGCCAGTCAGTTCAGGATGCTATAACAGAGTGCATAGCCCAGTGGTTTAAGCAACAGAAACGGATTTCTCACAGTTCTTGAGCTGGACAGTCTAAGATCAAGGTGCCAAAAGGTCTAATGTCTGGAGAGGGTCTACTTCCTGGTGTGTCAATGTCTGTTTTCTAATTATATGCTGAGGCGGCAGGAGTGGGGAAGCAGCTCTCTGGAGTCTCTCCTCGTAAGTGCCAGTTCCCATTCATAGAACTCCATCCTACTTCTTTCTCAGGCCCCACCTCTATAAACCATCAACTTAGGGATTTGGGTTTCAACATACAGTTCTGAGGGTGTACAAACATTCAGTCCCTAGCAATTGTTTTATTGTTGCTTTAGCTATAACAACATTAGACTAAAATGAAAAGAGATATTTAGGCCTGAGTTATTAGGATCAAGAAATCCATTTGTTGTTTGGCCAAACATGTCTTACTTCTCTTAGCCTGGATATCATCAGGCCCACCATACCTGAGGTATGAATGAGAACCAAGGGATGGGTGGAGCCACACTCAGCCTGAGGACAGAGCTGGCTTTTAGGTATGATGTCTGGGAATGGCTCTCCCTAGGGCTATGTCACTCCCCACTGTGGCCCTGGGTCCTATCTGGATTAGAACTAGATATATTATTCTGAGCCTCAGGCAAACCTTGGGAAGGGAGTATAGGGAACTCAGAAGTCATTCTCTCTGATAGGGTGTGAGAAAGACACCATCAAGCCTGAGGATCTGACTCCCCCCACACACACACACATACACACCAGCCACGGGACCTCATCCACAAATTAAGGGTGGCCAGCAGGTCTTGCTCAGGTGGCTTCCAGGTCTGGCGTTCAGGAAATCTAATTTATAGCTGGGCCTACTGTCATTCATAGACCAGGAAGGGCAAAATTATCCTCATTACTCTGTTTGCAGTTCTGGTGCCTACAAAGCCACTGGGTCTGCTACATATAGAATTAGCTCTGAGCCCTTGGGCTTTTAATTAAAGGGCTTTGTGAGTCAGAAGGTTTATAGTTGGCCTCACATCTTCATGGAGACACAGAGGGAGGTCCCTGTTCTGTCATCTATCCCTTTAGAAATCAGCTGCCTCTCCCAGTGTGAGAAGGTGGATCAGGAGTCTCCCGGGGTCGTCCTGGAAAGGCTTGTGGCTAAGCTTCCCTCCAGCTCTGCAGAAAGGCCCTAGAAGCTCTGAGTCAGTAGGTAGGTCTCCCGCAATGGCTCTTTTCCATGAAAGGGCCTGAGTTGGGCCAGCCCTGTGGGATTCTTTTGTGGTTCCTAGTTCTCACCACAGCTTGTTAGTGTTTCTTAACCCAGCGCTGTTTCCACTTTGGGTGGTTTGTGCTAAATGCATTTTTCAATCCTCAGTGGTACAAGGAATGAAAGAATTGTCTAAAAGCAAAAAAAAAAAAAAAAAAAAAAAGGAAAAGAAAAAGAAAGTGGTTTTGAATGTGTCGAAAGCAAGTCTGCCTGCGGCATGTCTTTAACAGCTGCTTTCCCAGAGGAGAGCTAGAATACCTCACCTTTCGAGATATTTCAACTCTTGTTAGAAAGGGACTTAAGTAAAATTACTTTTCGGACCACTGCTGCCAGGATCACCCGGTAGTGCTTTTTTATCTGAGCTGAGTCTTGGGGATTGGAACTTTGCACGATTCCTTCATGCTACCTTCTAGAGGAGGTGGTCATGCTCATCAGATCCTGCCACCTGGAGTCACTGTGAAAGGGGTACACACTCTGAAAAGTCATCAGGTTGGAGAGTCTGCACCATGATTTAACTAGACCCATTTGCTGTTCCCATAGGTCTCTGTTAGAACCTGTCTTGTGCCTAGCACTGTGTTAGGGCACAAGGGTCTCACACTAGTACTGTCAGCTGTACTGTCAGATCACAGAGTTCTGCCCCATTGACCAACCTTCCAGGGCTCCTGCCAAGAGACCTGAGGTCCTTTCTTTTCCTTCTTTGCTCATATGTGCAAGGAACTTGACTGAGCTTGTGAGCCTGAAGTTGTCACCTGAGGATATCTCATTGCTCAGCATTGCTGACATTTAGAGCAAAATACATCTTCTTTGTTGTGGAACATTCTCCTGGACATTGTGGGGTATTGAACAGTAGCCAGTACCATCATACACAGTTCAGTTGTGATGCCCAAAAACATCTGCACACATTGCCAATATCTCATCAATGTTTATAATTACCTCCTATCCTTTTCTGAAAAAGGATACTGGTGTTCTGGTCAGAGAAAATTTACCTAATTCACACAGTGAGCTAGAAACAGTTACAACTACAATTTAAATCTCCCACCTTCTTGTGGATACATTCAGGGGTATGGTGGTAAATGCTTAGTAATTGATTCTCAGTCATAAAATAAAATTGATCGGGCATATGCCAATTTCCATGGTGTATGCCCTCCCATCATGATGGGCTTCATGACTGACCACACTGAATGTGAAGTTGGGAAGACATACACACTGTTGACTCTGGTGAGATGATATAGGGTTTCAGAGAGCCACTGGGTTCCTGTGAGCCATTGTTCACACAATGACCAGCACTGTGCTCTGGTTCTCTTCTGGGCCTCATTCTTCTGTCCCAAAGGCAGCTAGCTACCCAGTACTGTGACACGTCATGGAGGAAGCATTAACCTGGTAAGGGTTTTTGTTTTGTTTTGTTTATTTGTGCATGTGTGTGTGTGTGTGTGTGTGTGTGTGCGCGCACATGAGTGCATGCATGCACCAGAACCTTCTGGAAATGAACATCAGATTCTTGCACCATTTTTTGCATCCAGTTTAGGTGAGCAGGTTAGGATTTGAAACCAGGCTGGCTGGCTTCTTAAACAACTGCTTTTAACTCCTGAACCATCTTCCCAGCCCATTGCAAGGGATTTTGATCAGTTCTTTAGATAACTATGGAGTGCCTAGCGTAGAACGTTCTCCTTTGCCTCTCCAGCAGCAATTTCTTTCCAGTCTTTCCACTTATGACGTTGTAGGAGTGCTGGGGCAGCTGTGGCCTTCGAGCAGAAGCCTCAAGGTGGTCATCATAATGAAGAGTCACATGGACAGAGCAAACCTGTAGGCAGGGAATGGGGGCCATTGCTCAGGCTCCTTCATGTTGAGTGCCACCTCTTGGGGAGCACCATATGGAGATGATCATGGAACTGTTGGATATATCACGCTATTGCCTAGAAGATGGTTTGGGCTGAAGTGATAGTTCAGATATGAGCTGTGATCATTGTGAGCCTTGGTTTCCCATCTGGGAGAGGAGAGATACTAACCACTTCCATGGAGGTGGTCGAACAAGAGGATTGTCTGGCCCGAGCCTCAGATGCCTACCTATCCCCCATTACTCCTTGGTGGTCTGGCTTATTGTCATGACAGCGTAAGTTTACTGACCCTGAGTATCTAGCAGCCCTTAGCTGTTCTTTTTGTTGTTGTTATTATTGTTGGTGGTTTTTTGAGGTAGGGTCTTTCTCTAGCCCAGGCTGACCTGGAATGAGTCTCAGGCTAGCCTCGAACTCACAGTGATCCCCCACCTCAGCCTCCCAAGTGCTGGGATTAAAGGCGTGCGCCACCACACCTGGCTTTCTTAGCTGTTTTACCTTGACTATGTATGGTTCAGGACTACATGTTCCTGGTCATCTTCTCTGTGTGTTTGTCCTGGGAGAGTCTGGGACTGAAGAAGACTCAAAGCTAGTCATGCAGAGGTTTATGGTCTCCTCCTCTCTGGTGTCACCTTATTATGTCATGTTTGGTAGTACACCTAGTTATGACTAGACCCTAGGTAGCTCCAGAGAAGGCATGGGAGTTATGGGCAAATGGATTTTTTCACAAAGGCTCTTAAAGGGGTCTAACTAGGGAAGACACATCCGTAGATGTGTGCCTTAGACAGTTCTTCCTTTACTCAGAGGTCAGAGCCATGGACTAGGTAGAATAAAACTGGATACAAGCTTGGTGCCCCAGTCCAGTCAAAAATTGATGAAGCAGCACATGGGCGCCAGATGCTGAGTGACAGTTTAACAAGTGCGAGGAGAGTGCAGAAGGGAAAGAGGTCAGTGTGAGCTGCAGTATTGGGTTTCAGATAAGACTTATTAGAGGAAATAACTGCTGCGGCCATTCAAGGATGGCAGAAAGGGCAAAGGGAAAGTGTAGGTCCTTTGTATTCTAGAGAACATAAAACCATAGTCAGTCACCTTTGGGCTTCAGCTGAGAGTTTATGTAGTGAATGGATCTCATTGGTATGAACTCGTTTATGGGGCAATGTGAACATCTGGCTTAAGAATGTGGATTTTGTTAGAGGGTAGTGAGTCTCACATGGAAAGTGCATGTGGCTCTTGTCACTCTCTCTGGGGACCTTATCCTTATCCCTTTTCCTCTTATCTCCCTGTTCCCTCTTCCTTTCTCCCCATGACAAAGTGTGCCATGCCCGGGGTCTTGTTGTAGAGGGGTCTTGTTCCCTGGGCTTCTGGGCCCCGCAGAATCCCTTCATCTGAGAGCCAGTGAATCCCTGAATGCTGATCATGTGACTCCTGATTTGCCTCGCAGCAGGAAGCCCAGGACCCACAGCAGCTGTGCCATTATCTGGAGCAGAATCAAGCGTTTCTCTGGGAGGCCAGAGGTGACTTTGTCAGCATTGCAGATCAGCCGGTTCCCAGCTGTCGCAGGTACCATTGAGACTTCTCACACGCTATCCCTTATCAAGAGTGATGGGAGGGGAACGTCCTGTTTCCCCAGAGCCTGGTTTGTGACAGTGTATGCATCTCTGCTGTCCATGTTGTCCGTGGAGGTGAAGATGGCCATCACCTGAGTGTTCAAGTAAAGTAGATGTGAGTTTCCTGGGACAGGTCAGAGAGGACTTTGCTGGGAAATGGGGTGAGTTGGATACTTTGCCGGTGATGAGGAAACTGAGGCTCAGAGTGTAATGTGATGACCATGAAGCAACATAGATAGGAACTGGTCCTTGAAAACTTAGAAGTGGGGCACCCTGGGATGTCAGCATACTCCTGTTGGCTGGACACTGGGCATGCTTCTTGCAGAGGTCAGCCTTGAGAGAATATTGCCTTCTCAGGTGGCTGTGTATATGAAAGGTGATGCTTCACCACTGAATGGCTGTTCTTGCTGTGGACTGTCCCAAGGTCCAAACAGAAGTCAGTCTAAGCCCCTTCAATATGCAGAGGGCAGTGGGTGTCTTGACCCAATCTTACATAGATGTAGGGTAAGAAGAGAAGGGGTGCTGGGGAGATGGCTCAGTGGATAAGAACATTTTCTGCACAAGTATGAGGACCTGAGTTCAATCCCCAGCAAGCAGTTCAATTCCAAAGACTTAAAATCATAATACAAAGTTCAATTCCCGCACAGAAAGTGAAGTGTGGCCATTCACACCTGTAATCTTTGGGACTTGTTGGGCAGCTAATCTAACCAGAAACTGGTCCACGCTCCAGGTTCAGTGAGAAGCTCTGTGTCAAGGAAATAAGGCAGATGCACAATAGAGGACACCAACAGCCTTCACTGACTCCTGCATTCACGCTCATGGGGCACGCACATCTGCACACAAATGTTTATACACCTCACATACACACACTGCACATACACCACATTAATAAATTAATTAGAAAAGAAAGAAGTTCTCAGATCTGCATCTCAGCCTTGGCCCAGCCCTGTGCCATAACCTGGGTCTAAATGAACATTGCTCTTAAACTCCCAGATGCGGTCCCATGCCACCAGTCCTGAGGCGGGTGGATGTCAGGAGCGCTGAGGTGGTTTGTGGGGCTTGTAGAGTTTGTTTGTGGGTGCTAGAGCCCTCTGCAAGAGGTGTTGAACTTGGAGTGAATTACTGGAACTGGAGCAACAGATCTTTCTCTCTCTTTTTCTCTCTCTCTCTTCATCTCAGATTTTACTCAGTACAGTGCAGCCATGTGACATTTCCTGCTTCCTTACTCTGGGGCAATATTGGCCTCAAACCTCTGAAAACATGATTTACACTAGATGGTCTAAGCAAGTTTGTCCCACTAATTTAGGACAATCCTATTTGCAGAAGTTCAGACAGTCACTTTAAATGCTAGGTCGCCCTAATGACACTGAAGTAGAGCTGTTATTCCTACTATGGAGAGAGGACCACCAAAGCTCAGAGAATGCTCATTTTCATGCAGCTGAGACAGACTCAAGACCCCAGGCTCTTGCCACTGCCACACCCACCCCACCGCTTTACCACTGATAAAAACACTTGATGCATTATGTATGGGGTACCCTCAGGTCCTTCCCAACAGCTGCTGAACTGTTTATTACCCTTAAAAAGTTGAATTTAACAACTTAAGCCATCCATACTTTACCTTTGGACAAAGCTCTGGCCAGTTTCCATAGCCCATGAAGATGAGGAAGATCCAGACCCCCTCCTCTTAAGGAATTGCTCATCCAGTGGTAGACATAAAGCATGAAGACAGTGCTATGGTTCTTTGGTAGAGAAAGCTCATTTGATGTTCAAAGTAGCCCAAAGAGGTTTGCTGGTTTGTATTTCCATGTAATCTGCATTTTACCAGAGTTTCATCTGTTTGTGTGTGTGTGTGTGTGTGTGTATGGTTTTTTTTTTTTTTTTTTTTTTTTTTTTTTTTTTGAGGTAGGGTCTCACTCTAGCTCAGGCAGACCTGGAATTCACTATGTAGTCTTGAATTCATGGTGATCCTCCTACCTTTGCCTCCCAAGTGCTGGGATTAAAGGCATCCACCAACACGCCCCTCCATCCCCCCAGAGTTACATCTGAATATCAGAAAACAGTGGCTAAATTTCAGGGGTAGAACCAAGCTCCTGCCCCTGCTATAAATAAAGCATTTGTATTATGTCAGGCCATCCTTGGAACGTGTGTCTCCTGGGGATGGTGAGGCATGGAATCCACAGTATAGACTATTGTTTCTGCTTTCCTGTTGCCTTCCCTGTGGAGACAAGGTGGAGTGTCAGATGCTGACATCTCTAACTTGTTGAAGTTGTGCCCCTTACCACTTCCCAAAGTGACACTCCTGTCGCTGCTTCCCTGGGGAGAGAAAAGGTAAAAATGCTTGGTGCATGCCATTTAATTGTCATGCTACTCAGAGCTGTCAAGAGGAAGCCAACTGCCTTGGGTTTCAAATACATGTCATTCCCTCCTCCCCCAGGTGCACTTTAAGTGAAGCTGATGGGGGCAGGGAAGGATTCCACCTGGCAGTTTGTTTAGGGAGAGAGATGAGTGGACTTAGCAGAAGGTTCCAGCAAACTTAATGGCTACTTAGGGGTGACAGTGGTCATGAACCACCTGGGGAGCCTGGGAGCAAAGATGTTACTGTTACTCTAATTCTGGGGCCACTGACCACTTGTACCTTCCTCCCCACACCATGCCTGGGGCTGCCACTGTGAGGAAGGCCCCGATCCTCCTCCATGTAATGGAGCCCAGGGACCCCAGTGTCCAAATTCAAGCTTCCCTATCCTCCATTAGCACAGAGTGGCCATTCTCAGCTCATCTGTATTGGGATCTCAGAAGGAAACGTCCAGGAAGCATGTGTGAGGTGCCCAGCACAGACCAGCAGCTGAAAGTGATGACTTTTGATGACCAGGAGAGACATTTTCTTCAAATCAGAGCATGTGCGTGAACGCGTGCTCACGCGCGCACACACCCACACACACACCCTTCACAAGCAGATAAAAAGTCCGCTAGGTATTTGCTCAGACCCCACCAAAGGACTGTGGCTGCCCAGAGCTGCCCCAGCCCAACCCCAGTCTACAAGCCACATCATTTCCCATGGTTAGGATGCAATCCAGAAATAGTCCCTCGAGAGGATGGTTGCTTGGCCATCACTTTCTTGTTAGTATTTTGTTTCACCTATATTGATGTTAGATTCAATACTGACTTCCTGATTTCAAAATAAAAGTAGATGCTTCCTCTTGACCTGAGATACTTAAGAAGATGGGTTCTTAGGAAGAAGTAGAACAAACATGGGTTTTAAATGCTGCCTCCTTTCTCTCTGAACCCAGGGGGTGGGGGCTGGTGGCTGCTCCAGTGGAGAACCAGAGGACACTGGGATTCCAATCTCTGCAGGAGATTCATGTCTCCCTCTCTCCAGAGAGTTAGGCAGCTGCTATTCTCCACACTGCTGGCCCATCCAGTAGTCTTTGAGCAGTTTTAGCTAGGAGAGCCACAGAGTCCTTACCATTGAAGGAACAGCTGATCATCAGAAAAACCAGAGTTTTAATCTTTGAGTTGCCACCAATCCAAAGAACCTACGAGTACTTCTCAAGCTAAATCTAGTCCCACCCTACCCATTCAAGCACATGACTGCTTGGTACTCAAAGCTCATATTCTGCATATGTGGTCTACAAGCTCAAGGATCTTAGACAGTATAGGGAACAAAAGGAGAATGAATTGTTGCAAAGGAGTGTTTGTATGGATAAGAAAGTGGGGAAATGTCCAGGAGAGTCCCAACATAACTTGACATGAGAATGACTACTCCCACGGGGATTATAACTGGCCTGATGGCTCTGGGTCAACCTTGGGTTGTGTCTTTTGTCCTGACTATGTTATTAGTAGGTTTCTTTTTACTTTCTGAGATATCTAGGTTCAAATGATCAATTATAAGGGCATTGTGATTATATACGACCATGTACCTGGGAGTGGTTAATAGCTCTGAGAATAGATATACGTGGTGGGTATTATATTTCAGTGATGCCTTATTCTTGGTGCGCTCATAGCCCAGCACCTGGCTGGGGTTAGCACGTGGACAAGTCACTCCACTATTTCACGGCAGTGGGCTTCAAGGTGAGATCATGTCATGTAGCAGTAGTTCACATCCTTTCTCATAGCCTGCTACTTTGGGTGGTTTTTTTTTGTTTTGTTTTGTTTCTTGTTTGTTTTGGTTTGGTTTTTCAAAGTAGAAACTCGCTGTAGCCCAGGCTGACCTGGAACTCACTCTGTCAAGACTGGCCTCAAACTCACAGTGATCTTCCTACCTGTGCCTCCCAAATGCTGGGATTAAAGATGTGCGCCACCACGCCTGGCTTAGCCTACGACTTTTGACCTTTATGAAAATATTGGCTTATCTCAACTATAAACTAGGAATAACCCTATGGGCCTCATACTTAGTGATTACTTTAAAGCATCTTTTTTTCTTTCTTTTTGACGCATGATAAACTGCCAACCAGTACCAGCTGCTGCTATCATCATCACATCATCATCATCAGTTATTCCAAGACTGTTATTATTTGAGCTTTATTCTTGGCACCTGTGAAAGGGTGAGAGCTAACTCCTATCCTGCGCTGTGCCCTATTCCATCACAGGCTGAAGTTACACAGCCTGAAATCCCTGGAAAGGTTGTGAGTTAGCTGTGGCACAGAAAGTCCTGCCTGCCAGCTAGCTACTCTGTCCTCTGGGACACGGGAACTGGCTTCTCAAGGCATCATCCTTTCCACCCACCCTGATGAACCTCCCCTTGCAGGCCTCCAGGGCCCATCCACTTCCTTCTCCTATGAGTAAGGCTGTGTAAACACCAAGACTAGGATGTCATTTACTGGTGCTGGCTGACACCAGTGGGCTCTGGTCCAAGAGAGACCAGGGGCTAATTTCCCCATCCTGTTGTGAGTACTTCTCTTCTCCTTCCCTCCTGAATGAAGCATCCTCTGTTCCTACTTCATCTGCTTTATTCTAGTTCTTTCTACTCTTTTGCCTTTCAGCCATAGCTGTTTGAGAGGGAGTTTCGGAGAGTGGTTAAGAACAAACATTTCAGCCACAGTGCCCCCGTTCATAAGTTGACCATACCACTTAAATGCTGACTCTCTTGGACAAGAGACTTGGACATTTTCTTTCTTATATCACTTAATTATAAAATAAACAGATATAAAGCCAGCCCAGAGCTGGGAGGTTTTAGGTAGTGTCAAATGGGTACTCAAAGCTTAACACACAGTAGGTCCGTGATACATGGTAGCTACTATTTTTGTTTGCTTGGGCTCTTCATATTTGGCCATCTTGGTCGCTATTCTGGGTGTTATGGACAAGATTCCTTGGGGACCACTTAGACTGGAAACCTCACAGTGCTCAGGGCACTACAAAGAAGCCACTGCCACACTGGACCTCAGATCCTTGGGGCAGCAATGTGCTTTCTCAGGCCTTTGGGCCTCTTACCATCTAGCTTTCCTTTGCTTCTGTTGCCTCTGCCCCGCCCTTGTGCCACTGCAGAGGAGAAACACTCAGCTATAGGCAGCTGTCCTCAGTCCCCCCTCTTAGATGGGATGGGGTGGGAATGATGTACTGAGACAGTAACTGGCCTTGAAGCCCTCAGGCAATGATGCCTATTCCAGTCTTGGTTCTGTGGCCCTGAATAAGTCATTTCATATCTCAGGATTTCAGGTTCCCCTCTTTTTGTTACATGTATCTGTATGTGTACATGCACGTTCATGTGTGTGGGGGTGCACATGTACGTGCGTGTAGAGGTCAGACGACAACCTCAGGGGTTATCCTCAGGAACTATTCACTTCTTTTTTAAGCAAAGAGTCTGAAGCTCACCTTTTAGCTGGCCAGAGAGCCCTGGGGAATCTAGTTATCTTTGCCTCCCCAGTGTTGGCATTTAAGAGGCATGCCACTGCACCCAGAACTCTCTGTGGGCACTGGTGGTCACACTCAGGTTCTCATGCTTGCAAGGTAAGCATTTTACACTGAGTCATCTCCTCACCCCTCAGCTGCCCTTGCAAGCTGAGGAAAGGAGCTGAGATTGAAGTGCACACTGCTGGTCACCAGTTGCTAGGGGAGGCAGCCTTGCTGCTTGTTGCCAGTTGGGTCCATTTCCCCCAGGCATGGAGGAGAACAGGGAAGGCCATCCTGGCATCCACATTCGCAGTAACAAAAGCAAGTCACTGTGGAGGGAGGCCATATGCTGTGGGTTCTGCTCTTCCTCCCAAAGGAGCCTTTGATGTCTCTTTCCCTACTTTGGTCCCCAGGGGACATTTGAGCCAGGGGTTGTTCAGTGAACCATCAGCCACCACTTCAAAGAGCTTGGATCCTTCTCAGAGATTCACTTACTCTGTGTTGCTGTGTTTGTTTGGACATTGGGGGAATAATTTACAGAAGCTGGGGCAGATCCCCGGAAATCCATTTGCTGAGGGACCTTGCGCCTGCCCTTGTCAGGCTCTTGTGATCATGTCTAGCAGAGGAGATGGGGCTGTGGTGAGAGCTGAGTCAATGTCCCTGTTATCCTAATGCTAGTCCATGGACCGGAGCCAAATCTAGGACAGCAAAATCCTCAGAGATGCAAGTTTCCTGGCTCTTTCTCTGGGTGAATGCTATACATTTTATGAGCTTCCCAATGGACAGCCGGCTTAGGGGAATGTGAGGGTTTGTTGGTTAGGGGCTCCGTATTCTCTGCTCCTTCTGATGCCCACCGGAAAACTATAAAGTCGCAGTATTATTAAAGTATTATTAGGGCTGGCCTGGAGAGATGGCTCAGTGGTCAAGGCACTTGTCTGCAAAGCCTAACAACCTGGATTTAATTCCACAGTACCTATGTAAAGCCATACGCATAAAGTGACATATGCGTCTTTGTAGCAGATAGCTTCAGGTCCGCTGAGATGAACTTCCAGACCAGGCACAGTTATGGAGGAAGGGATATTTATTGAAGCTTACAGATCCAGGGGTAGTTCCATAATGGCAGGAGAAGTGGCCTGCTCTCACAGGACCAGGCAAGAGAGAGAGAAAAGCCACCAGCCAAAAGCCACAGCACACTTCAGGAACTCCCCCTAGGCATACTTTGCATATCTTTACAATGGAATCTCAAACCATCACCACACCTTAAGATCCGCCCCCAGTGACATTGCCTCCAGCAATATGGCTGCAGATGCAAACTATAAACTAATAAAACACTGAATATATTGGGGGACATATATTCAAACTACCACAGTCTGGAATTCATTTGCAGTGGCTAGAGGGCCTGGTGTGCCTGTTCTGTCTTTCTCTCTCTCTCTCTTTCTGTCTCTCTCTGCTTGCAAATAAAATAAAATAAAAATTATTAGGACTATTTCTGGGTGATGTTTCCACTTAGCAGATGATGGCCATCTTACATGATGTGCATTTGGAGGTGGGGGACTTCCGCTGGTATCTGTAAGGATGCAGAATGGACACAACAGATAAAATATTGGAGCTGAAGCTTAGCAGTGGCATTGAGGAAACTCAGAGTTCTGACCTTTTGAGTTTTGTGGATCCAGCCAGAAGCCCCAATCCCACTTATGTCCCACTTATGAAATAAACTGTAATTTGAAAATGTTTCAGAGAAGAAGGAAGGGGCAGGGGCAAGCTCTCTCTGATGGGTGATCATTTCGGGAGCTTCTCCCTTTTTCCAGATCTTTTGTGATTCATTGGGCCTCTCAGCCTACTCCAAAAGGTGAAGTAGATGGTCTCACCCTTAGACCCTTCAGAAATTCCCTGCCTTGGGTGTCTTCACCCATCCATGTGTCCTCGGGGGCAGGAAATGCAATTAATGGGATACCAACAAGGCATTCGAAGGACCTATTCCTACCACACCCTATTTTCCCAAAGCATAGGTCCCAGCTCCACCAGACTGCTCAGAAATCACTTTCTCATCAGGCCAGGGATATTTTCAAAGTGGCCGTGTTTTCTCTATCATTTCCTTCCCTCCCCCCTTCACTTCCTGTTTTTTTCTTCCTCTTTCTCCACCCCCACACCCCCACCCCATCTCTCCTGGCATGTCCCTGATGAGAACAGGAACAAAGCCCAGAGGGTGATGATCATGACTTCCTGCAGTGTCCTCTGGCTGTGGTTGTTCAGAGATGGGGCTAGCCTAGTCTCCTGGGCCACCTGAGTCCTACAGGAGCTGGGCAGCATCCTTGCCTTCCAAAGCACCCCCTCTAAAAACTAAGTAAAAACAGAATTTATAATTCTCCCTGTCTTTAAAACATTTACAACTTTCAAAGAACTTTCTCGTGCATCTATGCAGGACAATACGTGAGTAGACAACTCCTGATATTGGACAAAAAGGAGATTTAGGAATTAGATGTGGGCTTTTTCTTGTTCTGCACTTACTTTCTTTATGGCTGTGTAAACTATTCCAGCTGTGAGAAACTCAGTGTCCTAGTTCTTTGGGAAAATGGAGTTAATAATACCTAACAAAAAAATTTTGAGGACAAATTGAGAAAATATAGCAGCCACATGGAATGCTTGGCAGATATGACTATTTTAGTAAGTATAAGCTCCCTGCTTTTCTTCTTGGATCTGCAATCCTTCTTGGAGGATTAAAACAGAAGAGGTGCTATTCAGATATAGATCAGCCAGAAAAATCATTCAGAAATGATATGCCTGGGAGAGACTCCATATCTGTTAGAGAAAGAGAGAGTTTTACTTGCTGTCACAAAAACACAGAGCCCACCCAGATGTGTCCGTGGTTCACAATATTCCATAATAATATTTGTCTGATGAAAAACCAGGTATCCCATCCACTTGCAGTGGACTGTTTTAGTAATCTAGTTTCCCCATGGTAAAGCCATAAAAACTACAAAAACAGCAGCCTGGGAAAAAATACCACCTCCCGTTTTGAAAATCTGTTTTAAAAAATAAAAATAAGGGCAAGAGAGATAGCTTAGTAGTTAAGGTGCTTGTCTGCAAAGTCAAAGGTCTCAGGGTTGATTCCCCAGGACCAATGTAAGCCAGATGCACAAGTGGCATGCATCTGGAGTTCATTCATTTGCAGTATTAGGACTATTTCTGGGTGATGTTTCCACTTAGCAGATGATGGCCATCTTACATGATGTGCATTTGGAGGTGGGGACTTCGCTGGTATCTGTAAGGATGCAGAATGGACACAACAGATAAAATATTGGAGCTGAAGCTTAGCAGTGGCATTGAGGAAACTCAGAGTTCTGACCTTTTGAGTTTTGTGGATCCAGCCAGGAGCCCCAATCCCACTTATGTCCCACTTATGAAATAAACTGTAATTTGAAAATGTTTCAGAGAAGAAGGAAGGGGCAGGGCAAGCTCTCTCTGATGGGTGATCATTTCGGGAGCTTCTCCTTTTCCAGATCTTTTGTGATTCATTGGGCCTCTCAGCCTACTCCAAAAGGTGAAGTAGATGGTCTCACCCTTAGACCCTTCAGAAATTCCCTGCCTTGGGTGTCTTCACCCATCCATGTGTCCTCGGGGGTAGGAAATGCAATTAATGGGATACCAACAAGGATTCGAAAGACCTATTCCTACCACACCCTATTTTCCCAAAGCATAGGTCCCAGCTCCACCAGACTGCTCAGAAATCACTTTCTCATCAGGCCGGGGATATTTTCAAAGTGGCCGTGTTTTCTCTATCATTTCCTTCCCTCCCCCCTTCACTTCCTGTTTTTTTCTTCCTCTTTCTCCACCCCCACACCCCCACCCCATCTCTCCTGGCATGTCCCTGATGAGAACAGGAACAAAGCCCAGAGGGTGATGATCATGACTTCCTGCAGTGTCCTCTGGCTATGGTTGTTCAGAGATGGGGCTAGCCTAGTCTCCTGGGCCACCTGAGTCCTACGGGAGCTGGGCAGCATCCTTGCCTTCCAAAGCACCCCGTCCAAAAACTAAGTAAAAACAGAATTTATAATTCTCCCTGTCTTTAAAACATTTACAACTTTCAAAGAACTTTCTCATGCATTTATGCAGGATAGACAACTCCTGATATTGGACAAAAAGGAGATTTAGGAATTAGATGTGGGCTTTTTCTTGTTCTGCACTTACTTTCTTTATGGCTGTGTAAACTATTCCAGCTGTGAGAAAGTCAGTGTCCTAGTTCTTTGGGAAAATGGAGTTAATAATACCTAACAAAAAAATTTTGAGGACAAATTGAGAAAATATAGCAGCCACATGGAATGCTTGGCAGATATGACTATTTTAGTAAGTATAAGCTCCCTGCTTTTCTTCTTGGATCTGCAATCCTTCTTGGAGGATTAAAACAGAAGAGGTGCTATTCAGATATAGATCAGCCAGAAAAATCATTCAGAAATGATATGCCTGGGAGAGACTCCATATCTGTTAGAGAAAGAGAGAGTTTTACTTGCTGTCACAAAAACACAGAGCCCACCCAGATGTGTCCGTGGTTCACAATATTCCATAATAATATTTGTCTGATGAAAAACCAGGTCATCCCATCCACTTGCAGTGGACTGTTTTAGTAATCTAGTTTCCCCATGGTAAAGCCATAAAAACTACAAAAACAGCAGCCTGGGGAAAAAATACCACCTCCCGTTTTGAAAATCTGTTTTAAAAAATAAAAATAAGGGCAAGAGAGATAGCTTAGTAGTTAAGGTGCTTGTCTGCAAAGTCAAAGGTCTCAGGGTTGATTCCCCAGGACCAATGTAAGCCAGATGCACGAAGTGGCGCATGCATCTGGAGTTCATTCATTTGCAGTGGCCGAAGGCCCTGGCGCACCCATTCTCTCTTTCTATCTGCCTCTTTCTCTCTCTCTTTCCCTCTCTCAAATAAATTGAATAAATAAATAAAATAAAAATGAAAGTAAAGACTTCTCACCCAGGGATAAGGGCCACTCGTTTGAGGAGGCAGCCTGAACATCTGGCTGCATTTTAAAAGCTCCAAAGGCAGAAGATCAGAGTTTCATCTGGATTCTACTCCAATTTGCTGATCCTTACAGGAGGTTACTTTCTTCTTCAAGACTCAGTTTCCCCAACTACAGAATGAATGAATGATTGTCTCCTGGACGTCTTCTAGCCGTGGTCATTCCTGATCCTGTGGCTTGCTATGCTCTGTTTAGAAGTATGTTGTGACCAGAGGAAGACAGGAAATTGCCTCTCGTAGTAACTGACTTACGTTCCCTTTCAACAGGATATTGCTTCCTCAAGGACAGACTCTCAGGGGTCACAGTCGTGACTTGGGGAGACATTGGTCGTGTCCTCACAGCTGTTCCACTGGTTTGTTCCCTTGCCTGGATTGGTGACACAGAACCACTAGAGACATTCCCAGGTAATGAGCTGCTAAGTCTGGTTCAAAACAGATAACACAGTTGTAACTAACATGCTAGCAGGAAGTGCCTAATGTGCCTGACTATAGAATGTTTGAAAGTCCTGACCCTGGTCAGCTGTTCATATTTGTCATCTTTAATAGAAGCCGTGCCTTCTAACATCACATTTAAAGAAAAACAAATAAAGAGGATATGGATAAGAATTGACATGCACTTCCAGGAAAGTGTGATTTTCAAGTAGTCAAGGCCTCTGTGCTCCTTAGCTGTACTCATTCTCAGTGAATCTGGGCCATTCTGGGGCTTTGAGATGTTAAAATATGCAACAGAATTGGAGTTTTAGTCACTCTTTCCTTGCATTATCCTTTTATGATGAAGCCCAGGTGAGTTCCTTTCTGTCCCTATTGGCTAAGCAAATCTAGACAAGCAGAAGGGAAGTCCTTTGTGGCCAGCCAAAGTTGATGTAGGTGTCCTGTTAGAGACCCCATTGGCACCCCTTTTGCTATAACATTTTTCTTGAGTATGTGTGTGTGCATATATGTATGTATACCTGTATTAGTAACCTTCTTCTTGGGCCAAAATACCTGACAAAAGTCAGTTTAAGACAGGATGACTTTATTTAAGCTTACAGTTCCAGGTTACAGTCCATTACGACAGGGAAGGCATAGCAGTAGGAATTTAAGGCAGTTGGTCACATTCAGTCCACAGTGACGAAGCAGGGTGACGAATCTCCATCCTTAACCAGCTCTCTCTTTTTCATACAATCCAGAACCCCAGCCCAAGGAATGGTGCCACCAATGGTTAAGATGGGTCTTCCCACCTAAATAACTAGATCAAAATAAACCCAGAGACTAACCTAGTCGAGATAATCCCTCACAGGTGATTCTAGGGCCTATTAAATTCACAATCAATGTAAACCTTCACAGTGTGTGTTCACATGTGTATGGACATACATGTGTGTACAGTTGCATGTTGCATGTGTGTGCATGTGTAAGAGATTGACATTAGGTGTCTTTCAGGATCACTCTCCACTTGATTGAAACAGTCTCTCACTTGAACCCTAGTCTAGCTAGTCACCTTGCCCAGGGGTCTCCACCTCCTGAATTCTGGGATGAAGGCAGGCCACCACACCACATGGCATTTATATGGGGGTTGGAAATCCAAACTCGGGTCCACATGCTTGCATAGCAAGTGCTATATCCACTGGGCCATCGCCCCAACCCCAGTGTAAAATTTTTAGGAGCCGATGCAATTCATGAGATTGTGTTCCAAGAGCACTTACGGTACACAGACTGCAGTATATCCTTCTAGCACCCTCTTCCTGACCACCAGCAGGATGCTTCTCCCACAAGGCTCTCCTTCACTTCCTCCACCAGTCGTGAACATTTTCTTCCTGTGATGAAGGACATGGCCACATCAACTTGAACTTATTCATTAGGTTTTCATCTGCTATGGCCTGACATACCTTCCAGTTAGTTAAAGATCTGTGGGGATTCAGCTCTCTGGACACTGGACACTGGCACATCTCTCTTAAGTGGCCACGACACACCATGACAAGACCAGGAAGCGTGAAGGCAATGTCCAGGCACTGAAATCACCACACACTTCATTCTTGTATTGCTTGCTGGTGTTACCTGTTTCTAATCTCTGTCCTGAAACACTTTTTCTTATTTTCTTTTTCTTGTGTGTATGTGGTACACATATGTGTATGTGTGAGTGTGAGTGTGGAGGGCAAAGGAGGTTTTTTTGACATAGGGTTTCTCATTGAACCCAGAGCTGACCAATTCAGCTAGAGAAGCTAGCCATCAATCCCTGGGATCCTGCTGCCTCTGCTTCCTCAGTGTTGGGATTATGGGTCTGTGCCACTACGCCCAGCTTTTACATGGGTTCCGGGGATCCAAATTCACGTCTTTGTATTTGCATGACGAGCAGTTTACTGAGTGAGCCATCTCCCTAACCCTGAAGCTGTTTTTCAATTAGATAATCCCAAGTTTCCTTAAAAGCTAAAACCAGAAGCATGTCATGAAGTCCAGCAGAGGACAGACGGTAAAACAAGGTGACTGCTAATGCTTTTTCCAAAGCTGACTTCCCAGGATCTGAGGTCTGGATCTGCTCTTGCTCATTCTTTGGTGAACAGCCTGGCTTTGGGCGTCTTCCTCTAAAGTGGCGCCTGAGCTGTGCATCATCCAGAGGAAGGAGGAGAGCCTTGGGAATTGACAGAGCTCACTTTGCAACTGGGCTGCATTTATTGGCTTAGTGGTCATGCTTGGATCGTGTTAAATGACTGAGCCTCTGTGTCCCCACCTGTAATATGGGGAGAGTGCCTTTGTACTAGAAGCTGGTGCTGAGAAGTAAAAGACATACTGCACTTGCTTAGTTTCTTGCTTCTAAAAGACTATAAAAAGGTTATTTATTTTCCCCACCCATGAACTGTGTGCCTATAATCTATGGACAGGCAATGTCCTCAACATCAAGTCCCAACAGTTAAAGATGAAGAAGCTGTCATCGGGCTTTGTACTCCAGAGCCTCTCTTCAGTTGCACTTGGGCTTTGGCTGGGCCACCCTCCACAGCTCAGTCATTTGGAAGGTTTACACTGTGCTGTGTCACATCCTCGTCCCCCTCCCCAAGCCCCTTGTGTCCATCCCTAGGGCCCCGAACTATCAGATACATTCTGCCTCCCTCTCACAAGCTTCTTCCCTTCAGCCTAGCCTATGTCCAAGGCCCAGAGGCTGGGGCCACATGATTTGGGTCAGTTTATCCTGGACTTGACACTCAGCCAGACAGTTCAGTTCCAACCATATTTTTCTCCAAGTTTCCTTCTTCTCCCTCGGCTCTTAGCTCTCAGGGGCATTCATCCATCTGGTCATCTGCTCATCCAGCAAATATTTGTGGCACATGTGTTATGTGGCAGGTGCTGCTTGGTGTTAGGGATACAGCGCAGAACAAAACAAAGTTCCTGTTCTCAGGGAGCTGGCATCCACAGAGGGTCAGGGATCAGGAACAAGTAGCAAGCATGCAAGTATTATAGCAGGCACTTTCCGTGCAATGGGGAAAATAAGGGAGTCAAAAATAACTGAATAAGGCCAAGCCAGAGAGCCAGGACCTTAGTAAACAGGCATTGCTGTGTTATGTAGAAGGCTTCCAAGATAAGGCGTTATTCCAGCAGAAAGTAAAAGAAGTGAGGGAATGAGGCAAGAAGGAATCATTGGGACAACGGCTCTTGGGGTCTGTGTGTAGCCTTTATGGAGCTGAAAATAGCCAATGGAGCAGGAGCAATGCAGGGACGGTGGAAGGAGGTGAAGGGAACGGGGAGTGGGCAGATGGTGAGGATCCTTGCAGGCCGCTGGAGGGACTTTGGTATTTATGTTTTATGTCCTGGCTAGCTTTTCCTTAGATTCTTCTTCCCTCTGTCTCTCCTGCCCAGCGCACTCAAAGGCCCATTACTGATACATCCCTAACAGAAACAACCATGGGTGATCCTACCCAGTTGACTATTAAGCATTCTTTTAGAAACCTTCTCTGGGCCCTGGCTCCTAAGACACAATATGAATGAGTCTTGGCTCTGACCTTAGCAGCCCCCCTAGCACTTATTCAAGGCTTCTTGGAGTTCATCAATAAGTCAGGTTAAAGTGTATAGTTGCCCTAGTTTGATCAGGGTAGAACCAATTTGCTACAGTGGGAATTTTTCGACTGGAAAACCACCCATAGGTCATTTCCACCAATGTTCTTGGAATTCATTTTCATAATACGCTCTTTCCAGTGTTGCCTTCAGGATAGGGAGAGGATCACTTCATTCAGTAAATAGTTGGGTGTTCTTAAAAGTCAGCTCCCCCACTCAGCCCTGGGCACAGCTAATAACTAGGGTCAGACTCTGCCCTGAAGTCATGTATTGTTTTACTGGGCCATGTATGAAACAGCACATACTTACCAGTGCTGATATACGGATAGGTGTCTGAGCCCAACGAGGGGCCACTAACCCAGACCTAAGGGCAGAGCGGGGAGGATCCCTGGGGGCCATGTCTCTCCTCAGTTCTAGAAATGACAGGTGGCCTACAGATACAGAAACAAAACCCTCAAGGCAGATGTTAGGAATGTCCCGAGCAAGAAGCAGCAGGAACAATGAATGCTGTGACTGCTGCGGGGACTCTGCTCCGTTGCTGCCCTCACAGTGGCTTCAGAGCCCAGGTGCTCTCCAAGGGAGGCTGAGCTAGCCATGCAGGACCTTGTAGTTTGAACCTATACTGAGGGTAGTGTAGAGCTATGTGGGTTTTTGCATGTGTATATGTGTATGGTATGTGCGTATGCAAGTTCATATATGTGTGGCCACACGTATGTGGAGGCTAGAAATAGATATGAAGTGTCTTCCAGTAGCTCTGCAAACTTATTTTGAGACCAAGTCTTTCACTGAACCTGAAGCTCACCAGTTTGACTGCTCTAGCTAGCCAGTAGGCACCAGGAATTTTCTTATCTCCACTTCTCTAGCACTGAGATTTCAGGCAGGTGCTACCATGCCCAGCTTTCTTGTGGGTGCTTGGGATTAAAACTCCTGTCTTCATGTTTTTGTATCCAGCACTTTATCAACTGAGCCATCCCCCTAGCCTGTGGTGTTAACAGTTTTGAAGCAAAAATGGGTGGCGGGATAGGATATAGCTTGAGAAAAGAAAAGGCTTGATTTCACTTGACCTGCAGCTCCTTCAAAGCTGACTTTCCTGCTCTGCCTTGCATTACTATGAGGCCCTCAGCTCTCAAGGAGATTCATACACATCAGCCCAATGAGGAGGTTTCGCCACGATGGATATTACAATGGATACAACAGCCCTGTGGTGGTTTGAGTCAGGTGTCCCCCATAAACTTACGTGGTCTGAGTGCTAGGTCCCCGCCTGGTGGTAGTTTGGGAATTGGAGCCTCCTGGGGGCAGTGTATTGTTAAGAGCAGAGTTATGGGTGTTATAATCAGCTTCCCCTTGCTAGTGTTTGTCACACTTTCCTTCTGCTATTGTCCACCTGATTCTGACCAGGAGGTGATGTCCACCCTCTGTTTATGCCATTGTTTTCCCCTGCCATTATGGAGCTTCCCAAGTTGGTAACTCAAAATAAACCCTTTTCTCCCACAAGCTGCTTTTAGTAGCTTGATTTTTTTTTTCTGACAGCAATGCAAAGCGAACTGTAATAATCTCCTTCCATACCAGTGAGTGATGGAAGCTACAATAAGGTCTTGCTTCCTGTCTCCACATACAGATTGCTATGAAATGATTAGAACCCCAGCCTTGTTTCTGAATGAAGGGTTGGCTAGCCAAAGCTGACACTGTTCTGCTAGAAAGGATGGGGTACAGATCCTTTATATATATTTTTTCTAGTTAGGAAACATTAGGACATTTATGTCTCTTAACGTTTTCTCCTCTGAATACTTAAATGGAAGTTTTCCCTTTAGAAAGTAGTCACAAATTAAAAAGATAATCTCTAAGTTCCTACTTTGGCCATATATTGCACTGGGATGGTGACTACCAAGAAAGAAAGATTGGTCAGGCACTCAAGAAGTTCATAATTACATGGCAGAGGAACAGATAGTATATAACAGTCCTGAGGTGGGTTGAGTGACATGGAAAGAGCAGGAGCATGCTGCCTCCACCAAGTATGTCAGAGAAAGTTCTAAGAGGATCACTGAGCTGGGCATTGAAAGATGAGTAGGAGTTGGGTGCTGCAAGAGAAATATTCCAAGTACAGAGCCATTGTGTTTCAAGAGGACTGACACTGAATTTTCTGTGATGGTGTTAGAGAAGAAACAGCAAAGAGTTGTCATGTATGGATCATGTGTCAGTTTGCTTTTTAAAAATCCATTAGTAGCTATCTCCTTGTCCTCCCACCTCCATTCCCAGGGGTGACTAACAAGAAGCAAATTGGCTAATTTCAGTTGATCTCTTCTCTGACCCCGTGGAGGTGTTAGTGAGTAGAGTAAGATAAGAAGCACTAAGAAAAGACTTAGGAAGAGAGAAGGAGGAGGAGGAAAGAGGAAGTGCCCACATCAGGTTCCCAGAAGCACTGGTCAACAGCACAGGTTGTATCGTGGCCCTCTGGTGGCAAACTACAGTTTCTAACCAGTGGGTCTGCTGCTTCCTTGTGACTGTCCCTATAGGTTCTTCTTCCTTTCTCTGGGGAAGTGGTGAGTGTGCGCTTACACACACGTGCACACACACACTTGCATATATATGCATGTGTGTTGCATGTATATGTCTGTACATATGTATGCTCATGTATGCATGAGTGTACACATGTATATGTATATATTATGTAAAATTATTCTAGAACCTGACCCACAGCCTGGTATAATCAACTTTCCATTGAGCTTGCTGGCTGGAAGATGAATGGGTGGGTGAAAACCAGCCTTTCCACTCGCACACTTCTCTGAATATGCCAAAGTCTATGTTCTGGGTACTGGATGTTCACAGGTACACCAAGGGGGAATGCAGGGCAGGTAGGGAGATGAAATTGAAGCTCAGTGAGGTGAACTGGCTTGCGCAAAGCCCATAGCAATTAGGGGGTCAGTATCCAAATCCAGTCAACCCCCTTTCCACTGTGCATGTTGTATAGCATCCTCTGGTTTCTGGTAGACTGTGGCGGTCTTGTCTCTGAAGATTGCCTCACCAACAGCTCTCAACACAGAACTAGGCAAAACAGTGGCATTTGGTGCCGACAGGGGCTTGTGTCTGGGAGGCCTCTGAATATATCGTCTGCCCTCATGCTTTCAGGGACAGGAACTGCTGTCTTACAAGGAAGCTGACACTAGTTGCAGGTGCTATGCAATTTTCCATCCTTACAGAGTTGTGTCTGAGCCCAGTCAGGCATGTTTTTTCATGGCCATCCACATCCCAACAGCAAAGAACTAAAGGTTGTCCACTTCACCATTCTAATGGGGTTTCCTGGAGACAGAGGAAGCGCTGGGATATGCCTTCCTTTTCCTTCTCATCCTGAAGGACAGTTATTCTTAACATAGCCAGGGCCATCTGGTTTCTTGCTCTGTGACAGTCTCTCCCGGTGAGCCTGGCTTGGACAGATATGTAGTCTGGTTTCTTCTCTTCTCCCCTTAAGAGAAATCAGAGGTTTATTTCTCTCTCCCTTCTGAAACCAAAGGAGAAAAGCATTTCCTTTCACTTAAGGAAAAGTTCAAAAAGAGCTTCACAAAGACAAAGAGGTGCTAGGAAGAGGGAGTGGCAGAGAAAAGAGAGGGACCAACATTCTCCCCAAGGCAGCACCCCAGGCTCCCGACCCATTACTCAGCCGGGTCCCCTCTCAGGAATCTTCTGCTCTGCCTTGCTAAGGGTCCTTCAGTCCTCAGAATCCACCCCAAAGGGCGCCTGTTTCTGTAGCCCAGCTGGTAAAGCGCCTTTCTCTCCCAAATCCCACAGTGCTGCCTCCCTGTGGCAGTTTTCAGTATAGCAAGACACTGGAGCAAGAAAGGAAGGGGGTGCGGAGAAAAGTATACTCTGCTGGGAGCCCAGATGGCTGCAGTTCAACTCCTGTCTTTCAGCCCCCAGCCACACTGAGGCTCTGTCTTTGCTTCTCTTTGGGGTTGGGAACCAAGAGAAGCTGGTCAAGGGTGTTTGGCTGAGTCCTGAGGGTGAGCCGGCCTCTCTGCTGGGTCACCTAAGCTGCCAACCCTCTGGCCCTGGGTGGAGACTTCCCCTCACCTTGAAAGTAGGAATCCTGGGGTTGGAACTGCATACAAGCTGGCAGAAAGGCATCGTGCAGAATGTTCCTGCCTGGGCATCGTGGTGCCTCCCAGGAACCCCTTCTGAGCCTGCCAGCTATCGTCCACCTAGCCTGAGTATGCAGCTCATCAAGAAAGCAGGGGAAGGGTAGGCTGTCTGTCACCTGTATGCAGCTGCCATCACATGGGGCACAAGGTGTGTGGAGATTTGGTGATGTTAACAGTCCTATGTATCAAATCCCCAGGAATCTCACATAACAACTAGTGTGATTCTTAGCAAATTGGGTGAAATTGGTTTTAATGGTGGTCATTATGTCATCCTGCACAGTGCTGTGAGGAACACAGACTTGGGCCTGGCTTTGAATCCTTCTCTGCGTCTTACAAGCTGCTGGCTCATAGGTATGCTGTCCAACCTCCAGCTCATCGCTTCTGCCTAGGTCAAATAAGAAAACAGTAGCAGCCTCAGAGGATGGCCATGACGACGAAGAGTACACATATGTAACTGCTCACAGTGGTGTCTCTGGGTATAGCGAACACTCAGCTAGTGTTCGCTGCTCTCATCTTGACGTAAAGTCTCAGTGGAATTTTCTTTTAGAATAGCTTCCTGGAACCCGAGGAGATGGGGGCAGTGGTTAAAGTTGCTTGCACCACAAGCCTGAAAACTGGAGTCCAGATCCTTGGCACCTACATGAAACCAGATGCAAAAGTGGCACATGTGTCTATAATCCCAATGCACCTACGTCAATGGGAGGAAGCTCATGGGGCCAGACAGGCTTGCCTTCCCAATAACAAAAAAACAAGAGTGACCAGTCTCAAACAGTGTGGAAGGAGAGGACAAATACCCCCAAGTTGTCCTCGGATCTCCACACACATGCCATGACACACATGCATCCATTTACACACGGCATCATCACACACACGTATATACACGTGATTTGTTTTTCGTAAAGAAGTAGGCTTCTGGGGTATGGTGCAGTTTGACCACTGAATACAGTTTTCTTCAGAAGCTCCCCCTGGGTGTAGAATAGGGACATCCTGGAAGATGGGCTTGCTAAGTGGGAGTCAGCAACAGTGATGGGCACCGTCAGACATCACTAGCCTATGACAGCATGTTCCACTGGAACAGCCAAGGAAGGCTGTCAGGTGACCAGTGGAAGAGACTTTCTTGAATGAGAAGTGCTTTAGATGAAGTGAGGAGATTGAGAGTCAGAGCGGGTATCAGGAGGCTGGGGGAGTGGTGAGTGGTGGAGTGGGCTAAGGAAGACGTGAGCATAAGGTGCCATTGTGAACTGAAGTTGGAGAATAGCCAGGAAGTGGAATCGCTCCATGGTTATTGTTTTGCACTGGTAGGAGCACTCTGAAGCCTTTGCAGAGCAAATGTGCTTGCCTTCCCCCACCCCCACTGCCACCCGGACGGACATAAATTTCTCCCCATTAGAGGAGTAGAATTTAGGATGTGAAAGTGGAAAGTCCCCACCAGGATGCACCAGGCTAGCCACACTGCTCCCAGCCAAGCAAGCACAGGCCTTTTCTGTGCCCGGTCCCCTTGAAAGGCCCACAAAGACCTCCTTGTTCTCCTCTGACATCAGACCTCACCCTCAGGATTTCTCTGTCCTTCTGGGGCAAGATCTCACACAGTGATAATAGAACGAAAGGGAGGAGATGAATCAAGAGAAGGCTGTCTCGGGCATTACCATGCCAACGTGCTGGGCCTACAGAGGGAGGAAGATAGTGCCTGTGGGGGGCATTGCCGCCCCAGCTCATGCCTGGTCCAGGCTCCTGGGCCTGGACTGCTGGACTCAGCTCAGATGGTCACTTGCTGCTTAGTCACTAACACAAAATATTAGGGTCAAACTAATTGTTGCATAAAATGTGTTGATCTTTTTCTGCTTTATTTTTGTTTTAAGCAATCAAATATTGCATTTAACAACCTGGATTTTTAAAAAGATATTTTTATTTATTTATTTGACAGAGGAAGAGCAGAAAGAGAGAGAGATAGAGAGACCGGGTACACCAGGGTCTCCAGCCACTGAAAACGAACTCCAGATGCATGCAACACCTTCTGCATCTGGTTTACATGGGTCCTGGAGAATTGAACCTGGGTCCTTTGGCTTTGCAGGCAAGTGCCTTAACCGCTAAGCCATCTTGACAGCCCAACAACCTGGATTGTTGGTTGGCTTGGTTTGGTGAGACAGGTTGTGTCTTTGTAACCTTGGCTAGCTGGTCTCCTCAGACTTGATCCTCTTGTTTTTGCTTCTCCAGTACTGTGATTATAGGTATAGGCCATTATGCCTGGCTGGATTTTCCATGATAACAAAGATTTAAGGAAAGTTTGACTGTGAAAATGTCACAAAGGCCCACTGCTGAGAGCACTGTTGAGGTCCTTCCAGCATCTGCATTCATGTCTGCCTGAAGCTTTCTTGAAGAAGACCACAGCCATGCGTTCCTGGACTCTGGCAAGAAGATGCTGTGTGGAAAGCCTCAGCTCCAGGCTTCTCCCACAGTCAGGACTCAATTCCCCTCCCTGCTTACTTTCACTTGTAGGAAGATCAATCAGTGACCACATTTCTGAAACAAAATGTGTGTTAAGCCACATGAGGGTCTGGAGTAAAGTACTTGCCAAGTGAGCGTGAGGACGTGACTTTGGGTCTCCAACATACGCAGAAAACACCTGGGCATGGTATCACAGTCCTGCAGTGCCAGCTCTGGGGAGGTAGGACTTGTTGGCTGGCTAATCTAGTAAAATCAGTGAGCCCCAGGTTCAGTGAGAGACTCTCTCTTTTAAAAATCAGATGGAGGGCTGGAAAGATGGCTTAGCGGTTAAGGCGCCTGCCTGCTAAGCATAAGAATCCGGTTCCAATCTCCAGGTCCCACGTTTAGCCAAATGCAAAGTGACGCAAGGGTGCAATGCCACACTTGACCACAAGGGGGCGCACACATCTGGATTTCGTTCACAGCAGCTGAGAGACTGCTGGCGGGCCCATCTCTATCTGTCTCCCTCTCCCTCTCTCTCTGTCTGTCTCTCTCTGTGTCTCTCTCCAAAAATAAATAAAATAATTCTAAAAAAAATTTTTAAAAATCAGATGGAGAACTGAGGAAAACACCCAACATCAACCTCTGGCCTCCACATGCATGCACACACATATGCATGTACAGTTGCATATTACATTCATGTGCCCATGCATACACACATGTATGCATACCACATACACATGCAAAAACGAAAGGGAAAAAAATAAAAACTGTGTGAGAGGAGCTCGTACTTCAGTGGCCAGTCCTGCAACACTGTTGGGCTTGGGAGATGAGGGTGAAAAGGGGAATTGGAGTTGGAACTTTAGTAGAATTCAGTAGTCCCCAAACTTGAGGCTCCTGGGCACTTTTAAACACACAGGCACCTAGACTCCGTTAGCCAGGCTGTGGACCTGCACTTACAGTGAGTCGGGGAGTGCACTAAGAGGCTGCCACTCCATGTGTCAGTTAGCAAGAACCCAGAACACTCTAGCAAAACAAGCCATTTTGTGTTTCATAATTGGCAGTCAGAGAATTCCTTGCCAAGGCTCCTTTGTGGATAAGAAGGACTGGAGCCTGTAGAGGAAACACAAGGCCGTCAATGTGCCAGAGACATGGGAGGGAGAGGAAGGGCAGATCCCAGCGGGCTTCAGTAATTCACTGGGCCTGTTTCGAAACTGGAAAAACTCCTTTGCACAGGGACTTAGAGGATTAGGAAAGGCCAGTGAAGAGCCCTGCATGCAGGTGGCCCTCAGGTAAAGGTGTGAGGAGGAAGCCTGTGGCTCCTGGCCAAGGCTATGTGGTGGTAAGTAGCAAGTGACCTGGGCCTCTGATCTGCCCTCTGTGGCTTTCCCTTCACCACCACCACACACCAAGTGGCCAGAGGCTGTAACAGATGCTTAGCAATTATTGCTGATAAGCATCGACTCCTCACTTGGACTCAATAGAAACAAGAAGAGAACCCAAACAGGACAGACCACCACCAAGATGAGAGCAGTTATCTACCACAGAGATTGTGCTGGAGCAGAGCGAATGCCAGGACCCAGATTCAGCCTTTAGGGCAATGGCAGCGATTAAGGATTACTAGTCCCAGACTGCCTGGCATGACTGGAGCTGAAACAAAGATGTGAATGGTTGCACCTTGACCAGGATGGCTTAATTATGCATACCTCTTACCCACCCCCTCCAGTTCCTCCACTTAACAGTACCCTGAGGAGGAAGCGGGGGTCGGTGGACTCTTTTGTTCTTCTCAGCGTGCATTGATTCACTCTCCTTTCTCTGTTCTTTACTATTCTTTTTCTATTTAATTGGCATATTGGGGCAGTGGCTGAGCGTGACCTGAGAGGCTGCTGGAGTGGACTGTACCACTAAAGCTCTGTTTACAAGGCTTTATTGAACTGTACTCAGAGGGAATGAACTCGGGAGCAGCTTTAGATCCTGCATGTAAATAACAACTTGCTGTCTACCAGTGGCTTAAGAACTAACCCAGACAGCACCCCATCTGTCTGTGGCAGCCTGCTGGCCCTATGGAAGATGAAGGGTAGAACATTGAAACTGAGAGTCCAGTGTGTCTGCACACAGCAGACAAGGAGGCCAGCAGCTGGGGTGGTTTGTCAGGACGGAGCACAGGCGTCCTCAGGGCTGGGCCTAATCAGAAATCTGGAGATAAACTTTGGGAGATTGTTTGTCTGGTTCAGACATGGTCTTGGACTCTTCATCTAAACAGGGAAGTTCCTTGGGGACTTCAGGCTTTTCTTGTGTATTCCAAGTTTCCTGCATGGGAATGGCATGGGAAGGGGCATGGGCAGGGGCATGGGCAGGGCTGCTGCTCTCTACCCATCTGTCTGAAAATCCAGACAAATGATGGGTCTTCTCCTCTCCTGATTGGTGTTTTCAGAGTATTTTTCTGATCCCAGTTTTTCTCAAGTGAGCTACACAAAGCCATTTTGTAAAAGCTTGAGGTAGAATTTCAACTATTTTTTTTTTTAATCTTTACACTTTGCAACTGAAGTCTGTTGGACTCAGCCACAAGACAGTTGCTTTCTTCATTGTAAATGTGATTTAAGAAATTAAACAAAGAGACAGGGGAGGGTAATGGCTAAATCAAATGACTGAATCTATTAATTTTCCCTTCTCAAAAGTCATGACCCCATCTCAGGCAAACAGGTCACTGTTTTTTTTTTTTTTTTTTAATCTATTTATGAGAGATACGGAAAGATAGGGAGGAGAGAGAGAGAAAGAAAGAGAGAACACAATGAGTGAGCCATGGCCTCTAGCCACTGCAAACAAACTCAAGATGCATGCACCACCATGTGCATCTGGCCTAAGTGGGTTCTAAGGGATCGAACCTGGGTTGTTAGGCTTCGCAGGCATCTTAACCACTGAGCCCTCTCTCCAGCCCAAGACTTATGTCTCTGCAGTGACCTCCAAGCAGGAATTGAGTGTGTACTTTAAGTGTTTGATATTGCAGCTCTGAGTTAAAACCATTTTTTACTACTGAAAAAAGTATGGTTTAGAAGGATGTTCCAAATGTGGAGGTGGGTCCTTCTGCACACTTTGCTCTTGCCCATTCTGCTTTTGTACTAGGGCCTACCTGACTAATCTGGCATTTTCCATATGAGGTGATGATGCCCCTTAGTGGATAAAGTCCTTTACTGCAAGCTCTTTCTTCTAACTGCCCCATTTCAGCAGCAATATATGGTACAGTAACTTGAAGACAAAACAACTTACCTGCATAGCGGAGTCACAGGGAGAATTAAACGTGGTACCCCATATGCAGGACATCAGGGTTGTCAGCCAGTCATCTGATCAGGAGAACTTGACTTTGGTAGGGGCCTGGGTGGATATAAGGGTCTTTGAGTCAGCGGCAGTGGCAGGGCCATCAGTATGAGCTGGGACATGCATTTGGAAAGGGGATGATGAATAAATGTCCTCACCTGGAGCAGAACTCTGAGCACTGCCCGCCTGCCCTGGGGTGGGAGGCGGAAATACCACTCCTGAGAATGCACTGTGGGTTCAGCCATACTCAGCCTCACTGTGCAGAAATGTTGATTTCAGTGGTTCACCCCTTTGACCCCACTTTCACTTGACAAGCGGACATTGCTCTTCTAATGCACGGGTTGCTGACGTTGAATTTCTCCCAGCTTAGCATCCCAGTGCTGCCTGGCTTCTGGGTGGGTCTGAGACTCTTAAGATGACTCCCAAACTTCTTTGCTATGTTGGCTCCTCCCTGGCTATTCCACTCTAGTGCCAAGAGGCCAGCTCCCTCAAATCTGTCTCAGAAGTTGTCCATCCTCAGAAGTTGGTTTGTACATCCTTGAGAACATATTGCATGTTTCTCAGTTTTTTTTTTTTTTTTTTTAGCATGGAATCTCTAACTGCCTCTTTTCATACTTGGTGTTACCCATTTGTTATAGGAGATTCAGAACACAACAAGCCTCCTCCATCCTGCCTTCTCTCCTTTCTCCCCACTTCTGCCTCCACTTATTCCTTCCTTTCTTCCTTCCTTTCTCCTTGACTTTTCTCATTCCTTCTTTACTTCTTTGTCTTCTCCCACCTGCCCTTCCCACCATCCTTCCCCATTCCTCTCTTGAGTGACAGCTGAAGGATCTCAGACATAAGGTCCTTGTATCCCATTGTGACAAACACACCAGGATTTGTTTCTCATTTCTCCACTGGTCCAGAAAATCCACTCTCCTGAGTGGCCTGCCGTTAGGGAAGTGTAACTGTGTCCCAGTCCCCATCTTCTAGGCAGGCAGAAAAGGCAGGAATGAGCTGGGGCTAGAGAGAGAAAACAGTGGGCAGGGCTGGGGCAGGCATCTTGGCCTAGCAGGGAACTGCCTTCAGAGCAGATTTTAAAGCTACCCAGGACTATTGGTCCAGAAACTTCATCCTAACCAGAAGTTGGGATCTGCTAACAAGTCTTACAGCAGAGCCTATACCAGCTATTGTATAAAAAGCTATTGTCCAAAAGACGTACACACCCCTCACCCCCACCACCACATCCAGGTGATGACTCAAGCGAAGGGCCAGGACTCCCTTTGCTTGTGCACTAACATCACAGACCACAGATGTTCACTGAGAAGCTGTCTGTCTCCATCCCCAGCCCCACACTTCTGCAGAAACCCTTCTAGATTATCCCCACCCAAATGTGTCACTCCATTTTTGCATTCCTTCCCTCAAATACTTTGTCTTTGCCCAGGAAACAGTCCCCACTAGAGTCTCCCCCACCGCAGTTCTCTCTGAAATCCACCTCTCGCTCTGACCAGTATTTCCAGGTGCAGCATGCATGTTTGCACTCCTTTGACCTTCCATGCGCTTTCAAGGAGTGGAGGCTGGGGCTGACTGTGCCCACCACCAGGAGCTCACTGGACATGTGCAAGTTTCTATTTTTGAAATATGAACAGGAAACCTAAAATATATATGTTGGGGCTATAAAAGGAAGATACCCGTTCTGCTGTGGGGACAAGTGGCAGGAGTGAGTGGGGTGTTGAGTTAGAATGGAGGTGAAGGATCTGGTGGGTTGAGTAAAGTGTGCAATGACATGTGGGTAGAACAATTTTGGCTCCAAGAAAGTCTGACAGAGAGTCTAATTCCAAATAGATACTGCAATCCACTGGGCAGTCTAAGCAACAAATAACATTTAATCATCTCATGGAATTATTTTGAATTCCAAGGAGTATGGCTTTAATATTCATAAAACATTCTCAAGTGAGTGCCCTAAGTCACAATTTACTGTTACTATGACTGCAGGGAGACATAACTTTGAGTTTCAACATGGGAACATGGCAGGTTCTCAAAAGCTTCTAGAACTCCAAAGGGAATGAGTGTGGGTGAGAGAAGCTTCACCTGAGACCGACCTCTGGGTACTAGACTAAGCCGGCCTGTCTAGGCAGTGGGGCCTGACATACTGAATATATAAAAATGGCTTGTCATAGCATATTGGTACCTTTTGTGACACCTGGTGACTTAGATGTATAAAATAGCTCAAGAGCAACTTTTCTGCAGTAGTTTATTTGTCCCATGTGATTTCCACATTCCCCTCCCCAGAGGTAAGCCCTCCGTGCTCTGGCATTTGGGGTTGGCCAGTTGGAGTACAGCATGGTACCCTTGGAAGTGCTTTCATTCCTTCATTGCTGCCATTTCCACAGAACTGACAATGCACAGGGCTGCAGGGAACAAGAGCACTGGTTCTCTGCAAAGGCACCATTGGCACACAGTTCTGGTGTTTTTTTGTTTGTTTGTTTGTTTGTTTTTGTTTTTTCCATCCAAGCTGTACCGTTTCTGACTCCAGTAGCACATGGTTTGGTATTAGGCTGCCTCAGTGCATATTTGGGGATGCTGGAACAGGGAGAAACTTTGGTGACCATCTCGCCCAGATGATAAGGATGATACTCACCTCAGAGGAATAATTTTCCTCAAGGTCTCAGACCCAACGAGTGGCTGAGATGAGATTTGGACACAAAGCCTTTGACTGTCTATGTGTGGTAGCACCATAGACACTGAGGTCTTCAGTGTCCCTCTGACCTGCCCAAGGGCTAAGCCACATTTATGCTTTGCTTCTTGGATACAGAGTTCCTATGGAGTGTAGTCTTAGCCAATTCTCCCAGCCTCTCTCATGTTGCTGCCTCATTACACGCCTTCATTTTATCCATCAGGTTCTCTAACCATGCATTTCCTCTCCCTCCCCAAGAATGACTGCTTCTCTCTTTCTCTCTCTTCCAGATGCATCTTGTGATGCTTAAAAAATTTTTTTGTTTGTTTGTTTTGGTTTGGTTTTTTGAGGTAGAGTCTTGTTGTAGTCCAGGCTAACCTGGAATTCACTATGTAGTCTCAGGGTAGCCTTGAACTCACAGCAATCCTTTTACCTCTGCTTCCCAAGTTCTGGGATTAAAGGCTTGTGCCACCACACCCAGCTGATGCTTTTTTTTAAAATTATTTTTTTAAATCATACTGAGAGAGAAAGAACTGGCACACCAAGGATTCCAGCCACTGTAATCGAACTCCAGATGCATGTGCCATCTTGTGTGCATGTGTGACCTTTCATGCTTGCATCACATTTGTGTGTCTGGCTTATGCGGGACCTGGAGAGTTGAACATGGGTCCTTAGGCTTTACAGGAAAATGCCTTAACCACTGAACTATCTATCCAGTCCTTCTGTTGCTTTTGTAAAAGCTCATTTCCTGGTTTGGCTCATCTAGGAAGCTTCCTTGGCAACCCTTACACAGATTTGCTCTATAAAATCTAACTCAAAGCCATGCAGTTCAATACCCAAGCTATTGAGTGACTCCTTGCGTATGGCATCAGCAACACGACCCTTGTGCCCTCCTCAGAGGCCACAGGCCTTATGTTAAGCTCTTGTCCATGTCTCAAAACATTTAGTAATAAGCTCTAGAATATCAGACAAGTGGATACACAGTGACTTCAATTGTGAGGTTTCTGCCTTTATTCAGATCTGAGGTTGTTGGTTGCTAGCTACGTAAATAACAAGCTTCTCATCATGCTTCAGTCCGTTTACTTGTAGACTTAAAGCAAGAAGGGTCATGCCATATTAAATTGAACTGGACAAAATTGCAGAAGTATTTAACAAAATGCCTCTCAGAGAATACATACACTCTTCATGGAATTAGTATTATTAATTAGCTCTCTTGCAAAAATATGTATTTAGTTTCATATTTTCTTGGCTGTGGCCCAATGCATATGAACAATGTGCTGTGTCTGCCAAAACTTCCCAGTACAATTCTGGCTGCATCACTGGAGATGGAGGGTCCAGATGGATGAAAGACGGAGGCTTGCTGCTACATCTCAGAGGCCTGGAGACTGTCCTGGATACTGCACAGTAGTAGAATCACACTTTCATTAGAGAGAGGGGGAGGGAGGGAATGAGAATCTGAATCTCTGGAAGACTTCAGCATTTCCTCTTCCCTCTGATACAGAGGAAGAAGCCCATTTTGTTTCAGAGGAAGCTATAGCAGAAATACAGGGGTATCTTCATTCATTCCATGTTATGGCTGTGCATACACATGTGTGCATAGGGTTCCTGCTATATTTCAGGCCCTACTCTAGAAGTTAGGAGGTACATAAATTAGAAGTGATTGGTATTCTAAAGCACAAAGAGTGTCTGGGGTTCTCATGAGGTGAAATACTATTTTCAATAAAATAAGCTGGACTGCACTGAAAAATCAACCTAAAGAGACACTCAGAGGCATACCATGTTTACAATATTAAAGAAAATCATTTCAGGCAGAAGGAATACATAGATAATACACAGAAAAAAAAAACTTAGTAAAGAGGACAAGATGGTCAAAGCAGAGTGGAGTCAAGAGTTACAGGAGATGAACCATTGTGCCACATGCAACCCAGGATATTGTTGACTGGGACAAAAGAACTGGACTTTAAGTGAAATGGGGCATGTGACTTCAAAAGCATGTCTGTAGCTGCTGGATGGACAACTAACTGAGTGGTTTAGAGTGGGTAAGAGCAGAGCTGTGTACATGAAACTTTCATCTATTTCTGTGTCATATTCTTCTGCTCACACCAGTCCATTTCTCCTAAACTCAGCCCTGCTCAAGTTCTCATGACACAGGTAGAACACTGCAAGCCTTTCACATAAACTATTTCTAGCCCATTTTGGAAGCTCTTTTTTTCCCCCTCATAAGTCAAGCATGCAGAACCTATATAGCTCTTTCTACATTTAGGTCTTTTGAACTCTGACTAGACTGGTCTATCAAGCTCTGCTTAAATCACTGCAAGGCATGTCTTAGGCCAAGGTTTCAAATTCTTCTATGTTCCTCCCACAAATCAGTTCCAAAAGGCTAAAAGCCACACAGTCAGGTTTCTAGAAGTAATGACCTCACTCCTGCTACCCATTTTCTGATGCAGTTACATTATCATTGCTGAGTAAAGCCCCTGACCAAAAGCACCCTATGGGAGGAAAGGTTTTTCACTCTAGCTCAGGCTGACCTGGAATTCACTATGTAGTCTCAGGGTGGCCTCGAACTCACGGCGATCCTCCTACCTCTGCCTCCCGAGTGCTGGGATTAAAGGTGTGCGCCACCACGTCCGGCTTTTTTTTTAAAAAACTTTTTATTTTGTTTTACAAACTCAAGGAGAAGTTTCATGATGGAAAGGGAAAGCATGGCATGAACAGAGGCTGAACATTATCTCTGCCACTGCAGGTGGAAAACAGCAACAGGAGAGTGAGCCAATTTCTGGCGGGAGGAGGCTATAACACCCTAGGCCCACCCCCCACTACATACTTCCTCCACAGCCTCCGCCTCCCAAATTGCCATCAGTTGGGTACCAAGTATTCAGAACACATGACTTTGTAAAGGACATCTGATTAAAACCACCACAGTCTAGGGTAACTGTGGTGCTCTGTCAAGACATGGTAGTGATTTGGTCTGAGAAACTGGTGATGGAGAGTGTGAGAAAAGGCTAAGATATTTCTTTAAAAAGTAGAGCTATGGAATTTGTTGGCTTGGGTAAGGAGTATGAAAAAGACAACAGGCTGACAACAACACTTTGGACTGAATGGCAGTTTATCTAAAGTTGCTATTTATTGAGCTAAATGGGGAAAGGGTTGCTTTTGAGGGGAAAAACTAAGCCTTAGTTGGAAACAAGTAGGACATGTCCATATGATCTTCAGAGAGTGGGGGTGCACTAAGAGCTATAAATCCGGGTGTCATCACACGTGCACATTCAGACCTTATTCAATGCGCTAACTCGATGCTCGTCCAGAGCCAGGAAGACAGAACTGGGAGCGGCAGGTCTGCAGAGTGATGGTGATTATGGTAACTACCACTTATGTCTGGCTAGTTTCATTCATCGTGCCATCCGTTCTAAAAAGCACCTTTGGAGCAGTTGCAACATTCGATTCATAATGAAACTCAGACTGGGGAAGTGTTGGTGAAGGCCACCATGCTAGTAAATAACTGGTCTGAGATTCTCACACCACGTCTTCCTGACGCCAAGGTTCATGCTCTTGAGAATGCCTTACACATTAGGAGCCAGATTGTAGCTCGGTTCAAGTTCAGTGGAGTGATTTGTCTTCCAGCTTTGCAAAATACAACATAGCTAGGACTTCCTGCCAGCTCATGCCCAACATAAAGTTAGAGTCTGTTCCCAGGGGGCATTATAGATGCCCAGGTGAAATTGTGTGCACAGGAACATACAGTGTCAATCACGCCAACACATGACAGTGGTGGCATGTCTTAAATCACTTAAGTGGAGTAGGGGATACGGGGCATAAGAAGACAAAGAGTCTGATTGAAACACTGACTGCAGTTTTAATGAAGGCATAACCAGTAGGCACTATGGTTTTCCTTTACTGGCTCCACGGGAACAACGTGACAATGACCACCCTACTGGAGGCAAGCAGAGAAGTGGCAGATAGACGTGCAGGCACGAAGTTTCTTGCGTGTGATTTCAGACCTGGCAAGTGCGTGGCATGGACTCAGCTAGGAAGTACAACCTGACAAGTGAGATGGCTTGTCCAAGGTCCTGTAAGTAATGCACGTTATAGTTACAGGAGTTCATTTACTGTCAGGATTCCTGGGCTCTAAAGCTCTGGCCTACCTCGATCTTTAGAAAACGAAAGGCAAGAAGTGGGCTTGAGCATCCTCTGGTGCTTTATCCTCCGTCTCCTTGACATGCAGTTCCAGAGGAGGCCAGCAGAGGGAACCACGCACCGGGTTTCTGCGGAGCACTGCCCGAAGCCATGTTGAATGAGCCAATGTCTGCAGCGGACTCCCTGAGATCCAAATGTCTCCTTGGCAGGAAATCCGCGAGGAGCACGACGGGGTTGTGCAAACAGCCTTACAATGTCCGCTTGTGTGTGAGCACCCGGCCTCTCCCATGTCGCCCACAATGCTCTGGGTTTTCTGGATAATGGGGCTCTGTGGACCCCTCCGCCCTGTCATGCAATGAGTGAGCTGTTTGTCATAAACGGGCTCTTGGGTGATTAACAGCCGTGCGAACGATCCAGTGAGCAGCCGTGCAGCGCCCGGCTCTCCTCTCCTCTCCGCCCCGCAGGCGGTGGTCTTCCTTCCTGGAAAGCAGCCGTGCAGAATTTATTGCTGAAAGGAAAACGACTCCTTCCTTTGTGGTTGCAGTTTTTCAAATGCAAGGCAGGGGGCGCGGGTAACTAGCGTTTGCTCTGAAGGAGAGCAAGGGTCGGGCTGCCCCACACCAGCACTTGACCAGCCTTCTTCTTTAAGTAACAACCCCGAGAAGGAAGTATTATGATTTGCATTTTCCAGACAAGGAAGACCCAAGATTCCTGACCAGCAGAACGAGAGATTGGGTAGACGGCTCAGTTGGTAAAGTGATTTCTGGGCAAGCCTGGGCTGGACCAGCAGAACCCATGTGGAAAAAGGCAGGGGTGGTGGTGGGAATTTGTAATTCCAGCCCTGGGAGGCCAGGGCAAGCGGATTCCCTGCAGCTCACGGGCCATCTAGTCCAGCCTACTTGGCGACTTCCAGGCCAGTGAGCAAACCTGTCTCAAAAATAAAGGATAAAATAAAATCAATAATAATATATAGATGGACAGTGCCTGAGAGGAACTACACCTGAGGTTATCCTCGGCCTCCACATGCGTACATGTACACATGCACCTACACACATGAACAGGCACACACACACATACCCAAAATAACCCGCCTTCCCTCCAAAGATCAGTGTGTTTCCACTAAGTGATTCCCCTTTCTTTCTTAGAGTAGATGAGTCCACACTGGGAGTGTCTTCCTCATTCCACTTGGCCATCTGTAAACTAAATTCATGATGTTAAAATAAATGAGGGCTGTCCATTCCTGGGCTTTAGTATATTTTAGTATATTTATTGTACCGCCTGAAAAAACTTCCTTCTGTGCATGTGTGCATTTTTAGTAGAAGCCAATTTTTCATTAGATTTTCAAAATAGCCTGGAATCTTGAAACAAAAGTACCTAAAGTCAAATACCTAAAGAGTGGGTGCATTTGGGGACATGCTTCTTCTACCTGTTCTTAACAATGACTATTCTCTATAGCTGACACTATGTGGTTTTATTCAGCTACTGCTTGGCCAGTATTTTTGGTCTATTTTGAGAATACCAATAAAGAGGTTTGAGGGCCTACACTTGGTGCTTGTGGAGATAGGTGTGGACAGGCATGGTTGAAATGGGGAATGTACTGAAAATTAGGAAGAAATAGATACTGAATGAATACCTAGCCAGAAAGATTGCTAATTCTTGAGGAGTATGCAGGGGAGTTTTCTATGAGGAAATGCCATGTGATTTGGTTGAAATATTAGATGTTACCAGGCAGGCAGGGGGATGGTGTCCCTTGAAAAGGAAGCATGAAGCAGAAAGACAGAAGCAAGAATGTAGCACAGAGCCAGGCCAGGGCTATATGCTCACATGCTTTTCCAGAGGGCCTAAAACTTAAAAGGGACCAAGTTTATGGCCTTCAAGAAACTTGAAAGAATTTACACTAAAACATGCCTCCTTCATACTCTGCTAACTCCTGCTCCTACCTGCTGCTTTTCTGACTCTGGAAGTCCCAGTACCAGTTCCACCTCCCAGCAAAGCTTCAGTCTCTCCCCTCATCTCCCTTCCTGTCCTAGGCTTAAGTCAATGCTCTCTTCCCAACTTGCTTATCTCAAGCCAGGGCTAGACCATAGCTTCGTTTACAATGAAGAGCGCTTTGAAATCCATGTGATCTTCCTTTCAGGAACCAAAACAGAAGTAGAGCCATACCTGACGTGGACATTTCAAGTGAGATTTTCATGCTATGGACATTCTGATTGCTTGAGTTTTTTTTGTTTGTTTTTTCATGTGTATGTGGTGTGTGTGTGTGTGTGTGTGTGTGTGTGTGTGTGTGCCCAGAGGTTGACATTGGTGTTTTTCCTTGATCATTCTCCACATTACGTATTGGGACAGAGTTTGTCACTTGAACCCAGAGCTTGCCAGTTCATTAGTGTAGGCAGCTTGCCCCAGGGATTCCCTGTCTCTGCCTTCCAATAGCTGAGGATAACCCCAGATGTAGTTCCTCTCAGGCACTGTCCATCTATGTATTATTATTTATTTTATGCCCACCATGCATTTATGTGGGTGTTGGGGCTCCAGACTTTAGTCCTCACACTTGTGAGGACTTCTTGTTACTGTACACATTGCTGTGACCAAATAAGTACCTGACTAAAGGCACCTTAAGGAAGGAAAGTGTATTGTAGCATCCAGTTTCAAGGAGATCTATTCTGTCATGCTGGGAAAGCCATGGCAGCAGGAACAGGAGGCTGGCTGGTCACATCATAGCAAGGCTGCAGAGGGTAGACAGGAAGTGAGATGGGGCTATAAAACCTCAAGGTCCATCCCAATGACCCACTTTGTCCAGCAAGGCTCCACTTCCTAAAGGTTGCACAACCTTCCCAAACAGCAGCCATCTGGGGACCAAGTGTTCAAATACTTGAACCTATAGGGGGCCTTTCACATGCAAACCACAATACCACAACAACCGGAGGCAATAAATCTGACCCCTTGATTTTTGTTGGATTTTATTGTGTTTTGTTTTTTGAGGTAGGGTCTCACTCTAACTCAGGTTGACCTGGGATTCTGGAATTCACTACGGCATCTCAGGCTAGCCTCGAACTCACAACGATCCTCCTACCTCTGCCTACCAAGTGCTGGGATTAAAAGTGTGTACCACCACACCTGGCTCCCTTAATGTTTTTTCTTTTTATATTTTTATTTATTTATTCGAGAGAAGGAGAAAGAGACTGAGACAGAGAGAGAGAATGGGTACACTAGAACCCCTAGCTACTGCAAACAAACTCCAGATGCATGTACCACCTTATGCATCTGGTTCATGTGGGTCCTGGGGAATCGAACCTGGGTACTTTGGTGTTACAGGCAAGTGCCTTAACCGCTAATCCATTTCTGCAGCCCTCCCTTAAGGTTTTGGCAGGTCTATTCAAAGGCCATCTTTGATACTCAGGTAGCCACCATTTATGGAATCTAGATCTGACAACTTAGACTTAGAAGCCAAGTCAGTCTGTGGATTCTCTGGGGAGGTGGGGGGCACAGACTTCCTGGGTTCTTTCCTTTCGTGCTTCCTTCCTTGCCCTGCACCTTGACCTGACATGTCAGATTTCACCACCTGACAGAGAACTATGAATGAAGGCAAAGAAACCTCAAGAACAGATATGTGATACAGCGGTTTCTGAGAGCACAGAAATGGAAGAGATTTCATTCACCAGCACTTATTTATTTATTTATCTATTTTATTCTACATGTTATTTCCTGTGATGTGTTCAGAAACTGTGGAATGAAGTGCCTGGTATGGGAGGATAGGAATGGTGACAGTAGTGACTGGAACAGTTGTACCAAGGAGAGGGCCTGAGAGAAGAGGTCCCAGGAAGGGAGGCAGTGTGAACAGTTCAGCTGAGGGCATTTACTGAAAGAACAGCCCCAAAGGTATGATAAGTAAAGGACTCTCAAAAGATATCCATGGTTTGGGCTGACACAATCAGATAGATGTTGGTACCTTTTTTAAAAAAAAAAATTATTTTATTTGATACAGAGAGAGAGAGAGAGAGAGGGCATGCCAGGGCCTCTAGCCACTGCAGACAAATTCCAGATCCATGCACCACCTTGTGCATCTGGCTTATGTGGGTACTGGGGAATCGAACCAGGGTCCTTAGGCTTTGCAGGCAAGTGCCTTAACTGCTAAGCCATCTCTCCAGCCCAAATGTTGCTGCTTTTAATACAGAAGAGAGTAAGGGAGTGGGGTCGTGTGAGTGTGAATTGGCCCCCGTAGGTTCATGGGTTTGAATACCTAATCCTCAGCTGGTGATGTTGTTTGGGAAGGTTGTGGAACCTGTAGGAGGTGGAGCCTGATTGGAGGAAGTGTCACTGTGGGCAGGTCTTGAGGTGATCCAGCTTGGCTCTACTTTCTGTTTTTGTTTCTCTCTCTCTCTCTCTCTCTCTCTCTCTCTCTCCTTTCTGTGGACATTCCCATCCATAGAAGGACTCTACCCTCTGGAACTAATTAAACCCTTTTCCTTCCATAAGTTGCTTCTGGTTGGATATTTCTTTCCAGCAATGAGAAAGTAATTGATACAGGAAAGAAGGTGAAAGGTGAAGGTGTTATGGCCATACTAGAGTTTCTGTCCTGTGAGACACCCCCCCACCCAGTATGTTACCCTATAACTGAAGAGTGGGGTTTAAAGAATTCCACAAGCCAGGCGTGGTAGTGCATGCCTTTAATCGTAGCGCTTGGGAGGTAAAAGTAGGAGGATTGCCATGAGTTTGAGGCCACCCTGAGACTGCATAGTGAATTCCAGGTCAGCCTGACAGCCTGAGCTAGAGTGAGACCCTACCTCGAAACAACAACAACAACAACAAAAAGAATTCCACAAATGGATGGAAAATGAAGTCAGGAAGGTCTCACTAGGGAGGGAAAGTGAAGTGTGAGGAAAGAGAGACCAACACTGAATGTCAGGTGGAGAAGTGTAACTTGCAGAAGAGGGCTTCATGGAGCTGACTGAGGAACCTGCAGGCAGATGCCTGAGCAGCTTGGGAGGTGGGCATGGCCATTAGTACACACTGCAAGTCCCCCTCTTCCCTACCATGCAGATCCACTGTCCCAGGAAGGGAGTCCTGTCTGTCCATTGTGTAAACCCTGAAAAAGAACCCAGAGCACACTTTATAATCCAAGAGCTCTGGCAGAGTCTGTCATCTCCTTCACTGACAGTGCAGCCTGAATGCAAGTAACTTCCAGGTGGTCTTTCACTTCCAGACTGAAATTGAAGCCACTCAAGAAATTGGGAACAATTTGCCCAACCTACTACAGTCAGTGAAAGGCTTTTCCAAGGCCCCTGCTCAGGCTTCTTGGACTCCTTGCTCTGCTGGTCACATCTCTTTCCTTTTGAAGTTGAGTACCTCTGGCCTGAGTTTGCTGACACTCTTAGCTTTCCTAGGTAACAAGCCAGCCTTTCCATTTTCTAGTAACCATGTTCTTGAGTCCATAAGAGAAAGTGGACAATGTTACTAACAATTTCTCAGCAGTTGCTGGAGCCGAGTCAAGCCTTGGCTTGATTGCTTCCATATTCACTAGCATTTTGAACTCAAGGGACACATTGACTTTCACTCCCTAAAAATGAATCTAATTTTGCCCTCATTTCTTGGAGAATTTTTGCTGCTGTAATATTGGTGTTTATGGGAAAATTAGCTGTGATGAAGTAATGGTCTATTTTAGAAAACTGAACTCAGATATTGAAAAAGTTATTTTAACCTGCACTTAATTGTTCAATTCAATAGTGGTTTCTGGGAGGTTATTTTTTTGTTGTTGTTGTTGTTTAATTTCTTTTTTGAGAATCCTCACAGATTGCCTTACAACTGGACTCCAGTAGCTTGTGTTCTCCAGGGAACACCAAGCCCTTCTGAGGGACACCATGCTATTAATGATCTATGAGAATATTCAAGGCATTTTCCCATTTGAGTGTCATTACGTGTAGTGTTAAAACGTTTTGAAAACACATTTTAGCCATTAACTCATTTTTATTGTCAGATGAAAGTGCTTAATAGACTCACTCCACTTCAGTATTCCCCCTTCATCTTGGAATGAAATCATCTGTTGGATTCTTGGCAACCCATTCGACAGCAGAACAGAAAACCTCATGACTTCATCCCAAAATGGCAGATGGGTAAAGGACTTTGCAGCCCAGCCCAACTATCTAATGCCACTAAGCTGCTTAGCAAATTCCGTCTCCTAGAATTTATAAGATGAGCTACTTCATTTCATTTGTACAGTTTTCCCTAGAAAAACAGCTTTTAATGTCATTTAAAAAATATCACTTTCCTTTCTTTGAGAAGTATATTATTACTGTGTGTGTGTGTGTGTGTGTGTGTGTGTGTGTGTGTGTGTGTGTGCGCGCGCGCGCAGTGGACAACCTCAGGTGCTTTCCAACTATTTTGAGACTGGGTTTGTCGCTGGCCTGAAATAGACTAAGTAGGGATCTGCCTGTCCCCACCTTTCCAATGGTGGGATTATAAGCTTGCACCGCCATGCTCAGGATTTTGTCTTAGGTTTTTTGTTTTATTTTTATTTTGGTTTGTAAATGAGTTCTTGGGAGTCAACTTAGCTCCTCATGCTTGAACTTTACCAACTGAGCTATCTCCCAAGCCTCTAACAAATTGTTTTTGTTTGTTTGTTTGTTTGTTTGTTTTTTCAACTTAGGTTCTCACTCTAGCCCAGGCTGAACTGGAACTTACTCTGTAGTTCCAGGCTGCCCTTAAACTCACTAAAATCTTCCTACCTCTGCCTCTTGAGTGCTGGGATTAAAGGAGAAATATTTTTAACCCATCTGTTTTGTATCCTAAATGGCATAGGCTCATGGATAAATGGAAGCTGCTTGTTTGGCTTGTAATTTTAAATAGCCAGGCAGTATAAATGAAATGTATAAGGAGCCTCCACCATTACCAGAATAAAAGTGCTTAGGAACACTTATCAGTGTGGGGTCCCTTTATTTAGGACAGCTCCTGGGATGCCAGCTGAGGGTTCAGGAAGGAGGCAGATGTGTCCTGGACTTACAGGACAGTGTAGGAAGTCTGCAAACTTTTGTGTTACTGACAGCTCCTGCCTTCCGGGGAGCCTCTCATGACTGCCCCAACTCTAAACCTTGCCAATGTGCTTGAAAACTGTGATCTCCACTATTCTCCGAAAATCACATTCAGTCCCAGGATTCCTCCCACCAAACCTGGGCTAGTTTTTTCCATTCTGCTCTGGAAAATTCAGGGCTGAAACGAGTTTTTTTTTTTTTTTTTTTTCAGTCACTGAAGATTCAACAGTAGAATCCATTGAAACAAGATGGCAATAGACAGAGTTGCAGGAGAAAAGGCATATGCATGTTAACGTTGAAATAAACCACTCATACCAACCATGAAGCTCAAAGGTGGTTGAAACATAAATACCCTCTTTGGGCTGGGGAGATAGTTCAGTGGGTCAAGGGCTCAAGCCTGAATACCAGAGTTTGAGCCTCCCCAGGTCCCATGTAGAAAGCTGGAAACCAGGCTGGAGAGATGGCTTCACGGTTAAGGCGCCTGCCTGCTAAGCCTAAGAACCCGGTTCCAATCTCCAGGTCCCACGTTTAGCCAGATGCAAAGTGACACAAGGGTGCAATGCTGCACTTGACCACAAGGGGGCGCACACATCTGGATTTTGTTCACAGCAGCTGAGAGACTGCTGGCGCGCCCATCTCTATCTGTCTCCCTCTCCCTCTCTGTCTGTCTCTCTCTGTATCTCTCTCCAGAAATAAATAAAATAATTAAAAAAATTTTTTAAAAGAAAGCTGGAAACCATGGTGGGATTGTGTAATTACAGCACACTGACAGCAAGATGGGAGGTAGACACAGGAAAAGTGGGGCTGGCCAGGACAACAAAGAACAATAGTAGGAACTCAGAGAGGGAAACTGCCTCAAACATGGTGGAAGGAAATGACTCACCTGAAAGTTGTTCTGTGACCTCCTCATGTACACCAGGGCATGCACATGAAACACAGATATGTGAAAGCGTGCACACACACACACACACACACACACACACACACACTTATGGTCAGCTCCATGCTTCTGGGATGAACTTCCAAACCAGACATACTTTATGGGAGGAATGGGATTTATTTAGGCTATAATGGCAGTAAAAGTTTGTCCCCTTTCATAGATCCACATGGAAAAACCAGCACCAATACCACAAACAAGCACCAAATTACAGGGGCCTTGGCAGAGCTCATTCTGCATACATTAGGCTAAAATTTAGATCTGCTCCCAGTGACATCTCCTTCCCATAACAGTAGTCTGTTTGCTAGGCACCAAAACAATAAACTCAATTTTAATAACACCCAAGTCCATTGGGGGACATAGATTTAAACTACAAACATTCTCTCTCTCTCTCTCTCTCTCCATATGAGAGAAGAAAGTGGGAAGGGAACTCTCGCTCACTTTGGCAGAAGACTGATTTTTTTGGGAGATGAATGGTACATAGGGCAGACAATGACTGAAACATCATGTGCCTGGGCACCCAGTGTACAGTCAATTCTGGTCTTCTTTCCTTCAAGTTAATCCTATGGAGGACCTGGCCTGAGCTAGAGAGGGTAACTTCAGAGAAATTCCTTTCTGTACTTTAGGAGGGAAAGAGGGTGTGGGAGGGGGTGGGGAGAAGGTCAGAGAGACCACAATAATTTTTTAATTCAAAGCATAGATTAGGCCAAAGCATCATACTTAGAGATACTGACTTCTGGATCCCATCAGTCTTGGTCACCAGTGTAATTAGAAGGTCCAACTTACGTATAGCTACATGATCAGGTAGCACCTAGAGGCACTGGCCTGAGAGAGAAGCTGTCAGGTCCCGCTTGCAGATCTGCCTCCAGTACTAGGCAAGTAAATCACTGTCTGCATGAGTAGATCCTAGATGTCTGGAATTACTAAGTCAGAAAAACTTCAACTTAAGCAGGATACAACTATCACTGTCACTTCGCAGGAAGATTCAGCACTAATGCAGAGGTGTGGTTCACTTCTTGAGCTTTCTGAAAGGCTCCTGATATAGTCTTTGTTTTTCTCATTTGCTTTGGGGGTGACTGATGCTTGGGAACCACTGGATAGAACAGCTTGAAGGATTTCTTTTCCAGTATTGACATCTGCCAGGCCTTGCTCTAAGTGCTAAGAATGCAATGAGGTGCGAAAACAGCAGCCCTGCCCAAGAAGATCTCACATTCAGAGAGACCTAGGAGAAAACACATAATTATGGTGTGCTCTGATGAGCTCTAGCACATGCTACACACAGTGTGGGAGCAGAGAGAAGTGCTCATCGGGGTGTGGAGGATTTTTTTTTTTTGGAGACGAGAGGGAAGATTCAAGGATTCTTTCTAAGAGCCTGGATTCCCATGTTCATTCTCTCTCTCTCTCTCTCTCTCTCTCTTTCTCTCTCTCTGTATGTGTCTGTGTGTGTAGCAGAGGACAACCTCAGTGTTCTTCGTAGAGTGCCATCCACATAGGATCTCTCATTGGCACACTAATTAGGATAGACTAGCTGGCCAGTGAGATCCAGGGATCTATCTGCCCATCTTTACTTCCCCAGCGATGATTACAAGTATATACCTCCATACCCGGTTCCTTTGCATTTTGATTTTGTTTTAAGATAGGTTCTTACGCTTTCATCACTAGCACTGTGCTATCTCCCCAGCACCCCATACCCATTTTGCAAAGGGAATGTGGGAAATGTTTATAGATGAGATGTGCTTTATCACCTAAGAACTTCAGCAAGTTCGCAAGTCTCTAAAATGATGTCTGTAACTTGAAAATTGGGCTAGTAATATTCTCCACCTCATATGGTGGTTGCAAAAATTAAAATATCATAAGACATGAAATGCTGCTACCACTAGGGCCTGTAGGTGATTATAGATGTTAAGTAGAAGAAACCACACATGCAGGGCCATGTGGCAATGGAGGCAATAAGGGTAGTGCAGGGTGTGGCTCGAGTGGAGGGAGGTGAAAAGATAGGGGACAGAGCAGGTGAGCACAGTAAAGGCTTTCTGTGTCCACAGCACACATTTAGGGACATGCTGTCCTGCCGGAGCTGAGGATCCATGGAATCTTATAGAGGAAACAAAGAACATAACCAGTTTTATGTGCAGCCAGCAGTGGGGAAATGCATCAGCAAGAAACAGGATAGGGCTCTGAAAGGTCAGGCTGGAAGCCATTTGCAGACACAGGCAAGCCCTGCAGTAATCTCAGTGGGGAAGGAGAGCAATGTGCAGACATGCTCTGAACCCCCACTGAGGATGTCTCCGTGAGCCTGAGAGAGGTAGTGTGCTCGGGAGAGACACTCCTAACGAGAGCACAATCCTTCAAGTCACATCAGTGCCCAGTAACTTACACTGCTTGTATTAACAAGTGAGCTTTCCTTTTATGGCCATAGATATATGATGAGATTGGGAGCCACTCTGTCTGTATTCTGTTCCCCTTGTCCTCATGTGTTGTGTGTTCAGGCACAAGGCCAGTATATTTTCTCTGTGAATAAAGAGCAATAATCCCAGTGCTTTTTGTTGTTTATCCATGTGTCATATGCACATGTGTGTGCAGAATAGGGGTCTTCTTCTGTTCATTTCCACCTTATTTCCTTGAGATGGAGTCTCTCTCTGAACCAGGAGTTGCCATCTTTTGGTCACATTTGCTGACCAGCTATCCCAAGTAATTTTCATGTTTCTGCCCCCTTATGCATCTGGGTTACAGCTGTGCATGGCTTTTAAAGTATGTGCTGGGGATGGAACTAAGATCCTCATGTTTGCACAACAAGCTCTCTTACCTGCTGAACCATCTTCCCAGTCCTTAGATGGTCACAGTTCTAATGTGGAGTTCACAGTGACGACTTGAGGATCCATTGGGACTAGAGATCAGGAAGTCCCGGATCTATTTGAAGTACCTGAGAAAGGGACACTTACTATGCACCACATCATGGTGTTGGTATCTGAAAAACGAGTCTGAGAACTCAGATGTTGCTACTTTTCACACATGCTTATGTCAAGGATGAATGTGAGCAAATTGTCCTTGGAAATGCTGTGGTGTTATGTAATAGATGTCATGTTTGTGGTTTTAAGACTGGGTTGCCAGAAAAAGTTGTATCAACCAGAACAACTTTTTTTTAATGCATATGTGTGCATGTGGGTGGAAGCCAGATGACAAGTGATATTAGTTTAGATTTTTCTTCTTTCACAAAGTCATAACTAAAAATTAACTTTAAGTACTTTTATAAAATTTTATCTCATGAAAATTGAGCACTGAAATTTCAGTGTACATGGCAAAGGTCATGATTCACATTGTCCCACATCCTATTATGTGTTGTTTTACAAATCAAATAAATTTTTCCCCAATCCATGATCACAGCTTTCTAAAGCAAGCCCCAGCTTATTTCATTTGGCTTTATATTCTGAGATGGCAGCTAAGCTGTCACTTACATTATTTTCTGCCAAATAAAAAGAAAGCTCCAAATTCTCCTTTCTCTCCCTCCCCCCTCCTTCCCTCCCTCCCTTCTTCTCTCTCTCTCTCTCTCTGAGTTAATTCTTTACTTTCTTGAAACTAGAAATGTTAGCAGAGAACACTTTCTTTTTGACAGTCTTGTTTTTCCATTGAGTAGTGGTAGAGCCAACTCTATAAAAGTAGTTTTCAACTAAGCACCAAGAAAGTATAGGGATGGAGAGATGGCTCAGCAGTTAAGGCACATGCCTGCAAAGCCTAAAGACCTCGGTTCAATTCTCTAGGTCCCACATAAAGCCAGATGCACATGGTGGCGCATGCATCTGGAGTTTGTTTGCAGTGGCTAGAAGCCCTGGCACGCCCATTCTCACACACACTCTCTCTGTCTCAGAGAAAGAAAGAGAGAGAAAGAAAGAAAGAAAGAAAGAAAGAAAGAAAGAAAGAAAGAAAGAAAGAAAGAGAGAGAGGAAAGAAAGAAAGAACAAAAGAAAGAAAGAAAGAAAGAAAGAAAGAAAGAAAAAGAAAGAAGAAAGGAAAAGAAACAATCAAGTATATATCCAAAATTGTCATGCCTTGAGAATGGGTGCGTCTCAGGGCAAGGATATGGCGCTCTGGAGCGGTAAGCCATCTATGTGGGAAGACCTTGACTTTGCACATCTTCTGCCAGGTGGGGCCACTCTCAGCTAACCTGCTTCCCCTGAACCCTTCTATGTGTGCTGCTCCCTTCTTGTGTCAAGCTGAGTTGTCCAGAGGTCACCCCCATTTGGTTCTTTGAATTTCCAAAGGTAAACTTTGCATACTTGCCATTGAGTAGTAACAGCATGGAGCAAAGCCCTTTGGCCTTCCATGGAGAGTGAAGTCTCTCTCCAGAAAAGCTGCCATGTGCCTTCATCATCCTGGACCTATGCACTTGGAGATGATCACAGACTGCCTGATGTCCCCACATAGGAAGCTCCTATGGAATCTGGAATGCTGAGTCACAGAAAAAGAACTTAAGCTTTGGATTTTAAGATTTTTTTCAAAGTCAAGTATGACTCTGTCTTCCACTTTACCATTTTGAACATCTTTTCTGTTGTTTCATATAATGAGAAGATAAATATAACTCCTTGCAAGCTGCTATAAGATTTGAATAAAATATATGTTCCACAGTTAGGCATGTTGTAAATGCTGATATTCTGCTCTCTCTTTCTCTCTTTCATATATAACAGCAACAAGAAATATATTTACTCTGGTATGTAATATGTACCAGGTACCTCACATGTACCAGTAGTATGTATACTGTTCCACATGTTGAGTTCTTTGAGTGCTTACTATGTGTTCAGGGTGCATTATGTGCTTTCATGTACAGCACATCCCATCCTATACAAATTCTATGTTAGCTCCCTACATAGAGTGTGCATCTCCTTTCACTGAGGCCATGGCTTCCTCACTGCCTCTCACACTTACATGTGTTCTGTATATGAGGGACTAAATAAAGGCTTGACCAGTTCTCAAAGGAAAATTGTGGATGGTGGCCTGTTGACTAGAAAACTTAAGGAGTAAGAAGAAAGTAGCCACCGATTGTCCACAGATGACCTTTCTTGACATAGGAGTTTCTGTTTGCTTTGGGTAGGTCCCAGTCACCCAAAAGTCAGCAAGGCAAACTGGACCACAGTGGGAAGCACCCTCGAGCTTCACTTTAGATACTGAGAGCTCTATGTACCGAGAGACTTCTGTCCTCAGGGATTACATTTCCTTTAGTAGGCATGTTTCATGATCCATTTGGTTCAGTTTCTCCATTAATTTGTGCTTTTCCTAGATTTTATGCTATACTTAGAAATCACATAAAGAGAGACACAAATGTTTGGTTGATTATTTAAGCATTTTAGAAGAATCACCTCACTATTAATATTTTGAAAAGCATTTTATGCTTAAGATTTTGCCTCAAAATGAGAATACTCTCTATAGACTTGTCTGAAGAAATTGGCCTCTAATTATCACAAATTTACATAAAATACTTTAATATTGAAGATATAATTTCCTTTCATAAGAATTAATATTTTTCAAATTTTATAATTAGTTTTAATAAATGTAAGTGAATTAGGCAACTTTTCATTGTTGGGACAAAATACCTGACAAAAATAAATTTAGGGGAGGAAGGGTTTTCTTTATTTTATAGTTCCAGGTCACAGTCCACCATGGCAGGGAAGGCATGGCAGCAGGAGCGTGAGGCAGCTGCTCACATTCAGCCCACAGTGAGGAAGCAGAGTGATGAATGCTGCTGCTCAGCGGCTCTCTCTCATCTTGTTATACAGCCCAAGACCCTGGCCCAGGAAATGATCTGCCCACAGCTAAGGTGGCCTTCCCACCTCAATTAACTTAGGATAATTTCTCAGCAGCAGGCCCAGGGACTAACCTAATCACTTCACAGGTGATTCTAGGTCATCTCAAGTTGACAATCAATATAAACCATCCCAGAAAGTATTCTAACCAATAAAATAATAACTTCATTGTAGGTCTATGATTAAGATGCAATAAAATGTATTAGAAAAATCTGTTTCAGGTATTAATACCCATAACTATGTCCATCATTATAATTTGGAGGAAAATAGTTATAATGATTGTGGATCTAGAGAGAACTAGCCTCAGTGATTTTTAAGACATGTAAATCTGTGATTCTGGGAAAGCTATGTGTATTTCTCTGATTCCCTGAATATAAGATGAGCAAAAAATGTTGAATAATATAAGCTAATATTAGCATAACATTTCACAATATACATGGTGCTTTTATACCATTTTATTCAGTCCTTACAAGGGTCCCATGTAGAAGATAATGTTTGGTCACTAGTGTATGGATGAAGAACCTAGGATGCCCAGTTAGATGGCTTGCTCCACAGCAGTGAGGCAGGTGGATTGTGCCTCATGGCCCCCCCACCCCCTGCACCACCCCTTGAGGTAGTGTCTCACTCTGGTCCAGGCTGCCTTGGATTTCACTATGTAGTCTCAGGGTGGCCTTGAACTCACAGCGATCCTCCTACCTCAGCCTTCCAAGTGCCAGGATTAAAGGCATGAGCCACCATGCCCTATTATGCCTCATGTTTAGGCTTTTACAAACACTGTTCTGTGGTCTTACCCACCTACTGCTGACACTATATCGCTCTTTATTTTTAACATTTTTATTTATTTGCAAGCAGAGAGAAAGAGAGAATGGTTGTACCAGGGTCTCTAGCTGCTGCAATTGAATTCCAGATGCATGCACCACTTTATGCATCTGGATTTACATGGGTCCTGGAGAATTGAACCTGGGTCCTTAGGCTTTATCAGCCAAGTACCTTAACCACTAAGCCATCTTTCCAGCCCTTATACTACATCTCTTGACAACATCATTAGCCATATTGTCATTGTACCTCAAGTCTGTCCCTTAAACTTTACAAGAAACTCCAGCTTGCAACCCATTGGGAAAAGAGGTCAGTGTATTACTTTGCTTGTCACTGTGACAAAATACATGACAGAAGCAACATAAATATGGAGTTTAGGATATTGTGGCAGGTGAGGCACGCCAGCAAGAGCAGCCCAGCCATGTAGGAGAGAGCATGAGGGAAGTGGTCACATTGTGGCAGCTGGCCAGGAGGCAGAGAACAAGATCAGCAGTGGAGCTAGGTCATAATCCTCGCAGCTCTACTCCCACTGACCCATCTCTGCCAGCTAGGCCCATGTCCCCGAAGTGGTAAAACACAAGGGCCTGTGGGGCACATTCCACATTCAAACTATAACAGCCAACTGGTAGCTGAAGCTGTCACACCAAAACCAAAAGACCCAGATGTCAACACACTTTATTTTGGCGAAATGAATGAATGAATAAATAAATACCAGGAAGTCCATGCATAGAAGAACACTGGGCCTGTAGAAATCAAAGCCCATCAAGAGTGGTCACAGACAGAGGAGAGTGACCTTTGAATACTATTCTACAAAACACGACATGTCCCAAGCAGGAGGATTCAAGAGTCTTCTTTTCAGTGCCCCACTGCTTCACAAATTCTTATCTATCTAACATATACCTTCCTGTCTCTGCATCTGGTAATCAAGATCTTATCTTCTCTGTCCTTGCTCCTCACTCCTGTACTCTCCACAGGAATTAATTCAGATCTTGGGACAATCATGCGCACCACTGTGGCTACATATGGTGTCTCAGGGAGGACTTCACTTTAGGAAGGGTTTTGGAAAATGTCAACAGTTCTTGCACATGTGTGTGAATGCACGTGCTTGGCTAAAGTAAGCCTAACCTTTATAGTATAAAAAGCACACTAATTGTAATTGATAAGTTACTGATTGCAAACTTACTATTTTATCCCCAGGATGCCTTTGAACATCTTGCTTTATGGACTTCATGTATAATATTTTAGCACTTTTGGAACTGTGCTTTTGGTCAAATGTTTCTTCTTCAATTAGTTCTTCTGCCCCTCTTTGTTACTGAGGGAACTTTTCCATCCTGTAAACTTATTTATCTTTAGAAACTACCAAGGATCATCTTCATTTTAAGGTCCTCTAGCTAAGGTCCCTTGGGGGCTCAGAGCTTTTGCGGGCTTGCTGTATTCTGTGACACAGGCTTCCACAACAAGAGAAGAGTGACACGCAGCTGATGCCCTTGAAACAGAAGAACAGCAGGTCATAGTAGGAGGGTTGCCATGAAGTCACCAAATTGAACTGCAACCCAGTCTTCCTAGCTTTGCAGGTATACTCCTGCACTGCAGTCAGACTGTTCTGCCGCCCCTGTGGCTGGGAACCTCTGCTCCACTGTGGAGCTGGGACTGGGCTCATTGGCACTACGCTCTGTGAAGCAGCAGCCTGTATGCTGAACACAGATTTCTCCTTGTCTTCGTGCTCTCACAGCCATGATCCTTACATGGATCCACAATGATATTTTTAGTTTTACTTTCTGAAAACAGGATCTTGAGAGGAACTGATTGTTCCTCCTGCACTTTGGTTCTTTAGAAGTTCACATCCAAATTGAAAAGGTTTCTCCAGCAAATGTCTCGATGGCCTGTACTTCGTGGAAGTACTGCTTGCCTCTACTTCATGTTACTGGTCAGCTTTTATTATTCTCTTTCCCCCCATTTGTATTGTATTAGTATTCATATTATCATACCTCAATAGGGTTTAAGTTATTATTTTATTGAATGAAATTAAATAGTTTTAAATTTTAGCTCCCTAGTAATTTGGTACACACATAGCAGTGTGTTCTCGTAGGAGTTATTTTAAAAGATTGGAAAGTCCATGCCATGAAGAATTTTGGTGAAGGGTCTTTCTAAGTAGATTTCTGAGTTCCATGGTGAGCCCAGGTTGTATGTAACTCAGAGGTTGTAGAATGCTTACATAGCATATAGAAGGCCCTGACTTGGATCCTAATATTCTAAGTAGCAGCAATAAAAAAAATAAGATAACAGCTGGAGAGATGGCTTAGTGGTTAAGGGGCATGCTTGCCTGCAAAGTCTAAGGGCCCAAATTGGATTCCCCAGAACCCATGTAAGCTAGATGCACATGGTAGTACATGTGTCTGGAGTTTGTCCATCTGCAATGCCTAGAGACCCTGGCACACCCATTCTCTCTCTCTCTCTCTCTCTCTCTCTCTCTCTCTCTCTCTCTCTCACACACACACACACACACACACACACACATAAATTAAAATCAAATAAATCAGGTCTTTATTTGACCATGTTTATGTTATACCTACTGTGGTGGTTTGAATGTGAATGTATGTCTGCTCTAGCCTCATGGATTTTTTGATTAAGGTTAAGCTTCCTACTTAAGTCTCCGGAAGCCTGCTGGGAGGAGGTGTTACTTGGGGTAGATTTTTTAGCCCATCCCTAAGATGTGTATAGAGTCAGTTTGAGCTCTGGTTGTTGGTGCCTGCTGGTGTTGGTTTTTTTCTCTGTGTGTGTGTCTGTCTCTCCCTCCCTCTCTCCTGTGGATGCTGAGGTGAGCCAGCTTCTTCTGCAGTGATGAAGCTTCCCCTGGATTCTGTAAGCCTGAAATAAACCCTTTCCTCTCATTACTCATTTGCCCCAGCAATGAAAAGTGGCTGCAATACTGACTCACTTTGTAGACCTCCCAAAATGAGAAGAAAGTCTCATGAATTCTTATTCACCTTAAAGAAGAACAGTAAGGATGCAGTTTTTTTTTTTTTTTTCCTGATGAAGAAGAGGAGCTGAAATATTCTGCACGAATTCAGGAATCTCACAGTGGGTTTGAAACACATGCCTTCTAGGTTCCACAGGACCAGGCTTACCCCTAATGATACATAATTCCCCACAGCCCTGTTCCAGATGTTCCTGTTTGAGAGCTAACACATTTAGAAACCCAGGAGTTCCACATAATTGACCATGGTTAATGTTAGAATCATGTTCCAAAATATCTAACCATATCAGCCAACCATCTCAGATAACCTTTTGAAGAGATAAAATTCTGCAACTAACATTTGGAGGTATTTCTATGTTTGTTTGTTTCAGTCTGTTACAAATTTCAAACGCTTGGCATATTTCCATTTAGGTACTCTCACAGTGAAATCACACACAAGTTCAGAAGGAACCTCAATCTGTGACATTTAACAAAAAGCAGAGAAATTAAAAATGTTTAACTCTTATTGAGGCATGTAGGAAAGCTGGGCTTCTACTAAATGGTAGAATCATCTTATTATGAGATGTTACTCAGGCTCTGAACTGGAATTGCTTATTAAAATGAGGCCTGGGAGGCCTTGCAAGTATTGTCTGGTGTGGGATAGGCTATACAATTTCCAAGCTTTAAATCTGGCAAAGTACCACACACAGAGCTTTGCTCAGATATGTCTTCACAAGAAATGTGTATAAAGGCAGGGGATGAAAAGAGTGACATGTTGAAATTTGTTTCTGAAAAGAGAAATACAGTGTTTATGGTGTGTGTGTGTGTGTGTGTGTGTGTGTGTGTGTCTCCATGCATGGGCTCACATGTGTGCAACTTCACATTGCCACCCACCTCAACTCGGGAAGGGTCTAAGAAGTATCTAGTCTAGCTTCTGCCCAGTATGTCAGTCATTTTTACATTGGTAAAGGATGCTTCCTCACAAACTTACTTCACAAGGGAAACCATTTGCCATTCAGGCAACTCTAATGGTTAGAATATTTTTCCACGACACTCCTTATTATTTCTCCATTGAGCTTACTTCTTTCCTTGGGGCTACATACAGTGTGTCAGATCCATCCTCCATAAAGAAAGTCCTCCGTATGTGTGGAAGCTGCTAGGATGATCACGACAGTGATAATGGTGGTAGCTGTCATCATCATCCATAGTAAGAGCACACAGCATTCTGGAGTGCTTCACACAGTGCGCCTTCTGTGCTCTTATCTCACTAGTCCTCACAGTTAGAGGAAATAGAGAATTCAAGAATGTGTTTTACAGATGAACAACCCGGGCCTTACCCATGAAGGGTAGAGGTAGCAGGAAGAGTTGGGATTAGAATCAGGCACCCTATATGCAGTAAAGACCTCATAACTTTCCCCTTTCCTGGCTTCATGTTACCACATTCTCCTGTGGAGCATGTCTGTGAGACTGGGTTTCTTTGGTGGAAGATTATGACCAGATGGCACCATTTGCACCATTCCACAGTCATTCTCACATTGTGTCCCTCGCTTACCACATCTATCTTGCAGTGGTGTTTATTTCCTTATGTCATTGTCACTGTTAGTGCCATGTATATGCATGTGAAATTGCAGCCCAGAGGTCTCCTTTATTGGTCTTATTAGGCATCTGAGGCCTAAGAGTCTACTGAGGGCAGAGTTAGAAGGCCTTCTGAAAAAGCCCAGTGCCTGCTTGCCAGTGACTCCATAAATATGACAAATGAATGTGTGGGTGAGTAGGTTCCCTAGCAGACAGTTTATCTGAGAGCTGTAGGAAGTTTTCTGTTTACTTAAAAAGCAATGTGTATCCATTCTTTCCTTTTTAGGATGAGACTTCAGATATATAACAAATTGATCCACTTTTATAAATGTCTTAGGCTGCTATTTCATTAAGATGACTTTAATAGATATTATGTTTTTCATTTTTATATTTCATAAAGTGTCCAGGGTCTTATTATTGAAATGCCAAATGAGGACCTTCCACCTTCTTAGGAGTTACACTCAGTAATGTTGTCTCCTCCATACATCAAGAGCAGTCTGTTTCCTGAACTCTTTCTAACAAACTTTAAGAAACTTCTCCTGAGTATGGTGGCACACACCTAGAATCCCAGTGCCTGGGAGATTGTAGTAGGAGGATTTGAGTTTGAAGCCAGTCTGGCTATTTAGCAAGATCCCATCTCAAAAGAAAGAAGAAAGGAAGGAAAGAAGAAAGGAAAGAAAAATAGGGGAGGAGAAGAGAAGGGAAGAAGAGAAGGAAGGTTGGAGTGAAAGAAAGAAAGAGAAAGAAAGAAAGAGAAAGAGATGGAGGAAGAGAGAAGAAGGAAGGAAGGAAAGAAAGAAAAGAATGAAGGGAAGAAGAAAGAACAGGGAATCTTCAGGCTGAAGTGTGAATAATGTCCTCTATGCTGTGCTTGTCCACTGATAGGATTCTACACCAGGATGAAACGAAGCAAGGCAGAAACATTAACTGTAAAGCAGTCAGAGGTTTAGTCAAGGGGAAAAAGAAGCGCATTGTACAATATACTAAAATTCCAATTCCCATAACTGAAGTACTTGATGTTTTAAAGTTTTATTTTATGAAAGGCTGTATTCTCTTTTATCCTCTTATACCAGCTCCCATTTCCCTGGGGGCTGTCTTCAGTGGGGTCATGGTGTGTTCACTGGTAATTTTCTATGTGAATGAGATAAAGTGTTCAAGAGCATTCTGCAGGGAGACCTTATGACACCTTCATCATTGTCATACTTTGGATGCTTTAGGCCAGTGGCCCTGTCTTAGCAAGCCCCCACCTGAGAGATGCTGCCCTCCCAGCAGCTCAGGAAGTAGCTGTGAGGTGATGACTCAGCTCCAAGAATGGAGCTGCTTTTCTCCTGCATTTTAGAGGGAGCTGAGGTGGTGTGCTATTCCTATGAGTGTGTTTCTTACATCCTTAACGGTATTGGATTTTTTGTTGCCTTTCCTAGGTTTGCTGGCATGGGAAACCTGCTTAAAGTCCTGACCAGGGAAATTGAAAACTATCCACATTTTTTCCTGGATTTTGAAAGTAAGTTCCAATCATTATAACATACTAATTGACACATTTCCCTTTCTAGCTTGTTCATAAGGAGATGATACAGAATTTATATGGTATGCAAGCCAAATCCAAATGTCATGATGCATTCCTTTCTTTTCACGGAGTTTTGGACGCCCTGACTATGATGTGTCAGGGAGGTGCTCTTCTCTGGTGCCATGTGCTTGGGGTTCTGAATGCCTCCTGTGTGTTTGCATGTCAACTTCTTGCTCTAGGTTTGGAAAATTTTCTGCTATGATTTCAAAATCATTTGTCTATTCCTTTTGATAAAATCTCAGCTCTTTCTTCTATCCCTTGGGTTCCCAGGTTTGAATGTATTCCAAACTTCATTTCTAAAATCACTTTCCTGGGGCTGGAGATATGTCTCAGTGGTTAAAGGTGTTTGTTTGCAAGACCTAAAGGCCTAGGTTCACTTCCCCAGTACCCATGTAAAGCCAGATGCACAAAGTGGCACATGCATCTTGAGTTTTATAGTAGCAAGAGGCCTGGCATGGCTATTCCCTCTCTCTCTCTCTCTCTCTTCATGAGAATAAATAAAATATTTTAAAAGTAAAATAAAAGTATTAAAATCATTTCCTTTTCTCTTTCCTAAGTTTTTTAGAAACTGAATGGAAAGTCATTTTATTGGGTCTGTGGTTCCTCTGATTTTAGAAGTGATTGGCTTTTGTAGGATTAACACAATCTTCATGTATTTTTTCTAAACCTTTTTTATTATTACCACTTCACATTCCAAACACATTAACTTAAGCAGGTTAGCATGAAATATCACTATATCTGAGAGGGAAATTTTAACAAGTGTCAGAAATGGACTTATGAATTTTTTAGTCATCTCCATCTGTTTTCAGGTATTATTTTATTATACAAAACTATCTCAAGATTTTTTTTGGAGACAGACACAGAGAGAGAGAAAGAGGGAGAGGAAGACAGATAGAGATGAGCGTGCCAGCAGCCTCTCAGCTACTGCAAACAAAATCCAGATGTGTGCCCCTTGTGGTCAAGTGCAGCATTGCGCCCTTGAGTCACTTTGCATCTGGCTAAATGTGGGACCCTTAGATTGGAACCGGCATTCTTAGGCTTAGGAGGCAGGTACCTTAACCACTAAGCCATCTCTCCAGCCCTATTTCAAGATTTTGAAATGTCTGTTATCTAAAAAGTTGTATCTCCTTTATTAAAAATTTATAATCATGTTTTCTGAGGAAAATAGTCTAAAATTGACAATTAAAAAAAGCTCAGAGATTATAATTTGGTTCCTTTCACTTACACATTCATGTTTACTCCAAATAAGCTCCTATTCCCACCATTGCTCTTTTGACCCCTTCCTTTTAAAATTACAATTCTACAGTAGCAAGAATAGTTGGGTATCTTTTTTAAGCACTCATACCTACTGCTCATTTTAATTTGCTTTAGGCTTTATTTTTTACAAATTTTATCTATATTAAAGAAATAGGTGGAATGTCCTTGCATATAGATTCAACCTCCAAACAGAGATTTACCAACTAAATGCTGGAAGACCTTTCCAAGGGACAGAGCAGTAAGACACAGAAGCTCCCTGTGTGTATGGATGAAATGTCTTTGGTGTGTGTGTTTAAAGTAGCTACTTGAAAAGGCAAAGTGTACCCAGAGCTCACATGTCCTAAAGAAGCATCTAGACTATAATCACTTCTGACCTAACCAGTGCCTCATTGCATTGTGGTTGTCTGGCTTGGCTTAGTTTACTGTGCCCTGGTTTCATCTATCTGGTTTGGTTTGGTAAGGGGTTCAGCTAGGAGTCCAAGAGCCCACTTGATTTTATAGCTTTCTGAAATTATATGTGTGTGTGTACACAGACATGCATATGTTATTGTTACAGTAAGAGTTATTATAAACCCTAGTGATGTTCACATAATGAATTGCCTATGATCATGCCACCCTATTTTACTACTTACACTTCTAATTGCTCTTATCCTTTTCTTGTTACATGTATTTTGCATTTTTGCATAAATGTGTGTAAAGGTCAAAAACAGTGATAAAGTCCCCTGTTCATTCACAATTTCAGGGGATCCATGCACCCAGAGACATTTCATACCCATTTTTCATTGGAAGCTCTAAATAACACATGTTCCAATTGAGACTCATAGCTACCTCCCAGAATTCAGTGAACCCCCACTACCAATCTAACTGTTCTTGATTTCTTAGCCTTTCATGCTGCTAGGAAAAACAGTGTTGAGTTACTGGGCAAGACAAATATTCAAAAACTTTAAAGTGACATCAGGAAACTGTGCAGGGATTTAGAGCAATGGCTCTTCACTGGTGTTCTCTGGGGCTCCAAGGCCTTGGCTTCAGGATCTCCTTCCCTGGCTGAAAAAGGCAGGGTGAGCCTAGACAGGTCTCAACTCCTTTTCCCATTGTCACAGCACTCTGCCTTGTTCAGTCGTGTACTTTGTACTATTATACTATTTTCACAGCACTCTGCCTTGCTCAGTCATGTACTTTGGACAATTTCTTAATGTCTAAGGACAGATAATGGCGACTACATAGAGTATATAGAAGTTCTGAAAGTTGATGTCCATGGTGCAGGAGTTTCATTTGTAGAGAAAATATTGTCTTTAAGAGGTGGATGGTAGACTGGATTCCCACACCTAGTAGAGAACAATGTCAGCATTCAGTTAAAAATAAAATAAAATAAGGGACGTCACAGGGGCATAGTACAGCACAGGAGGAAAGAAGGCAAAAATGACCTGGTTTTTAGCCGGGGATGGTGGCACATGCCTTTAAATTCTAGCATTCAATGGGTAGAGGTAGGAGTATTGCTATGAGTTCAAGGCTATCCTGAGACTACAAAGTGAATTTCAGATCAGCCTGGGGTAGAGCAAGACCCTACATCAGAAAACCAAAACAAACAAACCAAAAGATCTGGTTTCTGGAAATGGATGGCTACTAAAGGAACTGGAGAACCTTCCTTGCAACAAGTGGCATTTGAAATGGGCTTGGAGGAATGAAAGTTTTCCTGCGGGCACAGATGGAGCAAGGAGTTTTCCAACAGATGGCAACAGTGTGATTAGATGCATAGAAACTGGATAGGAAGGGAGTGTTTGAAGAACAGTGAGATGGCCAATTTAGACAAAGCATTAAATGCCGGCTGAGGGAAAAAAATGCAGACTGAATAGAAGGTTGCCTTAGCTAGACCATGACAGGTAGAGTTGCCAAACCCAGGAACTGAGGGCTGGAGGCCCGTAATTGTGAATCATCTCCAGACAGAAGAGCACAAATCTCTATGGGGAAATGAGAGCCAACATGAGCAGAGCAGATGGGAACTTTCTGCGTGTCTATGCTGAAAGGAGCTCACGTAGGTAAAGGCTCATGGAAGGAGTCCACATGATAGAGAGAGAAGAGAGTATTTTGCTAAATTGAGGTTCCTCAGGGTAGAGTCTAAGCCCTGCTTAGTCTGGTGACCCAGCACTTGGCCCCATGTTAAACCAAGAGTTCTGAGAAAATACGAACCAAGCAGACTAAATCCAGGTAGCAAGGACGGCCCAGATACACAGAAAGTCACTCAGACTGCATACAGTGGTCAGGAAAGAGGAAGCTTGAAATAGGGATGATCAGTTAAGCAGTGAGGTACCACTGGTCACCCCTGAAAAAAAGCACATTCAAGATTTATTTCTTTGTATACAGAGGCTGGGTGCTGAAGAGTTAAGGAGTTAGGGGAGGGAGAAAGAGGCTAAAGAGCATGTAGTCACAGCTTAAATGAATTTGGCACCTCTACTTTCAGAGTTGAATATGCTTTTTGAAGTTGATGATGGGATATAATTGAACTGGGTCAAATAGATATAATTAAGCTGGGTCAAACATAATACAAAATTAGATACATCTGTCCTTAGGTTTTCTAGTTACAAAGATCTAATTCAGATTCCTGGTGACCTTTGCAGTGAGTTCTACACTTTTTGCTCACCTTTCTCCACCTCCATTTAACATCTTTTTTCATTGATTTTTTTTCATCCATCCATTTTTTTGTCTTTTCTCTATCTATTCACTATGTCTCCATTTCCTCTTTGAAAGCTGAGAGACAGCGAAGGAAAAGAAAGATGAATGCATCATTGCTCTTTCAATGAATTATGGCTTAAAGGATGCTATTTAGGAAGAAGTATAAAAGTATGGCCGAAGCTGTGCTAAGGATTGTTCAAGTAGAGCTTCCATAGTGACCTTCAAGCTGGGCAGCTGTCATCAGCATTCCACAGAAGTAGCTCATGACTCCAAGACTGAAATGATTAGAAACATCTGGTGACCCTTCTTTTCATTTAATTTTCTCAGCCTCACCCTAAAATTCTGATTCAGGGATCTAGTCCCACAAGAGTTTGTTTTCCTGATGTTTCCGGCTGTTGAGACAGTTTGGCAACCCAAACGGTCAAGTGACACAGAAGCCTACCATAGTATATAGGGTGGGGAAGCTAGACCAAGTAACCTTAGGAGTTCCACTGCCCAGAGTTTAGAGAGAAGATCTCCAAGACTGTAGAAGTTCAAGTGGCTTAGAGGGCATAGGTGGTTCATGCCTGTAATCTCAAAACTCAGCAAGTAAGGAGAATAGGTTGTGAGTTTGATATCAGTATTGATTATGTAGTGAGTTCAAGGATAGTCTAAGGTATATAGTGAGACCCTTTTACAAAAAGTGAAAAAAAACTCAAGTAGCTTAAACTGTGCAAGAGCATTTCACTTCAGATAACTTTTCAGTCAGTAGACAATTTGATATGTCAAAGATTTCTTTGAGATCTGAATAGACATTTCTTCAAAGATGAGCAAATATCCATGTGAAAGGATGTGATATGTACATTCAATGGGAGTATTATTGAGCACAAAAAGAAATTAATTACTGAAACATGCTACCTACTAAAACATGCTACTGAATAGACAAACCTTGAAATGTTTATGGTAAGTGAAAGTAGCCAGTTGCAGGGATTTCATATCAATTGCATTTATATGAAATGTCTGGAATAGGCAGATCAGTGAGTGTGAAGATACAGAAGGTAGATAAGTTGTTCCTGTGCCTTGAAGTAGAGACAGCTCCCGTTCCCTTGCTTTGGTTCCCACTAGCTCTGGTCTGGCTGTGCCTCAGAGAGCATGTTCCTCTACTTTTCCTAGATGGCTACTGCTTTGTAGTCATATCAGACCTAGAAAATGGAAGTGTTGACCTGAGCTCTCTTCTGCACCTTCAGCAAGACTCTGGAACCTGTGTCCAGTGTATTTTCATGCTTTTCTTCCCAGTTTCAAATTTTCTGTTGGCACTGGCTGAAGGGTTGTGGGGAAAAGCTGGCAAGAAGATATAGGTTCCCTCTCTGCTTGGGGCTCCCAGCCCTCCCAGCTTACAGGTCAGTTTGTGCACATCCTTTTAAACTATGTGAACATTTTGTCTGTTTTCTTTTAATCTACATTTATGGAAGCTTTCTCTTCTTTGTACCTCTTTCAGGCAGACCTGAAAAAACCTACTGCCCACATCTCCAAGGATAGTATCCTACCTTTTCAATTGTATTTTGTTATGTATTTCAAACCCTCAGCTTTCCTACAATAAAAATAACAAAGGTTTTGTATGTGATCTGACTTGTTTTCTTTGTTAGAATAATTGCAATATTCTTTATAACTTATCATAATAATTTGAAATTTTGTAACAGAAACAGATTCATGCTTAACAAGATTAACAGTAATTCACATATGTCATCTAATAGATAGCTAGGACACATTGAAATTTTCTTGAAGTTCTCAAAATAATAGTTAACAGGTTTTGGTCTAATCAAGATTGGAACAATTTACAGTTTTTTTTTAAATTAATTTTTCTCTCTTTTTAAAGTGTGGTAGGAATACATACATGAGCTCTTGGAGCAGTTACCTTCTCATTCCTGGGACAAATACCTGACAAGAAACAGCTTATGGCAGGAAAGGGTTTTTTTTCAGGGTTATGGTTTTAAGGGGAAGTTTTATCATGGTGGGAAATCATGGCATGCACAGGAAGTGTCACATGTCTGCATGTAAGTATTCTAAGTACTGGGCTTGGAGTTGGGCTAGTAAACCTTAAGGTCTAACCACAATGACACACCTCCTCCAGCAAGGCTCCACCTCTCAAATTGCTTCCAGCTAGGGATTGAGTATTAGGTTTAATCACAAACACATGAGGCTATGGGAGTCATTTCACATTCAAACTACCACATACAATTTATTTAGTTATTTTGAGGGAGGGAGAGAGAGAGAGAATGAGTGGGTTCCAGGGCCTTCAGCTGCTGTGAATGAACTCCAGATGCATGCTCCCTGTTGTGCACATGTGCGATATTGTATGCTTGCATCACTGTACATCTGATTTATGTGGGACCTGGAGATCCAAACTTGAGTTCTTAGGCTTTGCAGGCAAGCGACTTAACTGCTAAGACATCTCTCCAGCTCTACCTATCAGATTTTTAAGTATACAATGCACTATTTTAACTATAGCACATGAGATCTAGATCTCTAGAACTTATTCATCTCTAATAACTGAAATGTCGTGCCTATTGATTAACACTAATGCATTTTCCCTCCCTGGCATTCTGTACTGTGGGTCTATGAGTTGGAGACTTTAGATCCATTGTATAATGGAGATCATGAAATACATATCCTTCTGGAACTGGTTTATTTCAGTTAATATAGTGTCCATAGTGTTGTGTATGATAAGATTTCCATCTTTATTAAGACTGCATACTCTTCTACTGTAAGTGTAGGCTGCATATTCTTTACATAGTCATTTTAAATGTGAACAGAATGACTGTCTACAATTATTATGATCCAGTTTTTGGGTTTCCCTGAAAGGGTACCCAGCCACTCTTAGTGTGGCATGAGAAAATGGAGCTTCTACAATCTAGTTGGGGATGCAGACACAAAAGCTGTTATCTAAGATGTATTACTAATAAATGTCTAGCAGGATGCCAGCTACTGTTTGAGACACTGTAAGCAATTAAGCAATGTTCAGTTTTCTTCTTCAAGTACATATTTTATATTCTCAATAGTATATACATCCTGTAGGTGAGAATTTGTATATTTTATGGCTATATTATCCTCTTATCCATCACAGGGGTGGGCATGAAGTTTAGTTTTAGAACCATTTGTTTTTGATGGACACTAATTGAGTGAGTATATGCAAAGAATCCCCTGTATTTGGGGAATGGGAAGAAACAGTAGCAATGACATTAGCCTCTTGCTGGAACAAGGGGGCCTGGAGGGATAATGATAAGGAAGAGAGCTTGGGTTGGGTTAGAACTTCCATGCCAGCAGCTCTCATCTCAAGCTCTTATCCATGTTTGCAAAGAATTGAAAATGCACACTCAGGGAAGGGTAAATTAGGAGATTTATTTTAGGGAGAGTTAAGAAAGCAATGTCAGAAAGCTCTCAAGCCAAAAGAAATTCTTCCCCTTCACAGCCTGTCTGAGAAGTGGAAGAGAAGATTTGGAAAAATCTCCTTCACATAGAGAAAAGTCTGCCTCCAGTGAAGAAGCCTCTGGATAAGAGAAGGGAAGAGAAGCAAGGGCTTACACATAGGTTTCAGGCCCACTAATATGCATCAAACATCCAATTAGAATGAGCCACATTACCAGGCTCAGATATATAGAGAGGGGACATGGTTGGCTGGTAGTCTCCATGGGGACATTGATTTTGGAATGGCCCATCCACAGGGGCTAATCACATGAAATTGGAGATGAAGCAGGAAGTTGAGGAGTTGTTGCCTTTAGCCATCTTGGATGAGACTGAATCAGATGTGAGTTCTAGTCTCACTCGAGCAGGCAAGATGGCATCCATGTTTCTGTGGGCCAGTCCCTATCTAACTACCCATCAGAAAAATAGCTACCTTGCTCCAAACCCACATCAATAAGATATGGCAACTGATATAGGAGCATTAGACAAACACAACCTCTTCTTCTATGAGTTTATTGTTTTATTAGAGAAATGCAATGTGATAAGAGTAGCAAGAACAATATTATAGGCAGTATGGAAGACATCTGTAACAGCTAACAGTGTGAGCAGAGATTATATGTTCACTAGTCAGAACAGGTTCCAGATTGGGCCGAATAAAGGTTTCTTAGCAGACAGTGGCTAAAAAGAAATTGGTGTCCTTATGAGACAGATCCATATTTATTAACATAAGAACACCAAAGATAATAGTGATGTATGAGAAGTTCTGGACTTGCAAAAAGCTTAGTCTCCTTTTTTTCAAAGACAATGGTTTGAGTCATTTGAGATGTTTCTGTGGACTTGAGACCAGTTCTTCCTCTACTAATCTCTACTTTCACCAGTCTTCTAAAACTTTGCATTTTACTAAAGTGGCTCAGAGGAGGCTAGAGTATCTTGGAAGAGGAGGGGAAATATAAAAAACTATCACATGATCAGATATCTTTTTATAGTAAGCTCCCTTGACAAAAGAAAACAAAAAATAAAAACAAAATAGGCCTAGGAAGCACTTTATTAATGGCAACATGAGTATTCAGTGATGAAGCATACAGAGCTATTCTTCCTTCCTTCCTTCCTTCCTTCCTTCCTTCCTTCCTTCCTTCCTCCCTCCCTCCCTCCCTCTCTTCCTTCCTTCCTTCCTTCCTTCCTTCTTCCTTCCTTCTTCCTTCCTCCCTTCCTTCCTCCCTCCCTTCCTTCCTTCCTTCCTCCCTCCTTCCCTTCTTTCCTTCCTTCCTTCCTTCTTCCTTCCCTCCCTTCCTTCCTTCCTTCTTCCTCCCTTCCCTTCCTTTCTTCCTTCCTTCCTTCCTCCCCTTCCTCTTTCCTTCCTTCCTTCCTTCCTTCCTTCCTTCCTTCCTCCCTTCCTTCCTTCCTTCCTTCCTTTCCTTCCTTCCTTCCTTCCTTCCTTCCTTCCTTCCTCCCTTCCTTCCTTCTTCCTTCCTCCTTCCTTCCTTCCTTCCTTCCTTCCTTCCTTCCTTCCTTCCTCCCTCCCCCTTCCTTCCTTCCTTTTTCTTCCTTCCCTTTTTTTCTTTGTGTCCCTTCCTTCCATATGGTCCTTGTACATAAATGCACACTTCCTTCCTCCCTCACTCCCTCCCTTCCTTGAAAGCCTTCCTTCCTTTGGTTATGCCCTTCTGCCTTATTTTCCTGAGAGAGAGAGAGAGAGAGAGAGAGAGAGAGAGAGAGAGAGAGAAAGAATATCTCTCTCTGAGCCCAGAGCTCCCCAATTTTTCAATTAAACTGCTGTCTAGGAAGCCTGAGAAATCCTCCTGTCTCTGTCCCGCCCCCACAGTGCTGGGGTTACAGGCAAGAACAGACATGCCTGGCTTTTATGCGGATGCTAAAGATCAAACTCAGATCCTCAGGCTTGCACAGCAAGTGCTGTTACCCACTGAGGCCACAGACAGGGAGCTATTGTGAGATTCCTTCTCTTGGACCAAGACTTAATCTGGAGCACAGAGAGACTAGCTGCTTAGTCCTGAGGGCCTGTATTTGGTGAGAGGCAAGCCAGCAATAGAATTTTGTCTCAAATCTCCATCTTTAGAGTACTGCCCCCAGATAGGGATTCCTGGGTAGCAAATGAATAGATAATCCTTCAAGAACCTTCACTTCCAGCCCTTTTCAGTCCCTGGATGGTTGTTCAATGGGAATGGTTTTGGGTTCTGGTGTGCAATGACTAATGTCCCTTAGAAAAAAATATGTCAGCCCACTCCCACTTATATGTTCCAATGGACCACGACAAGTTCATGCTTCTTCTGTAAGCAGTAGCATTCTGATGCAAGTCATTGCCATTTTACAACCCGAAATGTGAATAATAGGCAATTATTTATGCTTCTAGTTTATCTTAAAGGGGAGAACAGGTGGAGTGAGGAAGTGGGTGAGAAAAAGGGCTTTATATTTAAGTTAAGGCTTTGGCAAATCCTTTCTGCTGTACCCTCCTCCAGTGTGTTCCCAGCAGTCATGGGGACACAGAAATAGCTGTATATCCTGTTGATGAAATGCCAGGCTTCTTTCAAAACCAAACACATCTCATAAATTGTGTCTTCTTGGATTTATTTTAGGCTAATTTGGTTCTCTGATGTATTCTCCATAGAATTCTCTTAAGTAGGCTGTTGGAAGAAGGTATATGTGTTCCTGGTGCCTCTGAAAGCAGGGCAAGTCCTTGGTTGATTTATAAAGACAAGAACCTTGTCATTTGACAGCCTTTCTCCAGCTTGAGGCCTGCTGTTCTTCCCTATGGTGGCTTTACCCAGGATCTTCTGACAAGCAAAGCCAGCTGCTTTCCTCTCATTAGTGCAGGGGAATGCCAAGCATTCTGCTTTGAATAAATATATCAGAGTCCTCTACAATGAAAACTTCCACCTACCCTCTGGTGACACCAAGATATGCATCATCACCAAAGGAGGGGAACAAGTATATTCCCTGCAAACAGTACCCTTTATCTTAATTGATAATAGCAGGGTGGGTATTTTTTTAACCAAATAACAATTGTAGACACTTGAAATTTAGTGAGTTCTTGACAATAAGTGTGCGTATATAAGGCCACAGTGCACATGGTACATTTTCACACTTCCCACAATAACAAGTCCGAAACAGCCTTTAAATCATCAGCCACATAATAGCCAGGATGCATGTGTTCCACGGATCCTAGAAGTATTGGTTTCTGAAATTGCCTGTGTAAATCACAGGGATGTTAACAGCTCCATTTTGAGACAGGAGGAAGCCAGCTCTATGTAACCATTCTCAGTTATGATGAAATCATTGATAATGATTAGAAGTTTACAATGTGGGTCGTAAAGAAAACATCACCAGAGTATTCACCAACTGCAACTGGAAATAAGACCATTTTCATTATAAGAGGTGTGTATGTGTGTGTATGCATGTACATGCAGGTGCATGCACACAAGCACATCTTTCTGTGACAAAATTTCAATGTTTGTGTTAAAAATATAAAAGCAAAGCCCATACTTCAGAGTTCCTGTTCACTCAGCAAATGTGTCCAGAGTTTTCTGGAAGGTTGAATAGAGTAACCTTTTCCACCACTAATTCTTTGGGTCCCTTTCAAGATGCCATTCCTTGACATCTACAAATAAAAAAATTTTAAATGTGGTCAACAATTGAATCTGAATATGGAGAATGCTAAAATTATAGACTCCAAAGCTTCTCAAAGGGATGTTCCAGAAAGTAAAGTGGGGACAGTTACAGGATTTGGAATAGTAAACCACCCACAGTTTTCACTCTTCCAGACACAAAAAAATGCCCAAGTACTGTGTCAGCCACATGGAAGAGACTCTGAGGTCATGAGTAATGGGTGATTTAAACCCAAAGCTGTGGTAGCCAATTTGATTATAGGTGTATTTTCAGATATTAATAACAGCCATGAGAGGTGTAATAGCATGAAAGACGTGGTGGGGGTGGCAGTGAGGAGATTGCTCAGTAGGTACAGTTCTGGAGTTCAGATTCTTAGCACCCAAATAAGGACCAGTGTGGCACGGTGGTTTCCTTGAATCCAAGAGCATGAGAGGCACAGAAAGGGACTCCCCAGGACAAGCTGCCTGCCTAGACTAGCTGAACATGTCAGTTCTGAGTAAGAGATACTGTCTCTGTAAAATAAAGAGGAGTATGGTTGAGGAAGGCATCCAACTTCAACCTTTGGCCTGCCACACAGACATACAGACACACACACACACACACACACACACACACACACACACAGGTGTCCACATACAGGTGCGGCCATATGAATGCACAAACACATGCAAAAAAAAAAAAAAAAGCCATCTGGGAAGGAGAGAGGAAAACATGGGGAAGTGACAGAACCTTCATTATTTTGCTTCTTCCAACAGCCACCATTCCCTGCCACCTGGCTAATTTTCTCATTGACTCACTGATGTACCATGTGTTTATTAAGTGTTTTCACTGAGTGCAACATCATATGATCATGAAAATAAGACTACAGACTCTGTCTTCAAAGATCTCAAGACAAGCAGAAAAACCATCACAAAATATGTGAGAAATAGATGTTTGTGGTAGTTCTCCATTGACTCAGGTATTAAAATTAAACTTGTAACTTGGATCTCTAGTTGCCTGGCTGGAGGAGGTGTCACTGGGGACAGATCCTAGCGTCCAGTCCTAAGGAGTGTTTGGGGGCAGCCCTGAATTCTAACCCAAAGGTATGCAGAGAAGTCTGAGCTCTGGCTCTGGCCCCTGCTGCTTGTTGCTTTTGGTTTTTCCCAACTGGTTGTTTCTTTTGCTTGGATGTATGGAAGCAGCTTACCTTCTGCTATTATTGATGGAACTGCCCCTGCATCTGCAAGCTTGAAATAAATCCCTTCCACCCATAAACACTGTCTGGTTGGATATTTATCCTGGAACATGATGCTCTCTACAATTTTTAATTATCCTTTCAACTATTTATTCAGCAAATACTATGTACCAGGCACTAGAAATATGATATCAAGTGAAGCAAATGTGGTCCAAGTCCTCTGTCAAGTGGGTAAAATTCTTACTAATTAGTTTTAACTATCTGATTGTGTAGCTAGTCCATGAATTCTGGTCTTCTGTAGTTATTTAGGCCAATGTTAAATGACACTTAGGACTATACAGTCTTTTTCAAGCAAGCAAGACAGACAGACAGACAGACACTAGAACTTCTCCCAGCTGTCACTCTTCACCTGGTTAGCTGACACCACTGGTGATTTGAGTCCCCGAAAATCTTTTGTGTTCTAGCCCAGAAGGCAGGACTGACTGTGTTATTGGCACGAAGGGCCTAATTATGGGCTGGAAGAGAGGATGACTTCAGTTCCATGACAGGGAAGGACGAAGAAAACAGGTATCCCATATGACTAACCAATCATAGAAGAAAATGAGCCAACACTTTTCTAAGCCCAGGTGAAGGCGGAGGGTGATGGAGTAGGCTTCTGTACCCACCACACCACTGCTAAGCAGGACTGCACAAGAGGTAGTTGTTCCTAATGGGAAATGGTTTCCCAGAGAGGGCAGCTGGGGTCTGAGGATCCCAGTTTCACAGATCCCCAGGCTGCCAGGAGAGCAGTACTGTCCAGCGGAAGGTTCTCACTCCAGCTCCTTCAAGTCCCTTCTTCTGGGATGCAAATCTTCCCATCTCCCCAAGTCACCCATCCAACTTTTTGTGTTCACATGAATGTCTACATCGATTGGTATAGGTGTCACTTTACCTGTGATATAGATAGGACCTGGCTGTTTCCAGACCCAGTACCACTTTGAGGCCATTCTATTAGAAAATTTATTTTTAAAACACTCAAGAAAGTCCTTTATTGAAAAAAAAAAAACACAGTGAACATTTGTGTTTCAAATCAGCAAAAGGATGTTGCCAGCCCTCTATGAGCCCACTTAATTTGAAATGTGTTTCATAGGCATCTTTGCCATTGGTGACTTGTTAGGGTGAGGCCATATGTCAGACAAGATTAGATGTTTCCTAGCCTGGCATCCCAGTGCTGCCTTCTGTTAGTAGTCTGAACTTTCAGAATCTTGGTTGTAAATCTGCTTTGCTTCTATCCTCAAATAGATATGTCTTTGTTAAGTGGTCTTTGTTTACCTTGTGATTTTCTTATGCATTCATCACAGGTGATCAACTGGTGGTGGATTTTTATTTCTTCTCTGGGCTCTTTGGCTCTTTTTGTGTTTTCTTCCCTGACAGTTTCTACATTTCCTGGGAATCTATTTCATTGAAATACTTTCTGCTATAAGGTTTGGGGTTCTGCTTAAGGCATCCATAACTCTGTGAGAAAAAAAAAAAAAGATAAACTGTGAAGTGATTCATATTGTGAGTTACATCATACCAGAGAAAACTTACCCAACATTATGGGAAACAAGTGAAGGATAAAAAGATAGAGAGATAACACATTTCTTTCCCCCATTCAGTTTCCTGGGCTAGTCTTTGATTTCTCTCCTCATATTGCTTTCCTCTTCTGGCCCAAATAACCCAACAACCCTATGTCCTCTTCATGGGTAAACTTTGTTCCGATGACTCTCTTTAGTAGCATCCTCTAAACTTGACTTCTCTAGCTTATCCCCAATTCATCATTTCTGTCTGTAAAACCCTGAGTTGAATAAATTTTAGTACTTCCTTATTCCCTGGTTGAAATCATTTCATTTCTAGAAGACATAGTTTGCAGGGTCTGGATACTCCATGAGAGTCTATGGTTTTCTTTTCTTCCTTTCTTCCTTTCTTCTTCTCTTTACTTTTCAATTACATCACTGATGAAAGTCACCTTCATTTCCCAAGCAACTCTACCAATTTCTTAGGTCTTGGCCAGGACCTGATGAGTATGCTGGTCTGACTCACCATGGGCATCACCCTGCCAGGGTCTGACTAGAACTTATGGGTGCAGCAGAGGTCGACGAAGCAGGAATAGCCACCCTGACTACCAACCCTCCTCTAGAGATCAGCCTAATCTAAGCGTTCTAACAGGAGGGCAGTGTTTATGTTGCCATCCCCTGTATTGGGAAATGGTCTGTCATACCCCAAAGTAACATGAGTATCTAGTGCACACATGTTTGTGCATGATCAGTTCTTTGTACCTACATGAAGATTTGAAAACTGAGTTGGATCTGGTGAGTTTCCAAATTGGGACAACTCTTTTTTTTTTTTTAATTATTGTTTTTTATTGACTTTTATACTCACATACAAAGAAAAAAAACACGTGATATTTCCCTTCCCTCCCCCCATTCCCCTTTAGAACTCAAGTCTCTATCATATCCCCTCCCTCTCTCCATTAGTCTCTCTTTTAATTTGATGTCATCATCTTTTTCTTCTATTTTGAGGGTTTTGCAAAGGTATTGCTAGGCACTGCAAGGTCATGGATATTGAGGCCAGTTTCTGTCTGGACAGTTGGATTGTAAGAGGTTATACCCTTCCTTTGGCTCTTCCATTCTATCCGCCCCCTCTTCCGCAATGGTCCCTGAGCCTTGTAGGGTGTGACAGAGGTGTTTCAGTGCTGGGCTCTCCTCCATCCCTTCTTCTCAGCACTATGTTGTCTTTTGGGTCATCCCAGTGGTCATCACCATCTGAAAAGAGAAGCTTCTCTAACCAGAAGTGAGAGTAGCATTAATATGTGAATATGAACATTAAGTGTAGTGCTTTCAGGGCAGCTTGGTGGGAATAATATATACATTCAGTCAGATGAGAGCAGGCTTATACCCCTAAGGCTCATGACCTCACCTACCAAAGACTTTTACTTAGGTTTTTCAGTACCAGGTATGTATTTCCTCCTGTAGAGAGGGCCTTCAGTCCAATTATGGAGCAGTTGGTTACCCCAAGAGTAGACATGCCACTATTGCACCCGTTCAGTCATCGGGCCTGTCTGGCCAAGCTTGAATATTCAACGTCCACTGTTTTCACTGTAGATGACTTCTGTCTCCTATACGCTGCGTGCAATTCAGCTTTTTCCAGCTTTCAGTTGGCTGGTCTACAGGGAGAAGATTTTCTGCTCCACACCAGGTTGCTTTCTCAGTGACCATGCTTCTCAGGCATGAGATGTCTTCAGCAATAGGGTCTTACTATCTGTTTCTCTAGGGAAACCAAGGGCTTTGGCAAGAGCCTTTAATGTTTTGGAGGCTATCGGGATCTCCTTGGCCAACAACTCACTGGAAGGTATTCCATCCCAAGTACTGAAAATTTTCTAGTAACAGTCTACAGCTTCTAGACGTGCCATATGTCTTATTCACAATATCTTGAGTTTAGATTGATCCTCCCCCTGCCCTTCTTGTATGCATTCTCTTCCCATGGCCTCACTTAGGACATTCCCCTCCCTGAAATCAGTTCTTCTATTTACATATGTGCATTACCATACAATTAAGTCCTTCCCTTTCCTCCCTCCCTTATAGTCTTTTACCAGCTTATTGGTTTCTGGTACTTATTTTTGGTTCCAGTTCACACACAAGTCTATACATTGGTAGCTAGGATCCACATATGAGAGAGAACATGTGACGTTTGGCTTTCTGAGCCTGGGTTACCTCACTTAGTATAATCCTTTCCAGATCCATCCATTTCCCTGCAAATTGCATAATTTCATTTTTCTTTACCGCTGAATAGAACTCCATTGTGTAAATGTACCACATCTTTATTATCCACTCATCTGTGGAGGGACATCTAGGCTGCTTCCATTTCCTAGCTATTGTGAATAGAGCAGCAATAAACATGGTTTTGCAAGTATCTCTAAGGTAGTGAGAAGCGTCCTCTGGATATATGCCTAGGAGTGCTATAGCTGGATCATATGGTAAATCTATCTCTAGCTGTCTCAAGAACCTCCACACTGATTTCCATAATGGCTGGACCAGCTTACATTCCCACCAACAGTGTAGAAGTGTTCCTGTTTTTCCGCATCCACGCCAACACTTATTGTCATTTGTTTTCTTGATGGTAGCCATTCTGACAGGAGTGAAATGGAATCTCAAAGTGGTTTTAATTTGCATTTCCCTGATGGCTAAGGATGTGGAACATTTTTTTAGATGTTTATATGCCATCTGTATTTCATCTTCCGTGAATTCTCTATTTAGTTCCAAAGCCCATTTTTTAACTGGGTTGTTTGAATTCATATTATTCTGTTTTTTGAGTTCTTTGTATATTCTGGATATTAATCCTCTGCCAAATTGGGACAACTCTTGAATCCCACTAGTGAGTAGATGGCATTCCTTGTCTCAGATTTGGAAATAGTTTTGTAGCAAGATGGCTGTCCCTTTCTCTGTGCAGTGCCTTTGGTTTACATAAAGAAACTGATTTTCTTACCAGCCCAGGCAGCTAACCTGTTTCATTGCAACTGTGAGAGAAGCAAAGGCCATTGTTTCCAGTCTCTCAATCTCCCCATGAAATGCTTCTGAGAATAAGAACCAACATGGACTCCAGAAATGTCACCAGTTGAAAATTCACCAGAGTTCAGAGTTAAAATGCTACCTTCTTTTATGGGAGGTTGAATGCGTCGCTTATTTTTTTATGTGTTGTGCATAGACACAACCAAAGATAACAGAACAGTTGTCATGGAAGTGAGCTCCCTGTGTGTCATTGCCAAAACTCTTAGAGTGACACGGTCATGGTCAGTGGGAAGACTGGGTGCTCTGTGCATGTCAGTGTGTTCCAGAATGTGGTGCTGATGCCATTTTAGTTATCTATGTTTGCAAGCTGATTTTTATATGGAATTATGAAGGGGATGCCTTCTTCCATCTAGACTCAGATCCATAGATTCTTCAGTTTTAGCAGAAATATTCAGTAGCTTCTCCTATTAAATTCAGACCCACTACAGTGTTTCATTTACAAGATGTAAGGCGCCATGGAGCTCCATGGTGGTGATGGTTCATAACACCATTCTCTACACTTCAAGATGTTTATGATGGGCTGGAGAGATGGCTCAGCAGTTAAGACACTTGTCTGCGAAGCCAAAGGACCCAGGTTCAATTCCCTAGGACCCACATAAGCCAGGTGCACAAGGTGTCATGTGTGTCTGGAGTTTGTTTACAGTGGCTGGAGGCCCTGGTGGACCCACTCCCCCCCCCTGCTTGCTTGTGTGTGTGTCAAATAAATAAAAAATAAAAATTTAGGGCTAGAGAGATAGCTCAGCAGTTAAGGCACCTGCCTGCTAAGCCTAAGAACACTTGTTCGATTCTCCAGGTCCCATGTTTAGCCAGACGCAAAAGTGATGTAAGAGCACAATGCTGCACTTGTCCACAAGGGGCGCATATGTCTGGAGTTTGTTCACAGCAGCTAAGAGGCTGCTGGTGTGCCCATTCTCTGTCTCTCTGTCTCTCTGTCCCTGACTCTCTCCAAAAAAAATAAATAAATAAAAATTTAAAAATTAAAAAAGTTTAAGAAAACATGCTTTAAGTTACATCAATTAACCACAATAAAAATCATAATTTTTAATGTAGAAGGGAATTAAAAGAAAATTCATTCAAAAAACAATGCTTGTTCCTTCTGTCATCCAGTGCACATAGCAGGTGAGCAAAAAAAAAAAAAACCCATGTATTCTAGGGCTGGAGAAATGGCTTAGAAGTTCAAGCACCTGCCTGCCAATCATAAGAATGCCCATTCAATTCTCCAGGTCCCACATTTAGCCAGATGCCAAAGTGATGCAAGTATGCAATGCCGCACTTGCCCACAAGGGGGCACAATGCATCTGAGTTCGTTCACAGCAGCTGAGAGGCCACTGGCACGCCCATTCTCTCTCTCTGTGTGTCTCTTCCTCTTTGTCTCTGTCTCTGTCTGTCTTTCTCTCTCTCTCTCTCTCTGTCGTTCTCAAATAAAATAAATTTTAAAAATGTATTCTATATAAATAAATTAACAAATGAGTACCTAGAGTAATTCAAAAGTACTATGTTTAATGTGCATAGATATTTTGTTGAATATGTTGAACTAAGTCATGGGCATTAGGTGTGTTCATTTTCCTTTCCTGGCAGCTTGTTAGGTTAAGGAGTAATTAGCAAACTTGCAGGAATGAGACAGGATATTTGTTTATTCATTCATTTATTTATTTATTTGAAAGAGGCAGAGAGAGACAGAAAGATAGAGAAAAAATGGGCATGCCAGGGCTTCCAGCCACTGGAAACAAATTCAAAATGCTGTGCCATCTTGTATATCTGGCTTGTGTGGGTCCTTGGGAGTTGAACCTGGGTCCTTTAGCTTTGCAGGCAAGTGCCTTAACTGCTAAGCCATCTCTCCAGCCCCGAGACAGGACTGTTTGGTAAGTAGAACTGATTACTATCCACTTCTCTTGGTCTCTCTGCCATTTAGATGCCCAGCCCACAGAAGGGGAGAGAGAAATATGGAACCAGATCAGTGCTGTCCTTCAAGATTCTGAAAGCATCCTTGCAGATCTGCAGGCTTACAAAGGCGCGGGCCCCGAGATCCGAGATGTAAGTCAACGCTAACACAAAGTTAACATCCTGGGAGGAGAACCTGCACACACACACACACACACACACACACACACACACAGAGAGAGAGAGAGAGAGAGATTAAGTAAAAGTATTTCCTAGAGCACTATGAAGAATAAAGTATATAACGTGTTTTTTAAAAAATTGTATGAATATTCCCTTTTATTTTGTACACTAATATGAGCACATAGTGAAATAGACCATTAAGAAAACAGCCATTCTCTTCTCAAACCTACACTTGAAATTGCAGGATCATATTTAGACAATAATGTCAGTAGATTACTTCAGTTCAGGGAATTATACACATTGAGTCTATGGACAGCAGTGAACTCAGAGTCATAAATCCAGGATGACATATGCTGTCAATATTTTGTGACAACTTTAGGAGATTCCATCAGTGTCACACATGACAACCAGAAACCACCTTGTTCTAAGGAGACTAAGGATTTACCTATTTTCATGTTGTATGAGGTTTTAAAAATGGAAAACAAAACAGTAGCAGGAGCAAGAATGGAAAATCAAGTTTTCTTTCAGCCTTCATATTACCTTTAAAGCCAAACCTTTAAATTCCGCTCTCTTAAAGCATTAGGTTCCATTTGGTTCCTTTTGAAGTGGGTCTCACTATATTGCCCAAGTGAACTCCTAAGCTCAAGTGGTTCTTCTACTAGAGCCTCCTGAATAGCTTGGTCTGTAGGCATACACCATCACATTAGTTCCATGGAAGTTTCAATACACATACATATATTGCATACAAACGCTATTAAGAACACAATATTTTCATGACCCTTAAGCTACTGAGACCCAGAAAAGACATGTTCCTTAGAAAACAAGTCTATAAAAAAGGTAGAATTTTTTTTTTTTTTTTTTTTTGGAGAGAGAGAGAGAGAGAGAGAGAGAGAGAGAGAGGAAGACAAATAGAGATGGGTGTGCCAGCAGCCTCTCGGCTGCTGCAAATGAAATCCAGATGCCTGCGCCCCCTTGTGGTCAAGTGTGGCATTGTGCCCTTGCATCACTTTGCATCTGACTAAACATGGGACCTGGAGATTGGAACCAGCGTTCTTAGGCTTAGGAGGCAGGCACCTTAACCACTAAGCCATCACTCCAGCCCTAAAAAAGGTGGATTTTTGCCAGGTGTTGTAGCACACACCTTTAGTCCCAGCACTCAGGAGGCAGAGGTAGGAGGACAGCCATGAATTCAAGGTCACCATGAGGGCGAAATAGTGAATTCCAGGTCATCCTGGACTAGAGCAAGACCCTACCTCAAAAAAAAAAAAATAAAGTTATTTTCCTACTTAAGTATCAACACTGATATAAATATTTAGGGGATATCATAAACTGACAAGAATATAATACACATTACAGAAGGTGGACAGTATCTACAAAAGTCACAGTTTATAATGAGCACAAAATCTACTTTGGGTGAAGCAAATGCTAATGGGGAAAGTGAAGTTTCTTCCAATTCAGATAATTTTTTTTTTTTTTTTTTGAGAGAGATAGAGAGAGGGAGGGAGAGGAAGACAGATAGAGATGGGCATGCCAGCAGCCTCTCAGCTGCTGCAAACAAAATCCAGATGCATGCGTCCCCCTTGTGGTCAAGTGCGGCATTGCACCCTTGCATCACTCTGCATCTGGCTAACCGTGGGACCTGGAGATTGGAACCACTGGAGCTTGGAACCAGTGTTCTTAGGCTTAGGAGGCAGGTGCCTTAACCACTATGCCATCTCTCCAGCCCTAATTTTTTTTTAATTGAAGATCAGAGCAACAAGTAAGGTGATACAACATCTACTTGAGAGCCATTGGGTTTATGCTTAAATGCTAGAATTGCTTATTAATATGAGCCTCGGGGACAGGCCAATGAATTGTGGTCAACTGAAGTAGTACACATCTTCAAAGGGGCTTATGTTTTTTAAACAATCCCTTTCTTCATTAAGGGCACTTTGATGTGAGATTATTACTCTTTAAAAACATATAATCCTACCTTTTTTTTTTTTTTTTTTTTTTTTTGTAGGCGATTCAAAATCCCAATGACATTCAGCTTCAAGAAAAAGCTTGGAATGCAGTGTGTCCTCTGGTTGTGAGGCTAAAGAGATTTTATGAGTTTTCCATACGGCTAGGTATGTGCTTACAGTTTTTGTATCCCACCTGTTATGTTCTGTTTTGCTATTTGAGAAGGTAGAGGGGACAGCTTTGCATGTCGGGAAATGTGCCTCTACTCCCCGCACTGACTTATGAGGCAGTCACAAACAAAGCTCATCACTCATGTTTAATCTACTCCAGCACTGCTTCCCCTGAAGTTATTGGCATATTGGAAGCTCTCAAAGATTTACTCTAGGCTAATCTCATTCTGAATAACAGTGAAGTTGGAAGATGAAGCTTACCTCCCAACCTAAAGAAAAACTTGAATGGCTGAACATATATAATAAATTCAATATGGCAAGATGCAACAAATGTAGCATTTTCCCTTGAATTTTAAAAACGAAATACAATGATGTGCACAGGCTGGCTCTGTAGAAGCAGAAGTAAAGCCAGCTATGGTTGACAAAGAGGTTCAGTGTGACTATTGCATGGTATAATTCCCAGCAGAAATGCTACGCAGAGTTTCATTCATTAAGAAAGTACATCTAAGACTGGAAGGATGGCTTAGCAGTTAAGGCATTTGCTTGCAAAGCCAAAGTACCCAAGTTTGATTCCCCAGGACCCACATTAGCCAGATGCACGAGGGGGCGCATGCATCCGGAGTTCGTTTGCAGTGGTTAGAGACCCTGCCGCGTCCATTCTCTCCCTGTCTCTCTCCCCCCCCCCATCAAATAAATAAAAATAAAATATTTTTTTAAAAAGAAAGTACATCTAGAATAGAAAAACTAGTTGTCATACCCTTAATTTTGCCATAAAATGAAGGCCACATTTTAAGGAATTGAAATACTCAGAGAAACAAAGACCACGATGGTAAGAAGGCTAGACTCTTACAACTAGCTGAGGGAGTGTTTGAATGATGTGCTTGAAACAGATTTCACAAGGAAATTAAAAAGTCACCTTACACTCTCAAACAGAAGAGAGATCAAATTCTATGAGTCCTCAAAGCATACAGAGATCTACTGAGCTGGAATTCCAAGGAGTCTACTTTCAGCTCAACAGAAGAAGAAAGACCCACCCATCAGAGCAACCATGATAAAACCTGCTGCCTCAGAAGACAGTGTGTGCCCATTGGTGGGAATGCCTAACAACAGCTAGAAGCATCCCTTGGGAAGATACTAAAAGGCGTGTGAGGATGACACAGAGCAATTATGTCACACTTTTCTGTCAAGTGTCAGATAGCTAATGCTTGCATCATGTAAGGTGTCCTGTCTTTTCTGAAACTATTCAGACTACACTATAGGACCAAAATAGCTCTAATCAATACAGGAAGAACACACTTGTATTTTAGTAAAATTTTATTTTCAAAATCAAGTAATGGGCCAGATTTGGCCTATGAACCATAGTTTATCGACCTTTGTTGTAGAGGATTGATTAAATGGAACTCTGTGCTGTCAAAATACATGGAAGGAAACATTGCAGAGAATGTTTAGCAACAGGCAATTGGAGGAAAGAGATTGCTATAAGAATAAAGGAGATTTGGCTAGAGTGATGGCTTAGCAGTTAAGGCACTTGCCTGCAAAGCCAGAGGACCCAAGTTCAATTGCCCAGAACCCACATAAACCAGATGCACGAGGTGGCACAGGTATCTGGAGTTCATTTGTGGTGGCTGAAGGCCCTGGTGTGCCCATATGCTTGCTCTCTCTCTTTCTGTCTCCCTCTCTCAAATAAATAAATAAATAAATAAATAAATAAATAAATAAATAAATAAATAAATAAATATTTTTTAAAGAATTATGGATATTAAATATGATGATAAGTTTATAGAAAAAATATCCCTGGGAAGAGACTGGAGTAGATGCAGAGAAAAACTCAAATAGGACCAGAATTCTGTCCTGCGGAGCAGGTAATCTAACCCATGTGTCTGAAGCTGCCACCTCATTTCCTCCTGAATCATGAAGGGTTTCCATGTGTGAGATCTCTGTGGTTTTCTAACAGTGTCAGGAATGAGGACTAGTAACGGTGTGACCTGAACTTAAGGAATGTTTGGAGGGTTAGCTGAGCACTGTGCTTTTATAAGTCCTCCACAGACCACCTGAAGTACATACACTTTGTCCCTTTGACTTTCAGAAAAAGCTCTTCAGAGTTTATTGGAATCTCTGACTTGTCCGCCGTATACACCAACCCAGCACCTGGAGCGGGAACAGGCCCTGGCAAAGGAATTTGCAGAAATTTTACATTTTACCCTTCGATTCGATGAGCTGAAGGTCAGGCCAAACTTGCTGTCAAAGTTTCACAAACTTGTACTGAGTAACACAGCTTACAGCTCTTCAGACAGGGCTGTGGGGTGGGGGATAGAGTAACATGTAACTCCTTCCCCAGAGAGGTATATAATGTGGTATTTGCATTCCATGTGCTAGAAGTAATTTAAGATGATGATTTATATGTGGAAATCCAAATTCTGCCAAGTGAAATAAGAGAAAACCTTTTCAAGTGTCTGTTATTCTCTGAGAGCAAATACACTTTCACTGAAATACATCCCACAGTAAAAACATGACATGTTTTAGAATAACAAAGTTTTGGGATCTTATTTTTAACCAGAAGTTGCTTTGACTCTTCTATGACAAAGAGAAGTCCTGTCATAGTTACAAAATCTGGGGTCTGGACTCCTATTGCTAAGAGGTGACCTTCTTCCCTCTCTCCTGAATTTCAGATGAGGAACCCAGCTATTCAGAATGATTTCAGCTACTACAGAAGAACAATAAGTCGCAACCGCATCAACAACATGCATGTGAGTCCCTAGGTATTCCTGGCCAGGGCACCCTTCTCCATGGCTCCTTTGATTTCTACATTAGGAAGATCACAAAAAGAAGACAGAGTCTTTGTCTATACTTCAAGTTCCAGAAGAGATTATTTTGGGATTGTGACTTTCTCTTTATAATTGTGTCTTTTCATCTTATTTTCATCAGCTAGACATTGAGAATGAAGTTAATAACGAGATGGCCAATCGAATGTCCCTCTTCTATGCAGAAGCCACACCAATGCTGAAAACTCTTAGCAATGCCACAATGCACTTTGTCTCTGAAGTAAGTGAAATTGAGCAACAAGATGACTTTGATCTTCATTATGCATGAGAACTGCTAGTGAGGCCAATGTGTGTTTGTGTCTCCCATTTAGAACAAAACCCTGCCAATAGAGAATACCACAGACTGCCTCAGTACGATGACAAGTGTCTGTAAAGTCATGCTGGAAACTCCGTAAGTAAAATTAAAGGTGTAGTCCTACCTAAGAGTTCACCTTTTGGGGCCCTGTTAAGATGGTGATAGTGTGGCATATATTTGAGTCAGTATATTAAAGTTTACATGTACATTAGCTGCTTTAATTTCATATGGAGCTGGGGGTGGATGGATCTGTGTCATGTTCATTTTATAGCTGAAACCAATGAAGCCCACCCAGGTTGGTTGACTGAATTCACAAAGTTTGCATAGCTTCTTAGATGCTGTCATTTATAGATGATATGTAAGGACCAGCTAGAAAGCTTGGTTAGATGGTTGATTATTATTATGTACATATTGTTGACAAGAGTTGAGAGATTTAAACTAAGAGGAGTGATGGTAAGACTGCTGCAAGAGTGATAATAGATTCTCTCTTTCCCTCACTCTATCTCTGTCTCCATACCTCCAGATTCTTTGTGCCTAAACTAGTTCCAGGTGCTAGGTTGGTTTAAAAGATGGGTACCATCCAAAGGCCTGTGAGCAAGATGATTCAGTGGGTAAAGTGTTTGCTGCACAAGCATGAAGATCTGAATTCAGATTCCCAGCAGCCACATAAAAGCTGGGGAGTGGGGACATGTGCTCAGTGTCAGTGTCAGTGCTGGGGAGGCAGACAGGAATTTCCTAGGGCTCACTGGCTGGCTAGTCTAGTCAAATCAGTGAACTCTGCGCTCAGCAGGAGACCTTGTCTCACAGAATAAGGTTGAGAGCAATTGAGGAAGACACTGACATTGACTTCTGGCTTCCACATGCACATATCTGCAGCCACATATATAGAAAACTACACACACACACACACACACACACACACACACACACACACACACACACACAGCTGAGGGACTTTTTCCTGTGCTCCCTCCTGTGCCTGTGAATGAGATAACTGGACTTTCCTTAGCTTCTTCCTCCAATGAGGTTCCTGTGGTAGCATCTACTTTGCCAAGCATTGGGAGTACAAAGGTATCAAAAATGCCTGATAAGATTTTATACTCTGTTCAAATATAAAGTGTGTTAATTTTAAACATCTCACTTATACCAAAATTAAGACTTATTTCAAGACAGAAACCATATTCATCTTCATGGTGGGGCCAATTCATAATGAAATCTGTGCTAAAAAAAAAAAAAACTTGAAGTATTGGGCTCAGTTATCTGAATCATTAGGACCCTAGTGAACAAGATTCAAGCTCCAATAATAACTCCCAGGTCTGTCATTTCCTAGAGATATCTCCCAATCCAATTCCATCTGCAGCCTACATCTTAACAAAGGAAGTTAGTCTGACTGGAGACATGGTTGCTCCTCTGTAGAAATGATCCTGATTCTCTTGCTCTGTAATGAAGCCATTATTCTCTATAATCTTGGACAGCCAGAGGGGCCTGCTATAAAATGTTCAAGATTGATGGGCGGAGTGGTGAAGTACAGGATGAGCTGGCTGCTGACGGGCAGCAGAGAAGGGAGGTTACTGCCCTCTAATTTACCGAATTTTCACACTAAATTGCCAGTTGGATGGATTCAAAGAAAATTATCATCATGGGACTGCTCAAGAGCATATTAACTCAGATGTTGCAGGCCCTGGGTGTGTTCTCCATAATGTGTGAGGAAAGTCGTTAGCTGTGCATCCCCAAATGCACAAGCAGGCTTCAACCAGGAGGTGACAATGCTGTGTGTCTTCTCTTCTAGGGAGTACAGGAGCAGGTTCACAAGCGAAGAAACACTGATGTTCTGCATGAGGGTCATGGTGGGGGTCATCATCCTCTATGACCACGTGCACCCTGTGGGAGCTTTCTGCAAGACATCCAAGATCGATGTAAGAATAGTCCTGCAATGTGCTTTCCACATAAAACTCTTAAAAATGTCACCACGCAGACTGTTTGTCTTCTTTGGCCTCTGTCCATCTCCGAGACTAACCTCTTCAAGGTGCATTTTCCCTCACGGCCACTCTCCTCACAGCAAGTAGTCCACACTTTCTCCCTTGCTTATGAGGAAACATCAAGCCTCAAAAACACAGCCAGAGTGCTGGGCTGCTGGTTCCCCCCCGCCCGCACCCTGCCCGCCCCGGCCTTAGCTGAGCAGATGCTCTGCTCCCTCGCTTCACACCAGCTGTCCTGTCAGTACATCTTTATCTTCTGTGCGTCTTGATGTGTACAGAATTGGGAGATTCTGTGTAGAAAGCACTGTGATCAAAGACAAAATAACCTTCCCACTTCTCCTACTTGTGCCCTATTGCCACTTCACCAGTTCATCTGCCTGATCTTGTCATTTTAGTATGCAGGAGACTTTCTTTCTCCCACCCTGGGGGGCCCTTGCTTTCCTCTAGAGAGAGGAATTGCTTTCAGAGACTCTTGAAACAGTGCCTTTACCCAGAAACATATTTCCTGTGCCCTGCATGGTGGAGCTTTTCTTCTCTTTTAGTCCTTAGAACACTCGCCAGTTTGAATCTTTTGACACTCCCACAGACTCCAACTTTCCAACAAGAACAGTGATCTGTATATCTAATGTCTCTTCTACTCCCCAGCCACATATCTGACTAGTAGTGCATGGTGCTCAGTAGACACTCTACAGATCTTTTACTCAATGAATGAGTGAGTGTATGGAGATCACTGGAAAACACATGATCGGGGTGTGCAGGTGCTGTCTGTTAATTGCAAGATAGGTAATTTCTCTTAGGCCAGAATTTGTCTGCTGTGTCATCCCAACAGTGTATCGCATAAATTATGTAAAGCCTTTTATGTGTGACTAGGACCTTGAGGTCCTAGCTCTAGCATGGCTCAGCCTGGGTAGCACACTGCATTTTCACTCATCTACAAAGAACAGCAACTTCAATGTACTCGCATTGTCAAGAGGAAGCCCAAAGATCAGTGGGGTCATGCAGCTGAATACAAGGCAATTTATCAATGAAAATTTTAACTTTGGCTCCTCATTCTGAGGTTCTATATTCTTAGCATTTTTGTTATAACTGTATCTGCTTTCCAGTGAAATAAATAAATGTATTAAAATTAAAATATAGAAAATCAAGTATATCAATAATAACCTCATGAAAAACAGATGACCACTCAATATATCAGCACATATATTAGGCATGGGTATGTGTATATGCTTAGGAAATTTGGACCCCCACTTTAGATGCTATTTTTAAAATGTATTTCATTTGCATAATAGTACATTCTGGAAAAATTTATAGTAGTATATTGATTGATTGTATTCTTTGTGAGACTTTACCATTTTTTTTTGCTATAGGTTGAATATAAATAGCTATGATATAAATATTTTGTGACTATGAACTGAGTTTATTACCTGGTACTCATAAGACATTCTAATTTATCATAGCCATTTTTTTTTAATTTGCCACAGAGTCAACAATTAAAAATATGCTGGGTACAGCTTATGCCCCTAACCTTTGAAAAGTTTGGCTTTACATATCATTCCCTGAGTCTGTTGATGTTGCAAGAAGGTCACACTGTTAAATCTTCATGGGTAGTCTTAATGAAGACCATTTGTTAATGCAGGTTAATAAAGAGTGTGGGTATTGACCTCCACATGGGCCTCTAAGAAAGCTGCAGGTGTACCCAGAACAGTACATATTTGAGATGAGTTTTTCTTCCAGAGACCTCTGTGTGCTTTTCAACATTAACTGTGAACACGAGTTTTCCTTTTTTTCTTTTTGAGGCCCTGAAAGAAACACTGAATGTGTAAGCACAAAAGGCGAGCCATGGTTTTCACAACAGATGTGTAAAGAGCTCCAGAAACCCAGATTTCTAGGGTAGAAAATATTTTATGTGGAGGATAGAGGCAGAAGGTGATAGTTGAGGTGGTTCTGGAGGAAACTGCAGATTTCCCCAGATGGACCAAGGGAAGGAATAGTACTTTAGACAGAGAGAAACACCAAAGTATGAGAGAGATGCAGAGGGAATAAGCCATTTGGGGAACAGCTGTTAATCCTGGAGACCAGGAAATGATGAGATGGTATTTTCCAGTGATTTCCATAGAATCGTTTCCTTTCTTCATATGTATATGAATATTGTGGTATGCATGTGTATGAATGCAAGTTTGTATGGGGGTGGGTGCTGCATGGGTGTAGGGATACATGTGTGCATGCATGTGGAGGTCAGAGATCAATTTTGGGTGTCTTCTACAACTCCTCTACTTCTTAATATTTTTATTGATATAAGGTCTCTTACTGATCAGAGAGCTTGCTGATCTGAGTAATGCCAGCAAGCCCTAGGGATCTTCTGGTCTCCACTTCCCCAACACTGCAGTTACAAGCATTCATCATAATGCATTGCTTTTACATGGGCACTAGGGATCCAAACCCCAGTCCTCATACTTGTGCAACAAGCACTTTACCCACTGATCCATCTCCCCACCCCAATTTCAATAGTATCTTATGAAGTGACTTCATAAGGAACCACACCTTAACCCCTGTCCTCAGCCAGGCCACACCCATAATTCCATACCCCCCCCCTCCTACGGACACATGAAACACTGCCACTCCCAAATCAAAGGTCTTCCTTCCATTATCATAAACCCTGACTCTGGTATTTCCCCCTTTCCATCCAGTGTCTATCTAATCCAGAAACTCAGAACTGTTATCCTTGGGAGAACCACTCTTGTTCACATTCATCTTTTCTCAGCAATCAATCCTTTATCACCCCCCTTCTTGGGCTCATGACTACCCCACCTTCGTATCCTGGGGGTAACTGTCTGGTCCTCCTCTTTCTATCTTTGCTTCCTTATGGTCCATTCCCATAATCACTACATTTCTAGAATGTCTAACATCTGCCAAGGGTAGTACTTCCTAGTGTGTTATTAACCCCACACTGGTTCTGGTCCTGACTGCATCTCTGAGAGCAGCCCATTATTCACACCCATTGTTTTAATCATCCTGAAATAGAACTAGATATTCTCAGGAGTGCCCACTGCTCTTCCACATCCTTCCATATCTATGCTCTCACTACCCCTTGGGATGTTGTACAAGAACACTTATCACACTGTGATAATGAGCGACCTGTTTCTCTCTTCCCACTAGACCGTCAGCTCTGATAGAAAAGGGACCAAATCTGTTCATCCACAAGCCTAGTGCTTTCCCAGGCCTGCTATGGTGCATACCTGACATGCTTCTGGCTTCTCTCCAGTCCAGAATCTATGACAGACATCTCTAATTGACCACCACATTCATTCTTGATGAGCCTCTTTGTGACCTCCAAATGATTCTCCCTCTGTGACCTGAATGCTGCCAGCAATTGATAGGTTGTATCATGTCTTTATGATAAGATGTTTGACATAATAGAAGGATGCCAATAGAAAATATTTAAAAGTTACCACTATGCAAAGAGGCCTTTGTTTAACAAAATTCATTAGCTGTAATGCATTGCATGAATGCCCTAAATTAAAATAAGTGATTGCCTTCTTTGTAGAAATATCCTTCCTTTGCCAAAAAGTGTAGGATATGCATAAATAATATTATATATATAAATTTGTTTCCATGTGCTTACAAAGTTAGACATAACTTTTATTCCAAAGGCAACAAAAGCTAAGAAATTTATCTAAGTTCATGCACATGCTAAACATGCATGGATAAAACCTTGGCATTTTGCCTCCATAAGATTCGCATCCTCAACAATATCCCTTTACCAGTCTTCTCAAAGATGATTAGGACAGACGTGTAACTCTGGGAGCTCCTGGTCGAGTGAGAAAGACAAATTGATTTGGGGGCTACACTCTCACGAGCTCTCTAATCAATGCAGAGCTGTATTGGGAACACACATAGGTGATAGTTACTCTCTCCTTAGTAAGGGAAGTAAGGTCAAAAGAGGCTTCTGGGAATTGAATTTGAGCGGAGATCTTAAAAGATTATTTAGGACTTAAGAGTCAAACAGTTGACAGAAAGAGACATGAAATTATTGGGTTTGTAAATCATTTATTAAATCTCAATTGAGCACAGAGTACAGGTATTTTGATCCCTGTATTTGGCTGTAGAATACAAGACAAGAATATCTCAGGTCTTTATCTCTAAACTTAACTTGATTACAATCATACAGAACCTTTTAGAAGCCCAAAGGAGCAACTTGCTAGCCTGGGAGGATAGGAAAGTGTGTTGATTATTTCTGTTTGACTTCTATGTGCTGTTATTATGAACAGGCATTAGAATGACAGATACTACTCTGGACAGAATCACTAAAAGATTAACCAAGCATTGTGCTTTCTTCTCCTAGATGAAAGGCTGCATAAAAGTGTTGAAGGAACAAGCCCCAGACAGTGTGGAGGGGCTGCTTAATGCCCTCAGGTGAGCCTGACTCTGGGGTATACTGACACAAGACTGCTACCCCTTTAGATCCATAACAAATATGGGTGCTTTAGGGGACCAAGGGCCAGAGCACCAGGCCTAGCTCTTGGTTGGTTTTAGCACACAGTTTATCTTCCCAGCAACAGCTGGAGGCCAGCATCATTTTTATTATTCCCTTGTTACACTTGGGAGGAATTGATATTTAGAGAAGTCACATGTCCTATAGTAAATGGCTTACCTAGGACCTATGCCACTGGCCTGATGCTTGGCCATGTTGCTCTGTAGTTAGTGGAGGGTTCCAGTAGAAGCCTGAGTTCTCACTTCCATTTTCACTGGTGGTTCCCAATCCTGGCCACATATGAGGATGGTGGGGAAGTTTCTTTAAGACACTGAGAATGCAGGCCACATGAATCAAATCCCTGAGTTAGAGGCTCAGGCATCTGTACTTTATGTTTGCTTGTTCTAAGCTCCCCAGGTGGCTCACACATGCAGCTGTTATAACTGAGAACCCTGCTATACACTGCTGGATGCCTAAGTATTCGGCCAGCTGTGGCTTGTTGCCACTCCGTATCCATCTCCTCTCTTCCCAAGAATACATGTGCTTAATCTACTTTAAGAGGAGGACTCTTATTTGAAGCTGTGACACATCCACAGGAATTTGTCAAACTGTACTACTGTGTAACTTCCCCAATGCTGGATTGTCATCTGGAACAGTCCAAATCTCTTCTGTCTTAATCCTTTTACATTCCTCAGTTCCATGCAATATTGTATGTGCAGAAGTGTTCACTAAGTCTGACTAAGACATAAGGCTTATCCATTACTCTCATTTATTAAATGAAGACACTGAGACATGCAATAAACAGTCCAGAGCCTGAGGTTGATGCAGATAAGCAGTCATCATCTTGCATAAAGTATACTGTGTGAACATAAGAGTTCCAGATTCTATGAGCCATCCAAGGTCTTCCCCGTGGCTGCCTATCTCATGCCAGGCTAACTTTCCGTCACAGTAAGGAAATTTTAACTTCTGAATTTCTTGAACCTTCCAGTTTCTTTCAATCTGGCAAAACCTCCTTTGGATCAGGGCACTGTGCTAAAATAAACTATGAGTTCCATCTGAGTGCTGGAATTTGTGTCTCTTGGAGATATGTGATAAAGTAAAAGGAGCACGGGCTTTTGAAGCAGCCAGACATTGGCTTGAGTCAAAAGTCACAGGCTGCTCATAAATCACAACCATCTGCTTTATTGTCTGGAGTGGGTCAACTCTCTTATTTTCTCATCTGTAAAATGAAGACTGTCACCTCACTTGAAAAGTTGTGACTGAAATAAAAACTTCCATGGAGTGCCTAGCTAGCACATGGTGAAGGTCTGATTACAGCTCAACTGTATTTTGCATTCCTTTGCTTTGCTGGGGCAATTTGTACTGACACATCAGATTTCTGTGGATGGTACAGATTGCACCTTTTGTTTGTTCATTTGCATTCTGTCCCCTGGTGGTGGTGCTGTGGATAAGCACAGCCTTACAAAAGCAGATCGTAAATGTTTAACTTTTCAAGATTCCATACTTTGAATTTTATGACTCAGCAAAGATAGCCTCCATAGACACAATTCTACACTAAGTGCTATGAACTTTATCTGTCTGGGAAACAAGACGAATTATCTCCTCTGAGTAATTACCTGATGAGGTTAAAAAAAATTGACTTAGTTTAATGACCATCACACAAAATTCATTTGTAAGGAAGAATCAAATATTAACTCTATCTGAGAATTTTGATATAATGGTACATGCCTGTAAATCTGACAATAATGAGGCTGAGGCAGGAGGATGTAAATTCAAGGCCAGCCTGGACTACATAATGAGGTCAAGGTCAGCCTGGAATACATAGAGAAACCTGTCTCCAAAATAAAATAAAATAAAATCTATCTTCAGATACAGGAGACCTCTTTTTGTTTGACTTGTAAATTTCCATTCTGTTTCCAAAGGTAAAGACATGCAGGCAGCCCATTATGGGAGCTGATATGGAGCCCCTCGGTGCACTGACCTCTATTACTCTCTCTCCACTCAGGTTCACTACAAAGCACTTGAATGATGAGTCGACTTCCAAACAGATTCGAGCAATGCTTCAGTAGAGCTCTGCTCAGAGGAGGATCTATGTGCTGACCTCAGAAGATGTATATGTTTACATAATTTAATGCAGATTGATGTTAATACTTGTGTATTTACATAACCATTTCCTTCTTGTCATTGAAATATATGGACCTTAATTTGTATCCTGACTGACTCAACCCAGCAGAGCATAAATTGACTTGAGAGCCTTACCTTTGATGTCTGAAATGAAACTCCTTTCTCCAGAGGCCAAATGTGGAAATGGATCTTGGCTACTGGAGTCCTTTAATGACACCTGTAACAATCAGAAATTCTTAATAGTTTGTGGTAGTGTTTTAATTCTAGATGTGTTATAGAAACACAAAGTATTTGGTTTCCTATGTCGGCTCAGATACAAGAAACACAACTGTTATCCTGACAGAGGGAGAGAGGAATCCAAGAAAAGAAAAATGCATGTGGAGAATGGAGCCCAAGTGTTCTGAATTCAGCACGCCCCCTCTTTCCTCCGCCAGCAAACCCCACGTGCAGCTTTTCTGTGTGCACATGTTTTATTAATCTACACATTCTTTTCTGTCTAGATTTGCATCCCTTTAGCATTCCCTTTTTACTTTTTGCAAGAGGAAAATCACTTGTATTTTAATCAGCTAGTGAGCGTGCAGGGGGATAGATAGCCAGTTCTCACAGCTGGACTGAGGAAGGTGGTTGTCTTGAGTATTAGAGAAAGCTGGCAAAAGGGCAGTCATCTCTCTGCATGAACCCTCTGCTGTAGGGATAGGGAACCGGCGCTCTAGCTTTGAGGTCATAGGGAAGTTTGCTTACCTCCTACGGAGTTGTCTACAGAGTGCTGGGCACACAGCCAACCCCTCCTGCTAGGGGAATCCTCTGACTCTATTTATGTGGATGATTAATATCAGAACAGAGACCTAAGGCACTTTGTTAGTTAACAGAATTTAGAGAGAGGAAATATACATTTTTCTCGTTACCTGGTACTTTAAAAAGTCATCCCTCCCTGTCTCCACTGCTAGCTTATTATAGTGTTACAATCTCCACGAGGCCTAGAAGGCTAGGAGTCCGTACAGTGGCTAACTCTACCATGCTCCCTTCATGCATAGATCCCATTGAACACTGCCCCACCTGTCTTGCCAAGGCCTACAGTCATTCTTCACTCTGCTATAGATCAGAGCTGTGTTAGGCTGGACTCTTGGGAACCTATTTTGACCTCCAGTTGAAAAATGAGACCCAGAGCATGTGAATACACAGGATGGCTCCCAAGTCGGACTAGATATTTGGATGCTTTCTGCCTGACTCTTCCTCTTCTCCATGTGGCTTGTGAGTATATATGATAGGATAAATGGATCCTTGAGAGAGGTCCTCAGTTTAGCCTGTATGACTATCACTGCTAGTAGCAAACAATTTCCAAAACAGTGAGTGAAGAGTAATTCTGGAAGTAGGGTCTGGGAACATCAGGGTTGGTACCCTTTGAAACATTACAAGGAAGGAGTAGTGAGAGACCATTCATTAGTGGCCAGTGGGCATTCCCTTGAGTCATCTGAAAAAAGAGACTAAATACTTGTTGTATATCAACAAGAAATACAGTTACTTGGCAGGAAAGATCCCTTAGTCTATGTGAGCATCAGTGAACAGAGAGAGGCAAGGCCTTTTCCATAGAGTTTTCAAGCAGAGCAAGTATAGCTGTTTGGATGGAGGTTTTCTCTTTAGAGCAGAGCTGTTCTAGATAGCTTCCAAGACCTTTGCAAATGTAGGAATTCTCAAAGCAGTGGAAGAAGCCAGAAATTATGGTAAGGTGCGGTGGGCAAAGCTGTCAAACATTCAGTTTCGAGATGCTTCATGTGACAGCCACAGCACTGCTTGGGCAGCTGTCAAGCCTAGGAGATGTGAACGGTCTGACCATCATGGAGCCCTTTGCTCCTTCCTCAGTTGGGGAGATGAAGGTCTGAAGAGAAGCTTTTCTTGAGGCACAGTCACAGAACTCAAACCCAAGCCATGCATCGACACCACAGCTGCCTCTCAGCCAGCTACATATGAAAACATTAAGGATTATCTGTCAAATTATATATATATATATATAAATAGTTGAGCACATTTATAATTTTTAATTAAACTTTCTATCAAATGGGACCAAACATGTATGGGGCTGCTGGACTGCTTCAATTTAGCTACCAGACTCCAAGCTAGGATTCAACAAGACGTGGATTCTGAGAAGCCTGGGGTCTGAATTACTGTCTGGTTATCAGAGGGACAGGCTAAGTGTCTGTGATCACAAACAGGAGATGGGCCTTGGGTCCAGAGCTGTTGTGGGAGACAAATTCTCTTAATACACTGCCCAACAAGCACTGGGAGTCCTTGAACAATCAATTTTCTTTTGCTTATTTTTTGGTGCTATACGCACATGTGTCCAAGATTCATGGGTGGATTAGGGAAAAGTTCTAGCAACAATATCCATGTTAACTATATTTCATATTTGATGTCTCGGTTTTCAAATAAACAGTGTTTTCCATGGCTCGGATTACTTATTTTTGTGTAAGCAACAAAGTAAGAATGATGTCTGTCAGATACATTGCCACTTTGACATTATAATTCTGTTCTCAGAAACCTTTCATGTGCCCCTAGAAATTTGTAGCAATCAAATGGAGATGGATGTTCTGGGATGTGATACATATTAAGGCTGGATTACTAGTTGACAGCAAGAAATAAAGGCCTTGGGTGTTATTTTAACATTTAGTGAATAGCATGCCTCATTGACATATGTCTTCATCATCACTACTATCTTAAGTATTAATGGTAAATTTGGGCTTTTTATACATCATAACATTCAAGTAAAAATAATTTTATTCTTGAGATCAAGTTATGAAGTAGAGTTGAGAGACTTTTCATTCAATCTTATGTCCTAGACAGCTACCAAGTCTAATAGATGTTAATAATTAATACTGGAATTTTATCTTCAAGAGCCCCAAACTTCAGAACCAAATTGTACCATTTCAACTGTTAGGGGCTATTGCATACTCAAAGGTATTGCTTTTTCTTTTTGTGACTTTTATTTATTTATTTATTTGCAGAGAGGGGAGAGAGAGAGAGAGAGAGAGAGAGAGAGAATATGGGTGCACAGAACATATAGCCACTACAAACGAACTCCAGATGCATACACCACTTTGTTCATTGAACCCAGGTCATTAGACATTGCAGGCAAGCACCTTAACCATTAAGCAACCTCTCCAACCTGCAAAGGTGTTTTAGAGTTTTGCTGAAGACATTGTAATTTTTTGCCTGTGTTGTCCCTTTTTGTACAGAAGTTTTGAGTGTGAAATGAAGATTAAAAATTGTACATGTCTCTATTTGAAAACACACTATATTTTCTGTTTTTCAGGGTGAGCTATGCAAAACATGCATGAATGTTTTGCTCAGCCTACTCTGAGGAAGTCACACCAGCTGTCCTTCATCACTTTACACCTTAGTCTACTCAAATACAGCATGTAATCCCCAAAATTTCCTGCTCTTGGAGCCATCTGTCTCATATTCATTAACACAAAAACTCTTCATTAAAAAAAAAAAACAGAAAAGTAACAGAGATTTGATTGCTAGCTGGAGACGCATGAGAGCTGCTTGGCCAGAGATCAGTAATCCCACTATATGCTCTTGTGTTCTTTCTTCTGAATTTAGTAGCACTTTTATGGATTTAGCAAGGTTGGTGAAAAATTGCTACTATCTTCGTACAGTTTTCAGCAGTGAAAGCACTGAAATGGTCCTCTCTACTCTTCAACACTGATGCTTTCCCAGAATACCACTTCTAATCCTTGCACTTCTGTGTGGGATCACATTTAATTCTGGGCAGATGGAGACAGGAGGATCCCTGGGGCTTGCTGGCTAGCAAATCTAGCTGATTCAGTGTACTCTGGTTTCAGGGACAGGTCTTATTTGAAAAAATAAGGTAAAGAGCAACTTAGATGATGTGTGACATCAGCAACTACCCTCAATGCATATCTGCATACATATGCATACCCACACTCACATGCACATATCCACATACTACACACATATAAGCACATGAATAAAAGCTAAAAGGAAAGGACCTTTGAAGTGTGCATGTATGTGTGTCCCTAACTGATCTCTGAGAGCCAAGAGACATGAAAAAAAAAAAAGTAAAGTATATGTGTGCTTGTCAAGATCCATACCATTAGTGAGGAATGGAGGGGTATGGAATTCAGAGGCTCATTTGTACCAAGTTAGCACTCTCTGAGCAGCAAGGCCATCTAAAACTCAGCAGCCACGTCCAAGAAACCTGGTGAATATTGGCTATCAGTCCTGACACTGAATTTCACTTTTGGCTTTTCCATGAGTAGGCAGCATTTTTAAGTGCTTGCTTTTTAAAGGGTGTATATTATTCTTGGCCATCACAACTTTTGTGGCTGTTGAATAATGGTAAGAAATTGGCTATAGAGATTGCTAAGTGGTTAAGGCACTTGCCTGAGAAGGCTAAGGACCCATGTTCAACTCTCCAGTTCCCACATAGGTCAGACTCACAAAGTGATACAAGGTTGCACATGTACACAATGTGGCACACACATCTGGTGTTTGATTGCAGTGGCTGGAGGCCCTGTCACACCAGTTCTCTCTTGCGCGCACGCGCATTAAGAAGGCCAGTCTACTGGGCTTGCATCAAAGAGAGAATAATGGTAAGTAATGCTGATGAACTTATTAAACTATCTTCATTAGACACATAAATTTTTCTGATACTGAAGTCCAGGCAAAAACTCTTCTAGCACCCCACACAATAAGTCATAGATGATAAGAAAAGCAAGGTCTTAAGTACACTTTCTGTGTTGTCCCTGAAGCCAAGCCCTAGAGGAGAGTCTTTTTTTCCTGGTCACACTGAGTTCCCAAGACTGTTTTTCCTACTCTCTTGCACAAAAGCCTGCAAATGCTGAAACTCTTGGAAACAGATGTTCTGAAAATAGACTCTGAAAAATGCCTACACAGACTGCCCTTTGAAAATGTGTTAAGGAGTCAAGAGAAATCTGAGAATTCAGTTTTAAATGGGCTTTTTGGGTAGATGGTTCTTGTAAATGCTCAGAGTATGTTCTGTGAAATCTTTCTGTTTTCCCTGTCAAGCCTCACACTTCTAGGTGTTTCTCTCTGCCTACATTTTCCGCCCATTTGAAAAATGTTCCTTCTTTGCACCATGTCCTTCAGGTGGTGTTTGGAGGTGGGGGCTTTATTTTATCAACCATTCCTGTGCTATTCAAGAGCTAAAGGTGGGCCTGGGGAATGACTAAGTAGAGAAAGTGATTGCTGTGCAAGCATGAGAACCTAAGTGTGGGCCCTCAGTACCACATAAAATGCATGTATGGTGGTATATACCTGTAATCACAGCACTAGAAAGAAAGAAAGAAAGAAGAATACCTAGGCGTCACTGGCTGGCTCACCTTTAGGTTTTTGAGACCCTGTCTCAAAAACTAAGGTTGAAAGTGACTAAGGAAGACCTCTAACATTGACTTCAGGCCTCCACACACATTACAGCCACACACACACATGATCATGCATATATATACACACATATAAACAACATACATGTATTTATGTCTTGAAAAAGAGCTAAAGTTGTCAGTGCTATGGTTTGGGGACTAAAAAAAAAAGTTTTAATAGTCTCCTTGTAATGAGTATCTTTTTTACAAAATATCAGAAGTATTTGTGGGAGGCCATCTAAGTATTCTCTTCCAAATACCAACATTTTGAAAAAATATTTCTCTCCATTGTTTGAGAAAAGTGCTACTCCCAGTGTGGGGAAGGGTCCAAGAGTTACATGTGAACATAGATATGAAGATGAAATAGACCAGGCACAGTAAGGCAAGGAAGCCCTCTGTTGAACCAGGTATTTCCTATATCATATTTGCAAAAGGCATTTAACATTTATTATGCCATCGGTGGGCACACCATCTTTGTGTATATTTAAAACATGTATGATTATCAAGGCCAAAGTCATTTTTCTCCATTGTCTCCATGGAGCTTTTGCTGACTAACACCCACATCCCTTCTCTTCTGGGTACCATCTGCATGTAATTTATTTTCTACTAAATATAGACCATTACACAGTATGTGGAAATATTTGTTTTCCTTATCCATAAGACTTTGAGTTCCTGGGGATGAGAGAATGGGCCTTTCAGAGAACTGAATTAAATATAGTCCATTGGCCACTAGAGGCTTCCTGCAAAGGTGAATGTTCAGGGTCCTGAAACCCGGGTGTGCTGAAATGAAACTTTGAGAATTAATTTCTGTAGCTCAGCAACCCTCCACGGTCACAAATTATCTTCTACCTGGGATGCTCAATTTTGTTTCTGGAAGAAATATTTACTTACCTGTCAGGGTATTTTTAACCTTGGTGGGCACAGAGAGCTTATAGCTTTGGCTGATATGCTACAAGTCCAGATGAGAAATCAGGCTGCTTTTGATCAAAATTCAGCCAGCTAGACCCAGTAGGCAGGCAGCCAGCATGCTCATCATATGGCTTCTTGCTTGGACTGGGATGTGGCTGCTACTTGGTCGAGTGCTATGTTTGACAGTGAAGGGACTGATGGGCAACAAAAGAACAGAAGAAAGGGCTCAGGAACTACAGAAATGGATTCAGAACCTTGGATAGCGCACCAGGCAACTGTGGGGGAGTGCCGGGACCACATAAGCCTCATTTAGTGGTCTCAACTTGGTCTCTGAACTCTGGTGATCAAAGATGTGTAACTTCTGTGTAGCCGAAAAGGAATTTTTTTAATTCTCCATGAGACTTCTGAATATTTCATAAATAGGATAGGAAGTACTTTAGGAAATGTCCAGGACATCCTTCTTTTTCTCTTTCAATCTTTCCTTTCTTCTTTCCTTTCTCTCCTTCCTTCCTCCTTTTCTTTCCTCTCCTTCCTTCCTTATGTCCTTTCTTCCTTTTATCCTCCCTCCATCCCTCCCTCCCTCCATCTCTCTCTCTTCTTTCTTTCTTCTTTCTTTCTACAAGAGTCCAAGCTGATTTGGAACTTGTTATATAGCTCATGAATTTTTTTTTTTTGCCTCAAGTTCCCAAATTCTGGAATTACAGGTGTGCACTAGCCACAGATCTTCACACGTAAATGAAAAGTATACCAGCTTTTGCTAAATGTGTTGTGTTTAATTTATTCCAGCCTTCCTCACCTCTCCTTTTACTATCCCTCCTCCAATCCATCCTCCATACAGCAAATATCTTTCTGTGATGTCTATTTGATCATGTTTGTGTCTTCAACAAGCTTCCTGAAATGAGTTTTCAGACATGTTAGTTGGTGTTGGAGAGTAGCTATTCATTTCCAAGTGTTTAGCAAACAAAGCTAAACAATTTATTTTATTTATGTATTCTTTTATACCAGATGTGTGTATACATTGTGACTCTTCATTGATGGGTCCAGTAAATGATGTCTCAGATGTATTTTTCTATAAAACTCTTTTATTTCACAGAACATCATTGATTCCCCAGGACTAGTAATGTGCTCTGTTTCCCCTTGTTGTCTGCCATGCAAATTCCTCATCATCTTGACAACATTGCTCAGACTCAGGTTTTCTCTGAACCTTCCCATAGGGTACCCAAGCCAGTTAGTCACACTTCCCTGTGCTCTCCCTCTCTCTCTCTCTCTCTCTCTCTCTCTCCTCTTCCTCTCTCTTTCCCTCCCTCCCATTCCATCTCTTCCTTCCTCATTTATATATGGAGAGCAAGAGCTAGACTACATTCCTCACAGCCATGACATCTATTTCAAATCACACTCAGTGGTCTTGGACCACAGGCCTTGCCAAAGCAAAGGTCTATCTGTCTCTCTACTTATCTGGTAATATATACATACATATTTATGGATGTATATTATATAATATTAAAATATAATTTTATGTTATATTTATATATGGGAATATTCATCACAATTTTTATATTTATGTGTTTATTTCTCCCTTTGTCACCAGCCAATGGATCCTTAAAGCAATCCCTATGTGCAATGCAATTTTCCTTGCTAATCTCTTGATCTATATCAGCTAATGTTATGTATGGCACTTTATATGCCCTTCAGGCTTATTTAAATGAATTCTTTTATCTCCTCTAGAGTTGAAACCTAAGCCACGCTACTACCTGCACAGTAACCTCTTGTGCCTATGCACAAATGCAGCTCTGCCTGCTCAACTCCCTCTGGTTGAGGCTCCATTTTGCCAAGGATTTTGGTCCAAGGCCACTTTTTATGGTTGAAATAGGTATATCAATGAGAGGTGTTGTGTGGCTCTTGCCATGCTTCCCAAGCCATGATCCTGGCATGGTTTGTCAGCCCGAGAGTGTGCAGGGTATGGTGGTGCATACCTTTAATCCCAGAATTTGGGAGACAGAGGTAGGAGGATTGCCTTGAGTTCAAGGCCACCCTGAGAATACATAGTGAATTCCAGTCAGCCTGGACTAGAGTGAGACCCTACCTCGTAAAACAACAACAATAACAAAAATAATAATAGCAAGTATGAGTTACAACAGCCATGCTCCTGGCCACGCATAACCACAGGTCCCCTGTAACTCTTACCAGAGCTTTTGGTTCTCCATCTTTTTGTTCTCTTAGCTAAAAAAAAATCTCCCAAATGTGGACAAATAAAATGTCAATAGAGCAATCCAATAAAAATATTTACCTAACCCATTGTCTCTCTTCTCTCTTTCCTTACAAATAAGTAAAAATATTAAAGGGTTTGGGAGATACCTCAGGGTTAAAGGCACTTGCTTGCAAAATGCTGATCCTGGTTCAATTCCCCAGCACCCATGTAAAGCCAGATGCACAAGTGGATCATGCATCTGGAGTTCATTTGCAGTGTCAAGAGGCTCTGGTTCTCTCTTTCTTTCTCTTTCTCTTCCTCCCTCCCCTTGCAAATAAACAAATAAATTAATAACTTAAAAACATTTACCCAAGTTACTCAAATAAAAATAGATCTTACTATTTGATGACATGCTTGGGCAAAAAAGAACTAGGATCCTAGTCACAATGTTTATCACTGAATTCCTTGGTACTTTCCAAATCTAAATTGAGGGAAATGGAAACAATTGTCAGCAGCATTAAATGCTGAAAGCTCTGTGGGCCATAGTAATGACTTCAGAAGGTTGGAACTGATACACCTCCATAGACCTTAATATATCACCGGGTCCTAGTTAAAAGCAATCATTATCATATGACATGGAGACACTCACTAGCTAGGATAGCTTTTAGAATGGTGGTCCAAGAAGGTATTTCCTACAATACGGGGAGAAATGTAAATGTATTGGTCTTTTGGCCATATGCTTTCACTATGGAAAGTGGATTTATTTAGAGAACTATTCTGTCTTTTATATGAAACCCAAACATCTACAAAGTTGTTGGGTCAACACCCTGAATGAGTGGAGCACCAAATGAATTAATGAGGGACAGCCAGAGCACCAGTGGGAGCTATAACTAAAGCCACATTCAATACTCTGTCCTGGAATATATAGCTTCAGGTTTGATTTAAGTGATATGTGGAAAATATCTTTTGAAAGTAAATTTTTCCTTATAATATACCCTTTTAAAATTTACTTGCTGTATTTTGACATGTTTCTATACCTTATTTTTTTTTTTTGCTCCATTGGACGGTGAGATTTTGATTATACTATAAACAATTTTTAACTTGATTTTTCATGTAAAATAAAAATAAGCATATTTCTGGAACAGCTTGTATATTATATGATACAGAGGATGTGTACACACACACACACACACACACACACACACATTGCATAAAATTTGGGATGCTTTCCATATTATTAATCCAAATTATTTTACTTTGTTCCCTAAACAGCATTATTGAGATTTAGTTGATGTGGCAATTTGAACAGATGTCCCCCACCAGATTCAGGAGTTTATTAAAGCTTGTAACTTATTAGATTTCCAGCTGCCTGGCTGGAGGAGGTGTTACTGTGCATGGATCCTAGGGTCCAGTCCTAAGATGTTACTGGGGGTGGATCTGAATTCCAGCCTAAAATATACAAAGTGCTTGACCTCTGCCTGGGATTCCTGTACTATTCTTGCTTATGGTGCTGTTGGTGGAATTTCTCTCTGCATGGGCCTGTGAAAGGGAGCCAGTGTTTTCTTCCAATAGGGAACTTCCCCCTGTCTGGATCTGTAAGCTTCAGTAAATTCCATTCCTCCTATAAACTGTGTCGGGTTAAGTGGTTCATCCCAGCAACATGAAGCTATGGCGGTTGATATTCCAAATATGATATGGTTATGCATATTTAAACTATTTAATTGTTAGTTTTGACACTTATGGATGCACACACTCTGATATGATTATCACAATCAATGCACCAACAGGATTCATGACCCCTAAATCCCCTTGGATTCTTTTGTCATACTATCTCTCCCCTGCATTCACCCCTGTCATCCTCAACAACAGGGATTTCTACTTGCTGTCTCTATGAATTCATTTGTATTGCCTATAATTTCAGAAGTGGAACCATGCATTGTGGATTCCTTTTTGTCTGACTTTGCTTACTCATCATAAATACCTTGAAATTCATCTGTGTGTTCTTGTGTCAGCAGTTTGGTCCTTTATACTGAGTAGAAATCTATCATAGGCACAGAACCCAGTTTGTTAATCTATTTTTTAAGCATTTGGATATAATGATGATCAAAAATAAAGCTGTTATTGCCGGGCGAGGTGGCGCACGCCTTTAATCCCAGCACTCGGGAGGCAGAGGTAGGAGGATCGCCGAGAGTTTTACATAGTGAATTCCAGGTCAGCCTGGACCAGAGTGAGACCCTACCTTGCAAAAACCAAAAAAAAAAATAAAAATAAATAAAGCTGTTATGAAGATAAATTCACAGATTTTTACATGGTCACATGACTCACTGATCTATGAGCAGTGTGGCTGGATCATACATTTCAACATTATTTTTAAAATATTTTTATTTATTTACTTATTTTTGTTTGTTTGTTTACTAGAAAAGAGAAAGAGAGAGAAGAGAAAAGAGGAAAGGAAATGGAAGGGAAGGGAGGGGGAGGAAGGGAAGGGAAGAGAAGGGAAGGGAAGGGAAGGGAAGGGAAGGGAAAGGAAGGGAAGGGAAAGGAAGGGAAGGGAAGGGAAGAGAAGGGAAGGGAAGGGAAGAGAGCAGAGCCTCTTGCCAATGCAAACAAAGTCCAGACACATGTATCACTTTTTAGACATGGGGAACTGAACACAAACAGGCCCTTTTAGCCACTGAGCAATCTTCCTGGCCCAATTTATATTTCAACTTTCTAAGACACACTAAGACTGCTTTCCAGAAAGGCTTAGCTGGTGTGGGCTAAACCAACAGAAGTGACTGTTCTACATGCCTGCAGATCTTTACCAACAACTGGCTCATTGGTCTTTTCAAATGTAAACACTCTCATAGATCAGAGCAGAATCTCATTGTGCTTTCACTTTGTATTTTCCTAAAAACCAGTCATTAAAAGTATTATTATCATATGTTTTTATTTTCTAGCCTATGTACTTTGCTTGTTGAAGGATTTGTTCATGTCTTTTACTATACTGTCTTAATTTATTTTCTTATTGTTGGGTTTTGAGAGCCATTTATTATTATTGACATGAGCATTTTATCAATTTATGATTTTCAAATGTCCTCTCCTAGTCTCCAGTTCTCTTCCATTCTCTCTATATAGCTTTAGAAAAGTAGAACTTGATATTGGTGAAGTCATAGACCAATCCTTTTTCTGTTATGGATTGAACATGTGGTGTTGCATCTAAGACATTTTGTCTGATTCAGTTATATGCATAGTCTCTGATATTCTTCTAAAGGTTTAACATTTTAGGTTTTACAATTTTTTATTATTTTGTTTATTTGAGAGAGACAAAAAGAAAAAGGCAGACAGAGACAGGGAGGGAGAGAGAGTATGGATGCACCAGGGCTTTCTCTGGTGACTATAAAAAGGAACTCCAGATGAATGTGCCCCCTTGTGCATCTGACTTTATGTGGGAACTAGGGAATTAAACCAAGGCTGTCAGGCTTTACAAGCAAGATCCTTTAACCATTGAGCCATGTCTCAAGCCACTAGGCTTTATAATTTTAAGCAGTTTGAATTGGTGCTGGTTATGGTTTGAGCTACCTTACTTGTGTACAGATCCTGATATTTCTTACATAATTGCTAAAGAAAAGGGTTTCTTTACTGAAGTGCCTTTGCAGCTCTGTCAAATGTAAAGTGACCACTGTGGTGGTTTGAATCAGATGTCCCCCATAAACTCAATGTGTTTTCAATGCTTGGTCCAAAACTGATGGCAATTGAGGAGGCAGACCCTTGCTGAAAGAAATGTGTTATGGGGGTTATAGCCAGCTTCCTCTTGCTAGAGCCAGGCTCACTCTCTTGCTGCTGCTTTCCACCTGCTGTGGCAGAGGTCATGCCCAGCCTTTGCTCATGCCATGCTTTCCCCTGCCATCACGAAGTTCCACTTGGCACTGTAAGACAAAAACCAAAATGAAAACTTGCCTCCCATCAGCTGCTACTGTAGGTAACTCCAAGTTCCTGGAACAAATACTGAACCAGACACAGTTTATGGGATTTGGTTCAAGCTTACAGATACAGAAGTTCCCTCAATGGCAAAAGAAGCTGCTTACATCCAAGCAGAGAGAAACAACTATACCAACAAACAGCAAGCAGGAACCCACCAGAGCTCAAACTTGTCTCCGCACCTTTGGACTGGAATTCAGACCCCCCTCCCACCCAGTGTCACACTTGAGGGCTGGACTCCAGGAGGTACACATGCCCCCTCTAGCAGTAATTAGTCTGCAAGGGGCTGAAGTTGCAAACTCAATTTTCATAAAACACCTGAGTCTGTGAGGTTATACATCCAAACTACCACAGCTGCTTTTAGCTGGGTGCTTTTCCCAGCAATGAGATGATAAGTATAATAACCTCATATGGGGGATCTGATTCTAAATAATAATCAAGGCCATTGATCTGCTTCTTAAACGTGTATATTTATTTTATTTTATTTGAGACAGAGAGAGAGAGAGCAAGCACATGCCAGGGCCTTCAGCCACTATAAACGAACTCCAGACACATGTGTCACCTTCTGCACTGGCTTATGTGGGTCCTGGGAATTGAACCAGGGTCCTTTGGCTTCACAGGCAAATGCCTTAACCACTAAACCATCTCTCCAGTCTGTTCTTAAACCGTTAACTAATACCACACTGATTAATATAGCATGAAAATAATCTTAGACTGAGGTAATATACATTCTCTACTTTTGTTCCTTCTCAATTACTTTTAGCTATGTTTGATTTTTTCCACTGTCATATGTATTTTGGAGTCAGCTTGTCAATTTCTACCAAAAAAGTATCTTACCACAACATTTACTATCGTGACTGTATAACAATTTAGAGTGAATCAACATGTTAACAATAATGAGTCTTCTAATCCATGAATTTAGTAAAGCCCTCCATTTGTATGCATCTTCTTTAATTTTATTAAACATTCAAAGCAGGTGACTTATAAACAATGGAAATTTTAATTTTTCTAATATGTATCACTTTTTTATTTTTCTTGACTTGTCACTCTATTGACATGTGGAAAGAGTATTTCTACCTAGTCCCTCATCTTTTGGCTAAGTCTAAAGTCTCCCATCATTGAGTAACACTATCATACCATCATATCTCCTGAGATGAATTCTATATAGCCATACTACATAATTTTCTATAGAATTGTACTATATACTGCTGGATTTTCTTTGGCTTTTTTTTATTTAGTATTTCTATCTCTAATGATAGTGATTCTTTTCTATATATGTAACTGTGGTTAGATTTTTTTTTTAATTTGTGTTTCTTCTTTTTAACTTTGATTAGATAAACACAGAACTTTATTTTCATGTGCATGAGTATGCAAGCACACATGGTGCATGCTCTCTCTCTCTCTCTCTCTCTCTCTTGCTCAGTGTATTGTAATGGCAGCTATTGAATCACAGTTTGTAGTTTAAAAGAAGGAGGAGACGGCACTATATGCAGAGAATCTGGGTTCAGATTCAGGTCTCCTGATGATTAAATGCATAATCTTGGGAAACTTTGTGGCTCAGTTTAGTCATCTGTAAAATGATTTAAATTTTAAAAAGGCAATACAGGTCTTGCTTAAAAAAAAACCATCACTAATCATTAATATGCCTACTGTAGTCATTTTTATCTTTATTGTTTCCTCCATTCTTAAACCTTCTCATTTTAATTTATTAATATTCTTATTTCTTATTGTTATAATTTTTAGGTGGGCTCATTAGCCCATTAAATCATTTTTTCTGCTCATTGAAATGTCTTTCAGGTATGCATTCTCTGATGACTACACATCATTATTAATTTTTTAAGCTGCTTTATATTCTATGTATAATTTCTCATCTTAAATATTCCAACAGTGAAGGATTTTACTGAGTTTTGAGTTCTAACTTTGTCATTAGTGTTATAAGTAACATGGCATCACAATGGAGCAAGTGATCTACACTATTGTCACAATTTGGAAATCGCCAAGATTTTTATCTGTAGCCTAGTATCTAGGTTGAGTTCCTTCAATAACAGATCCTGACATGAGAGCTTAGGAGATGAATGCAGGGGACAGAGGTTAAGAAGACAGAGAGAGGCAAACAGGAAAGGAGCAAACACAGGTGTTTTTTTCCAGTGTCACAAGTGATCCACTGTTCCCCCTCCCTGCAGCTGACCTGTGTCCCTGTAGTATACATCCACCCTGTCATTCTGAGCTGGCCCTTGTGCTTGGGAAGAAAGCAACCATCATGGTTTCAGAGAAAGCTAGGAAACAGAAAAGTGGAGTGTGGTAGTTTAGCATTTGCATAGGTATCTTACTCCATTCAGGCTGAAATAACATAATGAGACTTATAAGCAACATATCTATTTCTGACAGATCCAGAGGCTGAGCAGCCCAACATGAAGGCACCAGCATATTTGGTATCTAGCAGGACCTACCAGTGACACCATCTTCTAATTCTAATTTCACATGGCAGAGAAGCCTGGGGGTTTCAACTTCATTATCTTCAAAAGTCCCCCTCCTAGTTGTACACTACATGGTGGTTAAACTGCAGGTTATAGACTTGAGGGGATACACACATTCTGTCTGCAGCAGTTGGCCACTGAAACTGCATGTGAGCACCACCCACTGCCAGCCAGTGCAGCTAATATCATCAGAAGCACAAAGGCCATCTGATACATCATATGTTATATAAAAATCACCTCCACTTTGAAGTGCACCAGTGATAATAATGTATTTTTAAAGAATCTTTGTGAAATGATTTTTTTGTCTTTACTTCTTATCTGTACTGAGAAGTTCAATACATTACAAGGTAGGCAATTATATTTAGACAGATATAATAGTATTACTACTTCATAAAACAGAAGTAAAGTCATCGAAATTTTTATTTAACAAATGGTAAGTGTTTCTATTTTTTTGACTAAGAGTTTCTTCATATATAGAACTTGAGGAGTAAATAATGTTTTAGTATTAAAACTAGATCATTAAGAATTAATTAAGACTAGGTAGAATAGATGCATTCTAAAATAAATAGCATTTGGGCTGGAGAGATTGCTTAATGGTTAAAGCCTACAAAGCCAAAGGATCCAGGTTCATTTCCCCAGGATCCATGTAAAGCCAGACGCACAAGGTGGTATATGCATCTGGAGTTCATTTGCAGTGGCTGGAGGCCTTAGTGTGTGTGCTCTCTCTCCCCCTCTCTCCCTCTCTGTCTCTTTCTCTCAAATAAATAAATAAAAATAAAATATTTAAAATAAATCACATTTTTAACTTCCTGGAAATATATTGTCTTCTTTTCTATTACTAAAAATAGTAGCTGACAAAGAAACTTCATGTCTAGGTAGAAATAACTCTGTAAGAAAGTAATATTTTAACATATGTGGGAAGGAGGATTGCCTCTGCTTAATTAAGTGAATTGTCATGTTTTTTATTTGGTTTCAATATAAATTGCTATTCATGTTATTCTACTTCTGAAAACCTATTCCTCAAAAATTTTGGACAGTCCCATAATATGATAAACGTAGAATAAGATTAATTGTGCCAAGTAGAGAACATGCACTTAGAAAAACAGAAAGGGAGCTAAGTAGGGCATATAAGGACCATCTAAAATATTTAAGACAGATGATGGATTAACACTGCTACTGGTAATTGGGCATCTTATGTAACATAAGATGTTACAGATGGTAGGTATTATGGACATAAAACGTCTCACTTTGACAGCCTTCACCAGTGTTTTCAATAAATATCCTATTCTAACCTTACACAGAGGTGAGTGGTTTGAGAAGCAGCCATGTGTGGCATGTTGACTTAAATTACCTGCTATTAACACATTTTGGAGCCTCAGTGTAGCTAGACTCTACCTGTGTACCATTTTCCAGAGGATTGTCTAATTAGCATTTCTGAATTCCTGTGGTTATAAGTGAAGATCATTGACCCATGACAAAGAGAAGACCCTCTCAGCTCCCAGTGAGGCATCCTTCCTGACTCTTCTTGAACTTTGCCACCTGTGCATTCATCGAGCAAGTACTAAGTCACTTTACTCATGGTGAAGCTATGTACACATTGACAATTATATGGTTATGAAAATCAGAACATTCCCATGCTGTTGGGAGGCATAAACTGTGAATCAAGTTGATATTTGCTATAAAAGAGGTAGACACAAAGTCATATGATGGGAAGGATCAAACCTAGCTCAGGACAGGTTGGGGAAAAGTCAAGAAACTTGCTCTGGTGATGGGTGTTGAGCTCGGCTGTGTAGACTGGAGGAGACATCCAATGCAGAGGATGAGAGGCTACTGTTACAGATAGAGATACCAGCATGAACACAGACAGGCAAGCATGACCGTCTTTCCCAGGGATAGTCTAAGGTTGGAGCATCTAGTTTGGGTTCTATTCAAGAATGAGGGAAAGGATAAGTAATGAGGACTTTGAGAAAAGTGAAGCTGGACAAGAGGGTAAAAGGAGGTGAGGGCAGCAGGGTGTGAAAAGAGTTTTAGGCCAAACAAGTGACATGATCAAACTTATGCCTTCTTGTGATTATTCTGGCTGCTGGGTTGGTGCATATCTTGAAAAATGAGGAAAGAAGAGAGGAATCCAGCAATTACTGATATAGTTAAATATATAAAAATAAAATATATGTAAATAAATATATAGCACATGCTAAAAGTTAGGAATTATAGCTGTTAGCCTGTCTATGTGATCTTTTCCAAAAGAGGATGCATATAAGTTACTTTCCTTGTTGCTGTGAGAAAATACCTGACAAAAGCATCTTAAGGAAGGAGGGGTTGATTTGGTCTCACAATCCCATGTTACAGTCCATTGTGGCAGGAAGGTATGGGGGCAGGAGAATAAAGTAGCTGGTCACATTGCATCTACAATTAGGAAGGAGAAAGAGAGAGAGAGGATTGCTGGTGCTTAGCTATCTCTCTCTAAGGCAGTCCAGAACACCCAGCCCATGGAATGATATCACCCACATTTAGTGTGGCTATTCCCATCTTAATTTATCTAATCTAAAAAAATTCCTCACAGACATGCTCAGAGATTTGGGATCCCAAGTTAATTCGAAATCCTGTTAAGTTGACAACCAGTATTAGCCATCACAGAATCCATCCTATTTGCACAGAGAAGGCTGAGAAGCTAACAGTTCCCTTGGTTAAATGCTGCTCAGGCTCCTGAACTCTGCTTAATGAGAGCTTTGCATTTGGATGGCTGTATTGGTCTCTGCTTTGTCCAATTTCAGCAATAATCCTGCTAAGTCACTTTAAGCAGAACTCCACCTTTGATGTCTGACCATTGCCAATATGGAATACATCCTGGTCCTCCATCAGCTAAATCATTTTGTAGAACTGACCTCCATTCTATTCCTTCACTATAAAATCCCACCAGTTCATGCTATATCTTCACTTGGTCCCCATCTTTCTCCGCTACTGCCACATCCCATGGAAATGGTCCCTGGAGGAAGTTGCTTTTACTCTCCAAAGTCTCAGAGCTCTGAGTGACAGTTCTGCAACTTAAGGCTTTAATCCAGAGTATGGGTTCTCAATCACTATGCCAAGGAAAGGAATTGTCATGCACAATTGCCATTTCTAGAAGGTGTCACACACTTGATATGCTTTACTTCAGTTACTGTTCAGAGCAGTGGCAGCAGTAAACACTAGTATTAAACCCGTTTACACTTGAGAAAAATGAATCACAGAGAGGTTGTATACATTTCCCAAAAGCACATACTAATAAAAGCCAGACAAGAATTCAGACTTTTGCTATCCCATCCCAGAGCCTGTGCTTTTACGAACTCTGTGGTCCTCTCCATGTGGAGATGAATGGTGTGATTCTACAGTCCTAAATGCTGCATCAGAAACTTCTCTGATAGAAGGTCATCATGGAGACGAGAAAGAGAAGGATCTGCAATGAGTGAAAGCAAGTCTTCCTTGAACAGAGTCTCTTTTCTGCCTTTGATGGGACCTGACTTGCCCATTTCCTAAACTAACTAGAATCTTCCTCAGTAGACCCTGAGCTTTTTGAAGATAGGGATGCTGAATTGGGTATCTGCATATTCTCAGATATATGATAACTGTGAACTAAGCATATTGCATAATGCCTCTAAACTGGGAAACAGCCCAGCTCATGCAGAGAGGGCTGTGAACATGTGTGTCAGCTGCAGGACAAATTCTTTCCCAGAGAAAATATCATCCAGAATTGGAGCCACTAAGTACACGTGACTAAATTTACATTTGATAAAATCTATGTTTTAAATTTAGTCTCTCAGTCATGCCAGGCATATTTCAAATGTCCAGAAGCTGCATGGAATGTTTGCTCCAGTGGCCGACACTGAACGTATTTCTGCCTCAGCTCAGAGCTCTAGTAGAGAAGCCATATATACTCCAGGTCTTGCCATGTGTGTGTTAGAACCCCTGAACTGCTTCCGCTTCCTACAAGATAAATGTCTAGGTCCTTTTTCAGGGCTACCAATATAAATTTTCCTCATAGAAAACCAAGTCATATGTAATCATAATATTTGCTCATGGGATTTGTTCTAAGACTTTGGTGGCCAGCATTTTTGTCTAGCAACTCCTTTGTTCAAGTAAAATGTACCTGAAATGCTAACAGACAAAACAAATTAAAGTGGCATTGGTTACAGTGGTGGAGCCAGGGCTGGAGACATGGTTTAGCAGTTAAGGCATAAGCTTAAGGACCCAGGTTTGATTCTCCAGGTCCCATGTAAGCCAAATGCACACAGTAGCGCCTGCATCCCGAGTTTGTTTGTAGTGGCTGGAAGCCCTGGCAGGCCTATTCTCTCTCTCTCTCTCTCTCTCCCTCTCTGTCTAATAAATAATAAATAAATCTTTAAAGTGGTGGAGCCAGATGCACAAAGTGATGCGTGTATCTGGAGTTCATTTTCAGTAGCTGGAGGCCCTGGCATGCCCATTCTCTCTGTCTCTCCCCTCTCTCTGTCTTCTTGAAAATAAATAAATAAATACAAATATTTAAACTGTGGCTAGAGAGATGGCTCAGCAGTTAAGGTGCTTCCTGCAAAGGCTGATGACCTGAATTCAATTCCCCAGTACCCATGTAAAGCCAGGTGCACAAAAAATAGTGGCACATGCATGTGGAGTTCATTTGCACAGGCTGGAGGCCCTGGTGTGCCCATTCTCTCTTTCTCTCTTCTCTCTCTGCTTGCAAATAAATATATATTTGTTTGCATTTTTCTTTCTTTAAAAAATAGTTTTATTTATTTATTTGCAGAGAGAGAGAATGAGGTATGCCAGGGCCTAATGCTGTTGCCAATTCACTCCAGATGCATGCACTACTTTGTTCATCTGGCTGTACATGGGTACTAGAGAATCAAGCCAAGGCTATCAGGTTTTGCAAACAAGCACTTTTTAATCATTGCGCCAATCTCCCAGCCCCACCTTACCTTTTGAGACTGTCTTGCACTGAATTTAGAGCTCATTAATTAGACCAGTTAGCTATTCAGCAGGCCTAGACAGCTTCCTTTGCATGCTTCCCCGGTGCTGGGATTACAGGCACATACTGCCTTGCCTGGTTTCACATGGGAACTGTGGATCTTACCCACTGGGACATCTTCTTAACCCCCAGGGGATCTATTCTTTCTTTGACCTGCAATTGCAGCAAAAATTGACCATGTAAATAATTTGACAATCCCATTCAACCCAGTGCCACCATAGTACAAGGGCTCTACTCTTCTTAAATTAACAGGCTTGGCATAGTGACTACATGGAGGTCACATACATATGCTTCCACTCTCAAGAGCCAACACCCACTTCTTGTTGGATGGCTTCTCTTAGGCAGCTGTCACCTGCTTCTCTCACCAGCACAGATAACAAGAAGGACTTGGAAACTCACAGGAATCCCCTATTTCCCCACTAAGATGCCTCATACCATATGAGCATGTCTAGGAGGTATATATACTCCAATTCCCTTGACTCTGGTCAGGACTCTGTGTCCAAAGTTCACCTGCACAACTGAGCCAAATTGACCCTCCATGGGATTTTCCTTCTGGCCCTAAAACTCTTTTACCACATTTTCATCTAGACAGCCTAAGCTAATGTACAAACATATTCTGCTATTGCATAGTGTTTTATAAGTTATGTACATAGTGTGTATGTAGTCATGTTGGTACCGACATTAGCCTCCTGGCTGTCATCCCCCCTCTGAAGGGACTCTCCTCGTTGGGGATTGTGGGTTGTCATTGTGGGGGTAACCATCAGTTATGAGGAAGAGGCAATGTCTCTGTGCATGATATCCCAACTTGTGGCTCTAACAATCTTTCTGCCCCCTCTTCTGTGAATTTCCCTGAGCCATGTTGGGTTCATTTTAGGTCTACTTCAATGATGAGGTTTTGGGAGCCTCTGTGTCTCTGGATATCTGGTTTGGTAGGAGTTGAGTGTTCTCTGTCTACCTCCTTCACCCTTGTGCTAGTACCAGGTTCACCAAGAAAGCAGAACTCTTGCTCATTTCCCCCATTACCCTATGGTTTCAGATGGGGCCCTGGTGAGGTGCAATGGGCTGATAATCTCCTCAGGTTCCACATCCATCTGAAAAAGAGAAGCAAATTCTCCAATGGAGAGTGAAGTCAGCACCAGATAAATGGGATAACCATTATTATTTTAGAGAAAATAGGTGTAGGCCCTCTTGTAGTCCATAGTTGGTGGGAGCTTGATATTGGAGAGCAGGCTCATTTTGTGGATATAGTTCTGAGTTGTTTCCCAGTTCCAGCTATGAGTTCCATTCCACTGAGCAGATCCGTTAGCCAAATCAAGAGCAGTTGGTTATTCACCATGGCTGTGTGCCACTATTGCACTTGTGTGAGCATCCCGTCAGGTTGAGTAGCTTAGATCACAAATTGCATGGACAGACATTGGTCATTTTCCAGTTATTCATGTAGCACCTTCTGGCACTAGACAAGCTAACTGTTTGGGGACTGACTCTCTTCCTGATTCTATCCAGGTCACTCCATGTTCCATACCAACAGCATATGGTGTCTTCAGCAGTAGGGTCTTACCATTAACCTTTGGTGGGTCATCAAGTTCTCTGACAGAAATCTGTCTTCTTTTGGGAAAACTTGTAGGTCTCTCTGATCAACAGCTCATTGTGGATGTTAACCACATGCTGGAACTTGGAATTACAGGTCAGTGCCAAGGGAAAAGAAGGAAGAAAAAGATAGGTAATAAAAAAGAGAAAGAGAGAAGAGGGAGAGAGAGAGAAAAACAGGAGATTAAGGTTAGTCTTCATCATATCCTCTCCAAGGCTCTGTGATTCAGGTATTCCCTCTAAGGACCTGATGAAGGTTCAACCTTTTAGTCTGTCTTTCAGAATATAGGATTGTATGGTACCATTTCCATTTGGGTCCAATTTTGTGTCCCCTCCACCACCCTTACCCTCCTGTCTCACCCTCCCTATTGGCCAGTCCTCAAGAATCTTATTAAGTATGTCAGCATCTCAGACAGATTCAGGTTAGGAACCACAGATGAGTGAGACTGTGTGATGATTATTTTTCTGTGATTGGGTGAGTTCACTGGGAATGATCTGTTCCAAGTTCGGCCATTTTTCTTCAAATTTCATTGTGTTATTTTTTTCTTACTGTTGTATAGAATTCCATTGTGTAGATATACCATATCTTGGTTATCCATTCATCTAATGATGGACATCTTGGTTGATTCCAGCTCTTAGCTATTATGAATTGAGCAGCTGTAAACATGGTTGAGCAAATCTCTCTGAAATGAGGCATGGAGCTTTTAGGGTAAATGCCCAGTAAGGGAAAAACTGGATCTGTTGGTGACTCTATAGGCAACCTTTTTTTTCTTACAAAACATTTGAACATTTTAATAGGTTACCTTCCTTTGATACAAAGGCCAGACCAGAATATTACAGCGGCTTATGTGGGATATAGTCAACCTTTTTAGGAGTCTCCATATTGTTTCCATAGTGTTTATACCATCTTACATTCCCACCAACAGTGAATGAGGGTTCCTATTTCTCCACACTCTCACCAGCATTTGTTGCCATTAGATTTTTTAATGTTTGCTATCCTTACTTGGGTAAGGTGGAACCTCATAGTTGTTTTAATTTGAATTTCCCTGGTTATTAGGGATGATGAACATTTTCTTAAGTGTGTGTTTTTACCATTTGTATTTCTTCCTCTGAGAACTCCCTGTATAATTCTCTGCTCCATTTTGTGAGTGGGTTGTTTGACTTTTTATTGTTTAGGCTTTTGAGTTCTTTGTAGATTCCAGAAGTTAGGCCTCTGTCTGTTGTATAGCTGGCAAAAATTTTCTCCCATTCTGTGTGTAATCTATTGGCTTTGCTTATTGTATGTCTGTCTGTGAAAAAAAAAAAAGTTCAGCTTCATGAGATCCCAATGTTTGAGTGATTGTTTAATTTCCTGAGCTACTGGGGGTTTGTTCAGGAAGTTTTTCCCCACTCCTATAACATGGAAAGTTCCTCCTACTTTTTCTTACAGTACTAGCAGAGTTTCCAGTCTTATGTTGAGGTCTTTGATCCATTTGGACTTGATTTTTGTGCATGGAGAGATGTGTGGATTGAGTTTCATTTTCCTGCATGTTGTTATCCAGGTTGTCCAGCATCATTTGTTGAACAGTCTACATTGTTAGGGCCTTTGTCAAATATCAAGTAGCTGTAATTAACTTGAACCAAAGTCGGTCCTTGATTCTGTTCCATTGGTCTATAATCCTGTTTTTATGCCAGTACCATGTTGTTTTTATTACTATGGCTTTGTAATATAGCTTTAGATCAGGTATGGTGATGCCTCCAAATGTATTTCTTTTGCTGAGCATATGCTTTGATATCTGAGGCCTTCTACCATTCTACATGAATTTTGAGATCACTTTTTCTATCTCTGTGAAGAAAAATGTTGGGATTTTTATTGGTATTGCATTAAATCTTTATATTGCTTTTGGAAAGTGTTGCAGTCAGGTTCGCATTGCTGGTAGAAATCACCCAAACCAAGAGAAGAATGTGGGAAGAAAAAAAAAAGAGGTTTATTTTAACTTACAGGCTCTAGGGGGAAGCTCCATGATGGCAGGAAAAATGATAGCCTGCACAGAGAGTGGACATCAGCCCCTGGCCAACATAAGGAGTACCACAGCAACAAGAGAATGTGCCAAATACTGGCAAAGGGAAAACAGCTATAAAACCCACCCCCAACAATACTCTGCCTCTAGGAGGCTTTAATTTCCAATTGCCATCAGCTGGAGAGACTAGCATTCAGAATATCTAAGTTTATGGGGGCCACCTGAGTCAAAACACCACAGTCAGATTGCCATTTTCACAATGTTAATTCTGCCTCTCTGGGAGCATTGTGATCTTTCCATTTCCTCAAGTCCTCCTCAATTTTTTCTTGAGTGTTTTTATGTTTTCATTGTATAGTTCTTTTACATCTTTGGTTAATGATATTCCAAGGTATTTTATTTTGTTGTTGTTATTGTTGCTATTGAAAATGGGACAATGTTGCTTATTTTTTTCTCCATGTCTTTGTCCTTTGCATACAGAAAGGCTACTGATTTTTGTGCATTGATTTTGTATCCTGCTATTTTGCTGAAGGAATTAATTACCTTTAAGAGTTTTGAGATGGAGGTTCTGGGGTCACTTCTGTATAGAATCTTGTCATCTGCCAATAGGGCTAACTTAACTTCTTCCTTTCCAATTTGTATCCCTTTGATTTCTTTCTCTTGTCTTATTGCTTGAGCTAGGATTTACAGTACTATGCTGAAGAGCAGAGGTGAGAGTGGAAACCACTGTCTTCTTCCTGATTTCAGTGGGAATTCATTCAGTCTTTCCCCATTAAGTATTATATGGGCTTTAGGAGCTTTATATATAGCCTTTATTATAATGAGATATGGGCCATCCATGTCTATTCTCTCCAATGTTTTGATCATGAAGTGATATTGTATTTTGTTGAAGGCATTTTCTGCATCTATTGAAATGATCATGTGGTTTTTGTGTTTAAGCTTATTTATGTGGTGTATTGCATCAACAGATTTCTGTATGTTGAACCACCCCTGTGTTCCTGGGATGAAGCCTACTTGATCAAGATGGATAATGCTTTTGATGTGTTGTTGAATTTGGTTTGCAAGGATTTTATTCAGGATCTTTGTGTCTAAGTTGATCAGGGAAATAGGCCTGTAGTTTTCTTTTCTTGTGGCATCTCTGCCTGATTTTGGTATTTGGGTGATACTAGCTTCATAGGAGTTGGAGAGCTTTCCATGCTCTCCAATTGTGAGGCACAGGTTGAGAAAAAATGGTTTTAGTTCTTCCATGAAGGTTTGATAGAATTCAGTGCAGAAGTCATCTGGTCATGGACTCTTCTTTGTGGGAGGTTTTCAATTACCTTTGCAATCTCGATGGGTATGGTAGATTTGTTTAGGAGATTAATCTGCTCTGAGTTTAGCTTTGGTGGGTGGTATGTGTCCAGGAATTCATTTGTTTCCTCCATATTATCCAGTTTTGTGGAGTAGAGGTTTTTGAAATAAGTCCTGATGATTCTCCCAATTTCACTTATTTCTGTTGTGATCTCTCCTTTTTCATTTCTAATTTTGTTAATTTGAAACATCTCTTCTTTTTCTTGATCAAATTTGCCAGGTGTTTATCAATCTTGTTTATTCTTTCAAAGAACCAGCTCTTTGTTTCATTAATTTTCTTAATTGTTTTCTTAGTTTCCAATTAATTAATTTTTGCTTTGATCTTAATTATTTCTTTCTGTCTGGAGCTTTTGGGGTTGGATTCTTCTTGTTTTTTCCAATGCCTTTAGATGGATTATTAGGTTATTGATTTGGGATCTCTCTGTCTTTGTTATAAAGGCATTTAGTGCTATGAATTTTCCCCTGATGACTGCCTTTTCATTGTGTCCCATAAGTTTTGATATATTGTGTTCTCATTTTCATTCATTTCTAGAAATAGTGCAATTTCATTTTTTATTTCATCCACTACCCATTTATTGTTTAAAAGTGTGTTGTTCAGTTTCCAGGAGCTGGAGGGATTCCTGCTGTACCTTTTGTTGTTAATTTCTAGCATTTCAGCATTGTGGTCTGATATCAAGCAGGAAATTATATCGATTTTCCTGAAAATATGGAGGCAGGCTTTGTGGCCCAATATATGATCTATTTTAGAGAAGGTTCCATGGGCTGCTAAGAATATGTAGTTTGTAGATTTTGGGTAGAATGTTCTGTAAATGTCTGTTAGGTCTACTTGCTCTATGGTGATGTTGAGCTCTCTTACTTCCCTATTAATTTTCTGTTTGGATAATTTATCTATTGCTGATAGTGGAGTATTGAAGTCCCCAACTATGATGGTATTGGTGGTTATTTCTGTTTTGTTGTCAAGTAGTTTTTGTTTTATGAATTGTGGTGCACCTGTGTTTGGTGCATAAAGATTGATGATTGTGATATCCTCTTGTTGGATTGTTCCCTTGATAAGTAAGAAGTGGCCTTCTTTGTCTTTTTTGATTACTTTTTTGGTTTCAAGTCTATTTTATCTGATATTAGTATAGTGATGCCTGCTTGTTTCTTATTTCCATTGGCTTGGAATATCATTTTCCACCCTTTCATCCTGAGAAAGGTGCCTATCTTTAGTGGTGAGGTGGGTTTCTTGAAACAGCAGATTGAGGGGTCTAATTTTCTGATCCATCCTGTCAGCTTATTTCCACTTGCTTATGCGATGCTGAGGGGTGAGGGGATGGGACAGCTGGTCTGTTGGGACAATGTAGCAGGGGGTGGATGGGACTTCTGGGTCCTGTGACAAGGCAGGGCAAGGATATGGGACTGCTGTGGGTCAGGTGATGCATGGGGGTGGGGGGATTGGGTTGGGTGGGGTGGTGAAAAGGGGGAGGGAGGGGTGGAGAATAGCCTGCTGGCCTGGATCTGAATAGTCTGCAGGAAGTGCATTAGGACCTGGTCCATACAGGGTGGGGCAGTTGAGTATGGAGGTCCCCTGTGGTGGGAAAACCTGAGGGGGGAGGCTAGCCTGCTGTCCTGTGTCCATGCAAGGGGGAGGCAGTGGTGAGGGAGGTCCCCTGTGGTGACAGGAATGCCTGGGGATGGGGGGACACTAGCCTGCTGGCCTAGGTCCACTTAGCATACAGTTAGTGCAGTAGGAACCTGCAGCTGGGACTGTGGCTAGGATGGCTGCTAGAGGGGATTGGGGGACTGGTGGGCTACCTGAGAGCATGGGAATCAGTGGATTCCCTTCTTTGCTCCTCCTGCACCCTCCCACTGGAAGTCTACTAGAATCAGCAAACCCCTAAAAACCCCAATGAACCCTAAAGGTCTTGCCTTGCCTTCTCTTCGAGGTGAGGCATGGTTAGGCAAATGACATCTTGACCAGAAGTCTAAATAAAAATATTTTTTTTTAATATTTAAAGAAGGCGGATGTGGCGGTGCACACCTTTAATACCAGCACTCGGAGGCAGAGGTAGGAGGATTGCCATGAGTTCAAGGCCACCCTGAGACTACATAATGAATTCCAGGTCAGCCTGAGCTAGAGTGAGACCCTACCTCCAAAAGCAAAATAAATAAATAAATAAATAAATAAATAAATAAATAAATAAACTAAATAAAAATAAATAAATAAAAATAAATAATAAATAAATAATAAAATGAAAGTGGTAGAGAGAGATAGACCTTGGTTTCTGACTGGCCCTGTATATCCCCACAGAACACTCAAGAATAAACTTCTCCTGGTGCAAGCATCTATTCCAGAGGTTAATCAAGATGTTTGGCTGCTGACACTGAGGTCCTGACCCCTAAGTAATGTAAAGACTAGTGACGTGAAGATGAAATGATCAGAGTCCTCTCCTCCAATCCCAGGATCCACAAATGGAGCCTGGAAGCAGTGCTTATGGCAGAAGTGTCTGAACAATTACTATGTACAGAAGTTTAAATGCCCATATTCCCTGCAGTATGGCAGGCTGCAATGACAACCACCAGGGAGCTGATGAGAAGTGATTAAGTCCCACTGCTCCTTGTGAGATCTCCTGGTCTGCAGAAGATCCCTTCATCTGTCTCCTGGTCTTCTCAGCATACAAGTTTGAGACAGTTGCTATGGCCCTAAGTAACTTTGAACTTGGATCATTGGGTTTATTTATGAAATAGTACAGTGTAGAGGGTGCTAGCTTCCTGAGGTGGTGAGGAGCTATGGATGGAGCTTAAGAAAGAGTGCCGCTGGTGCATGCGGGAGGGCATGGAGGATCCGGGGGCCCAGGAGTGGCCATGGCTATGGTTGGGCCCAGGCCATGGGGGTCCTGGAGGCAAAGCCAAAGACAAAGAGTGGATCCCCATCACCAAGCTGGGCCGCCTGGTCAAGGACATGAAGATCAAGTCCCTGCAGGAGATCCATCTGTTCTCCCTGCCCATCAAGGAGTCTGAGATTATTGACTTCTTCTTGGGAGAGGGCGTCCCTTGAGGATGAGGTTCTGAGGATCATGCCAGGGCAGAAGCAGATTCATGCTGGCCAGCAGACCAGGCTCAAGGCTTTTGTTGCCAATGGAGACTAAAACGGTCATGTCCGCCTGGGTGTTAAGTGCTCTAAGGAGGTAGCCACTAGCATCCAAGGGGCCAGCATCTGGGCCAAGCTCTCCATTGTGCCTGTCCAGAGAGGATACTGGAGAAACAAGATTGGCAAGCCCCTCACAGTCTCCTGTAAGGTGACAGGCCACCGTGGGTCTGTGCTGGTGTGCCTCATCCCTGCCCCCTGGGGCACTGGCATTGTCTCTGCCCCTGTGCCCAAGAAGCTGCTGCTGATGGCTGGTATTGATGACTGCTACACTTCAGCCAGGGGCTGCACTGCCACTCTGGGTAATTCTGCTAAGGCTACCTTTGACATCATCTCTAAGACCTACAGCTATCTGACCCCAGACCTCTGGAAAGAGACTGTGTTCACCAAGTCTCCCTACCAGGAATTCACTGACCATCTTGTGAAAATCCACACCAGAGTTCAGTGCAGAGAACCCAGGCTCCAGCTGTGGCTACCACATAAGGATTTTATACAGAAAAATAAAAGTGAACTAAGCCTGTTGAAAGAAAGAAAGAAAGAAAGAAAGAAAGAAAGAAAGAAAGAAAGAAAGAAAGAAAGAAAGAAAGAAGGAAGGAAGGAGGAAGGGAGAGAGGGAGGGATAGAAGGAAGGAAGGAAGGAAGGAAGGAAGGAAGGAAGGAAGGAAGGAAGGAAGGAAGGGAAGGGAGCGGGGAGTGGTGGTGCATGCCTTTAATCCCAGCACTCAGGAGGCAGAGGTAGGAGGATCACCATGAGTTTGAGGCCACCCTGAGACTACATAGAAAATTCCAGGTCAGCCTGGGTTAGAGTGAGACCCTACCTTGAAAAACTGAAAAATGAAAAAACCAAAAAAAAAAAAGAAAGAAAGGAAGGAAGGAAGGAAGGAAGGAAAGAAGGGTAACTGCTGCTCCTGGATAATTAGATCTGGAAGGGATCTTGTGCAGGGCACGTCTACCACTAGCAAAGCAGGTGAAGTACGAACATGCACAACTTGAGGAGGGATGCATCTGAGAATGCACCATTGAATGATTTTTGACATTGGGAAAAACCTAACAGAAAGTGCTTATATAAGCTTACATGCGGTAACCTATCATACACCTAGGTCATATGAATCACTACCATACACACACAGTCTAAGTTGACCAAAAGGTCACTATTCAATGCATAGCTTCATAGATTTTTCAGGACAGTTGAAAAGGAAAGAAACCCTTGGCTAAATATATCTGGATATGTTGCATAGTTAGCATGGCACATTGCCCAAAGTCAAAAATAAGGCCTGTTGCTAATTTCTTAGGCCTGGCCCCCTTTCCTAAGAGCCAGTATTGCTGTATTCACATACAGCAAGTGCTAGGCTGGGCTTTCATTAGTGATGAAGTAACATTTCTAAACCTACTTTGCAATCTGTGAGATGACAATGATGGGGAGACAGGCATCAAACCATCTTCATTCTTATACCTCAGGCTCAGCCTCCCACAGTCATTGGCAGATGCCCAGGACAATTCATCCACATGTATCACATAATATCTATTATGTCCTTATATCTTTAATAAGATGTAAGTGCTTCAGGCATAGAGCAAGCCTTTCTCTGGGTATGCCAGGAGTGGGCCCTGGCATAGGTCATTGATATAGACAAAAACATCAATTGGGTCTCCACTGACTGTCCTGGCTCTTTGCAACTCTGACTATCCATGGCATGCATGCTATATTGAACTATAGTGAGAGCACTGAGTAAATGAATGAATCAAGTGAATAATTAATTGATTTGTATATGTTCGTGTGTATGGTATGGGCACCCGTGTGTGTGTGTGTGTGTGTGTGTGTGTGTGTGTGTGTGTGTGTGTGTAAAGTCAGAGGACAAATTTCAGGCCAGTCCTTGTCTTCCATTTCTTTTGAGGCAGGAACTGTCATTGTGGATCACTGCTCCATTCATGAACTTCTGGGAAGTTCTCCTGTCTTCATCTCCCTTCTCACCATAGGCACACTGGGATTACAGAAGCCTTCCACAGCTTCTGGCTTCTATGCTGGGTCTGGGGATCTGAACTCAGGTACTCAGGATTGAACGGCAAGTGCTTTATCTGCTAAGCTATCTCCCTAGGCCCCCAAATGTTATTTTTTTACATCATTTTTATTTTGTGGGTTTTTTGGTAAACTATAATACATGTTATTTACTTAATCTATCAGAGTGACACATCATTAAATAAACTTAATTAACTAATGAAGACTTCATGGTTTTCTTCATCTTTTTATGTTCGTATATATGGTAGGCTATTTGGATGACAACTTTTATAGCTATAATTAAACATTTGATAGATTTAGAAAAGTTGCAAATAATAAGGAATATTTCATCTTTACCACCCATGACATATCCAATTTCGCCTTGTGGCAGTCACCCAGGCTCTCTGTATTCTGTTATTTCTTCTTCCCCATCTGTACTTTACATAAGAACACAGCTTGAAGAACTGATACAGTGGAGTTGTAATATCCTTGGAATTCGGAGATCTGCTCTAAAGGAAGTGCACCCCGTGTGGCTTCCACACATGTATATATCTGAGTTTAGTCAGCATAAATCCAGACAGTGACAATTTGGCAATGTATTCCAGGTGACTTTAATGACATTCTTAGAAGATCATTCTACTGGTATCTGCTCACTTTGTTGGCAAGAGACTCTTTTCTCAAAAGAGACATTGGCTAATTAACTGGCTTTGATTTGTAATATTTATATTCCAACAAAATACTTCTTTTACTTTAAGTGTGTTTGATTCTAAATCTGCCTGTCTGATGCTGTCATTCATCTAATGAAACATTAATTTACTCTGATTTCTCATCCATGGTGCAGTGGTTTTAGTGTAAAATGACCCCATAGGCTCATGGATATGAACACTTGGTCTCCAGCTGGTGGTGCTTTTCAGGAAAGACTGTGGGACCTTTGGAAGGTGGAGCCTTCCTGGAGGAAGTGTGTCACTGGGGACAGGCTTGTGGTATTACAGCCAGGGGTCCCATGAGAAGTTCTTCCCCAGTTTGCTGTGCTATAATGTAGATACCAGTTTGCCAGTCTGCCTTCCAGCCATGATGAAACTTCCTCTATAACTGAAAGCTGAATTAAACCTGTCTCCTTCCATAAGGTGCTTCTGGTTGTATATTTGTTCACAGTAACAAGAAAGTAACTTAGACACATGGTCACCTTTTCTGGAAGAGCTGGGTGGTCCTCGCTCACTCCCTGCTTCTCACTGAGGACACATTTTATAGCCTGAGCTCTGAAGGACATGGGGACTAGAATCTTGCACTCTTAGACCTAAAGGTATTACAAGCTGCCTAGTATAAGTCCCTGATCCAGAAGGAAGGAAGGAAAGAAGGAAGGAAGAAAGGAAGGCAGGGAGGAAGGGAGGGAAGGAGAGAGGCAGGCAGGCTTTCCCAGGGGAAGTGATGGCCCGAGGCTGACCCATATTTTTAGCATAACCCCTAGCCAAAACTCAATTATGTCTTGTCAAAATACTATTATGGAGCCAGGTGTGGTGGTGCAAGCCTTTAATCCCAGCACTCAGGAGGCAGAGGTAGGAGGATCACCATGCGTTCGAGGCCACCCTGAGACCACAGAGTGAATTCTAGGTCAGCCTGGGTTAGAGTGAAACCCTACCTCGAAAAAAAAAAAAAAAAAAAAAGCTATCATGGTAAATGTAAGTTGTTGTCATGTATGCTGGTCATATGTCTGTGCTAGAAGCTGCATCTCCCTTGAAAGGGACCACTTTTCCATTTCACTTGCCTCACACAGGAAGAGTGGCCCTCAGACAAGACATGAGAATTGATAAGTAAGAGCTTAATGTACAGCTGTGGTAACCCCTCTTTATGTGTCTGTATGTATGTGAATGCACACACAGTGTGTTTATCAGTGTGGGTGCACATGTATGTACATGTACATGAGGCCAGAGAACAACCTCGGGTGTTATTCCTCAGGTACCATTCACCTTTTTCTTGAGACAGGATCTCTCACTGGAGTATAGTTCACCAAGTAGGCTTGACTGGCTGGCTGGCACTGAGATCCATCTGTCTCCACCTCCCAGTGCCAGGATTATAAGCACAAGCCCCAGCACCTGCCATTTTACATGGGTTCTAGGGATTAAACACAAGTCCTCGTGCTTGTAATGTAAGCACTTCACTAACAGATTTCTCCCCAGCTCCTTTTGTCTATTGAATCTTCATTTTCTTGACTCTAAATAATAATGTGAGAAAACATCCAGATGTGTGCACAAAGAGGTAGCTTAGAGAGCACTGGGAATGATGAGGTCATGTCTGACACATTGGAAGCCAGTGCCCTGTAAGGTTCTGGCCTCTTTTGGGCATGTACCTACCTCACCAGACTCACAACCTCTGACCCTTGGCCTTACTTTCACCCAGAACCAAAAGCCCACTGCTCCATGCCCCTGACCTTCCTGTGCACCATATTAATGGCCTCTCCAAAGCTAGTCCCTCCACTAGTGCCAACCACAGCCATTTCCTCCTAGTCCAAGAAGCACCTCCTCACTCCTCCAGCCCTTAGCATTCCCCTCCTCTGAGCCCCATGGCTACTTAGACTGCTGATTTTCCACTGGCTCCAAGCCAACTGACTTCCTCGGGAACTTTGTGTTAGGTGTGCACAGGAATCTGAGAGGTTTCCTCTCCAACAGAACTACAATCTGGATCACAGTTCCCAGACTGAGATTCTGTGCAGGGCAGATACTTGGTAATGCAAATGAACCTACTGGAATAGTAACCATTAGCCCACTCAAACTCAGAAGTGGAAAAAATAATCTACAAGATTTTGTCCCTGAGACATGCCTTGTAGGACTTCTTATGGTCCTCTTGATCATCTAGAACAGTTATGGAACTCTCTGAAAGCTGGAAACCAATGACTTTTCCTTTAATATTCTGTTCACTTCTGCCGTATTATGAAAAGCTGCTGGCTTTCCCGTCACCAGTCTAAGTCCTATCCCTTCCATCCAAACCATTGACAGCTGTCTATAAATGCATGTTATTCTCAGTGCTGGTATGGTGGACAATCATGTACATTGCTCTCAGCTGGACCACTAGGAAGATTTCCTTCACTACAGTCTACCAGGGACAGCCCTAGTCAGGCTGTGATGCTTTCTCCTCTGAGCCATATCCCCAGCCCTATGTCAATAGTTTTATACCATGTCTTAGGAGCTGTGTTGACTCACCCCAATAGTAATGCCATGTGAAGAATAGCAGCTGAAATTTCAGTTAACATGACTAAATTTGCATAATCCAGTTACTGTCTAAGACTCACCTGACTTCTGCAGAGGACACACTGCTGGGTTAGACGGGTGTGTGGTGGCTGATAGCCTGAGTTAAATGAACCATGATGGGTAATGTCTTCTGTGTCTTTTGAGTCTCTAATGTGTCACTAATCTGTAGTTACATAGCACTGCATCTCTCCTTTATGCTATGTTGATGGGCAGGGAAAGTTTCAGGAATATTTACTTAGCTTTCCCTACCATATTCATCCTCATCCCTTGGGCTCTAGAGTTCTGCCAGTGGCTAAGTTTTAAATTAAAAAAAAAATAGGGAATAACCACAAAGTAGTTCCAATACCAATTGAGCCCCAGTGAAGGTTACACGTAAGTTAAGACTGTCCATTCACTAAGTGCCATTCACAAATGAGAAGACATAGCAGCTGTTAGGGCCTCTGGGAATTAGCATCAGTTAAGAAGTAGTTTTCAATAATCATCAAAATGTCCTTAATTCATAATCACCTTAGTAAATATCCATGGCTGCTTTTGGATGTGGTTGGAGGATTTGTGGCATGTATTCAAAGCAACAGTTCAAGGTATTGTTCAAAGAGGTCTGTATCCCCATTTAACCAATGGTTTCTGGGTATGTGGATGATCTCAAGTTTGGACACAATGAAAGTCAATGGCTGTCCACTGTGGAAATGAAGTTCAAGTTGGCATTTTGTGGGGTTTGGGCTATCAGACATACAAACATTATTTTCCTATTTTACATACTGTGTTAGTCATTTTCCCATTGCTGTGAATATCTAACCAGAAGCAGATAAGGAAGGGCTGGTTTTGGCTTACAGTTTCAAGGACAAGTTCTGTAGTTTGGAAGGCATAGCAGCAGGAACATGAAGCAGAGTTGGTCCCGTTGCAATCAGGGAGCAGGAAGGAGAGCGCAAAAAGAAAGTGGAACTGAGTTATCAAACCTCAAGCCCAACCCCAGGGATCCATTTCCTTTAGCAAGAGTCTACCTCTTAAAGGTTCCACCACCTCCCCAAACAGTGCCACAGCTGAGGACCATGTGTTCAAATACATGAGTCTATGGCAACATTTTACATTCAAACCACCGCATACATAGAGTTATACCTGATTCCCTAGTAGATCTTTACCACCACCAAAAATCTCTGTATGTCACAGCATTCTGATCACCGACACTTCTCTCTTGCCCTTGACAGGTACATGGTCATTTGGCTGTATTTTCTCAAGAGCTTTATGTCCACTGCAATGGTGGAATCCTCTTCACTCATAGCTCTCCCACAAATGACAATAAACCATAATTTTTAAAGATGGGGGTGCTGGGCTGGACTGATGGCTTCTTGGTTAAGGCACTTGCTTGCAAAGCCTAAGGACCCATGTTCAACTCCCCAGATCCCAAGTAAGCACAATGCACAAGATGACACATGTGCAAGATTATGCATGTGCACAAGGTAGCACATGCATCTGGAGTTTGATTGCAGTGGCTGGAGGCCCTGGCATGCCAATTCTCTCTGTGTCTCTCTCATAAAAACAGATGGATGTGCTTCCATTAGTAGTGCATTTGTCAGTGTCTTCACAGAGGGATTGAATTTGGGATCTCATTATGAAACATAATTGGAAATGTGTATGTGAGACACCTATGATGAATTCGGTCCAAGACATCACCTCATAAGTATGAAGGGAAACTATGACATCTCATTCAATGTAATCCAGGAATCAGCAAACTTTTTCTTAAGGGTCACATAGTAAATGTTTCAACTTGCAGACCATATGGTCTCTGTCACAACTACTCTACTCTTGCATGAAAACAGACATGGGCCATCTTAGATGATGAAGTGTGGTTGTGGTCCAATAAAACTTAATTCAAAAAGCAGGCAGATGTCCCAGGGAGTAAGATTTGTCAACTTCTAATATAGGCAACTATTAAGATACCATTTTAGCAAGTCAACTAAATAAGCTATTAGAGCTACCTCTAGGTACATGGGCTAGCATGGTCTGGTATACATAGCAGCACCAACAAGCGTGGCCCAGGCTCCTGTTTTATTCTACCCTTCTGAAGCAAATACTCATGACAACTCATTTTTTCTAAGTTTCTGTCCATATATTAGCATATTTCCAATTCTTTTGCTGCCACTATTTCCTCTTTAAGGTTTTTTTTGTAATTATTTATTTTTTCTCTATTGGTTATGTACATACTCAGTGCATGTTGGTGCCATCCTTCGCCTCCTCCCTGTCCTCCCCCACTGAAGGGACCCTCCTCACTGGAGATGTCAGTTATCCCCATGTGGATTGTGGATGGTTCATAGTGGGAGTATTGATCAGTTATGAGGAAGAGCCAATGTCCCTGTGCATAGTGTCCCAACTTGTGGCTCTAAAAATCTTTCTGCTCCCTCTTCCTTGAATTTCCCTGAGCCATGGTGGATTTGTTTTAGGTCTACTTCAGTGATGAAGTCTTGGGAGCCTCTGTGCTGCAACTATTTCTTTCTGGGATTTCATATGTAGCTATATCCCCAGAGCATATTGAGGTATGGCCATGACAATGGGTCTAGTGAGAACAGGAGTTTTGTCATGGGATTTGAAGAGATTAACCATTCACTAGTAAGTCATCTATCACAGGTAAGGTTGGAATGAGGTTTTCAGGTAAAGGAAGACTAGTCATCTCAGATACTGCAGGGCAATCTAGTATCGGTGGTAGGGGATGATACGGAAGTTCAAGGTTGCCAGTTTCATCAGCTCCAACCACATGTTCTCCTCCCAATTTTTCAGTATCCTAATCTTTTTTATTAAATGTCTTAATTTTACATGAGAGATTAGGAAGACTCTAAACTCATTGTCATTGTAATTCGGTAACATACACACACAAAAATTGTTGATTTTTAGCACCATCAGCCCTATAGCTGTAAGAAATAACTGTATTTTTAGGGCTTCTTTAGAATGTCTTTGTTCCCTAACTTGTGAGTTTAGCTCACGAAGCACCACAACTTTACATTTTCTTCCAGTAACTGCTCAAATGTACTCAAAAGGATTTATCCCACACCTCAGGCCATCTAATCATTACTACTGCCCAAGTGGTCATATTCAGTGGACAAGATGCTCCCAGGGCACATCCCCAGCTGGTACTTCATTTCATCCAACCTCAGCAATAGTTCACTTCATCATGATGCCATTGTGTGCTATGGTTACAGGCATCTCATTTTCTTACCTCACTTTGTATTGGAGAACAACATAGCACTACTTTTAAGGTAAAATAAAAAATAACCAAGCCAATTTTTAAGTTGCATTTTTATGTCTCCATCTCTCAAGAGCACCTTAAGAATCATTCTGTATCAGGTAGCATCTATCAGGAGACTGAAACCGCACAGTTATTTGAACAGGGAAATTAAACATGAAGATTTATTAGCTATTACAAGAGCTCTAGCTACTCACCTTAGGAGTAAATAGCATCTAGGGGATCCTCTAAGGCCAGTGAAGAGCATCTAAGGTTAATACAGCTCACAGGTGGACGCTTCTCTAGAAGCATATATTTATCTTATTGGAGAAAGTGTTCCTTATTCTCCAGTGAATAGTAGAGGTGTATTTCCCCAGATCACAACTGGCCTACAGACTCCAAGCTGAGGCTGGTGGCCAAGAAAATGTGGTTGAAAGTGGCAAGAAGGAAATAGCCCTTCCCAGGCACAGGTAGGACAAGACAGGTGGTGAAGGACCAGAGCCAAACTGACAAGCAGCAATCTCCTCTCTGAGGTGCCTGTGGGCCCAAGCTTGAAGGAAGAGAAAAGCAGTCATGTTGGCAAGCTGGAGACCTACTATGGTTTAGGCAAGGCTATGACATTGGCTGCTGAGATACCTGTGAAATCTACTGGGAATTTGCCATGAGGTTAAAGGTTACTGCTTGAAATCAAAATGAAATTGTCCACATGGAAGTTACTAAATTTGACTGGTGTGACACCAATGCTATGCTATCTGCACAGTTAGAGCAAAAAGCAGCTCACTAGAAGCCAGAAGGAAGCCCTTTTTCTTGATGTGTTCCTCCCACGCCCTCTACTGGAAGAGCTAAACATTGTAAACGCTGGCACAGCTGACCTACTTATAAGGGACCAATTCCGGCCCCATTATCACAGATTGAATAAGAAAAGGTGGATTTCATGCTAAGGGGGAATAAATTCACATATTAACAATGATATCAAATTTATTATCATTTTATATCAGCTTTACTTTTGTCCATTCACCTGCATATTCATTATATTATTTATCCCTCCAATTATTAACTTCATTTAAAGAACAAACATACTGCGGTATAAAGAAGTTGACTTATTCAGCTTCTCACAGGAAGTAGAACTGCCTTTCACATGAGATTTTTAGTGTAACATGAATTTGCCATGATGAACATACTTCCTTTCTCAGGGAGTGGGGCTGGCTAGAAAAAAAATGGAGAATTCACTGATTATTTCAGAAGATATTTTTTAATAGCTATGTGACAGGCACTGTGCCAGGTATCTTGTCCCTTGTCTCTTCTGAACTCCATGTACAAACCAACCATTCAAAACCCAGGCAAGTCCATCATATAAAATGGATCATTTATTTCATATAATTTATGCATACCTTCCCATATACATTAAATTGCCTCTAAATTGCTTACAATTCCTAATTCAATGTAAATATCATGTAAATATTATTTTGTTAAAAATAATGAGAAAAATATCTGGATATGTTTAGTACAGATGTAATACTTTTCCAAGTATTTTGGTTGTTGAATCCATAGACCGGGAGCCTGCTGACTTAGACAAATAGAATAACCTGGATATGAGAATAAATAAAAGAGACACAGAATCTGTTCTCACAGATCTTATAGACTGACTACAGCATGGTCAGTAATTTATCTTGAAATACAAATTTGAGGCTATTCATCTGAGTATGTGTGGTGTGTGTGTGTTTGTGTGTGTGTGCATATTCATATTGTGTGAATGCATGTGTGTTTGCATGTGCCAGTGGAGGATAGAGGGTTGACATTGGTTGTCTTCCTCAGTCTCTTTCCACCTTGTGTGTGTGTGTGTGTGTGTGTGTGTGTGTGTGTGTACACACGAACATGTGGTGTACATAAATGTGTGAGAAATGTGCACAGATATGCATGCATGAGGAGGCTAGAAGAGAACATCAGCTGTCCTATGCTCTTGCTCTTCCACCTTATTTCCCTGAGACAGAGTCTCTCACTGAATGTGGAACTCACTGATTTGGCTAGATTAACTAGCCAACATGACCCAGGGATCTGCCTGCCTCAGCTTCCCCAACACTGGGTTTCTAGGCACACACCATACCACACATGGCTTTTTTTTAATGGAGAGAGACACAGAGAGAGACAGAGAGAGAGGGAGAGGAAGACAGATAGAGATGGGCACGCCAGCAGCCTCTCAGCTGCTGCGAATGAAATCCATATGTGAGCGCCCCCTTGTGGTCAAGTGCAGCATTGCACCCTTGGTCACTGCATCTGGCTAAACTTGGGACCTGGAGATTGGAACCGCTGGAGATTAGAACCAGCGTTCTTAGGCTTAGCAGGCAGGCGCCTTAAGCACTAAGCCATCTCTCCAGCCCACACACATGGCTTCTATATGGCTGCTGGGAATGCAAACTCAAGTCCTCGTGCACATGACAAATGCTTTGCCAACTGAGTTGTCTCCATATTGAAGCTGTTATAGGCACTTATATAAGTACGTGAAACCTTATGATTCAAAATGTACACACCACTCTCAACTTTCAAACAGCATGGACAATAACACAGTTTATTGTTGACTCCTATCCTAGATAAAGCGGTAGGTATGAAATAACATACATATATGCATATATAGATATATATAAATACATATGGACAAAGCATACAAAAGGCACATACCAAAAGGTAGGGGAGAGATTAATTAAGATGGAGGATCAGAGAGGATGTCAGAGGAAGACCATTTATACCAAGCCCTGAAGGGTGAAATGCTAGCTGGACAGAGTGATGGATGGAGTGTTCTGTGCAGAGGCAATAGTCCTGGAGGCAATAGCGTGATGCATTCAAGGAGGAGACAGAACTCATCAGCAAGAATAGCACACACACTCAACAGGAAAGCTGCAGCTTGGAGGGTCATGGGAGTACATGAAGCCAAAGAAGAAGGGATGGGGGCAGACCATTCAGGCTCTGGAGAAGAGGCCAGCCTACAGGTAGCCATGCCTGGGAACAATCAGAAGTTAAAGTGAAGGAGGGAAAAGGGAGGGGAGCAAATGAAAGACTGAAGCCTGACCAGTAGTGGGGGCCTCCCCACCTCCAGCCATGCCTGCGTGAAATGCTGTTATGTGTGTCACCCTGATGGGGAGGGGCTCCTCTCAGGCCCATAACCCCTCAGCAACACATACTCCTTTCAGGTCTGGTCTTTGATGCATTCAAAGAGAATTTAAACCATCTTTCCATTTCATAATATAATCTGTTTCCTCAAGCCTGACAGAAAAGGCAGGACTACCTGACAGGCCCACCCCCCACCAACCCTCACAAAAGTTCGGAGAGACTCCCACCCTGGAAAAGGATCCAGAAGCATCGGTGGGGAGACAGGTCTGTGCTCTACCTCAGTCCCAGATCTCACCTTTCACCTTTGCATCTGGGCTTTTTCAATTAGTTACAGAGACCAGATAACTCCCAGACTCCGGGACATCCCAGAATCACATCAAGCCTTAACTTGACCTAGTTTACTCTTCCGGTATAGCTTCTGACATGACACTTAGCTTCTTTGAGCCTCACCCGACAGCCTCGTCTTCACCGTGGATACCATGTCCTCCGTAACTAGCAGGATTGCTGTGAGTAGCAGATGACTGGAGGGAGGCTTAGAACTGTGTATAGCACACAGACACTACAGAGAAAGTGCCTTCCTTGCCCGCCGTTTCCTCACTGGATTCCTCTGTAACTGTGATGTTGGCAAAGCGGAAAGTGTAGTCCCATTTTGTAGGCAACACGCTCAAGGCGCCATAAGATAAAGTCTCTTTCTTTGGCCAATCGGTTCCTATTTCTGGACTCTTCTAAGCTCCAGAATGTGCCCTCTTGTTACTTCACTAAACTTTTGTACAGTTACATTGGACAAGTCACTGCAACCCGTAGGGCCAGTTTGCCTGACAGTAAGATAATGAGGTGTCTCTACAGTCCATTCCCAATCTGAGGATCCAGCAGAGCTCTGCTCCTGCTGGTGCACCCTTCTCGGTCGGCCAGAGGGGGCGCTCGACGGCCAGGCCCAGCCTCACAAGCACCAGCGATTTCCCAGGGAAGCTCCGTCAGCTGCCCGCCTCTGCCCTGTGCACAAGTTCCCTTGTCACATAAAATTCTCCTTCTGACACTGTTTCCCTTTAGAAAGCAAGTAAATCATAACTTTTCACTTAAGCATTTCTGCTTCTAGTCAGACCTGCTTTAGCCTGAAGTTGAAAAAGAGTACATTCGGTTGGATCACATTTCAACTCACTCTAATAGATATTTGCTCGGGGTGGGGAGGGGCGGGGAGGGTTGAAGAAAAAAGGGAAATGTCAAAACGAAATAATAAAATGGTCTATAAACAGAAGCAGGTTTTCTGCGATATGTTACCCCGATAAACCCGATAATGGTTCCCAAATGCACGACCCTGGGTTGATGCCAGCTTGGGCGGTGGGGGGTTCTGGGTTATTTTTTACTTTTCCTCTAGCCAAACCATGACTTCATTCTGATGGAATTCTCTCCCACCAAAGAGCTGTATCGAGTTATTTGTCGGTCGAAATTCATTCGAATGTGGATTCATCGGAAACATGTGTGCCCATAAAAGCAGCCAGAGGGAAATAGGGGGTGGCGCAAGAGTATGGTTTTCAAGGAAACCTCTCCTTTGTTTTCATGGAACTGGCTGATCCTTGCGCGGCTTCAGGTCTTTGATGATGGTAGCCTTGAGCCTCTGTTCCCTGTGACCTGCCCTGTGCCTACAGCTTCCCCAGAGAAGAACTCCACCACCATAGGCAGGCCATTCAGCCTACCCCTCAGCCCCAGGGGCCGGCTCTGGACAACCACTCTGTGAGGAAGACTTGGGTCTCAGAGGACAGAAGCATTGGCTGGTACCCCACCAACTTAAAGATAGCCATAACAATAGACACATTAATTAATAACAGCCATCCTAACGCCATGTAAAGCATCTAGCATGTGTATGGTGTGGTGTAATAGTTTCTCACATATTATCTCTGATCTTCACAGCAAACCTAGGTGATGTGATCATTCTCCAATTCACAGGCAGAAATACTGAGTCTCAAGAGCTGAAGAGCTCCATGGTTAAAGGTGTTTGTTTGCAAACCTGCTGGCCTGAGTTCAATCCCCCCTCATCACCCATTTAATGCCATGTCTGTGACCCTAACATGCCTGCCACAATATAAGAAAGCACAGGAGAATCCCCAGGCCTGTGGGCCAGCTAGTGTGGCCTACAGAGTAGCAAAACAACAATGAGACCCCATCTCAAAGAACTCAAAGAAGATGGAAAGAGGATAGATACCTTGAGGTTGGTCTCTCACTGCCACACAGGTGTCATGGCACATGTATACATACATACATACATACATACATACATACATACATACATATGTACATTTTTAAAATACTGGGGCTTGAGATGTTAAGTCCTTAAGAGCACATGACTGTCTGGTAGCTTAATCAAATTTTAAGCCCAAACCTGTTTTCTATAAAACTTCCCCTCCAGCTACAATGTTTCTACAAACAGGAATCTTAAGTGATTTAGAGAAAGGGATCCGGATTGGTGGATCAGAGAATGCTTCATAGAGGAGGTAACATTTGAGCTATATGTAAATTACAGTCAGCATTTACATTCTGTAATGTCGAAGATTCTGTATTATGTCATACCTATGTTGTATAATATACGGAAATATATTTGAGAGTGAATGAAAGTCAGAAGCAAAGAGAAGACAACAGGAAAACTCAAGGCAGGTGTTTCAAGGAGTGAAGAGCAGGTTTGACTTTCAAGGTGGTCTGTGGAGAACAAGCTGGGAAGAAATGTCACTTGGGATTGCATCATGGACAGCATTGAACTTTCAGGGGACTGGATAGGCTTGACCAAAAGGGACATAGAGAGTCATTGGTAAGCTGGGGAAAGGAAAGGGGATGACCAATCACAGGTCCTCAGAATACAGAAGGTGTGGCAGGAAAGTCCAAGGGAGAAGGTTGGGAGAGATACAGGGCTGAGTGGAAGCAGAGCTTACAGGAGAAGCAATAGAATAATCTGGAAGCTGCAGTAATAGAGTAGATGGTATGGAGACAATTCAGGATGAATCCTGGTCCCTGACAGGACTCACAGAGTCGGGTATGAGATCCCTCACTGAAACAGCACTCATGAGCCATGAGCAATGTGAGTGAATCTAGCTCGTGAACATGCTCAGCTTAATTTATGTTCCTTCTCCCCATTTCCACCAGGATATAGTAAAGCATGTCCTCTGTTTCCCCAGGCTCTGAGCACAAGCCTGGAGGAAGGGTACAGATGGACTGTCACTGTCTTGTGTACCCCATGGCCCAACCAAGCTGGCCACCAAGAGAGCTAGGTTCGGCCAATCTCTTCCTTCAAATTGTGCGAGGAGAGCTGAAGCACCATGTTAGCAACTAATGACATTTCCTAAATCCGGACAGAACTGGAGGGGTGGCTTCCTGAAGTTGTCACAGAGTAGCATGCTGGGTAGGAGGAGAGTTGACATCAACCCAAGACCCTACATTTTATCATCTGCCAGTGTGACAATGAATCCACACTTCCACCAAGCCATTATAGCCAAGGAATTCTAAGATCTGGGAAGCAAAGCTTCTCAAAGCAGACAGGAAATAAAATGATCTGTTTGGGCTTTCAATTGAGTCCTTTTATTCTCTTTGAAACAACCTAGTAGGACATTTATTATTCTATCTTCTCAGTCACAGGCACTTTAGAATCAGGAGAACTTTCCCCAGAAGGTCAAAGAAAAATGGTCAATATGTTTGGGGGTATCATATTTTCTATATGATTTAAAATAACCACCTTGATAGTGCTTATACTATAAAAGGCCTGGAAAATACAGGATCAATGACCCTACGATATCAAAGTTGGATAGACTTCTCATTTCATGTGGCACTCTATCTGTGACTGTGGATAGATGGGATATGTGTTGCTCGCAACATGCAGTCCTCCTTCCTCTACAGCATGTTCACTCTAGTGACCTGTACAGATCAGAGGGTGAAAATGGCTTTAGAGGCACAAGTCTCTTGGAGTTCAGTTTCTAGGAAGCTTACTTTCTGGGATGGGGTGCCCCATTTTTAATTAGCCATTCTGTATTTCAGAAAAGACATGTTTATAAGCCATATGAGATAGACCTTTGCAAACATTAACCACGTGAAGAAGGTATGTGACTATCTAGGCACCTGTCACTCAAGTTCAACACTTAACCACTATGTTCTTGTGCTTGATTCATGAACTACATGAACACTTGCCTTGCTTTGCCCCAATCTGTGATCATGTTATAGCGCAGTTTCAGCAGAATCTGCACAGGTCCCAGGTGCTCTGCTCTGCTACTGCTGGGTTAGGAAACTGTAACAGAAAAGGCCATATGCAGGCTGGGGAGATGCCTGAGTGAGTAGAGTGCTCATTGTGTAAACATGAACACATGAATCCAGATCCTAGCCCCCAAATAACAACTGAACATGGTATCATGGGTCTATAATTTCAAGAGTGGGGAAGCAGGGACAACAGGACCCCTAGGGCTTGCTACATGTTAGCCTGACTGAATTGATGAGCTCTAGACTCAATGCAAAATCCAGTCTCAAAAACTAAGGTAGAACTGGCTGGAGAGATGGCTTAGCGGTTAAGGCACCTGCCTGCTAAGCCTAAGAACCCAGCTCCAATCTCCAGGTCCCATGTTTAGCCAGATGCAAAGTGACACAAGGGTGCAATTCTGCACTTGCCCACAAGGGGGCACACACATCTGGATTTGCATTTGCAGCAGCTGAGACTGCTGGTGCTCCCATTCTCTGTCTCCTTCTCCCTCTCTGTCTGTCTCTCTCTGTGTCTCTCTCCAAAAATAAATAAAATAATTTAAAAAAATAAGGTAGAGTGACTAAGGGAGACACTTGACATCAACCTGTAGCCTTCACACCCACACACATGCATGCCTACACACAAACACACACACATACGCACATATATGCAAACAAATAAAAGACTATGCATGTATTGAGGCCTCAAGGCTTGTTTTGGAAATATCCATTGATCTCTTCAGGCCCATATTTCTCATCTGCAAAATGGGAACAAAGAAATCTTCCAGACTGATAGTGATCATTAGGCTGTACAATGCACAGAACACACTTAGCACAATGCTAAGCTCTCAGTGAGCTCAAGGATGCTGCTCCCTTCTTCCTCCCTCTGGGACTGTAAGAGACTAACACTTTCAAGAAAAATGAGGTGGGGTGGCCTGAGTGATGGCTTAGCAGTTAAGACTCATGCCTGTGAAGCCTAGACTCTAGTTCGAGTCTCCAGGGCCCACATAAGTCAGATGCACATGGTGGTGCATGCATCAGGAGTTTGTTTGCAGTGGCTAGAGGCCCTGGCATGCCCATTCTCACTCTTTCTCTCTCTCCCTCTTTCTGTCTCTAATAAATAAATAAACAAAAATAAAATCTTTAAAAAAAAAAAAAAATGGAACCAAATTAGTAAGTAGAAAGGGAGAGAAAAATAAAATGATGGTAAAAGTAAAAGAGGAAACAAGAAAAAAGAAAACCAGAAAGCAATAGATAGGAGAACAAGAATACAACTCTTCTAAATGCCTGGAGGCTGATGTAGAGCTATTTCCTATGGCCTGACATGAATGTCAGCCATCATTGGGGAGAAAGGACATTGACCCTGTAGTCATGGCAATGAAATGAGTAGAAAAACATAGTAATTGCTAGGTCCGTGTTACTGGTCATGAAGTGACTAATACTCTTTAGAAGAGACATAGAACCCTCACCTGGAATCCCAGCCATGACCTCTTCCTATCGCACACCCACCCTGCACTGCAGATGATATAAAGGAGTTGAAAGGTTTGGATTCCATAACTAAGCTTCCTTACGGTCATCATTCATGAGTTTTCAGTAATACAGCTGTTGTTAACAACTATTCACCCATGTTCCAGTCAATAGTTGACCAAGATGGACTTGGGTGGAATTGTCACTTGTACCTTTCATCAGTACCTGATATGGAATAAAAGATGTTTGTGAGCAAATGCCTCTCTAATGTGCACCCTGGGAAATGAAAGCCAAAGATCTTGACACTGACATTGCTTACCCCTCTACACATACCGATCATCCAGGGTTTTTATGATCCTTCCTCAGCTGTCACTTTCTTACATTTATACTTAAAGAGTATCTGAATAAGATTCCAAACTAGAGTGTGAAGGGTTGGAATGTAAAATGTTCTCCATGGGCTTATGTATTTGAACACTTGATTCCCAGCTACTGGGGCTGTTGGGGAAGATTATGAAACCTTTGGAGGTGAAAACTTCCTGGAGGAAGAGGGTCCTTGGGGATGGGCCTTAAGGTTTGACAACTTAGCCTCACTTCTTCTTCCTTCTCTGCTTCCTGCCTGCCAAGGTGATGAGGTGGCCTGCCATGCCTGCCCTAACATGATGGACTCTGATCTCTGAAATTGTAAGCTGAAAGCCAAGTCTTTCCTAAATTGCTCTGACCAGATATTTGTTCACAGCAATGAGAATGTAACTGATACAAAAAAAAAAATTGGTGCCAAGAGTAGAATTGTTGCTGTGATAAGTCTCACCATGAGGTTGCTTCACTTTTGGAAGTGGTTTGTAGGAGAAATGTGTACAAGTTTGAAACTTTGAATTAGAGAAGTCCTAAAATACTATAAGCAGAATCTAATGGGCCATTCTGGTGGGAGTTTTGAAGGCCAGGATATGCCAAGAGAAATGTGGACAATGAAGGCTCAGCTCATGAGATTTCAGAAGGAAGAAGGACTTTATCCAGAACTGAGTTAAGAACTGGCAAAGAAACTGGATGCATTCTGCTCATGTTCTGAGAACTTAAATAAGGCTAAATTTAAAAGTAATGGACTAACATGTTTGGTAGAAGAAATTTCAAGGCAGCACAACAATGAACCTGTGACATGGTTTCTGTGAGCTGCTTGCTGCATTTTATTTACCCAGGGGCCAAAGATCTTAAAATAGTCTTTCAAAAAGCTCTGGACCCAAGCTGAGATTTTATTTTTATTTTATTTTATATGACAACTTACATATCAATCATTTTTTATAGCCAAGCTGTCTTTTAAAAAAGGGGATTTTTTTATCAATGATCAAATAATTCAAAAACAGTTTAATGACAATGCTCTTTTTCAGATCTACAGTACATATCAATCATTTTTGTAGTCAGGCCATGCTAACAATAAACTCAATTTTACTTTGTTTTAGTTCCATAGCAGCCTGTCTCTTAGGGCCAAGCAGAGAGAGAGAAAACCAACCAGCCACCCACAGCACACAGAGCAAAAAAACTCATTTTTCTGGCACATTTGCATATCTTTACAATGGAATCTCAAACCATCACCACACCTTTTTGGGCAGTTTCTTAGCAAGGTGATTGGGATTTTTTTATCTGTTGAGAAAGGTAAGTTTTACTCTTCAACAATTATCTTTTACAATAATTCAATAAATCAGTTTAACTTTTAGCTTTTCTTCTATCACATGCTCTTTTTCAGATCTACAGTAAAAGAGAGCAAAACACAGAGCAGAATTAAAGATCTAAACACCCCTCCAGCTGGCTATAATAGTACAATAGCCCTTTTAGACTGTATCCAAAACATTAACAAGAAGTCCATCTTCCAAAGGCTTGCCCTGCATTGAGACAATGAGGAAAGATATACTGAGAGCAAGACTCAACCCACTGAAGGCAGGTTTTCTCCAGTCAACTCTTTCCAAAGAGTTTGATAAGTCTTTCCTCTTTTGAAAGGACCTTCCTTCCAGGGCTGCGTTAACAGGGAGAATAAAGAGTCTCCAGGGTTCTCTGCTCCCAACCTGTCAGCAGTGTCCCAAGCTGGCAGCAGCACTTGGCAGAATAATCTATACAGTAATAGTTTGGCATTCTCAAACTCTCATCAGGCATGGGAGGGTTGGCACCAAGTCCATGCCCATTCCTCCAAAACAAAGGTTCCAAAAGAGAGTTATTTCCCCATGGTTCCAGAGAGACCAGGCACAGTTATGGAGGAAGGGATCCAAGGCCAGCAGGGAAGTTCCAACATGAGGCAGGGTCCAAAAACTACTGCCAAGTAAGGTCACACAGCACACTTCAGGAACTCTTGCTAGGCACATTTGCATATCTTTACAATGGAATCTCAAAGGCCTTAAGATCAGGCCCCAGTGACCTTGCTTGGAGCTGTAAAAAGATGAAGTCCAATGAGGAAAATTTGAAGGCAATGGCGATGTCAGGATGTTGGAGATGTCAGGACCATGGGATGTCCACCAAAGAGAACTATAGTCTCAAAATGAAGATAGCCCACAAGAAAGGTTATATGTCAGGACCATGGGATGTCCACCAAAGAGAACTATAGTCTCAAAATGAAGATAGCCCACAAGAAAGGTTATATGTGCTATAGGGGGAAGCAGAGCTACCCAAGCCTTTTTGAGCCCAGATGATTTTGTTATGAATCCCAAGTACTGGACATGAAGCTGTGGGATTGGTGTTTGCCCTGCTGAGTTTTGATTTTGCTTTGGTTCAATCTTTCCTTGATATTCTCCATTTCTCCCTTTTTGAATGGAAATGTTTATTTTGTGCCATTTTATGTTGGAAATGCATACTTTTTTGATTTTGTAGAATGTCACAGTTAAAAGACTGCTTTGAGTCTCAGCTGAAAACTTGGAGTTTTGAAAAGTGCTTGGATTATTAAAGACCAGGGCGACTTTTAAGGTTGGACAGAATATATCAGTAAGATTGGCATGAATGCTATGAGGGCCAATGGCAGGATGAATGGTTTGAATGTGAAATGTCCCCCATAGGTTTATATGTTTGAATACTTGATTCCTAGTGAGGAAGCAGTCTGGGAAGGTTTTAGAAGCTTTCGAGGTGGCTCTTGATGGAGGAAGTATATCACTGGTGGTCGGCCTTGAGGTTTCATAGCTTAGCCCTGCTTCCTGATCTTCCTCTGCTTCTTGCTGGCCCATGTGACAATGTGACTAACTGATACCTGCTTCTACCAGCTTCCATCCCCATCATGAAACTTCCCCCTCGAAACTGTGAGCCAAACTACACTATCTTCCGTTAAGTTGCGTTAGTCAGCTATTTGTTCAAAGGAATAAGAAAGCAACTGATGCAGGTTGTGAACTCCAGGTGCCCAGTAATGAAGGAAGGCAGCTGGTACAGATTATGTGGTTAGATAGGCTGTTGAGATGTGACTAAAAGAGGTGAAAGTGACCCCTGTGTCCATAATCAGAAAAGACGACTCTAGGAGAGTGGGGAAATGTCTGAAGTGGTAAGTAAATGTTTATCCAGCAGAGAGAGCAGGAGAAGAATCTAGTTTCGGAAGAGGTTAAGCTCTTATGTTTGATTAGCTCACAAGTTAAACTGTAATTCCAAACATAGAAAAGATATTAAAAATTATATATACATACTCTCATTTAGCTGATAAGAATAGCATTTCCCCTATACCATAGGCCTCAAATTCTTTACCTCATTGACAGCTCTAGCTTTGAACATGCCAAGAATGGTCCCTCCCATCCAAGAAATGACAGCCTCAAGCTGTCTCCTAAACAAAGCACAGTTTCCCCAGCTCCAGATCACTGGTTCCCAAGCCTTGCTAGCGGGGACCCCTCTGTGAATACAACTTAGATTCAGATCTTAAGGTTTTGCAGGGCTATTTTTACTTTGGGTGGGATTACCTGCCACCTCTTCACCCATTTCTCTGTCTTGTGAACTCCTCCATGGTGGTATTTGTTCATCTCTGTATTTCCTACAACGTGCCCGAGGTCCAGGAAAAGGCTGGTGTGCACAAATGTTTGTGGGATTTAAAGCAAGTGAACCTTAACCCAAGGACAGAAAGCGAAAGCCGCACCAGTCAGCAGATGGTCTGCATTCCCTGGCAAATGCCGACTTGTGAAGAACACCCAAATACATAGTCTGGCTTTTTCTACTCCATCCAGATGTTTGGCTTCAGGTAGAAGCAGATCAGGAAATCCTTAATGAACAGATGAGTGCTTCTTAACATGTCTAACCTCCAGACGGCCCCGTTGTCTCCTCTCCCAAGCCTGCAGCTTACTCGACATTCACAAATATGCTGCAAAAAAAAAAAAAAAGTGCTGTGGATTGGAATCCCAGGAACAGAGTTTAGAGGAGGAAAGAAGAGGCAACCCCAAGACCCTGAGGCAGGAGCATGCCCGTGGTGCTGGAGAAGAAGCCAGGAGGCCATGAACAAAAGGACTGGTAGTTGTGACAGCAGGGAGGTCTAGACCTGAATAGCACTTTCTGGACATAGTGAGGACTGGAACTTTTTGTCAGAGGTAAATGGTAACTTATTTAGAGTTTTGAGACAAGAAGTGGCATGTTATAAGTAACAGATCAAAAAACAAACAAACAAACAAAAAGCTCTGACTTCTTACAGACTAGCTACTAAGGAAGGGTAGGAAAAAATGAGTAAATGGGAAAGAATGTTGAGAAGGCTATTGTTCTAGTCAGCTTTGTATTACTGTAATGAAATATCTAAAGCAGGCTAATTTATGAAAAAAAGTAAGTTTATGTAGATCATATTTTTAAGCCCAGTGTGGTGGCACTCACGCTTAATCCCAGCATTCGGGGAGGCAAAGGTACGAGGTCAAGGCCACCCTGAGACTATATAGTGAATTTGAGGTCAGCCTGGGCTAGAGTGAGACCCTACCTCAAAAAAAATTGTTAGATCACATTTTTTGAAGCCTGGAAGTCTAAATAGTATGTGAATACTCTGGTGAGGGTCCCCCTTGGGTGTATCACTTTACAATGGGAACTTGTGTTCATCTCTGTGTCTGTGTGGCCCTCTTCCTCGTCTCCTAAAGCTACAAGGATTCCATCAGGAGAGCTCTACCTTATGATCAAATATAATCTACATTTCAAAGACTTCACTTCCCAACACCATAATGGGATTGAGTTTCCACTCTCTTAATATAATTGGCATCAGGCCTTAGGGCCTGACTTCCTCCATAGATTTGGGTAAAGAGACAATGGTAGCTTGTACCAGGATGGTCATGGAGGGAGTGGTGACAAATGGCGATATTCTGGATGTTTCTTGCCCTCTGCTTTCTAACTGTCTATCCTCTGACTCCAGACAAGAACCTATCCAAGAATTCTGCTATGTTCCTGATCACACAGCAGGGAAGTAATGCCTATTTATTTATTTATTTACATGAATGTGTGTATGTGCACTCCAGGGACTCTGCCACTACACGTGAATGCCAGACGATTGCCCCACTTTTTGTGTCCAGCTCATTAGGTAACTTGGGACTTGAACCCATGCCAGCAGACTTAGCAAGCAAGCACTTTTAACCACTGAGCCATCTTTCCAGCCCCAGAGACATCTTTTATTCTTAATGAAGAAATAGACAGAAGCACCAGATCTGGCAGGGTCTGGGGCTGGTACTCAGACATGCTCCAACTATATCACTTTGGTCTTCATCTGCCACCATGAGGACCACAGAACCTGAAGGGATGGAAACTCAAAGACACAGAGCAAGAAGAGCTGTGCAAAGAATCTAGATAAGAAAAGAAAGGGGGAAAACCTGGTTGGATTCATTTTGCTAATTTTCTTTTTATTTTTCTTTTTCCTTTCTTTTTTTAATTTGTTTTTCAAGGTAGGGTCTCACTCTAGTCCAGGCTGACCTGGAATTCACTATGTAGTCTCAGGGTGGCCTCGAACTCATGGTGATCCTCCTACCTTTGCCTCCCAAGTGCTGGGATTAAAGGCGTGCACCACCACACCCTGCTTCATTTTGCTAATTTTCTAATTTGTGCAAAAGAAATGACCACACGGAACAACTTTTTTTAATTTTTACTTATTTATTTGAGAGAGCGAAAGAAACAGAGAGAGAGAGAGAGAGAGAGAGAGAGAGGAGGGAGGGAGGGAGGGAGGGAGGGAGGGAGAGAATGGGTGTGCTAGGGCCTCCAGCCACTGGAAACAAACTCCAGATGCATGCCTTGTGCATCTGGCTTACGTGGGTCCTAGGGAATTGAACCAAGGTCCTTTGGCTTTGCAGGCAAGTGCCTTAACCACTAAGCCATCTCTCCAGCCCTCAGATGGAACAAAATTTGATGCTTGGAATGTAACTTTAAAGAGAAACCAGTACTTATAAGGATGCAAGTGGTGCAGAGGTGGGGGAGCAAAGAAGGGTGGCTGATGGGGACAGAAACCACCAGAAGGAAGTCCTGATGCAAACACCAGCAGGAAATGAACAGGCCCTGAGTTCTCACAGGTCACGGAGAATCCAGGACTGATCTCACAGAAGATTCTGGGTCCTCAATGCAGCTTTCTCAGCCTCACTTCCACACTGCAGCAGTGTGAAGTGTGCTTTCTCTCCCCAGCTGATGTCCATGGGCCAAGGTCATTCATTCTGCACCAAGCACTCTCTGCTTCGACCCAGTCAGCACCCCAGTGAAGTGGGAGTTATTATGTTCATTTTACAAAAGAAATGGAGGCCAAGACTTTGCAAGTGACATGTAAAGAATCACAAAGTTAGAAAGGCAGCCTTCCTGTCACACTTGAGCCTCCTCTCTTCACAGTTAATGAACATCCTAGCAGGCCTGGAAACCTCACCTCAGTGAGCTGTAATGAGGGTTCTTGGACAGTTGGGTGTGTGCTTATTATCAGGGAGTAGTGCCAATGCTGAGACCCTCCACCACAGGACAGCAGTGCCAAAAGATCACCCCTGATTCCACTCCCTTGTAAAGGCAGCTGACTCGTTTTACTTCTGCTTCTCTTTCTAGACAATAAAGGTATTTTTTTTGGTTTTTGCAAGGTAGGGTCTCACTCTGGTCCAAGCTGACCTGGAATTAACTATGTAGTCCCAGGGTGGCCTTGAACTCTCGGTGATCCTCCTACCTCTGCCTCCCGAAGGGTTCCCATTTTGAACAATCCATTGTGGTAACTATAAAACTCCTTCTAGAATAATACTTGCTAATGTTGCTTATTCATAAGAATCACCTGGGTAGCCTAAAAAACTGATGCCTGGAATTATTCCTAGAGTTTCTCCTTTAATTGATCTGGGACATGTTAGTGGGAGTTACAGTGAAGAAACTTTCCTCTATAGTCACATACTTGTAGCCTGAGCAAGAGTTAAGACACTGAAAGCCTTACTTGTGCATATAGTCATTTGTATGTAAGGTATAAAAGTGAGTACAATCTTAGCATCTAAAATTAGAACACTTGGAGCTGGGGAGATGGCTCAGTGGGTAAGAGCGTTTGCTGCAACCATGAGGGCCTAAGATCACCTAAGCCTGCCTGAGTTCGATTTCCCAGAACCCACATGAATAGCTGGGCATGGCCATTCATATCTGTACCCCAATACTATGAGGAGCAAAGACCAGGGAATGGCGGGGGCTAGCCAAAACAACAGCTCTGTGTTCAGAGAGACTCCATCTCAAGGAGAAGCATGAATTAGCAGTAGAGGAAGAACATGCAGCATCTTCCTCCAGCCTCCCATGCTTGCAAGTGCATCTGCACATACATACACATACACAACACACACACACACTACATACTACACATATTTAAAGAAAAACATTGGTAGTATAAATTTCCTAGAACAGAAGGAATGATTGAAAACTGCATCACTTTAAAGCTTTGGATACATCGCCCTCCAGAAAGCATGTGTCATTTCTGTTCCCTTAATTTTTTTTTTTTAACAGAAATGCCTGTTGTCAACTTTCTAGTCAGCAGAGCTTCGCAGTCATGGAATGAGTTTTCTTGGGAGGAGGTGACTATAGGTATTGACAACATTTAAGGTGTACTTGGGAGAACATGAACTTATATACATGTGCTCTCTGGATTTGGGTGAAAAGCACAGGATATACAAAAAGTGAATGTGCGGTTTCCCAGCTTGGACCCCAGTGATTTCCCACTTCAGGAAGACCCTGTAGCCATGGGCTCCTTGCTGGCTGGTGGTTGATAGGACTGGTGTGGGGAAGCAAGCTGGCACAGGGGCCTTTTGGTGCTCAGGAAATGCTTATGAAATCAACCAGTGTGAAATAGCAATGAACAGAACAATGAGGTGATGAAACAGGGCCGCGGGGGTGGGGGCGGGCGGGGGGAGCTTCCATGAGACTTTTGTAGTCTTACATGATCTCTCAGCAAGAAGGCTAAGTTTCAGAGAATTTTGTCACTGGGTGTGAATGAAGTCCGTTTGGCAGGGATGGGGAAGTAACTTGAAATAATTCTAAAATACGTTTTCAATCTCTCCAGAGCAGATATCACAGGATAATGGGGAAAGTGGGGTGTGTAGAGTCAGACTTGGCATTGAACCAAGACTTTCCCATATGCTCCTGGGCTGTATACCAGATGCTTAACTTCTCTGCCCCTCAGGAAGATGACAGTGACGACACTGTACTCTCAGTTTGTCAGAAAACTACCTTGTCAATTTGTACACAAAGCACCTAGCATGGGGCGTGGTACATAGCTTAACAGTCAGCCAGACATCTCTAGCATTACATTATTAGTAGCATGTAAGTTATTCTGTACCCAGACGTACTTATATGACGAGCAGGTCTACAGTCATGCCATTATTACATTATAAAAACAACCACCTTTTGCAGGCCTACTATGTACCAGCATTTGTCTAAATATAAAGCCTAATATTTACCTGGTATTTATTAATATTCTAAGCAGTTTAACATTCACAAAAGAGAAGAAATTAGACAAATCTTATGAAGTAAATACATAATGTCTTAAAAGTGAAGAATCAAAAGGTTCTGGAGATATTTTTCAAAGGACATAGGAAAGTAATTTTTTAAATTTTGTAAGTAAATAGAATCCTCTTATCTCTAGGTCCTATAATTTAAACTACTGTTGTAGTAGTTGCTTTTATGCTATGAGATAACCTTTCAAATATTTTTAAATAGGCTTACCTATTTCAGTTTTAATTCCATTTTTCCAATTTTTAGAGTAAGATCTGATGTTGAAATGCTGCCTGGGCTCTCATTGTCTCTGGGTTTCGTGTCTTCCTCTATGTTCTGGGAAGTTTATTATTGACTCCAGACTTGGGCAAATCCCCAGAGCCCAGCTGGCTCACATGTCTGTGGTAGGGAGAGACAAAGAGCCTGCTTCCCAGGCCAGGTTCTGTTTACCCTTCCTTGATCAGGGATAATGATTTGTTTACAGGAGACATTCTGTCTTCATTAAACTCACTTCTGGACAATCAATGAAGAGGCTAAGATGACAGCATACATGTGTGTTTGAAGTTCACACAGCCTCCCTCGATGAGAGGGCTCAAGACTCAGCCATGACTTTCTCATACTGGCATCTAGAATCAGGCCATCAAATGTGCTACTTGAATTAGGAAGGGATAACTTTTCTGTAAAAGAACATAAACTTAGTCTCAATAAATGACTTCTAATTTATTCTTCGTTGTGTCCTATACTGTATGATAGACTTATCCTAGTTAATTTTTTTAAAAATTGTGTGTATGTGTGGTACATATGGAGGCTAGAGGTGGACATTGGGTATCTGCCTAGATCCCTCTCCACCTTATTTTCTGAGGCAGTCTCTCACTTGAGCCCAGTGCTCACCAATTCAGCTAGTGTATCTAACCAGTTTGCCACCAAGATTCTCTGTCTCTGCCTCCCTCATGCTGGGATGATAGAAGGGCTACCATGCTCACCCTGCATCTCATGTGGGGGCTGGGGATTTATACTCAGGTTCTCAGGCTTGTGAAGTAAGAGCTTCATTCACTGAGCTATCTCCCCAAGCCCCTAGTATGCTCCATGTATAGTACAGGCTGCCTTCATCCCCATTAAAATCTTGGTTTTATTTTTTTTTCAAATTTAAGTTAGCATATAAAGTGATGGGTTTCATTATATTTCCCTACATATATATCCTTTCACTCTGTTCTTATGATCCACCATTCTTAGCTTCTCTATCCATATGTTCTTGCTGCTCCCCAAATAATGACTCCTTTGCTTTTATGTCTCTATTTTTTGGCCCTACACTCTTCTAAGACTTCCTCCTTTCTCACAATATTCTTTCTCTTTCATGAACTATATAATACACACACATACACATGCTCACATACACACACATATACATATATAAATCTAGAGCCTTCATATGAGGGTAATATTCAGTGGTGTGTCTTTCTGAAGCTACCTGATTTCATTTAACTTAATGGTTTACAGTTCTATTCATATTCCTGAAAAAGTCATGACTTCATTTTTCTGTATGCCTGAATAAAATTCCACAGTGTGTGTGCATGTCTATACATATATGTGTATGTGTGTGTGCATGTGTGTATGCCTCATTTTCTTTATATATTCATCTGTTGATGGATATCTAAGCTGGTTCCATTTCTTAGCTCCTGTCAATAGTACAGCAATAAATAAGGATGTGCTAATATCTCTGTGCCACGCTGACATAGAGTCCTTAAGGTATAAACCCAGGAGTGACATCGCTGAGTCATAATGGTAGTTCTAATTTTAGCCTCTTAAAGAACCTCTACACTGATTTCCATGGTGGCTGCACCAGCTCTTCTTTCCCCACACCCTTGCCAGCACTTGTCATTTGTTTTTGTTTTTCTTTGTTTTGTTTTATTTGATACTAACCATTTTGCCTAGGGAGAGATGGAGTCTTAAGGCACTTTTAATTTGCATTTTGTTGATGGGTTAAAATGTTGGACCCTTTTTCAAGCATTTATTGGTCATCTGTATTTCTTTTTTGAGAACTGACCACTCATTATATATATTGATAGAATGAATTGTTTTTTTTTTCTGTTAATCATTTCAGTTCTTTATATATTCTAGACTTATATCCCTGATCTGATATACAGGAGGAAAAATTTTTTCTATTCTAGGCTAAATTTCCATTTTATTGATTGTTTCCTTTGCTGTGGAAAAAAAACTATTTACTATGTTGTTAGAGTCTTTTCTCATAAAGCCCTTTCTACGAGTATATCTTCAAGTATTTTACCTGTTTTTCTTTAGCAGTCTCAACATTTATGGTCTGGTCTTACATTAAGCTTGTATCCACAGGGTGGTTACTTTTCGAGCTGGGGGTGTCTCTCAAGTTCATTGAAAGTATGGAATACAGCCACAATACTGAGATCTATACAGGTTGAAGATCCAGCTTTATGCTTTTATGGTCTCCTAAGTACTTACTTCCCTGCTGGAGGGAGGCAGCTGTGGGTCAGGTAGACTGTTGGAGCTTCAGAGTTTGGGGCTTTAAAGCAGTGATTAACAGATAGGTGACTGTAGGGGCATATACTTTTAATAGGCTTAACTTCTGGCTGAGCATACAAAATGGCTGAAGCTTGATTTAACCATGATTCAGCACTCCTTATGATGATGAGATCATTATGTGGCGTGCACCTGCATGTGCATGTGGTGTTAAGATCATTGTATGGTGTGCACCTGCATGCACACTCCCTGTATAAGCACCCTGTGACTGGAATAAAGGGTTTGGCTCAGCTTGGCTTGGCTTAGGTTGGCCCTGTTCTGCCCTGTCCTGCTCTGCTTTGCATTGCAGTTGGTGTCTGAAAATGTCTACTTCATGCCTTATTCCAGCTGGGATTACCCACTCCATGAATTCCCCTGTAGCTGCCCACTACTGACACTTGGCATAGTCTGCAGGATGAGGATGAGTGAGCTCTCTGCTCCCCCAATACCACCTGTGGGGACCCCACATCAGATGTGTCCCTGACTGAATGATGGTGGGGTTACCTTCATGTTGCTGGCAGAAAGCACCTAACCAAGGGCTGGAGAGATGGCTTGACAATTAAGGCATTTGCCTACAAAGCCAAAGGATCTTGGCTTGATTCCCCAGGACCCACATAAGCCAGATGCAGAAGATGGCACATGAGTCTGGTGTTTGTTTGCAGTGGCTGGAGGCCCTGGTGCACCCATTCTCTCTCTCTCTCTTTCTCTCTCTCTTTCTGCCTCTTTCCCTCTCTCACTCTCTCAAATAAATAAAATTTTTAAAAATTTTTAAAAAGACAGCACCTGACCAAAAGCAGCTTATGAGAGGAAAGGATTATTTTGGCTTATTGATTAGAGGGGAGACTCCATGATGGCAGGGAAAATGATGGCAGGAACAGAGGCTGAATATCACCTCTGCCACAGCAAGTGGTAAACAGTAGCAGGAGGGTGAGCCTAATACTGCAAGGGGAAGCTGGCTTTAACACCCATAATCACACCCCCAACAGTACACCGACAAGGTTCTAATTTCCAAATAGCCATCAGCAGGGGATCAAGTATTCAGACCACATAACTTTATGGGGTACACCTGAATCAAATCACCACAGGTGGTATCCAGTGGCAGCCCTCTTGGTGGACTGGGCTCTCCTTGAGGACTGGGGAGCATTTAATCCTAGACCAGCCAAAGTAAAAACTCTGGAAAAATTGAAGGGAAGAATCCCACCAGCCCATCAAGAAATGACCACATAAGTAGCTTGGCAGCTGTTTTGATCTGTACTGAGCCAAGTCCAGCTCGACAGCCAAGTCTTACAGGAACTGTGAATGAAGGGTCTGACTATATTGAAACAAATCCAGAAGGATGACCAACCCTTGAAAGAGCAACTGCTGATACTGATAGCAAAGAACTGGAACTTGAAGGATGCCTAATTGTCATGGAGCAACAGTTGCTTATCTCAACTTCAGAAGGGGACTTGAAGACACAACTCCATGGTTGTTGAATCTGCCTCCTGTACACTCATTGGCATATTACCATGGAATTGTGGGAGCTGGCAAACAATGCAAACAGCAGGCTTAGGAGACAATTCCCACCTGGCTATTACATTTATGGGATGATGGGGCTAACAATACACAACTGGCCCCCCAGAAATGGCAGATAATGGCTAGGCAAGTCCTTTTGACTTTGGGGATAGGACAATTCCCACTTCATCACCACTCTGTGTGTATGTGTCACCCATAGTTGAGTACATCCTGATATGGCCTTTCCAGATGCCTGATAGTTCCTGGAGTATGACTGTGGACTGAAGGGAACTGAATAAAGTTCTACTACCACTGCAGTGTTGCAGTACTGGACATCACAAGCATCATGGACCTCTTGACCCACCAGTTGGGAACTTAGCATTATGTCCTGGGTTTAGGGAATGCTTTCTTTTCTAGTGACATTGCACCTGTGAGCCAAGATCAATTTGCTTTTACATGGGAAGGTCAACAATGAACTTTCTTTATCCTTCCCCAAGGTTATTTATATAACCCCACAATATGTCATGGCCTGGTGGTCCAGGATTTGGCTGGGTGGGAATGCCACATCTGTTCATGTATATCATTATACTGATGACACAATGCTTACTTCTTTTTTTTTTTTTTTCAGATTTTAAGATCAGTGCAACCAGCCTACATGATGTGTGACATGTTTGGTGAATGGAAGTGAATGGGGTGGTGAACACTGATAAAAAACAAGGACTTGGATTGTCTGTCAAATTCATGGGTGTTATCTGGTTCGGTAAGACAAAGACATTGCCTGAGGCTGCTATAGACAAAGTACAGGCATACCAGAGGCCAGAAACTGTGAAGCAATTTCAGGCTTTCTGGGCTTGCTGGGGGACTGGCATACCATCAAAACCTATTTAGCTCAGATGGTGTGGCCCTTATACTGCCTGATAAAGAAAGAGGAAACTAGAGATTTTACCCCACACATAGAGGCTGCTTTCAAGGCAGCCAAACACCTGGTGGCCCAGGCACAGATCTTAATGTTAGTAGACACAGATGCCCCCTTTCAATTGAGTGTTCATGTAACACCATGTTGGGGGCTGGGGCAGTTCCAAGGAAGGAAATGAGTCCCTGTAGAATTCTGATCTTAACTGTGGAAGGGAGCCAAAGAACAGTATTCCCTTACTGAGAAGCCACTGGCTGCAGCCCATGCAGCTTTGCATGCTACAGAGCCTATCACAAGGCACCAATATGGACAAGTACAGACAACCCATCCAATAGTGGGGTGGCTCTGAACATGGGTGATGAATCTTCATTCAGAAGTTGCACAAGGCCCCATCTTGACCAAGCAGAGTACTTATTTAAACCAATGGACATGTTTTGCCTCGAGCCCACTGTCTCAGGGGTCCAGGTAGTAGTACTTGGACCAGCAACACATGTCATTAAGGATGAGAGTCAGGAAGATGTACCTCATGAGGAATCACAAACTTCAGGCCCTGTGGCTGCCCAAGTGGGCCTCCCAGGAATGTAAGGTAGGGAGACAACCTTTGTGGGGAAAAGTTTGTGACCATAATTATGAGAGATGGCTCCCATTTATCATGTGTCCAGGCATCAACCTAACCTGTCCCCTGGTAACGATGCAGCAGTCTCTTGACACAGGATATTACACAGGCATTACAGGAAATGAATTTGGAGGTTAATTTAATTCAGAAACTCACTGAAGACCCTTTCACCTCTTTTTTGGTTTTTTTTTTTGTTGTTGTTGTTGTTTTTGTTTGTTTGGTTTTTTTTGGAGAGAGACACAGGGAGAGACAGATAGAGAGAGAGGGAGACAGATAGAGAATGGGCGCGCCAGCAGTCTCTCAGCTGCTGTGAACGAAATCCAGATGTGTGCGCCCCCTTGTGGGCAAGTGCGGCATTGCGCCCTTGCGTCATTTTGCATCTGGCTAAACGTGGGACCTGGAGATTGGAACCGGGTTCTTAGGCTTAGCAGGCAGGTGCCTTAACTGCTAAGCCATCTCTCCAGCCCCTATTACCTCTTGATGAGCATATTTGGGATCTACCTGGTAGTGAGCCCTCTTTAGTTTGGCTTTAAGTGCAGGTCTCTTGGACCAGTGACAGATGTCACTGAGTAGTGGGTTTCTGTTCTTTATATTGTTGCTGTGCTTTATGGGCACAAGGTGAAAGACTGTACCCTTGCCAGGTCCCTCAAGCCTAAGGGGTGGAATGTAGGGGCATATATATATATGTATGTATATACACCTTTAATAGGCTTGACCTCTGGCTGAGCATACAAAATGTCTGAAGATTATTATGTAACGATGATTCAGCACCCCCATATGATAATGAGATCATTGTACAGAGTGCACCTGCATGTACACGTGCCAATAAGATTATTGTATAGAGTGTGCCTGCACGTGCACTCCCTATATAAGCACCCTGTGACTGAAATAAAGTACTTGGCTCAGCTTTGCTCTGTCCAAGAATGTCTACTCTGAGTGCCTTCCTCTAGCTGGGTTTACCCCCTGCACAAATTGCCCTGGCGCTGCCCACTCCTCACACTCACTCTGGAGGTTGGACCCTCACTCTGACCTCTGCCTCAGGGCAGAAACTCCAGGAACATTCTCAGTCAGTGAGGTCTGCTCCCAGCATCAAAGGGTGGGGTCATGTTCCTCTGTGCACTTCACTGCTTGAGCAGAGCTTCTCACTACCAGCACTCCTCAGCTTTGCAGCCTCTCCCCATGCTATTCATAAGTGCCTGCCAGGGCTGTCTCCTGGCTGGGAGCAGTAGCGAACTAAATTCAGGCTCCCAGGCTGGTGGCAGTTCCCCATTATTACGACTCCAGAGGAACTTTCAAACCATAAGTTCTCTGTCAAGGTGGTACCTGGCCCCGGTCCTTGAAGTCATATTGAATGATCAAATTAGATTCCTGTCTACTGCAGGGAAGTCCATACCACAGACTTTCCTTGAAGGTAGGACTGCCAGAGCTTACTGGGAGAAGTCTTCTTCCTTTCTCTCTTCCAGGGAACCATGCAGATGAACTGGCTTCAATTACACTTTTCTCTGCTTCACCCATCTTTTTCTTCACACTTTTCAGATATCCTATGACTACCACTGTGAACTCTGACGCTGTTCCACTCTTTGGAATAGGACCTATGTTCTCTTACTCTGACTCTTCTCCTTCACCAGGTCACACAGAGCTGGTTTCCAGTCTACTATCTTACCTGGAAGAGAAAATGTCATGTTTTTAAGTATTTAATACACAACTCACTGGTGATTCTATAGTTAAATTAGGCACTTGCCTTTGCAAATTCAATAAAAAACAGCATCTTCTAATCTTAACTGGCTGACACACCAATGATCTATCTTTAAGGTTATAAACTGAAAAGCCCATGCTTTAATTTGAGATTAAATTAGAATAAAGGAATTTACATTTAATCCTTCTGTGATTGTTTATATTGCTTGTTAACTTTATAGGATCTGGGATCACCTGTGAGAAATTATGTTGATTAGGTTATCAGTGAGCGATTATCTTCATTAAGTTAATTAAGGTGGGAAAACCCATCTTAACTGTAGGAAGCACCACTCCATGGGGTGGGATCCTTGCTTGGAATAAAGGGAGATTGCTGGCTGAGCTCTCTGTTTCCTCACCATGAACTGAATGTGATTAACTGCCTCAAGCTCCTGGCCCCACACCTTCCCCACTCTGATCAATGATAATATGGAACCGTAAACTGAAACAAACCCTTCCTCCCTTACGCTGATTTTTGACAGATATTTTGTCCCAACAACAGGAAGGTAACTGATCCAACTTTCTTCCAAAAAAAAGTTAAATATTTTAAATTATGTTGTTATAATACCTGTTAAGCCCTCTCATTTATGAGCCTACTTTACAGTGCAAGGTTAAAATACAATGTAAATGCTTTATAATTCACCAGTACTTCTCAATCGCTTCATTTTCTCACCTTAGTTCTTTCTCCAAGTGAAAGTACACTTCTTCCTTCTAATTTGCCATAGACCCCTGTATGGTCCACTTCAGTTATAATAGTCATTCTAGTGGCTATGGAGTAGTATCTCAATGTGGTTTTAATTTGCATTCCTCTAGTGATTATGTTAAGATTCTTTTCATGTACTTGTTAGCCAGTCATATATCTTCTTTTATAAAATGTCTATCCATACCTTTTGCTCATTTAAATTATATTCTTTGCCTTATTACTAAGTTGTAAGTGCTCTTTGTAAAGCCTAGATACAAATCCTTTAGTGGACACATATTTCACAAATAGCTTCTCCCAGCATGCTCTTAAATTTTTCTTAATGCATACTTTGAATTGATTGCATAATTGTGTAGGCCTGTAAGTTCAGCAGTGGGGAGGTTGGGGCAAGAGGATTGCGATTTTACAACCAGCAAACCTTATCTTAAAATAAAATGAAATGAATTGAAAATAAATAAATAAATAAAGGGCCTCACCTGTTAAAGCCCCTCCATATTGGACTTCCCAGCCTATATAGCTATAGGAAATCAATCTCTTTTTTCCTGTGTGTGTGAATTAATCTACCTATGATATTCTGTCATAACAACCGAAAATAGATTATGACACTTGCTACTGAGATAGCTGATACATAAACATGGAATGTTTTTCTGTTCATTTATGTTTTAAAATATTCCATTTATTTATTTGCAAGAGAGAGAGAGAGAGAGAGAGAGAGAAATGGGCTACAGGGCCTCTTGCCACTGCAAACAAACTCCAGGTGAATGTACCACTTTGTGCCTCTGGTTTTCCATGGGCACTAAGGAATGGAACTGAGACTGGAAGGCTTTGTAGGCAAGCACCTATAACCGCCAAGCCATCTCCATCTCCTCAGCCCTTTTTAAAAATTGTGTGTGCTGGGGGTCAAACTCAGGTCCTCATGCTTGTGCAGTAAAGTGGTCTTACCACTGAGGCATCTCCCAGGTCCTCTCTCCATTCATTTAAATTATTAAATTCCTTCAAGAAAAAATTTAAATTATTGTCATTCATACAGGTCTTTTACTCCTTTTGTTGAATATATTCTTTTTTCTATGCTTATTATTAATTTCAGTTATTTTGTGTGTGTGTGTGTATGCACTCACATGTGCCATTCTGCACATGTGGAGGTCAGGGAACAAATTTTGGGTCTTCTCACCTTCCATTTCATTGTTTTTTTTCAATTAGCCAATACTTACTGAGAATGTGGTAAAATCAGGAAGGGGAAATAAAAAAGAAATCTTTGCCCTCAAACGTATGAAGTCACACAGGACAATGTTATGTCTTGTTTGTTTGTTTTTTAGTTTCCATGAAACACTATTTTTTGTTATTTGAGAGAGACAGAGAGGAAGAGGCAGGTAGATAGAGAGAATGGGCGTGCTAGCAGCCTCTCAGCCACTGTGAACTAACTCCAGATGTGTGCTCCCCCTTGTGGGCAAGTTTGGCATTGCACCCTTGCATCACTTTTGTGTCTGGCTAAACATGGGACCTGGAGAGTCGAGCAGGCATTCTTAGGCTTCGCAAGCAGGCGCCTTAACTGCTAATCTATCTCTCCAGCCCTGAAACACTTTTTAATGTTTTTATTATTGTTATTAACAACATATTTCATATGGTTACATCATGTGTTGGTACCCTCGTTTCCCTCATCCCTGCCCCCAAACCATTGAGGATGCTCCTCAGTGGAGTTGCAGGTATTCCCTATGGGGTTGTGGTTTATGCATTGTGGGAACAGCTGTCAGTTATTTGGGAGGGGGGGAGGAATGCCTCTGGGCATGATTTCTGAACCTGTGGCTCTTACGATCTTTCCGCCCCCTTCCTCAAAATTCCCTAAGCTGTAGTGGGTGAATTTTAAGTCTACTTCAAAGATGAGCACTTAGAAGCCTCTGTATCTCTGCTTTGGAAGGTGTTGAGTCTCTTCAGGGTCTGTCTCCTACACCCTGGTGCTAATTATCAGGTTTACCATGAAAGCAGCACTCCTGCTCATCTCCCCACTTCTGTGGGTTCAACTGTGGCTTGGCTGAAGGATGAGGAGCAGTTTATCTCCTCCAGTCTGAAAAAGAGGAACCGATTCTCCAGTGGAGAGTGAAGTCAGAATGATTTAAATGTGATAAGTATTATTAATTTAAGGATAATTTGATACATGTAACCCCTCTCTTAGTCAAAGACTAGTGAAAGCTTGACACTGGAGAGCATAATCTTTGTTTCAATGGGATTCTGATCTGGTTCTCAATTCTAGATATGTGTTCCTTTACACTGAGTAGATCCTTTAGCCAATCCGAAAGCTATTGGTCACCCACTGAGGCTGTGTGCCACTATTGCACTGGCATGTACATCCTGTCAGTCCTTCTACCTCATTTGAGGCAGGGTTTCTCATTACTTATAAGCTTCTCAGAGTGTCTCCTGTCTCCACCGCTCTTACATAGGCTTACTGGTACTACAGAAGCCAACAAATAGCTTCCAGTTTTATGTGGGGTCTTGGGCTCTGAACTTAGCATAGAAAGTGCTTCATCCAGAGACAACTTCTCCTCCCCCACATGATTATGCTTTGATGCTATTGTGAGCAGAATGTCCTGAATCTCTTTACAAGCCCAGTGACGCTGACAATCCTGGTGCCTTCATTCCCAGGTAGCTACTAGGTATAAAACAAATCACTGGACTTTAAGAGTCATCCTCCACTCTGGCTCTTCAACTTCTCTCTTTCCCTCCTCAAATAATAGAAGTTAACAATAAACAGAAGAAAGGATGGTGTCTCTCCCTCTCTGCTTCTGTCTTTTCTCTCCCATTCACATAAAAACAAAAAGAATAAGAGAAGTTTTGATTATTCCTTGAAACCATTAGAAAATTAACTATTCACACTGGTCCTCTCCCCTCTGTATTGAAAGGCCTTCGTGAGCAGGTCCCCAACAAGTCAGCAACAAAAACAATTACTTCACACTAATTTCACGATGCTGCCCCTTTTCCTAGACAGAGACTGGCTCTTCAGAGCACCATAAAGTGACTATTTCTTTTGCCTTACTAATTGGTCCAAGCCAAGCTTCCCTCCTTTATTCTGTTCACTCTTTCATTTGTCCAGCAATGCTTTGTAAATGATCTATGGATTCCTCCCCTCCAGTATGCTTGGCAGAAGAAAGAGTAATCAGGAACCAGGACACCAGCTGGAAGCCTTGAACTAACTCTCATAGGCCAGTCATTGTCCCTCTTGAGGCTTTGATTTGTGAAGAATGAGGAGGTTTGACTACTTAACTTGAAAGTTGGTCTTAAGCCTGACACCCTCAGACCCAACTGCATAGCAAGTGAGCAGAGCAATGCACGAAGAGGGGGAAGGGTCTTGTTAATGACATGTAGACAGCAGGGAACTTTGGAAGCATTTGTCTTGGGCTGAAATAAACTGAGAACAAAATAGACAGAGTGTCTTGACCCTGAGACCAGCTAGAAAGCCTTGTGAAAGTACTGCTCATTCTTCTTCATTGCAGACTCAACTCCTGTATCAATGCAGGTTGAAAATACTTTTTTTTTTCAAGACAAGAAAGGGATGAGTGACTTAGTACTGAGGTAGCATGAGGGAGGTGTTCTCAAGCTCAGCCAGGTATAACATTGGGTAGAATATGATCTAGGCAGCCCCAGGGATCAAGGGCAGCTACCCAGCCATGGGCAAATTGGGACCCTTTATGGCTAAGCAGGTATCTGAAGTTTAGACTGATGGAGTTGCTTACTGGGAGCATCTAATATGCCTTCCTAGAAATAATGAACTAGTGAGGTCCTAATCCTTTTGTTAGAAGCTGTGGTAGTTTGAATATATGTCCCCCAATATATTCAGTGTTTTATTAGTTATAGTTTGCATCTGCAATCACTTTGCTAGAGGCAAGGTCACTGGGGGCCGGTCTTAAGGTGTTAATGGTGTGGGTTTGAGATTCTATTGTAAAGATATGCAAATGTGCCTAGCAGGAGTTCCTGAAATGTGCTGTGTGACCTTTTGGCTGTAGTTTTGCTCTGTGTGCTGTGGTGGCTGGTTGGCTTTTCTCTCTCTTGCCCGGTCCTGTGGAGAGCAGGCCGCTTCTCTTGCCATTATGGAACTTCACCTGGATCTGTAAGCTTCAATAAATAATATCCCTTCCTCCGTAACTGTGCCTGGTCTGGAAGTTCATCTCAGCAAACCTGAAGCTGTCTGCTACAGAAGCCAAGGCTGAAAGGCCCCTGAACCCAGTGACCATGAGACAGCAACAATGGCAAATTGAGCTCTTTTCTTGTCACATCGAGAGGAAGACACCTTGGGTTTTAAATCAGACCTGAGGCTCAGTCAAAGATACTAAAGTTCCATTATATGAGCCTGGGCCACGTGATGGGGATGAGTCAGCAAAGGCAAAGAGGCAAAGATCTTTGTTCTCTTCCAGGAACTGGAAGTACCACGGTACATTAAGGATCAATGGCTACAATCATGTTAGTGGCGAGAAATGTAACCAGAATTTTAACTTAATTCTCTATGACACCAAAATGGAATTGGTTTCCCTTGCCTCAATGTATAAACAAGGCAAGTGGGTGTGGGACAGGCAGCATACTGGGTTCTTGCTGGATTCTTTGAGAGCGAGATAGCAGTTAGCTCCACACAGTCAGTCCAGGTGAGAGTCCACAGTGAATGACAAGCCAGTCATGTAGCCCAAGAACTAGAAAAAAAAAGAAAGAAAGAAAGAAAGAAAGAAAGAAAGAAAGAAAGAAAGAAAACAAACGACCCTGCCAGTATCCTTTAGAATAAGATCAAGCAGTTGGAAGAGAAAATGGTAAGGTTTACCCGAGTCTCTACCCAGTTCCCATCCATATAGTCCGTAAGAGACCAGTAAGTCAGGGACTCTTCTCAATTCTCACTCATATTCTCTCCCACCCCCCTCACTCATCCCCACTGTCCATCTCACTTTCTAGGGGTTTTCTCACTTTTCCTCAATATATCTACTTTCAGTTCTCACCTCCCTCCAGTCCTCATTCTTAATTCCTCTTCTGTATGTCGACAATGATTCAAGAGCCCCTGACTGGGGCACAGCTCTAGTGACCATCGACTATCCACTACTTTAGCACCTCCCCCTCAAGTTAAACCATAAAGGCTCTGTTGTTCTCAAGCCTTACAACAAGAGGATTACCAAAATCTCTCTCTTCTGCCTTAGAAATGAAGAGGCAGCATCATGTACATGGTGTGAAACCTTCTTAGCACTTCACTTCTGGCCTCTCGATTCTAGTTCTGTCTTCTCTAGCAGCCAAATGACCTGGAATAAGGCATTTCTAGTCTCTTGGGCCTTAGTCTCCTTATTAATATATGTCCTACATACTTCTCATTGATAATGTATTTCAAAGATAACACATGAAGAGAGCGCTGATTGATCAGAGGGCTTATGTCACCTAACATCTCTTTTTCCTTAATGCTCCCTCTTCCCACATGACCTGGGGGAGGGGTGCAGGACAATCACCTCCTTACCCTGATCCCCAGTCCTTTCAACTATTAGTAAATGAATGGTCCAAATGCTTTCAGGGGATCATCTAGCTGTGAGAGTTCACAACACTTGATTTTTGCTGGGACCTGGTTTCTTGGCAAGAGTTGGTGTGTTGTGCCCCTGGGAGATGTGAACACATATCTTCACCGGAAGTAGAGCTCAGATAGCAAATCAAAGTATGATTACACCAATACCCGTTTGATGAACCAATTAGTTTATTGGGGTCACTTTGGAGCATAGGCAGGGGTGATTTCTAGGAATGTGGAGCCCCCAAAGCAGCCACTTTGATGGAGCTTCCTATGTCAAGATTATCCCTGTGGATGCCTCTCCCTCAGCCTGGGGGTGAGAGCTTACTTGGAGAGCATGGAGACTCTGGAGAAACCACCTGCATGGAACTCACTGTTCCTTGATCTTTTACCCTCTATATACTCAATCTCCCCTGAGGTCACGAGACCTCATGCATTTTTGCAAACAGCTGATGCAAGGGGCTCCTGAGATCTCAGTTGGGGGTCCAATGACCCTCCCCAGGCCTTTTTTCATGGGTTTCCCTAGCTGCTTTTGATAAGGCTAGCAATAGTTGCTTACTGCTTTCAAGATGGAGGAATTTTGTCATACAACAAGTGTGTTTCATCCATTCACTCAATGAGATGTCAACAGCCTCCAAAAGCATGGAAGAAGTTCCCCCACTGAATTAGTCAATGCACAGTGAAGGGGGACCAGGACCAGCCCAGCTTCAGTGGTTAGCTAATGCTATTGGCTCAGGCCTCACTTAGGGCAGCATTTTGGAGTAGCTGATCAGCTAGTATGATGTAATGTCTCTTGGACACCATAGACTTTCCTTGAAAAACCAAGTCAAATGATTATAAGTTTGGGCTGAGAGCAAGATGGGGCAGGGAAAAGCAAATCAAATGACTCTAATATGTTTTAGTTCCGGGTTGGAGTGAAATAGGGTAGGAAATTGTGCTCTAAAATGTTCTGGAAGTAAAAGCAGAAGATGTCCAACAGGCTGTAAATTTGGGTCATGTTTGAGGTGGCAAAATATCCCATCAGTGACAGACATTTAGTCATGGTGTCTGAAGCATGTTTATAAATCACAAAAGAAGTAGCCTTGAGAGCTGGGCTGGACCCAGGCCAGCATCCTATGAAGTCCTCGATGCTACTGGCCACTCTAACTTTGTCTGACATTTAGAAGAAAAATGAATCCCTTGATCATGGGAAAGACAAAAAGGCTTCTGAAAGACTGTGGCCAACTGGGGTGGGGTGAGGATTGACTTTTTGAGACAGATGAAGATCTTCCCTAAGTTAGGCAAATGGGGGTATGGGAGATTCACTAGAGAAATTAGGTGCAGTCCTGTGCATTCCCATGCTGGCGAAATTCCCATGAGTGACATGTATAATGGGATTCATGTAGAGTGTCTGTACAGGTATGTTAGGACAGTTTTGCCATTTCATCTGTGTCTAGCAGGGTACTCTGCACATAGTAGGTCTGAGAAGAGGGCAATTACTTCAAGAGCGCTTCTGGAAAACTATCTCATAGTCAGGATTGTACTGGGGTGACAGGGGAATATGTGAGACAGAGACTGAGACCGTTCAGGGTCTTGAGGGGCTTGTAGTGTCAGGGAACATGTTTCCAAGACAGAACAACAGATGTGGGCCACATCAGTGAGGTTCCTGTGTATAATAGATAAGTTCCCCCTCCAAAGTGATTGACAGTATTCCGAGCAGATGAGAGTCACTGAAGTCTGTAAAAGTTGTTGATCCAGGATAGCCTATTGTGGCCTGGGCTACAGGTTACAGCAAGTTAAGACATTCCTGCTCTTGCTCAGAAGGGGAGAAAGTTCCCAAGAACTGCCCAAGCTCTTGGTGACCACACATCTGTCCATTGTCAGTATATCTTTGCGATAAGGCATCTGGGAAGCCAAAGATGCCAGAGAGCAACAGTAAGCTGGCTCAGGGAGAGGGAATGGACCAAAGACAGCTTTGAGGAGGAGGCCACTTGGCTACCAAGCTTCTGGTTCTGTGTCAGCCAAGGCTGCTCCTTGAGCTAAAACCTGATCACTTTGCATACCTCCTCCCTGCAGATCTCTTTACTCACGCCCTCCTGGACTGAGACAAGCCTTTACTGTCTCCTGGCTCTTCTCTTCCAGACCAAACCCTCCCACTTTCTTTTATTGCGTGTGTACATGTCTGTGGAGGTGCATGTGCCTGTGAAGGTCAAAGGTCAATGTCAGGTGTCTTCCAAAATCACTCTCCACCACCTTTCTTTCTTTCTTTCTTTCTTTCTTTCTTTATTTATTTATTTATTTATTATTTATTTATTTTGAGGTAGGGTCTCACTCTAGCCCAGGCTGACCTGGAGTTCACCATGTAGTCTCAGAGTGACCTTCAACTCACGGCAATCCTCCCACCTCTGCTTCCCGAGTGCACTTACTGAACTGAACCTAGAGAACTCACCAGATTTGTCTAGAAAGGCGAGTCAGTAAACCCTAGGGCTCCACCTGCTCTTCCTTCCTAGCACTGGGATTCCTGTCACATGCTGCTGTGCCAGACCTTTGCATGGATGCGTGGGATCTGAACCAAGGTTCTCTGGCTTGAACAGCAAGCACTGGAGTGACTGAACCATCTTCCCAGCCACCCTCCCTCTGTCTTCTTTCTGATAGCAGAAGATCCTCAAGGCCACAACCTTCACTGGAGCGCAGGAGGCCTCATGCTTTCAAGCCATTCCAGAATCCCCTGAGGGACCCTCCCACCCAGCCTGGGAGCTGGCTCACTGGCAGCGGGTGATGAGGTCAGTCTTGGCTCCCCTAGGACTCAACTCTGAGAAAATAGCTATGGCTCTTTCTGCCTCGATTTTCTCAGCTGTAAAGTGGAGATAATGACCTGACCCCTGAGCCTCAAAAAGGAGTCTAAAGGAAGCTGCCGCTGCCCGGAGGGTTATGGAGTCCTGCCTTTGTGGGAAGGGTAATTTGGCAAGTTTATGGAGATGTCTCTTTTCTGGGAGATCCTTTCTTGTTGATCCTCACTGTGACTCACAGGGTCTGAGTTACCTGCTTGAACTGTGTTTTGCCTTAGAAACCTTCCCATGGTAGGTACACACTTCCTTGTGAGCCAAGACAAAGGAATGTCTTGAGGATTATCACTACTGGTTCTCAGAGAGGTCACTTGACTTAACCAAGGACACATATCAGAGAGCAAGGAAGAAGCAAGGCTTCCAGCCAGCCTCATGCAGAAACTGCCTTCTCCGGGAGGTGAGGTAAAGGTTTAATGTTCAGACTGAGGGAGGTGTGCAAATGCCCCTGGTTTGATTCTTGGTTTCCCTCCGACCTATAGTGCCCCTTGTTATAAGTTGTTGACAACACCTCCCCCAGCCTCAAGTTTTTCTCGCTGCCTGTCAGGATGATGAAACTTGAATTAAAATGGGATCACAAGCGAGGAAAGCTGAGAGGGTGATGGTATGACCAACCTCCCAACTTCCATGTGATCTGGAAAACATAAAGGGAGGCCAGGGCTGGAGAGGCCAGCACTGGTGTAGCAGCTTGCCCCCTGGGCCACACCATGGCCCAGGAATCCTAGCAGCTCGAATTTTCTCTGCTTTGGGGCGCCACCCAGCCGCCCCTAGATGGTGCTGGTGCACCGAGCAGATTAGCGGCGCGCCCATGCAGGCAGCGCCAGTTTCCAGGTTGCGGGGCTGGGACAAAGGAAGCAGGCCGGGGCGCGGCTCCAGGGGCCCCGAGGGGACCCCTGCCATGCAGGGCTATGGTTCCTGGCAGAGGTTAGATCAGCTGGCCAGGGGATCAGTGGACCTGAGGTAGAGCTTTCCGGCCACGCCCTGCCCTGTCACCCTGTTACCCCTGCGCATGACAGCAGGTAGGCCAGGATCTTCCGGGGGACACTGGGTGGCTGCCACAAAAGACAGACGGTCTGGAGGGGATGGTATCTTGGGACGTCCCTTCGTGTATCTAGCCAACACATCCTCCTCTGGCTTTTACTCTTTGATGGACTATGGATCCACAGGTTTGGGGCTACAGGCGACAAGGTTAGCAGCTGCTGTGGAAAGTTGTGGCCTATCTCTGTGTATAAAATGAGGTGACTTGCCCCCACACCTCTTCCCCCGCGCCCGCACTCAACATGCCTTTCTAGCTCAGGCCCTGGCCCACTGGCGGCGCTGGGTTTGCTTCCGGACTGAAAGTCAGTCAGTCGTTGCCCTAGCTCAAGGTAAGGGACCAGAAGTATATGCTTCAAAGGCAGGTCCCGGACTGAGGATAGTAGAGAAAACTCCAGGAGCAAGAGCCATGGCCTGTGACACATGGCCCTTGCCAACATGGGAATGGCCTTCTAATGAGCGCCAGGGGCTTGTTGTGGCCCCTTTCCCAGGGAGTGGACGTTCCCAGGGTGTCATTCCTACCCCCCCCCCCCGTGAGGCAGTGTTGGATGCTGGTTTAAGAACTGCTCTGAGTCTGCTGGATTTGAACCCCATGCGAACTGGGTGGTTTGGGCCAGGTAATTCACCTCACCTCCTCAGTATTCTTGCTCCATCTGTAAGGATGGACACCTGGCAGGCCTGTAGTGACGGTCAGTGTTTCATTCAGTGGCCAGGCTGACTGATGAAGCTAGTGGAGAGACTTGGAGTTCGGGAAAGGGATGCTAGCCCATCTAACCTGTCTGATTAACTTGTTGCCAGGTCACAGTTGGATGAACTCTGCCAGCTAGGCACACAATAATGGCATGTGGCCACCTAGTGACTAGTGTCACCACTACCCACCCCCCACAGTCTGTATTCTTACTGATATGTTTCCCATTTCATAAGGGTGGATGCAGTTGAATGGCTAAGGGTATATTCTCTGGGTCCAAATTGCATGGAATTAAACTCCACCTGTATAAAGCATGTTATCTTGGGCAATTAACTTGTATTTTAGTCTCTCTGTTTGTAAAATGGAGATCATGGTATTATAAAATGAGATAGGAGTAGGTTAATTGATAGCAGCACAAAAGTTCAACCATGTATTAGCTCAGCATAAGAGAAGTTTGTTTCACATTCACATAATATCCCAGGGTGCTTTCAGATGAGGAAAGGGATTTTTGCCTGTTCATTCAGGTGATTGGGGCTAATAGACATTCTATCAACTGAAGAAGAATATCATGGAGGAAAGCCTAGAAGAAGCACATGTGCCGTTTATTCCCATTCCACTGGCTGTCCAGGTCATATGATACATCAGGTACAAGGGAATCCTGGGAAATGGAGTCTTAGCTCTCTGTCTAGAAAGAAGACAAGGGTGGAGGACAAAAACCAGCAGTCTCGCTCACAATGATCTCTTTTGCCCAAGTGTGAGGAGAATGAAATATACTTACTATATAGTGAAGTACTTAAAGAATAATACCTGGTGCTTAGTCAGCACTACATCCATAACTTCTGCTGCTATCTTTATCGTTTTTTTTTCTCTCAAAGCTCTCATTGAAGACGTTATCTGGCAAGCCCACTTAGATCCTCTAGTCAGTACTAAACTGGATTGTTTATGGAGCCTTGGGAAAGCCCAGCAAACATAGGTACAACATAGCCATCTTTCTAATTCCACTTGTTTCTGTACAAATCTGAGAGATGGCTGGGAATCGAGTCGTTTCAGATGCTCTCTGTATCATCCCGACACTTCACCTTTCTATACATATATAGACCACATGGTGTAGATGGGCACATAACACCTTCCTCCCGGTGGAACCAGGGACAAGAAGGTAGATGGTAGAACTGGAGAGGCCCATAAATGAATGCCATCTAAATTTTGTTTAGGTCTGACAACTGCATTAGCTAAATACTAGTCATTAAAAGAGTACTGGAAAATGCTGTCAGATAACAATGGCTGCAGAGAGTCGCTTAAAGGTAAAAATGTATGTCTATCAAGCCCCAAGCACTGCATAAGATACAGCAAGTGCTCTTACGAAAGTAGCTACTTTTCATAAATCAGTCTCGCACTGACTTGCTGTCAACTGCATTGAAAATGTTTAATGTGTACCTTACAGGTACAGTAGCCTGTGCAAGAGGGCTTCCAGGAATCTAACCTTTAAAAATGTCCACCTGCTTATTCCAATATGGGATCTCACTCCTAGTACTCTGAAGTGTTTGAGTAAGAAAGTGAGAGCTTGACCCAGGAAGTGTTTCTCCCAACCTGCTCCATTCTTTGTGAGCCCTACTCTGGACCACACCACATGCATGTTCCTTCCTCACTAGGGAGTCCTCAGTGTCAAAGACTATGGTTGAAAATGTTACTTGGACATCAGTAATGAATGACTATATTAGGAAGTTAATAAAAAGCACTGGAGATTAAAATGATATACTAATATGATCTAGTAACACTATAGAACCTTGATCTAGTCTCCATTGAACTATTGTGTTTACTGTGGCCCAGTGCTGTCCCAGATGCAAAATCATAAACAGTGCCATATTAATACAATATACTGGCCTTCATTTTCCTGTTAGGCAAATGATAATATCAAGAAACTGTAGTATGTTGATAAATATTTACCAACAGGCTCTCTAGGAAAAAATGTATTCAAATATATGTATATAAGTTATATAAATTGATACATTAGCTGAACATGAATTTTACTAATATAAAATACATGTAATAGACAATGGAAATACATGTAATACTTATTATATATGCAATAAAATATGACATTCTTTGTTACAGATTCTATATAGTTAGTTGGTTCTCATAGAATGCTTTCATTGATTTTTGCCAAACTCTTCTATGTGTTGCCAATCTATGATAGCTACTGATAAACAATGAATGTAGTTTAGACATGAGTGTTAGTTCATATTCTCACTTTGGTTAACAAGTATAAGATAAAAGTGAAAGCAGTGAAGATGTGTGTTGGAATCTCACTCGTTCATCAGCCATATAAGCAATTCCTTTACTCATTCAGATCATTATTTTGGAACATTAAAATAATATTTACTCAAATTGTGTGTGTGTGTGTTTTATTCATCATGTAATTACTGTAGATGTTGGACGCCTTCAAGTTTAACACTGTATCTATTGCACTCTATGTCTAGATAATTAAGTCAATAAATCCTGATCTTGATTTGTAATGTTTGACTATTTTCATGGTGCAAGTACTTCTAGCCATGATCAATTTAAAGCTAAGTTAGAATGCTATACATACAAAATTACATAGTACATGAAACCTCAACACTATAGAAAACAAGTTATGAACACTAGTAAGGTAATTAGGAAGGGATGGTTTTGCACATTTATTACTGTTTTCATTATCATTTAATTATAGTTATATAATTTAATTTTTAATAATAGCTATCTTTAACAGCCAGATCACAAAATTTTTGAAAATTAAACAGTCAGCTTGTAAGCTAACTGTAGCATACCATTGCCAAGAGCCTAATTTGGAAACTGGATTTAAACATGTATTATTTCTTGATATTCTTCAGTAACATATAAGGGGAAAAAAGAGACAGAAAACAGGTAGGAAGAAATGGAGTTTATAGAGAGGTTCAGTTTCAACTGAACAGACCTCATTTGTGCCAACAGAAACTATCAGCGTAGGCACTGATCCCTTTGAAAATCCTGCCTCAACAGAAGTCCATCCCATGCCCCAATTTTGCTTTTGCCCAGACGTGTCTAATAGCTCAGCCCCTGGCTATGGCAGGCACTCGGCTTCCCCATCTACCAGCACAGAGTGCAAATGGAAAGACACAGTCAGCTGGGAAAAAGCTGCTTCTTCACAACCCATTCCTCCCACCTGTCTCCTGGCTCATTCAGTCCCCAATTGAGTGGAGCACAGCAGGTAGCCATTACTGGTCCACAACCCTATGGCTGTAAGATTTGGATTCAGTGCTAGACTCGTGTCAAAATGTCATCCCCAACATAACAGGATGAAAAGATGGATACTTCGGAAGCATGAGGTCAGGTCTCCGCTTTTGTAAACAACATTAATGACTTACAAAAACAATGGAGAGGGGATGGCTTAGCAGTTGAGGCACTTGCCTGCAAAGCCAAAGGACCCAGGTTCAATTCCCCAGGACCCACGTAAACCAGATGCACAACATAGCACATGTATCTGGAATTTGTTTGCAGTGGCTGGAGGCCCTGGTGTGCCATTTTCTCTCTCTCTCAAATAAATAAATAAAAATATATTTTAAAAAATACTGGAGAGAACTAGGTTGGTTTTTTTTTTTTTTTTGTCTTCCTGTTTTTTTTTTTTTTTTTCCCATATGCAAACACCTAGACTGTCCGTCCATCATAAGAAGCCTAGTTCAGACTCTGGAGTGTGGATCTTGACCTTTCCAATCTATAGAACTGGGAGAAATAAATCTCCACTCCTTATGATCTGTATTCTTTATGAATCAGGTATTTTGTTACAGCACCACGAATGGACTAATATACATGAGCATTCTGTCATCTACATGGCCAAGGTCATGCAGCAAGGCAACCATAGACCCATGATCATACCCTCAGCCTTTGGAGGCACAGCCAGAGTACCCTCCAGTGATTCCCATGCCTTCTCATAGAGTTGGAAGCAAGAAAATTCTTTAGAGTCCATTGATTAAAAACTGTGATAGTTAATATTGATGGAACATTTGACAAGATGTAGAATTATATAGGAGACAAATCTCCAGACAGGTCAATAAGGACATTTCTAGATTGCATTAACTGAGGTGGGAAGACCTACCCTAAATGTGGGTGGCGCCATCACATGAGCTGTGGTCCTAGACTATATAAAAAGAGGAGAGCCGGGCATGGTGGCGCATGCCTTTAATCCCAGCACTCGGGAGGCAGAGGTAGGAGGACCGCCAAGAGTTCGAGGCCACCCTGAGACTACATAGTTAATTCCAGGTCAGCCTGGACCAGAGTGAGACCCTACCTCGCAAAACTAAAAAAAAAAAAAAGAGGAAGTGAGCTGAGGCCAGCATTCAACCTTCTCTGCTTCCTGATTGTGGATGCTATGTGGTCAGATGCCTCACACTCCTAATGCAACAGGAAGAACTCAGACAGAAAATTTCTCCTTCTCTTTTATAATTCACATCCATCTCAGTATGGAAGAGTTTACCTAAGTCCCACAGGGGTCTTCCTTTCTGTCTCTTTCAGCCCAGTCTGGCCTCCTCCTATGAAGGCTTTCACCACTGTGGTCTGTGGCAATCATTTGAGTGCTCATTTGCACTTGACCATCTAGCTGCATCAGCTTTCTCTCTCACTTCCTTGAGAGTTCAGCCTTTAACTCATCGCAGTGCATATGGGATGATGCTGGGCAAATGATAGCATTTTATTAGATCTTGTCAGTTTATGCTTTGAGATAATGATTCATTCATCTGCTATCACGACCTTTTCCAGATAACTGAAGTGGAAACTGTCAAACACCAAATGACTATAGTAAGCTCTTTTTAATAGACATCTTTCTGAAATGTATTTGACATTTCCAGAAATTCTGATTTCCCATCTGGTGTACAAAGTTCCATAATTTCAAAATCACTCAGAGATGGCATTCTACACACTTGTTAGTATCCCCAGGACTATCACAGTTTCACAGCTGGTGTTAGGTCTTTCCCCTCTTCTCTCAATATCTTGCAATGTCACCTGTAATTTTTGTCCACAACTCATGTATCTGTCTCTCCCGAGTGCCTTTGCCAACCATTCATTTACAGGTACTATGTCCAGGTCTGTCCTGGAGAGTTGGGTTAATACAGCATGACAGTGACCTCAACAAACTCCACCTGTCAATTCCCATGACCCAAGTGCAGAATGGCTGGTATGCTATAGGTGCAATATAGGGGATAGAATCCCAAACTCTTTGGGCAGTAATCATATATAGAAAATTTGTGTTTAATTCAAAGAACATTTAGAAATTCACCTAGAAGAACAGATGGGAAGATAATTTCTAGGATAGGAAGTGGCTAACTGAGGGAAAATAAGAATCTAAATTCTTTCAGCTTTGAATGAGCACATGAGGAGAAATGTATATGATCTCTAATGCTAGGACTCTGCCAGCTAATGTGAATGCTTGGGAGACTCTTCTGATGAGCTCAGGATCAAAATGTCCCAAATGGGGCTGGAGAGATGGCTTAGGGGTTAAAGCGCCTGCCTCCTAAGCCTAAGAACACTGGTTCCAATCTCCAGTGGTTCCAATCTCCAGGTCCCACGTTTAGCCAGATGCAAAGTGATGCAAGGGCGCAATGCCGCACTTGACCACAAGGGGGCGCACACATCTGGATTTCGTTTGCAGCAGCTGAGACACTGCTGGCGCACCCATCTCTGTCTTCCTCTCCCTCTCTCTCTCTGTCTCTCTCTGTGTCTCTCTCCAAAAAAAATAATTAAAAATTTTTTTTAAAGGTTTTTAAAAAAAAGTCCCAAATGAGTCAGATTGTTGGGAACTAGACTTATGGATAAATGAGGTTAATTGTGGCCTGGCATGTTGGCTATTTGAAAGGATATTGGCCATCATCATGGAGGAGAACCTTCTTGAGGCATGCAAAACGGTGTGTTTTTTTTTTTGGAGAAAGAGAGAGAGAGAGAGAGAGAGAGAGAGAGAGAGAGAGAGAGAGAGAGAGAGAGGAAGACAGAGATGGGCGGGCCAGCAGTCTTTCAGCTGCTGGGAACAAAATCCAGATACGTGCGCCCCCTTGTGGTCAAGCGCGGCATTGCGCCCTTGCATCACTTTGCATCTGGCTAAACGTGGGGCCTGGAGATTGGAACCAGCGTTCTCAGGCTTAGGAGGCAGGCGCCTTAACCGCTAAGCCATCTCTCCAGCCCAACGATGTGTTTTTAAAATCATACTACCAGCCATCGATAAGAGGAGCAGTGGAAGAGAACACTTTACGGTATTCTAGGATGTCAGAGTTGGAAGGTCTCTTGAAACTGTTCTGCTTTTGCTTCCATATTCCATACTTGGTGGACATTGGATCTGACACTACCTAAACTACTACTCTTGATGGTAGAGCAGGATCCAACATTCTAAGTCTCTTGCCTCTTCATTTCATAAGCTGATTCTGTTACTAGAACAAGAAAACTATCATGTCTATAGGGAGTGAAGTTCTGAACTGAGCTCCCAGATTCCGGGCAGGCATTCTAACCTCTGAATACTCTTTTAATTCATTTTGTGAAAGAAAGAAAAGAAAGAAAGAAAGAAAGAAAGAAAGAAAGAAAGAAAGAAAGAAAGAAAGAAAGAAAGAAAGAAAGAAAGAAAGAAAGAAAGAAAAGAGAGAGAGAAAAAGAGAAAGAAAGAAAGAAAGAAAGAAAGAAAGAAAGAAAGAAAGAAAGAAAGAAAGAAAGAACTGTGACAGGTTAGGGAGAACCATAAGTTCGAATAGCAGAGTGGAGGAGAGAGATATCTTTGAACCAAAGGTTTGGATATCCCTGAACCAAAAGAACCAAAGATGTTACTTCATTGTACCTTGATAAATATTTATTTGTATCCCCTAGGTTCTGGGAATATAGTAGCATACAAACTTATAAAAGTCTTCGACTGCATGGAACTTATATTTATTGGGGTCATAAATACATGCATCTAACAGAACATGAACAAATCCTGAAATCAATGTGAGGGTGCCAGTAGATGCTCTGAAGAAAAAGAAATATAGAAATTCAGAAACACAGAAGAAAAATAAGTTGGGAAAAGGAGATAGAAGGTGACAGGGAGTCCTAATTTAGACAAAAGGGTCAGGGATGGTGTCTTCAAGGAGATGACATCTGTAGAGACCTAGATGGAGTGATCCATGCTGAGAGGAGGGAGAGGGACACCTGCAGGCAGATGGAAAGTGCATATGCCTTGGGGTAGGAAACTTCCTGAAGCCTTTCAAGAGCAGTATGATGGTTTGAGCTGCTAGAGCTGAATGAATGAATGAATGAATGAATGAGGAGAAAACAAGTGGAGAGAGAGAGTGGAGGAGTGAGAACCAGGTTAGGAAGAACCACAAGCTAGAATAGGAGAGTGGAGGAGAAAGATATCTTTGAACCAAAGGATTGGATATCCCTGAACCAAAAGAACCAAAGGTTTGGCTTATACTACTTTCCCTGCCACTGTTTCTTCAATGACCGTAGGCATCTGATTGATAGACTAAAGGATGTGATGAGGGAACTGAAGGTGAAGGCTCTAGAGACTCCTTGATTTTGTGCCCTGCAGACTTTGCTGGATGGACCCACATCCTTTGGTGGACACCTGCATCAGGAACTATGGTAGGAGCTAGCCACACTCCAGAACTTTCTAGGGATCTTTACAAGGAGTCAACACAAGTGACTGAAGTTCCAATTATTTCAAAACACCTGGCTTTTTGTACCCATGGGTTTTCTTTAACAAATTTTAACAAATTGAAATACATTTGCAATGCATCTTTTTTCTAAGTCTGTGATTCACCTGTGTAACACCCTTTGTCTTCCAATTCTCAGGAGCAGAAGCCATAGGAATGATGAGGGCACCAGCAAGCTACTGTGCTGGTGGGATGTTGCTATATGTCTCCCTTTATGATGAATGAAATCGCATCTTTTGCAAGTTGTGTGTCATCCATGAACACTTCCTTCTTCTAATGATCAGCTGTCACTCTGCCTTTGTAAGGTGGGTAATGGAATTATTTTTAAAGCTTTCACTTAACAGTCTCGCTTTTTGTAAAAGACCCGCTTGAGGAATCTAAGTGTCTTTAGATAGAGAAATAACAACTGTGGCTGACATTAAGATCTATTTCTTACCTGTCCTGTTAAACATAAAATATCAAATTCCTCTTACATGTGACAAGAGTCATTTCGACTCTGGCTATATGTTGCAGAGAACACAGCTAGTGAGCGCATCTGGGAGGTACACAGAGCTAGATCAGGGCTATGTTTAAAGGCCTTTTAAACTGTGCTGTCAAAAGAAAAAATGCTGCCTCTGGAGGTTACAAGATCCTCTTTAGTGGAGATGATCAAGAGAAGACCATTAGGCAGCTATTATAGACAGAAAGCATGTGTCAATCAGACAACTGAACAAGCTGCCTTCAAAAGCCCTTCTTGCTCTAAGATAGCCTCCCACATTACCGTCATCTTCCCTTAATCTGAATTTTCTGTTACATAGGGCAGATCAGAAGGTTGTCATGTTCCTTTGCCAACAAGAAAAGGCCCAGCAAGGTTTGACTACAAACATATTCAGACGAATGGTTTTGAAGGTGCACCTAAGGATAGAGGAGCCTCTGACCCATGAGGAGAGGAGAAACAGTGTGCCCCTAGAGATGCTTTGTGTGTGCATGTGTATCTGTGAGGGTGAGAGACTGTTGTTACCTGTATATATTGGTACTCAGTTCTTTGTCTTCTAGGTCTTGTTTTCTATTTTTTTTAAATCATAGGGTTTTTATACTTAGAAGTGGTTTTGGTAACACAACTTAGGTTTTATTAAATATGCTATCACTTTATGATTAAGTAATATAATCTATATTTTAAAATAAGTTTTCCTCATTATAAACTGATTAGAGGCTACAATAGAATGAATTATGTTCATTCAAAATCTACGTCTTTAGCCTGGCATAGTGACTCATGCCTTTAATCGTAGAACTCAGGTGGCTGAGGTCAGAGGATTTCCATGAGTTTGAGGCCAGCCTGGACTAGAGTGATACTCTGCCTCAAGAAAAAAAAAAAAAAAAAAAAAAAAAAAAAACACGTCAAAAGTCTAACCTCCATGTAACTGTATCTTGAAGTCAAGTCTTTAAGAGGTAATTAAGGTTAAATGAGATCATAAGGATGTGGTCCTAATTCTGTTAGACTGTGGCCTCATAAAATCCCTTTCTCCTCCCCCTCTCCCCCCCTCCTCCATTCCTCTTCCTTCTCTTCCTCCTCCTCTCTCTCTCTCTCTCTCTCTCTCTCTCTCTCTCTCTCTTCCCTCTCCTGAACCCCTATCAATGTGGTCACACTGGCAAGGCACCTATAACCAGGTAGTTGGCCTCATCAAGCATCAAATCCACTGGCACCTTGATCTTGAACCTTCAGACTGAGAAATAAACTTCTGCTCTTAAGACACTGTACCTGTGAGATTTTGTTATGGCAGCCAGAATACACAGATAGAAAACCAAAGACTTTATATACTCCCTTCACAAGTTTACAGCATTTTGAAAAATGATTGGAAATTTCTGGCTCTTAATGGAGACCTAAGCACACATATATCCTTTCCCTTCCTTCCTGAGTTCAGTTGGAATATCTGAACTATAAATAGCATGGCACAAGTTCGTCATCATACAGAAAACCAAAACAGACACACCAAGACACTAGAAAATTTCTGAGAGGTAAGAACCAGATTAATTTCTATCAGTAGCCTGCCCATAGTAGAGAAAACAGGTGATCCAAACAGAGAGGATGGCAATGTGAGAAGTAGGAGCTGTTTTAACTTTAGTTGACAAAGGCCCTAAATGGGTCCCAAACTTGAAATCTGTGAATATAGAAAGCCAAGAATGAAGTGGTGCCATTGACTATTTAGCCAAAACACTTTTTTTCCCCTCATGAATTTAAAGCCCCCAAACTTCTCTGTTATACTTTTATACAAACTGCATTTGGAGTTTTCTGAATATGGCTGATATACTGATTCTATATGTTAACATGACTGAAGAAGTACTACAAACCTCAAAGCATTGCTAGCATTTAGTAAGAAGCAGGGCAGTATCCACTTTTAACAGCCAGGGGCTTCCTGAGCTCCAAAACATAGTCTTCTCTGGGAAATGATTAGTGTTTTCATCTTCATGATAATCTATTTTCAGTGAGTGATAGAAGCAAAGTTTCCTCCTTGCTGAGATAATTTGCAGTATGACTTGGTTTTCTAAGCTGTAACTGAATAAAATGAGATCAATAAGAATATTCCTGGGAGTTGTGAGAAGTTCTTTTAAAAAAGATAGCATTCATGTACTTACATCAATACATTTTGGAGAGTACAGTCTGGGGTTGAAAATGAGGAAATGAGCTACCCATTGTCACAAGCTTGAGTTCCTTCATCACTCCCCTGTTCCCCACCAGACACGTTTGACCCTACCCTCCAAGCTCCAGAGTGAACAAGAAGGCTCCTAAGGGACCATCTCAACTGCTCCTCCTTCTCTCCCAACAGAGCGTGATTGAAGTCACTTGCCTCTAAGCTCAGAACAGTCTATCACTTCAATCTATAGAAATCAAACAATATTTGGGGCAAGTCTTGAGTGCTAAGTATTAGAGTTGACCTTGGAGTAAAACTTCTTATTTAATGGGGTGGTGGAGAAGGGATGGTGTAGCAAAATAGGTTCAAAAAGTCTACTCTAAATCTTGCCACTTAACACACAAACACATTCACACTGTGGTGGCTTGAATGGAAAGTGTCCTCCATAGCTTCATGTGTTTGTGATTAAGCCTCATACTGAATTTCCAGCTGGTAGACCGTTTGGGAGGTGGAGCCTTGCTGGGTTTATTAACCTAGCTTCAATCCCAGTATGTAGACTACTTTTACCCAGATATGTGAATCAGCTCATGCTTGCTGCTACATTCAGCTGTTGTGGCACAATGTGATGCCAAGCTTCTGTTCTACCATGCTTTCCTGCCATGATGAAATTTCCCCTCAAAACCGTAAGGCTGAATTAACCCCTTTCTTCCCATAAGTTGCTTGTGTGTGGGTGCTTTGTTCAAGAAATGAGAAGGGAACTGCAATACATGTAGTTTACAATCAGTTCTCTACTCAGAAGAAAGGCTTGCAGGGAAAAACTACCACAATTTTAAAAGAAATTATGACAGCCATCTGAAGAAATTCTTCATTCATAAATATGAAGAGCCATATAAGATTTCCCCTCTATTCAGGGAGTACAAGGGAGGAAGGACTCAAGATAATCATTAGGAATGGCTCACCTCCTAAAAAAATAATTATGGAACAAAAGAGAATATAAATTGTTAGAGGGATTTTAGATATTAAAGTTATTTTTAAATGGGACTCACTAAAGAAAAGTATTTGGAGATAAAAAATATATGTATGAAGCCGGGCGTGGTGGCACACTCCTTTAATCCCAGCACTCGGGAGGCAGAAGTAGGAGGATCGCCGAGAGTTCGAGGCCACCCTGGATTACATAGTTAATTCCAGGTCAGCCTGGACCAGAGTGAGACCCTACCTCGAAAAACCAATATATATATATATGTGTGTGTGTGTGTGTGTGTGTGTGTGTGTGTACTTTATTTTTAAATCATGACTGATCAAATCCCCAATGTGAAATATAGAAAATAAAATAAATTATATCTACTTAACAGCAAGACAAAGTCAAAAGAGGTGAATGAGAGGGAAGAATTAAAGATAAGGAAGAAAAGTTTGTTATTTACAAAACAACTAAGAGATATTCCAGGAAAAAGTGAGAAAACTAGAAAGAAGAATCTATCTAATACATAATTGAATACAATTTTTCCAGAGTTGAGGATCACCAGGTCTGTTTGTGAAGACCAGTGAAGGCCAAGTAGAATGAACAAGATATGATCTACATTACAAAGGAAGAGAAAAATATTATTCCCTCAAAAAAAAAGGCTAACAAAACAGTAAGTAGATTTTCAACCACTTTTTATTCAGCAACTGACATGGCAGTTGCTTTCTTCTTGATGAGACAAAATACCTGACCTGAAGCAGCTCATGGAAGGAAAAGGGTTTCTTTCAATTTACAGTTTCAGAGGGATGACTCCATCCTGGCACTGGAAGGAGCAGGAAGCGGCTCACATTGTCACATTAACAGGAAGGAAGTAGAGCAGAGCAAAGAATACTGCTTGCTCAGCTAGCACTCTCCTTTTAAAAAAATATATATTTTATTTATTTATTTGAGAGAGAGAGAGAAGAATGAGGATGAGAATGAGCATGCCAGGGACTCCAGCCACTGCAAACGAACTCCAGATGCCCCCCCCTTGTGCATCTGGCTTATGTGGGGCCTGGAGAGTCAAACCCGGATCCTTTGGCTTTGCAGGCAAATGCCTTAACTGCTAAGCCATCTCTCCAGCCCCATTTTTATACAGTCTAGAAATCTTCCCCATGTGTGGTGCTTTCCATAGTTAAGATGGGTCTTCTCACCTCAATTCATCTAATCTATAAAAATCACAGACATGCCAAGAGATTTATTTCTATGGTGATATTAAATCCTGTCAAGATGACAACCATTGATGAACTACCATATCAACATTAGAAGCAAAAAGAGAAGTCTTCAAACACTATGGAACAAAGGCATTTTTCTTTATAGGAGGACTCAGAAAATTTCTTTTTATTCACTATTTCTGGAGATAGTTGTTTGAAGACATACAGCATTTTTAAAGTTTTAATTTTTAATTTTATCTATTTTATCTATTCTGTGGTACTAGAGATTGAACCTAGGGTCTTGCACATCCTAGGCAAGTATTCTACTACTGAGCCACATCTCTGGCTCAAATACATAATATTATGGTTTAACTATGAATGTTCCCCCAAAACAACTCATGTGTGGAAGGCTTGTCCACCAGCTGGTGGTACTTTAGAGGGGTTCCTGCATCATGAAGTTGCTAACTGTATGAGTGGACTAATCCATTGATCATGGAGCTCACAGCTGAATGGGGCCTATGTGGAGGAAGTTGGTCACTGAAAGTGAGTTTGAAGGGTACATCTCCTCCTTACACACGTCCTCTATCACTCTGCTTTTTGTCCATCCTGAAGTGAGCCACTTCGCTTCCACATGGTCCCTGCCATGATGTCTTCCCTCCTCTGCAGCAGTCCAGGAGCAATGGAACCGAACGACCATGCACAAAGCCACATGAAGCCAAAAACAAATGCTTCCTCTGTTGACGTGGATCTTCTCACACATTTAGTCACACTGATGTGAACTTCACTCACATATACTGTAAAGGAAACCATGAATTTCAAGAAACAGCAAGACTAGTTCCAGGGCAAATAAAAAAATAAACAAATTTTTAAAACTCAGATAACAACAGCAACAACATAAAACCATAAATCCCAAACTGCAATCACCAGGGCAGGAAAGCCATCATCCAAAAGGAACCAGTTGGTAATTAATTGGACTGATTTGAAAATATGGATATTGTTAAACATATTGTGAATAAGGGGTATGTGTCTTTGATAATCAAGAATAAAGAAAATTAGAAATATTACGAAAGACATAAATGTTACTAAAAACTTAAGAATCAATTATAAGCCAGGTGTGATAGCACAGCACTCAGGAGGCAGAGGCAGAGGTAGGAGGGTCACCCGCCATGAGTTCAAAGCCACCCTGAGACTACATAGTGAATTCAAGGTCAGCCTGGGCTACAGTGAGACTCTACTTCAAAAAAAAAAAAAAAAAAAAAAAAAACAGAAATAAAAGAATCAGTTATAAAGCAAACAAAATGTGGAATGATTATCAGTATTGAATAAGTCAAAAGAAGAAGTCACTCAGAATATATTGTTTATATCACTCATTTTCACGGCATAATATTAGTAACAAAGTATTCTGTTTTCCTTCTGACTTACCCAAAATACAATGGCTGGTCTTATAGTGAATGATATTGATATAGTCAAACATTTAAAATTTTATCTATTGGCTTCCCCATAGAGTAGCAACTTATTGCAAACAAATTATAAAGGACTTAATAATGGTAACACATACAATGCAATTGTGAATAAAAACAAATGATGTAAAAATAATTGTACAGCAGCCAGTTGTGACTTTGGAAAGATAAATGGATAAGAAATAGTGCATGATAAGTTTCTCATCCTATCATGTAAAGAATAGAATCCTAAGCTGGGCGTGGTGGCGCACGCCTTTAATCCCAGCATTGGGAGGCAGGGGTAGGAGGATCACCATGAGTTCGAGGCCACCCTGCGACTACAGAGTGAATTCCAGGTCAGCCTGAGCTAGAGTGATACCTTACCTCAAAAAAGGGGTTGGGGATTGGAGAAATGGCTTCGTGGTTAAGACACACGCCTGTGAAGCCAAACGACCCAGGTTCGATTCCCCAGTACGTAAGTAAGCCAGATGCACAAGGGGCACACGCATCTGGAATTCGTTTGCAGTGGCTAGAGGCCTTGGTGTGCCCATTCTCTCTCTGTCTTTCTTCTCTCTGTCTCTCTCTCTGCTTGCAAATAAATAAATAAATAATTTTTTTAAAAAGAATAGAATTCTAGAAGGAATTCCAGAGGGAATAAGAAATACAAGTTAAAGTATCCAAATAAATAGATAAATGAAAAGAGTTATAATAATGATATTGAGAACTCCTTGAATCAAACTCCAAAATCAGAAAAGTGGAAAACAATTACCAAGAAACACCCTTGGAAGAAAATTATAATGTTCTTCTATTGACTCTGAATGATTTAAAATTTTTATCATAAATTTTATTATGATAACAGAAATATTTAAATTAAATAGCCTATTCAAATAAAGAGGAATGTAGTTGCCCTGATACATGGCATTATGTACATCAACTTGATCAAATAAATAAGATGTGGTTCTTATCTTCTCTGATCCTATTCCTCATTGGTAAACATAGGTGGTAAATAAATAAGTCCATTGGTAGATGCATAAGCCATGGTTGAGCTACAGCTATGCCATAGACTTTTCCCCCAGCTGTGCCAGTCTTCCTATACAAAGTGTAGAACTCTATGAATTTCAAAGTTCTGAGGCAAAGGAAACTTAGGTCCTAATCCTGTGTCAGTTATATATGACTTGGAACACTTCTTGTTTCACATCAACATTTGTTTTCTTTGAACTGAATGAACATGAACAAGCAAATGCTTGTTTTAAAGTGTTATCTGTTTCAGGAACATACTCACCACATACACAGAGAATAATTCTTTTGAATTAGTTACTAGTTTTTAAACTTTGAGCTTGTGTAACTGTTCTGAACCAGTTTCTTCACAAGGAATGAGAAGTCAATAAATTCCAGTTTCATTATCTTATCTTGTTTCTTTTGTGTGGCCAGTTGGGGGCGTTGCCTCCCTTGGCATCGGTCATCCAAAAACTAGTTGTGTGATGCTTGGCATCAGGAAGGAGGAAGAGAGAAGTTGTTGCCCAAATTCTAATTCAATAGGCAAGCATCCCTCCCTGAATAATAGAATTGTAACGTGAACTATATATTTAATTTCTTGATTTTGCATAAGGATGGTGATTCCCAGAAATGGATGATTTCACAGTTCCTTCAAGTTAAGATGAAAATAATACAATAACTTGTCTCAAAATCAGGATGGGACCATAGAGACTATCTTCTATAAGTGAAAAATCTTCAGCAATATAATTCTAATGATATCCAAAAGGTCCCAGGACTTAAGTGGGTCTGGGCTGACTTCCCTCTGTATGACGCCATGGAAATGTCACTATGAAAGCATCTTCCCTTCCAATTGCATTCCCTCAACAATTTGCAGTTTTGTCTTGTGTGTTAATGTCTCAACCTACAGCTCAGAGGAAGGATTTTAATACTCTGTTCAAGAGAGAGTAAGAGAGAGAGAGAAGGGGGGCACTTTAGCTGGGTTTTATAGGCTAATGCTTCCTACCAGAACCACTTAAGTAAAGGCAGCAGAGAGCAGCTGGTCCCTTGCCAAACTTCTCAATGAGAGTGGACAAGACATGTGGTAGGTGTTCATCACAGTATCAAATCAGCCAATTTCATCCTGGGCTCAGATCTATAGCTTGGTACCAGACCTTCCAGAACTGTGGAAAATGAGGCTGGAGTCTCCTCCCCCCAAACACACACACACACGTTTAAATAACTGATGAGACTTCTGTCTTACAGTATATAGTGGACACTTGCCCATAGAGGAATTTCAGTAGCATTTGAACCCATGAGTTTTTGAAGTGAGCTGAACAGAATTCCTCTAACTGAGATCTTAGGAGTCAAGGTGGTATATAACATTTGGAAAGATACGAAAATCACTGGATGTGTAGAAGTTTAGTAGACAAACTCGCGGACAACATATGAAACTATTTACTGTGCCAGAGTCTGAAGGGACCTTTGACAACATCTGATCCTATTGGTACAGTAAACATATGGTGACCCCATGCCTAGGACTAGAGAGAATATCTAAGCAAGAGGTTCCCAAAGGCTGAGATTAAGGCCTTGTGGGAAAGGTCAGGAGTCACCAGATGCAAGGGGATCTCTGTGGTGGCCTACCATCCAAATTTTCTGGAAATCTGCCCTAAAGAGTGCATGGGAGAGGACAATTGTAGGAAACCCTCTGTGGTTTGGGGGCAGGGATACCTGGGCTGCTAACCATTGATGCACACTGTCCTCCTTGCTGCCTCGCTGAAGCTGTGCATGCTGCAGAAGCCTGCAGAGACCTGAGACCTGCAGGCAAGGGCTTGGCACTGAGGAAGCCATACACATGGCAGGAGCTATTACCAGAGAAGTGGCCTGCGCTGCCTGAGCCTGCTAAATAAGCATACTGGAACCAGGAAGTGAATGACTTTCCTCTTGCAGTGTCTCCCCAATGTTCACTAATGGCAGGACTTAACATCCATTTTCTCTGCTTGTTAGCAAAAGAAAAATATTTAGAGGGCTAAGCTCCATGTTAAATAAAAAGGCAATTTGAAAATAGGAGTCCACAAATGGATCAGCAGCACTGTCAACCCCTTGGCTCTTTAGCTTCCATATGCAGTGCTTTTTAAAAATTATTTTTATTATTTGAGACAGAGGGAGTATGCGTGCGAGAGCATGAGTATGCCAGGGCCACTGCAAACAAATGCTTCCAAAGACATGTGTCACTTTGTGCATATGGCTTTAAGTGGGTACTAAGGAATCCAACGTGGGCCAGCAAGCTTTGTAAGCACACAACTTTAACCTCTGAGCCAACTCTCCAGCCCCACATGCAATTTTTTATCTCTAGGTGATGTCCGTCCATCTGTAGCATCCACCATTGTTGTCTTAGAGTCAAAATCTTGGACCTCCAGGAAACTTTTGCTAATTGACAGTCATAGAACTGAGTGGGACCTCCAGAGAGTTTTCCTCAGTACAGACAATCTTTCTGCAGCACTGAAGAATGATATCATGATATGGACTTTGGCTGTGATCTCGAATTGGTAACTTTTATTTGGCTTACTTTCAGTGAAAACTTTAAGCTATGTTGCTTTTACCTCCATGTCACACTATTTTGTGGACTTACTCGTTACTTGTCCAGTTGATGTGTATTTGTTGATTGCTTGCTTTGTGCTAAGTGAGCAAGGCATCTCCTCCATCTCACAAACCTGCTGTGCTGCCTCGGTTCTTTGATCTTTGCCAACCCCTCCTGGGCCTTCTCTAAGCTTTGGAGGCCCACCTCCTATCTTTTGTAAGAAATTATCTCTTTGTTTTTATGGGAAGTGAATGAAGATTTTCCTTTCTCTGCCACCTACTTAAATGATGAAACTTCTCCAAATAAAGATGATAGTATCATTTTCAATTGATTGGATTTAAATCCAATGGGATTTATCTTCACCTGGGAAAGAGTGTACAAGAGATTGGAGTAAATTACACACACCTATGTCAAGGCTTGCTTTTGCCATTACTTCAAAGTATTGTAGAGAGTTCTGGATTTGAGCCAGACATTTCTCATCCCAAGTTAAAAATCTCACAAAGGCCCAAAATTAGGATGCCTAGTGCTGAAGAAAAGACACATTCACACTGTTCTTATGTTGATTTGGGCCTTAGGAGCCAACAATTGCCTAGAGTTCAGAAGAGAGTGGTTCCAGGTGGTAGGCCTGGGAAGACAAGATGGAGAGAAACAGGTGACTGTTACAGAGAAAGAGCGATGCTGGCTACTGGAGAGAAAGTCTCTGCTTCTTAATGAGGGGAGACAGCCAACAATCAGAAAATACCTTGTCCCTGTGCTCTTTGGAACACTGCCTAGATTGTGGGCTGGGAATATGTGTAGATGTTTGCCTGAGTAGCAAGATTCCAGCACTCTGTGCTTTTTGCTTTTTCTTTCAAATTCAAACACTTACTCTGGGGAGACAGTGCATCTCCTTTTCTCATAGTAGCAGTTTCACAGAAAGCCGCACCAGTTTCAAGACCCTGCTATTGATTCTCAGGAAGCCCACCCTTTCTCCTGGTCTTAGAGCACCAGAGGACCTCACAGAACCCTGTCCCTAGCCACACTGGGGTGAGGCTCCATCCTAGGCAGGCCACAGCAGCCCTGTGGACAAATGCTCAGTTATCCCCAGCTTCCTGCTCAGCTCTCGAAGTTAGGAGTGAACGTTTGTGGTAATTAAAACAGTGTGAAACTTGCACTGTCAGGAAACACAGCTATTTTTTCCCTTCTGCCAACTCTAGAGCTATTTATAGCAACACACTTCACCACTTATTTGCTGGGCAATGACATCAAGACACTGATATTAAGTGAGGAAGCAATTTACTTCACAAAAACATCTATTATCTTTATAACCAACAGAGACTGAAAAATAATCAATTAGAATGCCATACTTGGGAATGACTAATTGAATTATTAAATATATGGTGTTGGAGAAGTCACCCTGAGAAACTAAATATGAATTCATGTAAAAAAAAAAACTTCCTTGGGCTGGAGAAATGGCTTAGCGGTTAAGGGGTTTGCCTGTGAAGCCAAAGGATCCCAGTTCGATTCTCCAGGACCCACATAAGCCAGATGCGTGAGGGGCACATGCATCTGGAGTTTGTTTGCAGTGGTTGGAGACCCTGGCATGCCCATTCTCTCTCTGTCTGCCTCTCTTCTCTCTCTCTCTCTCTCTCTCTCTCTGCTTGCAAATAAATAAATAAATAAAGTTTAAAAATATTAAAAAAACTTCCTTATTCCAAGAAAGCTGCAAACTGATAATACTTGGCACACTGGAATCACATTCATTAATGGGTGCAACATACATATCAAAGTCTTCATTCTGAAGCTACTAGATTTGAATTTTATCTTATTCCATAGGAAAGGTTGTGTTTCACAAAAAAATGTGCACTTATCATGAAACATTAATTTCAAAATACCCTGACGAAAGAATATCACCCAATGTCCATATATTCTATGACATTTGCATATACATACACATATCTGCATACACTATTGCCATCTTTTTAGAATCTATAAAACTAACAAGATAGATACTTCTTATAGAAAGCACTCTGACATTTTGGGGAGTCTGACAGTAGACTTAGGTGAACAAACGTGTAAGATAGACATTGCAAGCAAGGATGAAGGTTTGAAACAGACTTTCATATTTGGGGAATATATCATGAGCAGACATAGAATTGAAGGAGAAACAGAAGACCCGAGAAACAGACTGGGCTTTGGTTGCTGTCTAGCAAGACTTGATCTTCCTTTTGGGAAAAGTAGAAAGGCCCTGAAATATTTTAATCAGAGAAACAATTGATAAGATGGTCATAGAAAGGTTGTTCTGGTGCTAGTATGAGCTGTGGTGGTGGTGATGAGGAGGACAGAGCAGAAAAATGGGTCAGGGTATAACTCTCAGTACCAGAGATGGTTGCTTCCCACATTGAGCTGTTGATCAGAGAGACCTACAAGGTTGTCAAATCAATACAGCTTTCTGTCAAAGCACTTGATTACCTGCCTGAAGCAAAAGCTAAGATCCTATTGCTGAAGACACCATATGCTGCTGACACAGAACATGGAAAGACCTCACTGGAATTCAAATGAAAGCCAGTCCCCAGACAGCCTGTCTAGTGCTGGAAAGTGTTACATGAGCTACTGGGGGAAAATGGCCAACAACGGTCTGAGCAACCAGAGGTCTAAGCTACTCAGAAGCAAACACCTTGACAGGATGTAAATGCCAGTACAACAGTGGCACATAGCCTCAGTGGGTAACCAATAGCTTTCTGATTGGCTAAGAGACCTGCTCAGTGTAAAGGAACCCATATCTAGAATTGGGAACCAGATCAGAATCCTATGGAGACAAAGATTAAGTTCTCCAGTGTCAAGTTCTCATTAATCTTTGGCTAAAAGAGGGGTTACATAATTGATAATTCTTATTATTAAATTAATAATTCTTATCTCATTTAAACTATGTTGACTTCACTCTCCATTAGAGAATCTGTTCTTTTTCAGAAGGTAGTGAGACCAAAGGAGATAAACTAACCCTTGCACTTCAGCCAAGCCACAGCTGAATCCACAGACGAGCAAAAGGGCTGCTTCCATGCTGTTCCTGATAATCAGCACCAGGGTGAAGGAGACAGACCCTGAGGATACTCAACACTTACCAAAGCTGAGATCCAGAGGTTCCTAAGAGCTCATCAGTGAAGTAGACTTAAAACTCACCCACCATGGCTCAGGGAATTTTGCAGAAGAGGAAAGATTGAAAAGCCACAGGTTGAGATGTCATGCCCAGTGACATTCTCTCCCCTGTGCACCCCAAAATAACTGACTACTGCTCCCACAATGCATAAACCACAACCCCATGGGGAATACCCGAAATTCCACTGCAGAGCATCCCCATTGGAATGGGGGCAGGGATGAGGGAAAAGAGGGTAATGACACATGATGTATCCCTATGAAACATCTTGTTAAAAATAATCATAATAAACATTAAAAAAAAGAAAGAAAGAAAATGGGTCAAGGGAGGTGAGAAGAGACTGCAAAAAGGGTGTCAATAAGGGATCTTTTGTAAAATCTTAAGGCAGAACTGAAGCAGACCTGAGCAGAGAGGCTAAAGTAGAAGAGAAGATCTGACTATGGGTGGAGAACAGACAGCAGTGTGAATGGGTAGGTGGTGCCACTCAGATTTCTAAGTTGAGTCAAAAGGTGCTTGCTTCATTAAAGCGTTCACCATGATAAAGAATGCAGGAAAAGATGCCAGCTTAGAAAGGATGTTTAGTTTGGGACACTTCACATTCACATGTCAGAGACTCATGTGACCTTCATTGAGCCCTCTGACTGGATTAATGCATCATCCTTGCTCCCAGGTGCTCACTTCTTAGAGAGCAGCCTGCTTGACAGAGGGAGGAGAGGAGGTGACTCTTTCCTGTGCTGCCCCCTGAGAGGGTTAGATTGAAGACACTTGTGTCTTGTGTCTGCCTTTCCTAACTCCTCCTACCAGTCTGGGTGGAGCTGATAGCTCCCTGTTCAACATCTTGCCTTGAAAATTAAAATATACTTAGATCTGGAGATAGTTCAATGGTGAAGTATTTGCCTTGCGTGTGTAAGTCCTGGGTTTGACCCAGGCAAGAATAAGCCAGAAGAAAGCATTCTAGAATAAAGCATCTTTGTCAAGATGATGGTATGTTCAGAACAAGATGATCTACCTCAAGGATTCAGGTACTTCTCTAGGAATTTTTTTAAAACTTTTTATTTTTTATTATTTTTTTGGAGAGACACACAGAGAGAGAGAGACAAAGACACACACATAGAGAGAGAGAGAGGAAGACAGAGATGGGCGTGCCAGCAGTGTCTCAGCTGCTGCGAACGAAATCCAGATGTGTGCGCCCCCTTGTGGTCAAGTGTGGCATGGCGCCCTTGCGTCACTTTGCATCTGGCTAAACTTGGGACCTGGAGATTGGAACCGCTGGAGAATGGAACCAGTGTTCTTAGGCTTAGGAGGCAGGTGCCTTAACCCCTAAGCCATCTCTCCAGCCCTTCTCTAGGAATTTTAAATTTGATTATCAGGGCTTTAATTTTAGAATTCAGAAACTCAGAAAACTATGTTCTCTCTTCCTGTTTGCTTCAAATATTTCCCATCCTTATTCCTTCCTCAGGATACAAGGCCATGACCTGTTCTAGGGCCAAGGAGGAAGTCTCCCAGGCCACCCATGTTGGATATCCTTAGCAGAAATGAACTAGGCTAAACTCCCTCCCCAACATGTACCAGTCACCTTTTTTACCTGTGCAAAATGACCTTCAGCAGACATCAGTATTTTAGGACTCACAGCAAAGACATTGTTTTGCATCTGCATATACTGACCCCTGTAACAGAGAAAGAAGTTCATTTTGCCTACGAATTACATAGGGTTGGTCTTCATTTTATTTTCTTAGAGTTTTCCATTTCCCCAACATTGGAAAAACACATCCAGTCAATGATGACTCTGTGTCTAGGGGTGGTGGTCCAGCCATCTCCAATTTCATTGTGTGTTTTTCCAGAGAGATTTAAGTTCTTACCCTCTCACATCAAGAAAGCACACATTATAAATGACAGGGCTCTGAATCTAGTTTCAATATTTCGTGGAGTTTTTTTTTTCATGAAATTGAGAAGGAGGCAAAAGCAAACTTTGACATTAAATCATGACATAAATTAGGCTGAGATGTTGGAATTTGAAGACTTCCCCTAGGATCTGGCTAAGTGTCACCTTTACTCAAGATACCGACTTTAGTCATATGTTCAAAAGCCAAGCCAAGGTAAGGATTGAGAGCTTTCAATGCTTATGCACAAGAAAGACTGTGTACACAAAGATGTTTACCATGCTGTTGTTTACAGGAACAAAAAGGGAAATGGGTAAACCATCCCTGAAAAATGTTGTAGGGAGGAAAAGGATGGAATATTGTCAAGTAAAGAAAAGCAAATTAGAGCTAGAGCTATAACTCCAGGGTGAAACACATCCCTAGCACGTGTGAAACCCTAGGTTTCATCCTCAGCATGGAAAAAAATAATAATCAAATAAGGCAAAAGCAAACAAATTATTTTATATGAAATCTCTGAAGTATAAATATTCAGGATAAAAGATTTGAGGGACTCATGCTAAAATATTAACAATTGTTATCTGATAAGAGCTTCTTATTATTTGTACCTGTTAAATAAATAGGGAAATCTGCACCAAGGTTAAAAAAAAAAAAAACACTAAGATGTATGTTTTGTGAAGACCATTGGTTTCCCTTGACCTTAAAAGAGTGGATATCAGAGAAGTGATGGACATTCTAATAGTTCCAGAATATCAGAGGAGTCCTAGGAGTGTCCACTGTACTGCATTTTGAGCCAGGTCATCAGAGGAAGATGAGGGAACTTCAGTCAAGCTTGGTACACTCATCAAAAACACACAGTACAGGAGTCATGAGAGCCCCAAGAACAGGGCAGACTTCACAGGCTGTGACGGAGGGAAGAGGTTTGGTTGGATACAGGTTATAAGAAGGAAAGTGGAAAAAGACATCAAGTCATCGTTGGCAGTTCTTATCCATCACCCAGAACCCGGCCCATTGCAATACAGTGCCCAGTGTCAAACTGCTGGCCAGGATTTGGAGTTTTCTGGGTTTACCCAGATTGTGGGCATGCCAGATGAGATTCAGTATTTAATTCACAGCTCAGGGAACACTCACAAGGACAGAGGAGGTAAAAGAAACTAGCCACAATGACAGGAAAGATTGAGGGGACAAGCTAAAGGCAGATGTCGGGGGAGGGGGAGAGATGATACAGCATTAGCAGAAATAACTGAGATGGGTTGCAAGGTGTTGCAGATAGGATGGATGGTACTAGCAGCAGGCCTAGAAGCAGGCAAAGGAGAGCAAGGAGTATAGAATGATGATTTGGATGCCAGGATGGCATAACCTCCCCTTTGAATCTGAGTCATTGCATATGCCAAGGCTGCTTTTCAATTTCACAAGCCTCACACTTTCCTGTAAGTTTGGAGTTGGTGAAGACATGTGGATGCAGGAGGAGAACTTGCAGGGCAAAGTCATTGCCAAACAGGTGAGTTTCCTCAGGAAATCATCAAGGGGTCTTTTTCAATTTCCACTCCCACCCATCTTTCACCTGGGTTCCTGTCACACACTGCAAGAGCTTTGGCAGAGGGATCTCACAGAGCTTTGATCCTTTTTACGAGTAGGCCCGTCTGGACTTGTGGCAGCCGCCTCCTCCTTTCCCCAGCTCCCAGATCTCCTTCCCAGCCACTCTGCCTCCACCTTGGGAAGCCATCTTAAGCCATGTCTGTGCAACCTCTGGCCCAGGAGGTCTTCTAGGCACAAACAGACCTGGGGTCTTCCTGAGCAAAATAACTCTGCAAATATGCAGGGGATATTTTTTGATTGTGATCTCAGAACACACTTCTCCCTTCCTTTCCACTTTTTATTCTAATATATACCCATTCCCCATCTTCTTCTGTGCTTCAAAGAAAACTTACCCCATGCTCAGCTCCAGGACTAGGTCTGACTGTTCAGAGTAATTCTACTGATCACTTCAAGTACTGACAGGCTACAACTTGACCGGATGCCATGGTTTCCAGATTCTTCTATAGAAATTTCTTCCTGTCAGAAAGCTGCAAATAAAATGTTATGCCTTGTCCCGTGGATGAGGAAGCCCCAGAACGTTCACAGTCATCATGCTGCTAGGCTGGTGTTGAAACTGCCAAGGATGGAGAGAAAGGTACCGATAGACAGCCTCTCCACAATTTAAGGCAATCTTAGTTGACCTAGAACTGTTTTTCATTGGGTGCCATTTTGGAAAATTGAAGATATGTTTGTTGTCAAAATAATTGGAAGAAAGAAGTATTCCTAACATTTAATGTATGGAGACTGTAATGGTTAACATTGTCAACTTAGCAGTATCTAAAATTACCTAGCAGACAAATCTCTCACATATTTAGGAGAGATTTCCTAGATGAGTTAATTGAGGTGGGAAGACCCACCAATGGGTTAGGGTCCTGGAATAAATAAAAAGGATAAAGACAGCTGAGCATCAGCATTCGTTCACTGCTCTGCTTCTCGACTGTGGATGTCATGTGACTAACTGCCTCATGCTCTTGCCACCATACTTTCCCCACCATGATAATGCCAATCCTTCCTCCCTTAAGTTGCTTTGTGTCAGGTATTCTGTCACAGCAACAAGAACAATAACCAATACCAGAGACCAATGAAACTCCATCAAATTTGTGAGATAACTTCCATGACAAAGAATTTCCCCTCATCCTGTACATTTTTTAATGACTCCTTGGACATTCAGGTAAGATTTATTATCTGAGTCTGTAGCTTAACTCCAGTTTACATATACACAGTTTTACTTTGTTTATGGTTTTAATATGTAGGGAATTTTCCACTGTTTAAATTGAGGGAAGTTGTACTTTTGTTTGAAACTGTTCCAAGATTAGTTCACCTTTTCAGATAATGTCACTAGAGATAATACCACTAATGGGGCTCAAACAGCTAACAAAAATGCATTTTTATTAGTCATCATTTGTAGCTGTCTCATGGTGATTCTGTCACAAGCTTGATAGCCTTATCATGTATTCTAGTACAACTGTGAGATCACATTACATATTGAGATGTCCAAACTTTTTATTATAAATATACTTTGGCTTTTCTACTATCCTACTGTTGGGTCATGGTATGTTTTCTTAATTATAGGGATGGTGGGTTAAATCATGTATGAATCCAACATAGAATAGTAAAGGGGATATTACAAACCACTTAAAATCAAAAGGAGGGGGAAGAAAGGAGGATAATCATTCTGATATAGAATTTGGCATCAAAAAGTGGGAATTTTAAAAGTACACACCCTAGGGCCAGGCGTGGTGATACATGCCTTTAATCCCAGCACTCAGGAGGCAGAGGTATGAGAATCACTGTAAGTTTGAGGACACCTGAGACTATGTAGTGAATTCCAGGTCAGCCTGCATAAGCAAGACCCTACCTCCAAAAAAAAAAAAAAAAAAATACACACACTATGTGCAAGATTGGCTTAACTTTTTAGAGTGAGTAAAAATTAATAGACTCCCCCAAGTCAGGCTGGAAAATTCTAGATTCTTGGTTTTTCATTAGAAACCTGAAAATATGAAATGCTTCATATTTACTTTGGAATAACAATTGTACACCCTCAATGCTGTGACCTTAGAGGAGGTGGAATAGAAATTCACAGAAGTGCTGGTGTTGCCTTGCAGCCTCTGTTAGTTCTTCCAGGCTAGAGAAGTCTTCACTCGTTCATTCTGCCCAGAGTGGGGAAGAAAGAGCTTTCTAAAGAGCAGTTTTCCACTATGGATTGTAAGTTTGGTAAGATCAAGTGCAGCTATCCTAGGGACAAAGCTACTGCAGTGCCAGCAGTTAAGATGGCTCTGATGGTGACTGTAACAATGGTTCTTAGAATTTACAAGACACATTATTAGCCAGTTGGAAGAACCAGGTGCTATCCAAGCTACAGCATGAGTGTGGTAGGGGAGTGGATGAATGAGTGTCTTACCTAGAGATAAAAATTTGCATGTAAGACAAACATGACTGCTAAATCCTTCCTGAACATTCCCTGTTCGACCCTCGTAGTTCCAAAGGGGAGATGGCCATGCTCCTACTGAAAATTCCAGCTAGTGACTATGAGCCTGCATCAGGAACTTCCCATCCTAATGAGAAGCTCTTGTCTAAACTTGTCCATATGGATGGATGTTCAGGAATCCAGATCTAAGAAAAGAATGAGAGAGAATGAGGTGTTGCCCTTATCACTAAGGCTTCCCATCTGGTTCATTCTCCTATATTGAGAGTGCTTAACTTTTCTTGGGAACACTGAGAGGGAAGTAGAATCACAAATGGTCACAACAACTAGCCTTGTTAGATTATGGTCTTTACCTCACCGGTCATCTGAAGGAATCCACATCTTGAGTAAAATACCTGTTTCACTTTATCAACTCTAAATATATATAAATATATCAGAAACTGAATCACCTTTATATACACTGAAGAAATTAAAGTAAATGCATCCTGGACATGTACATAAGCTGCTCTTGCCACTTTGTTTATCAAAGCCAAAAGGAAAATGTCCTCTTGTGTTGAAAAGAAGCCTCTGAAAGGAATCTGTGACAGGATTATTGACCATATGGGGCAGCTACTCTAGGGTAAGGTTATTTCAGAAGCCCTACAATGCCAGGAATTAAGAAGGCCCTGATGGTGTCTTTAACGTGATTCTTAGAATTTATAAGACACATTTTTGGCCAGTATCATTTTAGCCTTGCGACTATCCTTGGAGACGAGGGTTAGACTGGGTTTCTCCTCTGCATGCAGGGAGAAATCATAAACCTATCATAGGTATAGCCCATGAATTTATGGTCAATAAGTGCAAGGACTAGATTCCAACCATTCTTCTGAATTAAAGGATAAGGCTGTCATCCCACACTATCGTTCTTGCCTGAAGCTTAGAACTTCAGGCTTATCATACTGAGATCTATAACTATCTATAGAACATTTGTATTTTAGTTATGCATGCTTTTGTCACAGAATAATAATTTCTTATCTTGTTACATAGATGTTAATTAACACAAGCTCTTTTTTGTTGATGCCTGATGTTTGCCATGTGAACATAAATTATCATTCATAAATCTATACTGACTTTGAACCTTCTTTTGTTTGTGATTTCAAGCCCAAGCCTTCTATTCTCTGGTAGGAATGGTGTCATCTTCCCTTTGTTCTTGCAATGGGTTGGACTTCTAATGGTTCAATTTTAGAATTATATGCTGGATTAAAACTACTGATGTCACTACCTCATACTTTACACACTCTTGATTTGACTCTCTGGACTTTAAAAGGCATGCTCTAGGAGCAGACTCTACTGCAGTTGAGACACTGGCTACAATTCTTGGACTGTTTTCCTTAGTATACATGTTCCATCACTGTAAAAAGCTTATACTGTCTCATCTCCCCACCTTCCAGACTGATCACCCTTATGACTATGAGGGTGACGACTTCAGTAAATATCTGAGCAGCTCTGGAGGAATGGAGGGAACCTGGATGTCTGGTCTTTGGTAAGTCTGTTAACTCTGATTTCTGGTTCACTTCACTCCTACACCCTCTGGAAATGTTATTATATACCCGCTCACATTGTGAAGGTGATTTGCAACTGAAGGATCCATCACCTAGCTCAATCTCTAGCAGAGAACTGGTGGTGATTTCCATTCTCTCCTCTCTCCCTTCATCCCTATCACCCTCAAACACACACACACACACACACACACACACACACACACACACACACACCATGCACTGTCACCCATTTCTGTTGTGTGCACATACTATTCTCAAGGCTTTCATACTTTGCTGATGTTTTCTTCAAATGTGGTATCACAAAATTTGTACTTTAATGATTTTGTCTTTGATATCAAAGAACTTGGCTCTCTTTTGTCAGAGAAAGCTAAAAGAGGGCAGATGTGGACCTCCAAGGCTGGCCTAGGGCATGGGTATCCCTGTTGCTACTGGAAGGTTCTTTCTGTGGACCAGACCAAGTTATACAGTTAAAATGAAGAAAGCCAACCACTAAGCATGTGAGGTTTATGTTCCAGTCAAAGAAGTGCTTTCTCTTATGAAAACAAATGGAACTAATGAATATGTCACTTACTAATTAAACTTAGATTATTAAATAAACATGTCAATAAGAATGATGAAAGATTTTGAAGGGAAACTGAAATAATAACTCTTTCTGTCAACTTATTTTAAACCACATGGCTTAAGAGTTTATTTTGAGCCTAGTAAAAAGGTTGGAAATAAAATGCCCAAAGGAATTCCAGAGTTTCTGTCTTTTGTTTATTTTCTGGCTAAAAACCCTATTTGTGGAATGCTTCGTGGCCATGTCTTTTTACAAATGAACTGAGGAAGCAATCGTTGCATAACTTGAAAGTCTTAATACTGGCCCCACTGAAAGCCTGATTTGTTTCTCTTAAGTCAAGGAAAGGGTTTGGACAATGATTCTGTAGAAAAGCTACAAAAAGAAAGAATCAATCGGAAATGAGTGTATATATGAGAAGATTGATTATGAACACTGGCTCACGTGATTACGGAGGCTGAGAAGTCCCATAATCTGCCACCTGCCAGCTAGAAAAGCAGGAAAGCCACTGGTATGATTTGGTGTGCGTCTGAAGGCATGAGGAGTGACGGTATAAGATCCTAAGTGCAAGCTCTAGAGGCACAGGGGCTCCAGGCCAGAAGAAGATGGAGAACTCAGTTTAATCAGAATGAATTTGCCTTCTGTGGGCCTTGAGTGCATTAGATGATGCCCTCCACATTCCTGAGGGAAATTTGTCTTCCTCAGTCTACTAATTTGAGTGCTAATCTCCTCCACAAATATCTCACAGATACATCCAGAAATGCTTTCCCAGAGCTCCAAGAATATCTATTCCAGGAATACCTAAAATTAGGTGCACAGATCTCAGTGCTGATGAAAGACATGTTAACATAAAGAAAAAAAAAAAACATAAAGCGGTGTCAGTAATAGGCATATTAGGGATATGTCCCTTGTTCTTTTACAATTTAACATTGGCTATACAATATTTTTTCCCTCACAATCTTAATCAAAACATTAATTTCCTCTTCCATAAAACCCAGCTAACAACTTCTGAGTATAAATAAAAAATAATCCAGGGCTGGAGAGATTGCTCAGTGGTGGAAAATGTTTGTTTGCAAAGCCTGCTGGTCTGGGTTCAATTCCCCAGTACCCAAGTAAAGCCAGATGCACAAATAGCACATGTTTTTGGAGTTCATTTACAGTGGCAGGAAGTCTTCATATATATATAATCTTATTACAAATAAATACAGAAAATATTTCTAAAATGATACAAAGGAAAACACCTAGGACAGTATTCAGTATTTCATAGGCATTCAAAGTTGATTATCATGTCACTGTGATTATTGTGTTATCATTGTCATTATCATGTGCATCCCTAGTGTCTGTAGCTCCAAAGACAAGTTCCTCTGGGTCCTCCTTGCTGATGCTTTGCTTGTCCCCGGCACCCACAGGCAGCTGCACTTATGTCCCTGAACAGTTTTCCATCCTTTCTGTGTTCTTGTCCCACAGTGCTGGCTGTTGGTGCCTGGGAATGTGTCAGCACATGGCAGTGTTGTGCATAGAGCTTGCTCTTGTGGCTGGAACAGCTGTGTCTGGAGCCCTGTCCACATTCTGTCTCTGGAAGAACATCACCATCTGGTATGGTTAGAAGCTCACGAACTTGATGTGGGAATCCTCAAAAAAGACCTTCTTCTGAAATAAGACTTAGCTGCAGATGTTTTCCCTCTGCTTCCTCCCTTCATCCATACTTTCACTGAACATGATACACAAGGCCCTGAGACCTTGTACGTACAGGAATACCATCAGATATATTATGTAAGGACACCTAAATCAGATTAACAGTCCTACTATGGAGGGATATGGTATAGGAAGGAAAAGAAGAGTAAAAGATTAGGGACAAAAGACAAGAGAAATCCAGGAAAGATGATGGGCAAGCTCCATCCCAAGATTTCAGAATAGTTGCAACCACCAAAGACCCAGCTTTGTGTCACTGGACCCTGTCTCTGACACTGATTCAAAGAGCCTCCCACACATCTTTCTTCCTGCTATTTCTTTGTTTTAGTCCCACTGCTTCTCCCACTCCTTGACTCTGTTATCTGATTCCCCATATAAGCCGCAGGCCCTCTTTGTTTTGACAACCCATTTGGACCTTTTCTCCAGTTTAATTATCCACAGATCTCAACTTGCACAGTGCCAAACACTCCCTTCTGCAACCATGGTATGAGGTGAGCTCCCACCTCTGCTTGAACCCCACAGGACTATGGTGTTTTCTTAGCCTCTTGAAAGTGTTGGAGAGTCATCAAGGGAGGTGGAGAGAAAGAGATGGAGGGAGTGAGCAGGCTACTTAATTCAGGGGTCACCTGCAGAAAAACCTCTAATAATCTCTTGTCCATTTAACACTGATTTATAGCTGCATATTAAACTGCTCACACTCATGACTTTTATTATTAAAGACTTAATGTTTACAGCAGTTTGAGGTTCACAGTAAAACTCAGAGAAAGATACAGAGTTCCTGTGCATCCTCTGCACCCCTTTCCATGCACAAGTCCCTAATCAGCATCTTCTACCAGAGCAGCTCATTTGCTACAATTAATAAACCTTCATCGACATCGTAATCACCCAAAGTCCACAGTTTATGTTCGAATTGATTCCTAGTTTTGTTTTCTATGAGATAGGTTTGGGCAAACACAAAATGACATGCATCCATCATTATAATAACATACAGAGTATTTTCACTTTCCTCAAACTCCACTGTGCATTGCCTATTCAATCCTACCACTTCCAGCCCATGACAATAGCCAATCCATAACTTTATCTTTTCTAGACATTATATAGGTAGAATCCTATAACTGTACCTTTCCTGATGAGCATCTTTTACAAGCAATATGTATTTACATTTAGCACATACATTTTCATGGCTTGATTTCTTTTTCATTTCTTTTTAGTGCTGAATAATTCTCCATTGCTTAATACATCACAATTTACTTATTCATTCACTTACTGAATGATATCTTGACTGGTTCAAATTTTTGGCAAGTATGAATAAAGTTGCAACAAACACCCATGTACAGGTTTTCATGTAGTCATGAGTTTTCAACTCATTTAGATAAATACCAAGGATCATGATTGTTTGATCATATGGTAAGAATATATTTATGTAGGGAACAGCCAAACTGTCTTTCAAAGAAATTGCATTATTTTGTACCCCTACCAGCCATAGAGTTTCCATTGCATCCCTATTCTTACCAGCGTCTAATGACTTTAAAAGTTCTTGAGATTTTATTTTGTCTTATGAAAATAAAGAACATGATAGAGGAGCTCAGCCAGTAAAGTGCTTTACTTACAAACATGAAGATCTGAATTTGATCCCCATAACTCACCATTAAAAAATCCAGATGTGGGCTGGAGGGATGGCTTAGCAGTTAAGGCGTTTGCCTACAAAGCCAAAGGACCCAGGTTTGATTCCCCAGGACCCACGTTAGCCAGATGCACAAGGGGACACATGCGTCTGGAGTTCATTTGCAGTGGCTGAGGCCCTGGTGTGCCCATTCTCTTTTCTCTCTCTCTCTCTCTCTCTGTCAAATAAATAAATAAATAAATAAAAATAAAATATATTTTTTTAAAAATCCAGATGTTGAGACTGGAGAGATGGCTTAGCAGTTAAGGCGCTTGTCTGAGAAGCCTAAGGATCCATGTTTGACTCTCCAGATCTGATGTAAGTCAGATGCACAAAGGTGAGGCAAGTGCAAGGTTGCACATGTCCACTAGGTGGCACAAGTGTTTGGAGTTCGGTTGCAGTGGCTGAAGCTCTGGCATGCCAATTCTCTCTCTCTCTCTCTCTCTCTCTCTCTCTCTCTCTCTCTCAAGTTAAAAAAATCCAGGTGTGGCATGGTGGCATATTCTTGTAATCACAGCACTGAGGAGGCAGAGACAAGTGGATCTTGTATCTTGCTGGCCAGCCAATCTAGCCTACTTGGTAAGTTCCAGGCCAGTGGAGCCTATCTTAAAGGATTGTGCCTGGAAGGAACAGTCACTGAGTTTGTTCTCTAGCCTCCACATGCAAATGGATATGTACACACAGAGAGAGAGAGAGAAAGAGAGAGAGGTTGAACACAATAGAGATTATTTTTATCACTCTTTCACTCCCCTTCTCTTTTCAGGTTGTATGGCTTGATATGTGACAGAGAAAAAAAATTCCCAGTTTAAAGCCCAATGATCCGAAACCACTTCAGACCAGGTATGTGATTTCTATAGTAACTTGTAAAAAGCCCAGATAACTACAGATGCATTTTGCCAACCCAAACAAAATGAAAAGAAAATAGGGAGACTCAAAATGCACTTAAACTTGCAAATGGCAAGTTCCAACAGTGTCAAGTGAAGTACAATCTAGAATCACACACCGACATCTGGCAGTCTTTTCAGTTCAATGTTCTGACTCAAAATTAACAGTTGTCACCTTTCTGTTGCTGTCACAAAATACCTGGATTAAGAAGGAAGGTTTACTTTCTCCACTGATTCATAATTTTGAGTCCATGGTCCCTTTGCTGCATCTCCTTGCGACTGTAGTGGCCCAGTGCTTCATGGCTAGAGGACCTCTATTTACCTCATGCCATTCAGGAAGCAACCAAAGAAGAGGAATGGGCAGGATCCCAATATCCCCTTCAATGCCCGCTCCCAGTGATCTAGCTTTCTCCCACTAGCCTCATCTACCTTATACAGGTCCCCCCCACTCCAAGTCACCACAGGCTTGAATCAAGACCAGGATATGAGCTTTTGGGAAACATTTAGATCCAAAGCCTAACACTACTGGGAATCTAAGTAACACTTCGTGGAGCTGCAGCCACCCATTCTAGGCAGCAGGGAAAGGACTGCCTCTGAGAGTTAACTCCTAACTTGAACAAAATCCCTTTTGTTTTGATGTGGAGACTTCCCTGGGTGTTGTATTTACTATTTTGAAGTGCATCTTACTGTAGTTTCAGTTCTTTTCCATAACGCCTTATTTTCAGTAAGACCTTTATTCTCCTTGCCAATTCAGGTCTTTTCAGCCAGTTTTCTTTTTCTTTTTTTTTTTTTTTTTTATTCTCAATAACCATGCCCATAGTTAGGAGTTATTGTATTTTCTTATTAGCACCAGCCTCACATTTTAACTGAGTCTGGATTAAGGAAATGGAGCCAAATGGCTAAGTTTCCTACATAAGACATAAAGTATATACTGAAAAAATAAAGTCAATCTGTTTCCTAAAAATAACATTTACTAAATAAAGCCCAATAATTGATCAGTCAGTACAACATACTAGTATTTTTATGCTTCACTTTTTTCATCTAAATTCTACATGGTGAATTGCTTCATGGGCATGATCAATGGATATTACAGTGTAGTGCAAGATTTCATAGTAATATGGCACTACAAATTTACTCATCTATCCTTATGTCCAACAAATATTGAGTATATTCTCATATCAAATATTGGATATACAAATAGTAAAGAATGGCAAATCCTTCAATGAGCTTGAATGTTTGTAAATGAAAGAGGGATGGCAATATGGGACTAAGATTCCAAGCATTACTACAGTGAGCAGGATGCCATGGACCATCATCTCCTGCTTATGTGACAGAATCCCCATCATAGATGCAGCGAATAGCAATGGTCAAATAGAAGACAGTAGGTTCTGTAAATTCATTCAAACCATTGGCAGTTATCATCAGTAACATAAAGAACAAGATAGGGAATGCCGTGTTCAGTGTCCTGCAGCTTATAGCTCCAGTGCCAGAGATGGTTGTGTATCTGCTAGGTCTTCTGTGTTGGAGGAAGGGTAAGGCTTGAGAATAAGGCTGAGCAGGTGCAGGTCCAGGCAATCTGTACCATTACCCACTGGTCATAATTCCCCCTGCCTTCACAGAGCCTTTTCTGCATGGCCATTCTTTCTCTCCCAAGAGTGGTGTTCAATTCCAACAGATAGTTTTCACTTGTATGTGGATTTCTCTTGTTTTTGTTTGTTTTCAAATTGTGTTTTGATTATTTTGTTCTTGATGTTTGATTCTCTAGTTAGGGCTTCCCTTTTTAAAAATATTTTTATTAATTTATTTGCAAGGGGAGGGAGAGAAACAAAGAAAATGGGCGCTTCAGGGTATTTTTGCCACTTCAAATGAACTTCAAATGCATGTATCACTTTGTGCATCTGGCTTTATATGGGTACTAGTTAATAAAACCTGGGTTCTCAGGATTATCAAGCAAGTGCCTTTAGCCACTGAACCATCTCTCCAGCCCCAGGGTTTTCTATAAAGAAGAAATGTTCCTAAAGAATTAGACTCAGAGCCCAGATGTATAAATAGTGTAGAGAAAAGTTGTCTGGACTTACCACCATTCACATCTACAGACTCTGTCCCTGAGACATTGTAGAAAGAACATTCACGTTTAAGCACAGATAACAAACTATACTGCTTACTTCCTCAGGAATCTGTGAAAAATTCAGATGCTTACAAAATTTTGGTTAAAAAATTTAAATACAAAGAAAGATAAATAGGCCTTCTGAATTTTCTTTCTGGCTGCCCCGAACTTGTTTTATTTTTCATTTTTCCTTATCTTTATTATCATCATCATTATTATTATTGGCATATATAGTATGGATACATCATGTGTCTGTATCATCCTTTCCTTTATCCCTGCCCCCATTCCACTGGGAACCCTCCTCAGCGGGGTTACAGGTATTCCCCATGAGATTGTGGGTTATGCGTTGTGGGAGCAGTAGACAGTTATTGAGAGGAGGCAATGCCTCTGGGCATGATGTCCCAACCTGTGGCTCTTAAAAATCTTTCCATCCCCTCTTCTGCAAAATTCCCTGAGCTGGAGTGGGTGTTTTTTTTTTGGGGGAGATTTATTTTGGCTTACAGACTTGAGGAGAAAGCACCATGGTGGCAGGGAAAACTATGGCATAAGCAGAGGTTGGACATCACCCCTGGCCATCATAAGGTGAACCATAGCAACAAGAGAGTGTGCCAAACACTGGCATGGGGAAACTGGCTATAACACCCATAAGCCTGCCCCCAACAATATACGAGTGGGTGTGTTTTAAGTCAACTTCAGTGATGAGCTCTTAGGAGCCTCTGGATCTCTGCTTTGGTAGGTGTTGAGTCTCCTCAGCGTCTGTCTCCTTCACCCTGGTGCTGCTTGTCAGCCTCACCATTCTTGCTCATCTTCCCACTTCCTGTGAGGTTTCAGCTAGGGCTTGGCTGAAATGTTAGGGGTAATTTATCTCCTCAGGTCTCACTACCTTCTGAAAAAAAAAAAAAAAAAAACAGATTCTCCAACAGAGAGTGAAGTCAGCCCAGATTAAATGGGATAAATGTTATTAATTTAGGAAGAATTTGATAGATATAGCCCCCTTTTGAACCAAAGACTAGTGGGAGCTTGACATTAGAGAACATAATCTTTGTCTCCATAGGATTCTCACCTGTATCCCAATTCCAGATATGGGTTCCTTTCCACTGAGCAGATCTCTTAGCCAATAAGAAAGCTATTGGTTACCCACCAAGATTGTATGCCACTATTGCACTGGTGTGTACATCTTGCCAGGGTGTTTGCTTCTGAGTAGCTTAGACCCCTGGTAGCTTGGACTGTTTTTGGCCACTTTCCCCCCACAGCTCATGTATTGTCTGGGCCTCCCAGGTATGCAGAGCTTACCCAGGGTAGGAACTGCAGAAGAGTGAGAACATGCGGCATTTGTCTTTCTGTGATTGTGTGTGGTCTTTGAGTATGATCTGTTCTAAGTCCATCCATTTTTCTACAAATCTCATTGTATCATTTTTTTCCTTACTGCTGAGAATTCCATAGTGTAAATGTACCAAACTTTGTTATCCATTCATCCAATGATGGGCACCTGGGTTGATTCTAGTTCTTAGCTATAATGAATTGTGCAAGTATAAACATGGGTCAGCAAATCCCTCTGAACTGAGACTTGGAGCTTTTAGGGTAAATGTCCAGTAAGAGAATAACTGGCTCTGTTGGTAACTCTATATTCATCATTTTCAGGAGTCTCCATATTGCTTTCCATAGTGGTTATACCAGCTTACATTCCCACCAACAGTGAACGAGTGTTCCTATTTCTCCACATCCTCAGGAACATTTGTTTTCATTTGAGTTTTCAATTATTGCCATCTTTACTTGAGGAAGGTGGAATCTCATAGTTGTTTTGACTTGCATTTTTCTGATGGTTAGGATGTTGAACATTTTCTTAAGGAGTGTGTTAGCCATTTGTATTCCTTCCTCTGAGAACTCCCTGTACAGTTATCTAGCCCACTTTTTGAGTGGATTGTTTGATTTTGAGTTTTTTTTTTTTTTTTTTTTTTTGGTTTTTCGAGGCAGGGTCTCACTCTGGTCCAGGCTGACCTGGAATTCACTATGTAGTCTCAGGGTGGCCTTGACTCTTGGCGATCCTCCTACCTCTGCCTCCCGAGTGCTGGGATTAAAGGCGTGCGCCACCATGCCTGGCTGTTTTTTGAGTTCTTTGTAGATTCTAGATATTAGGTCTCTGTCAGTGGTATACCTGGAGAAAATTTTCTCCCATTTTGTGGGTAATCTATTGGATCTGCTTATGGTATGGTTGTGCAAAAGCTTTTTCACTTCATGAGATCCCATTGGTTGAGTGATTGTTTAGTTTCCTGGGCTACTGAGGTTTAGTTCAGGAAGCCTTTTCCCACTCCTATATCTTGGACAGTTCCTCCTATTGGATCATCCAGTAGGAGAAGAGTTTGCAGTCTTATATTGAGGTCTTTAATCCATTTGGACTTCATTATTTTGCATGGTGAGATGAGTGGGTCTAATTTCATTTTTCTATACATGGTTATCCAATTTTTCCAGCACCATTTATTGAAGATGTTCTCTTTTTTTCCAGGGTATGTTATTGGCACCTTTGTCAATACCTTGGTAGTTACTTGAGCTAAAGTCTGGGTCTCCAATTCTGTTCCATTGGTCTATATTTTTACTACCATGTTGTTTTTGTTACTATTGCTATTGCAGTCAGGTTCACATTGCTGTCAGAAAACACCTGACCAAGAGCTTCTTGTGGGGAAAAAAAGGGTTTATTTTGGCTTATAAACTAGAGGAGAAGCTCCATGGTGTCAGGGGAAAAACAATAGCATGAGCAGGGGTGGACATCACTTCCTGGCAAACATCAGATGGACAATAACAATGGGATAGTGTGCTCAACACTGGCAAGAGAAAGGTGGCTGTTACACCCATAAGCCTTCCCCCAACAATACACGGCCTCCAGGAGGCTTCAATTCCCAAATTGCCATCAGCTGGGAGCCTATGCATTCAGAACACAAGTTTATGGGGGACACCTGAATCAAACTATCACAAAAGATTTGTAATATAGCTCTAGATTGTGTATGGTGATACCTCCAGGTATGTTTCTTTTACTGAGGATATGTTTGGCTAATCAAGGCCTGCTGTCATTCCATATGAATTTTGAGATCATTTTTTTCTATATCTGTGAAGAATTATATGCTGGTATTTTTATTGGTATTGCATTAAATCTGTATATTGCTTTTGGTAAAATTGTCATTTTCATGATATTAATTCTACCTATGCAGGATCATGGGATATCTTTCCATTTTGTCAATAGTCCTCCTCAATATTTTTCTTGAGTGTTTTCATATTTTCATTATAGAGGTCTTTCCCATTCTTAGTTATTCCCAGGTATTTAATTTTTTTGTTTTGTTATTGAAAATGGGACAGCCTTGTTGACTTCTTTTTCTGTATATTTGTCCTTTGCAAATAGAAAGGCTACTATTTTTAGTGTGTTGATTTTGTATCCTGCCACTTTGCTGAAGGAATTAATCACCTTTAGAAGTTTTGAGATGGAGACTTTCAGGTCACTTATGTATAGGATCATGTCATTTGCAAATAGGGCTAATTTGACTTCTTCCTTTCCAATTTGAATCCCTTTTATTTCTTTCTCCTGTCTTATTGCTTAGGCTAGGACTTCTAGTACTATGTTGAAGAGCAGTGGTGAGAGTGGACATCCCTGCCTTGTTACCAATCTCAATGGGAACTCCTGGAGTCTTTCCCCATTAAGTATTATTTGGACTTTAGGTGATTTATATGTACCCTTTATTTTGTTAAGATATAACCCTTCATGCCTATTCTCTTCAGCATTTTGATCATGAAGTGATTTGTATTTTGTTAAAGGCCTTCTATTCATCTACTGAAATTATCCTGAGGTTCTTATGGTTAAGTTTATTTATGTGGTGCATCACGTTGACCAATTTCCATATGTTGAACCGTCCTGCATCCCTAAGATGAAACCTATTTGATCCAGGTGGATAATGCTTTTGATGTGTTGTTGAATTCAGTTTTCAAGGATTTTGTTCAGGATCTTTCTATCTAATTTCTTCAGGAATATAAGCCTATAGTTTTCTTTTCTTGTTGTATTCCTATCTGGGTTTGGCATTAGGATGTGATAGTTTCATAAAAGAAGTTGGGGAGCATTCCCTGGTCTCTGATTATGTGAAACACTGAGAGAAATTGGTTTCAGTTCTTCCATGAAGGTTTGATAGAATTCGGCTAAGAAGCCATCTGGTCCTGTACTTTTCTTTTTGGGGAGATTATTTTTTTTTAAATTGTTTTTTTTTTTAATTTTTATTTATTTGAGAGTGACAGAGAGAGAGAAAGAGGCAGAGAGAGAGAGAGAGAATGGGTGCACCAGGGCCTCCACCCACTGCAAATGAACTCCAGATGCATGCACCACCACCTTGTGCATCTGGCTCACATGGGTCCTTGTGAATCCAGCCTCGAACCAGGCTCCTTAGGCTTCATAGGCAAGTGCTTAACTGCTAAGGTTTGTTTAAGAGATTATTCTCTTCTGAGTTCAGTATTGGTAGGTGGTATGTGTCTAAAAATTCATCCATTTCTTCCAGATTATACAGTTTTATAGAGTAGAGGTTTGGGGATTATGTCCTGATGTTTCTTCAAATTTCATTCATGTCTGTTGTGACCTCTTGTTTTTTATTTCTGATTTTGTTAATTTGAGAGTTCTCTTTTTTTTACTTGATCAAATTGGCCAGGGAGTTATCAATCTTGTTCATTTTTTCAATGAGCTATCTCTTTGTTTCATCAGTTTTTCTTAATTGTTTTCTTCGTTTCTTATTCATTAATGTCTGCTCTGATCTTGATTATTTATTTCCATCTGGAGCTTTTGGGGTTGTATTCTTCTTGTTTCTCCAACACCTTTAGGTGGATGGTTAGGTTAATTTGAGATCTGTCTGTCTTTGTTGTGAAGGCATTAGTGCTACGAATTTTCCCCTTAGGACTGCCTTCATTGTGTCCCATAAGTTTTGGTAAGTTGTGTACTCATTGTCATTCAATTCTAGAAATTTTACATTTTTTTTTATTTCTTTCACTACCAATTCATTGTTTAAGTGTGTGTTGTTCAGTGTCCAGGAGCTGGTGGAATTCCTGAAGCATCTGTTGTTAATTTCTAGCTTTAAAGAATTCTGATCTGATATGATGGAGGAAATTATGTCAATTTTTCTGAATTTATGGAGGCATGCTTTATGGCCTAATATACGGTCTATTTTGGAGAAGGTTGCATGTGCTGCTGAGAAGAATGTGTATTCTGTAGAATTGGGGTGGAATGTTCTTGCAGATGTCTGTTAGTTCTCATTGATCTATGGTGTTGTTGAGCTCTATTACTTCCCTGTTGGTTTTCTGTTTGGATGATCTGTCGATTGATGATGTTGGTTTATTGTAGTCCCTAACTATGATGGTGTCAGTATTTATTTCTGTTTTATTGCCAAATTGGTTTTGTTTTATAAACTGTGGTGCACTTGTGTTTGGTATCTATAGGTTTATCATTGTGATGCCCTCTTGTAGTCTTAATTGTCCTTTTGTTTTGAAGTCTATTTTATCACATAGTAATATACAACACCCACTTGTTTCTTATTTCCATTTGCTTGGAATTTTATTTTATATCCTTTCACTCTGAGGAGGTATCTGTCTTTAGTGGTGAGGTTGGTTTCTTGAAGACAGCAAATTGAAGGGTATATTTTTCTGATCCACCCTGTTAACTTGTGTCTTTTGATGGATGAGTTAAGACAATTACTATTTAAGGTTAAAACTGTGAGGTTTGGGCTGGAGAAATGGCTTAGTGGTTAAGGTGTTTGCCTGCGAAGCCAAAGGATCCCGGTTCGATTCTCCAGGACCCATGTAAACCAGATGCACAAAGGGCACATGCATCTGGAGTTTGTTTGCAGCGGCTAGAGGCCCTGGCATGCCCATTCTCTCTCTGTCTGCCTCTCTTCTATTTCTCTCTCTGCTTGCAAATAAATAAATAAAAATTTAAAAAAACAAAAACAAAAAAACTGTAAGGTTTGATTTAATCCCTGCCATGATGGGGTGCTTTATGGGGTTTTGTGCTCTTTTGTGTTTTGTACTTTTTTTTATGCCTGCTCTAGTCTTGGTTTATCGTGATCTTCTTCTTGTAGGCTCTTGAGATTGATTGTTTGGCTCATGTGTGGAGTATTCCCTGAAGTATTCTCTGTAGGTTTGTCTTTGTGTTCATATAATCATAGAGTTGGCTTTTATCATATAAAATTTTTCTTTCATTGTCTATTATGAGGGACACCTTTGCTGGGTACAGTAATTTGAGTTGGAAGCCATAAGTTTTAGACTTTGAAGTGCTCCATTCCAGGCCATTCTGGCTTTCAGGATTTCTACTGAGAAATCCGAGGTAATTCTGGTAGAATTGCCTTTGTATGTAATGTGTTGTTTCTTTCTTGCTGCTTTTTGCACTCTCTCTTGTTTTTTGTTTTTTACACTTTTAATGATGATGTGCCTCAGAGAGTTTCTTCTTTGGTCAAATCTGTTTGGAGTTCTGTTGGCTTCTTGTATTTTGATGGGACTCTCTTTTGAGAGGGTGGCAAAATTTTCTTTGATGATTTTGTTGAATAAATTCTCCATGCCTTTGGTCTGAATTTCTTCCCCTTCTAATATACCCATGATCCAAATGTTAGGATATATTAGGGTATCCCACAGTGCCCTCATGTTCTGTTCACAAGAGTTTTTGAACGTATTAAAGTTTTTGGACTCCTGAACTATTTCTTCTCTTTTGACTTCCAGCTCTGAGGTTCTGTCCTCCACATGATTAACTCTTTCCTTGAGTTTCTAGAGAGATTTTCGCTAGTTCAATTTGGCTTGAGTATCCATCTAGTTTGAATATATGTCCCCCAATATATTCAGTATTTTATTAGTTTATAGTTTGCATCTTCACCTTGCTAGAGGCAAGGTCACTGGGGCCCGGTCTTAAGGTGTGGTGATGGGTTTGAGATTCCATTGTAAAGATATGCAAATGTGTCTAGCAGGAGTTCTGAAGTCTGCTGTGTGACCTTTTGGCTGTAGTTTTGTTTTGCTCTGTGTGCTGTGGTGGCTGGTTGGCTTTTTGCTCTCTTGCCTGGTCCTGTGAAGAGCAGGCTGCTTCTTCCTGCTTTTATGGAACTTCCCCTGGATCTGAGCTTCAATAAATAATATCCCTTCCTCCATAACTGTGCCTGGTCTGGAAGTTCATCTCAGCGAACCTGAAGCTTCTGCAACAGTAAAGTGGTCGAGGAGTGTGGGGTGAGATGAACCAGATCGTGTGGATGTTCGTCTTTTGGAACCTTTGTTTTGGAGGAATGGGCATGGACTTTGTGCTTGCAACTGAAGATGCCTTCTGGAATTAGCCAAGTTTTTGGACTATTCTGATGAGAGTTTGAGAATGCTAGTGCAGACTTCATTAATGAGCTTTCTAAGGGAAGGAAAGATGGCAGAGGACTTTGTTGGAACTGGGCTACTGGCATAAGGGATGGCTACGTTCTGTTCAAGGTTTTTGTAATGGACTGATGTCTTGGCTAAAGATATTGGACTGAAATTTTAAGATTTTTGAGTTGGAAAACCTGAAGCAAGCTAAAGTAGAGGCACTGAGACTGGTTAAGCTGATTTACACATTGGCAATCTTAAGGAAGGTGGAAGGAAGGTGGCCTATGATTTACATTAAAACAATTAATGAAAAGACTTTTGGAAGTGTCTCTCTTTTGGCTTGGTTTATTTTTCCCTGGATTAGAATCATGGCTGTGTCCTGCACACCTGGTATTAGTTTTAGTGAAAACATGGAGTGGTCATGTGTTGCACACGGTTCCACTTAATTTAGCCTTTTTAGTTGTTTTTTTGAAGATGTTTTGGATATACCAGGACTGTTGTTGGCATAGGATGAAAGTTTTTGTTTCAGTTTGATAATGGCTGATTGTGGTTGAGTTTGCATTGTTTAGTTTCTCCTTGCTATGCCTTATACCAGTTTGTAGTTTGAATATATGTCCCCCAATATATTCAGTATTTTATTAGTTTATAGTTTGCATCTGCAATCACCTTGCTAGAGGCAAGGTCACTGGGGGCTGGTCTTAAGGTGTGGTGATGGGTTTGAGATTCCATTGTAAAGATATGCAAATGTGTCTAGCAGGAGTTCTGAAGTCTGCTGTGTGACCTTTGGCTGTAGTGGACTTTGTGCTTGCAACTGAAGATGCCTTCTGGAATGGTAAAGTTTTTGGACTATTCTGATGAGAGTTTGAGAATTTGCAGACAGTATTGAAGGAGGAGGCTTGGCTTATGAGTTTTCTTGATGGCAGTGTCTTTTGTTTGGGCTACTGGAGCTGTTCCATTTTATGTTTTGTTAAATTTGAATGGACTATGTGCTTAAAGATATTGGACTGAAATTTTAAGATTTTGAGTTGGAAAACCCTCTATTGTCTACACATTGGCAATCTTAAGGAAGGTGGAAGGAAGGTGGCCTTTGATTTACATTAAAACAATTTGAGGAAAGACTGTTGAAGAGAGAAGGAACCTGCTTTCAAGGCTATGGTTTATTTTGTCCCTGGATTAAGAATATGGCTGTGTCCTGCACACCTGGTATTAGTTTTGGAAGCATGAAAATGCATCCAGTGGTCATGTTTGCACACGGTTGTTGAGGCAGGGCATGAAGATTCAGAATAGGCTGAAAGAGCCTTTGGAAGATGGACTGTGGTTTGCATGGAGACCTGAAGATGTTTTGGATATACCAGGATGCAAAAGGACTACCAGTGCTCAGCTGGAGGGAAGCAATTGGAAAACCTGAGACTGAGCACGGTTATATTGAGCTGATTGTGGTTGAGTTTGCATTCTATGCCTTATACCAGTTTAAAAAATGTTTTTCCCTTTACATGTTGAAAGTATTTAACTTGTTTGATTTTACAGGATCTATCTTAAGTTGATCAAGACTTTTCCTGAAACTGTACAATGTGTCCCAGGAACTAAATATATTGGGGGCCAGGGCGGAATGTAGTTTGAATATATGATATATGTATTTTATTAGTTTATAGTTTGCATCTGCAATCCTAGAGGCAAGTCACTGGGGCCTGGTCTTAGGTGTGGTGATGGGTTTGAGATTCCATTGTAAAGATATGCAAATGTGTCTAGCAGGAGTTCCTGAATGACCTTTTGGCTGTAGTTTTGTTTTGCTCTGTGTGCTGTGGTGGCTGGTTGGCTTTTTGCTCTCTTGCCTGGTCCTGAAGAGCAGGCTGCTTCTCCTGCTTTTATGGAACTTCCCTGGATCTGTAAGCTTCAATAAATAATATCCCTTCCTCCATAAGAAGTTCATCTCAGAACCTCAGCTGGCTACACCATCCCTTTGTTGAGTTCCAATTTCAGGTCATGTTTTGATTTTCTTAATGCTTCTTGGAATTAATTCTTGCATTTACTTATGTCTTCATTAATCTTAACCAGCTAGTTATTTAGATACACTATTTCTTGATTCACCTTCAATTAATTTAACTCTCTTTTGGTGTCTCTCTGGTTTTTGTCTATTAGGTCAACCCTAGTGAAAACAGCTGTGTGCACTTAATTTATGTGATTGTTTTTTTTTTTTTTTGTTGTTGTTGATTTGTTTCCAGTTCTGCCATTTGCTTTGTCAAGGTCACATATCTCTTGTCTTTATTTTGGAGTTCTATTCCTGTTGTCTCCTCTATTTTAATTGGACACTTCCAATGTGGTACTAGGCAACCTTGTTGGAGCTCCCTCAGTTTGTTGTTTTATATTATGTACTTTGTGTTACAGTCTGCCCATTACAGTGTGGAATCTTATTTAATTAAGGAGGAAGAAAGAGTTTTCCCTTGTAGTGTCTTCAGTGAGTGTTCCATTTTATGTTTGAATAGAATAAGCTAATAATGCCTCTGTATTCTGAAATGCACAGGTTGTGGAGATCATAAGTGCTCCAGCTGCTCTGGGCTGGCTCCGAGGCCATAGCACCTGCCCTTGCTCACCTATTACACAGATGAGCAGGTAATGGAGGATTCACTGGTTCCCTCTGGCAGATGATCTCCTGATTTTCCTGTGTTCCCCTTCTGGGGATAATGTGATGTCCCAAGTAGTCACTGGGAGTGGGGCAGGACATTGGATATATGGTGGAGCTCACTGGCTTCCACAGCCCAGGCCAGATCAGGAAGTTGGATGGTATGGGGGAGAGAGGGGCACTGGCCAAGGGGCACACACAAGGTCACCTGTAGGCAGCATAAGGTGTTGAGTGTCTGCAATTGGGGGAGCAGAAGCAGCTTTCAGGTAAGCCTGCCAAGGATGAAAGATAAAGGAACCCAGGATGAAACTGGAGCATGGGTGAGTTGTGGGCCATAGGCTTAGTCAGTGCCACCTCCAGGAGCCTAGCATGGGCTGGACACAATGGGGAGGTCTCTGAGAGACAGGAGATGTACATGTTGGCCACCACAGATGCAGGAGGGGACCTCTGGGAGCCAGGAAAGTGTATGTGGGCCACCTACAGACTCAGTGGGGTGGTTGCCTCTGGGAAACAGGAAAAGAGCTCAGGCTACCAACACATGCAGTGCTGGGGGGACTGCTGAGAGACAGGGAAGATGAACATGGACCACTGACAGATGCAGTATGCATGAGTTACCAACAGATTCAGTGTGGTAGAAACCTCCAGGAGACAGGGAAGTGTGTGAAAACTACTGACAGATGCAGTAGGGGGACCTCCAAGAGACATGAAAGGCACATGGGCCATGTACAGATGCAGTGTGTGTGGGTCTCCAACAGGTGCAGTGGGAGGGGACACAGCAAAAGAACATGAGCCACAGGTGCTGGAGCCTGGAGGTAGTGCAGCAGAGATCCTTGTCAGTGAGTCAGGGGTGTAGCAGATGGGAGGGACCCAAGGGTCTAGTGGGGTACCTGAGAGCAGATTCCCAAATGTACATACCCACTGGAGGTCTGCCAAAACCTACTCAAACTGTAGTCCCACAGATCTGGCCTGATGTTACTCTGGAGCCGAAGCTTAGTTGGGAGGATATCATCTTGATTGGAAGTCCTCAGCCTAAATATCTGGCAGATGTATCTCAGCAAGTTAAGATGCTCAAACTCATGTTCAAATCTCCGGGTCCCATGTAGCCAGATGCACAATGACACAAGCATGCAATGTCACACATGCACACAAGGGGGCACATGCATCTGAAGTTCAATTGCAGTGGCTGAGGCCCTGGCATGCCCATTCTCTCTCCCTCTCTCTCTCTCTCTCCCTCTTTCTCTCTCTCTCTCAAAATAAATAATGATTTTTAAAAAGAGGGTTGCTTGGCCAGCCACCCAGGGCACTTCAGTCTAAGTTTTCAAGGTTAATATATCTTTTGATTGTTTTTTTTTTTTTTTTTTTTTTTTTTTTTGGAGAGAGACACAGAGAGAGAGGGAGAGGAAGACAGATAGAGAATGGGTGCGCCAGCAGCCTCTCAGCCGCTGAGAACAAAATCCAGATGCATGTGCCCCCTTATAGGCAAGTGCGGCATTGAGCTCTTGCGTCACTTTGCATCTGGCTAAACGTGGGACCTGGAGATTGGAACTGACATTCTTAGCCTTAGTGGGCAGGTGCCTTAACCACTAAGCCATCTCTCCAGCCCTATACATATACATATTTTAAACAAAAACATGGTTTCAAAGGGATATGAGGATCAAATAGGGCAGCTACCAAACTCATTGTCCAAACTAGGACACACTGGAAAGCAAAAGTAATTGGATTATCACTCCTAGATGGCAGATATGAATCAGAACTTTCCAAGCAAACTAACATACGATGTCACCCATGATATTAGAGAAGAGCTTTGGATCTGAGAATACTGAACCTGCCCTGGATCTCTAGTAGGATGAGCTGGCATATGCGTATATCTAAAGGGTGTCATCATAATATGTATTTTGTGGGACATTGTTTAGATAGCTATTTAGGCATGTAAAGGCTGTGGCTTCCTGCTAGGTTTTCAGCAAAATATTGCCACAGCTAACAAAAAATTCTTAAAAAATGATATCATCAGTAGCCAATTAAAACACAAAGGGAACTGGGCACAATGGGGATGAAGTAATCTGTACAAGGCCACAGCATGGTCAGTGGTAAGGCTGGTTATGCCACACTGGCAGGCTAGTCTCCCCATCAGCATACTGACTTTCTGTGCTCTCTAGTGTATGTGAGAGCTTTGCATTGTGAGTTCATCTTTAGGTAAGACGTGTGTTCAGCCAAGACTTCTCTTGACAGGAACTAGCTTGAGAGAAGGATGTAGAGAGAGAGGCAGAAGGAACCATGGAAGCATGTGCCAGTGAACTCATCATGATCAGAGTGTGGAGAAGCCTGTCTGTAAGCACAATTGCATGACCAGGTTCACTTCCTTCTTTCTCTCTGCAGTACATAAATAACTATTCTGAAGCTCACTTGCTCAGCGGCCATAGAAGACCCCTCTTCCCTTGAGTGAGGATGGTGGAAAATAATACTTCTTGTGTTGCTGTTCAACCTCCAAGATCAATTCTTCCCATTCTACTGTAGTTCTCCATTCAGCCTCTGTCTGTGCCCTGAAGATTCCAGAAATCCAGGGAAGGCCAGAACTGTTTTATCTCCTGGGAGGGGTGGGCTGCCTTCTCCCTGGACTGCCCTGAGCAAGACCTGGCATCCTGGACTATGTGGGTGTAGAGCGGATTCCCATACACCCACACCTCAGTCAACCAGAGAGACTAACCACCCATGCCTGGGCCTGCTGTGGCCACATCAGACAACAACCTGGGTGGCCTGATTGTCACTGAAGGCTAGGCTATCTACCAGGATTAGCTCTGGTGGCTCTGGCCCAGATCCTTGTTCCTGTGGGTTCTAGTGCAAGGCATTCATCTCAGTTCCCATGGCTGCTTATTAGAATGAAGCTCACTGTGAAAGGCAATAAACCTCCATATGGAAGGAAGTGATGTGTCACACACAGGGATAGACTTGGGGAAAATCACAAGTTAGGAATCCTCAGAGAGATGCGAATCCATTTTTATTCATTCACATATTTAGCAAATGTTTCCTCAACATCTCTGTGAACTGGGTATAGTATTAGCTGTTAGAGACTGAAAAATGACTCAGACACAGTCAGAATCAAGATAAAATAAAATGTTAGCCAGTCAAGGAGTAACAATGAAGAGTCATTTCTCAATGTGTTGAAATGCAGTGATAGGATCTCAGAGGGAAAACACTGAAGCTGCTCGGAAAGGACAGAGCATGCAGGGGCCACACATGGTTCTTTAGGAAACGTGACTCATGACATCATCTTAGAGTAGAAATTAGGTGGGTTAAAAGGGGGATAGAAAAGCAGAGGGGAGAGACAAATGGCATGACCTTCATCGATAGTTTTGTAGCATAGTGATACAGAGACTGTGGGAAAAGCAAGAACAAGCAATGAGGTTGGAAAGATTGTCAAGGGCCGCTCACAGAAGACTCGCTCAGACCTAGAAGGAGAAAGAATGGTCTTGGTCACAATCACTCTCCCGCATTCACAGGCAGGTGTATTTCCAGTTTGAAAATGATGCAGATCTCAGAGGACTAGGGAAATCCTTCAAGGCAGAGCACAAGATGAGCCCTGCACACAGGCTCCAGGTCAGGCCCAGGGAGAATCTGTCTCCACATCTGGACAGTGGTGTCCGAGCTGTTGGCCTGCACATCTCCCTTAACTGATATGCAGATCTGTTGTGACAAACCTGAGTAAGTTAGATGAGAATACAGATGAGAAGGACTGGTTTAATGTCATGCTCACAAATCAGGATATATATAGATGACTGGGAAAAAAAAATACCTAGGAAGTATGTGTTCCAGGTCAGCATCTTTGCTAAGTCTTTTGCATCCTGAATGCAAATTGCTTTTTAGGAGCATGATGCATATCCTGCATTCTAAACTTAGATTCAGCATGTACATGTGCCTAAACCACATATATCACTTTACCTTCTTGTTGTTGGTATAAAACATCCTACCAGAAACAGCTGATAGCAAAAAAGAGTTTATTTTGGCTTACAGTTTCAAGGAGAAGTTTCATCATGGTGAGGAAACTGTAACAGAGCAGACATCCAGGACGTCACATCTTGTCTCAGCAGCAGGAAGGCAGTAGACTGAGTTCCTCATACTGGCAAGCCAAGCTACACTATAAAACTCTAAGGCCTGCCACCAGTGACACACTTCCTCCAACACTCTACCTCCCAGAGACTCCACCAGCTGGGAATCAAGTTTGAGCCTAATCATAAACACATAAGGCTCTCGGGAACATTTTGTATTCAAACCACCACACCACACCATCACTGACAAGCATCTGCATTATAAAATGCAAAGCTTGCTCCCTATATTGCAAGTTTCTTCATATGTTGAAAAGGTCCTTTAGTTTTCAAAGTACAACTGACCCACAGATTCAATAGTAAATTAATACATCATGAATTTCCTTCTCATTTCAGTAGAACTACTTGGCCTAAGTCTTAAAGAACATTTTACAAGCCCCTCCACTTATTTTTTGTAAGTGTGGCTTTCTCTATCTCTTGTGGTCTGGGCTATGGTCTCTGCTTCTATCTCCTTTGACCTCAGTGACCTTGGGGAATTCAATAGCCTTGGACTTAGATTTCCTTGAAGTTTTCTTTTACTCTCAATTTGTCTTATACTCATGCCTCTGCAGTATGAATAGTTCCTTTCACACTATCCCCTTTGATGTTCTGAAAAATAAAATCATGACTTGTGTGGATGACAGGAGCTATGTGTCATCATAGGTGACAACATGAAGCTCACATTTAACTGAGCCCAGATTAGGCCAGATGAGCCAGCTGGGTAAGTTGTTTTGGTTATAACAGTGTCATTCTTGGTGATTTTCCATTCGGTTGGTACCAAGAAAGTCTTGCCCACATCCATGACTTGGTTACAAATATGGTGCCAGATTTATGTAATAACCCCTTCAGCAGACCCACTTCATTTGTTCATTTTGGTGAGCAGCCCTCTATATACCAAGTACTAATTGTGTCTCCAAATCATATTGTTTGGCATTGCCTAATTACTAAGTTTTAGCTCATTTATATATCCTGCAAATTTTTGGTTAGGTTATTAGATAATTACTATATTCTGTAATGTGTCAATTATTCTTGAAATAATTCTTTGAGTTTTGTTTATAAACAACAATCCAAGAAAAAGAATGCATCTATATGGTGGTGACTTTGGGATGACCCAAAAGGCACCATGGTGCTGAGAAGGGACAGAGGAGTGCTCAGCACTGAAACATCTCTAACATACCTTCCAAGGCTCAGGGTCCATTGTGGAAGAAGGGGCAGAAAGAATGTAAGAGCCAAAGGAAGAGTAGGACTCCTTACAACGTGCTCCTCCAGACACAAAATGGCCTGGATATCCTGTGCCTGACACTACCTACACAAGACCATAATAACAGGAGGAAAAGATGATGACATCAAAATGAAAAGAGAGGACTGATTGAGAGGGGGAGGGGATATGATGGAGAGTGGAGTTTCAAAGGGGAAAGTGGGGGACAAGGAGGGAAGTACCATGGGATATTGTCTACAATTAAGGAAGTTGTCAATAAAAAAAATGCATCTACAGTGGTAAAGGGTGTTGTTTTCCAAAACTCCATTGTAAAGATTTGGATGGTTAGAAATGTAGACTCTCTAAATGGCCCCAGACTCTCTGTGGGATGGAGTCTGTTCCCCATGTCCCCATCAGCCCCTCTATATGCCCATAACCAGGCCTTTACTTACACTGGCATTTGCACTGAAAATGCTGTCTGCTTTTCAGGACACTTCTAAATCCCATATTCCATTCAGATTGTTAAAGACAAGAGCTGTGATAGAAACAAGAGGATAAAGGCTACCTGGCTTCCCCCTCCCTTAGGGACCCTTATAGTACAGGTCTGTTTCAATTAAAGCATTGGAAGGCTTGAAGACTGTATAGATGAAAATAAACCTTGAATGTTAAAGGAAAGGTTAGAATTAGTAACGTTTGTGAGATTTTAAATTTTGGAAGGACTTACAGAGGCCATGGAAGACAATTTGCTTTCCTCAGCTACTACTCAGTCCCTTTGCAACAGCTCTGACAACATCACCACAGCCTAAATGAGCCATCCATTCCTATAAGGCAGAAATGTATTTGTCTCTGTGTTCCCATTGCTAAGTATAGCAGAAGCATGGAAGTGTTGCTCAGGGGTTGCTGTTATTAATTAATTCATTCTTGAATATAACAAAGAATTGGTCGGTCTGGCCTCATATCCATTCAGAAGCTGGGTGTTCTCTTGTTCATAGGGTAGCCTACTTCACCAATGAGTGGGTTTTGCCACCAGAAGTTTATTTTTAGATGGAAACCTGTTTCAATATAAGCTCCATGTACAGAGTACATCTTCTTTAGAGTTTAGAGACAATAACATATCTCCTGAAACATACTCTCTCTATATGGATCAACCATGCGACCCTTTACCTACTTCTGTAGCATATGTATCTGAGTCTTCCACTTGAGAATGGATTTCTTCAACCTTCCTGTTCTTTGTACCATGAACCATGTCTGTTTGTTTGTTTATTTATTTATTTATTTATTTATTTATTTATTTATTTATTTTATTGACAACTTCTATACTTACAGACAATAAATCATGATATTTCCCTCCCCTCCCCCATCCCCTTCAGAACTCACACTATATCATATCCCCTCCATCTCTCCATTAGTCTCTTTTAATTTGATGTCATCATCTTTTTCTCCTATTATGAGAGTCTTGTGAAGTTATTGCTAGGCATTGCAAGGTCATGGATATCAAGGCCAATTTCTGTCTGGACTGTTGCATTGTAAGGAGTCGTGCCCTTCCTTTGGCTCTTCCATTCTTTCTGGCCCCTCTTCTGCAATGGAATCCTGAGCCTTGGAGGGTGTACTCCTGTATGGGGATACAATGGGAAAAGGTGTTAAGAGAAAGTTCAGGGCTGGGAAGATGGCTCAGTCAGTTAAGTGTTCACTGTGCCAACATGAGAACCTGAGTTAGGATCCCCAGTATCTATGTAAAAGGCAGTTGGTGGTAAATGCCTGTAGTCCATGTGCTGAGAAAGTAGAGACAGAAGGATCCCTAGGGGGTGCTGGCTAGCTAGTCTAGCTGAAATAGTGAACTCCAGGTTCACAGAGAGCTTTTATCTCATAAAAATGAAGGGATGAATGCCTGAGCAGGATCCTTCACATCAATCTCTGGCTTCCACATGCATACACATACACATGTGCACACACGTACACTGCATACATACATGCATGCATATGTATGTACCCACACACATTTCACTGATTAGGAAAGGTGTTTGTACAGACTTTCTAAAATACTTCTTACCCATCAAAGGAATTTAGGTATTCAAATAGAAAGAGGATAAAGACAAGATTCTCCACTCTTGGACCACTATGAGGCAAAATGTGGAAGAAATAGGATCTGGAAGCCCCACATTCACGTTATTAGTTAACCAGTGGTTAGCTCATGAGGGTGCTGGCTCTGCAGTGAACTTTACTGGGTTAATGGCACTCCAAGCCTGCCATGGCTCACATCAGGGTGAGAAGGAGAATCCTGGAGCAGGGAACTCTTATGACCTTACTTGACACTTAACCCCCTTTGACACAAGTGCCATTCTAAGGAATGGATAAAGAGGGTGGAGCACAGCACCTGCCTTGGATCCAGGCTCAGAATAAGACCTTGCAGTCCTCAGGACTTGGCCCTACTAACGTGGTGCCTTGCTAATCTGGCAGGTCCTGGAAATGAATGGCTGCTTCCTCTTCACAGAGCTTCACATAGCTGAGGTTTATTCCATTAAAGCTTTAACTTTAAACACAACAGCCAAATAAGCTGGAATCACTTAATGTGAATTTCATATTGCCTTATCTCCTAATTGAACACCAATTTCCCTTTTATTTGGGACCATCATAGTTAGCATCCACTAATATTAGAATATGATGGGGTGATATGCTAAGAAACTGTTAGCATCTCCCACTCTTTAGAGGTGGAGGAATAGAAAGAACAAAGGTAGCTAAAATCCTTCATTCTATATATTTGTTACTGAACCCCACCCAGAGAAGGTGTTGAGCTATATACACTCTTTGCCCTGCACAGTGACAAGCCTTGCTATATCAGGAAGTTTTTCTTTTTTCCTTTAGGGGGTTGGAATTTGCTTCACCTTTGTGCTTCTGGCTCATGTGGAGAATCGAACATGGGTCCTTTGGCTTTGCAGGCAAGCATCTTTACTGCTGAGCCACATCTCCAGCCCTATTTGGGCATTTTAAAGAGTTTTTATTTTGCTTTTTTTGCTTTTCTTAGACTCATTAAGGTCTAGAATATCAGCAAGCCTCAGATTACTTTATGTCTTATTCTGTCCACACTTTTTGACTCTGCTCATAATAATCAAATTCTAAAATATCAGCACTGGAAAAGTCCTTAGATTTCATTTCCATGCACTCTGGTGCCTATGAATGGAGACATGGTGGGCAAAGCAGGGAAATGCTTGGTCTAAGGTCACATTGAAATATAATGGCAAGTACAGGGCAAGGACAGCTCTCACACTCTGCTGAGTCTAGGCACCAGACTCCTGCTCCCTTCATCTGCCCCTAGGCTCCTGCAATATTTCCAAGGTCCAACCCCAATTCTGCTTAATTCCTGAAGCTTTTTCTACTTCTAAAACATTTATGCACTTGATGTGTCCTTATGATGCATCACCTACCATAGGGCATCAACACTTTATCATATGTCTGCTTCTGACACTGTAGCATGAACCTCTCAAGGAACAAGAACGGAATTGCATCCCCCACCCCATATGTATATGTCAAAGCTTTAACCCCCCTATGTGACACTATTTGGAGACAGTACCAATAAGGAGAGTTAGGGTTAAATAAAATCATAAGCAGGCCATAGTCCGTCTTTGTTTTTGGGTAAATAAGCCCCAACACATCCTCATTTTTCTTTGTTTTTCCCTCCCTTTCCTTCCTCATGTTCCTTCTTGCACTGAGTAAAGACTAAGTGAGAAGGCAGTCATCTGTAATTCAAGAAGAAAGCCCTTACCAGACACCAACCCAACTAGCACCTTAACCTTGGACATGCCCTAGTCTTTACAATTTTGAGAAATAAAATTTTGGTTGTTTAAGCACCAGAATGAGGAAATTGATGCATTAGCCCAAATTACATGGACAGAAATCAAGTTTTACTGTCCATTTCAACAGCCAGCACTGTGACTGACTGAGATCCAGTTAGTCTTTAGTGAACACAAGAAGAACAGGGCAAAAGGAGAGAAATAGGTCAGAGACAGAAATCCAGACACTTGCTATTTCTTCTTGGTTAAAGGCTCTGGGCTAAAACAAATGGTTGCAAAGTTGTGCAAAGCAGTTGGAGAACACAGCTCTCATCTTAATGCTGTGCAAGAGTGGGCTCTTGGGATCACCTCTTCTGCCACTGAGGTGTCACTACATAATTCGGTCTTAGAATCTAGATGAAAGATACTTGTATAGAACTGAGTTGGTATTTTTAGGGCTTAAAGTTAAACAAACATAGAAGTAGAGCTGCACTCACTTCTGAAGCTGTGAGATGAGCTGGGAAGTTGCCTTGGTCTCCCTTGGTTTCAGTTCACTGGAAAAATCTTAACATGCATTTGTTATGACAGCTCTAGAGAGTGACTGGCTACCTGTATGTCTGTTTGAATTCCTTGTGCACAGCTATGAAAGGTGTGCATGATCTTAGACATTTTCTAAATTGTACTGCCTGGAAGTTGAGGCTAGGTGAACACAAGACCTATTTAGGGACCATTTGTAACATGTTCTTTCCTGCTTTTATCAACCTTTCCTTAAGTCACTGTTCACTGTCATCTGGGTGCCCAGAACTGTTTTCATAGACTCAGAATTGACCAGGAAGTTATAGCATTCTTTTCAGAATATCTTTAAAGGTTACCAATTCCACCCTTAGCCCCTACTGACTCCCAAATATAAAACTGGAATTACTGAGACTGTCTCTCTCATCCATGGTTGTTGAAAAGCTCAGATGACAGGGAAGTCTTTACCTCCAGAAGCAGTGCTCTGGCTTTCTGTTGCCAACTGAAGAAGGAGCTCTCAGACAAGCATAGCAGTAAGTGGGAAACATCTCAGACTGGAAAGAAGGCTTAGGTTCTAGCTCCCTCTCTTCACCCAGTGACATTGGAACTCTGTCAGGATGGATTTGAAACTGTCAACAGATTAAGGCTCAGTCACATCTCACCAGGAATAAGTGGATATCAAAGTTCAGTTGTCTGTCTGTCCTCTCCCGCTCAAGCAGTGTTGACATGGTTATGCTGAATACTCATTGGGCACCATAGCCTTTGCATTTGTTAACTGGCAGGGTCCTCATTGGTGACATATTACTGCGTACAAAGTGTTGTATAATTTTCATCAGACTGCCACCATAGAAAATTCTCTGCATCACATACAAATGCACTTAAATGTATTTTAAGATTTATAACAAAATCACATTTCCTTCTCATCCTTTGAGTTTTTATAATCATCCTTATCTGACTTCCACTTGACAGGCAGGGAAACTGAAGCACAGAAAGGAGAAATGACTCACCCAGATCTTCACATTCCAATGGCAGTAGAGCTTAGCCCAGGTCTGTCTCCATGTCTGAGTTGATGTCTCATGTGGCTCTTTGTTAGAAGGCACTGGGCTAAGAATTTATAATGAGGAAAGTTCTTTGTATAATGGGAAAGCTCAGGAGGTAGGAGGACCCACATAATGCATGACAAAATTTTTTTATTAGATATGGACATATTTAGTATGTAAACAACACACGTAGGTACCATCCTTTCCCTCTCCCTGTCCCTTTTCTGAAGAGGCCTTCCTCATTGGGGATGCAGTCAACCCCATGTGGACTGTAGGTCATGCATTATGGTGGGAGAGGCAATGACTGTTTACAAAATGTCCCAACTTGTGGCTCTAACAATCTTTCTGTCCCCTCTTCTGCAAAATTCCCTGAGCCATGCTGGGAGCATTTTAAGTCTACTTCCATAATGGGTACTTAGGAGCCTCTGGATCTTTCTTTTGGTAGCTGTTGAGTGTCCTCAGTGTCTATCTCCCTCACCCTTGTGCTGATATCAGGTTCATTCATTTCCCCAATTCCTCTGTGGTTTCAGCTGGGGCTGGGGTAGAGTGCACAGGGTCATTTATCTCCTCAGGGCATGACAAAAAATTTTGATCACTGGGCACAATTGTGTATACCTATAAAATCAGCAATCAGGGTTCTGAGGCAGAAGGATTATTAGCCTGAGCTTCATATAGTAAATTCCAGGACAGCCTGGGCTACATAGTAGGATCCTATCTGAAAAAAATAAACATAACAATAATAGATAAATATAAAGAAATTTTGATCAACAATATGTCTCATGGTGATACCAAATTCCTAAGCATTCCTGAAAATTGTCTTCATAAACATTTGCAAACGAGGTTGCAAAGAACTCTACAGATTTTTTTTTGTGCCTCTGAATGAGGAACAGGTGCCTCTTCTCTGAAGAGAGGACAGTGTTTAGTCAATGCTTCTGATAACCATGGCATGCAACATTGTGTTTACTGTGAACTGACAGTGTCTGGAGAGATAAAAATGTTCCTCTGATAGGGAGTCATGCCTAGATTTTAATACCATCCAAATCTTTATCTAATTGACAAAGTTCATTATTCATTTCGTTTCAGAGAAGTCAAATGGAAAGAATAAAGGCTTTCAATAACATGATATTGATATTGTATTAGCCAGCTTCCTTCCCACCTTCCTTCCTTCCTTCCTTCCTTCCTTCCTTCCTTCCTTCCTTCCTTCCTTCCTTCCTTCCTTCCTTCCTTCCTTCCTTCTTGTTTCTCTTTTTCCAAGGTAGGGTCTCTCTCTAGCCCAGGCTGACCTGGAATTCACTATGTAGTCTCAGGGTGGCCTCAAACTCTTGGCACTTCTCCTATCTCTGCCTCCCAAGTACTGAGATTAAAGGCATGTGCCACCATTCCTGGATACAGCTTTCTTTCATTATCACAAATACCTTATCAACAATTAACTCAAAGCAGAAAAGGTTGTTTCAGTTCCCAGTTTTGGAGGTTTTTGTCCATGCCTAGTTGGCCTCTTTACTTTCAGCATTTGGGAGCTTCAGTGAAACTGCTCCCCTCTCTATGAGCTAGGAGGACCACTCTTCCCTTCACAGGCACACCCTCAATCATTTAAGAACCTCTCTGATGAGCATAGTTCCTAAAGATTTCACCTTGGGTACTAAACCTTTAACAGAGGGACCTTTGGACACGTTTCAAGTCTGAACTATAGCAGATGTTTTTATCTTTCATCTTTAAAAGGACAGTTCCCTGCACCACCATCCAAATGCTTGTTTCTAAGGATTTAGGATTGTATCAGTGGTGCAATGACCTCAGCAATGCATGAGAATGGTCCCTTCCCAAAAGCTGAGAGCTGGTCCAGACAGTGCTTTGTGGTTCATCTTGTCTAGAAGACTATGACCTGAAACTATTTGGCTTTGCACTCAAATATTCTAATGTTATGGGAGCCTGTGATGGATAAACTCTTTTAACTCAGCTGAGTCCATTTCTGTGGGGAGCATGCTGAAAAGCAAAACAATTGCATAAGTTGCTGTTAGCTTAATTGGCACATTTAGGTTAGTCATGTAAATTAGGTTCTTTTTATATTTTGCCAATCTTTCATAGTGCAACAGGACTGTTTCCATGTTAAGAATTTCAAATAAATGTTTCATGCTGTGATTAGAATCTGACGAGACTGTCCAATAATTACCTAGGAACACGTTGACTCTTGTGTCTGATGGGGGATAAAAGGAGTTTGGAAAGCATCTCTTTGTCTTCATTCATCACCTTCTTAGAGCAAGAAGACGTCATGATGTCTTGCAGGGACATCAGTGGTGCTAGGACTTAGGTCCATGCAACACTTCTGGAAGGCAGTTGGGGGTTCTGACATTGTGACATGCTGGGCTTGCCCAGATTCTATGCCTTTTGCCTCAACCAACTCTCCCCAAGGCTAAGGATTCAGTTCACTCCGTCCTTGTCCCAGAGGCTGGAAATAAACTCTTTTTAAAAAAATTTTTTAAATTGACTTTTATACTTACATACAAAAAAACCCACCTGATATTTCCTTCCCCTCCCCCCATTCCACTTTAGAACTCCAGTCTCCACCATATCCCCTCCCTCTCTACATTAGTCTCTCTTTTAATTTGATGACATCATCTTTTTCTTCTATTTTGAGGGTCTTGTGGAGTATTACTAGGCACTGAAAGGTCATGGAAATCGAGGCCAATTTCTGTCTGGGCAGTTGCATTTATAAACTCTTAACTGTTTCTCCTAAATACCTTCCCAGAGCTTGGGTTGAGCCTTAGAAACTTAAATCTGAAGATCTCACTTAAAGCTTTTCTATTGCTGGTTCCTAGCTGTCCACTGATGGGCAGAGAAGAAAGTTCAAATTTCTTTTCCTGGGCTGATCCACTTGTTAGATATCACCCATGTTCTGCCATCTTTCTTTGTAGACTCTAGAAAAAGTGAACCATGTTGGAGCAAAGCAGTCACAGATTCAATCTTTTCCAAAGGCTGATCTTTCTATTGGCTGCTCTGGAAGAGTTGAATGGTGGGAAATCTGTAGGATGTCCCTTCACAAGCCCCACTTAGCACTCAAAGGGAAGAACCAAGAAAGGTCTTACCTGGCTGTGAGCCAAGTAAGCAAGGAGAAAGGGAACCGTGTGAAGTAGCCCAGAGCATTCTTCATGACGAAGTCCTGCTCTTCACAGAACTGATTTTCCCAGAGCCTGATCCCACGTGGGGTAACAGTATTTTTCTAGTTCCAACTTCTCTGGCTTTCTGTGCCATTTGAAAGGAGAAAGTACTTAAGAAAAGTAAGTCAGTTAGGATCCTTATGGAACTGTCCCCTCTGCAGAACCCAGTCATGATGACCCTGGGTTCTACTGTGCACTTTCCTGAAGAGGTGATTAGCAATCTCTGCAGGCAGGAAGGATCCCATGAGGAAAAGTGTCCCAGGAAAAAGGCTCTCTTCCAAAAATTCCATTCCAAGATGCCCCTAGGAAACTCTCCCCACCACCACACCCTTGGCTTTTCTAGCTCTGTGGTAGGTGTGATGGTCAATTTTATTTCATCTTGATATGTCAGGAAATGACAGATTAAACATTAAACAGATTAAACATATGAGCAAGCTTCTGAGTGAGATTAGCATTCAAATTGGGAGACTTAGTAGACTGCTCTTCTGAGAGTGGGTGGGAACCGTCCAATGCATTGAGGGCCTTCTCTGTGGCCTGAATGTGTCTCCCAAGTTCATAAGCTGGAAGTCTAGTCCATGGTGCAACAGTGTTGACAGGCACCTTAAAATGATTATGAGGAGCTGGACAGATGGCTTAACAGTTAAAGGCATTTGATTGTAGAGCCTGACACAGCCTGGATCCAATTCCCCAATACCCATCTAAAGCCAGCTGCACAAAGTGGTGCATGCCTTTGGAGTTCATTGGCAGTAGCAAGATGGTCTGGTGTGCTTATTGCCCCTCTCTACTTGCAATTACATAAATAAAAATATTTTTTAAAAAAATTATTAGGATTGAGGGGTTTGGCCTCATGAACAGGCTAATGACATTATTTTGGGAAGGGGTTAGTTATTACAAGATTGGATTTATAATAAAAAGCAAATTTGGATCTTTCTGACATGTTTTCTCACTGAGTAATGTAGCAAGAAGGACCTCACCAGATACAATCCCATGATCTTTGATTTCCCAGCCTCCAGAACCATGAACCAAATAAATTTCTGTTATTATGAATTACCCAGCTTCTAGTATTGTGTTATAGTAGTACAAAATAGAACACAACCAAAAAATACATAAAAGTAAGAGAATTTCTTGCCATTTTGCTTCCAATCTTCACGCTTGAGTGGGGGCATGAGTTGTGTTCTTCCCTCACAGACTGGAATTGCATCATTAGTTTTCCTGGTCTCCAGGTTGCAGACAGCAGACTATGGGACTTCCCAGTCTCCATAAGTGCTTGAGAAAAATCCCATCTATCTGTTCATTTATCTACCCGTTCATCCATTTGTATATTCATCTCCTATTGGTTCTGTTTCTCTGGGGAAAACTGTAGGGGTCATTTCCCAAGTGTCTACTACTTAAAGTTTATGCAAACTTTGACCATTTGTTTTCTGAGTCATAGAATCCCATTATGTTCCATAAGATTCCGAGGAGTATGTTAACCAAAAGACAAAATATCACTAGAACAAAGTCCTTTTATTTGAGTGTTCCTAGGAGAAGTATACTCAAAGCTGTTGAAAATGAAATAATCTACCTATTATGTCACGGAATACCATTGTCATTAGTTTGAATGCAATTCCAAAATCGTAACATGAATAAATGGAATTTGGTCTACATATAAGCCAGAAGCTCCTTCATGGTACAGACTATGACCTTTCCCTCTCCTCCCTTTGTATTACAATCACTCCATAAATGAGGATTAAATATGAGTAATGAACTGGGGAAAGACTATGCATAATATAAATGGCAAAGAAAGAATAACTCTTGCAAGCCTATAAGAAAAAAGCAAATTGTTCAATAAAAAAGGGTAAAAATTTACAATCAGGTTGGAGTGTGAATAAAAATATGAAATATTTACACATAAATAATTTAAGTACAGAAAATGAGTATATCCTTCTTCATCTAAGGAGTTGACAAAAATTTACAAAAAAAGATGGTATCATGAGCATCACACTCTGATTCTCAGCTCTGGCTGCAGAATGAAATAACCCAAAGACATTTATGAACTATTTATGCCCACACCTGCTTTTGACCACTATGGGAATTGCCCTTCTACCATGAACTTATAGAGAAATAGATACATGAAACAACTATTTTCAGAAATAGGGCAAAGGACAGAGGAAGCTATTCTCCCTGAGAGAAGAGAAACAAAAAAGGTGAGGCTGAGGGGAGCCAGTATGAGGTACCTGTGAGATTTTTCTGGATACTACACACAATGGAGAATCCAAACCAAACCCAGAAGTCTAACTGAGTTCAAAACAGGGATGGTAGTTTCAGAAATCCAATTTGTCCAGGGAAGGATACCAAAAAGAAGGTGCTGCCTACGTGGTTCTAGATTTCTATTGAGAGGACCCCTCCAATCTTGGCAAAAGTACTGATGTCTTCATGCATAGAGAAAAATGTCACGAGGTGAATAGGAGGGACAGGAAGGACAGGAGGAAGCCCTAGGTGCAGCATGTTAAACAATTTGAGGAGTTCATGGCAGACTCTTAGCAGTAGGATATCATTTAGAAAGTTTTGACTCACACATAAGATGTAATTACACTTAAAGTTACTGTAGATTCTTTCAAACCAACACTTAAAGCAATCCTATGGAGACTCAAGACAATGTTAGGTACCTTAATTAATTTTCTTTTAAATTCCATGCTGAATAAAAGATTAAAACAAAATGTAGAACCCAATAGCATAAAATGCATAACGTTAGGCATCACATTAAAATGAACATGAGAGTTGGCTTAGTAATTAAGGTGCTTCCTGTGAAGCTTATAAGGACCCATGTTCAATTCTCCAGGTCCCATGTAAGCTAGATGCACAAGGTGACACCAGCGTGCAAGGTCACACATGAGCACAAAATGGTGCACATGTCTGGAGTTTGAGTGCAGTGGCTCAAGGCCCTAGTGCACCAATTCTCTCTCTTTCTCTCTTAGTCTCTATGTCTCTCACTTTCTCTCTCTCATAAAAAAGAACATATTTGACAAGTATGCAAAGAATCAAAAACCATGACCCCATGACCAGTAGAAAAATCAATCAGTAGAGAGATACAAAATGACAGGTATGATGATATTAGCAGATATGACAATTACACAGCTATTATTGATTAGAAAGGGTTGGGAGAGGTTTATCAATAGATACAAAGATCTAATTAGACATGATTACTATTTCTGATGGATGTTTCCCAGCAGGGTCACTATAGACAACAATAAAGTGCCATATATTTCAGAAAACTAGCTGAAATGATTTGGAATGTTTTGACCATAAGAAAAAGATAAACATTTAAAGAGATAGATATAAGCCTGGTGTGGTGGTGCACGCCTTTAATCCCAGCATGTGGGAGGCAGAGGTAGGAGGATTGTCGTGAGCTGGAGGCCACCCTGAGACTACATAGTGAATTCCAGGTCAGTCTGTGCTAGAGTGAGATCCTACCTCGAAAAAACAAACAAACAAAAAAAAAAAGAGAGAGAGAGATATGTTTCATGTGGTTTAACATACAATGTACTCATGTAAGGAAACATCATATGTCACCTCATTAGCATGTACAATTTCATGCGTCTTGTATCAGTTAAAGTAAGTTTAAAATTTATATAAAAATTAATTTTAAATTTAAAAACTATTATACATTCTTAGAACTCAAGAATGTAAAGGAAACAGGAATATGATGTGGTAATAAGTGAAAGAAATAACAAAAATCAAACAGGACTTCATGAGATTAAAAATACAGTACCTAATAAAAATGTAGTGAAAAACATTATCACCACATGAGCAACACGGAAGGAACCATGGGTGAACAGGAAGGCAGAGTACGAACCCTGCAATGTGAAACCTAAGAACAAATAAAAGAAAACAAGGACCCAAACACAGCACCAATGGCAAAAATATCAAGTGAATGAACTATGTAGAAGAGAGAGATGTAGGCAGGAAAAAGATGTTTGAAGAAACAATGCACATGCACACTTGTTTTCTAAATTTGCTAAAAGCTACAAATACACTTATCCCCAAATCTCAGTGAAACTTTGCAGATTAAATACAAAAAAAGCCATATCTCACCACATCATGAGGAGATGGCTCAGCAATTAAGGTTCTTGCCTGCAAAGCCTAAGGACCCAGGTTTGATTCCCCAGTACCCATGTAAAGCCAGGTGCACAAAGTGGGGTTTGTTTACAGTGGCCGGAGGCCCTGGTGTGACCATTCTCTCCCTCTCTGTCTCTTTCTCCTCTCTATCTCTCTCTGCTTACAAGAAAATAAACAAAAAATTAAAAATATTTTTTAAAATCATGGTAAAATTTCTAAAATCTGAAGATAAAGCTTTTTTTTGTTTTGTTTTGTTTTTTGGTTTTTGGTTTTGCGAGGTAGGGTCTCACTCTAGCTCAGGCTGACCTGGAATTCACTATGCAGTCTCAGGGTGGCCTCAAACTGTCGGCGATCCTCCTACCTCTGCCTCCCGAGTGCTGGGATTAAAGGCATGTGCCACCACGCCAGGCAAGATAAAGCATTTTAAATAGAGTAACAAAAATTACACAATAATTATTACAGAAGTTAAACAAACAGAAGACACTGGAAACACTTTAAAAGCAGTGAAATAAAAAATAATAATTGAGGGCTGGAGGGATGGCTTGGCATTAAAGTGCCTGCCTGCCAAGCCTAAGAAAGCTGGTTCCAATCTCCAGGTCCCATGTTTAGAAAAAGTGACGCCAGGTGCAATGCTGAACTTTCCCACAAGGGGCACATGCCTCTGGTGAGCCCATTCTCTCTCTCTATTTCTATCTCTCTAGCTCTGCCTCTCTCTCTAAAAATAAATTGAATCTAGGCTGGGCAAGGTGGTGTATGCCTTTATCCCATCAATCTGGAGGCAGAGGTAGAAGGATCACTGTGAGTTTGAGGCCAACCTAAGATTACATAAAGAATTTCAGGTCAGCCTGGGCTAGAGTGAAACCCTACCTGAAAAAGCAAAACAAACAAAAAAAAATCTAAACTATACTACCATATGAATTTTTAATTTTGTAAAAAACCTACTTTTTAGATAAAAACCAAAAAAGTTCACTGAAAGATGACATATTCTAAGTAAATGTTAAAGGGTGTTCTTTAGACTAAAAGAAATGTTACAAGCTAGAATCTGAAATCTGGATTTATGCAACAGAATGTGGGGCACCAGAGCAGTACATCTGCAAGTAAGTATAAGATATCTTCTCGTTTCCCCACCGTCTTAAAGAAATGTTTAAAGTTAGACTAATCACAACATGTGCTTTAGTTATTTATGCAGTATATCACAACAGTAGCATAAAGGACTATTCTGGGATACAAAACAATTTCAAATGTTTAAATAATTTTAGATCTTATAATATATGCTTTCTGATCACAGAAGAATGAAGCCCTAAATCAGTAACAAAGTCTTTTCTAGAAAAAAAAATCAAGTAAACATTTGGAAATTTAAAGGTAACCTAAGTAATCGTTGCTAACAGAACAAATTAGAAAAGATTTTGAACAAAAACAAAAACAAAAAACAGAAAGCACAGTATGTCAATATTCACAGGGTGTCGATAAAGATGTGCTGAGATAAAATGCATTGTGTTTACATTAGGAGAAAATCTGCAAGTCAGTGACCTAAGTTTAAACCTTTTTTAATTAAAACTAATTTTATTTTTCAGTTGTTTCAAATATTTTTATTACATGAAGGTACTGTCAGTTGGTCATAGTTCCCTATTATTTATCTCTTTTGTACCCCCTCCCCTATCCCTACTCCACTGAGCCCCCTCCTCTAAGTAGTTCTTCTTCTGTTTTGATGTCTCATTCTTTTTTGTCCTCCTCCATCCTCTGTCAAGATGCTGATGGACTCAACATTGTGCAGTATTGTGGGGGTAATGACCTCCACTGTGAGATCATGAATGCACAAGTCAGTTCATGTCTGGAGGACAGTGCCCCAAAGCACCCCTTCCCACTGAGGCTTTTACAAATCTCACAGAGGAATAATATCTTTAAGATACAAATAATTTGAAAAACTAAGCAATAAAAACCCCAAACAGACCAATCAAAAATGAGCCGGAGTAAGGATAGCAGTAATCTAGAAAAAAAGCCATTAGATCTGCTACATTTTAGGTAAGTTAGATTGCAAAACTGCAAGCTGCATGTCCATTACACAATAATAAATTATAATTTTTGTTTTGTTTTGTTTTGTTTTACAAGGTAGGGTCTAATTCTAGCCAAGGCGGACCTGGAATTCACTATGTCATCTCAGGGTGGCCTTGAAATCATGGTGATCCTCCTACCTCTGCCTCCCAAGTCCTGGGATTAAAGGTGTGTGCCACCACAACCAGCTAATAAATTATAATTTTAAGTGATAGTATGTGTGGTCAGAATGTAAAATGTTCTCCATCTCCCCATGTGTTTGTGATCAAGCCTAATATTTAATTTGCAGCTGGTAGAGCCTTTGGAAAGTGGAGCTTTGCTAGAAGAAGTTGTGTTGCTAGGGTAGGCTTTGGGATTTTATAGTCCAGTCCCACTGGGGTGGCCTTAGCTAGCGCTCTCTTGCTGCTTCCTCCCAGCTGATGTGACACCTTCTGTCTGTTCTTACCATGCTTTCCCCACTATGATGAAACTTTCGCTCAAACCTGTGAGCCTAAATAAACTCTTTCCTTGTGTAAGCTGCTTCGGCTCAGTGTTTTGTCCTAACAACAAGAAGGTAACTGCTCCATAATAACAGATTGTTATAAAATAAAAATTCTACCATTAATGCTACCAAAAATATGGCATGCTTAAAAGTGTGCTAACAACTGTATGTGGGATATCCATATGGACATCTACCAAGAATTTATTAGAAAATGAAGAAAAACCAAAACAATGCTGATATAGACCAACCAGGCTTATGGATTGGAAGACTTACTATTGGTTATGTAAAAATTATTCCCAATTTGACTGATAGATTAAATGCATTCTCAAATAGGATTAATGCAATCATCTTCATAGAACCTTATAAGCCAACTCTCCAGTGTATAGAGAAATTAAATGGTGTAATATCATAAAATCAATTTTGAAAAAGACCAAACCTGGAGAACTTAAACCTTTTGATTTTAAGACTTACAGTATTAAAAACCAGTGTGATGATAAAAACCAGTGTGATAATGGGATATCTATCTATCTATTATCTATCTATCTATCTATCATCTATCTATCTATCTATCTATCTATCTATCTATCTATCTATCTATCTATATAGCTATCATCTATCTATCCATCCCAGAGAAAAAATAAATAGTACAGAAATAGACCTACACACAAGGCAGATTCATTTTTTAATCAATGGAGAAGGAATAATCTTTTGAAAAATGTTGTAGGAACAATTTGATATTCATATTCAAAGCAATAATAAAATTCAACTTTATTATTCTCAGTATATACAAAATTAGTTCAAAATGAATGATATACCTAAACTTAAGGACTGAAAATTGGGGCTGGAGAAATGGCTTAGTGGTTATGACGCTTTGCTGCAAACTGGAATTCAGTTCCCCAGCACCCACATAAAGCCAGATGCACAAAGTGAGTTTGTTTGCAGTAGCTGGAGGCCCTGGCATGCTCCTCCACCACACCCCAAAGTATGTGGCACAGGCCTTTAATCCCAGTACTCAGGAGACCGAGGTAGGAGGATGGCTGTGAGTTTTAGGCCAGCCTGAGACTACATAGTGAATTCCAGGTCAGCCTGGGCTAGGACAAAACCCTAAAAAGAAGAACTGAAAATTATAAATCTTCTAGGAGAAAATAATCTATGTACCTTGAGATGAATCATTTTTGCTAGTAAAAAAGATGGGCTGGAGAGATGGCTTAGCAGTTAAGGTGCCTGCCTGCAAAGCCTAAGAAAGTCAGTTCACATCTCCAGGTCCCATGTTTAGCCAGATGCAAAAAGTGATGCAAGCATGCAATGTCACACATGTGCTCAAGGCGGCGCACACATATGGAGTTTGTTCACAGTGGCTGAGAAGCCCTGGCATGCCCATTCTCTTTCTCTGCCTCTTCATCCCAGTCTCTGTCTCTCTTTCTGTCTCTCTCTCGCTCTCAAATTAAAAAACAAAAAAGACATAACACATAAAAGAAAACATGCAGGCTGGAGAGATGGCTTAGTGGTTAAAACTTGCCTGCAAAGCCTAAGGACCCAGGTTTCATTCCTCATTATCCACATAAGCCAGATGCGCAAGGTGAAGCATATATCTGGAGTTTGCTGTGGCTAGAGGCCCTGGCATGCCCATTCTCTCTTTCTCTCTATCTGCTTCCCTCCCTCTCTCTCTCTCTCTCTCTCTCTCTCTCTCAAGTAAATAAATAAAACAAATTTTTAAATAAAAGAAAAATGCTAAATAATGAATTCTGTTAAATTAATTTTTTTCTCTTAAAAAGATGTTAGAAAAATGCTGTTAGACTTTGAAAAATGTACATATAAGTATATGTATATTCAGAATACATGGAAAATTATTTTAACTCCATGAAAATAAGAAATATATATAATTATTTTTAAAGGCAAAAGTTATAAACTGGAACCACTTCATGAAAAATACTCTATATCTTTGACATTAGGAACCAGCAAGTTAAAACTATGATGACATAGCTCAGATTGAAAAGTTGGACAGAAGTCAAATTATATCTAAAATGGCAAATGCTAGAACATTTACACATTTCTAGAGGGAAAGAAAAATTGTATCTTATTGTGGTTCCAATATGAAGTGTCCTCCCAGAGTCTCATGTGTTAAAGTCTTGTTCAACAACTGGTGGTGTCATTAAGAAATAGTTGGATCCTGACAATTAACTTGGTTGGTGGGTTAATCCATTAATGACTTCATACTGAATAGACTATTGTAAGGTGGGACCTGGTTGGAGGAATAAGGTCACTATGAGTGTGCCTTTGAAGGTATATTTTGCCCTGGTCCCTTCTCGTCTCTTTCTTTGCTTCCTATTCACCATGAGATGAACTACTTTGTTCCAGTACATGCTCAGAGGGTTGGAAGGGTTTGGGGGTAGGGGAACAGGAGAGTGGAGGGAGATATAACACAAAACCAAATCCAAAATGAATTGGTACAATAGAAAATTTCCTCCTGGATAGCAGACTAAAAGCTATAACCCTCAATAAAAGCATGGGGGATTGTTTGGTAAAATGGACCTTGGAGAGGGTGAGATGAAGCCTAACCCTAAAATATCTGGCTCTGGCTTGTAACTCCAAGTACCAGAAATTGCTTTCATCCCACACTGAGCTATTGATTGAAGAGACTTACAAGGTCCCCCACACAAGACAGGCTTCTGTCAAAGCACTTGATTACCCACCTGAGGTCAAAGGTAATATGCTATTGCTGAAGACACCATATGCTGCTGATGCAGAACATTGACAGATCTGTCTGAATCTGGAAGGAAGCCAGTTCTCAGATATTTAGCCTGTATAATGCTGAAAATGAGAAAATGAGAAGCTCCCACTAGTCTTTGGCCAAAGTGAGGCTACACCCATAAAAATCCCTCTAACTTAACAATGTTTATCCCCTTTAACATATCTTGATCTCATTCTTCACTGGAGAATCTGTTTTTCTTTTTCAGAAAGCAGCAAGAACTGAAGACAACCAAAAACCTATCAACAAAACCAGAAAATATGGCAGACTACCTGTCAGGAGATGAACCACCCCTAGCACATCAGCTAGGACACACGTGAAACCACAGAGGAATTGTCCAGATGATCAAGAGTGCTGCTTCCATGGTGAGCCTGACAACCTGCTCCAGGGTGATGGGGACTGACACTGAAGATACTCAAAGCACACCAAAACAGAAATCCTGAAGCTTCTGAGACTTAAAGCACACCCACCAAGGCTCAGGGAATTTTGCGGAAGAGGGGTCAGAAAGAATGTAAGAGCCACAAGGTGGGAGGGAATATCCAGAGGCAATGCCCCCCTCCCACAATGACTGACTGCTACTCACAACTCATAACCCACAACTTCCTGGTGAATACCAGCAATCCCAGGAAGGAGGGCTCTCAGTGAAGTTGGGTCAGGGATGAGGGAAAAGACAGTACCAACACATGATGCATCTATGTAAAGTTTCTACATAGTAAAAAAAAATTATCCTTGCCTCAGATTCATAGCCAACCTGAAACTGGGAGCCAAAATAAATCTTTACTCCTTCTAAATTGTTTCACTCATGTGTTTGGCACAATGATAAAAAGTTGACTTACACTTGGAATTCAATGGAAAATAGTTATCTAATTCCCGTAATGTTATGTATATAATTACACTGAACCCCAAAATCTTAGGTTTTGCCTAAGAGGAATGTAAACTTGTGACCACAGAAACATTTATATGGGCATGTATATGGTAGTTTTATTCATAATAGCACATAACTACAAACTAGAAGCATTCTAAGAGTCCATCAGCTCATGAATGGGTCAGACAACAGGTACATTCAGTAACATTGATGAATTTCAAATGAATGAAATTTTACAAGATTTAAAACTATTGTAGAAAGAAGATTGGCAACTTCCAAAGATTAGAAGGGATATTGAACCACAAGGCAACTGAGGGAAATTTAGGGAGTGATGAAAATGTTTAGATTTTGATTTTGGTGGTGTTTATATTGAACTATGTCCTTTAAACTGATTAATTTTATTGTATACAAAATACATCTCAGTAAGTTTACTAAAATTATTGATGCTTGGCCCCATTATGAATATTCATATGTCATTGACTTGGGGATGGGATTATGCTTTGTTTTCTTTGTTTTGAGCTGGGCATGAGACCTTACCAAAAAAAAAAAAAAAAAAGAGTTTCTTTTGTTTTGGTGCTGTGCTGGTGTAAAATATGTCAAATTATAATGAAACACCAAGCTTGTCAATCCCTATTCTAGACAACTCAGCACATTATTCTCATGCATGCCTGGTGGGAAAGTAAGTTAGTCATCTTTCCTAGAAGTTTAGTCATGAACACCCTCAGAAAAGATGTACTTATATAGAAGCCTCTTCTAAAAATTAATGTCAGATATAATCAAAGAATCATTCTCAGATGGGTATAGAGGAGTATTTAGCATAGCATCGGTTTCTAATAGTAAAACTGCAAACAACTTATATTTACATGAAAAGGAAAGTGTTAATTAAATAGTACATCCATAATGTATATCCACAATATTTTGAATTGAATTTGTTAAATGTTATACTACATCAATCTATATTGTTGGGTATGAAAATTATTCACAATATAATAAGTGAAGGTATAGGTTATAAAATATGTATAGTATTCCACTTATTTTGTAGAGAAAATATGTATTTTCCATGAATGTGTGAAAAAAATCATGAAACTATTCCCGAGTGGAAGAATTTAAAGTGGTTTCTTTTTTTAACCCTTTAATATGTGTGAATATTTGTTGTTGTTGTTGTTTTGGTTTGGTTTTCAAGGTAAGGTATCACTCTAGCCCAGGTTGACCTGGAATTAACTATGTATTCTCAGGGTGGCCTCAAACTCACGAACTCACAGCAATCCTCCTATCTCTGCCTCCTGGGTGCTGGGATTAAAGGCGTGCGCCACTACGCCCAGCTTGGGTGATTTTTTTTAATGTAAGTAGATGGAGCTAGAGAGGTTGCTTAGTACCGAAAGGCATTTACTTGCAAAGCCGGGCTGTCTTGGTTTGATTCCTCCGTATCCACATAAAGCTAGGTGCACAAAGTGATCTGTGCATCTGGAATTCATTTGCAGTGCCAAGAGGCCCTGGTGTACCTATTCTTTTATTCTCTGTCTGCTTGAAAATAGCAAACAAAATATTCCAATAAATGCAAGTATATTATCAGAAAATGCATTTTTTACTTTTAAGGAGGATTTGAAAATAAAAATAAGTTATTTACTCAATCAATTTATCTAATATTTTTTAAGATACTGCTTGAATTGTCTGAGCAGAAGGGCTTAAGGACTTGAGTTCTAAAGACATCCACTGTGATTATTGGAATATGCAATGTCCCCTAAAGTTTCATGTGTTGAAAAATTGGTCCCCCTGGTGATAGTAGTTTTGGAAACACTTGAAACTTTGGTTGACGAGATGTAGCTGGAGCCTGTAGGTCACTGGGGGCAGGTCCTGGAGGCTGTAACTTGTCCTAGTCCCATCTGGCCTAGCTCTTGTACTTCCTGGCATGAAATGAGCAGCTGTGCTACCATACTTATCCATCATGACACAGTGTATCACACAGGGCCTGGAACAATGGAGGCAGCAACTATGGGCTGAAACCAAGAGCCAAAATTAGTCTTATTTCTCTCAAGTATTCACCTCTGTGCCAAAAAAAAAGCAATACAACCATTAAATATTTCTCTAATGAGAAAGCTACTTTTTTCTTTTTAAATCACTAATTAAAAAAATAATAGTGGCCAGGCGTGGTGGCACACGCCTTTAATCCCAGCACTCAGGAGGCAGAGGGAGGAAGATTGCCATGAGTTTGAGGCCACCCTGAGACTCCATAGTTAATTCCCAGGTCAGCCTGGGCCAGAGTGAGACCCTACCTTGAAAAACCCAAAAATAATAATAATAAAATAAAGTAATAATAATAATAATAATAATAATAGTGAAGTTGGGGAGGTGACTCAGCTGTTAAAGATGTTTGCTTGAAAAGCCTGCTGACATATGTTCTATTCCTCAGCACCATGTTAAGCAGGATGCAGAGTGGCAGGTGGGTCTGTAATCCTGATGCACTTAAGACCTTGGGAGTCAAAGCCAGAAGAATCCAATGCTTATAGGCCAGCCAGACTGGGGTCTGTTTTAGCAGCAAGAGACCTTGTCTCAAAGAAGGTGGAAGAGGAGCTCACAGTCCTCAAGATTGCCCTCTGACCTCCATATACCCACCATGACGTGCATGTATCTACGATACACACATGCACACACACACGCGCACACACACATACACACACACACACAACTTTTAAAAGCAATGCTTTGTTACTGTTAGAATTCTGTGTTTTGTAAAATTTCCATGGGCACTGTTCTTCAGGAGGGGTTAGACAAGTGCTTCTATTTGAAGCCTTCTTCAGGACTTTTCTTTAGCCCTTTGAAAGACAGCTTATGAATTTTCTATATATAATCTTTTTTTTGGTGTATGTAGTATATGTGCTGTGGTGTGTGTATGCACAGATATGTGCACCCTGTTTGCACATGTGTGAAGGCCAGAGTAAAACATCAAGTGCCCTCTTCTATCACTCTGTCACATGATTTCCTTGGCACAGTCTCTCACTGAACCCAGAACTGCAATTTTCAGTCAGGTCGGCTGACTGGGGAGCCCTAAAGGTCTTATCTCTGTCCCCATAGGACCAGGGTAACACGCCTGCATGGCCATATCTAGCTTTTTGTATGGATGCTGGGATTGAATTGAGTTCCTCTCAGGCCTTCACATTGGCATGGCAAGTACTCTTATGTGTTAGGCTATCTCCCCAACAATCCACACACAATCTTCAAGATCTGTCTCAACTTTTTCTTTATTGGTTGGACATTAAGAACCTATCTGTGTCACTATATGTTAGACTTTATCAAAATTATTGAAATATTAATGTGTTATTATAGGTGGTATTTTAATTTGGATATGGGAATGCATTTCCAAGAATATTTTTTCTAATGTTATCTTCTTCTTAGCAAAATGAGTTATAACTGATGAAATGTCTTGAAGCATGACTGTTCTCTTTCATACAAATGCAGTTGGAGGCACTAAAACTTCAAAGGGTCGATTTTCCACAGAGTTTACTTCTGCATCATCCATGTAAACTGCTTTAATAACTTTCTTCATGTTGCTTTTGTTAATGGTAAGAGAAGGTAGGACCTGATTAGAGGAATAAGGTCACTAAATGTGTGTCTTTGAAAGAGAATCTGAGCATCGCTACACACCCTTGTAACCCCAGTCCTATGGGGAGCAGAGAATGCTGGGGCTCACTGGTCAGCCATCTGACTGAAAATAGCAGCAGTTCAGTGAAAGACTCCATATCAAGAAAATAACATGAGACCGGGAGTGGTGGCACACGCCTTTAATCCCAGCACTCGGGAGGCAGAGATAGGAGGATCACCAAGAGTTCGAGGCCACTCTGAGACTATATAGTGAATTCCAGGTCAGCCTGGACCAGAGTGAGACCCTACCTCGCAAAACCAAAAAATAATAAATAAATAAATAAATTTTAAAAATAACATGAAAGACAGATATAAGATACCCAATGTCCTTCTCTGGCCCCTACATACCACACAAGCATATGAGGTGCATGTGTCTGTACACACATGTGCATGCACCATACATACATACCACAAACACCAAAACAGGAAGAAGAAAGAAAGAAAGAAAGAAAGAAAGAAAGAAAGAAAGAAAGAAAGAAAGAAAGAAAGAAAGAAGAAAAAAGAAAGGAAGGGAGGGAGGGAGGGAGGGAGGGAGGGAGGGAGGGAGGGAGGGAGGAAGGAAGATCATGTTGTCTGGAAAAAATCAGTTCAAAATAACTTTCATACACATACCTCTCTGGCTACTAACTTGATAACTGCTTCATAAATGTGGTATAAAAATGACTTAAGTTTTACCACTTATAAAAGACTTTCTGGAAAGTATTGAGAAGAAATGAGTTATCACCTTTTCTTACCATTAACAAAGGAAAAGTGAGGAAGGCTGTTAAAGCAGACATGATTGCTGTGTGTTTTAAAATAATTCCCTTGGTAATAATTAGTGTGATGGTGCTTAACAATGAATGAGAAATCAAAAATATCTCCATGTGTTTCTCTGATTTTTGTAGAATGGACCTGATGTATTTTACTATGTGGATTGAATTACCTTTCAGCAAATATTTGTAAGATACTTACCATAGTCTAGAACAGAAATATTGTCATGGAAAGGGAGAAGATTGAGAGATAAATACAGGGCAATTTTCACTTAAAGGAATCTACTTTCTAGAGATATGCCAAGCATAGAATACTACTATCTATAATTATAAGGCAGAACTAGATGAGGACTGTATTTAATAATAATTGAAGATCATGAATTTTCTGAAGAAAAAGCTATCTGGTCTATTTATAGCACTCTTAAAAAGGAAACCTTCCCTGAGAGGAAACCCAGTCATTGACAGTGAATATTAATAGATTCTGGACAGCAAATCCCATGAAAATAAGTATCCCTAGTACCAGCACCAGATCAGGCATAGTAAATGCTTAGTAAGTTTCTATAAAACTAATGGACCCTGAACAACTGAAAGAGTAACCAAATGCCATGAAACATGGGGGAAATTCACAATTCAACCATAGGTCACGTAGGGCACTGAGAGGTGTCATCAAGAATTGAGGGGCATCTCAGATGGATCTTCAGAAAGAGGGACCACTTCAGTGGTTTTTTGTTTGTTTGTTTTTGTTTTTTCTTCTTGGAAATGGACCTCTAACCATGAATCTAAGATGAGAAAAATTAGAGGAATCATATAGATTTTAACTTGAATAGGTGAAAAACCAAGAATTACTTTCTAGATGTACCCAGGTAGATGTAGAATTCATAATCAAATAAAGCTCTTTACATGCTATCTCAGCTTAAACTTCCAAAGAACTCCTGTTCAACAGCTTCAACTTACTGTTCTGCCAAGACTAGCCTTTCTGCCTCAGATCAGGCCATATTGATATATAATACCCCAAATGCAATTCACTGATGACTAATGAAGAACAACCAAATTTCCTAGATCAGAGGACTGGCACAATCTAATTTTTGTTCTGGAACACAGTAAAGTTTCTGAAACCAGTTATAATTTTAGGCATTTTAACAGTGAGTAACATAAAGTAACTATTTTTAAAATTACTTTTGAAAATCTGAAGTGGTAGATGGTCCCAGAGCCATAAAATGCTGTGCTCCATGAAGTCATGGAGGGACTTAGGCTCCTTCTGTTTGGTTCTCTTTCTCTTCCATTAGGAAAATGACTTCATCTTTGAGGGAAAATTGACTTGCTACCATTGTGTTCATGTTCTCATCCATGGGAGAAGAGAAAGAAGAGGTGAAGGGAAATGGCATAGTGAAGAAATCACATCCACTCACATGTCATTGACAGGATTTAGTTACACGGCATGCCTCACTGCAAGGGGTGGGAAGAAACAGCCTCAAGCGAATAGGCTTGAACCCAGATAGAACTCAGAGCTCTGATATAAAGTGGAAAAGGGCTACTTTGGCGATGTCTGACACTTTCTTCCCTCCTTCTCTGAAGTCCTATAAAGTGCACTGTTCTGATGATGACATTGGCCTGTTAATATGTGACTATTTGATCTGTTTAAAACATCACTGTGTTTGAGAGAATGTGTATCAATGCTATACAAAGTGCTTCATGTATGCTATTATAATCAGTTCTCAAAATAGCAATAATAATGGATATCATTACCTCCAGTATATGAAGAAAGTCAATGCTTTCAATGTCACAGTTACAAAATGGCAAGTAGAAGCTCCAGGAGTGCTAGGATCTAACTCCAGTTTCCCTTTACTGCATCCATTCCTTTCCATGTTCAGGACAGACCAGTTTGTCCTTCTTCTGGTACATGCCAGAAATCTGGACTGTCCTAGCATTTAGTCATGTTCTATGACTGCAGGGAAATTCAGTCCATACATAGTCAAATTTCTTGTCCTTGAATAACCCGAAATTGAGTATAATGCAGTGTTTCATGACTAACCATATCTGAGAAACTGTAGTAATTTTAGTAAATTCTAGACTTTTCATTCCAGAGACCACACAAGGAAAGCCAAGTTGTGGTGCGTGTGTGTGTGTGTGTGTGTGTGTGTGTGTGTATGTGTGTGTTTAATCAATTGAGAAATCACGTTATTTGATTCAAAAATCTCTAATTATTTTTCAGGTACCAAATGCTACAAATGAATTCTGGATCATATTTGAGATTTTCTATTTGGACTTCATCAATAGCAGTGAATATCCTACTCTTTGATGGACACAAAGCATCCTAATCTATTAAACAGGTCCCCCGATCGCTCCCTCCATGGGGCCAGGATGCAATTTGCTAGCAAATTGGAATCAGAATTGAGTTTTTAAAGAAAACCTTCCCACAGTTGTAAACATCCTTAATTTTTACAGCAACACATTGACTTCAAACCTGACTCCTAATTATTGCAATATTTCTTTTAAAAAGCCTGTATTGTAGATTCTGCAAGGTTCAGACATCTGCTTCAAATCCAGAAACTTCTTTCCTTTCTCAAAAAGGTTGCTCTCCTCCAATTAGCTTCAGCAGAGCAGCAGAAGCAAGTGGAGGGATGTGGATGAGGTTTCATGTTTACTGGGCACATTCCAGCCTCACCCGCCTTTTCCCACATGGGAGTAATAACCACTTTGCCTGTTCGGCCCAGGACCAAATGGCCTTTGAAGTACAAAAAGGATATGTTCTGAGTCTTTTAAAATATACTCTTGCAAATCTTTGGTTTATCATGTATAAAGGCAGTTTATCTAAGACAATGCATTCCTTGACATTTCTATTTTAAGTATTGGGAATAAACTTAAAGTGGTGGAAAGAAAACTCTTCATGGTGTCATTGTTGTCACTGAGGTTGATTTCTGCACATCTGAAATGCAAGATTTTCTGAAGCTGCTTAACTGGGGTTGGTGGTTAGAGCAGCAGCTGTTATTATCCCAAACCAGTAATGATGATGACCACGGGTACTTAAACCTGTCTTTCATCCTCAATAATTTCAAAGATCCCAATAAATGGCCAAACATGAAATGCCAACATGGTTAAGTAAATTATTCCAACTTCAGTCCACTCCCTGCACTAAGAAATCATAGGTTGGAACCACAGAAAACTCTTAGGTTGCTTAGATCTCCAGATTCTTACTTAATATGAATGACTTGAGACGAGACTGTTTCCCTCTGGGTTCAGTGTAGATCTGCCACAGGACTTGTTCTCCCCATCTGTGAAGTGGGATTATGGGGGTTTTAAGGTCAATATTAATCATCTTTTTCATCAGCCCATCTTCAAGTATAGAAACCATTGTTCACAGAAGAGCCAAGAACGAAAATCTATTTATTTTATTGCTGGTAAAATGGATTTGGAGGGACTTAGGAGATGGCTCGGTGGGAAAAGCTCCTGTCATGCAAACATAAGAACTTGAGTTCAGATTCCTAGAACATACATCAAATTCAGATGTGGTGGCACACAATGCCACCACACATATATGAACATGCATGCACACACACCACACGTATACACACCAAAAAAAGGATATGGAGCCTGAGGCACAAATATGGCCCACTCAACTACTATCTACTGGGTGATGACAAGGGTGGGGCTGGAGCTCAGAAGAGATTCTGGGCTGAATTCAGATATGTTGTTGAAATCATCAGCTTAAATAATGTACTTGAAGCTATAAGCAGAGTGGAGATCATATAAATGTCGATAAGTCTGAGAGCAGAAAGGGCAGAAATGCAGACAGGCACTGTAGAGTGACCCAGAAGGAGACTGAGTTACAGCCTGAGCAAAACAGCACACTCCATTGCATGCATGTTTTGGTTGATATATGCTTTTGAAAGCAAACTACTTCATCTGTTCAGCCTGCTGGGAGCCTTCTTTAGACGCCAGGGCTTCAAGATACACGCCCAGCCTTAGGGCACAAGTCTAGTTAGTGATCTCCCTGTCCCTGCATAGCCTCATCCACTGTGGGAGTCTTATCATCTGTTAGCACTGATGTGTCAAAAACACTGAATAAAAATAATTCCTCCTCCCTTCCCCTCAAGAAAATTCCCAATGCAACAATAGCTGTCAATTGCCTGTTTGTTTGGATTTTGCTAGGAACACCGGTAACAATTATTATGGTCACTCAGAAAGAATATGAATCCTCAGACAGCTCCCATCAGCTTCTATACCAGACTTCTATTTTCTTTCCTTACCTGCGGTAACATTTCCCATCAGTCCATCAGTTGCTGGCTGTATAATCTTTGGTAATTTTCAAGTCTTAGCTCCTCCCTGTGTAAAAGAGATAACAATACCTGTGGTGATTAGCCACAAGGGTGATTAGCTCAGAACAGTGCCAAAAAGTAATAGATAAGCAATCACTCCTCATTTTCTCCCTTCCTTTCCCTCCTTTCCTTCTCTCTCCTTCTTTCCTTCCTTCCTTTCCCTCCTTCTCTTTCCTTTTCTGTCTTCCAATATAAACATCACTTAAAAGCTGCTAAGCTTGAGAACATGAACTGAAAATTCAAATGATGTCTGAGCTCTGGGAGCTCCACATCTTTGGCTCAGTGAGGGGAACATCCCCATAAAGCTCTAATCTGCAGACGAGATGACATCACTGTAACGGAGGGCAGCGGAATGACTGTGGTGAAGGTGGATGCTCCTGGAAGTATCCAGGACCAGGTGTGATTTGAGTTTATCCTTGGAATCTGCAAAAAGCCAGGGCTGTGGAAGAGGTCTCATGGACTGGGAAGTTCTTTACTGGAGGTCTTGGAGCAATGAAGGCAGATAAAAACAAAACCAGGCCTGAAAATCCATAATCAGTTGCTTATTTCTAGATATTCCTGGGGAGAAGGATGAGGAAGAAAAAAGAAACAGTTGGATAATGTTTCCCAGCATATTGCTTTGCCTTTGTTTCTTTCTAATACAAATTTCACCAGAAATGGAGGTAATGTTGAGTCCATGAGACTATGACTAGATTTTGAAGAAAAAAAAAAAAAAACATTAGTAACATTGTCATTTTTGTAAAGAGTGGATATCACTTAGTATCCCTCCAAATTTTAAAAGTGACAATTGAATTTTAATATATTATCATCTTGCAAAAAAATCAACAAAACAGCTCTCTGCAGTTTCTCACTTGCCCTAAAACAATCTCTCCAAAGGAAGGACTTAACAGACAAAGGCTTTCATCCATTCACATCTGCTGCAATGTTCACAATACCTCTACTAAGTTGTCAATGTTCTTGCCTCCTTTGTGAAGATCAGGATACTGAGGCTGAGAAATGAGAAAGTCTCTGGCCTAAGGTGGCACTGCCAAAGCAGAGCAAGGATGGGGGCTCCAGCTATTCCCATGCCTCGCTCGAGTCTGAATGCCAGCCTATTATCTCCAATTGTCAGAACCTCTGCAGTGCTCTTTCATAGAAATTCTGAGGACACTTGTTTCTGGTGATAGACAGAATTATGGGGCAACTACGTGTCTACAGTTTATCATTTCCCAGCATGGCACCGGGCTAGCTTTGTTGGCTTTAATGGAGTCCAGTAGTGCTTGGCCCTTGTGCTCCTGATGGAATAAACAGCAAATGTCTACATTTTGAGTTGTATTGGCATTCATAGGGCATCGAAGTCATGCACCTTTTAACAGATGACAAAGTGAAAGCCAGAGTTTAGGAAACAAGTACCATGTCCAGAACAACATAATGTTCAGTGACACCTGACCTTAGGCCAGGACTCCTTAGAAAGTGACTGATTTAATTTATATTACTTACTTATTTTTGCATAATTTATTGATTTTTGATCAAGAGGATATAATAATGTGTAATGATTGTAGAAAAGTTACTCTGGGACTTTTGAAGTATGATGGAGGACTAGAAGCTGCCTGCATGTGGTGTCGTAAATTTGAAGATTCAGGAGAGTACAACAATTACTCAAAGAGAAGAGGAACATCAAAAGTTACAAAAGGAAATACAAGACATCTGAAAAGTGTGCAAAAACATAGGGCAATAGAGAGGAAAGGAACAAATAGCACATAGCAGTGGCTCTACTATGAGAAAGGGGAAGCAAACATTTCACCTCAAAGGTAAGTAAGACAGTGCTGGTGAGAAGGGATTGGTGGACCTGCCCATAGGATGAGCCAACAGTTCTAAATACAAGACAAGACCATGCCTCCAAGAGATCATACTTCTCAATTAGCAAGTATAAAGACACTGAAATGATTGAAATGTTAAACAAAGAATTAAATTCTGTTTCTACAAATAATCAAAGACTTCAAAGAGGAAACAAATAAGCACATAATGAAAGACATCAATTCAGACTGTAGATAAGAGAGCCAGAAATATAGAAGAGAAAGACATTAACAGGAATGAGCAATTCAGCAAGGATATTGAAATTTTGAGCAAAAACAGAAATATTGAAAATGAATCACTCAAATTAAAAGCACAGTAGGAAGTATCACCAGTATACCAGATCAAGCAGAAGAATATATATGACAGCTAGAAGACAAGACTGAAGAATACAACATTCATGCATAAATGAAGAAGAAAAATAGATAGGCATGAGTGCAACCTCCAAGAACTCTAGGGCATCATTAAGAAACCAAACTTGGGCTAGAGAGATGGCTTAGAGGCTAAGGAGCTTGCCTGTAAAGCCAAAGGACCCAGGTTTGATTCTCCAAGGACTTACGTAAGCCAAATGCACCAAGCACACATGTCTCAGGAATTGGTTTGCAATGGCTGGAGGCCCTTGAATGCCCATTCTTTCTCTCTATGTCTGTGTGTGTGTGTGTGTGTGTGTGTGTGTGTGTGTGTGTCTGCCTCTTTCCCTTTCTCTCTCAAATAAGTAAATAAAAATAAAATAATTTTTAAAAATAAAAAAAGTTTAAAAAATAAAACCGAAGCCTTCATAGAATGAAAGATTGAGCTGAACTAAAGACATAGGAAATCCATTTCATAATATTGTAGCAAAAAAGGGGGGAAGAAATGGATGTCCAAGTAAAGGAGGCATTAAAAGCTCCAAATAAATAAAACCAACCTGTCCATAACACATCATGGTTCAAAGTGCTAAATTTAAAGATAAAGAAACAATATCAAAAGCTGACTGGAGGCTGGGGAGATGGTTCAGTAGTTAAAGGCATTTTCTTGCAAAACCTGACAGATGTGCCCACAGTTGACTTGCAGTGTCAGGAGGCCCTGGAAAGATAATTCATTCTCTCTCTCTCTCTCTCTCCAGATAAATAAAAAAATAAGTTATTTAAAAAATAACAGGAAGGAAGGCTTCAGAAATCATTGGGTTAAGTGCTTGCCACACAAGCCTGAGGACCTGAGTTTAGATCCCCAGCACCTTTGTTGGTGCATGCCTGTAATCCAAGAGAGGTGGGACCAGGAGAACCCCTGGAGTTTATTGGCTAGCTAGTTTAACTGAATTGGTGAGCTTTATGTTCACTGTTAGAACCTGTCTCAAAATAATAAGGTGGAGAGTGTCTAGGAAGACACCCTATGTCAACCTCTGGTTTACACATGCATGCACACACACATATGAACATGAATACACACAAGCATACACCATACAGATACATATAGGAGAAAAGTGCCAACTCACCATCAGAGGCAGAAACATCACAATAATATCAGACCTTTCAGCAGAAACCCTAAACTGAAGAAAATCTGTGGAGTAATAAATTTAAAGTTCTGAATGTAAATAACTGCCAACTAAGATTACTATATCCAGCAGAGTTATTTTTTAAATGAAGACATTCTGAGATAAGCACAAGATCAAGCAATTCAGGACCACCAACTAGACTGCAGAAGACAGCTAAAGGGATTCACACACCCGGTTCTAAAAGCAGGGCAGAGTAAGAGAGCACAGGAAAAAATAAATAAACTCCATGACAGAAACAAATGAGCAAACAAGAAATGGGTAAGAATAAGTCATGTCCAAGTCAGTAAACCTGATAATGCTTACTATGAATAGAGGAGACACAAAAGACAAGCAATAATCAAACCAGCCGGAAAACCACTCAACAAGATTATAGGAATCAGCAAACCCCTCTCAATGCCGGTCCTAAATGTATGTGGTCTTAATTATCAATTAAAAGATGCAGACTAGATGGTTGGATTAAGAAACAAGATTCAACGTTTTATTGTTTACAAGAAACATATGTAACTGGCAAAGATACACATGAATTGAGAATGCGAGGATGGAAGTAAAATAGCAAGGGAGTAAGAGCAGAACAAGGCAGAACTGTGGGGCCACAGAAGACTCTGCATCCTGAAAGCAATACTAAGCTAAAAGAGCAATACTGGAGAAGGTACCACAATGCCTTGTTTCAAATTATATTACAGCACCATAGCAGCAAAGTCAGAATGGAACCAGGCACAGCAACAGACACGGGTGCCAACTGAATACAATAGAAACTGCAGCGATGGACCCATGCAGCTATGTGCACCTGAATTTAAACAAGGGTACCAAAAATATAGATTGGAGAAAAGATAGCCTCTTCAAAATATGGTGCTGCAAAACTCATATCTACATGTGGAAAGATAAAACTGAATTCTTGGGCTAGAGAGATGGCTTAGCAGTTAAGGTGCTTGTCTGCAAAGCCAAAGGACCCAGGTTCTACTCTCCAGGACCCAATTAAGCCAGATTCACAAGGTGGAGCATGTATCTAGAGTTTGCAGAGCTAACAGCCTTGGCATTCCCTTTTTCCCTCCCCCCCCCCATCTATCTGCTTCTCTCTCTCTCTCAAATGCATAAATAAAATAAAATATTAAAAAAATTAAATTCTACCAGGCATGGCAGTGTACACCTTTAATCCCAGCACTTGGGAGGCACATGTAGGAGGATAGCTGTGAGTTCAAGCCCACCCTGAGAATACAGAGTGAATTCCAGGTCAGCCTGGGCTAGAGTGAGACCCTACCTTGAAAAATTAAAAAATTAACAATATTAAATTCTTACCTTGTATAAAAATCAATTCAAAATTGATAAAATTCCATAATGCAAGACCTGAAACATTGAAACTGTTAAGGGAGAACATTTCAAATATAGCATAGGACAGTTTTTATGAAAATTATGTGAAAATACTAGAAAATAATAGCAATACTATACAAATGTGATTGCTTGAAAATTAAAACCTTCTACCCATCAAAGAAAACCACCAGCAGAGTAAAAAGACAGCCTGTTGAATGAGAGAAGAATCTTTTTCAACTACACATCTGATATAAGATTAATGTCTAGTTTGTATAAATAATTTAAAAACTTGAACACTAGGCTACAGATATGGCTTAGCAGTTAAGGCACTTGCCTGCAAAGCCAAAGGACTCAGGTTCAATTCCCCAGTACCCACATAAAGCCAGATGTACAAGGTGGCACATGCATCTGGAGCCTGCAGTGGCTAGAAGCCATGGTGCACCCATTCTTTCTCCCTTTCTTTCTCTCTCCCCCTCAAGTAATTAAATAAATAAAATATTTTTTAAAATTTGAACACCAAAAACAAAATAAAACAAAACAAAATTCAAATCATCCCAAAGAAGACTGGCCAAGAAATACATGAAGAAATGCCCATCATCCTTAGTCATCATGAAAGTGCTAGAAACAGAATCCATCTCACCTTGCCCAGAAGGGCTAAAACCAAGACAACAGACAATAACACATGATCGCGAGCATGTTGGGAATCCCACATTATTATACACTGCTGATAATAATGTAAGCACATACATACTTATTGTTCTATTACTCACAATAGACTTGATATGTAACCAGCCTTGATGCACATCAACAGAGAAATGCATACAGAAAATGTGGTAAATAAACACAATGGAATTTTATCTGGCTGTAAAGAAGAATAAAATTTTAGCATTTGGAGTAAAAATGGATAGAATTATAGATAATCATGTTAAACCAGACTGAGAAAGACAAAAATGCTACATGTTTCTTCTCCTGTGTAATCTAGATAGATATACAAGTCTATGTATAGATATATAATATGAAAGTACAAGGGAGACTATATGATGAGAAGAAGGTTTTAAATGAAGGGGGGATGAGTAAAATAGAGGGTACCAGGGCAGAAAAAAAAAACAAATATCACATGTTTTCTTATATGCCATCTAGAATTAAGGATACAGGGGGCTCTAAAGAAAACCTATTTGAGGAGAAAAAGAGGACTGGTATAAGAGGAGTACAGACACAAGAGAGGGCAATGGGTTAAAATATTACCAAAATAAAATGGCATATATATGAGAATGTTATAATGAAACCCATTTGTTTGTACACTAACTAAAGATATTAAAAAGAGAACATATTTAAGATGTTTAAAAAGCTATTGAGACTAAGTAGCCAAGAACATTGACACATAATCATTTTCTCACAATTTTTCATGAGTCACAAGCTGAGAGGAGTTTACCTACAGGGTTGTGGTTTGAGGTCTCATGAAATAGCTTGAAGATCCACTTATAAGGAAGAACAGAAAGAACATGCTGCCAAGCTAGGGCTTTCTGTAGGGGCACACCTCAGTTCCTTGCCAGAAGACCTATCCAAGGGGCTCTGTGTCCTCATGCACAGAAGCCCTGCCTTCCACCATAGCCAAGGTTGCAAGACAGACATTCAGTATCTTCTAAGAACCATACTCAAGGTCTTACCCTATCACTCCTACACGTCTGTTGTGTTGGTAACATAGATCAGCCATGTTCCAATTCAAATGGACTACACACACAAGCATAGTTATCAGATGCAAGCATCAACAGGGCCTTACTGGGGACTTCCCGTTGTGCTGCCCCAAACTCCCTTTGCTCCCATTGATTCATGCCCCAGTCTCATGTAAAACACCCTAAGTCTACCCAAGCATCCAAAATCGCATCTAGTATAAAATCAGTTCCATTTCCCATAACTTGTCATCTCAATCAGATCCAGGTACAGACACATCTCCCTAAATACAATCTCCAGCATAGCTCCTTCCGTCTCGGTTTCTGAAGACGATGGTCATCTCCCTCCACACACCCAACATTCAGGAGGAGGATGAACATGACAAATACCTGTTGCTTGTGTCCAGCGAAAGGGGAAATGGGAACACAAAAGGATCACTGATTCACACCAATTCTGAAATTGAGCCAGACTCTTCCAGAAAGTTCCAGAAGTAGGACTCAGCTCTACACTTATCCTAGGATAAAGACCATCACTTTTACCTCCACTCACTGAAGTCTCAATTTCACCCACATACTCAATTTGCTTCTCTCATGAAAGGGACAACATCCTGAATTGGGCACTTGAAATGATGTGCTTTCTGCCTTTAGAAACTTGGTGTCCAAAGATCTCACATTTTGTACTATCTCCTTTTCTGCCAGTTCAACTGGATTAAAACTTTTACAGGTCTTCTACAGAGTTGATCTGATAGTAGGCGGCTTCTTCAAGAGCAATTCATTTAAAAGAACAAGGTTTATGGCCAAGCCTCAAAGTCACCTGCTGTAGTTCTGCTGTGTTCTATTGTTTATACATTCCACCCAATTCAGTGTTGAAGAAGGTAATATAAGGACTTGAACATTGGAAGGTAGTCAATGTGAGGGACCATTTTAGGAGGTGATTATCATATGTGGTAGTAAGAGAGCCCAGAATGACTCTATGAGTAGGCAAGACATCTTTGAGTGCATGGTTGAAGGAAAGGGGCAAAGAGGAACACACTGTAGGGTGGGAAGTAAGAGGATTGGACTTTATGCTTGAGGCACGAAGGGCGATGCTATTTTCTACTGTAACTAGGGAGAAAGATCTTCAGTTTTCTAGCAAGTGAAGCTTCAGCTCTGTCATCCCTAGCACTTCTCCCTTCTCAGACCTGGCTAGTGGACAACATTCAGGGGGTTATTTAGGGACACAAGCAAAGCCTCGCAATCCAGTCACAATACAAGACTCTTCTACCTTTAGAGAAAATGTTGAAAATGTGACTTGCAAGGTAGTCCAAAATCGTATGAAAAGAAAGAGCAAGGTGAACCATTGAAAATCAAAATAACATTCTCTAAGTAGTAAAAATAGATTCTAGGGCTAGAAAGAATATTCAGTGTTTATACATGCTTGCTTACAAAGCCTGAAGACCCGGGTTTGATTCCTCAGTACCCACATAAAGCCAGATTCACGACCACGTGGCTCATGCATCTGGGGTTTGTTTGCAGTGGCAGGAGGCCCTGGCACACCTATACTTCCTTTCTCTTTCTGCTTCCCCCTGTCTGTCTGTTAAATAAATAAATAAATAAATAAATAAATAAATAAATAAATAAAGTAGTATCTAGAGGCAGAACGTCTAAACCATTAGTTTATTGGAACTACCGCTACCAGTAACAATACCTATTTATAGTCTTCATAGCTTTCTTCCCAAGGCCAGGCACAAGTAGATTTTTGCTGTCATCATTTCCATTGCTTTCTGGTCACGTAAGTCCTCTTCCACTACTAAATCATAATTGTTTCTAAACTTTTATGATCACATACATTTATTAATGTTTAACAGCAACAACAAAAACTCTTTTTGATGCTAGGGAGATGGCTCAGTGGATAAAATGCATGTCACACAAGCATGAGGGCCTAAATTCAGATTTCCAGCACCCATGTATAAGTGACAGGCATGTTAGCATGCACCTGTGATCACAATGCTGGTCAGGAGACAGGTGGAGCCCTATAAATTACTGACTAATTAATCTGGCCAAATTGGTGAGTTTTGGTTTAGCAAGAGACCCTATCTCAAAAAAAAATAATAATAATAAGGTAGAGAATGTCTAAGGAAAACACCAGACATCCATCTCTACCTGCACCTGCACACATATATAAACAAACACACATACACACATGTGCACAAGCACCTACACACACACGCACCTACACACACACGCACCCACACACATATAAACACATGCACACCACACCTACATACGCATGTCAAAATTTTTTTAAGTCTTTGTGGGCCTCCTCACATGTTTGTATATTTTTAATAAGTAACACGTCAATCCTGGTAATTTAATGTAAATTTGTTGAATATATTATAAATTACAAATGAAATAATAAACCTTTGAGAGAAAAATAGATATTCTAGTGTTTTCCCACATTACCAGAGGTCATTTTGCACAATCTAAGATGAGACCAAAATTAAATATATTTACTTTATTAGTCTTATAGGATTGAGTGCATCAAATTGCGTCTAAATGGGGTAAGTATTCTTTTCAGCAAGAAAGTGTAAAGCTTGCAGTACTGAGAAGATGAGAAGATAAGCACAAAAGCTTGCTGCTCTCAGAGTGGCAGGAGACTGCTGGCCAGTGAGGTAGACATGACACTATGGTGACAATGAGCCTCTAACACCCACCATGCTTGGCTGCACGGTGGGGAGGGGGCTGAGAGGCCAGTCTCTGGTCACTTTTCTTATAAAAGTCGGAAGAAAGACAGGCCTCCTGACCCCTATGGTGTCAGCCAGAATGGGCCAAGCTCTCCTCATTTAAGGACCTCACTTAGGGACTCTACTTTTTTTTTTTTTTTTTTGTAAGAAAACCACTTTGGAATTTAGAGGAAACTACAAATTCATCTGAACTCTACACAAAACTCCATCTGGATCCATTTCTTTTAAAGTAGTAGTTAACGTGTTAACATAGAAAAGAGATTATGGAGGCAGCCCACATACACTCCTTTGTCCTGGTTTTAGCCCTGCTCTGTAACTACTTTTCCTTAGGAAGTGCACCTAACTCTTTGAGCAAGTTTTTAAACAGGAACAAATGTTCCTGTACCGGGAGAGTCCATGGGGGCTCCATGCCAGCACAAACGGAGCTCCAGCACAGTCCTTCATGCACTGCGGGTCTGCGCTAGTCCACATCAGTAACTACACCAAGCCATATGTGGTTTCCACAAGGGCAAGAAAGCTGAGCCAAGAAAAAAGTTGGCTTTGCTTTTCTGAAAATGTATATTTAATATTTTCATGAAGACAATATAATTAAGAAGGAGACTAAAACGGCCAGAGAGTAAGTTACAAAAAGCCAAGTTGCTTAATTCTGGCCCCATCACTACGGTTTGGTGGGGGATGACACATCCAGACCTAGGGGCAGTTGAGAAATGTATACAAAGGTGTTCCTAAAGTCCCCACAAGGCCAGGGCGCCTCAGCTCTCATGCCTGGCCATACCTTGATAACATTGATGCTTTATCAGTGTGGCTTCAGTTTTTCCTTTGGTTAAACTTCCCCTTCACCACATTTGGCAAAGCCATTGTCCTCAGAAGGAAGAGTGATGATGGGGAAACCACTTCTTTAGGAGAGTTGATTGTGGCCAATTTATTCCCGGGCCTAAAGCAAAGCTAGAGTGGCTCTGAAGAAAGAAAGTGTTCTCATGAGTCATGAATCATGTTTCTGGCTTGTCAAATGCAGTTGACAGAGGGAAGATGCGGGCTCCTTTCAGGGCAAGATGCCAGAGCTCATAACTCTTTGAGGCCACACTGCCGTTGTTCCTGTGGGGCCATTCAGAAGCTGGGAGGCGGCCTGCCCTCAGCCTCCTGCTTTGTGGCTCTGCTGGGAATACCAGTTTGGACTGGCTCAAAGCCTGGTGGCTCCAAACCCATCAATTTTGTGAGCTAACCAACTCAGATCCTTGATGGGTAGGAAGAAAGCCTTCGTTTCTCTTCTGCCCTTAAAAAATGTATGTGTGTGCATTTTTACATGTGTAGGAGCAGGTGCATGCACACATGTATACGAATGCTTGTGGAGACAGGGAACCATTCAGCTGTCATCCTCAGGAATGCAATTCATCATTTGTTTTCTTTTTTGTTGTTTTTATTGGTTTGTTTGTGGAGACAAGGTCTCACTGGCCTGGATTGTGCCCATTAGGCTAGACGGGCTAGCCAGCAAGCCCCAGGGAGCCACCTGTCTCTGCCTCTCCAGAGCTGAGATTATAAGCACACACCAGCAAGCCCAGCATATTTTTATGTAGGTTTTGGGGATTAAATTCAGACCTTCATGTTTGCAAGGCATATAACCTATTAACTGAATTAACTCCTGAAATCCTCTGTTGCCTGTTTGTGCTCTGAGCGTTGGGAAAGGGCTGTGTGTGAACTCCCTGTGAGAAGTTATTGGAAACCTATGGCCTAGAGTTAATCTGATACTTCCTAGCTTATATATCTGACTTAAAGAAAAGCTGGGGTAAAATCAAAGTATGTATTCACGCCATCCAACCCGCCACTCCTCTCAGGATGCAGTGCATCTGACTCCTTTCAGAGAGAAAAAACAACCTCAATAAATGGAACACAATATATTTTAGTAGTCTAGAATATGGTCATATCACTCAAATTGACCAAGGTTCAGGTTGGCCGACAATTTATGTCAGGTGTTTCGACAAAATATTTCATTCCCGTACAGCTCTAGGTTTCTTTGTATTGAGAGGGAGTAGTGGAGTAGTGTTTGGATCTCACTGACAAAATTAGTGAGCATTTTATGAGATAAATACATTAGAAGCAGCATAAACCCTGGTATATGGTGTGACTGATGAAGGGTGGCTCCTGGGGAACCCTGTGCTCCTCCCCTGGGGAAAAGAACTACATCCTATATATGCTGATAAACTGAATTGTGTCCACAAGAAAGGAGCCAAGCTGGGAGGATACCCTAAACCAGCTTCCATGACAAAGGAAAACAAGCTTGTCCTGCTTAGGTAAGACTCCAGAAAATCCAAGGATAATTCAATCCACTTAAACATGTTCCCCCTTCATCCAGAAGTTGTCCCTAGTCTCTCATCTGGGATTTAGTGCCCTCAACTTTTCACCTTCAGAGAATCTTTAGTGAGTCATGTTTATTTGACTATCTGGCATCGCACCCAAGATTGCCAGGATGTGAGCTCTCCAGCAGAGAAACCAAGTCTCACAAGTATTCATCGGCCCCTCAGAGCCTGGGCCATCACAGTCTTTCTGAATGAAAGTGAATGAAGCTGTCAGTTCTGAAGTGACTGTTGTTAATGAGTCCCTGCCAGCTACTCCTTATATCCACAGGTCAGTTTGTGCTGGAAAATGAGCCACCACTGTCCTTCCTCCCAACCAATCTTAGAAGGCTGGGTTATTTTTTGGTCTTCCCAGGCCCTTCTGAAAATAAATTTCTAAGTCTCCAGGTCAATGAGATTGTGAGAGATTGTTCCCTGAACCTCCACACCTTTAAACCCCAAGGTCCTTTATTCTTGTTCTTTCCCCAACTTCAACTGCTATTCACTAGTCCAAATCCACTTGCCCACTAACTGTAGACACTTCAGGTCGGCTGTTATACCTCATCATTCATAGACTCCCTGCTACTCACATGGCTGCCATTCTGGCTATATTAAGAGTTACTTGGATTTACAGTAAGAGCGGGAGGTTAAGTATATATTGTGATTTACTCTCTTCCCATTTTACAGTTAAATGGGTACAAATAACAAGAATAAGGAAAGAGACTCAACACTTTTTTTTTTTTTTTTTTTTTTGGTTTTGTGAGGTAGGGTCTCACTCTGGTCCAGGCTGACCTGGAATTAACTATGTAGTCTCAGGGTGGCCTCGAACTCTCGGCGATCCTCCTACCTCTGCCTCCCGAGTGCTGGGATTAAAGGCGTGCGCCACCACGCCTGGCTTCAACACATTTTTGAAGACAAAAGAAGAATGAAAAATAAATTACACAAAAGAAATCACTTCAATTGCTTGTAATGTAAATCACAGAATCCCAAGGGTAAAAGAGGCATATATATTTAACTCCAAAGGGAGATAGGAGGGAGGGAACTGGGAACTAGGAAGTATACTGAACACAGTTTATAGTGGTGTGTGTGTGTGTGTGTGTGATTGTGTGTGTATGTGATTGTGTGTGTGTGTGTGTGTGTGTGTGTGTGTATGTTTCAGAGAAACCAAATTGGTGAGCTGAGAAATGCCAAATTGAAGAGTGTGGGGATGGACAGATGGCTGAAGTAGTTAAGGCTCTTGCCTGCAAAGCCTAAGGACCCAGGTTAGATTCCCCAGGACCTACATAAAGACAGATGCACAGGTGGCACAGTGTCTGAAGTTCATTTGCAGTGGCTAGAAGCCCTACCATGCCCATTCTCTCTCCTTCCTCCTCTTTCTCTCTCTTTCTCTCAAATAAATAAAAATTTAAAGAAAGTAAAGGGATAAAATGCAAGGAGGACAAAAAATCAACCCACTTAATGGCCATATCCTTGTTTCTCCCCAGGCAAGCCAGCTGCCCCCAGGATGGAGCAGCCAGGCACACAGTATGTGGAGCCCAGAAGATCTCCAGGTGTGGACATCTAGGAACTTCCTATTAAGAAGTTCTCTCATCCCATCTGCCTTCTCTTATCACCATACAGAAAGTATGGTCACATGTGCACAGTGCACATAGCTTTTCAATGACCTGCTCTTATATGACAATACAAAGACAAGGATATAAAAGATAATGGAGTTATGTCTTCAATAGTCTGAGATAAATATTATAATTCAAAGTAGAATTCTTAATTCAGCCAAGGTCAATTGTGAGAGGGTGAAATAAAAGCTTTTGCCTATAATTCCTTTCTGATAAATTATCCTAGGATAGTCTCTTAAGGAAAAAATTTAAAAACTTAAAAAAAAAAAAAACAAATCCCAGAAACAGTGATCCAACTGAGTACCAAAGCAACAACTGTGCCTGGAGACAGATAGTCCAAATTGCAAGAGAAAGCTAGAGGGACTGGAAAGAAAAAAGGAACAGATGCATCAGATAATATTCTTGATTTTTTTGTTTGTGTGTATTGCATGGACATTTGTGTGTGTATGAGTGTGGGGTACATCTGTGTGGAGGAGCATGTGTGCATGTGTCTGTCTTCTATCATTTCTCCACCTTGTGTCAATAAGACAGTGGCTCTCACTGAACTTGAAACTCATTGATTCAGCTGGACAAGCTAACCAGCAAGTCCAGAGACCCTCCTGTCTCTGCCTCCACAGTTCTGTGATGACAGGCACACATCACCACACTGGCATGTTACATGGGTGCTGGGGATACAAACAAGTTCTTACACATTTATGGAAAGCATTCTATCCACTGTGCCACCTCCCAAGTCCCCAATATTCTTGATATTCTAAAAGTTGTAGTAATAGACTTTTGATGCATTTGATAAAACTTGGCAAATGTTGAGAATAAAAGAAAAACTGAACTGATAAGTATAACTCATAATGTAAGATTTAAAATAAAAAAATACAGAAAGGGAGATATTATCCTAATACATCACATGGGCTTGTGATGAACAGGATCTACTTGATTCTCCCCTCTACTGCAGTCAATATAGTTTACGGTGAGTATGCTAATATTTTGATGCTATCACATTGGAAGACTAGAGCAGGGTTTTGCAAAATTCTTCTACAGAGGACAATAGTAAATATTTTAGATTTTTAAAAATTTTTTTTAATTTTTTTATTTTTGGAGAGAGATACAGAGAGAGACAGACAGAGAGAGAGGGAGAGGGAGACAGATAGAGAATGGGCACGCCAGCAGTCTCTCAGCTGCTGTGAACGAAATCCAGATGTGTGCGCCCCCTTGTGGGCAAGTGCGGCATTGCGCCCTTGCGTCACTGGCATCTGGCTAAAAGTGGGACCTGGAGATTGGAACAGGGTTCTTAGGCTTAGCAGGCAGGCGCCTTAACCGCTAAGCCATCTCTCCAGCCCAATATTTTAGAATTTTTTAGGCCATATACAGTCTGGTGCCACGTTTTACTTTCATCTCTAACTCTTTAAAAGTATAAAGCAATCTTACCTAGAGATCACATAAACCCACAGTGGGTCGATTTGGCCTGTAAGTAACAATGTCACAGACCTAGAAGTCAAGGAAAGGGCCAGTCTGTGTGAGCAGTCAAGGGTGAACTTTGAGATAAGATACTAAGACCTCACTTGCTGCTAGACAATTTTAACACTGTATTCATCAAAATAATCTATATAGGCACACAATAAAATACAAAGATCTAATTAAGAGAGAGCTAGCTAATATGTTTGCAGGAGCTTCTCAGACTTGAGAGTTGCAGTCTGGGAAAGGGAGAATCACTACTCATCTTGCCATTATAAATATACAATTTAATTCTGTTAAGCTAAGTGCATGGCAATTTCAAATAACATGAATTAAAACAACAGAAAGAGTTAGATTTAGTGTCGTCTGTGTTCCCCAAACCTCCCAAACTCTGTTCCACGTTCTTACTGCTGAGTAGCAGTGTGGCTTCCTGCTGCTCAGCTGTGAATACTGCTTAGTGTACACCACAGCTTCTCAAACTGAGTCACAGCCCCACCGGGGGTCATGGAACTGAATGTAAGGGTCATGAACATTTTGGCAATAGTAAAAAGTTACTGTACTTGCAACAACCCAAATCAATTCAATACTGAATGTGTGACGAATCCGAGGCATTTCTAGCAGTACAAGCAACTTCACTGTAGCCTTGATTCTGAATGCACACGTGCATTTTATACTGCACACAGTCACACCAATGCTGTCTGAACACTTGGGCTCAGATTTAAGTGTACTGTTTATTATAAATTTGAGTGTTTTTATTGAAAAGACAAAGCTTTCTGCTTTTATAAAATCATAATGGTTTAATTAAGGAAAGTTAAATATTTTTAATTAAATACTATAAATTTTTTTGCCATCATACCTCAACATGTAACTATCAAATGATTATATCTTTGGATTATGTTGGCTTGCTTAACTTTAAAAATTTCTGTTTGAGTTTCCTAAAAACTGTTATATGAATTTTGACTTGGAGTCAGGGCAGAATTTTCAATATCTTCTGAAAAGCATCTAAACACATCTGCTGTTTCATACTACATAGTTACACAAAGTGGCATTCTCAGCATCTATGTTTAAAAAATAAAAATATCAGGGGCTGTAGAGATGGCTTAGTGGTTAAAGCACTTGCCTGCAAAGCCTAAGGACCCAGGTTTGATTCCCCAGTTCCCACATAAGCCAGGTGTACAAGGCGGCACATGCACCTGGACTTCATTTGCAGGGCTGGAGGCCCTGGCACATCCAGTCTCAACATCTGCCCCTTTCTCTCTCAAATAAATAAATAAAATATTTTTTTAAAAATCAACTCTGAAAAAATTTGAAGATTCTTTGTGTCCTACAGTAATAAGATATAGCCAATATCAATTTATTTATATAAAAATAAACAGACATTTCCATTGAATTAGTATACAAATTTGTTTCATCTTGAATAAGTGATAAAATTATGTGTATACCAAAGAAATATTTTAAAATAAATTTATGGTTCACTGTCAGCCAATTTTTGATTCATGTATCTATTTTGTATGCTTCTATATCCAAGGACATGTAAAAAAATGAGTAAAAAGGGATCATGAAGTGGGAAAAGTTTAAGACTGCCTTGTCTAGTCCAACCCTAGTATCTCCAGCCCCTTCTGGGGAAGGGTATAGGAGCCCAGTGTTAAGCCCATTACTGGATAGCATGCCCTGACTACAACCATGGGCCAGTTTTGTAAATCAAAGTGGTTCCATAAAGAACCACTTCATAGGGCTGGAGAGATGGCTTAGCAGTTAAGGTGCTTTCCTGCAAAGCCTAAGGACCCAGGTGTTTGATTCCACAGTACCCACATAAGCCAGATGCACATGGTGGCACATGTGTCTGAAGTTTGTTTGCCATAGCTAGAGGCCTTGGTACTCCCATTTTCTCTCCCTCTCTCTCAAATAAATAAAATTAGTTTTGTTTTGTTTTTAAAGATGGCTTCATGGTAAACAGAGATGGCTAGACAAAAAAAATCAAGTGCTTTGTTTACTGCTGGCAGCCAGTGCAATCCAGCAAAGACTGCATGTTGGAATGGGGTCATCTGTGGTTGACAGAACAGAGTGATGAGTCCTCAGTGACATATTTAAGCAGCTGAATATATCAAACCCAACACCCACCCAGCTGTTCTATGTGTCCTCCTGGTTCAGTACTCTAAAGTCTCCCCCTAATGCTGGCGTTCCCAGCTTTGGCTGTTCTTGTGATTGTTTTAAAGTAACAGGAAAAGAAAGAGTAGTAAGAGTGCTGGGGGTTACAGGGATGTCTGCTCCTCGCTGAGACTCCCTAGAAGGTTGGTTCTCTCCTCTGCTGCTTTCCGTAGTTCCCACAAAGTCTCAATTCCATCTGGAAACATGTGACCTCTCTTCTTAGATCCTAAGTTTGCCCTGTCCTGTGGCATACAGTAGTCAGCCCCAGGATAATATGAAAAGAATTGTACTCCTTTTCTGGCTTGAAAACTTTACTTTTATCAGAAATACTTTAAAACCAAAGAAACCATTAAAAGAATATAGATCTTAGTTCAATCAAGAACTGCCCTCAGAACAAGCATTTTTATCCCATTCTTTCTGCTGTTTGCTTTGTGGAAGCCTCTGACTCATTTCCTATTTATTACCAGTCTGTATAAGAATAATCATTCGAGATTCATGTCCTTAGCAAGCTTGTCCCATGTTCAGACATCTGCCATTTAGACTCTTTTCTATAGTCCATGACTGTGTGAATACCTAGAATAAAGAAATTGCTCCAAATGGCATTTGGATCCAAACAGACATTTTTCACTTGGTCCTTTCAATGCTGGACAAGCATGCAGGTAAGCAGAAAGGGATTGGCCACATGAGTGGGTTATGTTGACCTGCACATATAATTTGCTGTGCTCCTGCTGTCATGAGTCTCTTTGAGAGTGATGGAGCCTTGCCTCAGCTCTTAGGTGGGCTTAATTTGAGAACTGATTTGCTGAACTCTCAACAGTCACTGAAACTCCACTGAGTTAGAGGCTCTGGGTTCTTTGACTCACAAATTCAAGATTGACTCTCACGGACAATGAAGGGTGAGTTTTAAAGAAACTTATTATAGAAAAGATAAATAAGTTTTGATTAAAAGGTTATATATTTGTTGAGAAGCAAAATTTTTAAAATGCCCTCTGCATCAGCAAAGAAGGATCTAAACAGGTTGACAATGAGTGTCTTTGTGGAGGGATTAATGAGGCTTTCTGGCTAGGGAAAATAAGCTGATCTGTAAAAATGACTGGACTGAGATTTGGAAAAGTATAGGTCTGTCCCAATCATCAACCTCGAGCTGTCTATGTTGTCTCCTTTCTAGTCAAGAAACTGGTCACTTTTTTCATTGTCACATGGCCTGGCATGAGAGGGTTCCATGCCCAGCTGCAAGCTTCACGAGAAAGAAGCACGACAGAGTCAAGAATGAAAAGCAAGGAACTTCATGGGGGCCAGGCAGAGCCTGCAAGACTGCCTTTATGGTTTTCTCAGAGCCTTGTCCTTCCTCATACCTGGTCAGCTTGGCCATCTCATAACCAGCTGCAAGCCCTCTTCTTCTCCTCTGGTGTGCACTGCTTCACTGTTTTAACCCCAATACTGACTTTAATCATTCCATTCCCAAGGCAAGGACAGAACACAAAACTGCTATCCAGGAGCAGCTGAGCTACAGCCCAAAGCAAGACTGCCAACTCTCAAGGGCCTTCCCTGACTCCCAGTCTCCATCACCAGCACTGAAGGCAGAGTTCCTAGTACAAAGTTGATGGAAGGAGGTCGCCAAGACCCAGGTCTCACATCTTGAAAGCCAGAAAAGTCCAGAGTTGAGAACAGAACCAACTCTTGCCCTGAAGAAGGCATTCAGCATTTAGAGATGGCAGGAGAAGTCTCTTGAACATTTTTTTTTAAATGGAGAAATCCAGTCTGAACTTGTCTGAGGCACGAGGGATGGGAGGTGAACACAGATCAAGAAACACAGGGTGAAAGAACACAATCTCATTTTACTCTGGAAATGTTCCCACACTGGTTCATGATTTGTTTTCGAAAGATTTTAATTTAGAAAATTTTCCCATTTCATTCATGTTTGCTTCTAAGGGGAGCACTGAACATCATAACATTACTTACATGAACACTGGATGCCTTGAGTCCTAAATTTATAGGTTGAAGCTTTATCCCCCCTGCAGCAACTATATGGAGAAATAGGTAACTTGCCCCTCTTCTCTTACAGCTTTCTGCATTCTTTCTTTCCTCTGGCTATACAGCAATTTATTCTGCATGGAAACATTTCTCTCTGAAGGGAAGCTCTTTAGAAAGTTTCAAGCTGAAACACAGACTCCTTGAGGCTCAGGAAGTATAGAAGACTGAAGATCTCACAAGTCTTGCTAAGTTCCTGAAACTTACAAGACTCACAAGCCCATCCCCTTGGCTGTACAAAGAGCAGATCTGCTTGGAAGGACTCTCCCTACCAGCCAAGCTGCTTGCAAGTCACGCAGTGAGCTCCAGAGAGGCAGCTTCCATGAGTTGTCAGCTATACTGGAGTGATACAAAAGTGATGTAGCTGCTTTTGAGTCTCCATGCCCATGTAAAAATCCCCTCTCCCATATTCCTGTAAGTAACCCCAATACACTCTGGTTCATCAAGTTGGACTTTAGTGTAATTATTACATTGGTCTACTGTTGATGCCCTGTGTGAGGTGAATATGAATCTGTTTGAATCTCTCCAGGCAAAGTTAGTTCAACAGTTCTATTCTTTTGCATTTTTAGTGTAATATGATAGAGAGAGGGTTTTTTTCTAGTCATGTCTATTTGGGGTTATTAATAGCTCCTGTACTTGGATGTTCATTTCTCTCCTAGATTTGTAATTTTCTGCTATCATTTCATTGAATAGATGTTGTGTGCTTCCTGTCTGTATCTGGCTATAATAAGTAACCTCTGGTTATCAGCTTGACAGGATTTAGAATCACCATGGAAACAAATGTGTGGTCATGCCTGTGAGGAATTAGATTATTTGAGGTAGGAGGGCCCATCCTGATTGTGGAGAGCATCATCTTATGGGCTGGGTTCCTGGGCTGTATAAAAAGGGGAATACTAGCAGCGCATTCAGCGTTCTTCACTCTACCTCTTCCCTGCTAAAGTGATGAGATATGTCAGCTTTCTGCTCTTGCCATATTTTCCCCATCACTACAGACTCCAACCTCTGGAATGAAATAAACTCTTTCCTTCTCTAAGTCACTTCTAGGCAGGTATTTTTTCCCAGCAACAACAAAGTAACTGATCATGTAGCTACTTCTTACATGTCACAGATTCATAGGTTTGGTCTCTGAATAATGTGACAGGTCACTCTCTGGTCTGGCTTAGGGCACTGCAACATAGCCAAAGGGACACCAAGAAGGCCAGCATCATCAGTAAGTACAGGACCCGCTATGGTGCCTCCCTCCAGAAAATGGTGAAGAAGATTGAAATCAGCCAGCATGCCAAGTTTACTTGTTCCTTCTGTAACAAAACCAAGATGAAGTGAAGGGTGTGGGCATCTGGCACTGCAGATCCTGCATGAAAACAGTGACTGGTGGGGCCTGGACCTACAACACGACTTCTGCTGTCACAGTCACATCTGCCATCAGAAGACTGAGGGAACTGAAAGGCCAGTAGAAGCCCTATCATTTGAGACATCCCTAGCCTGCAATAAATGGGTTAATTTATGTAACCAAAAGAAAATAATAATAATGTGAGAGGTCTTTGTGTTCATGATTGCTTACTTATTTTCTTTATTGCTATCTGAAGGAAGATATTCTGCAACCCTGTCTTTAAGCTCTGGTATTTTTCTTCTGTCTACTCTAGTCTATTGTAGCTGCTTCTGTTGAGTTTTTAAGGTGATTTATTGAGCTTCTAATAGCCAAAATTTCCATGTTCTCCTGCTAGAATCTCTTTTGGCTGAATTTCTGATATACTTTGCTGAATCCTGAATTGACTTCTTCATTCATCTATTTATTTTAATCCTCTTTGAAGCCATTTGTCATTTTTAAAACTAATCTTTTGAATTCTTTGTCCGACATTTCACCCATCTCAATATCTTTGGGTTCAACTATTGAAGAGTTATGAACTTTCAGGTAACAAGAGTAGAGATCAAAGCTGGTAGAACTACTGTCCTTATAAAACATATCCATATCCAAGCACGAAGAAGAGACCAGGTAAGGAGATGGTGAGATAGTTGACTACATGCCAAGGAGAAAGAAACTAACCCTGACAGCACTTTGATCTTGGACTATCAACCTCCATAACTGTGAGAAAAACTATGTATGTTACCTAATCTATGATGTCTTATCATGGCAGCCCACACTGCATAATACACTGGAGTTTATCATACACAATGTTGACCTGTATGTTTTACATTATTTACTTCTTTAGAACATATATGGTTAGTAGGACCCAATTTTATTAATAAAATAGCAGACATTGAAGGGATTCTTGTAGATCTTATGATAGAAAATTATATTCTTCAGAAGACGTTAATGATTGAAGTCCTTAGAGATCCTCATTTAATCGTGGCCCTCACTGGGCATGACACATAAATGGGTTTCCTCCATACCTGGCCTCTTTGCACTAGAGCTGTTATTTAGATTAAGACTGCATGACCCTGGGTGGCTTCTCTAAATGTGAAAATGTCTCACCTGGTTAAACAGCTACATGAGTTTCAGTACCTTTCTTCCAGCTGATGAGCCTGCATTACTCTGTAGATGAGATGACCTAATCTTTAAAGCAGAGAGTGTCACTGCTTCTGCCAGTAAAGGGCATTCAGAAAAGAAAGAAAGAACAGCTGCAGGAAGAATTCAGGTAGACAAGGCTAAGTCAGGAAAATTCAGAGGAGAGCAGTGGGAGAGTCCTAATAAGAACGTTAATAGCAGGTTTTCTAACATGTGTACATGAGGATGATTCTTAGAAGATACAGAGGTTTGCACTCGCTGGACTTCATTTACTAACAGTGGGATGAATGGACCAAAGCAAATTCCATACACTGTTGAACTGAGATCTTCCAGCATGCATATTGTCATGCATATTGTGGGTTTTGCCTGGTTTCATCTGGGTCAGTTTTCCTAGGTAGCTTTTTACATGGCTCTTCCCTGTACCTGGTTTCATTTCACCTCATAATTTCCTTGCAGCATATGTAGAGTTCATGCCACTTTACAGATCAGGAAAACAAGAAAGAAAACGAATTCTTCACCAACACCAGTGTGTATAAATATAAACTCGATTGGAACCTGGGTCCCGTCTCCTGCTATGTCAAGCTCCTCCTCCTTTCATGTGGGAAATCTTTACAGGTAAGGGAATTCCAGAAGGTAGAAATCCCATCCACCTGCCTAAGAAGACAGAATACAGCTCCCTTTTAATGTCCACACGGCTTTGGAGTTAGGGTCACCGTGTACCAAGGCTAGAAGCTAGGCTAAAGTGCTATTCATGGCTAGATCCCATGTCAATGGAGAGTACTCTTGTTTTCACATAGACTACATGTTTCTCTTTTATCCAGGGGGCCAAGTGGTGGCCAAGAAAGGACAAGAAAGTCAACCTATGGAAGTGATGTGGGACTCTGTCGGCTTTCTTTCCAGTCTGATGGTTTGGCCTGGTTGCTCTCCATGAGTAGCTTCATTTGGACTAGCCTGATTTTTGTTATACTGAGCTGAAGAGATTATAAGCAAATTGCTCTGACATCCCTTGCTTTCCTCTGTCTATACCCTTTCACACACCTTCACTTCTGCCTATGATACTTCCTGTTCCTAGAGCTGTCTAGATTCCTTCCAAAATCCATGCAGCAGGCCTACTCTCTCCTGGGCCCTGATTCCAGCGTCTATTGTGCTATATGATATAACAGATATAACACTATTATTTTTCCTCATCTTCTAACTAAAGTCCATGCTTTTGAAACACGTGACGTTCATGCTCATTCCTAACATCTGCTAGATGTCTGTTATATAGTATGTCAGGAGAAAACACAGGTGGCCCTCTGTATACATGGATTCTGCATCCATAGACTCATCTAACCACAGGTTGAAAATACTCAGAAAATAGTTGCACCTGTACTGGACATATACAGACATTTCAACATTCTTCTTGTCATAAACACTATAGTGTTACACCTATTTACACTGTGTTCAGTATTACACATTATCTATAGATGATTTAAGGTGTATGAGAAGATGCATGTACCTTACTTGCAAATACTACCAAATTTATATAAGGGACTTAAACATCTGTAGATTTTGGTAGGCACAAAGGGCCTTTGCACCAGTCCCCATGACCACTAGGTGACGAATGTATTTGTAGAATAGCAAAATGAGCCAAATGAATGGATGAGGCTTTACCACTAGACCTCAGAAATCCCTACCTTCATTTTAGAGGAAACATGACATACTTCTAAAGAAAAGGACCCTATAGTCACAGTGTAAAAGTTCAACTCCCAATGCCATAACTTATCAGCTGTCCAATCTTAGACAAACTACTTAGCCTTGCTCTGCCTCAGTTTTTCCATCCATAAAATAGGACAACAATCCTACCATGACATCATTGTGAGTATTAAGTGAATCTGGTAAAGCACATATGAACTCTAGAAACAGTATGGCTGTGGTATAACATCCAGATCACCAAGAAAAATATGGACTCTTCAGTTTCTCGGCCACAAGGTCAGATCCATTTGAGACAAGTGTCAAGCAAAGCCCTGTATCAGTCAGCCTCTTCCAGGAGAGCAGAATGTGGGCCTTTTGTAAACCACATCTTGGGGGTCCCAACTCAACTCTAAACTGATCCCTGATTCTTTCCCTCTCACTTTCCTTGGTATTTTTTGCTTTTAATACACATTATGGAGGCTCTGGTTTATGTGCCAGGTACACAGCCAGTCACATGAAGCTATTGCCTACAGGAGATACAGGCCAATGGGAAAGCCTGACATTGGGCATTTTAACTGTGCCTATGGCAAGCCAAAAGTACTGGTAGTCAGGGAAGCAGGCTGGAGTGCGCACTAATCTAAGCTGAGACTTCAGGGAGCAACTGGCCATGTGGCAGCCAGGAGGAAGGCGGAGTACTCTTCACAAGGGCTCAGGAGTACTACAAATACCTGAGGTTCCCGCCAAAGCTGGAGGATTATGGAGAGTGCAGGGCACATTCTCTTGGCCCCTATAGTCTCTTGGAGGAGTCTCAACTTGGTCTTAAAATCAGGAGAAGCCATTAGACATGGTTGATAAGCAAATGGAGGGTATCCCACTTGTTCTGTGAGCTCTGAGCTCAACCTTGCAAAGCAGGTGGATTGTGATATCCCTCCCTCAAAGAAAGAGTTTAAAGGTCAGGGAGGAACATATCACTTAAAGGACAAGCAATGAGTTAGTTACCTGTGGAGCACCCAGGGGTGTATTTGTCAATTACACTGATATAACAAATTACTCAAACTAAGTGGCTTTAAACAACACACATTTATTACCTTGTACAGATAGTTCATAGCTAATGATGGAGCTACATCTCAATAAATGCCCCATAGGTGGAAATGCATTTAATATGCCTAACCTTGCTAACATCGTGGCTAAGCGATGCACGCTGTAGTATGTCCGTAATTTCCCTTCAGTGCATGGCCACCTTCAAGCTGTGGCTCCCTGCACTGCCCAGCACCTTGTGAGAGGGTCATGCTACTATTGCTATCCTGGAAAGAGACCAAAATTCAGAACATAAAGTATTTTTGCTACTGAGCACCTAGCACTTTCACACTATTAGAAAATCACAAACTCATTAAGTCAAACCATTGTAAACTGGGGGCCTTATTTAGTTCTGAGGATCAGAATTGTGAAATGAGCCTTGGACCCTTTATCAAGATGTCAGCAAAGTGCATTCTTTCTAGTGACACCAGGAGAACTTTTCTCCTACAGACTGCCCACTGCTATGAGGTCATGGCTTTGTGCATTTCAAATTCTACTTTTGTCATTTCATCTTCTCTGTCTCTAATGCTGGGACTGCCTCCTCTGTGGTCCCTTATCATTGTGTTGAACCCCCCAGGAAGCCTGGACCATCTTCCAGCCTGAAAACCCTACACCTGATCATATGTGCAGTTTCGTTTTCCATGTGAACATAATATCTGAAACTTTAAGAGATTAGGGCAGGTCTGGTGGTCCATGACATTAATCCCAGCACTTGGGAGGTGGAGGCAGGAGCATCAAACGCTCATGGTCATTCTTGGCTACATAGTGAGTTCAAGGTCAACCTGGCCTACCTAAAACCTAGTCTTAAAAAGAAATAGAGGGTCATAACATGGAAATCTTTTGGGGAGACATGGCTCAGGCTTCCATAAAGGGTTAGAGGTAGTTTGATATACCATCTGGAACATAATGACAATGTATGTTAGAGATGTAATTTGGAAGTTATGGGTTTTGAGGAAATAATTAAAGCCATATTGTTAGGAAAGCTAATTTAGAGCAATATAGCACTAAGTTCCTCGAAGACAGTAAAGTCACAGAAAGGAAGAAGGGGAAGCAGGAGAGGCCAAGGAGTGGAACTGGCTTGTTTAGGGCTTCTTTCCACAGAGTTCTCGGGATTCTAGGAAGTCAGAGTTTCCCATGGCTCCTGCTTCTCAGTGGTCACTTTGTGGCTGCTCACATTGCAAATGTATCAGCCAGATTTTCCAGCCTGATACTCTTCTGGTTTTGGAATCTTAGTTCTTACAATAATTTTGGCATTTTTAGCCAAAAGAAATATGAAGCAGGAGATACCTGAGGTTATCTTTCCAGCCTTGAAAATACAAGGACTTGGGGTAGGTGCTTCTTAAGAGTTTGAGAACCACAAGTCCATCAAGAAAATATTGTTTCTGGCAGTAGGGAAAGAATGTGAGGAAACCTCTTACTCAAGATGGGGCCCAGACAGGAAATGTGAATTATTTCAAGAGTTGTAGCTAGATCCTGGACTTGATAGGCTGGCTGGAGGTCAATGAAGCAGCATTTGAAGCTTGGGGATAATCCTAATCTTTAAGGGGAATCTCGTGTGTCAATTCTTAGATAGCTGGCTTGGTGGTTAAGGTGTTTGCCTGCAATGCCAAAGGACCCTGGTTCTATTCCCCAGGACCCACGTAAGCCAGATGCACATGCAGCACATGCATCTGAAGTTCATTTGCAATGGCTGGAGACCCTGGCATGCCCTTTCTTTCTCTCTCAAATAACTAAATAAAATATATTTTTTAAATGAGCAAAGAGTATAAATTGATAATAAGTATGTAGAAGAATTTTATAGTAATTGACATCTAAGGTATGAATATTTTTTCTAGTAAATTGTTTTAGTGTATTTTATAAAAGCAACAGTTCACAACAAAATGCTTAAAAAATCTGGTCCTACTGAGAAATAGCTGGGACTGAGTTAGCAGCCTCTTCCCTTCTGGGTAGCTTTCATAGTGCTAGAAGCTGCTGTGTAGGTTATTTGGGGAGAAAAATTAGCAATCCTGCAGAGATGTGGATCCTGCAAGCTACACAACTGAGCAACTACATTAGATGTGCCCACTGGTGTAGTAGTAGTGTGATTGTTATGGGGGTAAGCAACTGCTCTCTGATTGGATTTGAAGCCCACTCCATGGGAGGGAAATTCATGCCTGGTACTGAAAACTTAGTCAAAATCCTATGTAGCTAGGGGAGGTCATAGTCTTTAGAAGGAAGCTACTATTTCTGTTTGGCTAACTGGATATGTCATGCCCACCAAATTGCCTCATAAATATTATGTCTATGTCCCTAGATTAGACCTTCTCTCAACTTTGGTCAGAAAAGCTTCTTTTTTGCAGTTAGTGGTGACTACTGGGGAGACTCAAAATTCATAAAAGTGCTAAGAACAAGTGACTATGGAGTGCTGAATGCTACAAGACTCAGGGAACATTCTAGAAGGAATACAGAAAGAATGTAAGAACCAGAAGATGAGGAAGAGTGCGGTGGAACACTGTCTTCTGAACATGAAGTGGCCATTGCATTCATGGCTTCTCAGTGACGGTCCTTACTTGTGCAAGACCTGTACAATATTGCTCTCGTAAACATTCTGTCATGGATGGTGGAAGAGTACAAGATATCAAAGCAGAAGAGAGACCAGTTGGAAGGAAGAAAGGGTTCACTGGAAGAGGGATGGGGCAGAGAAGACAAGAAAAGGTATTGGGAAGGAATTATGATCAATATAAATTATATACATCCATAAAAATTATCAATAAAAGGTTTTCTTTAACCTAGTCCTTCCTCATCGGTATTTGGACGAGTACATGGATGAGGGCTTCCCTGACCCCATTGACCCAAAGATGACCTTTTGTGAAGATAACACGGAAACAAGTTGTCCTGTGAGGGTGAGGATTACAGAGCTTAGCAGTGGAGAGTTCCTAGGGATTCTGGCTGGCTTCACAAACCAAACCCTTAAATTCTGCCTGACCCGTGCCCAGATTTTGCTTTTTTGGCATGCTGATTCATAGTTAGTAATAATATTTATTACCTACTTTTTTTTAGCAAAAGGAAGAGAACAGTTGCATCCTCAATTATTTTTTTTTATTTTTTGGAGAGACACACACACAGAGAGAGAGAAAGAGAGAGAGAGAGAGAGAGAGAGAGAGAGAGAGAGAGAGATGGGCCCACCAGCAGTATCAGCTGCTGCAAATAAAATCCAGATGTGTGCGCCCCCTTGTGGTCAAGTGCGGCATTGCGCCCTTGTGTCACTTTGCATCTGGCTAAACGTGGGACCTGGAGATTGGAACCAGCGTTCTTAGGCTTAGGAGGCAGGCGCCTTGACCCCTAAGCCATCTCTCCAGCCCCTCAATTATTTTTATTTGCTGACACAGAGTAATTTTTCTTTACTAACAAGTAGTAGCATATAAATAAATGGTATAATTATATTATCTGTAAACAGTCTAAATGTACTTTCTTCATGTCATTTATAGAATTTGAATCATGTCTGCCTCAGGGCCCTTGCACACGCTGCTCCTGCAGCTGTCAAGCTAGTCCTCACCCGATGCCCAGCATCATAGGATGGCTGCACTTCTTTCCAAGTGAAGCTTGAGTTTGATTCCTGTGGGTGCATCTCCTGTCATCCCTCCATTCTTCAACTTCCTCATGATTCCCTGCATGGGCACTGCTCACAGGGCCACCTAATGCAATTAGTTATTAAATACCTGACTTCTCACTACGTTGGCAGTTTCCTGGGAACAAGGCTCTAATCTATTCACTTCAGTGGTGTTTTCATATTGTAGCACACTGCCTGGCCCGTAGTAAGTGTTTGATACATATTTGTTGGGCAAGGGAATAAACAGACAGATAAGCTAGAGTAATGCATAACAGCCTCTTTCCCACCTTTCTTTTTTGTCTCTCCCATGCATTAGCCTTGGTTTTGTCAGCCTGAAAGAAAACAGTGGATAGGTAAAGATTTGAATTCCTTGCTAAGAGAGTCTTCCACTGCTGACAGAGAACTCTTGAATCTCTCCCTCAACCTGACCCTCTAGAGAGATGTTGAGAGGGAGGAAGGCAGTAACAATCATTTGCTATCATAAAGTAAATTTGCAAGCCTTTGTAACTTACCAATCTCATTTCCTTTGAAAAACATATACCTAGATAGTCTTTAAATAATGAATAATGTTTTGTTTCATTTTGCAGATATTTTTAAAAAATGTGAAGGAAGGATTGTTAACAATAGATGAAAAAGGGAGGCCTCTTTTGTAAAGCTAGAGTGCTGTTCATGTGTGTGCATGCAGTTTACCACCATTAATGATGATGGGGGTAGGTGCATAACGTGTTCTCTTTTAAATCTATCCAAAGGATAATACACCCCTTCATTGAAAGTCACCCAGAAAGTGTGAATAAAGGCCTTTCATTTCTACCACTTCTCATTTCTATTAAGAAAGGAATCACATAATATTTTAGGGCTCTGAACTAATTAACTGTGCGTATGGATTTAGAGGGCACGTGCTTTGCACACAATAGGTTATTCCCAAGTCTGCACTCGTTGGAGGCTGAGGCTTTAGGGCTGATTGGAGCTCATGGTGCTGATGCTGATGGAAGGATACCCAGTACGTGAGCCCAGAGGTGGAAGGAGCAGGAGAGCTGCAAATAAGAGAGCTGGGAAAAACACTAAATGCTCCAAGTACTGTCTGCATTGTTTTGAATGCCTGTCTGCAGGCTAGGAAGCTCTGACACCTGCTTGGCTATACAGAATTAGATGGCCATAATGCAAACTTCTGACTATGATTGGAATGCAGAGCTAGACAAAAAGAGAGAGAGAGAGAACAAAGAAATTCAAATTTAATATAAACATATAAAAATTATATATGCTTTCCATTTGCTACACTGTTTTGTTTTTATTTGTTATTCACCTAGCTTTTGATGTTTACCAGGTCCTTCTGGCACATGTTGACATTAGCTGATGTGTGGTCTTTAGCTGTGACATATATAATTAACAAACAAGATAAATATACACTTCGCCATTCTGATATAAGTGGTGTAATTAGATATTTCTCTTTACATTCCTCGGAGAGATATTCACAATCAGCAAAAGAATAATTAAAACAACAACCCGATACATTTCCAGAATTCAACAAAAGAGACAATTTCTATAACTACCATTAATTCAAAACCAAAGAACTTGTTTGATATGAACACTTAGTATGTACTCAATGAAGATGTGTTCAATTAAATTGAATTGAACTGAGAATTCAAAGAAATCATTCATATTCAATTCAAAGTGGTGTTTTCAGATGTCAAGAAGTTGGAAGCCAATCTTTTATGCACGATTTCCGTGTAGTTTTGCAGGGGGAGATGGAACATATTTGTCTTTTGTTATTGCTTCTTTCCCTATGTAATTAAGCGAAGGCTATAAAGTCTTGTCAAGACAGTCTCTCGACTTTTTCAATTACATGAACAATGTAAACCAGTAGACATTTTGGGGGGAGGGGAATGAAAAAAAACACAATCCTTTGCGTTTGCAGGGGGGTTAATAAGAGAGCCAGCAGCATGGAAAGCAGGCACCTTCCACACGCTAGAGAAACTGACCCAATAGCATTCAGCAACATCACCTCTGCCTAATCTCCCTTCCTCCCCTCCCTGCTTCCAAACACCCAGCTTGGTCCCACCCTCACTATTTCTTGGATACTTTTGATTTTCAGGCAAATTCAGTCAATCTGGAGTACTTTCAGCTTGGAGGTAATTCTCTCTGCCCCACTAAGCAACGTAGCTTAGTAACTTTGCTCCTCAAAGTTGAAGTTAGGCAATGTGTGACTCCAAAGGCATGTCTGTAAAATGCTCATGGAGCAAGAAGGAGGCTCATAATATTGCTTTTTCAAAGTATAATAAAACACCCAAGTCTACTAAGGGCTAGTAGGCCCTTGCACATGACAATTAAACATTAACAGGCCCCGGGGCCCTGGGAGCAGGGCCCAGCAACCCTTTGAAGCCCTGTTTGCCAATTAAACAGCGTCTGACATTTGCGTCAAGGTGGCAGGGATCCAAAGCAGAGATAGGAACGTCAACCACTTCAGGGGCTTTCATTAGCTCCCCAGACATTCCTGGCGTGGCCTGTTTCTTTACTATTGCCAAATCCACACCCTGCTCGGGAACTCAGGGCTCTGAGAAAGTTTACCCAGATAAGCTTATTATGGAAATAGCACTTTGTCACCATTTACTACTCACTCCTTGTTCAATTATCTTTTATCTGTTTAGAGTATTTGCCAGCTCTCCCAACGCTCCCCACTCCCTGGGATGAAGCTGTTGGACTGAAGGTCCTCACTGAAGCTGAAGGGAATTGGGGGACGAGATAGGACTTGGTGCTTGCCAGTTTGGTCCAAGAGGGCTGAATTTTAGAAACTGCTAAGAGGATGCTATGTTCTGGTCATGGGGTAGACATCTTTTTCTTGAGACAAAGACCCAGAAATCCAGAGGCCACACAGGCAGTAGAAATAGGGATGAGTATTATTTTGAGTAGTGAATTTCATGTGTGTTACTAGGAAAATTGATGAGCAGGATTTTCACCCACCTTGCACACCAGGTGTCCTCTGCAAATGCACACCTAGCTAAGAAATGGCATCCCTGAGGTTTGCCTTGATAAGCCTTGGTCAAATCTTCCCACAATGCTTTGTAATGAGCCATCCACGTCTGCATCGTCAGTCAGCTGCCTGCCGACTTAATGACTTCTCTGTGATCAGCTCAACTCCATTGTCAGCTGCTAAGGTAGTTGGGCCTATGCTCATAAGTTCTCTGCCTCTCTGCATAGGTTAGTTCTGTTCCCCTTGAGTGCAAGTGCAATCCACTGCCAGCCCACAGGAGGTGGTGGGAATGTAGGACTTCCAAGCATAGGTCTTAAGTGGTGCCACTGCTCTAAAAGAAGGTGGCTGCCATGTTATAAGGAGACACAAGAAGCCCATGGAGAGTCCACATGGAGAGTAAACGAGAATGCTTGCTAACAGCCAGAATAAAACAGAGCCCTTATGCCAAAAACCATGTGACTAACCTTAGACATGACCCCACAGCCCCAGCCAGACATGGTATGACCCCATTGTTTGACTACAACCTCAGCATCTTAGGCTATCTGCTCCTGAACTCCTGACCCATAGAAACTGTGGGGTAATCAGTGTTGTCCCAAAACTTGAGGTGATCTGTTATACGGTGATCTGCGCATCAAATAATTGCCAAGAAAAGGCAAAAATATCTCAGATCAGATCTTTCTACAAAATTCTACCAAATAAATAAATAAAGCTTTGTCACTTACAGGCTGTGAAACTGGCTGCCTGCCTGCCTGCCTGCTTGAACCCGCGCTTCAAGGTTCATTTTACCTCATCGTCCCATATCTCTGCTCGTCTTGGTCATTCCACTGGCTGTCACTGAAGACAGCTTTGTTTCATTATTCAATTTTCAGTGTGTCACTGACACCCTTATGAAAAGAATGCACATGATTCATTTGCCTACTGCATGCAGGCAACCAGTCCTGCATGGGATGGTTTAACAAACCCAGAGGGTTCTATTGAACCTTCAACTAAGCCAGTGGGCACCTGTTGATGTTTTTGTCATTTGGGAAGGTACACAAGTGACTTCTTGCCTGGCATGCATCATCTGTGCTAAGAGCTTGCTGCCTCCACCTGCTCAGAAGAGAAGTAGCTAATGTCTTTAAGGGTGTGCTACACAGCCATCACAACGTAAGTGGGCAAATTACATAAGCAAAGACATTCACATTCTTCTTGGCTCCTCTATTGGTTATTTTTTCCTAAATATGTGAGCTGGAGATTATCTTTGTAAAAATAAAAGCTCCCTACAATGTGGTGCGAGTTGAATAAGATCACTCATGCAAAGACCCTGTCAAACAACATGGGGGGCTAGAACAAAATCAGTGAGGAATGGGGCATCTGCAGGATGGGTGATGTCTGGGAACACACAGGAGGTTACTTCCCCTGAAAGGAGAACCTAGTTCAAAGAAATGAGCTGTCCAGGGTCTGGCTACAGAAGAGATTCTGGAGTGCTACTTCCCTGGGAGATAGGAAAGGTTGACTGTAGCATTGCTAAAATCTTCATAACTCTACAGGAAACTTCCACCCTAATGTTCCTGGAAGCTGTTGATAGAATGTCTAAAACTTGGAAATGATTTTCTTTTTTCTGTAGGGCTACAATGGACTTATGTCCTTATTTTCTCATAGTTGAGTGGAAACGTGCCTTCTTCATTCTCTCAGCAAGGGAATTCCTTGGATAAGGAGAATGAAGAGAATGGCCTCAAACAGATGACATACCTCTTTCCTTACCCAAAACAGAAACTTTTCTCACACTTTCAAAGTATCAAAAGAGTGAGCACTCTTGGGAAGCCCCCTCTTGCTTAAATTGGAATTTGAAATTAATTTTAGTTTTGGAATCAGTCGTGTGTCAGTATTACCAGCTCTTCTTCTATCTTTAGAGCATGTAAGCTGAAACTGGAAAACATGCCTCTGACAGGTGATGGTTATGCATAGGGTGCTAGAGTTGTGGTTTGATACCTCCACATTCTTAGAATTGGTCATAGAACAAATGCATTAGGTACTGATTGAACAAATAACTCCATGGACAAAGAGGAAATGGTCACAATTGGTCAAGTGAAGTCGGGAAAGTGTGAGGCTCACATCCCTTGGACTATGGAGATTCACAAACCACAAAATCATGGGAAAAGACAGACACAAGAACTATTGTCCCTGACTCTGTACCACAAACCCCACCCTCCCTGAACCAAACTCACAACGGGCTTGTGAGTTAAACTGTTCTTGCTGAGAATCTACACTTCCCCTTTTCAAAGCCAGCGTGATGTTTATTGTTTAATCACTCAGTCTAATAAATTTAGAAGTGATGGGCCTCATAGGAAATTGAAACAAAATTAGAAATATTCTGAGATACGAATACACGTTAGATATTTCTTTTTAGCCATATTACCCGGAATGTTTTATGGGACTGAATTAGTCATGGCAGGCAGAGAGAGGAAAGAGAACATGGATTAGTGTTTCTTCCCACTGAGTAATATGGAAATACACTAAAGACTGCCCCAAATGTGTAAATGCCAGCACACTTCTGAACCAGTTGATCGAGGGACCACTTTAAAAGTCTAACAGATGACAAACTATTAAAAACATACTGGACAAAAATATGTTGGGACTTGGAAGAGATAAAATACATATTCAATTTATAGAGTCAACAGACTTTATAGCCAAGTTGGGTAATACCTACAGCTGAGAAGGAATATTACAAAACCATTGTATTATGAGGATTCTTACCTTCTAGTTGTAAAAAAAAAAAAACAGAGTTCAAGTATGAATTTATCTTTATCATTGCTAGTAGTTCATGAAAATGCATTTGGATCTCAAGTGCAAAATTTAAAACTTAGAAAACTCATGAATATTTTTTCTTACCATAACATCAATCAACCATCATGGCTCAAAACAAAGAAAGAAAAAACAGACAAGCACTCCTATGCAAACAAACTTTCCTACTAACATAATGTTGAAGCCAGCCCCATTGTGTACACAGCCACTCTCCCCCTTGGGATTATGATGCTACTTTTACTGTATGTTACCATCTGCTTCAAGGTACCGCCTCTGCTTCTCTGTTAGAATGGTGGCTGAGTTTTGCTGCAGAACCACAAATTTAATTTGTTAATGGTTATAGCTTCAGAAAGCTTGATATCTACAAGGGAAATACCTGCATCTTTTTTTACTTGAAGACAAATAAAAACAAAATATAATGAAAATTTACATTATCCATCTTCCAGATGAATTCACAAATTACATTAAAACTTTTATAGAATATCTGGCATTGGAATTGGATCTAGCCTATAAAATACTTTGAAAAAAATTGATCTGCCTTTAATATATAGTCTTTTTGATTATTTTTCCAATCCATGCGTGACTTTAGTAATCTTTTAAATTCTTATGCACTCCTTTATATGGCTGTAGAGTATTTTTGCTATCATAGATGCAGAAATTTCTTGATTATTCCACTTGATTATTTATTACTGATACTTATGATAGTCATATGATATTTTTTAATTTGGCTTTTTGATGCACATACATCAAAATGACATAATGAGGGCGGGAGAGATGGCATAGCTATTAAGGCGCCTGCCTCCTAAGCCTAAGAACGCTGGTTCCAATCTCCAGCGGTTCCAATATCCAGTTCCCACAGTTAGCCAGATGCAAAGTGACTCAAGGGCGCAATGCCACACTTGACCACAAGGGGGTGCATGCATCTAGATTTCGTTTGCAGCAGCTGAGAGGCTGCTGGCGCACCCATCCTTATCTGTCTTCCTCTCCCTCTGTCTCTCTGTCTCTCTCTGTGTCTCTCTCTCAAAAAAAAAAAAAAAAAAAAAAAGACATAATGAAACAGTACTTTGAATGCTAAATAATTTTTAAAGATTTTAATGAAAATTTGAAAGAATTTGCTTTAATTTCTTTTGGTTTTATACATGGGTATAAGAGCATTGCTCTCCTTCACAATAGTCTTCCTGTTCATTCAGTGCCACGTGCTGATGTGCTAAGTGACCTGCCTGACGCCCTCTACTCCACCACCTGTCCACATGCACATGACCTCTGGTCCTCACTGAAGCTGGAGCCTCCAAACAACATCCACCTTCCCACTAACAGCCTCCTGGCCCATTCCTAGGTGACCTGAACAGTGTTTTCAAGATAAAATGCTTATGCCACCCCAATCCATAAGAAGTTGATGTCTTTTCCCAGGATAAAGAAAAACAATGCTTCCTGTTGTGGCCTGTGGTCCATGGGTCTGCTGACCCTGACCCACCTCTCTAACTCCAGCTTACAATATGCACTTCTACTTCCCCAACTCCAGTCCACACAGCCTCTAAAAGGATCTCTCTTATACTGCATGTCATTTTACTAAGTAGGGAGGGGCACTTATTCTAAGATGAAAAGATGCTGTATATTCACTGTCCTTGCCTGGTTACTTCACCTCTTCCCTACCTGTGTTCTAGACTCACTTTCTCTGGGAAATCTTTCTCTACAAAAAATACCCATCCATGCACTCAAAGCACTCAGGCTTCCCTGTGAAGCACTTGCCACTAATTAATCTTATATATTCTATGTGGTTAATCAGTGAACGTCTATCACTCCCTAAGGCCTGCAAGAGTTACAAGGTCAAATACCATTGAAAGCACATCCTTTTTCCCTCACCACCTGCTATTTGAAAAGACAAATTGGGACTGGGCAGATGGCTTAGCAGTTAAGGCACTTGTCTGCAAAGCATAAAAGACCTAGGTTTGATTCCCCAAGACCATATAAGCCAGATGCACAAGGTGACTCATACATCTGGAGTTCATTTGCAGTGGCCAGATACCCAGGCATGTCCATTCTCTCTCTCTCTCTCTCTTTCTCCCTGTTCCTCTCTCTCTCTCTCTTTCTCCCGGTTCCTCACTCTCTCTCTTTCTTTAAATTAATTTTTAGAAATGGAAAAGACACATTGAGTATACATCTGTAAATACACATCTGAAAGAATAAAGGAATAATGTTAATTTTTTTTTCTGATGAAAACACAATTCCCAGTTCCAGTCCTCTCCCATGATGCTTTGTTTCAGACATGTAAGATCCTTTGGAGGGAACATTCTATAGCCAATTCCCTTCGATTGTTAGTATTGTTTCCTGGTAGTCATGATCTCTTGCCAGTTATTGAATGGAAGCTTCCAATAAGAGGGGTAGAGAGAGGCGATGTTGCAAGAGCGGTCTCACATTTTAAAAGTTATATTAGGAAACATCAGGAGAATGGCTCTGTAGAATTCTCGTGGGCTGACATTGGGCATCCAGACTCTCGGTGATCACATTCACACCCTTTCAAGGATGGTTGTGTTGATCTCATTCAGGTGGCAAAGCATTTTGCCAATTATAAATTATGATTCTCAGCTTGTTCTGCCTATGTAATGGAGTTTCTTACAGAATATTCCCAGAACTCATAATTGCCTTTTTCATGTGACATGATGAGAGTGTAGTTAGGTGTACTGGAATGCAGTCTTTCAATGATTTCAGCAATGGTGACTTCCCTCCTAAAGATAGCAGGGTATAGATACTGACCCTCAGTCATTAGTCTTCTGACAGTAGGGATTGATGAAGAAAAAGAGAAAGAAAACAAATCTCTAGAAACCCGGGCCTTGTAAAAGGAGAAAAAGTGGAAAACTTGCATCTTGAACAAAGTTTGGGACTGTTCAACTCAGGTGCTAGGGTGTAGCTTCCACTTCTCTGTTCTTCAGGACTCGTGGCGCATCTATGGAAACAAAATACAGAAACTGTAGTGAGGAAGAATATCCATTTCTTTTTATTTTATTTATTTGCTTTAGTTTCACTGTGTGTATGTAGTGTGTTATGCATGTAAGTGTGGTGTATGCATATATATATATTCATATCTATATCTATATCTATCTATCTATCATCTATCTATCTACACACACACACACACACACACACACACACACACATTCTTGTGATAATCCATAACTTTAGCTACAGCAGGGGTCACTGCCTGCGGTGGCCAGAGTTGAACATTGGTTGGGCGTCCTGCTCCATCACTCTTCAGCCAGTTCTTTCTTTGAGCCAGATCTCTTTTTACTGATTCCAGCACTCCCAGTACTCCCTTGTGGGACTGGAGTGACAGGCTTGCTTGACCATGCCCAGCTGTTTTATGTGGGATCTACAAATTTAAACAGGCAGTCTCAGACCCCCTCGGGCCCTCATGCTTTTGAAGGGAGTAAGCTTAACCACGGAGCCATCCCTCCAGCCCTAAAATTTCTATTTCATTAAACTCTTTTATATTGCACCATTAGAAAGCTGGGATCTTGGCAATTTGACCCTGGCCCTCATTCTTCATCAATGCTATGAGGAATGTCCTTGCTTTGTAACTGTAGCCAATACCAAGAGACTCTGCATATTTTCTGTGATAGTTACTGTGAAAGTGCTGGTCCAGAACAATCTAGTGAATTGTCTTCATGGAAGACATCTCATTTCTGAGAAAAAAAGCACTTTTGCTGAGCACCTTGTATACTTTTCTCCTGTGATTGAACTGGATAATTGGTCATCCTTCCCCCTGTACTAACAGAGTCCACGTGGCAGATCAACATAAATGGCTGGGCAAGATACTGGAATATGCAACTGGGTCTTGGCATTATTCTCATTTTGCATGCTACACAGCGTTTTCTACCATGAGCCTTTAGTGGTCTTTTATAAATGTATGAAATAAATTGAGTCATCACCCACAACATAGACCCACCAAAGCCTGGAGCTCAGTCAACACTCAGAAACAATTTCCAGAAGAAGAAAAGAAAATCTCCATATGCACCCAGATTCATAGCTATCCAATGTTGCTTGAACTCTCGCGGGGGCATGACACTCATCATTCCCAGGTGACCAGTCCAGAGTTTAAGGACTGCAGATGCTTTGCTCAGTGTGGGTGGGGAGTGGATGGGTGTGGTAGAGCAACACAGCCCTATGTCTGGCACGCAGTAGGTGTGTGGGAACAAAAGAGGGGGGTGGATGGGTGTGGGAAGAGCAGGACAGCCCTATGTCTGGCACATAGCAAGTGAGTGGGGGCATGGTAGGAGGGGTATGAGCAGAGCAAGGCAGCCCTACGTCTGGCACATAGGTGAGTGGGGCCAGGAGTGGATGGGTGTGGGTGGAGCAGCACAGCTCTATGTCTGGCACTTAGCAGCAAGTAGAAAAATTTTGTAAAATATTGTCTGTGCCTCAGATCCCAGATCTACACAGTCAGCCTTTTCAGGACAGTGAACCCTACTGTCACAGTTACTCGGTAGCTAGGACTCTCAAGCTGGTAGAGATTTGACAGTTCTGCCTCTAAAACACATTTGACAAAACCTCTAAAACTTAGATGTTATCATTCAAATCACTGTAGAAATAAAACATTTGGGTAATAATTTCTCACTAGTAAGTGCCTGTCTTTGCTTAACCAGAAACACAGTAGTATGTTTCTTCAGCACCATATGATGTTCAAGGTCTCTGGGGTGTGTGTCCACTCATCACCACTGACATATAAATGTCCACAGGCTAAAAATGTGTCTAATAATACCACTTTCCAACAAATCTAAGTGAAGTCCATACACCAAATGAATGCAGCCACTCATCCTTAAACAAATTCCTGCTACTCCATCATGGGTCAGCTTATGTTTCAGGAAAAGATCATATATGTTCCTGTATGTTCCCTTATTCAATCTGTTTTTGGAAAGCAATAGGTTTTCCATGAATCAATTTGGATATGTCTATATTTGCTAATGCAATCAATACAAAATGGTTTCAGAAATGTGGAATGCCATAGGTATACCTGGTAGGTATATTGTGCTGTTCTAGGCATATTAGTGAAGGCTGGCTTGCTGCCATAGAATTAAATACAACATGTATTAGCCTCACACAGTTATGGAATTAAATTCTGGCAGGTATTGGCTCAAAAAAAATCAAAGCCTATTTCTAGTTCAAGTTGGCAGTCTTGGGAAAGTGAGCAAGTGCATATGGCCTCTTGCATTTGCTCAGTCTGGGCCCTAGCACTCCTTCCAAATTGTGGATGCCATGCCCCTTGGGCCTCATTATCATCTGTATTTATCTGCTAGAGAGAAATGTGTATGCAAATTCACACTGGAGGGTTTGATGGGTCAGCCCTGACTGCACCATCAATTTGCTCTAATTTCCTCACCTGTAAGTCTGACACATGTCCAAACCTCAGCTCCAAAGGAGACTGGGAAAGGGAATCTAGCCATGGGTAGAAGAGGATAATGATTGATATCAAATTTTTTGTACGTGTGTGTGTGTGTGTGTGTGTGTGTGTGTGTGTGCCAGAGGACAATTTCAAGTGTCAAACGCCATCCACCTTTTCTTTTCTTTTCTTTTTTTTTGGGAGAGAGACACAGAGAGAGAGAGAGGAAGAGGAAGAGGAAGACAGAGATGGGTGTGCCAGCAGCCTCTTAGCTGCTGCAAATGAAATCCAGATGTTTGCACCCCCTTGTGGTCAAGTGTGGCATTGTGCCCTTACATCACTTTGCATCTGGCTAAACGTGGGACCTGGAGACTGGAACCAGTGTTCTTAGGCCTAGGAGGCAGGCACCTTAACCGCTAAGCCATCTCTCCAACCCCATCCACCTTTTTTGAGACAAGGTCTCTCATTGTCTTGGCGCTCACCACTTGAGCTAGACTGGTTAACCATAAGGAATCCCTGTCTCCACCTCCCCACTGCTGGGATGACAGCACATGGCACCATGTATGGCATTTTATGTGGGTAAGGAGGATGTGAACTAAGGTTCTCATGCTTGTGAGGCAAGCATTGTATACACTAAGCCATCTCCCCAACCCCAAGAATAAATATTCTCAGAACAAAAAGCAATTTCTGTTCATAGAAACATCTGTTTCAACAGGTGTTAAAAGTAGACACATTTGAACTCAGGAAAAGGTATACCTACTTAAAATTTTCAGATGTCAGCCTGGAGAGATGGCTTAGTGGTTAAATGCTTGCCTGTGAAGCCTAAGGACCCTGGTTTGAGGCTCGATTCTCCAGAACCTGCATAAGCCAGATGCACAAGGGGGTGCACACATCTGGAGTTCGTTTTCAGTGGCTGGAGACTCTGGCATGCCCATTCTCTCTCTCTACCTGCCTATTTCTGTCTCTCTCTCTCTACCTGCCTATTTCTGTCTCTCTCTCTCTCTCTCTCTCTCTAATAAATAAATAATATTTTAAAAACATATTTCAGATGTCTAACACTGAAGCACACAGTGCACTGAGATGCTGGGAAAAGATTTGCATCATCAGGCAAGATGAGATATCCACATGGCAGGGCTGCTGCAAAAATCACTTCAGCCTGGAGAACAGATTTGATTCACAAACCTAAAAGCCACCTTTGGCTCATGATAACAAGAAGTTACTTTTTGGGCTGGAGAAATGGCTTAGGGGTTAAGGCACCTGCCTCCTAAGCCTAAGAACGCTGGTTCCAATCTCCAGCGGTTCCAATCTCCAGGTCCCACGTTTAGCCAGATGCAAAGTGACACAAGGGCGCAATGCTGCACTTGACCACAAGGGGGCACACGCATCTGGATTTCGTTCACAGCAGCTGAGACTGCTGGCGCACCCATCTCTGTCTCACTCTCCCTCTCTCTCTCTCTGTCTCTCTCCAAAAATAAATAAAATATATTTTTAAAAGTTGAAAAAAAAAGAAGTTACTTTTTATTTAGAAAACTACTGCATTCAATTTTCTGCTTAAATGTTCCCTCCTCAAAGATGTCTACTCTGAAAAGCCTTTGGGGAAAAAATATCTCCTGACATCTTACTAGAATTTCCTCATACCTAAAAATAACATACATATTTACATATTTGTAATGATTTGCACTACAACCCTAGATATAGGAGGTTCCTGAGGGACTTGGACTTTGTTACTTCATGTCATTTACCTATATCTCAGATGGTGCCTAGGCATAACTATTTACAAATATCTATTGAATAAATAAGTAGAAAGAAATAAAAGTACAGTCTTAAAAACTAAAAGTAATTTACCTACAGCACAATGCTCACATAAATTTATGATTCCAAATCAATGGAAAAAATCAGAGTTCCTTTGGTTCAACATCCTCATTGCTTTACGATGTTGATGTGACTATAAGTAAAAACACATGTTAAGGAAGACAGGAAAGAAGGCAAGAGTGCTGTCTTAGATCCCTTGTATAAGGGTGCTACCCATTCCTGAGGGCAGAGAGCTGTTTGAGATCTCTTGTATAAGGGTGCTCCCCTATTCATGAGGGTTCCATTAACAGACTTTATCATCTTCTAAACGCCCTTCCTCCTAACATTGTCACATTGGCTCTAGAGTTTTGTATGTGAATTTTGAAGGGATACAAAAATTTAGTCAATAGCAGCAGATATTAAATTCATACAGACAGTATGTGTGTGCGGAAGGTTAAACAATACTGATATATCCTCTTTTAAAACACCATACTCCTATGATTATAGAGACATGTCATATGTCATATAGGTGGACTATGAAAAAAATCACAAAACTTTAAATCAAGAAATTCAGAGTTTGGTTCTGCTATGGAATAATTGTAAACCATGAGTTCAGGGAATCATGTGTTCTTGGGTCATCAGACCAGAACAGGGAGAGGAGCAAGGCCACAAAGTTTCAAGGTCTTCACTCATTCAAGGTCACCTGGACCAACTTCCCAATCTCTCCTTCTCTTGTCCTGCCTTTGATAGACCTAGCATGGCAAAGAGGTCACAAACAGACTATAGTTTCTTTTTTTTCTGGCAAAAAATTGCCTTGGTGTGATCAGGGCAGCCTGTCTACATAACAAATTTCAGGCCAATCTTAGCTACACAGCAAGACCCTATCTCCAAAAACAAAGGATATTTTATAAGTTGGAAGTTTGAAAATTTTATTTTCATGCATTTGTTTATTAGACAGAGAGAAGGAGAGAGAGAGAGAAAAAGAGAGAGAGAGAAAGTGGTTGCACCAGGGCGTCTAGCCACTGCAAATGAACTCCAGATGCATGCATTACCATGTGCATGTAGCCTATGTGGGGTCTGGGGAATTAAACCTGGGTCCTTAGGTCTGCAGGCAAGCAACTAACCACTAAGCAACCTCTCCAGCCCAAATTGGTAGTATTTTACTCATGAAGTTTTTGTGCATCATGATAGGAATTACCTTTACAATTGATGAAAAGCATTTACTTGGTCATTTTATTTTTGTTTTATCTTAAAACTTACTCTTTTGCATGTACATCTGTGTGGTGTTCATGTGTGTTTGGGCACACATGTGCATGTGTACAGTTGTACATATGTGCACTTGCATGTGGAGGCCAGAAGTTGACACCTGGGGTCTTCACCTGATTCTCTGTAACATGGTCTCTCACGGAACCTCACTGAGTCAGCTAGACCATGGAGCCCTGAGCTTCAGGGTTCTCCGTCTCTACTTCCCCAGTGCGGACATCATAAGCAGGCCAGCACACCCAGCATTTTATGTGGGTGCTAGGAACCCAGACTCATGCCTTCGTACTTATGTGGTGAGCACTTTTTCCACTGAGCCATTTCCCCAGCCATGAAGCTATTTCTTGAAAGAATTATCCCCTCTTCTATCCCCTCTGTTCAGAACAGGAAATCAAAGTGTTTAGGGGTTAAGCCATTTGCTCAAGACAGAAGACTTTATGAGTGATAAGACATAACCCCAAACCATACCCTGACTCTACGGCTTTTATTTTTGTCTTTTTCATCACTCTGGGGAGATCCCCAAACCACTCATAGGTCATGGGGCCAGAAACAACTTACAAATTCTTTCTCTGAGAGTGGCATGACTGACCAGCCTTACTGAGATGGCAAAACATATTTCAGACCTTTACATCATGTCTGAAGGGTTATCTTCCCCTCAGCTAGGTAAAAATAGTTCCTACACTCACCATAGCCAGAGGCAGTGCACATGATACCTCCTTATCTGGGACACAGAGGCCTCTCCTCAGCCACATGCCCCCGAAACCTCTGTCTGCTGGTCAGCTGCACAGAAACCCGAACATCCTGGCTCGTTCTGGGTCTGTCTCTTTGTGAAGGCTTCCCAAGTCTTTCTGCCAGTGTTTTTTGTTTTGTTTTGTTTTGTTTTGTTTTGTTTTGTTTTTAGATGTCGGAGCTTTCCCAATTGTCTGCTCTGGTCACTACCTCATACATGAAGATCCATTCACCGGACAGACATTGGTTGAGTGTCTTCACTGAACCGTGATTTGTTCGTGGCACTCAAACTAAGTCAGTGAACACATGAGACAATAAATAAGCTCTGCCCCAGTAGATAGTATAGTCTAGGAAAGAGAAACCTACAGCCAATGGCAGATAAAATAAACAGGTAGAGAACATAGTATGGTAGAGGAGGGCAAGTGCTATGGAAAGGATAGTAAAGGAAACAGAATGCTAAAGGAAGCAGTTTGTAACATTAAAAACATAAAAAAGGTAAATAGTATGCATTGAGCCAGTGATGCCAAGCAAAACCTTGCACGTCTACAGGAGAAAGAGTTTAGATACAGGTGATGGTCCGTGCAAAGGTCCCGTGGTTTGGGGACACCAGTCACAGTTAAAGCACACATAAAGGCTGATGTGGCTAAACACGTTAGGGGTGCAGAGAACAAAGATGTGTGTAGAGAGGAAAAGAGACAAAGCCCCAAACTCCACCCCAATTCCAAGACATTATTTTTCTCTCTTCCCTCTCCCTCTGCAGAGCTCCCGCCATCACTCATACCTGGACCACAGTGCCCAGACAACTTGCAAGTCTCTTCTTTAGGCTTTCAAACACTGTCTGAGAGAGAGGTGTCCCTAAGATAGCAGTATGACTGGCCAGGTTATACAGAACCAAGTCATCTAGCACCCAAGAGGCTCTTTTAAGGATTTGGTTTGTCCTCTGAATGAAATGGTAAACCATTCATTGGAAAGGATGAATATAATCTAACCTATTTTACAGAGTAGCTGACTACTAAGAAAGAGGACACTATGGGTATTTGGAGTGGGGGGGCTAGCATAGAAGAAGAGAAACCAGCTAGGGAACTCTTGTCCTAATCCTGGTATAAGCCACTTGGAGTCCAGCCTTAGTAGTAAGGGAATGACTGGAGGAATGAATGGGCAGGATTTTGTGAAGGACTGAATGTAAGAAATGAGAAAAAGGACAGGTCAAGGATGAGCCTAAGGTTTGGGGTGTAAGTAACCTTAAGTGCCAGGACTGAGTGTGTATTGAGAGGGTTCATATTTCATTTTGATCATCCTGATTTGACATGTCTAAGTGACAGTCGTGCATTCTTAAGGGGTGGACGGTGAAATACAAGTCTAGAAGACAGAAGAAAGTTCTGGGGTAGCAATGAAAATCTAAGTATCTTCAGCATATAGATTTCATGTAAAGCCACAGGACCTGCTATGCACTGACGGTTTGTGCTCCCATCCCAGACATGAGTTGAGGGTCCAGTTCTCCCAAGTGATGGTATTTGGAGATGGGACATTCAGGAGAAGGCCAATGAAGGCTACCAGGCCAGAGTCCCATGATGAGAGTCCTCTCCCCTCTCTTTCTCTTCCCTTCCTCTCTTCCTCCCTCCCTCTCTCCCCAGAAAAAAACCATGAAGACATAACTAGGAAAAAGCCATCACCAAGAACCCATCCATGATAGCACCCTGATCTTGAGCATCCAGCCTTCACATCTCTAAAATATAAATGCTGTTTATGCTCATTTACCACAGCAGCTTCCTGAGCTGACTAAACAGGGTGGGGGAGGGGGATGAGAGCATGAAGGAGCAAGGGATGAAGGGAGAGGACAGAGAGTGAACCAAGACCTGCACCCTGGTCTTTCCAAAGGCTACTCCATGGGAGAAGAAGGGTACCAGCAAAAGCGGCTGGAGAAGGAAAGGCAGGGAAATTGGATAAAGTTGTGAAAGTGGGTCATTGTAGAAGCCGGGTGACGAAGATAAGGAAGGAACAGGGTTGGAAAAGGATCAATGCATCTGCTGCTTCAGTGAGGTCCAGGAAGGCCCAACAACTGACCCTATAGTTTTCTAAAGCTGAAGTTATTGATGGCATTAGGGACCATTTCAAAATTAGATTAAGTTTCAGAAAGAATGTCAGGTATTTATTTAAAGTTCTCAACTCCTCTGCAAAGTTCCATTGCAAAGAAGTATTGTGAAAAGGGCAGAGCAGACAGAGAGGGCTTTGTTTTGTTTTGTGAAGAGAAAAGTGATGTCCTGTTTGTATGTGAACAAAAAAAATGATGAAGGGAAATTGATTGACATGATGCTTTGAGCAGACTATGAGGTCTCTTGAGAAAGTGGAGGGTGTGGCATCAGATAGTAGCTCCGTGTTCATTTATAATAAAAGGGGTGTGAAGCATCAGGCCTGGTGGATAGTAGTCCACATGTGTTCATTTATATCATCAAAAGACCTCCTGTGTTCCAATGCAACTGACTTACAAATATTTGGTTTGGTTGAGGCTATAGTGTGCTGATCTCTAATATGCTGAGGGGATATGTGGTGGTTTGATTAAGATGTCTCCCATAAACTTAAGTATTCCGAATGATTCCAGCTGATGGCGATTTGGGAAATTAACACCTCCTGGAGGCAGTGTATTGTTGGGGGCGGGCTTATGGTGTTATAGTCATCTCCTGCTTGCCAGGGTTTGGCACACTCTCCTGCTGCTGTTGTCCACCTTATGTTGGCCGGGGGGTGATGTCCACCCTCTGCTCATGCCATCATTTCCCCTGCCATCATGGAGCTCCCCCCTCGAGCCTATAAGCCAAAATAAACCTCTTTTTTTCCCCACAAGCTGCTCTTGGTCGGGTGACTTCTACCAGCAGTGTGAAGCTGACTGCAACAGGATAATATGTTTATGTCCACTCTATGCATCAAAGTTCAGCACCAATTATGATTTGAAACATAGAGCTCACAATGACATTGGTAAAGCCTACCACTAACTTGATTATAGATTCCTTCTGTGGGAATAAAACTGACTCGTTTCTGTGGCACCGCCATGTAGATACAGGCCAGAACATGGTATTTGTACAGATATTCTACCTGACACCTGGAGGGATGCTACATGGTATAGAAGAAACTGTCCATTGGCAGAGCAAATAAACAAATGTTCATCCTGTCCCTCCTAGACCCATTTAGTGCTTTCTCAAATACAATTGGGCCATCTCTACTGCCCTTTGAGAATGACCAACAAGAAGAAACAAGGTTGATTAAAAACATTGTGATGATCATTTTATAGTGCATAACTGGTTGGGAAATGAAGGAGGGCTTTCAGAAATAAACTAAGGCAGACACGGCACCACTGGAGACAAAATTTAGAGGAGAGATGGCACTTACTGCTAAGCAGTGGGATTATCTTTTGGATGGAGAAAATAATGGGGGCAGCAATGGTGATAATGGTTTGAGATGATGATGGTGGTGATGATGATGGCTATAATGATGGGCATGATGATGTGGTAGTGATGATGATGGTGATGATATTGATGGTGATGAAGGAGAAAGTGTAGGGAGTGCAGTAGTACCTTCACAGCTCTTACAGCCATCATAACCTTCCTGCTGAGAGGCAAAAATAGCAGATCATGAAGCTAGAATCAACTATGGATTTAAATCCCAAACCTGGGACACATTAGCTGGTCACCCTTCAGCAAGTCACTTAGACTGTCCTGAAATGTCTCAGCCGCATCACTGATACAACAGAAATAAATATAACCTTGCCGACTTACCATACTCTTGATGATGTGCAAGGTCTCATGAGTGAAAATGGAAAATCCTAGTGTATCAGACTCACGGTGAAGATGAGCTACATTACTGGGCTCTGTACAGAATCACGTCATTCTTTGAGATCTTTGCCTTAAAAGGAGCTGAGCAAATAGTGATAGAAAATCACAGGGATTATCATCCCTCCAGGTATTACTCTGTTAAAGCAGATTATGTTTGAACAACACTAGCCCCTTCTAGCAACCAGGAAATTACCTAAAAACCTCCCCCAGAAAGCTCAGCCTCCCTGGTCTTGAGGTTTTGGGGAATGTGATGGATTTTATTAATTGTCAACTTGATAGGACCTAGAATCACCTAGGAAGCAAGTCTCTGGGCATGCTTGTGTGGGATTTTCTTGATTATGTTAATTGATGTGGGAAAAGCCACCTCATTCCATAGACTCTGGTCCTGAACTATAAAAAAGGAGAAGGCTATCTGAGCATCAGCATTCATTGCTGTGTTTCTTCACTGGGAACTGAATGTGACTAGCTGCCTCCAACTCCAGTCACTATACCTCCCCTCACCCCCATGGTGGACTGTGGCCTTGAACTGTAAGCCAAAATAACCCAGTCTTTCCTTAAGTCACTCCCTCTTGGGTATTTGGTCAAAGCAGTGAGAAAGTATACAGAGAACATCCCTAAACCCTCCTCAAATGGGATCTAGAGATATATTATTAATATTCGTCTTTAAAAAGTATTTTTATTTATTTATTGGCAAACAGAGAGAGACAGAGGCAGTGACAGAGACAGAGACACAGAATGGTTGTACCACAGCCTCTAGCAGCTGTAAACAAACTCCAAATGCATATGCCACTTTTCCCATTTGGCTTTTATATGGGTACTGGGGAATTGAACCTGCGTCATTAGGCTTTGCAGGCAAGTACCTTAACTGCCAGTTCCACATTGCTGATGCTCTTACTGGTGTCCACTGGAGGGAAATTTACCACTACAACGCCTGATTGACCTAAGACCTATGTCCATATGCACCCCTTACTGTTCGTTACTGTCTTCCTGTTTGACCAGCTATTTAACTAATGATCACTTCTCATCACTTCTACGTGCAGCTCCATGCCAACTCTGAGCCCTAAGCTGGTCAGCAAGGGCCCTCACTCCCTGATCAAAGTCCTGTTAGCCCCAGAGTTCCTTTCATGGTCACTGATGCACCTTCTGGCTCTACATTGGATGCAGACACTATTCTGAAAACAGCTGATATCAAGAACTGCCATGCATTGCCCACCCAACCCCTTGGTACTACCACAGGCTGAGCTTTCCAGGTTCCATGGAAGGTATAAACTTCTTCCTGATGAAAAAAGCTCTACTCTCTGGGCTACTTTATTCGATAACTTATCCCAACAGCTATATCTCATCCTTCTATTTATTTATTTATTTATTTATTTATTTATTTATTTATTTACAACTTCAATTGTAGACAATATCCCATGGTACTTCCCTCTCTCCCCCCACTTTACCCTTTGAAATTTCATTCTCTATCATATCCTCTCCCCCTCCCAATCAGTCTCTCTTTTCAGCTTGATGCCATGATCTTTTCCTCCTATTGTGATGGTCTTGTGTAGGTAGTGTCAGGCACTGTAAGGTCATGAATATTCAGGCCATTTTGTGTCTGGAGGAGCATGTTGTAAAGAGTCCTACCCTTCCTTTGGCTCTTACATTCTTTCCTCCTCCTCTTCTGCAATGGACCCTGAGCCTTGGAAGGTGGGTTTGAGATGTTTCAGTGCTGAGCACTCTTATGTCCCTTTTTCTAAGCACCATGGTGCCTCCTGCGTCATCCCAAGGTCACCCCCATCTGAAAAGAGAAGCTTCTCTAACCAAAAGTGAGAGTAGCACTAATATATGAGTGTGGACATTAAGAGAAGTGCTTAGTGGGCAGTTTGCTGAGCATAGTATATACATGTAGCCAGACACCAGCAGATGTTACACCCTTACAGCTCATGACTACCCATGTCGTAGGTTTTCAGTATCAGGGATGTATTCCCTCCCATGGAGCAGGCCTCCAGTCCAATTAGAGAGCGGTTGGTTTCCCCCATAACAGACATGCCACTATTGCACCCGTTGGCTCATTTGGCCTGGCTGGCCAAATTTAAAGCTTGCAGTGTTCACTGTTGAGTACCTTCACTGGTGTTTTCTCTCTCCCATTGACCTGCATGCAGTGTAGCTTTTTCCAACTTTCTGTCACCTGGTCTAACCAAAGTTCCATCTTTGCTATTCCCTAGAGCAGAGACAGTTTCTCCTCAGCAGTAGTTCATGAGCTTTGCTACATCTCCCTGATTCCCTGGGGAATAGCAGGCAGCCATAGTTGTAGTTCAGATAAGAGTAGTGCTCCTGTACTGAACTTGTCCTGGGCTCATGTGCCCCTTCCACCTCTTTCTTTCTGGGTTATACAAATCACAGTATGGCCACAAAGTTGGATCAGGAAGCCCAATGATGTCACCTGAGTGAGAAATCAATCTTACTGTATCCAGTCATTACAATTTCAAGACTTGGCTTTGAGGATAACAAATGGCAATTACCTTTCCTGGTCCATCCTCCAACTTATTTTCAGCAAAAAGCATGTCTTCTAGACTGCTTCTCCTGACATGTATGTAAATGTTTTAAAGAAATGAGTCTTTGTGACAAAAAATGATGACATGGCTCTGTCTTCTGTTGTGAACAAAAATTGCAGAGAGAATATTTGCACATTGTTTATAAATAACAGCTTCAAACTCCTGAGCTACAATTCTATCAACACATGTCACTCATCTCAAAGCACAACCAAACCATGCACAGGTTGGTGCAATCTATATACCAATGACCAAAATATGAATGTCACTTTCTGTAGTCAGATACTCTATGTACAAATAATGGGATTGTTTGATCATGTCATGTTAATGAGCCACTTCCTCTTTTTTTGCCCTGCAAAACATTCTGTTCCATCTCTTCTTGTGATATACTTCCTGAGCATCTTTGCCATAGGGCAGCATTGACCCTCAGGTCTGCTATCATAGCAGGGACTACAAAAGGATTCTATGCAAAAGTTAAACGAAACTATTGAGAAGTAGGTGGCCCTTGCAGAGTCCTGATAGAAATGACATTTATTGAGACCATATAGTCCAAAAATGAGCAAATGTTTCTTTAGCATCCACCTTGTGCGGGACATTGTTAAAAGTGTTTTACTTAGCTCCCTCGGCAACTCTACAAACTGGTTAGGTTATCATTGTGGTAAAAGGGAGGACACTGAGTCTGAGAGAGCCTTAAAAAGCAGAGACCTGTCATGCTCCAAGCCATGCTTTTGCCATGACATCATGGGCCTTCCATTCACATGCCCTTGCCACCAGCCAGATGCCTTGGAGACATTTGGCAGCTGGTCAGTCTAAGCCAAGAACAGGGAGAGGACTCGAACTAACCTGCTGAGCACCTTCCAAGCATGAAACCCTGCACTGAGGCCGATCCTGGTGTGTCTACTGCCTGACCTTGTGCCTGGCGATCTGGAGACTTGTAGGGGTGAAGGCTTCCAGGTCACACGCGTCTCTTTTATTAACCAGATAGCTGCCACAAAACTTCTTTCTAATGAAATATTTTGGGCGACTCAATCAGTTGTTTGGGTTCAATGAGAAATTGATGCCTCCTTATTCAAAGCGCTGTCAGGAGCTTGGAAAACATCATGCTACTTTGAAAAATGAGGAGGTTTTTTTTTTTGTTGTTTCTTTTTTCAAGATTAAAAAAAGGCCCCAATGATTTGAGAAGTTCTCTGGTTGCCAGTTGGCCTCACTCCTTCCTGGAGAGCCAATCCGGAGCCACTATGCTAATAAAAGCGCCCTCTCCCCCTTCCTGGCTGCTTTCACAAGTGATTAGCGGAGGGGGATTCATAGGCTTTGGTTTTGTGTTGTTTTGTTTTGGGATGGGGGGGTTCTTTTTTTCTTGCACTTGGAGAATAAGTTAATTATGATTGGCTAAAATTTGTGTGTTTTTGCTTTTATCCCTGAGCCACAATTAGAGCTCCTGACAGCCTCCTGGCCCTCAGGAATTCCAGCTGGCATAATAACTGATAACCGTGCTTATGAATAGATTGGAAGCAAGACTGTGAAAGAATGCCCAGCCACTTCAGAGGGTCATTTATAGCGCGCTGAAGGGAAAGGAGAATTTCAGGCTTGCAAAGCTTAGAAACAGAACGAGTTTTTATCAGTTTCCCTGACACTGGCAGATCAAAGCCTGGGTTGCGCTCTCTAAGGGTTACAGATAATGGGGTGGCCGCTAATTCATTCTGCTGCTGGAGCGGAGGCCTATTCAGAAGGGTAAACCAGGGAGTTTTCATCACGCGGCTTTGTAGTCTTTATCATAGCACCAATGCAAGAATCACCTTTTTATTTTAATGAGACATTTGAAAAGTATTTGATTCCCTCTGGCTAGGGGCTCTTTCCTGGCTGAGACAGTAAAAAAGGGTCGCCCAATGGAGCCTCATTTTCTGAAAGCAATAGTATCTGCGTTCCACCCACCCAGCCACCCCCCTTGCCAGTTTAATAATTTCAATGCAACTAAAAGTGGGAAAGGAACTAAAGGAGATTACCATTGAATCTAAACTGTTTCACTTATTTTTTTTTTTTTAACTGAGAATGAGGTAGTAGCAAAGATGTAGGTTCGGATCCCTTCTTGACCATGCTGTCCAATTTTAGCTTCATGACCTGCCCCTAACCCTCCCCCCACCCTGGCTTCAGTGCAATGGAGGCAATAACAACCATGTTGCCAAGGACTCTCAATGCTGCTCGGCCGTGTCAAAGACACTCAGGGTATCTAATGGGGAGGAATTCAGAAGCATTCTGTCATGGCATAAATGAATGAATGATCTGTGCTAATAAGCCTTAACTGTGTGGAGTGCATATTTTTAATACTTCAATCATCTGTTTGGCATTCTTATGAGCTGAATTATACCTCTCGCAAGTCCATATGTTGAAGTTCTAATCTCCAGAACCTCAGAGTATCAAGTATTTGGACATAGAGTCTGTAGAAAAGTAATTAAGCTAAAATGAGGCTATATGAAAGGGCACCAATCCAGTCTGAGCAATGTCCTGTAAGAAGAGCATAGACACACACAGAAGACCATATCAAGACACAGGAAGAAGACATCAGTAAATGGCAAGGAGGGAGAGAACTCCCCCAAAAGCAATTGCAGCCTCCAGCACCATGAGAAAATGAATCTCTGCTGTGAGAACACCAATCTGTGGTATTGTTATGGAACCCACAGCAAACTAAAACACGCATCTACTGTTACTGTCTTTAGCTTACAAACTCTACTGAGGTTTCTTCGAGCTTACAGGATGTTTCCATTGGGCACAAACGACATGATAATAGCAGATAGAGGTCATAAGCTCTGGTCTGAGCTTTGCTACTATTATGGGTCTTTGGAAATCACTAGAAACCTTCTAGAAGTTTCAGCTCCTTCACCTTGAAAATGTTGGGGATTAATGAAAATGTCTTGGAGTAGGAATGCTGCATAGGTGTGGGTTTATTCTTGGATTTACTGGGCTAGATGCAGAGGAACCTACAGGCCACAGTGGTCTCTCATCCACAGCCTCTGGGCTCTTCCCCCAGCACATTCATAGGCACTAGATATACAATGTTTATTTAACACCTTATAAGGCCCTAAATCAGCCACCCAAACCACTGTCTGTTCCAGCTTTAGGAGAGAGGACCAGCCCAGGACTGCAAAGCCCTGGGACCTTAGCCATTGATGGTTTCATGTAGACAAGCCAGGGTCAGGCCACACTCTGTTCTGTTCACATATGTACATCCAGTCACACCCAGGATGGCTTCTCTGACTCCAGAGGGGAGCACAAGCCAACCCTCATGATAACATCTGCACTTTGTAAGACACAGTCAAGACATTTCTATCCCAAGAGTTCCAGAACTATTCCACTAAAATGCAGTCCTCCAGCAAAATATTAGAATCCCAGTGCTACTTCCACTGAAGGTCTTTCTCAGGAATGAATCCTGGATCCTCAAGATTCCAGCTCTCGGAAGTGCCACATACTTAATTTTGAACTAACTACCTGCTTAGCCAAAATCCTGTCAGCTTGACTCAGAGTCCAGTGGAAAGAAAGCTTCGAGGATTTGGATGAGCCAAAGACTTAGCCTAACCACAAGTAGAGAAATAAATAAAAGGAGAAATAAGTTCATGTATTTTACCTTTCCTTCATCCTTCATGAGGACTCACAGCAGGCAGTGCACAGAATCTGTGTTTAGTACACATTTGTGAGTTGAGTTTAATTTTGCATATGTTTGGGTACATGTGTGAAACAGCTTACCAACTTTTTCAGCTTATTGGCAGAAATGATGAAAGAAATCAAAACACAAATTAGTTTCTGAGTGTCAACATAGTAATTCAGAAGAAAATCTGACCTCATGTATAAAATGTATCATGGAGTCTCTGGACTTTGTAATCCTGCCTCATAGATTAGAAATTGGTTGTCCTGGACCAATACAGCTGCTTCTTAACAGTACCCTCTGCCTCCAGCTCTGTCTGTCCATCCTTTAGACTGTTTCTGAGGTAATCCTGAAAACAAAGAACACAGATCCCATCATTTTTCTGATTAATCCTTGTGTGTCCCTGGAAAAAGCCAACTTCCTTATTGCAAAATTTCCTCAGTATTGAGCCAGTGCCCATTTCCTTCATTTGCTAACTTGCTAAGCTCCTGCTATCTCACTATATACCTTGCTCTTGACCCCCATCTATTGTTCGTGGGCTTCCTTCAGCCTGGGCTGTGCTTCCCTGCCTTTCTTGCCTATCAAAATCACACTCCCGTGGGAGGCTTGGCTCAAATTCCATTTGCGTCTCCAGTTCTTGTTGATCTCGTCAATGATCGACACTTCCCGTGCTACCTGTCTCTATCAATCCACAGACCCGTGGATTTGCTGTGTTTAGTGAGATAGTGATGAGATGAGAATAGAAAGCAGATGGAAATAGTTTCTAGGCAAGATAACTGGTTCTATGTACGCCTCCTTAAGGACAATGTCAAGAATGAAGAACCTTTGCTTCAAAAATTTGACCTTGGGGCTGGAGAGATGGCTCAGCAGTTAAGGTGCTTGCTTATAAAGCCAAAGGACCCAGGTTCAACTCCCCAGGACCCATGTAAGGCAGGCGCACAAGGGTGTGCATGCATCTGGAGTTCATTTGCAGTGGCTGGAGTTCATGGGGTCCCCCAAGGCCAGCTGGCTGGGTGAAAGTGAGAATCCCCTGTTTATTCAGGAAGTGCACATGGGTTTTAAGGGGCTGTTAATCCTTGTATGGGGCGTCCTCCAATGACAGCTTGTCTCTTCATCTCTAGGCTTCTCGCATGAGCTTGGGGCTGTAACTGTTAACGCCATTTTTACAGAAGCCACTTCCTGTTGTCTTCTGCCATGCGGTCTGGCTAGGACCAGGCCTGTATTGTGCCATACATGTATGTCTCTCTCTCAAATAAGTAAATAAAAATAAAATATATATATTTTTAAAAATTGACCCTGGTATATTGAGATTCTCAGAGAAATCTCACAGACAGAATCAGATTTACTAAAACTACAAAAGATTATGAATCTGAAAGTGAACATGTGTTTTGATAACTGAATATAACCATGAGCAAGGGATAAAGTAGTTGAAAACTCTAGGAAATTCCAGGCCTCTGCCTCATCCTAGAATATTTGTACCTAAGAAATAAAAGCATTCCCATATATGTGGTTTGGTTAACATTAGCAAAATGACTAGCAGAGGATCCTGCACCAAATTCAAAGTATCCCATGGTGTTCCTCAGGTGGATGCCTCCAAAGTGAAAGGATGGTAGAGAGCTTATCACCTGGACAACATAAGAATTCTGTGTCTTTTCAATCTTGAGTTTTATGTGCCAATAACCCTTCTCTTTTTTATTTTGTTATAGTGTATACATCAAGTTATAATCAAATGACTGGTCTTGCTGGTCTGGACACATCCTACTATCTACTAATCATTTGAGTATTTGTTTAATTCTCTAAGAATCATAGATGACCTCAGTAGAGTCATCTTTGCTATCGGAATTCTCTGTTAATAAATGATGCATCCCAACCTTGACTGAGAGCACTGTGAAGAAAGGGTTTGTGTTCCATTATCTCTATGCCATTCACTAGTTAGCTCACTGCCTGGCACACAAAGCATAGTCTATAGACTTTTGAGTGAATAGATGGCATGATGGATGCATGTGTCAGTGGAGAGAAATTTGGATGGATGAGGGGAGAGATCAATAGATGGATGAGGAAACAAGTGTAGCTGGAATCTTGATTCTATTCTTGCTTTAGAAGGAAACTCAGTAAGAAAACAAACAAAAACCTTTAACCTATAGCCATGATGGATGTTGTAAAATTTCCCACAATGATAAAGAAGTTAATTCTTTCTGCCACAAACCACCTAAAATTACTATGTGGTTGAAAATATAAGCTACCAAGTTTACCAAGAAACCTTGTAATGATGCAACAGATGTGTTGACAAGGAGCTGTTGCTGGAGCTGAACTGGAATTATCAGTGTTCAAGGCAAAAAGAGAGAAAGAGGCATACACAGAGCTCTATATTTTTACAAGGCTCAACTGATCTGTCTTTGGAAACTCAAAAGACTTTTCAGTTTTCTTAATGATATGAAATTTGAACCTGGAAAATCAACCTTTGGATTCTGATTCAGTCATTTACTACTTTCATGACCTCTGGCCCAGCTTCTCCTGCTTGATATGAGTTTCCTCATCTGTCAAATCAGCATGATAACTTCAGTCCTACAAAGCTTGTGGAGTTAGTACAAATTGGGTGACATCCATTGTATGAGATGGAATGAGAAGTGAATGACCATCTATAGTAGGCACATATTGTTTGTCCATCATGAGCCTTCCATCTGGGAAATGTTGCTCCTGTCCCAGCTTCATCTTCTCCCAAATTCAGCCTCACTGTGCATCTTTGGCAGACACAGGAAGGGATGCATGATCCATTGGGGTCATCAGGGCTCGTTTCCCCCTACATTATTTAACCTGGGACCACAAAGCAAAACTCTTTCACTGGAATGACATGAGATCTGTAGGATTTAGGGGAACATTCCATAGACATGATTCAGTGGCAAAATAGATAAGAAAAACCTAAGCAAAAGAAGCTAAAACAAGTGTTACACAAGATGCAGCATGGTCCGCAACAGCTGAGGCAAGGCTCCAGATGTCCTGAGACCAGCTGCACGGCTTCTCTTCCTCTGCAGTGGAGAGACAGCATGTGTTACTGTCCACATGAAGCCAAGCTTCCAATCCATCTGCAAACATAACCTACTTGGAGAATCAGAGTCCTTGCCAACTCATCACTTATTACCTCATTATATGGGGCATGAACACAGGGACATCTGTAAATTACTTTGCAACTATTCCCTGAGCTTAGCAAACATACAATAATCATCTGTTTCATAAATCATTATAGCCCATGATAATATAAGTATTGGTATGTAAAGAGCTCTAATAATTAGCAAATGGAATTGAGTGACTTTTTGAGAAGAGTAATGCTCCTCTAAGAAAACTCTCTGCACACAAAGCACATGTTTTCATCATTTGATATAGTGTTAAGAGCAAGTCATTTCAGAACAGTCCAGAAGAAATGTGGCAATGACCCATAATTTTAAACTCAACCATAGCTGAACTAGTATTTACCAATGACAATGTGAGAAGTAGAGTGTCATAATCAGATTCTTCAAGTTTGAAACCCAGCTTTGCACTTGGTAAACTCTCAAATCTTCAGTTTCTTACATAAAAAATGATAATAAGATAAAAAATAGATAATAAGATTGAGTTTGATAATAAGTATCCAAGTGTATAGCACATAGTAGGTTCTAAAGATAAACTCTAGTTAATATATTGATATTGTATATATATATATATATATATATGTGTGTGTGTGTGTGTGTGTGTGTGTGTATGTGTGTGTGTGATGTAGATAGATGATAAATAGATCGATAGACTGACACTTTTATCCTAAATATAGGAAAATTTTTCTCAATAATGTTCTCAATAATGTATTTGATTCAACCCAAACGTACCCCCCTGTAATTCCAAATTAAAAGAGAACTTTGCAAAACTTTCTAAAGTCAGTGGAACAAAGCTTTCTTCAGTGTAGTTTGATTCCCAAAATAAGACTGTAAACTGGTGTCTTTCCTGCTCTCTATGTCCCAGGCCAAGGTATCACTGTGAAGTGCCTTGTTTTCCCCAGAAGCAGGGCATTCATTAAGTTTCACTCTATCCCAGCAACACCCCTCAGCTGATAAGCACACCAGCTTCCCAAAACCTCTTCCCTACAAGTGCCAGGAAAATCCTCTGTGTAATTGTCAGAGGTTCCAGGCCTTTGAAGAGCCAAGCTTATCTGTATGGCTCCTGCTGGGCCCAGCTCAATATAAGAAAGGGCAAGACCTGCTCTTCCAGTCTCCCTGGGGAGAGAAGAAAAGGGAATGAGCAAGAATTACGAAAAGAGATTTTATCCTGATAAATCAAGCAACTTCCCAGCCATTCTGAGAAGATGGGATTTCTTATCCAGAGTGGTCTAATGTCTGATGGGTTTGTCTGATCCCCACCCTCAGTGTTACAGGCACTTATCCATGTTCTGATAAATCAAGGCCCACTTGGAATATCATTTCTGCCTAACCTCAGGATTCTGTGAGTTGGGGTCTGAGGCTCCCCATCATAGCTTCTATGTGTTGTCATGTGTGCCTGGCCCCCTGCAAGTGGACATCAGAGGCCATCAGGATCATGTATGTATTAGTAATTCACCTAAGCCATGGGCATCTGAAAATAATTTAACATCCAAAATAAATAGCTATCTTTATAGTCATATATAATCTGCATATTATATACATATTTATTAATGTCTCTATATAAAATTTTATATAATGTTAAATCCAATTAGCATCAGAAAGTAAGTTGGCATACAGAGCAAATAGGTATGTCTTGAATCATTAGGTAAATATGCTCAAATATATAGTTTATGAGATCATAAATAGTTGTGCTATATAGAGAGATATAAGTAACTTATATGTGATTCATATAAACACCTACACTTCTGTCCATAAACACAGACCTATAACTTTATGTATAATTATAATATGAAAAGTTACATCTGGTTTAAACTTTGAAATCTTGATCTAATTAGTGTATTTAGAAAACATTGATGTAATTGACTATGATATGGCTATATTAAAATTACATTAAGAAACAATAATAGATTGTAGTGACTTTAAAATATTCCTGAGTTCTTAGTATGATATTTAGTTTTTCTCTGAATCAGGAACCCAATGTTCTATGAATGTCTAAGGCTTTCTCTTCACCCAGATGCACTACTAGTATTAAGAAGAATGGAAGAGTAGAAGCTACAGCTCTGTGTCTGCCATATGCCAATGATGATGCTAGACGCACTGCAGGCACTGTATCTTTAAATTTTCTCACAGCCATGTCCATTTAGACTCTAGAATTCCTATTTTATTGGTTCTAAGTTCAGAGAAACTCATGGCTAGTCCAACATATAGCCAAGATTTGATATCTGCCCAACACCAAAGTCCTAGTTCTTCCTTCTGCACTTCCTTACCTCCCACCAACCATCATAAGATGATTGAGCAAAATATAGGCCACTGCTTCTATGTGACCATTTTCTCTGCAATTATTGGACAGAGACTCTAGGATGTTTGCTGCCTGAATCAGACTTGATTTGTTAAGAGATCAGGGTAAATACAGATGCTGCATCTAAGAACTTGCAAGCAAGGAAGCAAGCAAGCAAGAAAGAAAGAAAGAAAAAAAGAAAGAAAGAGGGAAAGAAAGAAAGAAAGAAAGAAAGAAAGAGAGAAAGAGAGAAAGGGAGAGGGGAGGGAGGGAGGGAGGAAGGAGAGAGAAGAGAAGAGAAGAGAAAAGAAAGGAAAAGAAAAGAAAAGAAAAGAAAAAAGAAAACTCCATGTGGCCAGGAAAGCATAAGAATGAGATAGGAAAAAGTAACAAAACAATCATTTAGACTGCTTATGATAGTAATGTGTTTTTCTTTAGTTTAAAAAAAAAACCTTCCGGGCTGGAGAGATGGCTTAGCGGTTAAGGCGCCTGCCTCCTAAGCCTAAGAACGCTGGTTCCAATCTCCAGGTCCCACGTTTAGCAAGATGCAGTGAGGCAAGGGCGCAATGCCACACTTGACCACAAGAGGGAGCACACATCTGCATTTCGTTCTCAGCAGCTGAGCGGCTGCTGGCGCGCCCATTTCTATCTGTCTTCCTCTCCCTCTCTCTGTGTCTCTCAGAAAGAAAAAAAAAAAAAAAACCTTCAGTATCAACAAAAAAAATCAAATTAAACACATTTTCTTAGTGGTCAGATTTTATTGTTAGACTGAGTTGTGTTTTCAAATGTTTGCTTCAGTTCTTATCAAATAAGAAAAGTAAACCACATCTGTAATGGTGTACACATGCGGACATGAAAACCTGCTTTCCAAATCATTGCTTTCCAGGCCAACTTCAACTTAGAGGCACTCTTCTTCCACACAGGAAACAGCTGGGAATGAGTGGGGTGGGAATCTGAAGCCACCCACTATTTAACCAGAACCATGGACCCACCAGCATCCAGTACATATCACCATGGCTTGGTCCTTCTGTTAATCTTTCAGGAGATACCTGAGGGAGATCCTCTGTCTGCTGTGTGTCAGACATGCAGAGAAATGACTGGATTATCACAGACTAAAGAGAAAAGTCAGACCCTGAGTAAATGGCTTCTAGTATATGTGCCGAGAGCTACATGCTATGGGCACAGTGCAGTGGGGGCTTCCAAGAGGAAGCTGTCCACTCAAACGAGAGACACAATGTCCAAAGAAGAAATATCCAATCCACCTCAAGCTAGGTCTTCTTGCCAAGGAAAACCTAAATGAAACCAAGCAAATTCATGGGAGCCATGTCCACAGCACCGCCAAAAGCATGGTGGTTTGTGTTGACTGTCAACTTGACAGGACCTAGCATCACCTGTGAGGGACTATCTTGACCAAGTTGAAGTGGGGAGACCCACCTTAGCAGGGCAGGGTTCTGGACTATATAAAGAGGAGATTGCTGGCTGAGCACCTGCATTTATCACACTGCTCTGCTTCTTCACAGTGGGTTCACTGTGACCAGCTCCTGTCACCATGCCTCTCCTTACATGATGAACTAGAACCTGGAACTGTAAAGTGAAACAAACCCTTTCTCCTGATTTTTGTCAGACATTTTGTCCATCCACAAAAAAGACAATTAATACAAAAGACAATGATAATGTGAATGCCAACAACACTTCGGGGCCAACAGCCACCCAAAGTGGAAGCAGGATGCATCACCACTCTACACAGTCCAGGCCAAGGACAGCTTCTTTCACACAATGTTGTTGGGTTCCAGAGCAGACTGCAGCCTCTCTTCCTTGGCATGCTGTCCTCCTTTATTTGCACGTGTCTCCTCCCATGATCCTCAGCATTAGTGCTAGCTTTCTTGTGGTGCTCCTCTCTTCACAGAATTTCCAGCCAGTGTCAGCACCAGAAAAATGCAATTGGATTAGATGATTCCACAACCTTTACTAGACACATATGCTGAATAGTTCACTATGCTAAGAGTTTAGGATTAAAGTGCTCTGAGTCTAGCCCAGAAAATATACTCACAAAATTACATTAGTTGTTGTCTAGTATCTGCACTCAGAGGGATACCTGTGGTGTAAAGGCATTACAGAAAGAGGTTCATTAACACAGGATTTAAACATCTTTAGGCAGTAGGAATATTAGGGTGTGGGCAGAGTCAGCACCCCACAGCACTGTAAACATAGGGATTCAGAGAGCAGGAGCAGCTGTGCTAGGAACGGAAGTTCAGCAGCTAGAGTCAGGCCTCTCATTGTCCACAAGCACCACAGGTCACTGAGATCAGCCCTTGCCGGTTGAGCAGGCACCACACCCAAACCTGTCCTCAGCTTCATTCCCTCTTCCTTCCCCTTGATCTCCCTCCCTTCCTCTGGGAAGCTAGAGAATTTAGAAAATGAAAATACATGAACTTGAAAGCAATATCGAAAGGAGTAGGGCTCAGTAATGTAAAGAAGGAGAGAGCTCTGCTTGACCAAACTTTGGCCATGCTCCTGAAACTTCTCCCAGGCCTCTCTGTGCACCTCCATGTAAAAGCTAGTTTTAACAAGAACTCCTGATAAGTCAGTTGAACAACACTCCCACCCCTAATATCTGTCCAGTTCCCCTGTCCTTTCCATACTCTTCCCCAGGTCATGTCTGGTGATGCCAGCTCCCCTGGTTAGTTACCCTCACGGCTGCTGTTTTAATCATTTTTGCTCCATCTTGGCAGTGTGTTCCCACATGCCTGTGCTGTGTTCAGAGTGGATGAGGTCTCATCTCTTTCACTGCAAGACCATGAAGTCATGTTTCACCTATGGTGATGGGATTTTAGTACCAGTTATGTTGCTATTAAAATATACCCATGGGGCTAGAGAGATGGCTTAGAGGTTAAGGCACTTGCCTACAAAAGCCTAACAACCCAGATTCAATTCCCAAGTACCCACTTAAAGCCAGATGCACAAAGTGGCACATGCATCAGAGTTCCTTTGCAGGGGCAAGAAGCTCTGGTATGCCCACTTCTCTCTGTGTGTGTCTCTCTCTCTCTATCTCTCCCTCCCACTCTCTCCCCTTGCAAATAAATAAATAAAATATTAAAATATACTCAAGACTGGGTACTATATGAAAGATAAAAGAAATATGAACATTAAAAACAAAAAAAGAGGCCAGGTGAGGTGGTGCATGTCTTTAATCCCAGCACGAGGGAGGCAGAGGTAGAGTTAGAGGCCACCCTGAGACTACATAGTGAATTCCAGGTCAGCCTGAACTAGAGTGAAACCCTACCAAAAAAAAAAAAAAAAAAAAAAAGAAAGAAAAGAAAAAAAGACAGAGCACTAGATGCAGAACCGAGAAGACCCAGTGCTCATGCAGTGGGCAAGAGCAATTCACTTGGACACTGTCAAGTCCCTGTCTGCTTGTTTTCCTTCATTTGTTTTGACACATCAGACCCATTTTGAAGATAGGCAATCTGGGTCTTAGAACAGGGAGACACTTGCTCAGGGTCATAGGGCCTGGCCCTTCCTTTTTGCCCATTGAAGGAAGGATATGCCCCTCTAATAAATAGGCCCTGCTCCAGAATGTGGAGAGATCCCACTGCCTGCCTTTACCTCTGGTCCTGCTGGACACAAACCTACCTCTTTTCCCAAGGTCTGTGCCACTGCAGAAATCCTCCCTGACCTAAGGTGGCATGGGGGTCTGTGGTATATGTGAGTAGTGGGCAGGTGGTAGGCCTGTTCAGTGGTGGTACATTGCCTATGTATCCACATTTAGATATACAGTCAGGTCCTGGTGTGTTTCCTTTCTGTAACATGTAACATGCATGTATGTAGGTGTATACACGACATCCTAGTTCATGTATGGCCTGTGTATGTGGGTGAATGTCTCTGAGATATGTCCATAGATATTTTGACAGAGGTGAGGTATGTGTGTGAGTATATAGGTATGTAGTGTAAGTGTGTGTCCCCATGGGGTATGTGAATGTTTGAGTGAGGGATGGCTCTGTGATGTGTATGGAAGTGCTGAGGTATGTGTGTCTGTCGGTGTTTTTCTGTGTCTGTCTCCACGGTACGCGTGTCGTGTGCATGTGTGTGTGGATTGCTGCCGACCTGGCTTTTCCACGAGCATGGAGCACACAGCTGACAAAGCACATTGCTGACAGGGAGGTGTCTGGAGAAAGTGGCATTCTCCTCCCAGCCTCAGTAAGTCCAGACAGCCAGCATTTCGTGAGGACCCAGGCAGCCTCCAGAGGAGAAAGGCCGGGGAGACCCAGGGCACACACAGAAAGGAGGTCTTGCTATTGTTATGAGGGATACAAGTTGTTGGGTAGGGGCTGGTGTGAGAGGACTACAATCGTGTGGTGCCCCGAGGAGAGAACAAGGAGTTGCGATAGTACAGAGACAAAAGCAAAAACCCTGGGAAAGCCGGGGTGATGAGGGCGTGTGTGCGTGGTGAATGTGCACGTGTGGTATGTAGTGTTGTGTGTGCTGGGGCTTTATATGCGTGTGCACACGTGTAGTACACGTGCATGTGTTGTGTGGCATGTGCGCCTGTGTATGGTTTGAGTCTGTGAGCTGTGGTTATGCATATGTATAAGCACACAAGTGGGTTTTTTTCCCCCCGCACAGAATATACTCATTCACTCATTCTTGTTCCATTTCTGACTCATCAAGCACAGTAAACCCTCGCTTTCCAGCTGGTTATGAAATGCTCAGCCCTTGGTGACTCCTCCTACTACTCCTTAGCCCTGAAGATGGTGCCCTGTGATTCACAGGTTGCTGGGGCCTTTGGGGGGGTCACTGTAGGAGGGCCCAAGCTTTGGAGACATCAGCAGCCATGCAGATCCTGTAAGCGGCCAGCCTTTGTTCAAGGCCTCTTAAAGTGCTTTTATCTGTAGGTTTGCCTTGAACAAAATCCTGTTCAAATGATACAAACCTGAAGATAAACCCACCTTTCAGATTACAGTCTAAACTCCACCGCCGCCCAGGGAGGAGAAAGGCGGGATTCCTGCGCCTTCAGAACAGCTCTCGGAATAATCCCTTGAGCCTCCCTACAGGGCTCCCTTCCCCTAATGGATGCTTTGATGACAGCAGATAAAGGCCAAAGGTACTTTTATTCTCTCAGAAATTGCTCCAAATAAACAACCTTGATGATTAAAGCAATAGAAATCCTGGGAAGATTGATGGCTTGGAAAACGCTGCTGAGTGAATGAATAACTTCCCCCTTTATTTCCAAGAGCTAATATTTGTCCATATTTGCTGCCTTGTAGAGAAGAGTGCCACCTTTTTTTGTGCTGAGTGTTGGTCAGAGACAAATAGTCACCATCTCGCTATTACTTGAACTTTAAACCCAGCTCCGTTTTCGAGGGGCAGACTGGTTGTGGGCCTCCACCCATGTATCAGCCTGGATACTTGAGACACACTTTGGGGTGGGGCCAGACACCGAAATGCCTTATGACACCTTCACAACCTCCATCTACTTTTCCTCTGCCTGCATGTCTTCAAGAATGAACTCTGAAACATTTTCCCACAAGGCTATTCTCAGTCTATGTCTTAACAAAATCTGCCTCTGAATGCAAGAAGTCGTCTTCAACCAGGCATGATCCATTCTGTCCTCGCTGACTTGAGAGTTTTAGTTCCCCAACCACCTAGCTGTTCAACATAGTAAGTGATTGGACAGGCTGAGCTCCAGTAGTCAGGGTCTCTGGGAAATATCCAGCTTTACAGAGAAGGGCAGGGCATTTTATGCCTATTGCTAAACTACTATAGCATGGAGGCTGAATCCACACCCTGCACATATTCCCTTCTTCCTCAGACTCAAGGGACAAATATTCACCCCATGCCCAACTGCTCAGCCTTCTGAACAATCTCCTCCACTGAAGATCACAACTCTCACATCTCAGGATTTCTTTCCACCCCAGGGTAACCCTCACCAGGCGCCACTCAGCTATCCATGATCTTTGAACTCCTTAATAAACTCCCGTTCTTGTACCCCCTTTTTTTTTTTCTATCTCAATCCAGCCTCCCATTCCCACAACTAGGAAGTGGCCGTTACTGTAGAGCGGCTCTAGCTCTGAAGCCCAGAATGTAGACTGTTTGCCTCTGACCACACCATCTTCCTTTCAGCTCATTCCACAACTTAACAATCCAGTTGTTTGGCTTCCATGAGGCTTCAAATCTCACCTAAATCCCATCAGTGACTTTCATACTCCCAGCAGGAGTTCTCTTGTCCAACCTTATGAGACTTTAGAAACTGCTTCTGTCAGTCACCAACTCCTTTGTTGGCAAGCCATTTGCTATGACCATCTTCTTCTTGGAAGTCTGCAGGATTCAAAACATCTGCCCTTAGATGAATTGAACAGACAATTCTCAAAAGAACAAATATAAATACCCAATAGATAGATGAAAAAAAGTTCAACATTCTTAGCCATCAGAGAAATGCAAATCAAAAACTACATTGTATTCCATCTCACTCTAGTAGGAATGACAATCACCAAGAAAACAAACTACACAAGCCTACAACCTCAGCACTCAGGAGACTGAGGTTGCAGGACTGCAAGATCAAAGCCAACCTGAGCTATATAGCAAGCCCCAACCTCAAAAAAATACAAAAAAAAATGGCAATATATGTTAATAAAGATATAGGGAAAATGAGCCTTTATGCACTGCTTGTGGGAATATAAATTAGTATACCCACTATGGAAATCGGTATGGAAGTCTCTCAAAAAGTGAAAACTGAGGGACTAGGGAGATTATTCTGTGGATAAGAGCACTTGTACATTCATTAAACAACTACAAAACTTCTAGGCTTGGAGAGATGGCTCAGTAGTTAAGTTGCTTGTCTCCAGAGCCTAATGTCCTGGGTGCAATTCCTCAGTACAGGTGTAAGCCAGATGCACAAAGTGGTGCATGCATCTAGAACTCATTGCAGTGGCTAGAGGCCCATAATCTCTGTGTGTGTGTCTCTCTTTGTCTGTATCTCTCTGCTTGCAAATAAATAAATAATAGAAAACTTTAAGGCTGGAGAGATGTCTTCATGGTTAAGGCACTTGCCTGCAAAACCTAAGGACTCATGCTCAACTCTCCAGGTCCCACATAAGGCCAGACACACAAGGTGATACAAGCACACAAGGTTACACATGCACACAAAGTGGCACACTCATCAGGGGTTCAATTGTAAAGGCTGGACACCCTGGCTCACCAATTCTCTCCCCCTCCCTCTCCCTCTTTGCTCATTCACTCTCACTCTCTCACATAAAAAAAGACCAGTCTGTTGGGCTTGCTTCAAAAGAAAAAATAGAAAACATTCAACCTTCTCCCTGCTTTTGGTTCCTTTTAAAATTGTTTGGACTTGTATGTGAGGTGGAACAAAATTCAGTAGCAGAGACCAGTAAGCTAGAAAGGGGCTATAAGGGAGGGAGGAGAGGGGAGGACTTAAGGGGACAGTATTGTATATACATAAATATAGATGAATAGATTACTGGGGGTGAAAAGACTTAAGTGAGGTCAGAGTAAGAGAATGAGTAAAGGAAGGGTGGGGGGAGAGGGTTAATCAAAATCTAAGAGGGTATGAATAAGCCAAATGGAAACCTACCTTTTAAGACAATAGCACACCCAGTAGATTTTACTAGAAAATTTTCAGTGCCAGGGATGGGATCCCTTCCATTGAGTTGTTGGCCAGAGAGGTCATGGATACCCCCAAAACATTACAGACCATTGCAAAGACTCTTGGTTCCCCATCAGGAATAGATGTTAAGACTCTATTGCTGAAGACTCAACATGCTTGGGCTGCAAGGACACTGAAATCTTGTTAGAGCTGAGTTGAAAACCTCCTCCCTATAGATCAGCTGACTGAAAGCTGGAAAAAGCTATGCTACATGCAGCTCTATAGGAGAGAGAAGGAGTCATCAATGAAGACAAACAACAGTAGACACTGCAATCTTTTAGTTTGGTCAGCTATGCCAAATGAGCCAACAGGTGCAATAGTGGCATGTCTGTTATGGGGGAAACCAACTGCTCTCTAATTGGCTTGGAGGTACACTCCATGGGAAGAATACATGCCTGATATTGAAAACATATGATTGGGCAAGTCATGAGCCCTATGGAAGTAATGCCTTCTGGCGTCTGGCTAAATGCATATATTATACTCACCAAACTGCCCACAAAACACGTCTCTTAATGTTCATACCCATACATTAATGCTATTCTTACTTTTGGTTAGAGGAGCTTCTCTTTTTCAGTTGGTGGTGGCCTCTAGGATGACTCAAAGGCAGCATAGTGCTGAAAAGAAGTGACACAAGAGTGCACAGAACTGAAATATCTCTATCACACCTTCCAAAACTTGGGGTCCATTGTGAAAGCGATGGTGGACTATATTTAAGAGCCAAAGGAAGGGTAGGACTCCTTACAGTGCACTCTTCCAGATACAAAATGGCCTGGATATCCATGACCTCACAGTGCCTGGCATACCTACACAAGACCCTCATAGGAGGAAGATAATGACATCAAAATAAAAGAGAGACTAGTTGAGAGAGGGGATATGATAGAGAATGGAATTGTGACCAGTAAAGTAAAGCAGGAGGTAATTATCATGATTTATTGTCTATAATTATGAAAGTTGTCAATAATTTTTTTAATTTTTATTGGCAACTTTCACACATGTACATAATATATTTTGATCATTATTCCTGTTACCTTCTCTTGTCCCTCATGCCTCCTCCATTATTTCCCTTCTTGCCAACTAGTTTCTCTCCTACTTTGATGTCTTTTTCTTTCCCTCCCCATCATTCATGATAAAGTATCAATGAATCCAATATTGTGAGGTTTTGTGCAGTACTGTGAAGACATGAGTGCAATGCCCACTCCATGTCTGGAACACATGCTTCAAAGCACTCCACTCCACCCTCTGGCTCTAACAGTCATCCTGCCCCTCCTCCACAATGTTTCCTAATCCTTGGAGGTAGTGATTGAAATGTCTAATTTAGCACCAAACATGCGACAGTCACTTATTCTCAGCACTTTGACAAGTTTTGAGTTTTCTCAGTAACCACCACCAACTGCAGAAAGAAACTTCTCTAAACAAAGGTGAGAGTAACAACAATTTATGAATATAAATGTAAATATTTAGAAGGTAAATATATCCATTCAGCCAAACAACAATAGTGGTTTTCTTCCTTGGGCCTGTGACTTCTGGCCACAGGCTTTTGGCAAGGTTTTCAGTATGGGGCATGTATTCCTTCTTCTGGAATGGGCTTCAAATATAATTAGAGAGAAGTTGGTAATCCCAATAACAATCATGCCACTGTTGCACATCCTGCCTGGCTAGTTGATTGTGTAGCTGTCAGGGTCTAATGGCCCACTGATGGGTAAGACAGTTGGTGACTTTTCTCCCCCAGCAGCCTGTCCTGCTCTTGGTTTCTATATTTCCACACCTTCCATTTCTTCCTTTTGTATATGGGATGACCCCTTCCAGGGCCCTTCTTCTCTGCCATGTTTAGATGGCGATCTGTCCCTGCATCCTGAGTGTCATTCTACATTCTGAAGTTCATTGAACATGTGTGTGCCAAGGATCCCAGATATTGCCTTAGAGCTTCTCCCAGGTCTAAACAGAGATAGAGCATTACTAACAGACCTGGCTTCTCTACCTGTTTCCCTCAGAACCACCCAGCAGCACCCTTTTCCCATATCAACCCCTTAATCCTGTTCTCTAAAGTCCTTAAGGATGAGGGCATAGGTGAATTTTCTGGGCAGATCAGCACTTCATTTGGTACCAGGGATCTACTTGGCTCACAATAAATGTCAGAAGAGTGAGTGACTAACTCTGTGAAGCTAGTGCTATATATCACCCTGCTAGATATACATGTCAATGGCTCAGAAAGTTAAGTAAATGAACCAAAGTTGTATAGGTAAGTCTGCAGATCTGAACAAAGATCTACCAGAATCTAGAATGCAAGCACTTATATTTTTGTCTTGTCAAGTATGCAGATGTGATATTTTTACATGTCCACAATTTTGCCCATGTATATGGGAAGTGGAGAGCTAAGGAGGTATGAAACATTGTCAATCAAACTTAGACACATTCACTGTAGTCTCTCAGGTTCTAAGTCCCCATGCCTTTTATTCTTCTGCCATGCTTTCTGTAGACATAACTCAAGTTCTTCCATACCATGGTAATAGATTTTCAGATCACTTCTACCTGTAGCTGACTGAGACTCATCCCCACCTACCCTCTCCTCTTTCCCTTCTAAGTGGCTTAATGCCACCTAGCTGTTGTTCCCAATACCTCACATTGCCAAATGTGCTCCATCCCTGTCAGAAGACAGCAGAGTCGAGCGCTGCCATATTCATACATATATACACAGAGAGAGACATATACATGCATACATGCATGCACATACATTCACACGTGCATATACATACATATATGTGCATATCTGGTTGGAATGAAAGTTGCTGCCCCTAGACTTTATCACAGCATAGGAACATGGCTCTAATGAGGCCATTGAAGCATCTTCTGTGTGTCTGGTACTATGGGATAAGAAATGTGGGACTTCCGGTTGGCAGTGTAGTAGCCAGGCCAAAGCAGTATATGGAAGAAATAAGCAGAAAAACAGCCCTGAAAAGCGAAGGTGTATAAGGAATTATCAACCACAGCATAGTAGCAGGAGAGACCCAGAACTTCTAAAAAGTACAAAAGCAGCCAGAATTGACCCCATCAGCCTCTTTGCTGGGAAGAGCTACACACACACACACACACACACACACACACACACACACACACACACACCTGACTGGCCTGAATCACAGGAGCAAAATCACAGTGAAGGAATTTGCCACTCGCACCAGCACTGTAAAATCAAGAAACCTGAAGGACAAGAAGACAACAGAGACCAGCTAAGCAGCCCAGGAACTTCTGATACCTTCCACAGACTCCTCTTCCCCAACTGCCAGTGCCAGCAACCACTGGAGAACTCCAAGGGATCTTGGCCACACAGCATCCAGCACAGCTGATCAAAACAACAGATCCACTTACCTAAACAGCCTAGCCAAGTCCACAGTGCAGTAAAGAGGGACCAAAGTGGGCACTCAGCATAGGGGAGACCAAAACCATTCCAAAAAGGTTACTCTGGGTCAATACCTGCCCCAAAGCCAGGTATATAGGCCTGCTCTGGAAGTGCTAATCACACTTTCCATGTCATGGCAGGTTATGTGTTAGATTTGGTTGATGTACTACTGGTTGGCTTTATAATTATTAAATAAGCAGTGTTCTGGGGTTGACTTGTATTGGTGTAGATATTGCCTGATTTATAGTGCCTTCTTCTGTCTTTCTTGGGGGCAGGGTCTCACTCACTCCAAGGCTGACCTGGAACCCATTACAGACCAGAAATCTCTCAGCGTTCCAGTTGACAGGGTTAAGGATGTAGATCAACACACATCCTTAGGGACTGTGGCTTTGTTAGATTACCTGTTTGTTTTAAACCCCACTCTTGCATAAATACTCTCTGTTAGTTTTGATTGAATGTGTACATTGCTCAGTTGAATTTTAGAATTTCCCTGTATTTTGCTCTACCCAGCCTGTTAGAATACTGGCCTTGCAGACAAACGTAGCCTAGAGTTACTTCTGCTGTTACTTTGGATTAATATAAGAGCTATACCCACACCTTAGGCTCATACCTTGTAGGTATATAACATCTGATTTACATGTCTAAAAATAGAGCAGATAATTAGAAAACCCAAGCATCAAATTAACTTGATGAAAACTCTCTACATTATGATACAAGAAACACAAAAATTAAAGACAATATAATTCCACCAAAAATTATAAATCCATCAGAAATGACTTCCAGTGAGAAAGATTTAGATGAAATGCCTGACAAAGAATTCAAAAGAATGATTATATCTATGTTCAAAGAACTCAAAGGAATCAAAGAAGAAAATAAACACCTGAAGGGATCTCAAGAAAATACCAGAAACCAACTTAATGAAATCAGAAGGTTAATACAAGCCATGAGTAAGGAAATAGAAATAATGAAGAAATACCAATCAGAAATACTAGAAATACAAAACAGAGTAAGTCAAATAGAAAACTCTGTAGAAAGTCTCCCCAGTAGAATGGATCAAGGAGAGGACAGAGTATTTAAACTAGATCTATTATAGTACAATAAAGAGAAAGACAAACTAATATGAAGGTATGAATGAGAATTTTAAGACATTGCGACACAATATAGATATCAAACATAAGAATTCATTGTATAGTAGAAGAGAAGAATTTCAATTCAAAGGCATAATGGATATTTTCAGCAATATATGACCACTAAGCCAGATCTATAGAAAATCCTCAAAGGGATCCTTCACAATGAAGAGAAAGGAAAGCACACACATGAAGAAAAAGGAAAAAATAAACCATACTGAAATGATAATTAATACAATGCAGGAAGCACTACAAAACAAATAGAATGGCAAATATAAATTCATACCTTTCAATAATAACTCTTAATATCAGTGGTCTGAATGCCCCAACCAAAAGACATAGGCTTGAAGACTGGGTTAAAAAGCAGGATCCTTCTATTTGTTGCTTCCAAGAAACCACCTTTCCATAAAAGACAGACAGTATCTTAGGGTGAAAGGATGAAAAATAGCATTTCCAGCAAATGGGCCTAGGAAAAAAGCAGGGGTTGCTATCCTAATATCTGACAGGATAGACTTAAAACCAACATTAGTGAGGAAAGATAAACAAGGTCACTTCATACTGGTTAAAGGAACACTCCAACAGAAGGACATTACAATCCTAAACATATAGGCACTAAACATGAGGACTTGCAAATTCATCAAACAAACACTGCTAGAATTAAATTCACAGATAACACCAAACACAGTTGTAGTGGGTGACTTCAATGCCCCACTCTCATCAATTGACAGGTCATCCTGGCAAAAAATAAACAGAGAAGCATCTGGATTAAATGAAGTCATAGAACAAAGGGACCTAACAGATATCTACAGAACATTTCACCCAAATGCTGCAGAGTACACATTATTTTCAGCAGCACTATAGACCATAGTAGGATACAAAGCAAACCTTAACAAATACAGGAAAATTGAAAAAATTCCTTGTACTCTATCTAATCACAATGGGATCAAACTACTAATCAACAGCATGAGAAGCTATCTATAGAGTATACACAAAATCATGGAAACTTAACAATACACTACTAAATGATGAATGACTCAATGAAGAAATCAAGAAGGAAATAAAAAATTCATAGACTCAAACGACAATGTAAACACATCATACTAAAACCTTTGGGACACAATGAAGGCAGTACTAAGAGGGAAATTTGTAGGTTTGAGTGCCTATATTAAGAAATTAGAGGGATGGAGGGATGGATGAGCAGTTAAGGTGCTTGCCTGCAAAGCCAAAGGATCTCCATTCAATTCCTCAGGACCCACATAAGTCAGATGCATAAGGTGACACATGTGTTTGGAGATTGTTTGCAGCAGCTGGAAGCCCTGCCACACCCATTCTCTCTCTCTCTCTCTCTCTCTCTCTCTCTCTCTCTCAACTCTTGCTCTCTGTCAAATAAATAAAGAAAAATAAAATATTTTAAAAATGAAATTAGAAATGTTGCAAGTAACCAACTTAATGCTTCACCTTAAGGCCTTGGACAAAGTCCTGGGAATAGGGATCTCAGGAGTAAGGAGCAGAGTAGGCTACAGGTAGATATATTCAGAAAATGAGAATTCCTCATTAATAGATGAAATTCAGGAGTTTTCCAAAAGACAGAGGTAGTTGTTGGCTTCAGATACAATAGACTTAATCTATGGATAAACACCCTGAAAGCATTTCATGAACACATTTGAAACATTATTGGGAGGTGGTGAAAACTTTTGAGAGGTGGATAATGGGGAAGTCAGGAATTCAAGGTTTGTTCTTAAAGAGCATGTATTATTTGTGAGCCCTTCCTCTGTCTCTCTCTGTTTCCAGGCTGCTGTGGTTAGCAGTTTTACACACCCTCCCAACCATGATATTGTCTCACCTTGGACATTAAATCAGTGGAGCCAGACAACAATGGATAGACATATCTGAAACTGTGAGCCCAAATAAATATTTCTGCTTTTAACTCTTATTCACTCATAGTGGGGGTGTCAAGTAGTATAACCATTAGGGAAATGCCAAAGGGTTTAAAAATATAACTACCATATGACCCAGCTATCCACTCCTGGACATAGTTCCAAAGGATTTAATGCCTTACTAAAAACATACTTGCACATCTATGTTTATTGCTGCATTATTTACATTTAATTAGGAATGGAATCAACCTAGATGTCCATCAGCTGATGACTAGATAATAAAATGTACACAATGGAATTTTATTCAGCAGTAAAGAAAAAATAAAAGCATTATATACTAAGTGAGGAAATCAAGACTGAGAAAGACAAAAATCACATTTTCTCTCATATGTGGATCCTAACTTTTAATGTTTGTATGTATAGAAATAAGGGGCTATGAACCTCGGAATGGGCTACAAAACTAGACAGGAGGCCACAAAAGAGCAACAAGAGGTGTTGAGGAAGAGAGGGAAAAGGCAAAGGAATACTATCACATGAAAGGAGGAAGTTATAAAAGGAGAAGAGAGAGAGAAAACCAGAGGGGGAGAAATAACAAAAACAAATTTTGTTTAAAATAGCTGATACTGTTGTGTTAATGAAAATAAAACTAAGGTAGAAAAAAATTCTCACTTTAATTTGTTTTCTCCTAGTCTCTCACAGAGAAAAAAATAGTCTGACTAGTGAATGGGAGGAAAGAGTAGAGAGAGAAAGGAACACTTCTGAGAAATTCAAATGAGAAAAAAAAAAGAAGCCAAAGGAAATTGCCTTTTCAATGTGAAAGAGGCTTAGATTTGGTCCTAGTCTGAGGAGAGTACAAAAGAAAGGTGTTTGAAGACACAGGAGGGGTAGTAAGCATAAGTGAATGAGCCTGCATGGAGGCGAGGGTCCTCAAGGAGATGTCCTTAAGTAGCACAAAAGGGACCTCATTATCAGAGACTTAGAGAAAACACTGAAGGTGAAGGGACCCTTAGGCAGATAGATGGGAAGTTAAGAGAGACGGTACTATTTTCTTTTCTTCTCCTTTCCATTTCCTTCCTTCTTTATTTCTTCCTTTCTTTCTTATTTCCTTTTGTTTCTTTTTTGCATGTTGTGGTTTGAATGTAAAATGTTTCCCCTAGGCTCATGTGTTTTGGACACTGGGTGATGGCACTGTTTGGGAAGGTTATGGAGCCTTTAGGAGGTGGAGCCTCGCTGGAGGAAGTGAGTCACACACTCTCTGTTCCCCTCCACTTCCTGTCTGTGAACACAATGGATCCAGCTCTGTTCCCACTCCTGCTGCCATGCCATCTTGCCATGGAACTTAACCTCAAAACTGTAAGCCAAATGAAATCTTCCATCCTTAAGTTCCTTCTGGCTGTGAATTTGTTCATAGCAATGAGAAAGCAATGATGCACATTTGTAAGTGTGCATGTTTGTGTGTATACACGTTCACATGTGCATGTAGGTGTGTATACACAAATGCACACATGTGAGTGTAGGCAAGAGGTCAATGCTGGGCATCTTCTCTAATTCTCTGCACCTTACTTTTTGAGACATAATTCTTCACTGAACCTAGAGTTCACACGATTTTCTAGACTAGCTAACCAGGCAAATGCTAGGGTCCACCTGCCTCCACCTCCCCAGGGCATTGCTTTACATGGATGCAAGATATCTGAACTCAGGTCCTCATCTTGTGTGGCAAGCACTTTGCCCACTGAAACAATTCCTCGTCCCAACGTGGCGACTTCCTTAATGAAGAAAGATCACACTTTTCTTGCGAGTGAAGAGCTATAGTAAGAAAGAGCTTGGAGACGTGGATGTTTAGTTATTTTTTGAGGTGGAAGAGAGGAAGCAGTTCCCTAGATGGTCTGAAGGGCAGAGCTCCGAAATGCCCCTTAACAGTGGAGCTCAGGAATGGCTGGTGCTGTCGGCTAGATTTAAATTCTGTTGCCTCTTATGCCTTAGAGCAGAACAGCAGGCTAATGCTTCCATCCTAATGCCCCAGTGTAGCAGATAGCTCCAGGTTCTCGCTGAGATGAACTTCCAGACCAGGCACAGTTATGGAGGAAGGGATTTATTGAAGCTTACTGATCCAGAGTGTGGTAGTTTGAATATATGACCCCCAATATATTCAATGTTTTATTACTTTATAGTTTGCATCTACAATCACCTTCCTAGAGGCAATGTCACTGGGGGCTGGTCTTAAGGTGTTAATGGTGGGTTTGAGATTCCATTGTAAAGATATGCAAAGTGTGCCTAGCAGGAGTTCCTGAAGTGTGCTGTGTGACTTTTTGGCAGTAGTTTTGCTCAGTGTGCTGGGTGCCTGGTTGGCTTTTTCTCTCTCTGCTTGGCCCTGTGAAGGCAGGCCAGCTTCTCCTGCCTTTATGGAACGTCCCCTGGATCTGTAAGCTTCAATAAATAATATCCCTTCCTACATAACTGTGCCTGATCTGGAAGTTCATCTCAGCGAACCTGAAGCTGTCTGCTACAGTAAAGGAAATTCCATAATGGCAGAAAAGGTTGGCCTGCTCTTACAGGACCAGGCAAGAGAGAGTGAAAGCCGCAAGCTAAAAGCCACACAGCACAGCACACCTCTGGAACTCCAGCTAGGCACACTTTGCATATCTTTAGATTGAAGTCTCAAACCCACCACCACACCTTAAGATCTGCCCAGTGACACTGCCTCCAGCCAGGTGGCTGCAGATGCAAACTAATAAAACACTGAATATATTGGGGGACATTTATTCAAACTACCACACCCAGGTAGAAGGATTCAGACATACTAAAGATGAGATGAGATGGCTCAGGTTGAATGTCAGTGTGACATTTAGCATGTACTATGTCCTCAGTGAACAAAAACCTATGAGATTTTTACCAGAAAAAAAAAATGAAGTTGTAGGTGAACTTTCTTACTTTGATCACTCGAGTCCACATGGCCATGTCAGAGAAATCTAAAGTCATCATTTCTGAAAAGGAAGCCATATAGCCCACATTCAAGTAGGGAATGCCTAGATTTGGAGCTATTGTCCACAAGATTCAGAATCATTTTGGAGAGCCACAGGGAGGCCCTACACAGACTCCAATGGAATGCCCCTTCCCCACCACGCACAGGCACACTGCGCTGTCTGCCTCTGCCAATATATTTGTTGAGTGCTGACTGTGACATTTGTTATGAACTTATGACAAGAAGCAATGAGACTATATGTGGCAATATCAATGGGCAAGGATTGAATTCTAGATAACCGAGGTTTCTGGGATGGGATTTAATGATTCTGACAAAAGTCTGGACAGGCTACTTGATTTCAGCCTGAGGAGACTTGACTTCACTCCCTATGCATCAGATGTGAGCCTTTGTGCAAGTACAGCTTTTGGTCCACCTTTGCTCCTGATGGCTTTGTGTGTTGCCAGTATATCTTATTCACATTTGCCTCCTGCATGGTGCCTGGCTGTGAGGAAAGGATTCATTAGGCAAGATCAACAAATCCTTCATTCTATCTGCATATCATTTTAAAGTGTGCAGAGAACTTCTATATGCCTCATTCTCATATCGCATGATTATGTGATTTGTGTAGATTATCACATACGTTCAGATTTCCACTAAATAAAGCCCAAAGTACATAGGCACTAGGCACATCAACAGAATGTAGGATGGTAACAGAGTTTATACATGATTTTCTGTTTGAAGCCAGCCTGGGATCCATGAGACCCTGTCTCAAAAAATTAATTAATTAATTAAAACAATTAATAATTCATTCAGTCGGCCAGCCAGAACAAGACCTTCATCAGATTCTGTAGCTACCCCATTCTCTAATCCTTCACTGATCATCAGCTCCCTACTTCCAGTCTTTCTCAACAAAGATGTGACCAGTCTCTAGGCCAAAGATCTTCCGAGCAAAGCTGGCCTTAGACCTTGGATCAGCCTTTAGAGGAGCATCTCGAGGTGGCACATGAATGTCTCACTGCCATTTTCAATGGGGGTCTTTGCTGAAGCTCCCTTCTTTCGTTCCTTCCTTTCTTCCTTCTTTCCTTCCTTCTATCCTCCCTCCCTCCCTTTCTTCTTCTCTCCCTCCTTTCTTCCCTTCCAGACAGCACCTGGTACTGCTGTGGTGGACTGCTGGGTAAACCCATAAGAATACCTCAGGGACGAAAGATGAAGCAGAACTCCCACAGAGGTTCCAGGCCTTGCACTGAAGTGCTTTGTCACCCCAGCAGTTGCCTAAAGGGTGTTGGGCTATTTAAATGGTTGCGAACTTCATGACTCAAGTTCCAAACCAATTTTTGGAAACTTTAGAAAATATGTTTGAAAGGCTATTTAAATGGAAACTTTTTTTCTGTCAAGTTCCACCATAGCATACATTTTTACAGCCCTTATAATTCCTTGAAAAACCTCAATGTATAATAGAAGTGCTGACAGGTGCTGGGCCACAGCAGCGAGCCTAACAGCTCAGCTGTATTTATTTTTCATTACACTTGACTCTAATTGGTGCCAGTTTAACTGTACTGCATACCAGCCAGAACCTTTTAATGCAAACATCAGCCCTGGGAAATTGGCCTTTGTCCCCTTGTCCTAGCTTTCGATATCAGCACCTTCCCATATTTCTTTCTCATCAAACTTTCTGCCTGTGGAGAGGCAGAGTTGCTCCTTTAAGAAGTACAAGATTAAAAATAAAACAGACCTACATGTTCATCTAAGCTCCCCTAACAATGGCCTTTGGCAAGCCACTGGGCCTCTGAATTTTGGTTTCTTCCTCTCTAGGACCTTAGAAATGATAATGACTACTTTGCAGGTCCATGACAAGATTAGATATATTGAATGCAGGGTCTGGAACATGATGGAACATTATTATATTGTTTTAAGCATGTTACTTATTTCTAATATTACAATTAAGAATGATATGGACAAGAAAAAGCTATCTGATAGATGCCTGTGGTATTCTCTGCTATTGTGGTGAGTGCAAAACCATTAGCTCCCACGTGTGGAACTCCATTGACAATATTTCACAGAGCAAGCCCCTTGCCATTCAGAAGCTCCAGTCTGGGGCAAAACACAGCTGGGAGGTTCAGGGTGGTGGAGGCCTTCCCAGCTGCGCAGAGGTGTGTTTGGGTGTGGGAATTCTTCAAATGACTCTCAAGTGGCCTCCTTAGAGACGCTGACAGGTCCAGTCACAGCCTCTTCTTCCAGGCACTGAGATGAAAGGCTGTGGCAGAGGTGTCTGAGAAATGAAAAAGGTGCTGTGGATAGTCCCAAGGAGCATCCCTTGGGAAGGAGCAACACACAGCCTTAGGTTCCTAATTCCCTGTGATATGCATCCCCAAAATAGGTGGCAATCACAAACAAAGTGTCTGCTCATCTAGATAAAGCTACCCTGGACCTCAGTTGGAAGCCCCTCAGCTGTAGCAAAGGTCCTCCCTCTCCCAGGGAACATAAAGTGGAGCTACTCAATAACCCCATTTAGTCCCATATAGGGGGAAAGGGCAATGACCTTTCCTCTTTATTAACTGCTATGGTTAGGGCACCTTCCACAGGTCACCTTGACAAAGACTCCCACCAGTCCTTCAGAGCTAATGTTAAGATAGTCATTTTGCTGCTGACAATGTGAGACTCTGAGAGGTAGCCCATGCAGGGGCCAAGGAAATAGCACTGGAGCCTGGATTTCTTGGAATGCAGTCTCTTGATCATAGCCCCAAGTGTAAAGAAGTGGAAAGAATTACAGAATTCATAAGAAATGTTGTCATAACCAAACTAGAAGTTTTTAAAGTGAAGTAGAAAATTTTAATGTCTTATTTAACCACTTATTCTTATTTCTCATGCTTTCTTCATCCCAGACAGAGGCAGAAAATTGACTGTCAAATGAGGATTATTTCAGCAAAAATATTAAGCAAGCAAGGCATGGTGGGATATGCCTGTCACTCAAGCTTTCTCTTTTTGTTTGTGTGCATGCACACACGCACTCACGTGTGTGTGTGTGTGTGTGTGTGTGTGTGTGTGTGATGTGTCGGTGTGTGCAATGTAGTATATACACATGTATGTGGCCATGGGACTGAGGTTACAGATATGAGTGCCCATACTCAACTGTTTGTGTGGATCATGGAGATTGAACTTGAGTGGTCTCTCAGGCTTTCTCGGCCTTTATTCTTGCATAAAAAGTGCTCTTAACTGCTGAGCCATCTCTCCAGACAATAACCCAAGCCCTTCGGAGGCCATGGCAGGAAGATTTCAAGTTTGAAGTTAGTCGGGGCTACGTAGCAAGTAGAGTCCAGTCAAGGTATAGAGAAAGACCCTGACTCCATACAAAAACAGTATTAAGTCCCTACAGTATGGAAAGGTACCTGGATCTTTATGGGACATGAGAATGTTGGAAGACACGTAATCTTACTTAGTGGTTGAGATGAGCTGACCTACGCAGCATTTTCCTTTAGCAATGTAGGGCCTGATCATGTAGCATGCAATGTTAATGACAGGCTTCATCCACATCTGGGAAGTGGTCATGCAGCTATTTCCTCTGAATTGAAACGTCTTCTCCTGGAGCGGGGAGCACAGCTCATAAGACTCAGGAAGTGAAGCAAAGGTTCAAAGTTCAGGAAGCAGTTAGAAACTTAGAAGGCTCAGGAAAGTCCTGAAAGTGACAAGATTCACAAGGCCCTGTATAGCAGGTTCTATGAGCAGAAACAATTGCCTGTGCAAGGGACTTCAGGGATGCGCCTTTGCTAGATGCACCCACACTGCAGTAGGTGGGCTCTGCCGTGATGCATCTATTTTTGAGTTACTTCACCCATGTTCCTGTAACTGATCCCTCATTTACACTCCTGTAAGTAAACCCAATCATCTTACTGGTTCACTATCTAGACTGAGGTGGAATCATTCATTTGTTCTGTTGTTGGTGACCTATCTGGGGTACATAGACATTTGTTCATATCTCCCCAGGAAAAGTCATACAGCAGAGGTCCTTTGGAGCCAGATACTTGAATCTGAGAGTGGATAGGTTTAATACAGAAAGAAGGGGTCACAAAAGTGACAGGAAATTTACTCCCAGGACAGCACAAGCAGTGAGTGATCCCTTATTCTTTTTGTTAGTTCCAGTGCTTTCTTTGTTACCAATGGGATGTATGTTCAGTATGAAAATCCTAAAGTTATGAAAGCTTTTCTTTAGCAACACAATTGCTCATAAAAAGTCTAGGCAGAGATTGTGGCTATCCTTTAATGTCAGTTCCTTCTAGACTATACATGAAATTAGGCAGTGAGCACTATCTTTACTTAGTTGGTATTATATTGCATCTAGTGTTGTAGTCAGCTCCAATTTGCTGGGACAAACATCCAACCAGACACAGTTTATTGTGGAGAAGGGCTTATAGATCCAGGGGAAGTTCTATCAATGGCAGAAGAAGGAAGAAGCTGGCTCCCTTTCACAGATCAAAGCAGAGATAAATACCAACAGCCAGCAAACACCAAAAAGCAGCAAGAATGAACTGTCAGAGCTCAAACTGTGCTCTCCACATTTTTGAACTGGAATCAGATCTGCCTCCAGTTGCATCCCCCTCCCCATAAGCAGAAATCTGCCTAATAGGGGCTGAAGTTCCAAACTCAATTTTATTTATATTTTTCATCTTAAAAATATTTTATTTTATTTATTTATTTGAGAAAGAGAAAAAGAGAGAGAGAGAGAGAGAGAGAGAGAGAGAGAGAGAGAGAATGGGCATGACAGGGTCTCAAGCCACTGCAAATGAACTCCAGACTCATTTACCACCTTGTGTACCTGGCGTACATGGGTCTTAGGGAATCGAACCTTACTCCTTTGGCTTTGCAGGCAAGTGCCTTAACTGCGAAGCCATTTCTCCAGCCTGCAAACTCAATTTTAATAAAATACCTGAATCTATGGGGCCATACATTTACATATTCAAACTACCACATCTACTTAAAATCAAACCTTAGTATTTAAAATGTCATTAAAGTTATTTTAAAAACTTTAAGGAGCTACATAAAATTCAACACTATGAATGCACTATAATGTAGTTAGTTATTTTCCTGTGCTTGATAGAGGTTGTTTTAAATATTTTTTACTGTTAAAATTATTACTGATTTTCACCTCACAGTGACTGATACTATCTACATATGACCTGCAAAATAGAAGGAGAAAATGATGATATAAAAATAGAAGAGGGGGCTGGAGAGATGGCTTAGCGGTTAAGGCGCCTGCCTGCTAAGCCTAAGAACCTGGTTCCAATCTCCAGGTCCCACGTTTAGCCAGATGCAGTGATGCAAGTATGCAATGCTGCACTTGCCCACAAGGGGGCACATGCAGCTGGATTTCATTCACAGCAGCTGAGAGACTGCTGGAGCGCCCATTCTCTATCAGTCTCCCTCTCAGTTTCTCTCTCCAAAAAAAATAAAAAATAAATAAATAAAATAGAAGAGGGGCTGGAGAGATGGTTTAGCGGTTAAGGCACCTGCTCCTAAGCTTAAGAACGCTGATTCCAATCTCCAGTGGTTCCAATCTCCAGATCCCACTTTTAGCCAGATGCAAAGTGACACAAGGGCACAATGCTGCACTTGACCACAAGGGGGCGCACGCATCTGGCTTTCATTCGCAGCAGCTGAGAGACTGCTGACCCTCCCATCTCTTATCTGTCTTCCTCTCCCTCTCCCTCTCCCTCTCCCTCTCCCTTTCTCTCTCTCTCTGTCTCTCTTCAAAAAAAAAAAAAAAAATAGAAGAGACTAGTTGTAAAGAAGAAGGGATTCAGTGGATGGGGGATTCAGGAATGGAAATAGTTAAGGTTGTCAAAGGAAATTATATTCATAATATATTTTCCATATGTACAGAAGTTATCAATAAAAAGTTTAAAAATCAGGTGGGAGAGATAGCTTAGCAGTTATTGCTCATTGCTATGAAGCCTAAGGACTCATGTTCACCTCTCCAGGTTTCACATAAGCCAGACACACAAAGTGACACAAGCATGCAAGGTCACACATGTACATGGGGGTGCATGTATCTGGTGTTCGATTGCAGTGGCTGGAGGCCTTAGCATGCCAATTCTCTCTCTCTCTCTCTCACTCACTCTCTCACATAAAAAAAGCCCAATCTGTTGGGCTTGCCTCAAAAAAAAAAGGATATATATGGCTTTCAGTCAAGATAGGGTTATGAGATTGCAAGGAAATCATTTCATCTCTCCTTTGCATTTTGATTACAAATCATACATGACTAAAACTATGTCAAGACATTCACTCTTTAAAATAATGCTATCAATGTTGCAATCCATAAATCATATAATTTTACAATCTCACCAGACTCCAGATTCAGAAATACAAAAGATCAACCAAGACCCAGACATGTTTAGGATGAATATGTAAAACTGAACAGACTTTCCCACCATCGTACACTGTACAATTAACTCCTAGAGCTGCAATTCCAAGCACAGTAGAAGTGGATAACTTCCACCCCCAACCCTAAGAATTTGAGATAAGAAAGGGACTCCTTATGTGAAAAACAGACCTGTAATTCACCACCTATGAGTAGGATGTAATAAGAGCCACAAGTCCTACCTCAAGCTATAGTTGAAAATAGCTCACTGCCCAGAAATTGGCCACAACATAACCTAGCTGCCCACTATTTCTGAACTCTGATTTGCTGTGTTTGTGTCTGTAGGATGAAAACTAAAGCAATTAATATGACCTAGTTCTGAACAATGGAGACTTCTGCACCAGGAAGAGGGCACTGGAAAACTGCCACAAGCCATAAAAAAGAGAAGTGAAATTCACACACGGTTGCAGCTGACAAGATCAAAGCACACAAGGAGACTTAACATCAGGGAAGATGATGGCAATTATAAAACAATAGCATAATAAAAAGCTACCCCTTGAAAGCTTGCAATATGTCAGACAGTTCTATTTTACATGTATTTTATCTCTGTATCTCTTTCAAAACTAGAGAACTGGGGCTGGCTGGGAAGATGGCTTAGTGGGGAAAAGTGTTTGCTGTGAAAGTGTGATGAACTGTGTTCAGATTCCCAGAACTCATGTAATGCTGTTAGCAGTAATGTGTCTATTATCCCAACACACATACAGTGAGAAAGAGGCAGAGGGTTCCCATAATTTCACAGGCCAGCTAACAAGAGACACTGCCTCAAAACAGGTAGGAGATGAAACCAATACCTGAGGTTGTGCTCTGACCTCCATACATGCACCATGGCATGCCCCCACAGAGAGAGAGAGAGAGAAGAGAAGAGATTTAAAAAAAAAAGACAATGGGTATTAACTTCAAAATTCGAGAAAATAAAGAAACTCAATAGAAACAAAAGCTAGTTTTTGAGAAGACCAATAAAATTGATGATTACAGACTGGTGAGAAAAAGAAGATACAAATTATAGATATCAGAAAGAAGGAGTAAGTAACAACACCACATATTCTACATAAACTAAATTAATTATAAGAAAAATAAGAAAAAGAATCTCGTGACAAAAATTTCACAATTCAGATAAAATGGGAAAATTCCTTGACAAGACACAGACTAACAAAACTCACAGAAAAGGCAAAAAACTTGAATTTCTATTAAAGAAACCAAATCTCACAAAGATGACTTCATGCTGAGATGGCTTCATTGATAAACTCTAGCAAATATTTCAGAAGGTGAAGCCAGATGTGGTGGTACATGCCTTTAATCTCAGCACTTGGGAGGCACAGGTAGGAGGATCGACATGAGTTCAAGGCCACCCAGAGATGAGACTACAGAGTGAATTCCAGGTCAGCCAGGGCTAGAGTGAGACTCTACTTTGAAAAACCAAATATAATGATAATGATAATAATAACAATAATAATAATAAAAGTCATAGGGATTTGGAGTAAGGTAACTCCCATTTTATAGGCAGCTAGTCACAGGTCCCAAGGAATAAACAGATAATCTACTTGCTCTGACAGCCAATGAACACAGTGGTTCTTAAGAGAAAGGAGTCTAGGAACTGAAATACAAGATGTCCAAACCCTCACTCATGCTGGAGGTCAGATGGCTCTCAAATACAATCCACCCTGCTTGATGCCTAATTTACATCAGAGTATCAAATTATCAACCTATTGGAAGCCCCCACATGCACTCAAAGTAACCAGTCAATCCACCTCCACTTGATACTTAATTGATATTCCCAAGAGTATAAAAACCCTTGTTCCAAGTCACTATGGGCGTCCCTGCTCAGGATCCTTTCCTCCCAGCTCCAGAGCTCTCTGCTTTACTTTCTTTCCATAAACCATTGTTTAATTTGCTCTTCTGCCACACTGCTCTTGTCATTTTTCATGTGCCCAAGCCAATGAATTCAAGAGGTATAGTCAGAAAGTTTCAATGGCCATAAGTGTCTAACACTCAAACCCCCAAACTCAGCTTATGCAGAGCAGAGAAAGGCTCAATCATCCTCAAAACTCATAACAAAAGTAGTCATGTCGGGCTGAAGAAATGGCTCAGCAGTTAAGACATTTGCCTTCAAAGCTAAAGGACCCAGAATCAATTCCCAGGACCCATGTAAGCCAGATGCACAAGGTGGCATGTGCATCTGTAATTCATTTGCAGCAGCTAAAGTTCCTGGTATGCCCGTTCTCTCTCTCTCTCTCTCTCCTCGTATCTCTCCAAAATAAATAAATAAAATATTTTAAAACAATTATTTTGGGGAAAAAAAAAAATAGGCTTATCAGGAGGCAGGAAGATGGCTCAGTTTGCAAAGCATGCTGCTACTGGTTCAATTCCCCAGTACCCATTTATAGTCAGATGCACAAAATGGTCTATGCCTCTGGAGTTTATTTGCAGCAGTAAAAGGCCCTAGTGTGCCCATTCTCTCTCTCTCTCTCTCTCTCTCTCTCTCTCTCTCTCTCTCGCTCTCTCTGCAGCAAATAAATAAAAAATATATTTTAAAGTAATCATATCAATTTTACTAAACTCCTCGAAGAAATTGTAGATGCAGAAACACATTCTGAGATTGAAAACAGACATTAAAGAAATCTATATGTTAATTATACATAATTATCATAGATACAAATTATGTTAACAAATTACATCCCATAATTCATGAAAGAAAATACATTATAAGCAAGTGGGGCTTATCCTACAAATGCAAAGTTAAATTTTTGAAAATCTGTTGATACAACCTACAATATTAACAGATTAGAAAATGAAAAATTATAATCATTTCAATAAAGGGAAAACAATTTGACATAACTTAGCATCTATTCATGACAAAAAAAGGGAAAAAGCTTCCCAACCCATTGTATGAAAATTGTTGCCTTGTCCAAAGACAAAATTAATTTGTTTAGGGCTGGAGAGATTGCTCACTGGTTAAGACACTTGCCTACAAAGCCTAACAACCTGGGTTCAATTCCCCAGTACCCATGCAAAGCCAGGTACAGGCATCTGGAGTTTATTTGCACTGGCTAGAGGTCCTGGAGTGCCCATTCTCATTCTCTCTCTCACTATCTCTCTGCCAGTGTGGTAGTGCTCACCTTTAGTCTCAGCACTTGGGAAGCCGAGGTAAGAGGATGGCTGTGATTTTGCAGCCAGCTTGAGACTAATTCCAGGTCAGCCTGAATTAGAGTAAAACCCTACCTCGAAATAAAAAAAAAAGAAGTGTTTTTGTCATTGATATATCAGTTCAATACATGCTTATTTGCTTTGAAACCAGTATCATCATCAAGCTCTCTCTTTGAATTTATGAGGAGAGAGTGGATGCAGAATGAGGATGGAATTCTATAGCCAAGTCTGCTAAGTATTCAATACATTTTTAGATTTCACTCCTACAACAATGAAGATATGGTCACCAGAATGTCAAAATATGTATGTAGCACTTGATGTCCTCTTGATTTGTCAAGCTCCTTGCTACTGTTCTCTTGACATTATGTTACTCTAGCTCTGAAGAGATGTCATCTGGTAGCAATGTAATAGTTCAAGTAAGGCATTTACACAATGAAAAAAGAAGACCATATATCATCTCAAAAATATGTGTTAATAAAGTCGATCCAGAAATATATTTATTTTAAAAAAATTATGTTTCAAACTAATACATATTATCTTGGGGATATAAATGGTTTAGTTGCAAAAATGTACTAAATTTCTCTTAAAATGAATTCAAAGATGTGTGACCATCTCAATACTTGCAGGAAATAGTACCCTTGATAAAAGTTCATTGCTATTAATGCTAAAATTAAAATTAAAGGCAAAAATTAAAGGCAATGTCTTTAATTTTTTTAAACCTGAGTACCATGGAAAACTACATCAGCATTGTACTGAATGATGAAATTTCATTACAATTTTCAGTAAAGTCAGAAACAAAACAAAGATGCTACTGCTACTGTCTTCTATCATGCCCCATTAGAGTGGAAAGAGATAAACAAGGAAAAGAGGAGAAGAAATAAAAGGGGGGAGGAAAACCAAATGCTTTTGATTTTGGGGTAATACAAAAGAATGAACAATCTAATAAAACCAGTAAAGGGAATTTTCCGACATTGTTGAATCAAAAACAAATACACAAATTAAATAGCCATTAGATTTAGAAATTTATGTAACAAAAAGAAAAGTATCCCATTTTATAATAGTAGCAAAAATTGTAAAGCCTAAAAATACCAAATTTACATAATCTCTTTTAAAGACCAAAAATAAAGTAAATATATCTATATTTGGCATGTATGAAATGACAATAACAATGATCTCTGATTTACTCTGTAAATGTAATAGCAATCAAACTACTTACAAGGATGTTTGTGGATGTTGACAAATTCACATGCTGAGGAAACATCTAATATGAACAGAGATGTACAGATTTCAAACAGTATCATGCGGCTCTTAGAACAATTCTGTGGGCTCAGAGAGGGGCCCTTAGGGTATATTTTAGAATTTCAAGGGGAATTCCAGTCCATGTGCTCCTAGCTCAAGATACTTCCAGTTTCAATGTCAGATCACTCTATTGTATTTTTATTGGCTGCTATAATAAAAAGCAAACATCTCATGAAACAAATGTGGAACATAAAATGAGTATGGTGATATTAACTCTTGTTCCAAGGTTTGGGAAGCTGGACAATGGCCAACAGGCACACCACATTCCATTAGTAATTGTATTTAAAGGTGAATTAGAATGTTAAATTTCCCTTCAATGTGGCTGCATTCTTTTTTCCTATGGTACTCAGCTGTTAAGATGTGAGATCTTGGGGATGGAGCAATGGCTTGGTGGTAAGGTGCTTGCCTGCAAAGCTGAAGGACCCAGGTTCTATTCCCTAGTACCCACATAAGCCAGATGCACAAGGTGGTGCGTGAATCTGGAGTTCATTTCCAGTGGCTAGAGACCCTGGCATGCCTGTTCTCTCTCTCTCTCCCTCTTTTTCTCTCTCTATCTTTCTATCTTCCTCTCTTTCTCTCTCAAATAAATAAATTTTTAAAAAGATGTGAGACCTCATTAGGTTATTTACAAGTTCACTACATTATAGACACAATTGTTAGGTAGGTCTCTTAGACTGGGGTTGGTGGAGGCATGAAAAAGTAATTGTGAAATAAGTGCACCATAATCTATGAAGTGTTGGTGTGATGGTTAATCTTAATTGTCAACTTGATGGGATCTGAAATCCTTCCAGAGTAGGGTAACTAAAAGGGGAGACCCACCTTAACTGTGAACAGCACCACTCTACAGGCTGGGGTCCCAGACTGAATGCAAAGGAGAAAGTGAGCTAGGTACCAGCTTTTCTTTCTTTCTTTCTGCTTCCTACGAATACAATGTGATGAACTACCTCAAGTTCCTGATGACAGGCTTTCCCCATATGATGGACTATAACCTCAAACTGTGAGCCAAAATAAGCTCTTCCTTAAGTTGTACTTGTGAGTATTTTGTCACAGCAATGAGAAAAATAACTCATATGCTTGGGAATGCATCTTTGATGTAGAGAACTAGGAAAATGAAGGTGAAAGTGGGATTTGCCATATCTGATCTCAAGACTTACAACAGAGGAAAAGAATGTGATGGAGAAAGTTTAATTAATGAAGGCAAATAGTTCAGTTAGAACAAAATGAGGTGGTCAGAGTCCAGTGCAAATGGACACCTGGGAGATTGTGGCTTTGGCTGTGGCTGTGGCACTGTATGCCAGTGTTTGAAAGAGGGTAGACCTCTCAACAGGTGATGTGACGATCACTGGATTCACTTATAAGGGAAGTTTGGGTTTTTTAATTAGTTATCTACATAATGTGTATACAGCCATGATGGTACCATCATTAGCCTTCTTCCTGTTTCTCCCCCCTTTTGGGGATTGTGGGTCTTGCATTGTGGGGATAGCCATCAGTTATGGGGGTGAGGCAATGTCTCTGTGCATAATGACCCAACTTATGGCTCTAACAATCTTTCCGCCGCCTCTTCGGTGAATTTCCCTAAGCCATGTTGGGTTCATTTTAGGTTTATTTCAGTGATGATGTCATGGGAGTCTCTGTGTCTCTGGATCTCTGGTTTGGTAGGGGTTGAGTGTTCTCTGTGTCTGTCTCCTTCACCCCTCTGCTGATACCAGGTTCACTGAGCAAGCAGCACATTTGCTCATTTCCTCAATTATTCTATGGGTTCATCTGGTGCCCTGGTGAGGTGCAATGGGCTGATTCTCTCCTCAGGTTCTACGTTCATTTGAAAAAGAGAAGCAAATTCTCCAACGGAGAGTGAGGTCAGTGCAAGATACACAGATAACCATTATTTTTTTAGAAAGAATTAAATAGGTGTAGGTCCTCTTGTATTCCACTGTTGGTGGGACCTTGATATTGGAGAGCAAACTCATTTTTGGATATGGTTCTGACTTGTTTCCCAGTTCCAGGTATGGGTTCCGTTCCACTGAGCAGATCCATAAACCAAATCAAGAGCAGTTGGCAACCCACCTTGGCTGTGGGCCACTATTGCACTTGTGTGAGCATCACTTCAGGTTGATTACTGCTGAGTAGTTTAGACTACAAATTGCTCAGACAGATGTTGGTCATTTTCCCCCAGTCACTCATGTAGTACACCTGAATCACAGGGGACTGGAGAGGGTAGGATGAAGACTAACCTCAACCTTCTTCTGTTCCTCTCTCTATCACTCCCTCTTCTTTCTCTCCTCTCTCTCTCTTTCTCTTTCATACTATCTATATTTTTTCTACCTTCTTTTCCTTTGGCACTGACCTGTAACTCTCACTACCAGCATGTGGTTAACATCCACAATGAGTTGTTGATCAGTGAGACCTACAAGGTTTCCCAAATGAAGACAGATTTCTATCAGAGTTCTTGATGACCCACCAAAGGTTAATGGTAAGAACCTGCTGCCAAAGACACCATATGCTGTTGGGATGGAACATGGAGTGACCTGGCTGGAATCTGGAAGAGAGTCAGTCCCTAGACAGTTAGCTTGTCTAGTGCCAGAAAGTACTAAATAAGCAACTAAGGAAAGTTTTAAAATCAGACACAAATTTAACTTAGGATGGCTTCTCCATTTAAGTGCATAGTAGAGACCTCAAACTTCAGATGAAAGCTTTTGAACTACCCACTTTCTTCAAGCCAACAGATGGCAATTCTGGTTGTCCAGTTTCATTGCTCAGTTGGAATTCTTGTTTTTCATGTGATTTACAACTTAATCAATCAGAAAATCATACCATCTCATTCTATTCATTTATTTATTTGAGAAAAGGAGAGGGAGAGAGAGAAAAAGAGTGAGAATGGGTGTGCCAGGCCACTGAAAACGAACTCCAGAAGCATGCGCCACCTTGTGCATCTGGTTAATGTGGGACCTGGAGAATCGAACCAGGGTCCTTTGGCTTCACAGGCATGTGCCTTAGCTGCTAAGCCATGTCTCCAGCCCATTTTTAAAAAATTTTTAAAGAAAGAAAGACACACAGAGAGAAAGATAGAATTGGTGTGCTGGGACCTCAGCCACTGCAATTGAACTCCAGGCACTTGCACCACCTAGTGGGGCATGTGAGACCTTGCACTTGCCTCACTTTTGTGCAACTGGCTTACTGGGATGTGAAGAGTTTAACATGGATCCTTACACTTTGCAGGCAAGTGCCTTAGCCCCTAAGCAATCTCTCTAGCCTCATTTTTTTTATTAATTAAAAACTTTGTTGTGTGGACAAATCATTTGTTGGTCCCATTCCCCTCCTCCTCACATCCATCCCACTGAGGGTCCTCCTCAGTGGAGTTATTCACCAGGAGTTATGGTTTATGGGTTATGAGCTATGAGAGCAGTAGTCATCATTGGGGGGGGAGTGCCTCTAGAGACTCCTTCCCACTCTGTGGTTCTTGCAGTCTTTCTGCTCCTCTTTTATAATGTTCCCTGAGCCTTGGTGGGTGTGTTATAAGTCTACTTTAGTGTTGAGCTCTCAGCAACTTCTGAATTTCTGCTTTGATATGTTTTGAGTGTCCTCGGTATTTATCATCATCTCTGGGGTGCAGGTTGTCAAGCTCACACTGAGAGCAGCACTAATGCTTAACTGAAATCAATTCCTCTGTGATTTCACCTGGACCCTGGCTCATGTGCAAGAGAGGCTCATCTCAAAATATGAAGTCAGCTATCTTGTCATGTTGATGGATTTTGGCTCTGGCTCAATCTTAAAAATACATCTGAAAACAACTAGTTATCATTACGCCTACTGCTGTACCCACACTTCTTCTCAGCCTGCATGAGGATGGCAGCTTCTCTGCCTCTGGTTGTTCTTTTATGTTTTGTTGCCAACAAAACAGCTAAAATGCTTCTTTTCCATTGTTTAACCAAGTCATGCATCAGTCAAAAGCTTCCTTCATTGATTTCCTGCTGGACTCCTTTTATGAGCCTACAAGCCCCTTTATGATCTGCCTCTTGTAAGGTTTCTGCAGTCCCTCAGCTCGAGCCTCACTGGTCTCCTCCTGCTCCTCAAACATATCATGCAGGACACTTGTGCTTTCTGTTCCTTTCCCTAGGACAGTTGACAGATCCCACTTTTGCTCAGTCATTCACTTCTGTCATGTATCACCTTCTCAGTGAAGTCTACCATGATCATCCCATTGAAAACATACCTTGCTTGTTCTGAAATTCTCTTGATCCATCTTACTCAGTGTACATATATATGTAGAGATATAGAGATAGAGATAGAGATAGAGATAGATAGATATACTGAAATTCTCTTGATCCATCTTACTCAGTCTCTCTCTCTCCATATATATATATATTTCTTATTTATTTATTTATTTATGAGAGAGACAGAATGGTCACCAGGGCCTTTAGGCACTGCACTCAAACTCCAGATGCAGGTGCCACCACGTGCATCTGGCTTATGTGGGTTCTGGGGAGTTGAACCTGAGTCTTTAGGCTTCACAGACAAGTGCCTTAATTGTTAAGCCATCTCTCCAGCCACAGTCTGTGTTTTCATAGTATGTTTTCATAGTATAGTCATGTGTTATTCATAGTATGAGTCCCTTCTAAGTAATACATAATAAAACTTTCTTATAAATATGGCCGCTTTCCTTCCACTAGAATGTAAGTTCCATCAAGACAAGGATCTTTCTGTCTCTTTGATGCACCCCAAGTTTCTACCTGCACACAGTAGATGCATGTGGTGGTTTTAATCAGATGCCCCTAATAAACTCATTTGATTTATGGCAATTTGGGAGGTGGAGCTGTGCTGGAAGAGGTGTTGTTATAGCCAGTTCCCTTTTACCAAAATTCAGCTCAGTCTCTGTTGCTCTTTTCCATCTGCTATGGAAAGGAGGTGATGGCCAGCCTCTGCTCATACCATGCTTTTCCCTGTTATCATGAGGCTTCCCCTTGCTGTAAACCAAAATAAAAAATTTTCTTCCCATAAGCTGCTTTTGATCTAGTGCTTTGTCCCACCAATGACAAGGTAACTACAACAGAAAAATAATACTAGTGGAGTGGGGTCATTGCTGCTAGAAACCTGACTGTGTGGCTTTAGGTTTCTTGGAACTGATTTGTGAGATAAATGTGGAAGGATCTGAAACCTTGTGTTCAAAGTGCTGAAAGCAGAGCTTGATGAACCATCAGGTCAGAGTTGACAGACCTAAATGCTTATGAAAGAACTATGGGCTGTGTATTCTAGACTTATGAAGGGAAGAAAGAGCTTTGCCTAGACTAGGCTAGAGGCAGCTTGTATGAGAGGCTAGCTGCACTCTTCCCATATCCTGACACCTTCAGCATAGTTGAATTTAGAAGAAATGGACTAGTGTGAGCAGAAGGATATGGCACATAAAGAAATGATATAACCAGCATTGAGACTGAGCCAGCTTTTTGGCATTGGTACAGCAAGAATGCCAACTCTTTTAAAAGTGGGGGAGGTTACCGAATTCTGATGGTGTTTTCCTGCTCTTCAAAGATAGTTTTATCTCCTCCCACTCTTATTAACAAATTTGGTGGCCCATCTGGTACTATGGGAGTATAACAAAAGTGGAAAAGAAAGGGTCACTAGATTTGCAATGCATTTGTTAATGGCCACTGAGCAATGTGAGGCAGGGTTGTTAGATTCCCTGCATGGAGACCTGATAGAGCCTTGAGGATTAACCATGGCTTGCAGTGGACTCTCTAGGACTTTTGGAAGATACTAGGACTGTGGGGTGGCTACCAAGGAGAGCTGCTGGTTGGGGATGGAGTTTTCTCCTGGTTTTTAAGCAGCCCAGATACAAGGGTGGAATTGGAACTACAGAGACTTCATCACTGGTTACAGTTGTCAGACCTAGAGCTACAGGATTTTATGTTTGCCCTCTTTGTTTTAGATCTTGAATTGATTAAATCTTTTCTTGTATTGCCATATTTTGCAATGTGTATATTTACTCTGTGCCATTATGTACTTTAAGTTTTACAGTTCACAGTTAAGAGTCTGGAGACTATGGGGGATGTGTGAATAGTGCTGGAATTGATAAAACAATAGGTACAATTAAAGTTGGACTGAATGCATTGCATTTTACATCATTAATGGTTGTGATCTTATGGGGTCACTGACAGCCTGTGGTGCTTGAATAAGATGTCCCCCATAAACTCATATGCTTTGAATGCTTATTCCCAGCTGATGGCAACTTGGGAGGTAAACTTTGCTGGAGATGTGTTTTGGGTATTATAGCCAGTTCCCCTTTGCTAGAGTTTGGCTTAGTCTCATGCTGCTGTTTTCCACCTGCTGTGACAAAGGTGATGTCTAGCCTCTGCTCATGCCATGCTGTCCTATGCCATAACAGAGCTTTTCCTAGATACTGTAAACCAAAAGGAAAACATTCCTTCCATCAGCTGTTTTGGGTCAGATGCTTTATGCCAGCAATGAGAAGGTAATTACAATGCTCAGTAAATGTTTGCTAAATAAATGAATCAAAGATTTCATCTAAAAAAAATAAAACATTGAAATAACTAGAAAAAATAATATATTCTATTCTACAATATTTATACTCAAAACTATTACATGAAGTTGATATAGAAATTAGACAGCTATAGTTCTATAAATGTGTAAAAAGCTAGGACATAAGCTAAATTCATATATTGGTCATTATCTCTCAAAAGAGAGTAAATTGGATCTCAGGATTAGGACAACTGGGATCTAAATTCTGCAGGAAATTTTTGTTCATTGGAAAATATATAAAAATCTGGCATATGATATGATATGAACCTTATTTAATTTTGGGTAATGAATATACGATAGTTTGTCATATTATTCTTTGTATTTCTCTACATAAAAATAGATACGAGTAAAAATACAAAGAATAACTTGGTAACGCTTGGTCTGGTTCATAATTACTTATTACTCTAAGATTAATAAATGAAAATGCAACTATATTAATGGTCCAATTGATTTTCATTAATTGAACATATTAAAGTTAGTTCCAAATGGTCTTTCAAAAAGCTTTACCAATTTTGATTATTACTTTTAGTGAATACATCTAGAGAGCTGCCAACTCATTGCACCTTTGCCAGTTGAAGTGGAATCATCATTTTTATCATTGCCAAATTACTGTGTGAAAAATATCATAATCACTTTGATGACTTCCCGGATGTTTCAACATATTTTCACATATGTATTGAAAATGCTTAAGTACATTTTCAGATATTTATTGACCCTTTATTTTTCATTAATAATTTTTCCATACCCAAATTAAGTATCAGCTCTTTATATCATGAAACTTGCTTAGGCTGAGGATGTAGCTCAGTTGATAGAGTGCATGCACTGACTCTGGGTTCCAGCTCCAGCACTGCATAAAGCCAAATGTAGAAGTGGAAGCAGACAGATCAGAAACTCAAGATCATCTCCCACAACACAGTGAGTTCCAGGCAAGCCTGGGCTACATGACAGCATGTCTCAAACCATAAATAAATAACTTTCCAAAGCTTCTTTCTTTCTTACTAATTATATTTGTAGTTCATTGTTCCTCTTTTAAGTATCAACTCTTTATTTGGGGGAGGAGTTTCAAAATAGGGTCTCACTCTAGCCCAAGCTGACATGGAATTCACTATGTAGTCTCAGGGTGGCCTCAAACTCGTGGCAGTCCTCCTACCTCCACCTCCCAAGTGCTGGGGTTAAAGGCGTGCACCACTACACCCAGCTCAACTCAGTTTTTACCATTGAGTTTTGCTGGACAGTTACTTATTATGGGCCTTAACCACTAAGCCATCTCTCCAGCCCCAGTTACTTATGTAAATATTATCATCTCTACTAAGCTTGGAAAGTATTTCTCTACTGACAAATTCTAACTAAAATCTTAATGTTTATGAATTCTAACTTTAATTCATTTTAGTGTATGATTCAATATGCTGTATTCTATTTTTAATCTTCTGCAGTTTTCTGTGAAGGGTCTTATTGTGGATTTATTTCATGGATATTCTGCTTAGAACTTAGGGGTCATATCCTCATTCAATTCTGGAAAATTTTCAAGCATTGCTTTTCCAATGTCTTCATGAGGTGCATTCTGTGTCATTAGATGTGTTCTGATTTAAGCACATTCTTTGGTAACCTTTTGTACATGCAATACGCTAAATAAATAACTGGCATATATTATCATACAATAACTGATACATCAAAGTGAATCCTTAATATCCATTTTTTTGTCCTACACATTCATGTCCTTTTTCTTGCTTTTTACCACACTGCTTTTCTTGTCGTGGCTATGAGGCATGCTTCATGCTGGCTTCATAGCTCTCTCCTTTATAATCTTACATTCCTATTGACACTTTCCTGTTGCATAGAGTAGTGACACAGACCGGCCAAATGAAAGTGTTATCCTCAGGGACTTACTGGAAGTGAGAAAATATAAACAACATACAAACAATAATAAACACTAATTAAATGCTAAAGTGCTGTATCATTAGTCAAAAAATCATTATTGATCCCTTTACCAATTTTTGCACAGAGTGATATGAGCAGAAGGGAAGGGATAACAGTCCTCAGTGTTGAGAGGTTGTGTAGAGGAGGGCACAGGGAGCTTAGTCTTTGAGGCTAATTGGCATTCACTAGGCAGAGGAAAAGGTATGTGTGAGGTCACTCTGAGCAGAAGGAAAAGCATGGGCCAAGACCAAGGTATGCAGGTGCATGGGGAGTTCAAGAAGTTCAGACAAATCCACCTTAGCATGAGTGTGCAGCCAGGGCAAGCAGCAGATTTTCTTTCTGCTCAGCACACCTGGATGCTCATGCCCTGGCTCATGTCAAGGTGATTGGGTATCATGGACATTTTTGAATAGCACAGGGACTCCCTTAAATCCACATGTAGGGGAGAGCAGCTCTCAGGCAGTGCTGATGAGATGGGGGCAGGTGGCAAAGCCAAGGGCATCTCTATCCAATAGAAATACCATGTGAACTACATATGCTCACTCAATTTCTTAGCTACCATATGCAAAAGAATAAAAAAGCAAGTGAATTAATATCAATAATGTACTTCACTTAATCCTATTTCTGTATTTAACCAATTTAATGTATTTAATTTATTCAAAACAAAAATTTATCAGTAATACCAAGTGTGGTCATGCAGGCCTGTAATCCCAGCAGTTATAAGACTGAAGCAGAAAGATGAAGATGAGTTCAAAGCCAGCCTGAGGTACGTGGAAAGTCTGAGGGTAAACTGAACTATATAGTGAGACCTCGTCTCAAAACAAAGTGATTTTGCCTGTTCATTCTGAGTTTTCAATGCATATTTTACATTTGTAGTGTATTTTCTATTTGGACTAGATATATTTCAAGGCTTAATAGCCACATGTGCTAGTGGCTAAAGTTAAACAATGTAGTGTGAATAAATAGTGAGAAGAATGGACAAGAACAAACCAGAGAAAAATTTCAAATGTAGAAATTAACATTTGCCCTGCTGGGTTTAGGCTTGTTTTGGACTAATCATTCATTCTTTGATATTTGTCTCTTCCTCCCTTTTGAAATGCGAATATTTACTCTGTGTCCTTGTATATTGAGAGTCTATAACTTCCTTTCAAAAGTTTTATAAGGGCACATAACTCAGAGTTTTCCTTTCCCTCCAGAAGAGACTCTGAATTTCAACTTTTGAACACCATTGGAACTGGTAGTATTTTGAACTCTTTGAGGTAGACTAAATGCATTTTACAGTCTGACTGAGACATAAACTTTTTCAGGGTTAGGACAATGAATTATCCTCCTATAGGCTCACCCACTGGTGGTGCCACTTTATGAATGTGGAAACTTTGGGAAGTTGGAGGAAGTAGACCAGTTGGACATAACCCTTGAAGATTATACCAGTTACCCAGTCCCCTCCCCTTCCCTCTGCTTCCTGAACAACATGAGTTGAGGAATTTCCTCTGAAACATGCTCCTACCACCGTGGTGTTTTGTTCAAGTGTGTGGGACCAAGAAACCAAGTAGTTATTCCTCTGAAACCAGGACCCTCCCTCTAGGTTGTTCTCTCAAGTATTTTGTAACTAATAAAAACCTTTAGCTCTCTGTGCCTCTAATGGTGATTATATTTGAAGATAGATGATTAAGTTAAAATGAGACCATTATGAAGGCCTAATCCATCCTGTAGTGTCTTTATAAGAAAGGGAATTTGGCTACAAATAAATTTATCAGGAGAAAGGAATATTTGAGGACATAGTAGCCAAGAAACCATTGATAGGCCAAGAAGAGATGCCCAAGAGAAACCAACCCTAATGACACCTTAATCTCAGACTCTGAAACTTCAGAACTGTGAGAGAATAAACTTCTGTTGTTTGAGCTCCCACTCTACAGTGTTTTTGTCTGTGGGAGAAGGGATAGGAAAGTTATCATTCCACAGGGATCTAATCCCTAGATATTATAGTATTATGCCCATTACTAAAGCTGCATCACAAGTCTAAAAGCAGAATGGCAACTAAATGACATGGCCAACACAGTGAAGTAGGTTCTTTAGTGAATACAGAAAAATGACCAAGCTTTAGGACACGTAATTACTTCTCCTCTTGGGATTACATTTTCCAAGGGTCTACAAGTATAAAATAACTACTTCATAATGTTATTGAGAATATTCAGTAAAATTTTTCTGTATGGAGCTTTATAGCTAAGTTAATAGTCAATCACTAATGTTATCTAGTACCAGGTGAGCTATTTATTGTGGGTTCTCATTTCAAAGCCTTCTTGGTTTTAAGTGCCTGAAGCATGTTATAGAGATTACACTTAATTACAATTCTTTATAGAAATTATTAGCCCAAGGCAGACTATTTCAATAGATTTTCCATTTGAATCTTAAATGATACCATGGTTTCAGACAAGGGTATAACTCTCATCTGATAATAATCTTCTGAGTTCAATGTGACTGGCTTTAGACAAATGGCATTCCCATGGCTCCCATCTCTAGTGAGATGCAGGCATATTAAAAATTTACCAGAGGGCTGGAGAGATTGCTCAGTGGTTTAAGGTGCATGCCTGCAAAGCCTAACAACCCATGTTCAATTCCCCAGCACTCACATAAAGCCAAATGCACAAAGTGGCACATGTGTTTGGAACTTATTTGCAGTGGCTAAAGGCCTTGGTGCACCCATTCTCTCTGTCCCTTTCCCTCTCTCTTTCTTCTCCTTGCAAATAAAAATAATATTTTTTAAAGAATTTACCAGAATTGAGGAGCTTCATCTGCTATGGCTTGCCTTCAATCTACCAGGAGCAAATGGTATAAAACAGAGGACATGGATAGGATTTAAAGGAGAAAATAGTTATAATTATGTCTACCATTTTTAACACCTACTATGTGCCAAGCACTGGGCCAGGTAATTATAAGTTTCACAAAAGCCCTTCACTGAAGGTATCATTATGAAGATTATAAAATAAAGGCAACATAGATGAGTGAGGTCAGATAACCCTAAATTCACTCAGCTAATAAGAAGTAGTGTGAAGATTTCAATCCAACTTTGAAGAGGAGAAAGAGAGAAGATTGAAAAGGAGAAAAAAGACATGGGAGGGAAAATAATGGAAGGAATGGAAGAAAGATGAAGGGAAAAGCGAGGAAGAGTGAGTGAGCAGAAAGAAGGAAAGAGGAAACAAGAAGAGCAGTATGGATCTGAATGACAGAGAAAGAAGCATCTCTTGGGAAATTTGAATCTCTCTTGGAAATAAGGTCCAAATGGGAGCAGTCTATGCTTTGTGGGCATTACCTTCCATCCTTTTTAGAATTTCTCTGTCACCAAGATGTGACATGTGAAATTCACCAATGCTCCTTCTAAGAAAAAATACCTTCCAGATGACAGTTCCCAAAGGTCGGTTGCTTTAAAAAGCACCCACCCACTCCTCAGGACAGGATGACTGTATTCCAGAAAACTTTGCCAGATACTCTAGATGAAGGCAGGATTCTTACAGCTCCAGGGGCATAAGATGAGCCCTGAGCTTACAGGGCTTCCTCCTGACACCTGCATTCACTGTAGTGCACACTCAACAGTATCTACGTACGCAAAGCAATTCTGATTTAGGTGTGACAAATTCAAGAAAAGCTGAAGAGCTCTTATAAGAAAAAGCTTTCCAGCAAAAGAAAGCTTTGCCAGCAAATGATAAGAATGGAGGAAAAAATAGGTTTAAAAGACAATACTGACTAAGACATAAGAAAAACAAAACAAATAATCACAAGTCATAATTATCTCAGAATTCACACGAAAGTTGTACAGATTCTAGGGGTGCAGGGAACTTCTTTTTCTGGTCTATGAATCCCAACCTTTAGATCCTTGTCTATTCCAACAAAGAATTGAGGAAACAGATTCTGAAAAGGTTAAGTTATAAGGTTTATTTGATAAAATGGGTAATCAGGAAAAGGCTAGAATGGTGGAAGGGATTTCTAGGGAAATTGAAAAATGGCCAGAGCTTAAAGAAATACACAAACGCACACACACATACACACACACACACACACACACACACACGTGACGTGGAAGAACAGGATATAAGGTTTTTGCCTTCACATTAGGAGAAAAGCTAACAGGTCAGTTAGTAAGGGTCCCTTAGCTAAGAAGAGAGTAACAAAATGAAACAGCCCCCACCCCCGATGCCAGCTCAGCTCGGCTAGATGGGGGTGGGCTTACCAGAATAGGGACCTGGAGGTTCACGCATCAGAAGAGATAAACAGCCAAAAAGAAGGCCTTGCCCACCTGGTAAGCCCCTCATAGCTAGTTGGGGTGGGCTTTACTTTTCAGCTCTGGTGAGTCAGAGAGAGATGATTTTTTGGACTTAGGGGATTGGGCCGGAGGGAGGCTGAATAGAAAGTGCTGTCACTAAAGGTTGATACTGGATCTGATGCTGAATTCCAGTTCTGCCACTGCAGGTAGTGGTGATATCTTTTGGTTCCCTTTTTTGACCCTCTCCTAGCTTACTACCTATTAAAAAAAAAAAAAAAAAAAAAAAAAAAAAAAAAAACTACCTTGCTTCTATTTCCCCCTCAAGATGTCCCATCTTTAATTTTTCTTTAAAGAAATCCAGTAACATAATACATACTGAAAGAGCCACCTTTAGTGTAGTTTACAATGACATTTTTCCTGACTGTAAACCTGAAGTAAGTTGATGTCAAATGTGAGATCCAAGTTCCTCAGTATTAGAAAAGGAAGTTATAGGTAAGAAAGAATGGAAGATAGAAGGAGCCCTGTGGTCCTGAATTAGAAAGGATATATCAGAAAGACTATTGAGAAAAATAGATGTGTGTGTGTGCACATGTGCATGCATGCACTAAATATGGAAAGATATTCCATACCTATAGAATAAAAAGTCAATATCATGCATGTATCAGATGAGAAAGTCATAAAAATTCTAAGATCTGAACAAAATTGTATAAGTTAAATGATTAGAACAAGTAAAATGGCCAGGTATGATGGAGCACGCCTTTAATCCCAACAGTCAGGAGGCAGAGATAGAAGGCTCGCCATGAGTTCGAGGTCACCCTGAGACTACATAGTGAATTCCAGGTCAGCCTGGACTAGAGTGAGACCCTACCCCAAAAAACAAAAAAGTAAAATGTAGGGGGGAAAATGAAGGAAAATATAATGTAATATGAAAGGCAAAGATGATGTAGGAACCAGGAGAAAGTCTTTACATATTACCAAGATTTACAGTCAAGCTATGGTAATTTAGACAGGTGTTTCTTTCTTTTTTTTTGTTTTGTTTTTGTCTCAGAGATTAACAAATGGATGAGAAGAATAAACAAGAGATCAGAAGTAGATCCTTATGTCACCATTCGGTAGGAAAAGGAGCAGTCACTTAACAATACTGCAGTGTTGGGACTTGTGGTGAGCAGTATAAAATTCAAAAATAGAAATGACTTATATCTTTGTCATATTAAATAAAATCAACTTCATGTGAATTAAGACATTATGGGGGGCTGGAGAGATAGCTTAACAGTTAAGGCGTTTGCTTGCAAAGCCAAAGGACCCCGGTTCGAGTTTCCAGGACCCACATAAGCCAGATGTACAAAGTGGTACATGCTTTTGGAGATTGTTTGCAGTGGCAGGAGACCTTAGTGCGCCCATTCTCTCTCCCTCTCTCTCTCTCTCTTTCTCTCTCTCTCTCTCTCTCTCTCTCTCTCTCTCTCTCTCTCCCTCTTGCTCTCTCTCAAGTAAATAAATATTTTTTTAAATTTTAAAAAAGAAGACATTGGAGTTGGATGTTCTCTGTATTTATCTCCTTCAGCCTTTTTCTGGTGTTGTGATCGCCTTGAGCGCTGTATTCTTGCCCTTCCCCTGCATTGTTCTATGGTTTCAGCTGGTGAGGTGTGGTTAGCTGATCCTCCCTTCAGGTTCATTGTCCACCTGAAAAAGATAAGCAAATTCTCCAACGGAGAGAGAAGTTAGTACTAGATAGAAGGGATAACCGTATATGGTTTGGAGGGAACTTTATAAGGCTGAAGGAGATAAATACAGAGAACATCCAACTCCAGTCATTAGCCAGATATCCAGAGACACAGAGGCTCCCAAAACCTCATCAAGGAAGCAGAACTAAAATGACCCCACTGTGGCTCAGGGGAAACTGCGGAAGAGGGGCGGAAAGATTGTTAGAGTCACAAGTTGGGGCATTATGCACAGAGACTGGGGCCTATCCACCAGAACTCTTGAGCAAATTCACAATGCATGATAAACATTCCCCATTGATGAGGGCCCCTTTGAAAGTGGGAGGAAGGGGAGGAGGACAATGGAACCAATACTATGAATGTAAAATCAGAATAATATAAATAAAAAATATATATTGATTAAAAAAAAATTTAAAAAAACTGTAGTTATTACAACATTTACAGTGAAATAAAAATAAAAAAATAAATAATAAATGAATAAATAAATGAACATTTGAAATTTAAAAAAAAAAAAAAAAAAAGAAGAAGACATTGGGCTGGAGAAATGGCTTAGCGGCTAAGGCGTTTGCCTGCGAAGCCAAAGGATCCCGGTTCGATTCTCCATGTCCCATGTAAGACAGATGCACAAGGGGCACATGCATCTGGAGTTTGTTTCCAGTGGCTAGAGGCCCTGGTGTGCCCATTCTCTCTCTGTCTGCCTCTCTTCTATCTCTCTCTCTCTGCTTGCAAATAAATTTAAAAATTAAAAATTATTAAAAAAAAAAAAAGAAGAGGAAGACATTATGTTAGCAGACGCCTTTAATCCCAGCACTCAGGAAGCAGAGGTAGGAGGATCACCATGAGTTCAAGGCCACCCTGAGACTACAGATTGAATTCCAGGTCAGTCTGGACTACAGTGAGACCCTACCATGAAAACAACAACAAAAGACATTATGGCAAAAGATAGTCAAATAGCACAAATAGGACAGAGAAAGATATTATTATTATAACATCATGGCTATAAATACATCTAATGACCCAGGGATTGGTAGGATATACTGACAAGGGTATTACAAATGCAGTATTTGGCTAAACAAAGACCAACAAAGTTTACATTACTAAAACTGTTACAACTATCATACATGACCATATATGGGCACACACACACACACACACACACGCACACACACCCACACATGACTCTCCAAGTTATTACATTCATGAAACCAGAAGTTATTACATTTTCTCATTCAACCCCTTCTGTAAATGGCAGATCCATTTATATAGTTCTAAATGTTTTAGTAACCCAAATAAGCTTATTAATTCTATAGTGGTTAACTAAAGGTAGCACAGGTTTTGCCCTCTCAGCTGTTGTAGCAAACTTTGCATTTCTGTGGTGAAACACCTGACCAAAAGTGGAAGAAGATAGGAGGAAAGCATTTATTTTGGCTTGTGTCAGAGAGGGAAAGTTTCAGAACAGCAGAGACAAGATGATAGAGCAGAGGGGACATTACTTCTTGCCACAGCAGCTGGCAGAAAGCAGCAAGAGAGTGAGCTGAACTCTGGCAAGCCCACTCTCAGCAACACACCTCCTCCAACAAAGCTCCACCTCCAAAACTGCTACCATCTGAGGACGAAGCATTGAAAACACATGAGTGTATGGGAGACAACTGATTCAAACAACCACAATAGTACAAAGTCTTAATCTTTGGAGTAATGATCTACCTTATAATGGGCAGGATGTGGGCACCAACCACATACTAGGATTTACACCCCACAGTTTTCCCATGCTTTCTTTCCTTAAAACAAGCTACTAAAAGGGTGACCATGAGTCTAATTGGCCCAACACAGTAACAGATCATGCCCAGCACTCTACCTTCATTAGCACTGTCCTTTTTTTGACACAGAAGAATCCTGGCTACTCTAGCCATCACTGGTCACTTCAACCACTTGTCTATCTGCTTGACTTATCCTGAAATCATTAGCAAGAGCCAGCCAAAAAGTCACCACTTCATGAAAAGCATATTTCCTTTTACTAAAGTAACATTTTGCCTCCCTGTCACCTATGTCCCTTGTCATCTCCCTTTTAACCAAAGCCCTGATTTTCTTGGTCCTTTCACAGGATTAGATGCATTGTAGCCTTCATTTTCCCTATGTAACAACTTCCCAAGTGCCATGTCATAGGCAGAGAGCAGCTGAGGGAGCAGAGTTCAGAGACTGAGAAAGCTGTGTCCACTAAGCTCCACTACCAGCAGGGTTGAGATGGTTTTTTCCAGAGCAGAAGTCTTCTCTGAGTCTCAGGCTGTTGTAAGCAATGGCAATGTACAAGCACCTTTTGGTGGGGGAAGAAACCATCCATAAGTGACAGAGTGGGGAAGAAGGGGCTCCTGAAGGCTGGGATCCCTAGCTCTTAGCTGTTCTTGGAGCCATTAGTCCTGGAGCTGCCTTCCTTCTCAGGAATAGGCACTATAATTTCATTCAACAAATGAAAGTGTTTTATACAAGGCAATGGATGGGTGATTAACACACATATAAGCCATTTGCTCTGTACTACTGCTTGATGTATTACTGGGGTGAGAAACATGGTTGTCATTATTTTATATCAACTAAAACCATTGACTTTTATATATTCAGTTGTTTGCAGCCACCTGTGTCCCTGTTGCTTCTTTCTTACCATACAGTAATCAGGGAGGTTACTGACAAGTTATGTTCTAAACATAAAAATTCTAAATTTAATCAGGTAATTTTGGTTCTGATCATAGAGTTGTTGTGGACACTAAATAGGTACCTGTCTATTCACTTAAAATTTTCTCCTTCCTAATAAATGTGGTATGTGTGTGTGTGTGTGTGTGTGAAAGAGAGAGAAAGAGAGGTATATATGCATGTGTACTGATGCGCACACTCTGTGTGCACATCTATAGAATCCACAGGAGGATATTCAGTGTCCTCTTCCACCATATTTCCCTGAGACAGAATCTCTCACTGAGCCTGAAATCTGCTGTTGTTCAGTTAAACTGACTGAGCAGGAAGTCCCCGCAATCCTCCTGCCTCCACCCTGCTCAATGCCGAGGTTACAGGCATGCACAGCCATGCCTAGTTTTTTACATGGGTGATGAGGATGGAACTGAAGTCCTTATGCTTGTGCAGCAATCACTCCTACCCACTGAGCCATCTCCCCAGGCCCCTAAAAGAATTTCTGATGCAATAACCTTTTAAGTCTATATAATGAAGAGAGAGAGAGAAAGAAAAGAGAGAGAGAGAGAGAGGGAGGGAAGGTGAGAGGGAGGGAGGGAGGAGGGAGGGAAGGGAAGAAGGAAGGAAGGGGAAAGAAAGAGAAAGAAAGGAAAGAAAGGAAAGGAGGGAGGGGGAGGAGGAGGAAGGAAGGAAGGAAGGAAGGAAGGAAGGAAGGAAGGAGAGAGAAAGAAAGAAAGAAAGAAAGAAAGAAAGAAAGAAAGAAAGAAGAAAGAGAGAAAAAGACAGAGGAAGGGGAAGGGAGAAAGAAAGAGGGAGAGAGAATGGGTATGCCAGGGCTTTCAGCCACTGCAAACGAACTCCAGACACATGAGCCACCTTGTGCATCTGGTTTACATGAGTACTGGGGAATCGAACCTGGGTCCTTAGGCTTCACAGGCCTTAACTGCTAAGACATCTCTCCAGCCCAAAGTCAAGTTTTGTTTGCAAATTATACACAAAACAAAAAAGCTAGAGTCAGTTTTTAAATCTTATGTTTAAGAAAAGGTTATACAATTGGATAAATCTTACAATTTGAGAGGCATTTCTTTTCCTAGGTGAAAAATGTGTCTGTGCCCTGGTTTACTAAGGCATTCAGATTTTATTGCATCATATTAAAGACAATTATATATTTTTAAGCAAAATAAAATCAAGGACTTTATTAATTTCTCCAAGGGCTTTGATGTTTAAAATAACCTACTTTGCCTTCTATCATTTTGTATTTTCTCTTCTGTGTTTCTCCGCGACCGTCTCTGCCAGTTACTCATGTGCCAAAAGCTTGGTGTGTGATCCAAGCAGTATCTAATATTATTTCCGTCAACTTTGTCAAATCATCTTACAGCTTTAAAAAATGACTAATCTCACTTTTAAATTGATTTGGATGGTGTGGTTTGCAGTTTATAATAAAAACTTAAGATCTAAAAAGTAGCAAAAAAAAAAAAAAAAAAAAAAAAAAGCAAAACAACCCTGACAGGTATTAAAGCAATGGGTAAAGATGGATGCATTCATTTAGAACAGTTGTTAAAGCAATGGCTAAGGATAGAATTATTCATTCAGAATAGTATTTAGACACTAATGTGATCACTTGCTTTTTTAGAAGCTGTATCTTCCCTTTGAAACTTACAATATGTCTTTCTTTTAGGGAGAGTAAATTGTTTTGGCCCCATTTTCTAGTTTGGTGTCCATTCCCTTTGCATCAGAGTAAATAAGAACCCACAGAGAGTAATTTAAAATGTAAACTCGATGCTGTGGATATAGCTCAGTGGTAGAATGCTTACCTCATATGTACAAGGACCTGTATTAGAGCTCTAGCACCATTTTAAAAAAGACAAAATGAGAGCTGGAGAGATGGCTTAGTGGTTAAGGCACCTGCCTGCTAAGACTAAGAACCCAGTTCCAATCTCCAGGTCCCACGTTTAGCCAGATGCAAAGTGATGCAAGGGTGCAATGCCGCACTTGCCCACAAGGGGGCACACACATCTGGATTTCATTCACAGCAGCTGAGAGACTGCTGGCACACCCATTCTCTATCTGTCTCCCTCTCTCTCTGTCTGTCTCTCTGTGTCTCTCTCCAAAAAAATTTTTTTAAAGACAAAACGAGAAGGAAATAAAAGAAAACTTAGAAGCAAAGTGACTTTGAGCATGTTGAATATCTCAATGTCTCAACTTTCTTACTTTCAAAAGTAGGAATAATAAAAGTACCCATTGGTCATATCATTGTGGATTAAATGAGCGTTGACTTTCATGGTGCTTAAACAATGTCTGATGCGTGGCAAGTGCTGTGCAGATATTGACTATTGTCTAGGACATATAGCTGCCATCATAGGTATGTTGAATTTCTAAATAACCACCTTACTTGATGCTTAAAAAAAAAAAAAAAAGACCTGGTGTGGTGGTGCCCACCTTTAATCCCAGTACTTGGGGGGCTTACAAAGGAGGATCTCTCTGAGTTTGAAGCCAGCCTGAGACTACATAGTGAATTCTAGATCAGCCTAGGCTAGTGGAAGACGCTACCTGGAAAAACAAACAAACAAACAAACAAACAAACAACAAAAATGGGCAGGATCACAGATATCAAATGAATGAGAGCAGGCTATTCCTCCCAGGAAGTGATTCTCAAGTTTGGGTGGGAATGGTGAGCAGCGTTTATGGTAACAGCAGCAACAGGACAGACCAGGTCTGAGATCTAGTGCATCTCACATCACTGCACTGTTCAGGGATGCTCTCTTGCTCCTCTGGCATTTCTCCCTCAGCACATCAGGAAGGCTAAGTCAGTTATCCTGGAATTCTTCCTTTATCCTTGAAACTTATACTACTCAAAGAAGAGATAACATGGAAGGTACTAGAGCCAATGACTCATGCCAAGCATGGCAACATTGTCCTTGTCCTCCCTGTCCTCAGAAGACCATCAACATTTCACAGCTTTTGTAGTCAGTGTGGTAGGTCCTGTGCTTAGTGGTCTAGGTCTGTAGGGGAGTTGAAGTCCTTGCTGTCAAAACAAGAGCCCCCATAGAGAAGAATTTCTGGAGAAGGAGCAATAGCACTGCCTGCAGAGTCTCTTCCAGTTTGCATCTCAGCCTCTTGCAAGGGGAAGGAAAGTGCAGTTATCTACTAATTGCCTGATGTATGCCAAATGCTGTGCTAGACATTGAAGACGTTTCTGGTTTGCCAACAGCCATATAAGGTGGTATTTAATTTCCCTATTTTACAAATGTGGAACTTAAGACTTAGGGGGAAGAAAGTAGATTTCCAAATATATACACATGATGGAGGAGCTAGAATTTGAACTGCAGTCTTGCTAGTTTCTGCTCTTTTCACTCCAGCATGTTGCCATGGGTTCCACTTTACCCATTCCCATGGCCAATAAGAACAAGACTGGATGGTATGTGATGACTCTACCGCTCCAGCTGGTAGGTGGCAGAATGAGTCTGTGGCCCAGAGCCCACTCTCTGAATGCCAAGGACAAGCCTACAGATGCTTGCATATTTCATCTTCACTCTATGTTCCAAAGCTTGTCTTCCAACTATAAGAAATGCCTAAATTAAATTATAGGATCATTCTTACGTTGATCTTACTCCAGCTCTAATTCTTAAAGATGTGAATTAATTCAATTTGGATGATTTAGGAAAACAATATAGTATCAGAGAAAGAACACAGATTCTGAATTTGTATCCTGGCCTCTACTACTTGTAAACTGGATGAGATTGGACAAGTTGTACATTCTCTCTGAACTTTAGTTTCCTCATATGTGAAGTACGAAAGATGATGTGTAATTTAGAGGACAGTGCCAAGACTGAAGGCTAAAATTCACATAAGTTGCCCAATACAATACTTGATAGACTCTTCATAACTGTCAACATGCCTTTTGTAACCAATTATCATCATTTCATCATCCCTAATCTCTTCATAGATGAAAATACCATCCATAAGGAAGCAAAATGGAGGAGACCAAAACAGGTCCAATAATATAAGGAATTTTCACATATTGCAAAAGAGGCAAGAAAGAGCACAGTGAAAAAGAGGAGAAGTGGCTATCTATCATCTGTTTTTACATAGAAAGAGTAAGTGGGATTGTGACTCATGCCATGCACAAATATGCACCTTCTGAAACCAAATATAAAAATCAAAATTATAAAATTTTTGGAACATAAAAGCAAACTTATTTGGCTGTAGTATAAATGAGAGTTCTGCATATAAGATGTACACTATTGAGCTGGAGAGACTGCTTAGCGGTTAAGGCTCCTGCCTGCTAAGCCTAAGAATGTGAGTCCCAATCTCCATGTCCCACATTTAGCCAGATGCAAAGTGACACAAGGGCGCAATTCCACACTTGCCCACGGGGGTTCATGCATCTGGAGTTTGTTTGCAGCAGCTGAGAGACTGCTGGCCACCCGTTCTCTATCTGTCTTCCTCTCCCTCTCTATCTGTCTCTCTCTAAAAAAAAAAAAAAAAGATGTATAATATCAACCATAAAATAGGATTAATGAATTTCAGGAAAAGAAAATATAAAATTCTATTCATAGCAATCCTCTTTATTAAAAAAAATAAATTAGAGAAAAACATTTACCATGATAAGGTTGGGTAACTGAATATATATGAAAATATTCTAAAAATGCAAATATAGAGTCTAAATAGTACAGAAAAAGACAAATCAATAGAAAAATAAGCAGACATGAGCAGACAAGTCAAAGAAGGTGAAAACCTATGGCTTGTAAAAATAGGAAGCTATGTTCAAGTTCATTCTTCATCAGGGCATTACAAACCAAGACCACTGATAAATTGCCCAAATGGGGCTCTGTCCTGAAATTATAAAAAGAAACAGGCTCTTGGATTTGTTCACCCAGGTGTAGGCCTGCTCCTTTCTAGAGCAGAGCCTGAAAGAAGAAAACCCGAGTCTTGGATTCATTTAAACCTAGACTGACCCTGCTGCTTCTGCTGCTGCCACTACTGATGTCCCTGTGGCTGCTGCTTCTACTAACAGGCACCCATTGGGGTTTTATTGAGTAACCAAAAAGTAGCAATATGTGAGGAATTAGTATAACATGGGCAAAGGACAGACTACATGGGAGTGAGGAATCGGAGTGAGGAACAAGGAACTTTGACTCTAAAAACATTAAAACATTTATTCAAAGGAAAGGATTTAGGGGCAGGACAAGTGAATTTTGCTGACTTAGAACACACATAACATTCACTGATCCTATCACTCTAAGCCCACCTGTTGCTTTCAACATTTCTGTGTGGGCAATCTGTTACTTTTCACATCCATTGCTTTCAATGGTAGTTAATGTTTCTCACATGCACACATTGTTCTGTGTCAGGAATCAACCAGTCATTGCGGAAGAAGAGTAAGAACGTAGCTTAAGTTCAGTCTGCATTTCTTAACATTCCTCATCAATATTGGTCATCTGTGCTGTTCAGGGCAAAACTAAATGAAGGCAGAGGAAAAACAATTACATTATTTTAAGCTAAGTATTTGGGCAGAGCTTTGGTTTACTGGCTAGCTGGTAGAAGTCCTCCCGGGTGCTTTGATGGGAGTCCACGCTTTGGGATGGCAGCAGGAATTGCCTCTAGGGAGGCATTGTGTCTTAGAACTCACTGCTAAGCTACACCAAAGATTCCATGGGAAGCTGCCCACAGAGAGGCTCACATCCTGCCAGCTGCCCAGTTTTGCTCCCTGCCATGAGCTACAAGTGCCTGGCGTTGGAAACATCACATGCACAGCAAAGGCCTTCCACAAAGAGCTCACCAGAACCAGGCAAGAAGCCTTTGTTTCCCCTTCATGCCTGTTACTGATGAAGATGAAATGTTCACAAGTTCACCCTCACTGTCACAGAACAGGTAATGGGTGACTTGGGAGCTGAGAAGCAACACATGAGTGACTGATACATAACCAAAGTGCTCATCAAGCAAAAAATGAAGACATTTCCATTGTGAAATACTGTGAGGATGACACTAAATGGGCAGCTCTAAGCAAAAAATCCATAGCCAGAATGTAGATAACATAAGGTTGAGAAAGAAGAAAGAGAGCCCAATAAAATCATGAAGGAATGCTTACTTAGCTATACGTTAATGGCATCTGCACCATTCCTGGGTTGGGTAGTGATTAATTAGTGTTTATTATTATATTATTATTATATCATATCATAGCAATACATACAATAAAAGGGTCTTGCATGAAGCTGAGACTGCACCATGACCAATTTTGAATCACATTATGAGAATGTAGCTAATCTATCTATATGAAAATTTTTGGATGTGTTTGGAGGCAAGGTCTCACCCTAGCCCAGGCTGACCTAGAATGTAGCCCAAGGTGGCCTTGAATTCACAGTGGTGATCCTACTTCAGTCCCCCAAGTGCTTGGATGGTAAGTATGAACCACCACCGCTAGCTTATGAAAATATTTTTCAAATGAAAATTACATAATTTGAAAAATAGTCACAGTACTGCCTTACACGCTTAGTAGTACCCTTTCAGCTTATCTGGTACATGTAAAGAAACAATTAAAAGAACAATGAGTTTCAATTTCTCTGGTATTACCTGATACAATGTTTCTCTACCTACCTGTTTTCAAAGGAACAATTGTTTAGCTGGCTTGTTTGTTTTCCACATATCATGGTGTGTTTTACTTTTATATATGGAGTCTGTTCAAGATAATGAGTGCATTGATAAGGAGCTCGGTTTTGAAACATATGTTGGTTACTTTCCTTGCTGCTGTGACAAAATACCTTACAAGAAGCAATTTAACAGAAACTACTTGGGAGACTCCAATCTCATCAAAGATCTGAGAAAAAGAGAGTGAGACATCTCTATCCCATCCTCCAAGTTTCAAGGACCATTGTAGAAGAGGTGGTAGAGAGAATGTCACAGCCAAAGGATGGGGAGGAGTGCTTTGGAACTATATCTTCAGACAAAGTGGCCACCGCATTCATGAACTCACAGCAGCTGTCACTACCTGCATGAGACTTACATAATATGAGGGCAAAAAAAAAAAAAAAAAAGACATCAAAATAGAAGAGGCACTAGATGGAAAGAAGCAGGCTTCAGTGGAGGAGAGGCAAAGGAGGATGGTGGGAGGGCATTATGATCAGTGTATATTGTGTATGTGCAGGGAAGCTATCAATAAAAAGTTAAAAAATGAAAGGCAATTTAAGGATAAAAGGGCTTATTTCAGTTTACAGTTCAAGAGAATGCAGTCTATCATGGCAGGGAAGGCATGGTGACAAAAGCATGAGGCATCTGATCACATCGCATCCACAGTTAGAAAGCAAAGAGTGAGAGGTGAGCAGGAAGTGGGGCTAGTTATCCAGCCTCAAGGTCCATTCTCAGTGGTCCACATCCTCTATCCAGGCTCCACTTCCAAGAGCTGCCAAACCTTCCCACATAGCACACCAGCTGTGTCAAACCCATCAGCCTATGGAGGACATTTAGCATTTAAACCACAGTGTCAAATTGCTATAAAGAACAATTTTGAATTGCTGAGAAGCTTTTCCATGCTTTGCCTGGGGTCTATGCTCACCCAGAGTGAATCAGTAAAGAGCAGCTCCCTCTCAGTGCCAGTCTAGCTCCTCAAGACTGAAAACACATGCTTCCAAGACACATGGGCTTAGGTCTGGCCTCCTGATCTTTTACTGTCTATGTGCTTGAATAAACAAGTTAACTCAGTTAGCCTTAGTTTCCTCATCTATCAAATGAGAAGAAAGAATATCTCAGAGAAGAGTTGGAAAGCAGGCCAGAGACTCTGTAAACCAAGCACACATTCTCAGCATCCTACTTCAGCACTCTTTTATCCGTTTACTCATTGAACAATACCTTATAAGAGGCCTGTTATATTCTGGAATATGTTCTTTATTGTCCATAGAGAATAAGCAAAGCTCATTTTACATGCTCATTGAACTCATAGGCTGACATAGAGCACTGTGATGATTACTGTACCACGGGGATATAAGGCAGCCCCAGGGAAGATCACCTATGTCTGAGTTGGTCAGACAAATCTTCCAGAAGACAGGGACAGTGGGTCCATTTCCTCAGTGTGTGCTATTATGGAGTAAAAATAAGTCATGTAGAGAGAAAACCCAGCACTCACAGATAGGAAGAAAAGACTGTAGAGATCCCCAGGTGCCAGAGGAAGTACCGCCCTCTAGGGGCACTTTTAGTTGTCATAATAACCGGTTGAACTACCAGGCATTTCACTGTGGCAAACCCTACGTGCAAAACACCCTGGAATGCACAGGACAGTCCAACACAGGAAAATTTACATTTACAAAATGACAGGAACATTTTCTTTGAAAAGTGCTGAAGAGATGACCCCTTATTGACTGATAATAGTGGGGTCACAAAAGGAGAAAACGGAAAAAGCAAAACCATTCAGTCAGTTAGCTTTCCCCTATCATGGCCCAGACCTTCCTGGAGTTAGCCCAAGCTTCCGAGTCTCCTAGCATTCTCTGGGTGTGTCAGAGGCTCGGGCCTTCCTCCTACCTTCATGAGCATGGTCTCCTGATCATGCTGCCTTCCAGCTGAACTTTCTGGGTTGGGGCAATTTTAATCCAGAACTTAGGAAAATGCCCTGTGCCTTTCTAATTACATGGCCTGACACTTTTTCTTCTCTCACACCTGTCTTTGTTTCTAGCATTTGAAGAAACCCCCTTCTCTTCCTTCCCTCAATAACCCATTCCTCTTCAAGGATCAATCCTATGATGATCTCTATACCTAAATCAGTTTTTTAAATGTTATCTTTGTCTTGTTGAAATGCATAAATTCAATGATTCATTAAGCCAAAACAGACTGCTTGTATAGTGGTTTTGAATATAGTCAATTCAATTTTCCTTTGGCTAAGCTCTATAGCTCACTAGGTACCTTTTTCTACCAGGCTGGGCAATTTTGCTCACACTAAATGATAACCATAGGAAGAACCTTGACCTGGAAAATAAGGAACCTTTACTAGACAGTATTGTGCAGTCTTCCCATGGTTATCTTCAAATCAACACAAATCTTCATGACTGTGAAAAATTACCATAAAAGGTCTGAATTATCAAAACTTTCTACTAATGTAAAAATCAACATTCTCAGTATGGTTTGTGTTTTATTTCTGAAATAAAATAAGTGAATGAAATCTTTTTTAAAAAATGTTTACTGCCATAAGCTAGGCCTATAAATTTTTTTAACAACATATACTAAAATGTTTACATATTTTACCAGTTTGCTATACTTTTGGGGTGGCAAACGCTGGAATGGCATTTATACCATCATGGTTAGTATTCTAGGATCCCACTAGGAGACAGATCTGTTGTTGCATGCTCTATGTCTGATGCTAAAGATTCAACATACAGTGATGGCAGCAAGATCTTGTTAAATGCCACTGAAACAAAAAGAGGCAAGGTCTCACAGGATGGGCCTTTGACAGTGGTAAGGACATACCAGTTGTTCTAGCTTTAAGGATGGAACTAAATGTCTTTATAGCTTATCACAAATATTTCTGCAAACCCACAATATCATAGAAGTATAAGACTTGACTTCTTGCTGAAAATGAGTGCCTGATGGGTACTTGGTTCTAAGTGGGACATACACATACATCATCCCTTCCGAAACCCAATGAATATCACAGAAAAATGAACCAGAAAGGATGCAAGAGCTAGAGGATGGGGAGAAATGCTGTGGTACCCTGGAGTGAAGACATGACCAGGCTGTTGCATTCATGAATTCACAGCAGCTGTTGTTACCTGCACAAGACCTGTCTGTGCTGGAGGTCAATCAATATTCTGTTATACATAGGGGAGTCCCTTCCCTAATGACATAAATGGTGCTCATACAATGAGATAGTAAGGGAGCCAGAATCAGAGACTCAGAAGTCAAGTTTTTCTCACAGAGCCATTGAATCAGCATTAGAAAAACCCTATGAGTCACAAAGTAGCCAACGTCGCCAACCCTCATCCTAGCATTCCTCTCCTCAGACTCCTGAGTCAGCACTCTGTGATGTCCCAAAGATTCACACTGCCAGTAACCTCTGAAGAAAACAAACTGAAGAAACAAGCCCAACTCTATCAAGCATTTACGTAAAAGTAAGTTACTGAAATCCACAAAAAGAAAGACAGAATTAGATTTGATTTATAAATACAGGCATGTATATGATATTTATTAAAAATGCCTTAAACAGAGTTGAAAATAAAATGATGAAGAAAATACAAGAGAAATGCTATGCAAATAAAGCCATTTTAGTTAAGCATTCTCTCTCTCTCTCTCTCTCTTTTTTTTTTGGTTTTTTTCATTTGCAGTTTTTCAAGGTAGGGTCTTACTCTAGCCCAGTCTGACCTGGAATTCACTATGCAATCTCAGGGTGGCCTCAAACTCATCGCGATCCTCCTACCTTTGCCTCTTGAATGCTGGGATTAAAGGTGTGCACCACCATGCCCAGCAGCATTCTCTTTTTTAAAATCTACACCAGCAAAGTAAAATGCATTTAAGATGTAAAGCAATATTAATGTGGTTCTGTCTAGTAATTAAACCATTATTTCATACCTATGACATTAATTTATTTTTGCAAAAACAATATTATTAATTTTTAGGTTAGCATACAAAGTAATGAGTTTCATAATGGCCTCTGCACACATATGTGTCATTATACTTTTCTGTCATTCATTCTCAGTGTTTCTCCCCTGTGCTCCCTCCTCTCATCCATCTAATTTATTTTTTGCTCCCCAGTTAGTACAATACTTCTGCTTCTGTACCTCAAGTGTTCCCTTATCCTCTCTTTTCCCCACCACCCTTAAAGTCTCTTCCTTCCCTCCCATGATCCTCTTTGTCATTTCATGACCTATACAAACACATACATAATATCTACACACATATATAAATATAAGCACATGTATACATACATATATAAATTTAAACCTATGTTCTGCAAACAAAAAATACGTAGTATTTGTTTTTCTGAGTCTGATTTATTTCACTTAACATGATTTCTAGTTGTACCTATTTTCCTATAAATATTGGCATTTCATTTTTCTTTATGACTACATAAAATTTCATTCTGTGTATGTGCCTCAATGTCTTTATTCATTCTTCTTTGGATGGACATCTAAGCTGCTTCGACTTCCTGAGTATTATGAATAGTGCAGTACACTAAAGGCAGATGAGTATGCATGTCTGTGGCATGTTGACTTAAAGTCCTGTGTGTATATACCCAGAAGTGCTACATCTGGGTCATATGGTAGTTCTATTTTCAGGTGTTTTAAGGAACCTCTATGTTTATTTCCAACCAGTCACACATATTTTCATTCTCACCAGCAGAGTATAAGGATTTCTCTTCTTTTTATTTTTATTTTGTTTGCTTTTTGTTATTTTTCAAGGTAGGGTCTCACTTTAGCTCAGGCTCACCTGGAACTCACTGTGTAGTCCCAGGCTGGTCTTGAACTCAGCGATCCTCACACCTCTGCTTTCTGAGTGCTGAGATTATCTTTTGTTTTCTTGATGATAGCCATTCTTGCTGGGGTGAAATGGAATTTCAAAGCAGTTTTTTCCCTCAATAAATGCTTTATATATCCAGCAAAAGGATAAGCCACAAAATAGGGGGATAGGTACACTTTAGTGTTAAAAGAATTTTGCATAAATATCCTATTTTTGACAAAATAAAACAAGGAACACACATTCAGTGTGATTTCCTAGCACATGTAAGAATGATTTCCCCAGTCACCACCCTGTCATTTCAGCACTTGACAAGTTAAGGCAAGAGGACCACAGAATTATAGGACAGCCTGGGCTACTTAGAAACACCTTGTCCCAAAACCGAAAAAGAAACCGGAGTTGATGGACATCCAAGACATCACCCTGGGAGCCAAGATCTGGTCTAGGGCTGCATCTAAGGCTGGACCTGAAGCTGGTGTTGGGCTTGTGCCCGGGGCTGGTTCTGCTGCAGCATGCTGGGCTGCCTCTGGGACAGGGGTGCTGGTCTTGCAGCTGGACCTTTGCATGTGCCTGGAGCTGCTGCAGCATGCTGGGTTGCAAAGCAGTTTTAATTTGTGTTAACCTGATGTTTAAGGATGCCGAACACTTTTTCAAGAATTTACCAGCTACTTGTATTTATCCTTTTGAATACTGTCTATTCAGTTCATCGGCACATTTATCGACTGGGTGGTCTGGCCTTGTGGTGTTTAATTTTGCAGTTCTTTACATATCCGAGACATCATTCCCCTGTCTGCTATCTGCTCTATAAACTGTCTCACCATCCTGGGGACTGCTTTTGCTGTGTGAAAGTGTTTTAATTTGATGTCATCCCATTTTCCAATCCCTGGAATTTTTAAATATGCTATTAGAAAAGGCATTCATTTAACTAATTTAGAAGCTGTAGAAACTTTACATTTTGTTGGCTTAATAAATTGTTCTCAACACATGTGAACCGAAATATATGAAAGGAAGCAGACGAGTCCCTTACAGTATATGGAAATTTCAACCCAGCTCCAAATCTCCAATGGACCCAATTTCTCCTTTTGTAGATGAAATTATATATTCTTTCTTAGATAACATTTTCTCAGTTACCAAAAAGAAAAAAGAACAAGAAAAAAAAAGTTACACAATATTTTTCAATTTCCTCACTCTGGTAGCAAAGATCTCATGAAGATATTTATAAAAGCTTTGAAAAAGATTAAAGCTGAAGCAACCTGGACTAGGGAATATAATTTTTGGTGCGTCTTGGGCCTGAGGTCCTACAAAGAGGACTATCTTCTGGCCTTCCAGCCATATCACATGTCTCTTTGCAATACCTGTGTCTACCACAAAAGGTGTAGACATCTTCTTTCTACTGTAGTAAAATATGTATGACATAAATCTTCCTCTTTTAACTATTTTAAAGTGTATAGTTGAATAGTATTAAGTATATTCATATTGTTGTACATGCATCACTCTGCCCATGTGCAGAACACTTTCCTCATTCCACCTGACACTGGGTACCCAATAAACAGCTAGCCATCACCTTTGCCACCTAACCTCCAGTAACTACCATTCTACTTTCTTTCTCTAAGAATTAGATTTATAAACATGTCATATTGTATCATTTATCTATCCTTTTGTGCTGGACTTGTGCCCATTTCACCTAATATGATGTTTTCAAGGTTAACTGGAGCTATGGCACTTATTAAAATGTCTTTCTTCTTCAGGTCCGAATAAGAGTCCTTGGCATGGATACACTATATTCTATTTATTCTGTCATCCATCACTCCCCATCTGTGTACTTATACCTTTTGGTTGTTATGAATAATGCTGCTATGAAACATGGGTGTTCAAATATCTAGTCGATTCTGTTTCCAATTCTTTTGGTTATAAACATAAACTTGGGACTGCTAAATATGGTAATTCCACATTAAGTTTCCCACTGCTACAGCATTTAAAATTCCCATCAGCCAGGCACAAGGGTTTAACTTGAAGACATCTGTCAAAATGTAAACAGTGTACCTTACTTAGCAACTCCTCCAGGAAGAAACAGTGTCCTGCTTATGTCTGCCATTCAGGATGAGCACAGGCTTTATAGAGATGAATGAATAAGTGTTTGTGGGATAGACTAGATGGGAGGATGATGGATGGATGGATGGATGGGTGGAAATACTCATTAAATGGCTCTTTCATGAAATTTCTACAGCTCCCCACCATTAGAGTTTATGCCCTCTTTATATTTCCTTTTTTTTTTTTTTTTTTTTTTTTTTTTTTTTTTTTTGCTTGCTTTGTGGGGATGCTGAGGTTCAAACCAAGGCCTTGTGCATGTTAGGCAAGCACTGTGCTCAAGGACATAGTGGGCCCGTAAATGCTTGGCTGTGCTTGTTTCTGCAGAACTTCTGGATGGGCAGAGCACATTTTTCCTTTCCTTCAGTCGTGTGGCTCCTTTACTTTTTTCTTTTTTCTGTTTTTTGTTTGTTTTTCGAGGTAGGGTGTCGCTGTAGCTCAGGCTGACATGGAATTCAGTATGTAGTCTCAGGGTGGCCTCAGACTCATGGCGATCCTCCTACCTCTGCCTCCTGAGTGCTGGGATTAAAGGCGTGCGCCACCACATCCGGCTTCCCATTTTTCTAAAACTATATAGATCACATCCTACTTAATTTTTAAAGTGAGAGGAGCTTGGGCTGAAGATATGGCTCAGCGGTTAAGGCACACTTTCCTGTGAAGCCTAAGAAACCAGGTTCAATTCCCCAGTACCAATGTAAGCCAGATGCACAAGGTGGCACATGTGTCTTGAGTTCGTTTGCAGTGGCTGAAAGATCCTGGAGCACCCATTTTCTCTCTCTCTCTCTCTCTCTCTCTCTCTCTCTCTCTCTCCTCCCTTTTCCTCTCTCTCAAATAAATAAATAAATAAAATAGTTTAAAGTGATAGGAGCTTCTGTCTTGTTTCCTTCCCAAGGCTGAGTTTCTGAAAGGAGAAGTATGGATGGAATCTTTCTGTTCTGTTCATATCTTTTCCATTCTTCAAGATTTGAGTCTCCACTACTCCAAGATCACTATCCTAACTGTTGTCATTCAGAGAACATTGGTCCCACTATTAGTTCGTGTTGGCTCATTTGTTTTGCAGAAGAGCTGAATAAAGCAGAGGAAAGAGCAAGAAAAGCCATTTCTGATCTCTTACCCGGCCCCACCCCTTTAACTTGGATGTGCAGAGACTTTCTCCTCTGCCCTCCTATGTGCTTTCCTCAAATGTCATCAATATCCAAAGTCAAGCAAGTTGTGCCCTACACATGTTGTCTTTGGCTGGGGAGCTTTTTCAGATGGGTTTAGTGTGAATGCCAAGCACGAACAGTGCAGGATAGGCCACAGGTATTGCTTTCTTTGCTCACCAAGACCGAAGCCTCTAGAAGATTTGTTGTGACACTACAGAGGACATGATAAGATGCTCTTTGCTGCTGCTTGAAATCCACAAGATTTCAAAAGAATTCAAGCATTCAAAAGAAGAAAGCCTGGTGTCCACATGATACCAAAGAGCTGAGTCAACTTGGGCAAAGACGATCTGTGGTAGTTTGAATAGATGACCCCCAATATATTCAGTGTTTTATTAGTTTGTAGTTTGTATCTGCAGCCACGTGGCTGGAGGTGGTGTCACTGGGTGGATCTAAGGGTCCAGCCCTAAGGTGTGGTGGTGGGTTTGAAATTCCAATCTAAAGATATGCAAAGTGTCTGAGATCCTCCTGGAGTTCCTGAAGTGTGCTGTGTGGTGTGGCTTGTGGCTTCTCTCTCTCTCTCTCTCTGCCTGGTCCTTTAAGGGGGTGTGGGGAGCAACTTCTTCTATCATTATGGAACTTCCCCTGGATCTGTAAGTTTCAATAAATATCCCTTCCTCCATAACTGTGCCTGGTTTGGAAGTTCATCTCAGTGAACCTGAAGCTGCCTGCTACACTATCCTTAGATTTCATTTTTCTCATCTGTGGCACAGGAACATCTTTGAGCCTGCTCTCATCCCTCTAGCATCCTGTGGTTCTCAGAAGATTCATTGAGAAAATGGATATCTAGGCACCAAATGGCCACCAGGAAGGCAGGCCAGAAGGTGTTTGCCTGATGACCTTGTGGTAATCGGCAACAATGCATTTCTCCTTTTATACTTTCCAAGAATTCTAATGGACCATCAAGTATCCAATCAGGACCATTGGAACGTCCTTAAATGAGTTATCTTTAATCTTCCTCCATTCTTAAGTCTTACTCGTTTCAGTTCAGCTGAAATTGCATCCTACCCTGTGGTTTGCAGAAAAAGTCCACAGCGGTTTTGTCTCCTGTTTTCAATTTAGGGTCTTCTCTCTTCTAATCACCAGATGCCACTATGTTTTCTAATAATTCCTGTTTTGCCAGTTTCTGGGTTAACAAACTTCCTCTGCCCCTGGGTCTGAGACTCTGCCCTGGCATTGGTAGCAAAGACACTTCAGTTTTAATTAGGAACCATCTCTCGAAGCCATGACTAAAGCCAAAATAACAATTAGCCTCATGTAAATATTGAGCTTCAGCATTTCCTTCTCATGTTCTGGAGGAGGCCAAAGCTTGTGCTGGTGAAATGCCTGGGTGTGACATGTTTCACTTCAATCAGATAGCTACATCCCATTTCCTAAGCAGCCTTCTTGAATAGGTTCCCTGTGACATTTGTGACAATAGACAGGATCACTTTGGGGCTGCTGTCACCAAATGGCTTGCATTGGGCCTTGTGGTTTTACTCCTTGTAGCTCAGTACCATCCCCATCTGCCCATATTCTGGGGATGTGTCTTGGTCTATGAAGACAGTTGGCTCTGGAGTTTTCACTCTCAGTTCTCTCCCAGGGGACCTAGTGCCCCAGAGGAAAACAGGCTGTTTGGTTATTGGTTTGCTTTGGAAATGCAGGCCACCCCGCCCCCACCGTCTACTTTTCAGTTGTGAATTGGCCTTTGGGCTTAATGCAATTCAGTTAGAAGCAATTGTCCCAGCTATCCAGATTCATCTGCCTGGGTCCCCAGAGGCTTCTATTCAGAGCAATCTGCTTAACTCCTGAGTGTTGGGAGTTCACATCCTTGCTCTCTCTTAGCACTGGGATGGAGCCACACAAGACAGTGGTCCTTATGGTTAATGGGGTCCTAAATCATCCAGTTCTATGGCTCCTACTTCATTCTACATCCCGAAAGCCTTAAGCAAAACACCACCGCCTCAACCCTCAAATGTCCATGAATGCCCCCACAAAGATTCCTTTCTTTCATACGATCTTATTTTTAATCCTTAAAGAAAAAGAAAAATTGGGACTGGAGAGATGCCTTAGCCATTAAGTCATTTGCCTGCAAAGCCTAAAGACCCAGGTTCAATTCCCCAGTACCCATGTAAGCCAGATGCACAAGGTGCTGCATGCATCTGGAATTCATTTGCAGTCACTAGAAGCGCTGGTGCACCCATTCTCTCTCTCTCTCTCTCTCTCTCTCTCTCTCAGTCTCTCTCTCTCTCTCTCTCTCTCTCTCTCTCTCTCAGTCTCTCTCTCTCTCTCTCTCTCTCTATATATATATATATATATATATATATATATCCTCTCTCTTTCTCTCAAATAAAATATACATATCTGCCTATCTCTCTCAAATAAAATACATAAATAAATAAATGGAGTGAAAATTTTTAAAGGGCTGGAGAAATTGCTTAGTGGTTAAAGAACCTGCCTGTAAAGTCAAAGGACCCACGTTCAGTTCCCCAGGATCCATGTAAGCCAGATGCACAAGGTGGCACATGCATCTGGAGTTCGTTTGCAGTGGCTGAAGGCCATGGTGAACCCATTCTCTCTCTCTCTCTCTTTTTCTCTCTCTCTATTTGCTTCTTCTTCTTCTCTCTCTCTCAAACAAAAAATATAAATAAAATAAATTTAATTTTTAGAAAAAAAAAGAAAAATTAAAAGAAACAGAAGTCAAGCAAGAAATACAGTGCCCCAGATCTGGTACTCTGGAAGCTGATATTGAGAAAGTATTTAGAGAACAGATTTTAGAGATTGATGTTCCTGTGGGGTGGGGGAGGCAAGATGGGCAGAGGAAGAAGAAACTGTGACGCAGGCCAGCTATCTGATAAGGGATTTCTAGGGAGAGTATTGCTCCTCAGAGCATCCCATGTTGATATGGAATGGCTGGGCCTCTATGTTCTTTTTGCATTGCACCGGTACCTGCTATAGGCTTCTACTGGAAGAGTGCAACTTGGCCTGAGGCAGATCTCTGCAGCTACAGCAGCCCTTGAAGTAGCTGGAGGTGTCCTTTGGTCTCACTTCTACTCACGGTGATAGCAAAACCTTCCTTGGAGAATGTGGGTGGCATGTCCCCATGTGTACCTCTGGTAGGGACAATAATCATTGTCCCTATTCTATAATTCTTGGGTCCACTAGTGCTTCTCTTAGACATCTAGGAATGGACTACAGCAAATCTTTCTCCTTCACACTAGGAGTTCAAGAGCTAATAGAGGAAGCAAGCTAGAAGAACACATTCTTCCCAAATTGTGAACAAAACAGCATGCTTGCATCTGCAAGTGTGGTTGCCTGAAACGCTGCTGGATCCCCTGAGCCCCTGGTGAGTTCCAGGACAAGGAATTTAGAACATTTCCTCCCAACACAATATTGGGTGCATCTGCTGGTTGAGCTCAGGTTTTTGCACCCAGTGGCCAGCATGGCAGCAATGACATGAAGAGGTAGATTTCTTCTCTTTCATTTGCAAAATGCAGTTGGCAAAAAGCACGTTTTCAATATCTACAAGTAGGCATTGTGTGATATGAAACCGGTGGCATTTGCTTTCCTTATATTTCTGCAGAAGTGTTTATTTTTACAAAACGAGTCCATCAAACTGCAAATTAGCATGCTCACGGCTCTTCCTGTCCCCTCCTCCCATCTGGCTTACATGCAGAAATTACACTTCTTCTCAGTTTGTCCAAACTGTTAGCACACAATCTAGCTCCCATTTGCTTGGTGTCAATTTAATATCGCATTAATTAGACAATTAGAGAGGGGCCAAAGAAGATTCTAGCAAAAGTTCCCTAAGAGGGAGTTAAGTTGATTAGAAATGGCTCTTTCTCATTTTAAAACAGTTTGTTTGGTTTTGCCTTAGCACAGAAATTTTAGTTGATTAAAGTCTTAGAGGCTATTAATGAATTGACTTGATGAGATTAAAGTACTTCCACAGAATCAGAACTCTAAGAAAATCATCTAATCTCCCCTAGTTACTATGCTCCACCTTAAAGAAAAGAATAACTCCTGGTTTTGTTTATAGCAATGCAAAGAGCCAGATGAGAAATGAAAGACCCCATCTGAGGGATGAAGCAGCAGATCTCGGCTTCCACATGACAGCACAGCACAGGATTGTCAGGATTCTGAAGGGCTTGTGTGACAATGCATGTAGAGGAGGGTCTTTGTGACAGTAGGGCACAGTGCTAAGGACCCGCCCAGCACTCAGTGGCTGGGAGATTGGAGGCTCATTGTTTTGCTCGCCGCCGCCTCCCGCCTCAATTTCCTCACCTGGGAAAGGTGGGTATGCCAGCTTTACTGGGTCTTCATGAGAATCCAACGGAGTTGGGTTACTTGACATGGCATATCCATATGAAACTGAACAATCGGAAATGACAGCGAACTTTATAAAAACAGGCTTGAGCAAAAAGGCCTGTCTCTCTGTTTTTATTCAAGTACTTGGCAGCCTGGGGACTATTATATTTAGTAATGATAATTAAACTATTCCATGTGTGCTGGTGCTCTCATAATATCATGGAGCATTCACTCTGGAACAGATCTTAAGGCTAATCTATTCTAATAGCTTCATTTGAGAAATGCTCCATGGATTTAAAGGACTGAGAAACACACATGTGGAATGTTGAAACACCAGCCCATGCTCGGGCGCCCTGACCATTGCCTGGGCCCCTGGATCAGATCTTCATCCAACCTGAATAGAGTAGCAGCTTGTCTAACAGGAGCTTTGTCCTGGCCATTTCTTCATGGAGGGAGACACCATGAGCTCACAGAAGGTGAATGAGTATCAAGTGACAGGGCTCCTTGGGCTGGTATAGGGCTTGCTCCCTTCAAGAACCACTGCTGTGTGCTTCAGTTTCTCTCTTGGAAGCCTTCCCTCTCTAGTTTGTTCTTAGCCTTTTATTCTACCAATGCCTGAGATACAAACGTGGAAGAATCAAAATCAGTTCTCAAACCATGGATTTCCTACCAGGGGAAGTGAGTGAGGGATTTTCTGATGAGAGCCTATTCTTGTCTCTGACAGTTCCAAGCCACTGCCCTTGCTCAAGCCTGCAATATAGTCACACACATGACTTACTACACATCTCCAGAGCGGTGACACAGAGAAGAGATGGTCTCTGAAGGAAACCATGAAAATTCAGATAGAGCCAGGCGACATGAGAGACATCTGTCAAAAGATCCCTGGTGGGGCTGGAGAGATGGCTTAGTGGTTAAGGCACTTGCCTGCTAAGCCCAGGGACCCATCTTTAACTCTCCAGGTCCCATGTAAGCCAGATGCACAAAGTGACGCAAGCATGCAAGGTCACACATGTGCACAAGGTGGCACACATGTCTGGAGTTCGACTCCAGTGGCTGGAGGCCCTGACATACCCATTCTCTCTCTCTCTCTCTCTCTCTCTCCTGCTCTCACTCTCACTCTCTCACATAAAAAAAGGTCAGTCTTTTGGGCTTGCCTCAAAAAAATTTTTAAATAATTAATTTAAAAAAAGATCTTGATGGAGATCACAGCTCTTCTTTCCCACATCTAATCCCAACACTGAAAACATCAGGCATCATGATTCAGCCAGGTGTAGTGGTGCGCACCCATAATGCCAGCACTGGGGAGGCTAAGTTCAAGACTAACCCAGGCTATTTAGCAAGATCCTGCCTCATAAATAAGTTAATTAAATATACAAACAAACAAATAAAAAACCCCCACAGAGACACCAGCTCTTCCTTGTGTCTGTTTTGCAGAAGCTAGCACTGCATCAACACCATTTTTGAGGTGCTCCATTCTGACTGTCCTAGGAGTGTGTGGAATACGGTTTGAGTAAATGGATAAGTGAATTCATTCCTTTAGGGAATGCACAAGCGTCAATTCATTTATATTTATAAATCAAAAGAAGGTGTTGTAGCACTAGGAGTGCATTTCAATTTTAAGGATTATATTTTCACTTGGACTTCTGAAAAGAGTCTTTCTAGCACCCAGTATCTACTATATAACTATAGAGATTCAAAGTGAGAAATTGAATTCATGTGGCATTTATTAGATATTTGATGCTACTTCATCCCAATGGCCCCTGGAGGGACTTTTGAGAGCCTCGTGAGCTAAGCATTTCACTGCTCTCTGCATCAACCACGTCAACCACACAAGGCTGGTCAGAGACTGACTGCCTTCGCAACAGCCGTCCACAGGAGTCAGGAGCATGGCCCTCGGAGCACACCTGGCCAGCAGCACCTGTGTGTTCGTTTGCATCCCCTCCCAGGCAGGAGCACTGCAAAGCCAGGTGCTGGTGTGCAGACCAACGCCTGCGTGACAGTCCTTCAGCAGCGAGATTGTTTCTTCTCTCCCATCTCCTGCTGCCAAGCCCTCAACCTCACCTTCCGTGTCTGAAAGAATGGAGGCACTTACGCTTTTCGCACCTCATTTCCAGGGTTTTATACCTCCTGCCCTTCCCACAGTACATATTCCCAATGGCCACTTGGTGACCACAGACTGCTGTCTCCTCCTTCTGTTCTCTCCTCTGTCTCTCACCCTTCTTCCCCCCAGGCTTTCACTGTGGTGTTATAACCATGAGGGCTAGGATGTCTGGAAGCATGACCTGTCTCCCAGGTAGTGGATCACTCCACCAGGATAAAAGCCATTTCTACCCTTTTGCACCCTTGGGTGTCTACCCTTTGCCCACTGGGACTCAAGCCTATGGTCCGTCCACAAGTCTGGGAATTATAACTAAATCACATTTCTCAACTTGCAGCTGCTCATGTCACTGCTTCCTTTGCCTAAAAGATGTATGTAGACTCGCCACCCCTCCTCCTGCCCTGAGGGTCAGAAACTTTGGCTTATGGACTAACTGACTCTGCCACCAGCTCCCTGAAAGACATGAGTAAGTCACTTTCCCTTTCAGGGCTTGGAGGGTGCAGGCTACGAAGTGAAGAGGTGAGACTAAAGGGTTACACTGGGATGCTGGGGGAGGAGAGCAACATTCCTGGGGAGTTACACAATCCCAAACAGGGAGATCAAAGGGGCTCCACAGGAGAGGCCCCAACCAGGAGCTCGCAGGCCTGCGTCTGGGGTTGGTAATTAGCTCCTGCCGCCACCTTCCTTTCCCGTGGGCAAACTGTGGGCCTGGGGACAAGTCCCCCCAGGATGCCAGGGAAGCAAGTGGAGGAGGGAAGAGAGAGAGCCCACCAGGAACTGTGACATCTGCATTGAACTTTCTGTTAGACAGATGCAAAGTTTAAACATTTTAACAAAAAGCAGTCCACTCACCAGTGTGAGAACTGCACTATGCGGGTACCTCTTAAAGTATTTGATGAGAGACTAAAAGGCTGACAGGCTAACACTTCACTTCCTTCCAATTAGGGGCCTTTAACATCAAAGGCCCAGGCCCCACTCAGCCAGGCTTACTTGAATGAATTAGGGGAGAGAATGAGTCCAGGGGTTGCTGCGTTCTCTCCCTTGCAGAGGCTGGGGCTCTAGGGGCTTTAATAAGATGTTTGAGGTCAAAAGGGTCAGGTCTCTGACTGGGAGCACCGGGAAACTGCCAGAGTGTTTCAATATGTGGGCTGTTTGTCATGCAATCAGGCCTACCAAACCTCCCCTTGTGGGCCCCCCTGTCTTTGGGGGACCCTTCCGGAATAGAGCACTAAGACCGCCAGGGGTCCCACTGTGGTGGGTGCACAGAAAACCAAACCTGCCTATCAGTCTAGCCCAAAGGTTGGGAGTCGCGGTGACCCAAAGCCACCCTGTCAGGTGCCAATGCCCAGGCTGGCTTCTAAGATTCCTTTTGGAGGTGCAGTGGTTTTGAGAAGGTGAGGTCAATCCTTGGAAACGGGAGCTAACTCTTAGCATCGATCCCAGAGAAAATGCCACTCTGTAAGCAGGGTGGGATGGAAAAGAAAAGACCTGCTTCTTTGGATTTCACCTAAGTTTGTAACTGCAAGAAACCGGAACCCCTCGACAACAGCCCTGTGCCAGTAGCTTTCAACTTCTGCTTGCGACATCCAAAAAGGCCACGCTTCAGAGGGAGCAGGTTTCACTGTCAGAAAGGCTGGCCTCTTGTTGTCAGCAGGTACCTTACTGTGTGGCCCAACCACCTAACTGTCCTATTTTATGCAACAGAACAAAATGCGCCATCTCACGAGCCAGGCAGACCTGGGTCCAAACTAGCCCCACAGTGACCACTACTTCATGGTCTATGCACGTAAGCCAGGAACTTTGAATGTAAGCTTGTTTCTTTGACATGGGGAGAGTATCTGTGTTGACTGGAGGATGACAATGTTGTAAAGGGCCTATCAGAGACTTTGGCACATAGTAGGTACTTAATGAAAAACTCCTACTATCTATTGCCTGTCAACAGCCCATGGATTTTTCCTTTTACTTAATATTCCCCACCTCTTACTTGCTCTTTATAATGGGCTAGGAAGCAGCGCCTCCTGAGATCCCCAAGGGAACTTTAGCCTCTGGTGGCAGATGATATAGGAGATCTACCATAAAGGCAAATGGAGCTGGTTCCAAGAATTCCAAAAGTCAAATAAAATGGGGAAGCACATAGTAGGGAAAGGTATGACAGCAACATAGGACAGAAGTCTTAAGTGGACAATGGACAAGTGTAATTTGTCATAGTAACTAGAGAAGAGAAGGCTGTGAAATTAGGCCAGGACTCATGGCTGCCTACTCTGAATGCCCTGTAAGGCCCTGCAAGAACATCTGTCTACATAACAGGGCATGGCTATGGACATAGGGTCATTTTCCATTCTTGAAACAAAGCAGTAGATTTCTTGGGTAAAGTGCTTGCCCACAAGCAAATGGACATGAGCTCAAATCCCCAGCACCCATATAAATTACCAGGTATGGTGGTGTGTGCTTGCAATGCCAACACTGGGAAGGTAGAGACAGGGAATGCTTGGGGCTCACTGGCTAGCTAGTCGAACTGAATCAGTACACACCAGGTTTAGCTAGAAATCCTGTCTCAAAGAATAAGGTGACTGAGGAAGACTCTCTCCAGTTCAACCTCTGGCTTGCACATGCACCCATGCACACATGTGCACATGCAATGGTACACACACATACAAACACTCAAGTACACATGAACATACACCACATACACACACAAAGCAAAGGAGTAAGCTTGATTTCCCTGTTGGGCAGATGGATACTAGGCTGAGAGAGTTTCAGTGACTAATCCAAGCTAAATTAATAGTAGAATTTGGGGTTAGAGAGATGGCCTAGTGGTTAAGGCACTTGCCTCTGAAGCCTAAGGACCCAGGTTTGATTCCCCAGCACCCACATAAGCCAGATGCACAAGGTGGTGGGCCACTTGTGTCTGGAGTTTATTTTCAGTGGCTGGAGGCCCTGATTGTACCCATTCTCTCTCTTTCTCTATCTGCCCTTCCCCCCTCTCCCAAATAAATGAATGAGTAAAATAGTAAAATTCCCTAGAATCTGAGTTTTCTAACATCAAATGCAGACTGGGAAAGAATTTATGGTCTTACTGAAAACACAATGCAATGCAAACCGGTAATAAAATGGAAAGGGTATAGCATAAGGTGAGCTGAGCTGATGAGAGCTTTCTGGGAAGGTGGTCTTACCTTGGGTCTGCTCTATACTGCTCTTCATTGGCCCTTGAAATTCCTGAAATGAGACCACCATCCATTTGCTTCTAAAGACAGCCAGCTCTCTGACATGCATCCAGAGCTTATTTCAGAAATGCTTACAGGTGCACGTGTCATGTGAGTGTAGGGTTGTGGAAGTGGCTTTGAGGTCACACCTTTAGTCTATGGCCCCAAGTTATAGGCCCTTTCTGCACTTGCACTTTACTTTTGAACATAGGAGTTTATTTTTTCTTTCTATTTTGCATTATTGGGGTTAAAATCCAGGGTCTTGTGTATACCACACAAGTTCTCTACCACTGATAACTTTCGAACCTAGAAACGGTGTTTGTTCTATGACCCTGTCATACATGCCGTGTCTAAAAGAGTCTCAAAGAGAAGCCGCAATGCCCATCACCTGTGCTTCTGCATCTTGGGGTGCCAGCTGAGGAGGCTGGTGCCCTGAGCCCCTTCTACTTTCCATTGATGCTACAAATAAAAGATCCTAAGACCTTCTCCACAAACCCTAGTACAGTTCGCCATTAATTCACTAGGCCATTATTTTTAAGGTCCCATCAATATTTCCCTATGGCAAAGTCAGTTTTAACCCATGACATTTGCATACAAATCACAGTGCACCCTATACCTCAGTTCTTTCCCATTGGCAGGGCCACTGGGCACTTTGCATCTTCCTGGTTTGTAGCTGCTGGGGGGGGGGGGGTGTTCTCTAGAACATATGGAACATGCAGGACTCCAGGGCCTGTGCGAAACCAGGGCCTCAGACCAGGCATAGGCTGATGTTCCAGCTGCAGGCCTAATAGAAGAGATAGTGATCAGGACGAAAGCAGCAGCGTATAAGGGGAGTGGTTTGCTGTGTTGGACATATGGATACTGACCTTTTTGCCAGAATTGCATGACATAAGTGCTCGAATAAACAAAACTTTCATTTCTGGGAGCCTATCAGATTGAAACAAGAAATGGAAGTGCTTCTATGATATGATCACATCACCTAGCATCAAGGTGTGGTCAGCCTCCCCATTTCTTTTCCTGCCTCCTTAGCAATATCCGCTGTTAAGACCTGGTGTCTTATACAATGTAGACAAGCAGAGTGCATATGCAGTAGATGAAGACAGTATGAAGTCAGATAAGGAAGCTATTAATGCATAAATTATGTTCCATGAAAATTGTTATGCATATGGCTAGGATCCTCAATCCCTACTGGGATTGCTGCTCTATGGTACTTCATTACGTCCTAGGGCTCAGAGCATAGCTTCCGAGAAGATTTGGACATTGGACTAGGCTTTTGGAAAGTGCAGGATTCTTTAGGACATGCAAGAGGAAGAGTGTCTTATGATACATCAGGGGAATGGGGTGGTATGTGGAGAAATAAAACCTGATCAAGGACCTCTGCAAGGGGCACATCCAGAGAGAAAAGATGGTGTCCTCTGAGGCTTCCTCTTGGAGCACCCCACAAAAGTGATTTGATGAGAATGTAAACTCCTGGGCAGAGTATCTTGGCCAGTATCTTGGCTGCTTTCATCCTGATCACTGTCTCTTCTATTAGGCCTGCAGCTGGAACATCAGCCTATGCCTGGTCTGAGGCCCTGGTTTCGCACAGGCCCTGGAGTCCTGCATGTTCCATATGCTCTAGAGCACCCCCCTTCCCTCACCCCCCTGCTGCTACAAACCAAGAGAGAAATGGCAGCTCTCCACTCTAGTCAGCCCAGCTTCGGTGGGAGCCCAGGAACCCCCAGGTGCCGGCTCCTGGGCCTGTGTCACTGCCTTTCTGCCAGAGACAACCGGCCCCTTACACACCAAAGTTTGACATCACTCAAAGGCTGCTTCAACTCATCTTCCCCCACACCCTAAGCCACCACTTGTTTATCTGTAGAGTGGGAGGAACATCCTTCCTTCAGCCTTTGTGAAAAGACTATTCGCCACAGGAAAGGGTGATTGCACTGGGTAGCAATAACTGAATGGACTACAAAGCTAAGGAATGAGCCAGAAGACCTGTCCTGGAAATACAAGCCCTGCTGCTCCTCGGGCTGCTCTGAGAAAGCACAAGGAGCTATTGCAGCTTCACAGTCATCATCGGACAATGGGCACCTGGTGTGCAACTGCAGGAGCCGCTGTGACGTTCAGCGAGATTAAATAAGTGTCCTGATTCAGTGCCCTGCCACAGCAAGGTGCCAGTTCTGTTGGCTTTCTCTCTGCTGCTGTCAGCATCTCCTCTGTTCTTTCCCCACTCTTGAAGGACTGAGCCAGGACCTGCCTCTCTTTCCCCTGGCCCAGATAGAAATCACACAGCTCAGTAGAACAGGTCTCTGGAGAGCCATGACTCCCAATTCTTCCCAAATTGTGGGTGCTGACTAATGGTTTTCCTGGACATTGGACTAATGACAAGACATTGCTAGGGCCCTCTGAATTTACCCCCTGCAGTGCCCTCCCAGTGTGTTTGGGCTAGCCTCTATGGCCGTCATCAAACAGCAAGCTCATAAAGCTGGCTCATCTTCCAGGGAGCAGAGCAGCTCCATGGGCTATATTGCAAATGCTTGACCCCCCAGATACCTCCAGGTCACGGCGATTTATTAGTTGAAATGTGCAGTTCAGCAGATGACATTTTAAAAGGTGTTTTATTGCTTTGTGACCTGTGTGCATTGCAGGGTAATTCCAAGGCTTTGCATTTGTAGTGACCATCCAAGATGCAATGCCTCCAAAAAAAGCCTCCTCCTGCTTGCCCAGAACAGAACACCCAGGTGTAGTAGACACCCGAAACTCAGCTCATCACATTCAAAATCTCAGACTCTCCTCCTGCCCCAAGCTGAGACTTGATGCCCAGCTCAGTGAGAGGACTAACTGCAGAAAATCTGGCTGGAAGGAGACTCACATCAAATCTCCCCAAAGGTCATAGAAGTCAGAATATGGCATGTACATTGGTAAACTGAGGCTCAGAGAGGTAAGGGGACTTAATCAAAGTCAAAGGGCTCATCTATGATAGCACTGAGCCTGGAATCCCCCAACAGCATCCCAAGCATTGCACACCACCAACCACATCTACTAAGATTTCCATTGTGGCCTGCTTGAAGAATGAGTTCTACAACTTCCTTTGCAATGACCCTGCCACAGAGAGAAGCAGGAAGGCAGGCCACTAGGAAATCTCTAATAGCTCCCAAACAATGCCACCGACTTCTCTCTCTAAGGCAGAGGACATATACCTGGTGGGGGACAGTCTTTACTGCCTGAGGCCTCTTCTAGCAGCATGACACAGAGCACACAGCAACACATGATTTTGCCAGTGGCATAGCAGCTCCTTCTGTCCACTCCACTGGCTTATTCTAGTTCAATGAAAATGAACTTGGGAGTTCATTTCTTGAGACCACACAGTTGGGCTTAGAGGCTTCCCTGTAGCCCTCAGATTTTAATGGATTGTAGAACTGTCCCCAATCTTATAATTATAGTGCCCCTTCTGATGCTGCACCTAACCATGAACTTCGGTGGGCAGGGGTCAGGGATGAACCACTCCTGTCTCCCTAAGACTTTGCTCACACTTGTCTCAATGGAAATGTTCATTCTAAGGAGATCTGACTGAGTTGAGCTCCAAATCTGCCACTCTCACGAATGGTGTCTCTTACTTTGAACTTTCCCCTGCAAGTAGTAGAAATGTTGACGAATATGTTTCTAAGCTTGAAGCTGGGTGTGGTGGCGCACGCCTTTAATCCCAGCACTCGGGAGGCAGAGGTAGGAGGATCACTGTGAGTTCGAGGCCACTCTGAGACTACATAGTTAATTCTAGGTCAGCCTGGGCCAGAGTGAGACCTTACCTTGAAAAACCAAAAAAAAAAATTAAAAAAATAAGTAAATTAAAATATGTTTCTAAGCTTGAGACATGATGAAGGCATGTGACCTAAGAATTTCAAGGCTTAGGCCTTTCTTGGTTTAAGGTTAAGATGATAAAAATACACACACACACACACACACACACACACACACACACTGCTATTTTGTCAAATGATGGCCTTTAAAAAATATATGTTCAGAGCCAGGTGTGGTGATGCACACCTTTAATCCCAGCACTTGAGAGGCAGAGGTAGGAGGATTGTTGTAAGTTTGAGGCTACCCTGAGACTACATAGTGAATTCCAGGTCAGCTTGGGCTAAAGTGAGACCTTACCTCAAAAAAAAAAAAAAAAAAAAAAAAAGGTTTAAATTATTTATTTACAAGGAGAGAGAGAGAGAGAATAGGAGTCCAGGGCTTCTTGCCATTGCAAACAAACTCCAGATGCATGTGCTACTCTGTGCATCTGGCTTTATGTAGGTACTGGAGAATCAAATGCAGGCTGTTCAGGCCTTGCGAGCCAGCTCCTGTGGTTAACACCGAGCCTCTCTCCAGCTCCTCCTTTAGTGGTTTTTCATTCAAGGTCAGTGAAATATATAAGTGGGACCAAAGTGGAAAACATCCAATCCCCAAAGTGCCAGCTATTCCATTCCTTTGTCCCTGAGCCAACTCAGTCCTGGATCAGTTCAACAGTCTTTAATGAATGTCCACTCTAAGCCAATTACTGAAGGAGACATTAGAACTCCAAAAACACATCAGAAATAGCGCCTACTGCCAGAAGTCCATTAGCCTACCAGAAGAGAACCATGAAAAATCAGGTCATCAGGGCATAAGACAAGTCCTAGAAAGACTTCCCTCAACATAGAGAAGCACAGAAGTGACACCATGAATGTCAGTGTCTGGGGTCATTGCCCACTGGAGGCGGTGTGGGAACTGTATCAGCGAGTTCGTAGAACTGAGTTTGTGAAGAACTGAGACGGGCCTCCCAGACAGAGTGCATGGCATGAGCGAGGGCCGGGTGTGCAAAGGCCATGCATCTTCAGTGCCGGTGAGACAGAGTTCAAGCTAGACGTGATAAATTCAGAAACAAGGCTGAGACCCAGCACAGGTTCTTGGGCACTAAGGCAAATTTATGATATAGGCAACAGGGATCCCTTAGGCGACCATGTAAAGGGTGGATTGAGGTAAGAGCTGCTTGGAGGAGGAAGTCCATTTAAAAGGAGGCAATTGTAACATCTAAGAAGGGAGCTGACGAGGTCCTAATTGGGGACAATGGTGATGGAGTGGGCATGAGGAAGGTGCATAAACCACCCAGGGAATACAGATTTCCTCCTAGAAAAGTCACTTTAAAAGAGCTATGAGCTTGCTGTGGCCCATGGGGTATTGGGCCTATAGGTGGGTACCCATGCTTAGCAGAAAATATGCCAGGTGGAGCCCTGGCCATGCCCATTGGATGTTCTGGCAGAATACACAGCATGGGTGCGGAGGAGAAGCAGCCAGCCTCGTGGGTAAGAATTGAAGGATCATAAAGACCACATGTGCTGGCCTGTCACTTACAGACGCTGTAACTCCCTGACTTTCCAAAGGTGCACTGCGGTTACAGGCCTGGCAGGGTTCATTTAATTGGTAGCCTTTGAAATGTTTTTGCTCCCCAGCCTTCATAAAAAGGAAATGAGGGCTGTGGTGGGTGGACGAGGTGTTGAGCTGTTCTGGCTACAAGGCAAGAGATCAGGCCTTTGATGAGCCGAGGAAATAATCAGTAGCACATGTCCACGATACACTGCCCGACTCACACAGGACTCTAGGAATGCTGGGGGAAGTCCTGAAGAGAGGCGTGGGAGGGGAGACCTTGGCAGGTGGCTAACTGCACTGCTTGCCAACATCAGGAGTGAGCAGAGGCTGTTTGAGGGCAATGAAGTAGAAAAGTATGAGCCCTTGAATTTCGAGGAGGTCCCCGTACAGGCCCTGCCTCTCCATTTGCTAGCTGCTGCTCACTATGATAAATGCTGCCTTTCCTTAAACTTGCTCACTCCTCTACTTGATGGCTATAGAATGAGTTGTAGGCCAGCCTGGGCTACATAGCAGGACCTTGTTTCGAAAAAATCGAGGACCTAGCATTTGTTTCCCAGATTTTCAATGGTTCACTGAGTGGCAATAGCGTATAAGGGTTAGAAAAAGCCTCAACGTGAGGGTGAGGTGATAGGTGACCTCAGCTCAAATCCCTGAGCAATACCAACAAGCAGCACTCCCTGGGAGAGTCACCAAACCCCACTGAATATGTGACTCTTGTTTTGAAAACCAGGGCAAGGATGACACTCACATCACAAAGGGGATGTTAAGATTATAGAAGATGGCGTGTGTGCGTCAGCACCAAGCAAGCTCTCATTCCATAGGAAAAGGTGGTTGCTATCAGAAGGGGCTAAGTGCTTCAAGCAGAGGAAGGCACTCATTGTTCTCTGAACTCTGGCAGACTGGGACCCTGAAAGTTAACCCCTGATTCTGCATCGAGTGATGTTCTGAGTAAGGACCATTTATGTTATTCATTTAGCCCCAGCTCCACTACTCTGATACCCATTTTAGAAATAGGACTAGTTTGAGAAACTTTTCAATGCCAGGGATGGGATACCTTCCAGTGAGTTGTTGGCCAGGGAGGTCACAGATACCCCCAAAATATTATAGACCATTGCCAAGCCCTTGGTTTCCCACCAGGAATAGATGGTAAGACCCTATTGCTGAAGACTCCACATACTTGGGTGGTAAGTTCACTGAGAAAACCTGCTGGAGCTGAGCTGAAAGCCTCCTCCATGAGGACCAGCTGACAGAAAGTTGGAAAAAGCTACACTGCATACAGGTCAATGGGAGAGAGAAAACACCATTGAAGGTACTCAACAGTGAGCAGTGCAAGCTTTAAATTTGGCCAGCCAGGCCAAATGAGCCAATGGGTGCAATAGTGGCATGTCTGTTATGGGGGAAACCAACTGCTCTCTAATTGAACTGGAGGCCCGCTCCATGGGAGGGAACACATCCCTGATACTGAAAACATACAACAGGGGTAGTCATGAGCCCTAAGGGTGTAATGTCTGCTGGAGTCTCGCTAAATGTATATACTATGCTCACCAAACTGCCTAGTAAGCACTTCTCTTAATGTCCACACCCATATATTAATGCTACTCTCACTTTTGGTTAGAGAAGCTTCTCTTTTCAGACAGTGGTAACCTTGGGATGATTCAGAAGGCACCATGGTGCTGAGAAGAAGTGACAGAGGAGTGCTCAGCACTGAAACGTCTCAAACCTACCTTCCAAGGCTCAGGGGCCATTGCAGAAGAGAGGATGGAAAGAATGTAAGAGCCAAAGAAAGAGTAGGACTCCTTACAACATGCTCCTCCAGACACAAAATGGCCTGGATGTCCATGACCTTGCAGTGCCTGACACTACCTACACAAAACCATCATAATAGAAAGAAAAGATCATGACATCAAACTGAAAAGAGACTGATTGAGAGAGGGGGAGGGGATATGACGGAGAGTGAAGTTTCAAAGGGGAAAGTGGGGGGGAGGGAGGGAAATAACATGGATATTGTCTATAATTAAAGAAGTTGTCAATAAAAATAAAAATTAAAAAAAAATAGGACTAGTTTGAAGAAATGACCTGGGCCACACGGACTAGGGTTTGAATTCTGAAGATTACTCTGGAGCCTGAGTTCTTAACCACTGCAGGGCAGGCCTGATGACAGCATCGCTGGCAACCACTGGCCCTTGTACGTGGAACCTTCGATTGTCTTCCATTGTCTTGTATTTACTGAAAGACTATTGTGTGCCGGACATATCACATAATCTCATCACATGCTCATCACCATGTGAGCTAATTTATATTGTCTCTATCTTACAGATTAGGTAAGAAATCCACAGAGGTCATTCATTCATAGCCTCAAGGCCAGTGGTCTGTCAATTGAATCTATGCTTCCTCTGTAAGCCCTACTCTCTTCATGCCATTGCAAAGGAATACAGCAGAGATGTGTGAATGGTAAGCATGCTTCCTTGTATTTTGTCTAAGGCCCTTTGAAGGACCTTTGCTTTTCTCTACAAAGCAGGTATTTTCATCCCAGTTATACCTGAGGAACCTGAGAATGAAGCCTATTAACCAACTTCCCCCAGGTCAGAAAGCAAGGCTCCAAGGCCTGGTTCACTATCTTCCCCTCAAAAAGCACAGAGGGAAGTGTGTGGAATTTAACTCAAAGCCCCTTTCCAAAACGAAGTCATTTTCCTGGGTCATATTCTGGACAACCATGTCCCATTCAGAATTTGGGAAGCCCCTCAAGAGGGGCAGGCCACACACCCTGCCTCCCCACTCCGCCCCCCTCCACCACTAGGAGCTGTACATACCGCCCCTACCTAGGGGTTGGCAGCATCAGATGCTGCTTTAATTAGATTGCCATGGTAACAGGCTGTAGCAGAACAATAGACAGTTGTGTACTTTCCAGAATCGTCAGCTTCAGACAAGGCCCTGCTAACTGTAATTATGCTGGAGTGGAAGCAGATCTTCATGTCTGGGGAGAATAAAGCACCCTCCTTGCTAGGCTCACTACCTTTGGTATTGGAACATCAGGGCTCCGGACCCCGAGTGGGTTCATTGTTTGCATTCACGTTGTGAAAGGTTCAAACCCACTTAAAGATGATAATGTTTCTTTCCTGGGTGTTGGATTGTATGTTCCCAGAGGGGAGCCAAGAGCAAGGTAAAGCAGGGATAATGTTTCCACAGGTAGCCTGAGTGAGTACACAGGGGCCAGGTGCTTCCTACAATCCTTCCCTTACTATCACTTAAGCGTCCCCAGCGGGTGTCATGAGCCCCTCTTTACCAGTCAGGAGACAAACTGACAGGGGGAGCTTGGTGCTATACTGAGGAACGAGGGAATGTGTGACCCCTGCATGCTTGGCTCTGAGGCCCCAGTGCCCTGCTCTAAGGAGACATCAGCTGCCCTTCTAAGACAGTTCTGGGTCTTCCTTCTGATGAAATGTGATAGTTCTCCTTTAATCAGGTTAGTTTTGCTCCTCTGATAAGACACAGCTCACTCTAGCCATCAGAGTCACCGAGACCCATAAATAACAGAAAGATCATTTAAAAATAAATTACCAACTGAAAGTCAGGAAAACCGCATCCTGGGGTTGTTGCTCTCTGGACTTGCCATAAATCTGTTTTCTTTTCAGCTCTGCAGTGGCCAGGGTCACCGATCATAAAGAGCTTCCACAGAGAAATTTGAAAAATCTCAGCAAGATGGGGCATGCGGGAGTCATTGCAAAGGCATCTGTGACTTTGCCATCAAGCCCAATTGGAAGATGCAGCCTGCAGGCTAGGCAGGCAGGCAGGGAGGGCACACACACTCAGAGGAGCCAGCTGCTGCCCTGCCGACTGGGATTTCAGGGGCATGCTGAGAAGACCCCAACTCTTAAAATGCTCTGCTGCCTGACCTACTTTCCCCAGAAGGCAGGAAATGTCAGTCCTGCCTCAGCACCAAGCTGCATTCCCAGTGGAGATGGGACCCAGTGACCCCAATTCATGCAAATTGAAGGTGAATTGACTTCAGGTTTTGCTTTTCTGAAGAGCTCCCCTGTGTGGGAGGGCAGGGGAGAGAGAATGATCCTTGAGGGGAGGCACAAGTCAGGGGGTTGAGGAGAACAGCAGAGCGGACAGGGGGGACAGTGGAAAGCAGACAGGACCAGCTCCCTATAGACAGCCCTACATTCTGCATGAGAGAACCGGTATTATGGTGGCCTTGAGGAGCCTTTGGGCAGGTGACAAGGCTGATGTCAAGCCATCTCATCTTCTGCCTTCCTGTGTTGTGAGGTTTCAATGAAATGGTGCCCTCCAGGCTCCTGCTCACTAAGAGTGAAGGTGGAGGTGTGGGGGAGGGTAACTGGCCTCTCTGTGCATGCGCATAGAGCAGCTGTAGGGGGACATGAGCCCCTTCCCATTCCCAAAACTACCTCCTTGCCCTCTCTTCTCAGCCAGCAGGACCTCCTTAAGAAGCCACTACTTACCCCGAAAGACCCAGTATTTCAAGTCAATGGCAATCTGAACTGCAAGCATAATTCAGAATTATTTTGAAGAGGGGTTAAAATTGTGGGCTTAATGCCTTCTAAAAAGTGTGAGGATAGCTCTTTTCCTTACAGGATAAATGTGTAGTATGTGGACAGAGATCTGATCACTCGTGTACAAGCCCAGAGTTCTACCACCCCTGATATCTATCCACGGACTACCCTCTGGAAGACTCAGGGGAGGATCTCTGCTCCGGTCTCATCTGCTCTTTTTAGAAAGGATTCAAAAGAAAGAGGAAAGGTCTGAGTCCAGGTCACAAGGTGAGTGCTTCCCCAGGAGCAAGTTGAGGATGCTGGCTATCACCTTGTCATCATAGTGAAAAACGCACTCCCTCCCAAGCTGGGAGTCTGAAGCTCTGAGTTCCTATTTCTTCTTATTGGCTTCCTCTGTGAGCTTGGATGAAGCCCTCCTGTGTTTGTCTTATGGGCAGGGGCTTGGGGAGAAGCTACAGCCACTTCCTGATAGGCTTCTAATTTCTCATAGCCACTCTGCAATGTGTTCTCGATGAAGCAGACAAAATCATTTTTGCAAGTTAAAATCCCATCATGTACCTCTCTTGCTTAAAATCCTTTGATCACTCCCCAACATCTTTGTGGGACCAATAAGCAAATAGACCAAATAGACCGTGTGACACACTTTCAGAGGCCCTAGAGAAGGGATACCTGCACAGGCCTGCAGGGGCCCGAAGGCAAGGCCCTCCAAAGCACACCTAGCTTACAGCCCTCCAACCTCTCTGTGCTTCATCCCATACTCTGCTCTGGTAAAGAGGAAGGGCCCTCACACTGCAGGGACCAGATGCATGATTCTTTCTTTTTGTTGCTACTTTGCCTTCCACCCTGAACCCCAGTACCTCCTATTCACTCCTCAGCCTTCACCTTTGTTATTTTCTCAATAAAGTCCCACCCAGGTTTAGCTTACTTGAATCACAGTGCAGTGAGGCCCTGAAAGGTTATCTACACTGAAGGGATTCAATACCAGGGATTTTAAAGCCAGGAATACGATGGCTAATAAGCTTTTAAAAATTAACATGGAGTTTATTCAGAAATCCAAGACTTTAGAAAGAAATGGGGTTCTTAGGATATAGAAATTCAGAGAAGAGGTGGGTAGAGTTTGTGCTGTGAACACCAAGCACCTGTCACACATGTGTGGCCAGGGTCTCTCTGCAAAGGCCCAAGACAGTACTTGGACGTTTGTATGTGAACTGATCACATTCACAGGAATCACTGAGACCTGGTGGGAGGGGGAAGTCTCCTATTTATATGACAGATGCCAAGTGCAGTGGAGGGGCACTGGGGCCTTCAGACCACCAAAAACTTCTAGTATTGGTACTCTCTCCACTGCTACTGTGAAGAGCTAAAGAAAGAAAAAGGGCCGGGCGTGGTGGCGCACGCCTTTAATCCCAGCACTAGGGAGGCAGAGGTAGGAGGATTGCCATGAGTTCAAGGCCACCCTGAGACTACGTAGTTAATTCCAGGTCAGCCTGGGCCAGAGTGAGACCCTACCTCGAAAAAAAAAAAAAAAAAAAAAAAAAAAGAAAGAAAGAAAAAGGAAGTCCCTTGTTTCTTCTTGATGCCAGGATATAACCAGTTCGAATGAAAAACTGGGAAATGTGATTCTTGTACTCCAACCCCAGCAGAGCAGAGTGTGGAACAGTTTCAGTTGAGAAACAAAGGAAACAACTGGCTCAAACCTACACCACAGACCGCTTCTTCACTTTGACTTTGACAATGAGATCTATGCAGTCTGGCCAGATGTCTCTCCTCCCCTCTGCTTGCTCAAGTTGTCAGCTATCAATATCCGTTATACGTTCATGGAACAGAAGGAATAAGATATTTTGAGCTTCCATTTCTACAACTGCAGAGGAAAGTAAATCCCTCTCCACAGAATTATTGGGAAAATACTAGGATAATGGGCCATGAGCCATTTGAACTAACGCTCTGACAGAATGTGAGAACTCTTCATGGATAATGTCTGTCTTCACCAGGAACCGAGTCCTGAGCTTGTTTTTAGCAGTGTGTGAGGAGGCTGAGAAAAGAGTGTGAAGCCCACTTACCACCTCTCTTACCCTAAAGAATTTCCAAAGCTCCTTCGGCCTATTTTTGTCCAGTGGTGCTTGAGTGACTACATGAGTTATCACCCATAACATACATTTTGATATGAGTGCTGACATTTCTGGTGTTTCCTGATAGGAACACATCACCTATGTGCCCTGGGAAAAGCCATCAGCAACCGTTCTGGCCTTAGGGTGTTCAGGGTGGAGACAGTGGACAGACAGAGGACAATCTGGCTCCCAAAGTCTTTGTTGATGTCCAGAAAATGAGAGATGGTGGATTCTTTCAATTAGCTCTGCAAACCTTACCTGGTAGAGTATGTCACAGAACATGGCAGAGGTGCAAGCATCTTGTGTGCACTAAGACAACTGATCAAAGACGTGCCTACACCTGCCCTGTGCGTGTGGAATCGGATAGCTGTCATCTTGTTATCTTCACAGTGGCAAACACCCCTGGACCAGGGAGTTTGGGGTCCTTAGTTCTGATTCCTTTTGGTGTGTGTGTGTGTGTGTGTGTGTGTGTGTGTGTGTAGATGTGCACGCCCAGTTCTAGGCATGAGGAGGCCAGATAAAAATGGTGGGCATCCTCCTCTTTTTGTTCATCCCTGTGTTTCTTATTTTTAGATAGGCTGATCCATGAGCCTCAGTGATTCTCTGGTCTCCACTCCCCACAGGCTTGGGGTTACAGGCATGGGGTTACAGCAATTTACATGGGGAATCAGACTCAAGGTGAATCAGGTCCTCGTGCCTGCTTTCTTGAGTTGCAAGTGATTTTCCCCACTGAGCCTTCTCCTCTGCTCTTTATTCCTTACTATTCGCTTCCTCTGTGAGTTGGATGACTCTTTGTATTGCTTTACCCAGCTCTCAGCTTAGACTGTGCATTTGAAGCACATTCTGCCAGGGATTATGACTTCACTGGTGTGAGAGAGCAAGGAAGGGGAGGCATATATAATGGTTAATACTTCCCAGGCGAGCCTCATGTGCCTGCAAGGACAAGGTCTCAGCTCTAACACCCTTTAGTGCTCATGAGAAATACCTGAAACACTTCGTAAACCAGGGACTGCTCAGCCCTACCCCAAGTTCCTGGGATGAATCCTGAGAACCTGCATCCCTGACCCCTTCCCAGGTATGCTTGGGGCAGCAGGCTGGGACCATGTGCGAGAAGCCTTGCTCTCGTCCTGATTCTCAGTGATAGTGATTTGGCTCACCAGGGCACATTGAGAGAATGAATGGAAACATGAGCTTTCACAGCTGGAGAGAAGGTACAGTATGGAAATACTTCTACCACTGTTGTGGCTTGACTTGGAAATGTCCCCCATAGGCTCATGCTTTGAACACTTGGTCAACCAGTTGGTGGCACTGCTTGGGAAGGTTGTGGAACCCTTAGGAGGTGGAGCCTTGGTGGTCACTGGGGCAGGCTTGAGGTTGAATATCCAGCCCCACTTCCTGTTGGCTCGTGCTCTCTGCTTCCTAACTGGATGCAGTGTGACCATCTGCCTCCTTTTCCTGCTGCCGGGACTTCCTACCATGATTGGGGTGCTGTTAAATCCTCCAATATACAGGGGACAGCTCCCCTCCCCTCAGCAAAGATCAGTCAGTCCAAATATTATTTTCAAGACAGGAACTTGCCCTAAACCTAGAGTTCACCAATTAGCTGGACAAGCTAACCAGAAAGCCCTAGGGATCCTCCTGTTTCTGTCTCTCTATCACAGGCATTATGGGCTCAGGCTGCCTTGCCTAGATTTTAGATTGATGGTGGAGATCCAGTCTCAGGTCCTCATGCCTGCACAGCAAATACTTTACCCACTGAGCCACCTCTAAAGCCCCAAAGAAGGATCCTCACCGATGTCATCAAAGATGTTGATGTGGCCACATCCCAAGTTGTCTGAATGGGCACTGTGGTGGTTTGATTCAGGTGTCCCCCATAAATTTAGGTGTTCTGAATGCTAGGTCCCCAGCTGATGGCAATTTGGAAATTAATGCCTGCTGGAGGCAGTGTATTGTTGGGGGTGGGTTTGTGGGTGTTATAGCCAGTGTCCCCTTGCTATTGTTTGACACACTCTCTTGTTGCTATGGTCCACCTTATGTTGGCCAGAGGGTGATGTCCACCCCTCTGCTCATGCCATCATTTTCTCTGCCATGATGGAGCTTCCCCTCAGTCTATAAGCCAAAATAAACCCTTTTTTCCCAAAAGCTGTTCCTGGTCAGCAATGCAAACCTGACTGCACCAGGCATTAAATACAAGACAAAGTGAGCTCGAAGAGCAAAGGATCTAAGAAGGACCTAGAGAAGACAGAGATTCAGAAGGGAGTAGGTTTGAAGTTATAAGCATGATTGGTGTCATGCTGCCACAATCCAAGGTATTCCTGGAACCTCAAAAAGTTGGAAAAATCAACCTAGATCCTCAGGAGGAAACAAGGCCCTGCTAACACCTTGTATCAGTAGCTTCTTCATTTCTAGGACTAAATACCCAACTAGGAGCAACTTATGAAGGAAAGGGGTTTATTACAGCTTACAGTGTCCAGGGGAAGTTTCATTGCAGCGGAGAAAGCATGGCAAGCCTGAGCAGGAAGTGTGTATCATATCTTCATATCAGCAAAAAAGAAGAGAGAGGGCAGAGAGAGAGGCCAAGTAAGGTTTGACTATAAAACCTCAAGGCCTGCCTCAGTGATATACTTCCCCCAGTAAATCTCCACCTTCAAATCCAAAGTCCCATAATCTTTCCTGACAGTGTCACCAATGGGGGATTGAGTATTCAAACATATGAGAGCATGGGGCATTTTAAATTCAAGCATTCTGCCCCTGGTTCAGTTTCTTGGCCATCTCATGAGGTAAAATGCATTCAGCCCAACTTTAAAGGTCCCCATAATTTTGATCAGTCCCAACACTGTTCAAAAGACTAATTTGTCATCTGAGACAGTATTTTAACTGTGAATCCTATAAAATCAAAACACAAGTTACGTAATAAACATTCACATTCTAAAAGTGAGGAATGGAGGAATAGTAAGGAAATATTGGACCAAAGCAAGGTGAAATCACAGCAGGGAAAACACCAAAGTCTACAGTTCCATGTTTGTTATCTGCAACTCCTGAACTCCTGCAACTTCTGAGCTCCAACAGATGATATAGCTCTGCCCCTTGAACTGTACTACCTGCAGACTCTCTCAGAGCCCAGATTTGCCCAAACCTTCAGCTTCTTTGGGCAGATGTCTTATTCTCCAGGCATCTCTAACATCTTGGGGTCTACATTGCAACTTAGGGTTCATCTTCCAGCTTCACTCTGTGGCCTCCTTACAGAGACTTTGACCCTGACTCACATTTCTTAGCCTTAGCAGCTCTCTGGAGCCATGCTTATAATCCATGATCCTTCCATCTTGCATCTTTCATGCTTCTAAAGCCAGTACCACATGATAATGCTTCCAAGCTCCACTGCCAAATCAGAATGAAGCCTGGCCTTGGGCCAGAGTTGTGGCAGCCGCTGTGTGCTGATCTCAAGGAGCAGAGATCTCCTTCACCATTATCCCTTCAGGCCTTGTCCTTTCAAAGGAATTTCTTCAAAGGGTTGTGTATTGCTCACAGGACATCCTTCCAGTTGTGCCAATGCAGAGCATTTAATTGCGGTTTTTGCTTTGTTTTTTGTTTGTTTGGTTGGTTTTTGGTTTTTGCTCTACCCAGGCTAGCCTGGACTTCTCTAGGTAGTCTCAGGGTGTCTTCAAACCTACATCCTCATACCTCTGCCTCCTGAGTGCTGGATCTAAAGGTGTGTACCACCATACCCAGCAGTTGATTTATCTTTATGGTAATAATTTATTTAACCATTGCAGTTGGAGATGTTGGAGTTTCTGTGCCAGGAACTTTAAACTAGATTTAAACTTACCATTTCTTACCATGCTAAACTTTCTGTTTTTCACATCTTTCTGCTCTATATTTTCCTCAATTGTAGATCTCAACCAGAGCAGCAAAAAGAATCTATACCGCAGATTTTCAGATTTTCCTGTTTGAAATTACCTCTGCTACACATGCTTGTTCATGACTTTTAAATTCAACTCTGCTCAAGTTCTCAGAATACAGGGAAAATGCAGCTAGTTTCTCTGCCATAATATCACATGAACGGTCTCTAGCCTACTTCAACCTCATAAGCTGACCCTCCATAGTCCACATTTCCCTTTGCCTTCTGGTCCTCCAAACTCCTACCAGAATGTCACATAAAGCTCTGCTTATAGCATTGTAAGGTTTTCCTAGTCAAAAGTTTCAAATCATGCATATTTCTCCTGCAAACCACTTTCAAAGAATGAGGAACCACACAGGCAAGTTTACATAGCAACAACCTCACTTCTCAGTACTGGTTTTCTGTATCAGTCACTTCTAATTGCTGGGGGAAAATATTCAACCAGAAGCAGCATATTTTGGCTTAAAATTTCCAGGGGAATTCCATCAGAGAAGGAATGGCAGGAGCAGAAAGCAGGCAGCACACTGTCATGTCAGCAGAGAAGTAGAGTGAGAGAGGACAGTAAAGGCTGGTCTGTAAGACCTCAAGGCCTGCCTCCAGTGACATACTTTTTCCAGTGAGACTCCATCTGCTTAAGTCCATGACCTTCTTTAACAGCACTGGGATTAAGTATTCAAATATATGAATCTATAGAGGGGACCTTTTACATTTACATTTGACTCTAAACACCTAAATATCAGCCTTTTTAGTGAGAATAAATTTCTGTTGTTTTAAAACACCTCCAATAATTGAAAGCAGATCTCAAAGGGATCTGTGTACATCTGTGTTCATAACAGCAATGGCCTAGTATCCATTGATCATGAACAGGATAATGTAGCATGGTCTATATGTACAGTGGAACATCAGCCTTCCAAAGAAAAATAATGACACATACCACACCCTAGATCAACCTTGAAAGCATTATGCTAAGTAAAATAAACCAGACATAAATGGTAAAAATCCTCTATTATTATATTATGGATGAGGTACTTAGAATAGACAATCCAGAGAGACAGAAGGTAGTATGGTAGAATTCCATGGGCTAGTGATGGGGAGTTGTTCAATGAGTGTATAATTTAAGTTTTCAAGATGAAAACAATTTACAATCAAGTGGATGTATTTAACACTATTGAAGTACCTACTTAAAATGATGGATCTTAAAATAATGGTTTTCCTCTCTTGAGCTTGTGCCTGTGCCTCACTACATTCTTACAATCTCCTGCTCCCAGCTACCTCACGAGTGTCTTTCTTTTCTTCAGTGACATTGGTTCACTTATTTACTACCTGTCAGATAAATATCAGCAGATGTGCTCCACGGTGGCAGCAAGTTTGTCTTCCCAGATTTAGAAGAGTGCCTATGTCATAGTAGGTGCTTAATGAAATCTGATTAATGGAATCAAAGATCTAGAAAATATCTATGAACCGTGCAAGCTCTTTCCATAAGAAGATGGTAAGGGCTAGAAGAATGGCTTCGTGGTTAAGGTGTTCACCTGAAAAGCCAAAGAAGCCAGGTTCGATTCCCCAGGATCCAAGGGGGCACACACGTCTGGAGTTCATCTGCAGTGGCTGGAGGCCCTGGCATGCCCATTCTCTCTCTCTCCCTCCCTCTTTCCCTGTCAAATAAATAAATATAAATTATATATATGAAGATGGTGAAAGGATTTCTCCACCCTACTCCTATACCAGGCCTGAAACAAATAGACCATAGGTTACATTTCAGCTTTACCAGGTTTGATGGCTGTCAACTTCAGCTGGGTATTTTATGTCCCTAACCTCAATTTATTCTTCTGAGTGATGAAGATAAAAAACTCTCATGTCATAAGATATCTGTATTACATCAAAATAAGTTGAAACAAGACCTGGCATAAGTCTTTGGATTCCAAGTCAGTCAGTGTGAGATGGCAGTGGAACTGGCCTCTAGTTTGTATTGAAGAACATAGAATGTTCAATGGTCCCTGAGACTCATCAAGGTGTTTTTTGGAATTGAGATTATATATTCAATTTTTGTAAATTGCTTCTATATATCAACAAGATGCCATCTACATATTTTATAGAAAGCTTATATTCCCAAAATATAATCTATGTTCTCTTTCACTAATGTGCATTAATCATAAACTGGCAGATTAGAGGAGCAATTTTGTGATGGTTAATCTCTGTTGTCAGCTCAATCAGGTCAGGAATCAAGTGAGAGCCATATCACTTGGGCAGGGCTGTGAGGACATTTCCAGGAATAATTAGCTGAGAGGGTAAAGACCCTCCCAAAGAGCCCATATATAAAGAAATCCCAGGAGACTAGTTGGAAAGAAGGAGTTCAGTGAAAGTGTGAAGAGGGAGGGGAGACAAAAGAAGGTAACTGGAGGGGATGATGATCAAAATATATTATGTGCATGAATGACAATTGAGAACGAAATTTCTTTTCAAAAATATATCCAAAAGTATGAAAATAAAATGAGTTAATAAAATAAGTCCCAGGAGAAAGCTGTGCTTTTCCCTGCTGCTTCTCCTTGCTGATGCGCTCATCTACGTCTTTGCTGCCATCCTTCACGGACAATGGAATCCCGTGTCTTTTGCCTTCGAATGTGGAGTGAAGACCAGTAGCTCTCCAGAAATTCTCCAGGCCTTCAGCCCCAACCTCTTATGTGTAGACAGCCACTGGTAGACTATCCGGCCTATATTGTGGAAGACAATCTAATCAATCCCTTTGTACTGCATGCTCATTGTATTGACTTGTTCCTCTAGAGAACCCTGATGAATACAAAGTTCTAGAGAAACCACAACCAGACCTGATGAGCTGATAATTGATGGCAATGTAAAGACTGGCATCTGAGCAGAACTTTGTATTTCTTCCAAGTCTACAAGGTCGCAGGTAAACCTTTGTTCTGTTATCGATAGCCATCCAGCACTTGGTTCCAGTAATCTGGTCTAGGTTCTTTTCCTTCTTACCTGAGACCCAACAGTCCCTTGCTCCATCACACACACACACACACACACACACACACACACACACACACTTCTGATCCAGCCACAAGCCACTAAGGCCCATTTTTATGTTTATGCTTTACTACCTACTAATCTTCCCATTGCCAGACATGCATACCATTTGTAAATGTATCTACCTTGAAGATACCCATTCATCCTTAAAGACCAAAATCAAGCCTCTCCTGCTTTATGAAAATTTGTTAACCATCCATAGGAAAATTTCTTTCTTCCAATGTGTTCTTCCATGTAACTCCTCTTTTATTGTTTTGTTTTATTGTTTTGTGACAATTATCTAATTTCCTATTCACCACAGATTCCAAGAGTCTTATTCATCTCTATATTTCTAGCACCACGCACTGCGTCTAGAACAAAGAGGCCAGCCAATAAATTTTAATTTGAAAGAAAGAATACGTATTGGCTAGGTGGATGGATGGATGTATAGATGGCTAACAGTGTTTGGAATCTGGTCTTCTGTCCTAGAAGATAATAAGACCCAACAAATGGATCTCAGATCTCCAGAGTTAGCTATGTCTCTGAGAATGGGTTATTAACTTAGAAAAGCACTGATGTTTCCTCCTTTGCTTGGCCCTGTTGTTCTAATGTCACTTTAGTTTGTAATGGGGAAATTGGGGTTCTGGGGTGCTTCCTGGAACCCTAAGACTCATTGAGTTCATATCGCAAACTAACCAAGGCATTGGCAATTCCAGATTCAAGAGAATGATTTTTTAAATACCACATTTTATTCAGATCTTACAAAGCAGTGGGGAAAGGGGAAGGCTGGGAGGTCAGGGAGAAAATGTGAGGAGAAGAGTTCACCACGTGGAGCCCAAAAGCCCATGTGGGCCACGTGTACTCAGGAGCCCAGGTGATCTTAGAAAAAAAAATGTGAAAGAGAATTTAAAAAATAAAATGTGCTTTCAAGAAGGACCAAAACTGAAGATAGTAATAAAAGGGGGGGGGGAAGGTGTCTCTTCACACTCCAGCATGACTGCCAGGGTGAGAAAGAGCTCTTAGCCAGCTCCAGAGAGGAAAAAATGGGCCCCTCTCTCCATGGGCCCAGGAGGATATAGGATTTGTGCCATCCCACCTGGAAACACCTACACCAGGTCTCCTAGCCAATCATCCTGGGCTTAGAGGAGAAATCCACCCATACCTGGGCAGGGTGCACACTTGAGAGGGACCTAATTGGGTGGGATGGATAAACACTAAATTCAAGATTGGCACAGGTGGGGCAAGCTGAGACAGATGTGGCAGCCTAAAGCCTCCCCTTTAAGGGCCATCCTGATACTGCCTAATTAATCTAACTGCCTATTCTGGCACCCCACACAAGTTCATTGAAAAAAAATGAGGATGAGAGAATTTAAGATATTAAGACACAATCAGACTATCAGGAGTAAGGAGTATGGATATCTCCAAATTTTTATAACTTTGATTAACTTCTGCTCTTTCTGGCAATTATAATCTGCTCACAGAAAGTTAAGTGGTTGAAATCCTTTCCCTGTTCAACCTTCAGCCTTAGAACCAGCTTCTGGGAAGTCTGACTTTCTCATAGCTTTCCTCCTGTTTGAGGGACGGAAGCCCCATGGTGAAAGGAAAGAGTTTGTGTTTAAAAACTAAAGTTCCTGTCATGCCCAAGACAACAGCCGCCATAGCCTGAGTTTCTTCATCTGAAAATAAAAGTGAAATAGTCAATGTCTAGGGGATTGAAGGTCTCCCTTTACAGTCACGCTGTGCTCAATCTGTCCCCCAAATTACTTCTTTTATTCAGAACACCCTCATTTCTGCCTCCATGTTCTGCCTCCTTTTTGCTTGTATTTGAAGCTTTTTATCTATCCTAGTAGGGCCCTTGAGTGGGTGTGGCCAAGAATGGGGAAGCCTACTGCCTAGATGAGAGAGAAGTAGGCCATTCACACACATCTGTGCTTGTTTTTCCTTGCAGTGCGCAGAGCACATCTCTGCCCATACTGGCAAGGGTGATGACCACAGTAAGGAAGGGAGAGAAATCTCCATTGCTGGGCCAAGTGTGTGGGGAAGAGGAAGTGTTTCCTATTGTTTATAAGTTGTCCTTGTCTGTTTGGCTTTAGTACATATTTCAAGCATCTGGCACAATGTGGGTGGTTAAAAAATCTGCAATTGCTGACCAGAAGTATCACACTATGTAAGGCACAGAAGGCACACCTCCATAAATATGGTAGGTGATAGCGTGGCAGAAGGAAAAGGTGCTGAGATTGCAGGTAGGTAAGTATTAGGATGTGGATTTCTACAAAGCACCACTCTTGAGTTCCTGTGCTCAATGTCCCAACCTTTCAGCAAGGGATGGAGTAAACTTCTACCAAGGCTGACTTTATATAGAAAAGTAAGATATTATTAATCACTTCAGGGCGTCCAAAGACCCTACCCCTAAAGCACTAAGATTTGGTTGCTTTGTTTTATCCTTTTGGGTTTTTTGAGGTAGGGTCCCACTCTAGCCCAGGTTGACCTGGAATTCACTATATAGTATCAGGCTGGCCTCGAATTCATGCTGATCTTTTCTAAGTTAGGCTATGTGGTAGTTTAAATAGATGCCTCCCAATAGATTCAAGAGTTTATTAAAACTTATTGGATTTCCAGCCACCTGGCTGGGGAAGGTGTCCCTGGGCAGATCTTAGGGTCCAGGCCTAAGATGTAGTGGTGGATTAAAAATTCCAATCTAAAGATATGCAAAGTGCCTGAGTTCCTCCTGGAGTTCCTAAAGTATGCTCTATGTCTTGGCTTTTGGTTTTTTTGGCTTGGGGCTTTCTCTCTCTCTCTCTCTCTCTCTCTCTCTCTCTCTCTGTTTATCTATGAAAATAGGCCAGTTTCTTCTGCCATTAGGGAACATCCTCTGGATCTGTAAGCTTCAATAAATATCCCTTCATCCTTAACTGTTCCTGGTCTGGAAGTTCATCTCAGTAACCTGAAGCTGTCTGCTATAGGCTAAGACTAATTTAAGTAAATTAGGAAAAAGAAGAGTGATGCTTGCCTTCATCCATTTGCTTAATTATTCATATATGAAATGTTATTTGTAGTCTCGCATCTATTGGCTCATCTATCTATTTCACATTCACATGACATCAGTTATTTTTTTTTCTTTTCTTTTTTTTTTTGAGAGAGCCAGAGAGAGAGGGAGAGGAAGACATAGAGATGGGCACACCAGCAGCCTCTCAGCTGCTGTGAACGGAATCCAGATGTGTGTGCCCCCCTTGTGGTCAAGTGTGGTATTGTGCCCTTGTGTCACTTTGCATCTGGCTAAACATGGGACCTGGAGATTGGAAACACTGGATATTGGAACTGGCATTCTTGGGCTTAGGAGACAGGTGCCTTAAACTCTAAGCCATCTCTCCAGCCCCTCTTTTTTTCTTTTTTAATGAGTGAGAGAGAGAATTAGTGTGCCAGGGCCTCCAGCCACTGCAATCGAATTCCAGATGCATGCACCATCTTGTGTGCATGTGCAACCTTACACATGCATCACCTTGTGCATCTGGTTTATGTGGGATCTGGGGAGTTGAACATGGGACCTGAGGCTTTGTAGGCAAGTGCCTTAACTGCTAAGCCTGACAATAGTAATTTTCTAAGTGTTATAGATACAGAGATTAACAATTCAAAATCCCTGACAAGAGAATTTCCATCTTTTTCTTTTCCTTTCTAACTTATAGGATGCCCTGTTCCTTGGCTCATGGCCCACATCGTTTTGATCTCTGTTCTATCCTCACATCTTCTCTGACCCTGATCCATGTGTGTCCCCTTGGAATCACTTGTGATTCCTTTGGATCCAACAGGATGATCTAGAGTCATTGCCACACCTCATGTAAGACTATTCATTATTTCCATGGGTTTGACTAAAATCCATGACAATGGGAACCACCATAGTTTATCATTTTAGCATACCAGGGAACCAGCTCATTTTTCTGAACATTGGTAAAGGAATAAATGAAATATTGATCCTATCTATTATTTACATTCTGTACCTCATAATAGCCAAGTCACTTATGAAAGAAAGTTTCTTTCTAAAATTAGTTTAGCTAATAGATTTGGAATAATGGAAATACCAAAATCTCAGCCTTATGCAGCCCTAAGGAAGTAATGGATCTAAGTGGTGATCATGGATGACTACTTGAGCCATTTAGTGAAAAGATCCTAGTAAGTGAATAATTGAAACATCTGACTGTATTCTAATCAATTTCAGTGTTAAGGCAACCAGTTATCATATTCTTCCAATGGAAATTATGTTAGTCAATGTTCCATTGCTTTAACAAAATACATGACCAAACCAATGGAACAGAGTAAAGGTTTGTTTTGGCTCATGTTTTTAGAGGTGTCAACCCATGGTCAATTGAATCCATTCCTCTCCTGCCTAAGCATGGTGAGGCAGAGCCTCATGGTGGGACCATGTGATGGAGAAAACTGACTCACCTCATTAGGACAGGAAACAAGGAAGGAGAAGGCTCCAGGAATGATAAGATAGCTAATCTCTGGTTGTCCACTTGATAGGAGTTGGAATCACTATGAAAGCAAATCTTTGGGCAGGTCTGTGAGGGATTTTCTAGGTTAGGTGAATTGAGATGGAGGGATTCACCCCAACTGTGACTGGGATCTAAACTGACTAAAAAGGTAAAAGTGAACTGAGCAGCAGCACTGATCACTCTGCCTCCTGATTGTGGATGCAATGTGATGAGCTGGGTCATATTCTCTCCACCATGCCTTCCCTGCCATGATGGACAATAAACTCACTTGTAAGGCAAATAAACCCTTCCTGCCTGTGGCGGTTTGATTCAGGTGTCCCCTATAAACTTAGGTATTCTGAATGGCAGTCTTCCCAGATGAAGGCAATTGGAAATTAAAGCCTCCTAGAGGCAGAGTATTGTTGGGGGCAGGCTTATGGGTGTTATAGCCAGTTTCCCCTTGACAGTGTTTGGCACACTCTCCTGTTGCTATGGTCCACCTTATGATGGCCAGGGGGTGATGTCTACTCTCTACTCATGCCATCGTTTTCCCTGCCATCATGGAGCTTCCCCCTTGAGCCTGTAAGCCAAAATAAACCTCTTTTTTCCCATAAGCTGCTCTTGGTTGGGTGATTTCCAGCAGCAATGTGAATCTGACTGCAACAGTACCCTAAGTTTCTTTTGTCAGGTTAGCAATGAGAAGTCTGAGGCACATCCTCAGTGACCTACTTCTTCCAATGAAGCCCTATCTCCTAACAGCCTATTCAGTACACATTTGTCAATAGATTAGTCCACTGATGAGGTAGTGCCCTCATTATCCAAGCACCATTGGAGGACCAAGCCTTCAACATGTGAGCCTTTGCGGGAAGGGGACTTCCTATCAGAAGTGTTCAATACTGATCTAAAGATATCCCTGCCCCTACTCCCAAAAAGAACAAATCTGGATATGATAAGGCTCTTAGGTCAAACCAGAGTGTAAGATGGAGTTGGGAAGAGAGGGTAACATAAAATCAGGCCAGACAACAACAGAGACAGAGAGAGAATAGAAAGCAGAAAAATGCAAAATGTGGGAAGCTATAGCACAAATAATCTACATTCTCCAACAAGCAGATTGCAATGTGAGCAAAACAGAAGGAGAGACTCAAACCTTTAGAGACTTCAGAAGTCTGTAAGCCCCATGCAATGTGTGAATCTTGTTTGAATTCACATTGAACACATATAGCATAAAATATTTATGAAATAATCAGATCATTTTGAGCACTGAAAGAATGCCTGATGTTATTAAGGAACTATGGGGGTTTTAAGGTGTGAGGATAGTATAGGGCTTAGTTCTTAAAGTCCAGATCTTTTAAAGTTATGTACTGAAATATTTACAGGAAAAAATAGCATAAGTGATATACTGTCTTGGATTGGCTTCAAAATAATCCAGTTGAGGTGGGGTGGCTAGGTATATAAAATAAGGTTATTCATGAATTGAAAATTATTGAAGCTGGAGGTTGGATACATGAGAGTTCATTATTTTCATTTACTCTTACATTTCCTTGAAATTTCCTATAATGATGTTTTTTTTAAAAAAAAAATAAATATATTCACCCAGAAATAAAATTACTGGCTAGGAGTGTTTCCAGGGATTTAAAATACATTGTTGAATGACTGTCTACAAAGGCTGTAGCAATTTACGGTCCCAGTAGTAGTGTGTGAAAGTGCTGAGGATATAATATCTTAAGAGAATACATAATCACTTGTATAAATGTAAAAATGTGTTTATCTCCATTCCTTATGCCTATAGAAAGACAAATGGCCTATTACTGGATATTAGAGCCCAGTCATGAATGCACACCTGGGGGCATATACCTGAACAGCAAGTACCTGAAAGGCAGGAAAAATAATCAAAGAGTGAGTTTAGCATGGCAGTGTTGCCAACTAAGATTTACCCAAGTCCGAATGACCCTCAAGAGGGGTTCCTGTGACACTATTCTAAATGTCCTCTGAGGTGTTCACTTAATGGGAGAAATAAATCTGCACTTGTGTCTTCTCAGTGAAATCTGATTATCTTCAAGAGGCTCCTCACATGAAGTTGTGGGGTGGGGGGATCAATGCCTGGGATTCTCTGCCTAACGTGATGAGAATGTCTTGAAATAGGGTAATTCTGAGATCCTGTAATTTTCCAGTTATGCTTCATTACAATGCTGTTTTCCTGTCTCCCTATTAGACAATGGTCAGCATTTTTCAGCAACTGAAACCTACATTCAGATGAAGGAGCCACTTAGTTCAATGGCTTGTTTATAAATTGGCTCTCTGGGCACGTGGTACATGCCATCTTCAAGGAGGAACCACCCAGCAATTCTTCTAACTATATACCAGACACCAGATAGCAAGTGCTAGTGGCATACTGTGTGTAGACAAACCAGGCACAGAGCAAGGATGCCAAGAATAGTAAGCCATGGTGCCTGCTCTCTAAGGTATCACCCTACATTGGGACAATTATAGATACATGTGTAGGAGGTCCACCCAACCAGAATTACTACCAGCTGGGGACCAAGTGTTCAAATATATGAACGTGTAGAGAATATTTCACATTCAATCCATAATATTCCACTCTCTGGCCTTCTACAGGCACATGGCCTTGTCATAATGACTCAGTCAGTCAGTCATGCCATGGGTGTGTAATACCAATTACTGTGCCTGGGAGCAAGGAGATGAGTAAGGCATTAATTCATAACCCCTGAACTTAGACTGTTCTTCCTATAAAGAGGTAGACATGTGGACAGATAATAAAAACACCACTTGATAAGTACAGTGTGAGAAGAACATTCTGAGAAGATTATGGCACTTTGGTTAATTTTCTCATTGCTGGTGACCAAATACTTTACACATGCAACTTAAATCAGAGAGAATAGGTCATTCCGACAGTTTGGAGGGTAAAATTCATCATGCTGGGCAAGGCGCAGCACCTGTAAAATCTTTGTCCACGGCAGGATGAGCGTGAGGCAGCTGGTCACATTGCAGCAGAGACAGACAGCTCAGCCCAGAACCAGAAGCCAGTACCACCTTCAAGATGAATCCCCAACAACCTACTTCTTCTATTTAGGTCACTGACCCTCAAATTTTCCACAATAACCCCAAACAGCACTACCAATTGGGGACCAAGTGTTCAAACACACAAATCTCTGAGGGACATTTTATACCCATGCAATAATATTCTGCCTCTTGCTCCCATAAGCATGTGATCATCTCATATTATGAAATACATTCAGCCTAATTTCATAGTTGCAGTTGTAGTTCCAACACTGTTCAAAAGCCCAAAGTCTCTTCTGAGGCTCCAGACAAACTCTTAGCTGTAAGCCCCTATAAAACCCAAACAAGTTACACACTTCTAGTATACAATAGCACAAAGTACCCATTCTGGAAGGACAGAAATGGAGGGGAGTAAGGAAAGATTCGACCAACACAAGATGGAAAGTTATCAGGGCAAACATCAAACAAACTCTGTAGTGGTATGGCCAGAATCTGTGTTTGTGGTGGCAGCATCAGGGCTCCAAGTGTCTTGAGAGTCCTGCCCTTGGGGCACTGTCACTTGTAGAGCACATGGATTTTCTCTTGAGCCAGCTCCACTTGGTGCCTGCAGCTTTCCTTGGCATATATCCCATGTTTCTGGCATCTCCAGCACCTTAGGGTCTCCACTGAAGCTTAAACTTCACCTTCGTAACTTTACATGTCAGCTTCTCTTTATATCCCGCCCTGCTACACATTGCCTGGCCTCATTGGCTTTTTGTTTCTTGGAATCTTGGCGTAAACCTCAATGACCCTACAACTCTTGCATTCTGGCCTCCTGCAAAATTAGCATCATGTGGATGATGGCAAGTTCTGCTGCCAGCTAGTGATATAGCCTGGTCTTCTTGGACCATGGCCGTGTGAAGGTTTAACCTGGGTACGTGGCACCTTAGAAGCTCTATCTCCTCAGGAACTCGCTTCTTAAAGGAAAAATTTTCAAACAGGTTTGCATTTTTACACCCTGGTGCCTTCAATGGGTGGAGTCTCACCTTCAAGGTATCATTTCTGTTGTCCCAGTACAAAGTGTTTGGTTTCTTGTTAATGTCACTGATTAATGTAACACTACTGTTCCTCTGTCCTCAGCTGCCTTCCTTGTCTCCAACTTTAATTTTCGTACACGCCTTTCCTTGCCAAACTGTGCAATTTTAAAATAGCTCTCATTTCCACTTTTTGCTCACTGTAAATCTGGCTAACAACAACAGTAACCATGCCACAGCCTGAAGACTATATTCTTTTGAAATTTCCTCTGCCAAGTAAAATTCTCCATTACTTTTGAATCCTACTTCACTCAAATTTTGAGGACATGAGGAGAATGTACTCAGATTCTTTGCCAGACTGTATCTAGCCCAATGCCTGATACGTTTGCTTGGCTTACACACTCCCACTGGAACGGCCCATTCAGCTCTACTTATGGCATTCTAGGGCTTCTAAATATCCCATGGCTGTAATCTCTTGCACATGCTTCCCACAATACAAGTTCCAAAGACCCATAATCCTGATAGGTTTATCACAGCAATGATCCCATTTCTTGGTCATCAATTTTCTATATTTCTTTCCTTATTGCTAGTGAGCAAATAGCTGAGAGAAGTAGCAGGGAAGGAGTCACTGTGGATCACAATTCAAAAGTGTAAAATTCATCATTGCAGGGAAGGCATATCAGCTGGAAGGGCTTGATAGTAGGAGTATAGGAGCAGATGGTCACATTGTGGCAATAGATAGAACACAAAGATAATGGGCCAACCCAAAAGTGGACATCACCTTTAAGGTCTACCCTCAGCAGTTCAATTCTGCTGGCTCAGCATCCTGCCAGAAAGATTCCACAACCTCCTAAGAACATCACCTGCTGGGATCAGAATGCCAATACACACACCTTTAGGGAACATCTCACATTCAAGCCAAAGAGAGATGACCTATAATGAGTTCAGGGAAACCTTCTAGCAAGCTAGACTGGACTGTCTTAAAGGCTTTAAGTGTGAACCAAGAGGAGAAGGGCTTCCCACTGGACTGTCTTAAAGGCTTTAAGTGTGAACCAAGAGGAGAAGGGCTTCCCTAGCACAAGCAAGGATATGTGAAAAGACAGAACTAGTGAAGAGTATGAATCTTTGGGCAGAACAATGGATTCATTTGATTTAGATCTGAATAATTTGGGGAGGGCAGGGAAAATGAGAACAGGATGTTAAAATGCCAGATATTAGAGGTCCTTTCTGCGTACAGAGCCCATAGCTTTGTATTGTAAGCTGTGCCAAGTTGTCCTGAGAGAGGCTAGGTAACTGAGCACATGGGGTGGGTACAGATGCCCAAGGAGGACAGGTTGCCCCTGTGAGAAGCTACTATCTTAAATGAAATGGGGAGGAAGTAAATCCTAGACCACCCAAAGTCAGTGGAAAAAGACACAAAAATTTCGTGCATTCATTGATACAGGTCACTATTATAAATATTTGACCTTCAAGGAACATCTCATTCCTTGGGTGAGGGCTACATACTACAACTTTGTCTCAAAGACTACAATGTTGAATGGTGGGGAAATGATGTTTAAATTGAAATCCTGACAAATACTACTTCAGCCAGGTGATCTGGGCCAATGTCACAATACTATATGATGTGGTGGTATGTACTACTGACACCACAAAATGGCCATTTTTACTTCTGAGATCTTCCAATAACCCACAATCTCAGTTTAACCATGAAAAGAAACAGTAGAAAAAAAATAGTTCCCAAAACTGACAAGATCATCAAAAACAAGCAAACCAGAGTGTCACAGCAAGAAGAAGCTAAGAAGACAAGATAACTCCTGCAGAACAGCATCCAGGATGAGGTCCTATGGGATGCGAATGTCAAATCTCCCCCATATACTCGTGCTTTTAAACACGTGGTCCCTAGCTGGTGGTGCTATTTGGAAAGGTTGTGAAACCATTAGGAAGTGGAGCTTTGCTGAGAAAGTGGGTCACTAGAGGCAGGCCTTGAGGTTTTGTAGCCTAGGAATTTCCTGTTCATTCTCTGCTTCCTGATTGCAGACACAATGTGACCAGTTCCACTTCCTGTTCCTGCTGCCATGCCTTCCCCAGACCCACTCCATAAGGGAAAGTATCTGATGGAACTGTAAGCCAAAATAAACCCTTGATCTGCTCCTTGTCAGATATTTGGTCATAGCAACAAGTAAAGTTACTAATGCTGGCCCTGGGAGAAAAAAAATATTAAAAATGGAAGGAAGGAAGAAGGAAGAAGGAAGGAAGGAAGGAAGGAAGGAAGGAAGGAAGGAAGGAAGGAAGGAAAGAAAAAGGGAAGGGAGGAAAGAAGGGGACATCAGGTAAAAAGAAATCTTAATAAATCATGTGTTCTAGTTACCAGTGTATAAATATTAGCTTATTAATTATAACAAATATTCCATGCTGTTATAAAATGTTAATTTTGGAGACACTATACAGAGTGTTTGAGTACTCTATATACTCAATTTTTCTATAAATCTGAAACTGAACTAAAAAGTAAAGTATGTTAATTTTTCAAAAGATGAAGCCAGAGACTATAGCCAAGTCATAGGCTCTGCTATACATCCAAAGAGAGGAGCAGCAAGATGAGCTGAAGGTACAGAACAGGTGAGTTTATGGGTAGATAGAAAGGATGTGTGCAACGAGAAGAACCATGAATTAGGGCTGGCAAAGGAGAGAGAATCCAATGGAAGGTTGGATGGAGGGACATGGACATGGATGGAGGAAATGGTCTTGGACCAAGTGTAAAACATGAAGCAAGGGGTAGAGATGGCGGTAGTCCACTTAAGAACTTAGAAAAGTACAAGTGATGAAGGGTCTTAAAAGGAATGTTCAATTTGACAGGAAAAGTCCATAGCTGTATGTTACTTTAAGTGGCTCTTTTCGGTGTAGAATTGAGCTTGAAAAAAAAGCAACTTTGAGTCATGAGGGTGATGACAAGGCTGACAAGGCAGAGTGAGAAAGAGTTGGAGAAGTCATCAGACAATGAGTTTAATATATCCAATACCTCATTTTAAAATACTAATACCAGACTGAAGAGATGGCTCAGCGGTTAAGACACCAGCCTATGAAACCTAAGGACCCAGGTCTGATCCCCTAGTACCCACATAAACCAGATGCACAAGGTGGTGTATGCATTTGGAGTTCATTTGCACTGCCTAGAGGCCCTAGCATGCCCATTCTCTCTCTCTTTATCTCTCTCTCTCAAAATAAATAAAATATTTTTAAATTGTAATATAATACTAATATTGGAATGGAGAGATGGCTCAGTGGTTAAAGGCATTTGCTTGAAAAGCCTGATAGCCTGAGTTTGATCCCCCAGTACCTGTATAAAGCCAGCTGCACACAATGGTGTATGCATCTGGAGTTCATTTGTAGTGGCAGGAGGCCCTGGCACGTTCATTCTTTCTCTCTCTTCCTCTCTCTCTCTCTCTCCCTCTGTCTCCTTACAAATAAATTTTAAAAAATATTAAATACTAATATTGTTGAGGAGATATTGACTGGGAACATGTCACTGAGAAGGTATGAATTCTAAAACCTTATGGGGAATTCTAAATGGGGTTGCCCTACTTTCCTTGCTGGTGAAATTGGAGAGACCGCTGATATTCCCTGAAAGAGGGAGAACTCTCCTGACATAGAGGTCAGTCCTTGCTCTAGAATTTTATCAGTAAAAATTGTTTGTTGAATGAGTTAGTGAAATAATGGCATTTGCTATAAGCCCTATGCATAACTGTCCTCAAATGAAGACTCTATAAGAGAGTAAATCAAAATTAATCTACTTGATTCCTTCATAAGAATTTGATTCTAAATGCTACTGTGGGTTTCTCACAGTCAAATAGTTTAAGCTATGGAGCCATAGAGGGAAAAATTCACTTAAACTGTCCTACTAAAAGTCTGCTCACTAAGAGAAGCAAGTTTTGGTCAATGAAAATAATTACTACGGGGCTGGCGGGATGGCTTAGCAATTAAGGTGTTTGCCTGCAAAGCCAAAGTACCCAGGTTCATTTCCCCAAGACCCACGTTAGCCAGATACACAAGAGGGCGCACATGTCTGGAGTTAGTTTGCAGTGGCTGGAGGCCCTGGTGCGCCCATTCTCTCTCTATCTCCCTCCTTCCCTCCCTCTCTATCAAATAAATAAATAAATATAAACTATTTTTTTAAAAGAAAGAAAATAATCACTATGTAAGTGTGTTTCTAAAATGATCAAATTAGGGACTTCTCTGTTTTGTTTTGTTTTGTTTTGTTTTGTTTTGTTTTGTTTTGTTTTGTTTTGTTTTGTTTTCATTGAGTGGGCTCACCAAAAATTTTCTAGCCAGAAATGGAGCTCTCTGGCACCACTGCAATCACAGCATTAAACGTAACCCACAGTTCAGCAGGTAGGATTCACAGATGGAATCCTGCCATTCAACCCCCTTGCTTTGCTTCAGTACTTATATACGAACAGAGGGGATAGGGAAGAGGGGGAAGCAATTGTTATTCAGTGTAGAATCCTGCTTCTAGCAATCTACAACTTCAAATGGTTTTCCATCCAATCTGAATTTAGTGTTGACCAGTCCTGATAATTTTCGGATGGTTATGAAAAGAAAGAAGAACTGGCCATGGCCAAAAGGCCCGTGTCTGCAGAAGTTCACATGCAGTGCACCCAGTCGTTCCCTCCCCCCCACACACACCACCCCCAGGAGAGGAGAAAAGAAGAGGTCTGTGATGCAGCTGCCACCGGGCCATCAGACCCATCAGAGGGCTGCCAGGGCTGATCTGGTGTCCAGATAAACATGGCATTCATGCTAGCCATCTGTCCACAGGTCAGTGGGGACAGAGACTCAAAATCATTATCTCTAATGAATGAATATACAATGACAGTCTTGTGTGTGGTGGAGGGTCATCACATAGGAGTATGGTTGGGGGGAATCAGGCATTATTAGGAAGCGACTCTAATCTTGCAAGGGAGAACATCTTTGTACATGTTTTTTCCTTTAACTCTTAAAATCTGGGATAAGCTTGCAAAAGAGGTTTTACACTTGGCCTCATGGCCCTTTCTTGGCCCAGAAAAGCACAGGTATTTTGCAAAAATTGTTCATTCCTTAGGTTCTCTGATACCATGTTCTTTCTTTTCCAGCATTCCTGTCCCATCTTGTCACCTTGTGTTGTGTTTTACTCCTCTGGGAACAGAAAGCTGTTGTTGAATCATCCCTGTTCTTCATACAGTGCTATTTACACAACCCTTAAAAAAGTTAGGGCCTGTTATTCTAGGTATACCATGCCCTTAGCTGAAATAGCAAGACCCTATTCTGTCTTCATTTTCATTACTTTCCAAGGTGAACACATAAATTATGCATATGCACATCATTTATAGAAAATAACAACAAAGATTCCAGTTCCACTAAACAGATATTTACATAGCATCTACTGCAAAGCTGGGGAAAACCTGGCGAATGAAGAAAATATTTCCTGATCTTAAGAATTTCTTTACTTAGCTGGGTGTGCTGGCACACACCGCCTTTAATCCCAGCACTTGGAAGGCAGAGGCAGGAGTATCACAGTGAGTTCAAAGCCAACCTGAGACTACATAGTGAATTCCAGGTCAGCCTGGGCTAGAGTGAGACCCTACCTTGGAAAAAAATTTTAAAAATAAGTAAAAACAAGAATTTCTTGACTTAATGCAGGAGACAAATATGTTATATAAATAATTATTTTAAAAAATGAAATGAAACCAAGACAGAAGTAAAATGAACATACTGAAATGAATATAAACAAGCAAAGAGCAGGGGAGTGGCTATGGCATACCACCCTTGCAGGGCACAGATGCTTGAACACACCCGTACTTTTACTTTAGACCATTTTCTTCCAAGGCACGGTTTGCTGGCTCTGTTCTGCACTTGGGAAAGTCAAACTCCAGAAGGGTTACATGAAAATTGCAAAGAATCAGAAGCAGACCAGGAACTGGAACTCGGGTCTGTGAGGTGGGAAGCTGTAGAGAGATATAGACAGAAAATGGTGCTGGAGCTGAGGAAGCAAAAAGATACATGCTGCTTGAAGAAGAAGTGGACTTGGGATTTTGTAAGCAAAGGACTCATTAGCACATCACACCCTTGGGAAGCATTAGAGAGGCTCAGTGTTTTGGAGACAGGCTGAGTGGGGGGACGTGTAGAGGCACAGGGAAGGAGTCTAGGTGAGACACACACATTGTGAAAGGCCTCCAATGCTGCTCGGAGGAGCCTAGACTCCATTCCATGAGGACATAAGACTCATTGGCATGGGATCCCAGAGCCCATGTTTAAGTAGGTGCTCACTGCAAATGTCTAGGGATCTGTGGGAAGTAGAAGGTGTGGATTCAGAGGGATCTTTGTATCTGAGAAATGGAGGATCCTTCTGGCATGAACAGCAATTTAAGTACAGCTAGACCTTCAGCCATGACCATATAGAACAAGGAGTATCCTTTGATGCCTCAACAATGTCTGAGGCTGGAGATGAAGCCCGAGCTGGGCTAGATAGGAGCAGCACACAGCTAAGATAGCAAAACACTAGGGGTTAAAAGAAAATTATTGTGTGCTTCACACAGTGCTGGTCTTTAACATAGCAATGGCCCAAGTTCCTGGGATAAACCCAGTCTTTGGGGTTGCTGTTATGAGAGCTGGTCAGCCACTTGTCATACCTGCTGCACCAGTGAGGCCACCCTGTGGTTTCACAACTGTCATGTCTCAGGTAGACAGAATGTCATCATATATTCATAGGTGGGCCAGCAGAAAGGCAGGGAAAGACCATGGTATGTGAGTGAGAAGGCCTGCACAGAATACACATACAGAGTCCAGTAATCTGGAGACAATCACCATGAGACTACAGGCCACACACATCATGGAGGGCTGTAAATGCTACTGAGCAAGCTGGACTTTCTTCTGTGTGCATGGGGAAGCTCTTGTAAAAGACCACAGATGGATGGGATGTCCATGACAAATACTGACAGCTGGGGGGAGAGGTAGGACTCAGGGGATGTCCAAGGCATCTACATTTGATCTTGAGGAAGCCATATGGAAAGGCTATAGCTCCAAGGAACCCAGGGCTTCTCAAGTGTGGTCCACAGATCCCTGACAGTACCCAGGGGTCTCACCAACTCCTACAGGTGGTGGAACGGTTCCAAGTGACAATGAGATGAGACCCCCATGTTCAAACACATTACGCACATTTGAGATGAAAGTCTACATGTGATTTTTCAAAGAAATTTTTCCTCTGATCATTATAGGCTTAATGATTATGTTGTCAGTTCATCTAAGATATTCTGTCAATAGGATATTTTAGCAAGTTTTTCTTCATCTCATTGCAAACTATTATATATTTTGTGAGATCTAGATGTGTTCTTATTGTGGAGTGTCAATTAATGGTCCTAAAATGATCGATTATGGCTCAAGGATAGCACATGGAAGTATGAAAGTTTTCATGATAACAGTGAATATTATGACTCACAGTAAGGTCAGTGTGTTATTGAGAAATACATTTACTTGATTTTCATTTCCATTTTTATGGGAGGGTAAGATGTGAGTGTCACAGTATGCATGTAGAGAACAGAGGAAAACCCTGCAGTATTGGTCCTAGCCATCCCCCTGCTTTGAGACAAGGTCTCTCCTGTTGTTTGCTGCTACAAATGCCAGATTCGTTGGCCCATAAGCTTCAGGATTCTCCTGAGTACACTCTCCATTGCCATGGGTGCATTGGGATTATAAACATATATGCTATTTGCATCCAGCTTCATCTGGTTCTTGGAGATTTGAGCTTTGGCCATCAAGCTTGCACAGCAAGAACTTTGAACTCCAGCCCTTCCTCTCCATTTTCTGACATGCAGCTTCTAAAATGTTTAAAATCTCCAAAATGAAGACTGTCTTTTGTATGCTAATGAGCTGACTAATAACTGGCACCCTTAGGTAGCTTCAAGATGGAGACTGATACCTGGAAAGACCAAGGAAGGATTGCAGGTTTGGTACCTTAGGGGAGTCTGAACCTCTGGGAGGATCTAAAAGTTGCACTGATCTCCCATGGCAAATGATATGCTCAATCATCCTTATATTATAGAATCCTTTACCAAAAATATGACCCAGAGGGCTTCTGGATTGACCTCTCCCAACTCCACAAAGATGTACACTTTCTAGTCCTCACTCGGTGTCACCTCTTCATCTGACTACTCACAGCTTGATCTCATACTGTATCTTCTGTTAATAGACCAGGAAACAGTAAATACAGTGCTTCCCTGAGCTATGAGCACTGTACTAAATTAATGGAACCTGGGGAAGAGATTGTATGAACCTCAATAAGAAGCTGGTTGGCCAGAAGTTGCTAAAGCCCAGATGGGAAAACTGATATGAGTAGTGTAGGCAGTCTACAGAAGTGAGCCCCCAAACTGGAGGTCTCAGGTTAAACCCAGAGAGATGGTGTCAGATTTGTATTGAACTACAGGACACACCATTGGTGATTATTGGAGAATCTGCTGAAGAGCAGGATTCCTTGCTTGGTATGTTGGGAGAAAAGCCTTCACATTGGTTATGGAAGCAATCTGTATTTTGAGAGTGTGGTGTTTCAAATGTACGACCCCATAGACTCAGGTGGTTTTGATTAAGATTGAGTTTACCACTTGAGTCTCCAGAGGGTGGAGTCCTGTTGGGGAAGAACTATGTTACTGGGGTGGATCCAGCAGCCCTAAGGTATGTTCAGAACAGTTTGAGCTCTGGCTGTTTGTGTTTATTGGCTGTTTGGCTGCTATGAACCCATGAAAGTGAGCCTGCTTTTTCTGCCATTATTCTGTAAACTGAAATAAACCCTTTCCTTCCATAAGCTGCTTCTGGTTGGATGTTTGTCCAGAAGCATGAAGGTAACTGCAACAGAGAGTATGCTAGGAGCCACGGAGACTTTATTTACCCTCTGCCACTAGTCTTAAGAGAACAGGTGAGCAGGTGTGGGGGCTCCTTTATAACCCTGGATATCAGAAGACAGATACCAGCCTGAGCAATATGGCAAGACTCTTTTTCAAAAACAAAACAAACAAAGGAAAACAAGTGAACACAACTTGTAGGATAACCCGCCGATTGTGGAACATGATTAGTCCCATTGATGAGAGTTTTGCTCAAGTGAACAAAGAGGAAAGATACAGCTAGAAAGCATAATAATTTATACTCAAAAATTGGATGTTTGAGATGGAGAACCCATTTATCATTAGTTCCTAGTACAATATAACAGAACCTTGTCATAGCATAACATAAGGGCACATTTTGAGCAAAGGCTATTGACATTTCTACTAAGCCAATCAGAATATTTCAGGGCAAATTGGATAAAATGTCTCTCTATGGAAAATTAATGAATTGTATCACTAAGCATATAAAAGAAAGGCAAATCTAAGGAGCATTATTTAAAGTTAAATTTTCATAGCTCAAAAGCAGGTACAATGATACTGTTGCCAAGGAGCTTGTAAGCCACCCACAAAGTTAATGACACATATTGTGCTCAGAGAGAGGAGGAGAAAGCAGCAAGCCGCCTGTAGGGGCAAAGGCTGATGGGTGATAAGTAATAGCAGTAGCAGGCAAGGAGAAAGAAGAATTATTATCACCCTGATTAGAAGACATACATACAGCACAGCCACACGGGGGAAACACTGTATGTGTGTTTGTCATTGAAAGTCATGCTATAGGCCTCAAATGTTTCCAATTGGAAATGGTTTTTTTGTGGGCCATAGGACAAGTATCAAGTGAACAGAAGACTTATCCTGTGTGTCACAGAAAGGGCATGGTCACATGGAAATAAAAGATTACCCCTGAGAGTCAACTTAGCCATGCCTTATCCACAGCTGGACATCTATTAACTGTCTTCTGACCTTGATGCAGGATTTAAAGAAATCTTGAAAGACTGTGACCATTTTGCTTGTCCATACTTTATCAAGTGGATGTATAGGGAAGAAATATGCATTCAAGGTTTTTAAAAATGTTTTATTTTATTTAATTATTTGAAAGAGGCAGAGGGAAGGAGAGAGGTAGGGGAGAGAGAGAATGGGTGTGCCGGGGCATCCAGCCACTGCAAATGAACTCCAGACACATGAGCCACCTTGTACATCTGGCTTACATGGGTCCTGGGGAATCTAAGCTGGGTCTTTTGGCTTTGCAGGCAAGTGCCTTAACTGCTAAGCAATCCCTCCAGCCCTGCCTTCAAGTTTTGAAACAAATGATCCCATTAAAATGTTTCTTTGAGACACGTAATACAAGTAAAGATCGTTTCCATTATTTCAGGTAGTGCCCTCAGATGGGTTATGTTCAGTAATTTCTTGAAATCTTAAACCTATCATTGCAGGGCAGAAAACTGTGTGTGTGCTTTCACTGAGAGAATAAGATACCAAAATTTCTTAATAAGGTTGAATTTTGGTAAATCAACTTTTGATGGTTTTTATGCTTGTCTTATCTGAAAAGAAAGCAATTCTGTGATATTAGAAAACAACATCTTAATGTGATAACAATGGAATAAATGCCTTTCCAAGCTCAATACTATCAAAGAGCTTTTGAGAAATCCCTCTGCAAGTTGCAACACTGAGCCTACTAGAAACATCCATCTACCAGGTATGAAAGGGAGCCAGGCACAAAATTACTGTTTATCATTGTTTCTTGTTCTACTCTGAGACCAGTTGCCAGGGAAACACCTGTTACAGAAAGCTGCCCTGTCCCCTTTCTGTTCATCAGCATTTGTGCACAAATAGTCACTCAGAAAAGCATTATTAAATTCACAAGTGAGTGGACCATCAAGAGCCCAGCTCAAATGTTCTGTGATAATATGGTCAAGAATAAAAATTGTTTTCACATTCCAAAAATCTTTAGTCTTGGGGCCCTATTTAGAATCTCTCTGTTTCCTTCCCTTTGAGTGCCTGGACTCATTCCAAAGTCAAGTTTTCCAGTATCTTTCAGGCATCCAAGTGAGGCAAACCAAGGACTTTGACCCTAGGTACCCTGCTGGGTGTGACATCTGAGGACCGCTATCTCGCTATCTCTCAGAAGTGGCAACTACTCCTTCTCACAGAATAGGTCTATGAATATTCATTCGACTATTCTAATATTGCCAGTGAAGGAGATGGGCTCTTTGGGTCTGTATCTCTACCTCTGGTTTCTTAAGACTTTGGAGGAAGGAAGGGAAGAAGTTATTTTTGATAAACAGGTGCTAGTTTCTAGTTCTAACCAAACTCTTATCAAAATATTGCTTTGTGACTGTTGAGAATTCTGTTGCAAATATCTCTCTCCTGTTACCTTCCAGAATCCTTGATGCTACACATTTTGGATAACAAAATTGTACTTTTTCCAAGTTTAAGTAGAGCTCTTTGGATAGATTATAACAGGGGCTCCAAAATAAGGTCTGCAAGATCCTTTAAGTCAGAGCAGAAGGCAGCAAGCCCAGACTACCTGGATTACTTGCAGAGACCATGAGTGCTTATGTCAGAAGCCATTCCAAGGACCAGAGCTAGAAAATATGGGGCTTCATCGTTCTTTGAGAAGTAAAGGGTTTGGGAGTGAAGTTTGCCCATCAGCTAAAAAAAGTAAGAGGAGACATTCCAGGAGTATTCTCTTAGGAAATGTGCTACTCTCGGAGGAAAAAGAACAACTGAGTTTTTTCAAGGAATCTCTCATTTTTTTCATCTGGAATTCTAATGAGGATGAGTCCTAGCCCACACTACATACTTTTATGGCCAATAAGATCTTTCTGAGGCTCAAACTGATCCTTTCAACTCTTATTTAAAATGTGGGAGTTTGTCATTTTTGTTCCTGTGGACAATGCTCAGATCCCTCATCATATCACAGAATCTCCTCCATGGCCCGGCAGTGGTATTTTCCTAATTCGGAACTTTACACACCTCTGTGGGCTTGCATACGCTGCAATCCTTGATTCTTGCCATCGATCATCCTGCTGAGTCTTAGTCATCCTTCTCAACTGAACTCAGTGTCCTCCCCTCCAAGGCATCTTTTCTGAATCTTCCCCAGTGGCTCCAGCAGGTTCCATGCTCACATTGACAGCAAGATCCATATTTTCCCATACAAAATCTCTACAACTTCCTGGTCTATAAATATCACTATTTTTCCCAGGGCTGCAGGAGTTGTGCACTAGCCTAGCATGTGCAAAGCCCTGGGTTTGATCCCCAGTACTGCCAAAAAAAATTATTTTCCTCATAGCGTAGTAAAAAGACTCTGGGATTCTTACCATTTACATGATGAAAGGTAGGCATTTTACCACTTATTGATTAAAAGGTATTTGAGTTGACTGCTTTGTTCATGAGCCCGGTGACATGCCCTCTTGCCATGACTCAGATTAGGTCCTATGTTCAGTCGCTTTTACCCTGTAACAAACTATTACAGGGCTGGAAAAATTGCTTATTGGATAAGGCACTTGTCTGAAAACCCATAGGACCCAGATTCGATTCCCCAGGACCCACATAAGCCAGATGGACAAGGTGGCACATATGTCTGCAGTTCATTTGCAGTGGCTGGAAGCCCTGGCCCACCCATTCTCTCACTCTATCTACCACTCTCTCTTAAATAAATAAATATTTTTTAAAGAAACTATTAGATATTTATCGGCTTCAAATGACACATGTTCGCGAACATATAGTTCTGGAGTTCAGACATTTGAAATGAGTCTCACTGGACTAAAATTAAAGCGTTTGGGGTGTCTATATGCTTTCTGGAGGTTCTGGGTCCTCTATTTCCTTCTAGAAGTTTTCTGCATTCTTTGGCTTATGGTCAAATCCCTCTGACTTACCTCATCACCACATAGTTTCTGCGTTTGGCTCACCAGCCTCCTTCTTTCCCTTATGAGGACCCTTGTGATTACAGTGAACAAACAGACTCAGGTAACCCAGGATAATCCCTCAAATCCTTAATTTCATTCCATCTATAACGACATTTTTTTTAACCACCTAGGGTAACATATTTAGACTCCTTGTACTGTGTGTGTGGTCATGTGGGATACCCTATCTCATGTCCCAGTAAGTTACAAGAAAGGTACATATTGTGGACTCTTGAGTTGTCTTGTGGTCATTGAAACTGCAAATGACAGAAGCAAGAGTCTGGGCAGAATGTCCTGGTACTTGTTTACCTCTCTCCGTTATGACGTCCTGGAGGGCAAGCCCTGTGACTTCCCCACGTTTGCATTCTTGACACATGACTGTATCATATGAACAGCATTGAGCTGAAATACTCCCTTCACTGGGGTCACAAGCCCTCCCGGGTCATTGGGGAAAACCCTCTAGGATTTGATTGAGGAATGACCGCTCTGAGCTCTTTGTTTCAAACACATAACACAATCAGACATGTTTTCTTCTCCACCAGGCTGTTCAACACTCTCTCCCCTCTTCTAATCATGTTGGAATCTCTCTACAAGTTGCTACCTGGTAACTTGTTCCAACCCTTCAGCTTCCAGTCCTGGTCCAAGTAAGAAATACACCTGGCAATTACAAAACTGTAGCCCCAGCCCAGAAAACAGAGCCACTTCTGAAATTGCAGCCTCCTGGAGCCATTTGGGGCTCACAACAAAGGCTAGGGCAGAACTTACCCACTGGTCTCCCCTCAGCCTCCGCCTCAGCTCTCTGCTGGCAGGAACCCCTCCGGGCCAGGCTATCTGAGCCCTGTCTAGAGGAGAGCCTGGCTTTCAACAGGTGTTCAGTGGGAGTGTGTTCCTGCTCTTGGACTCTCAGGTGGTCCTGTCCACTTCTGTGAAGGATGCTGTGAAGGATGGTATGGAGACAATGGTCCCACATGCCTTGGCTTCAGGTGTGTCCACACTGCAGCTGAGCCTGAAAGAGCACTGCATGGGGCTAAGCCTGCTTGTCCCATTCTCCAAAGCCCTGAATTGATCAATGTGAAAAGCTAGTGTGCTGTATTGCTGATTGCTGTGAGGAAATACCTGACAGAAGCAATTTAAGGGAGGTAGGATTTATTATGACTCATGGTTTCAGGACATTTCAGCCCCTCACAGCTTGGAAGGCATCATGTCATTCATGGAGGCAGGAATGTGTGGCAGAGCTTTTCATGTGGTGACCAGTCCAGGAAGCAAGCAATAAAAGGGAATCAGACATAGGCATTACCTTCAAAGACCTTCCCCTAGTGGTTACCAGCTAGGTGCCACATCCCAAAGGTGCCACAGACTCCCTAAAATGAACTACCAGCTGAGGACCACATGTTCAAAACATGAGCCTAGGGGAAACATTTTAGATTCAAAACTAACAGCCAGGCTCCTCATTAAGCCCCTGTACATAAACATTGTATCATCTGCCTCCTTGTGCTCTATAGTCAGCATCTCTCCTAACCTAGGGCCAGGACAGGGCACATGGAATACATGAAGGGGTCCCAACCTGCCCAGAGGGAGGGACCCTCACTTCTACCATAAAGGGATCCAACATGGCCTCTCAGATATCTATTTTCCTCATCTGTAAAATGGACATCATGTTATATACTCAAAGTGACCCTGGAGGAAAAGAAAATAGTCGAAATAAGAAATAACCTAGTGTGCTATTTGATGCATAACAGACACTTGGTAAACAGTAGGTATACTGTCAGCACTGTATGCATTGCTATTACTAGTGTATTATCATCGTTATTATTTCCACCACCAATTATTACTGTGTCTTTTGCAGCCTAGATCATAAGGAAGTTGATTTAGAAATGTAACTATAGTGTAGCCCCCAACCATCTCCTCTCAGGCAGACCCCTGGTGACAGTCACAACTTTCTTCACTCATCAGAACTAATCTCTCCAAGAGTAGGATTAACCAGGCCTGTGCCCTCACCGCTGGGCCATATGTTCCTGCATAACAGCTGTTTGACAGCCTTTGCTGGGGCAACGAGGGCTTCTCCACCCAATTTGATAAAAGTACACTTCTTCTGTCTGTTCAACTTGGGGCCATCTGTCAGTGTGGCACAGTGTCTTCATCTGGGCTGGCAAGAAGCTGAAGCTAGACCACCAAGGAAGGTTTAGGGCCATGTTGCTGCCAGACAGAGTGGGAGGAGCGGGACCCTGCAGGGCAAGAAAGCCAAAGCTCACGGCTGCCTAGCCCTCACTACAATGGCCTCCACATCCAATGCCATCCTTGGATCCATAGGGTGCCTTGGAATTGGAGTGGTCACTGTGAAGTGTAATAAAGGGGGGCTTCTCAGATTTTCACATGCTTACAGATTGTCCAAGGATCTAGCTGGAATTCAGGTTCTGATGCAGGGATAGAGGGAAGGGCACTTCCGACAGGGTCTTACATAGTAGAATGCTGGGTGTCAGAAGCTCCAAGCAACAAGATTCTAAAAGGCAGCTAATTCCATATCTGATGACCTGGGAACCTCATGCTCAGAAAAGGCTGATTTCCATAGTAACAGGTAAGCAGAAGTCTTCGAGGCTGAGCAGCTAACCCTCTGCAGAGTGTGCACCGGACAGCTCTAGCTGGTTCTGTTTTCAGGTATCTACCATGGGGTAAAAGTCCTGCTCAATCCCGCAGCCACAAACAACCAGAACAGCTATCTTCCCTCTTACAATGTCTCACGCGGGTTTTAAAGAGACCACAGTGAACAGGAAGTTCCAAGACCCATACAGTGCCACACAGCCCTACCTCCACAGTGCCAGCAGAACAAAGAGACTGGCAGCGTAGGCATGGGGTTGTGTGAGAAAGCAGCGAGGCGAACGCTCCAAAGGCGAAGCTCCAGAACCCTGAAGACAGAACTTACCCACTTCCTGCAAGCCTCAGGCTGGGGAGGAGACCAGGAAGTACTTCCGTTGCGGCAGCAGGATGGTGTTGGCAGTTGTCTGGGAGCAGGATAATATGAGCAATTCCCCAAATCGATTTTGGCAGCCCAGAATTTCAGCAGAGATGTCAGACGGTTACATCAATCCGTCCAAATTGCTTTTGAAGCAGGAGAGCTCAAACCCAAGATCTCATGATTCTTCTTTAATTGTTAAGGAACTAATTAAACCCATAGTATCTCTGTTAACTGAGTTTTATGATGTTAATTTCACTACTGGACAAGCTAAGTCTAGCACTGGGGGAACGGCACTGTGGGCCTCTGGCTCCTGACAAAAGGTGTTAATGATATCTTCAATGAACACAGTGCGGTACCCACAGAATTCCAAGTGATTTACCAACAGCTCCTGCCAGTTGCCACAGGGTTAAAATCTGGCAGCAGAGTCTCACCCTGCTGGCCTTGTTTGGTCTAGGTATTTCTATTCAGCATCTATGCACACTGGTGTGTCTGTGCACGTACCCAAGTTTGTGTCTCATGGTGTAGGACCAATGTAGACCACAAGACTGAATGGAAAAAAACAAATGGAGAATTGGGAATCCTGTTTTCTTTTCCCTGAATTGTTGAGAACCCCTTTAGTTTCAGAGCTGAGCCTTCTTACTGGCCATTAGTGACTTTGAGCATGGGATCATGTACAGTCCACTGGGTCTCTCTGCCTTCCCAGTACCAAGCACCATCCAGGCTCAGGCACCTGTGTATTCTGACCACCCTGCCCCACCGTAGGAATGCTTCTACTACCCCTGAAAGCATCTGGAGCCTAGATCCATGAAAAGCCACACTTCTCATGGCACTCCCCTGCTCCCACTCCACCCAATGCTTGATGCCCTCACAGTGAGCCCCACATAGTGAGCCAGACAAGTATCTTGGCGTACTGGGGAAGAAATAGGACGAAAACTCATCATGTAATTCCTAGAAGCATGGGCTGGAAATGGTGTTGAGAAATCTTGAAAATTATTCATTTCTCCTCTCCCTTTGCAGAATGAGATGCTACGGCGGGCAGTGAGAAAACATTGGCTTGAGGCAGTTCATGGTAATTCTGGGACAAGGTCTCGTCCCCATCAGATCAGCTTTCAGTCAGCAAATATTCCCAAGTGAATGCTATCCTTCCAGGAATTTAAAACCACACATGGCCTGTTCTGTTGAAGGGCAATTGGGTAGCTCCAGCTTAGAGAAAAGCCCAGACTTTCTCCCACCAGTAGCATACAGTTCTTGGGAGAAAAGTCCATGGCAGCTGACTCCCCAGTCCCTGTGGGGTATGAAGCCCTGAGAATGGCTTCTTGCTCAGAAGTCAGACATCAGATGAACAAAGGCCAACAACTCAGAGAAACCTTCAAACACACATCTCTTCTAATGTTTTTTTTTTCTTATTTTTTTTCTAACTAAATAAAAGCCACAGAAAATCTTCTAAAACATCTCAGATCCGTTGTGAACTTGCCTACCCATGCGCTTTTCTGGAATCCACTTCACCTCAAAAATAATAAACAAAACAAGAGAGAGATGGGAAACATGTTGGGTGAACCCGCCTCAGTATCTGCAAGTGAACCCCTTGTCAGTTAGGTACTTGGGTCTTCTTGCTCAGGGTGCCACAGGCAGCTCTCGGAAAGTTTTCGGCCCTCTGGATGGGAAGTGGCAAGTTCAGCCATCGCCCACCACAGGCCCTCCTAGGAAAGCTTTGAAAAGCAATGCTCACAGCCAAAAGACAGTGACAACTCATCAGGTTTTCAGTCTTGCATCTGGAGAAGGGAGGACCAAGAATCACACTCAAATCCAAAGCAGGAGAGAAAAAAAAAAGTCTCCGCTCATTACCAGAAGGTGGCGCTGTGTTGTAAGACAGGCTGGCCAGAGGGGTGAATCCTGGGCCAGAAAGACCAGGATTTCAGAAAGGGAAGGTGCTTAGCAATGCAATGCAGAGCAGAGCAATGAAGTCAGAGCTGGACAGATCTGACTATCGTTCTAGAGTAACCATCTATCAGTAAGAGGTTAAAGTGAGGCCCAAACACAGAAGAGTCTAAGAGGGAGGACTGGGTATGATCTACAAAGGTTACTTGTTGGCAGAATTAAGAGAACAAACCTGAGAAATGGCTGGCCATGGAGAAAATCAGGTTCAGACATGGAGGAGAGAGGCAGGAAAGAGAGGCAGGACCATGTCCCTTCTGGGGAGTCTGCTCAGAGATGAGACTCCTGAAGGACTCGTGCCCATGGGCTTAGCAGTATTACTATTCACTACTCCCAAGTCTTGATTGGAAAACCAAATCAAACTCTGGGCTCCCCCACTGATTGGCTGTGTGATAGTGGCTTTGGGCCTCCATAACTTCATCAGAAACTTCATCATTTCTGAGAATGAAAGTGCCTTATGGAGAGAGGCTAGCACAAAATTCACAGGTGGTACATTCTCAGACAACACTTCTCTTCCCTACCTGGCTCCACTTTGAGGAGACTTCTCTGGAAATTCCCAGAGCACTGTAGATAGGAATCCCTTATCTTAGGACATGGCACAATACCAAGGCCTATCAGGAATAGTCAGGATTAAAGGATGGATGCCAGACAGAGGAGTAAGCTTCAAGGGCAGAGTTGATCCTAACAGGCTGCAGAAACCATAGTGACAAGATTACAAAAAAAAAAAAAAAAAAAAAAACCAAGCCCTAGAAATAATTCCCTGGCTGCACTGAGCATCCTCAGACACCTGTGCACACACACACACACACACACACACACACACACACACACACCACACAGGCCTGTGGCGTGAGGGGAGGTGATGTGATGTGGTTGCTGGAGTGCCAGGTCAGAAAGCCCAGCTTTGATGACAGCTTGCATGCAGCAGGGAACCCCATAGCAGCTGCCTCCCACTCAAGTTGCTCACGAATTCTTTTCAACCACTGAGTCGCATTCAGGGCCCACAGGAACGGGAAATGGTATCTCCGTCTTCTCCACCCCCACACTAAAGACCAAGCCTTGAAAAGCCTTCCTTAGGTCCACACAAGTAGGTGGCCCACTGAGTAGGTAAAGTTGCCTACCCTGTCTTCCCTTCCAGGTCCCCCCAGTGACTCTCTGGAAGGGTCCTGAGCCTCATTTCCCCTGCTGAGAGATGGAAGAGTGTAAGAGCATGGAAGCAGAGACCCGAGGAAGTGGCTGCCACCTCGCTGCCCTCTGACTACTGGGCTACAGTCTATGGCCATGCCATCCTGAACGTGCCTGATTTCATTGGAATACTGGGTGATTCTAACCAGTCCCTTGATCTGCTAAGGACATGATTTTCCCTAGAGAGAGGGCCTTTGGGGGGGGGACACCATTTGGAGACAACAGGTATTGAAGAAGCAGAAATGACCTACAAGAGTGAGGGAAAACTGACTTTTCAATGTCTCCTATTCAGAGACTTCTAGACTGATGCCTAAACCTGGGCCAGGAGCTTCCTCAGGCTTCCTCAGGCTCCCAGTTGCTGCTGCTGCTGCTGCTGCTGCTGCTGTTGCGTGACTGCTCAGAAGCACCAGCCTAGCCCCTCTTATGCAGAGAGGGTGTGCAGTGCCTGGAGCCTTTCTGTGACTGTGACTGACTGTAGAAAGTTTACCCCACATCCAGCTGACTAGAGAGAGGGAAAAGTTAGACAATGGGTAACTGGTTTCCCCTCTTTCTTCCTGCTCATTGCGTGGCCTGAGCAGGCAACACCATCTCCCTAAGATATGTTTCCCCTAGCTTAATGATAGCCTACTGTATGATCCATGCAAAACACTTAAAGGAACTAGTTTGCAGGATGGGCTGAACAATTTTTTTCAAGTTTTATTTATTTATTTTTAGTTAGTTAATTAATTAGTTAATTAGTTGGTTAGTTAGTTAGTTATGAGCAAGAGAGAGAGAATGGGCACTCTAGGGCCCTCTGCTTCAGCAAACTCCAGATGCATGTACCACATTGTGCATCTGGCTTTATGAGAGCACCAGGGAATCAAACCTGGGCCATCACGCCCTGCAAGGAAGCACTTTCAACCACTGAGCCATCTCTCCAGCCTGGGATGAAGAAATATTAACAAAAACTATTTTTTACAAGCATTCCTTTAACATTTATAATGTAGCTACTTTGTGCAAGGGTTGTAGGGATAGCTCAGCCTAGGGACAATGGCTGAGTGGTCCAGGAGGAAGGAGGCTGGTCAGGGCACACACTAGACCAAGGCAGAACTCACTCGTCTCCTTATCTGTCACTCCTCTGGAGAATGCCTCTCAGATTTGCAGTGCTACCCATGACGGAACAGTTGGGAAGTCACCATAAGATGCTTTGGGATTCTTCACGCTTTTCTCTCTATGCCAACTGCCTCTTCTTTTCTTGAAGCCTCAGAAGTTCTTCTGAGCCTGCCTGTGACCCAGCTGGTTGTTTATTCTGTGCAGAATCTTCCTCTTCATTTAACTTTCAAAAAACCTTTGATGGCACCTTTGCTGTGTGACAATAGCATGGTGGGCTTGAGGAGGGCTAGAGATGGCTACCAAATGGCCCCTAACTTGAAAAGCCCACATCCCTCCACACATTCCTTCTCTTACAACAGCATTTACTGAGTCTTCCCTGGGTGTCAGGCACACGCACAGCTATGAACAAGATGGACAGGATATTCACCTCACTGAAGCTTGCAATCAAATGGGGCCCAGCCTGTAAGCAAAGAGTGACGGTTATGATGGTCAGAGGAGGCAACTCCCTCTCTCAAGATCATGAGGCTGCTTGCCTACTCTGGCCACACAGTTTGTCCCCATCATAACTGTCATGCTCCGCTTACAGCCTGTGCCCCACAGTTGACACTGTAATGACGAGGAAGGTAAGAGCTGGGACGAAAGGTGTGGAGTCCATCAGAACACAAGAAGCCAGTGTGACCCACTTCTTCCAGCTAGGTTCTACCTCCTACAGGTTCCGTAGCCTTCCAAAACAGTGCCACCAGTTAGGGACCAAGTGAGCCCACAGGAGGACATTTCACACTCAAAACCCTGGTGTGACCAACAAAGTACTACTACTAAAAGCTGGGGGGGCAGAATTAGGTATCTGACTTCAAATACCAAGTCTTGAACTTAGAGCTAACAAGAAGTCAGCCTCTGTCTTTGCATATGCTAAAATAGGAATGCCAGTCCCTGGTATACAGCACTGTTGTCGAGGCTGAAAAAGACGAAGCACAGAAAAAAATGAGTGTTCCTGTGCTGGCTGGTACCTCGAGGGCTCAGCAGATGTTCATCCGTGTCACTGCCATTGAGTGAGATATGGGCCCAAATTAGGGGTTGTGTACAAGTGATCCTGGAGGAAAGTATCCTGTACTTTACCCTGAAAAGGGGTTGTTGGCCCTGGGCAAATGTTTTCCTTTCCCTGGGTCTTAATTTTCCCATCTATGAAATAAGAGGGTTGATGACTTCTCCCCGAGGTCTCTTTCTGCCATAAAATGCTATGACTGTTATGCACTGACCTCTTAAAGTCTGCGACCACACAGAATAACCACCCTTTCACATAGCTTCTTAATACCTACGTTCATGGACAAACCCACATCCTTGGTGTTGGCCAAGTTGCCTCTGTCAAAGTTCTGACACGACATGGGGAGATTCTAAACAAACCAGGCCCCCACACTGTTGTGCTAACAGAGTCCTCTGCCTGTGTTCAGTTTCTTAGCGAAGCTTCATAGCCAACCCTTTCACCACTAAAAACGCAGGTGCCCAATAGAAGTGCAGACAGATTTGTCATAACATGTATCCTGACTCACGAGGCATGTGGTTTCAATATGCCTCGTTGTGTTCATGACATTGTGGTCAATACTTTATTGTCGACCTTTCAACACAACCCTTCCTCTCAAGTTCTGGCCAACTAGCCCAAACCACACAAATACAACTGGGTATTGAGTTATTGTTCTCTGGCTTCTTTTGAGTTCAGGGGAAAAATTTTTTCTGTTTTCTGTCTTCTTAAATACCGTCAATATCTACCTAAGGCAGAAGCTAGAGTCATCCCAGACTTCCTGTCCTCATCCTCAATAATTATCAGTGACCAAGCACCGTAAATTCAACCTCCATGCCATCGCTCACATGGCTTTGGTGAGTTTTTGACCCGTTGCTACATCCTGGCTCAGACACTCATATTCTTGCTCAAATTTTTTGCAATTAAGTTGGTTGACTACTTGCCCTGGCTCCAGTGCCCCTTCCATTCTAGATGAGAAATTTCCAAAATGCGTGCGTGAACGTGTGGCTCTGCTTGCCCACCCTTTTCTGCTAGCTTCTCGTTCCTAACCCAGTGGCTCACAAACTTGAGCATGTGTCAGAGAGAGAATTCTGAAAGACCCGTCAAGACCAATTAGTGGACCCTCTACCCAGACTCTCTCAGGCATAGCAGGTTTAAAACAGAGCTGAGGAACTTGCATTTGTAGAAGTTTCCACACAGTGTCAATGCTACTGTCCCAAGAACCACATTGCCCTCCGCTGCAAGGTACAAACTGCTCAACTTGTCACTTAGAATCCTCAGCCAGCAGTGTGCACCCAGAACCATTTTTCATGTTATTTCAGGTCATCCCACACACATATGCACTTACAATTTGTGGCTCCCAAAGCCAAATCTCCTCAGAGCAAAGAGACTTTCTGTAGTTTGGAGTGGAGAAGCCAGACTGTAGACATGAAGCTCACACACTGGGGAGGCACGTGATAGGGATCAGACAGAACTCAGTGGGCATCCCAGGACTCAACCACCCAGCCAGGGGCTGGCAAGCCTCAGCACCCAAGCTTTGTAGTTGTGCTTCGATGCAGACACCATCCAAAATGCTGTCTTCGTCTGATGCCTTACATCCATGTGGCAAAATAAACTCCACAGCCAATTCGTTATTCAAGCCAAACATAAACAAGATCTAAAACAGAATAGGATGGAAGGGAGCCAAATGGAAAGGTAGTTTAAGGTTATGAAATCTGGCTTGGAAACCACACGTTGTCTGAACTTGTAAACTTCAAAGAGCCAGACTGGAAAACTATAATAATATAATAATAATTAATAATAATAAAGTCATGCCTTCTCCACTGTTATTCCAGGATATAAAATCATAAAAAAAATTAAGATGTGATAGGCTTATTAAGTACTTCCCTGCTAGGAAGAACTGCTCCATTTACAGCGCTAGAAAAACCTTCCTCTGTTCCAAGGAGCATTCAAAGAGGCCCAGAGTCCAGCGAAGCCTCAGAAAAGGTGAAATCTTTAGAACCTGGCCAGCGTGCTACACTGCAGCCCTCATTCTTATATGGCTTTTGGAATTCTAGGTGGCTGTAGAAGGAAACAAGGCCTACCCCTGGCTCCTGGAAGAAAAAAGGCAGCTTTGAGGCTGGGGAGATGGCTCAGCTGGGAAAGGTCAGCCCACCAGCACTCATTGAAAATGCCAGGATTGGGAGTGCATACCTGTAATTCCAGCTCTGGGGAGGGGAGATAGGAGGCTCCGCAGGATCTGCCGATAGCTCTAGCTCGGCTAGCTGAATGGTGAGGTTCAGGTTCAATGAGAGACCCTGTGTCCCAACGAGGTAGAAAAGCTTGAGGAGGATACCCATTGTCAACCTATGACCTCCACATGCACACACACATACATACACGTGCCCATATGTGCACACACACACGCACACACACACCACCACCACCACAAACATGTAAAAAAGGGGAGCTTCAACCTGAGTCATCATCAGTTACCAGAACCAAGGAAGTCTTTAGAGGACAAAGACTAAGCCTTACTACACATGGGCTGCCAGGGAAAAGCCCCCCAAGATGAAGTTGCTCATTACCAGGAGAGAGCCAACTGGGACTTTCTTTAGCACTTAGCAGACAGGCAGACTTTATGCATTTGCCTGCTTTTCTTGCCTTTTTATTGTTGTTGTTCTTTGTTTTTTTCAAGGTAGGGTCTCACTCTAGCCCAGGGTGACCTGGAATTTGCTTTGCACTCTCAGGGTGGCCTTGAACTCATGATCCTCTTATCTCTGTCTCTCAAGTGCTGGAATTAAAGGTGAGCACCACCCGCTTGGCTTCTTGATTGTCTTTTGGCCTCACAGTAATAACTTTAAAAGTCAGTTAATATTGCAATAATAAACAATAAATAATATTGTAATTGTAATATCTTGCTGTATATCCAGTATGATGACAATGCTCAAATCATTCTTTTGAGGGGAACTATCAACAGATGAGGTAACAAATTAACCTTTCTTTATCCTCAGAGGATCTTCCTTCCTGTTCCAGAGCAGCAACAATGACAAAACAACTTGGTAGATCCAATCACCCACAGTGCTTTGAAATGAGATGCTTTTTATTATATGAACTGGGGAGGCTTAGCCAAAATTAACAAGATGGATTCTTTTATATTATTCATCATAAAATAAACTCGTGACCCAACTGGTGCTTGTTAATCCACTGGAAGGGTTTTTTTTTTTTTTTTTTCCCTCCTTATACCTTCATCTTCTTAACCCTTTGGGGCTAGCTTTTGGTAAAGGAGATTTATAGTATTTTCTGTTTCTTAGCAGAAATCCATATTTTTAAAAATAGGACAGTGTCATTCAGTAAGGTAGTCACTAACTACATATGGCGATCTAAATTTTACTTTACTAAACTTAAAGTTAAGAAATTCAGTCCCTTTGTCACACTCTACAGGTATTAAATATTCCATAATCATATGTAGCTATTAACTGCCCTCTTGGATAACAAAGATATCAAAAATTTCCATTATCACAGAAAGTTCTCTTATACAGTCCTATTTGAGAAATTCAATTTCTCCACAAGTGGCATCTCATTGTTTTGCTTGTTCCATGACCCCAGCCTCTCTTATCCCCCATGCCAACTGTCAGAAACCAACTTCCCTTTCAACGTCTCAGACTCCTCAGCTAGCAGTTACTTCTCCACTTGCCCTCATAGACTCAGACCTGCCAGAACCTTGGAACTGTTCCTATCCCAGCAGAGCACATAGAAGAAACCTGCTTCTGTCAATCAGTGATGCAGAACTAGGCTCAAAGGCCAACACCCCACTCACTGGTGTCTTGATCCTGTCTGTCTGTTTGCATGTCACTGCATCAATCTTCAGGCACACTCCTGCATCCCCTATTTACCTCAACTGCTATTATCCTGCTTGCTTGAAGCTGCAAGCCTCTGAGAATGGCTCTCTTTGTTAGCCTTATCCTTGGAGTTTCATGGCCTGTGTCTAGAATAGGTTGGGTTACATCTGAAAGATGTGGAAGATGCAGCTATGGGCTGAGTGGTCACTTGTTCTCACCACAAAGTCCCTGTGTTTGCTCAAATTAGCACATGATAAAGTTGAAAGACCACCACCTGTCAGGAAAGCCTAGCTTCAGGTCTGTTTCTGGACTGTTTACTTGAGCAAGTGGTACAGTATCGCTGAACTTCCTTGTCCTCATCCACAGGGACAATAACAACCAAGAGCTTCCTGTGAAAGTTGTATGACATATGGATGTTAAGTAGCCAGCTCTAACGTAAGTTTATATCAATGTAAATACTCAGTAAATTTCCTTTCCATGTTTTTCATTAGAAAGACTTGAATTAATGCTAATAGAATAATGCAGTGAGTCGTTTTCTTAAGCCAGTAAAAGACTACAGCTCTTAAAAGTAACTATTTAATTAACATCTTGCTTTGGTTCATATTACTACAAAATATCAGTGTTATCCCTTCTCTGCAAAGTTAATGGCTTAGAACAAATGTGTGTCATTTGAAATCTTACATGGAAAACAATCCCTTAAAAGCACGCACGTATAGACCAGTGAGGCACAAGTTTTCTCTGTCCATTTTCGGCTTCTCATCACTCATGTTATTCTTGTCTCAACTTGCCCACAAACACACAAGCAAGGCAAGGACCAGCCACAGAGAGAGTTTACTCCTGAGCCAAGTGCTTGAGATGGAATCTCAATCCAACACTTTCTAGTTAGGGATTAAATTCATCAGGGTAGTAGAACATATTTGGCATTATGGCCGGTGCTTGTCCCTAAATCTATGTAGGAACTTTTACTCCACAGGTCTGCTCCTTCAACTCACCTGGAAATATTAGGATCTCTGGGGGTGAAATTCAGGGTTGGTCTTCCCCCAAGCAGTTCTCACTGCAGACAGTAGAGTAGACTGACTGGCCATGTGGGGGAGGGCCTTCACATGCTTTGTCTACATCATTGTACATCATGTAAACTCCAACCTATGTGCCCCTAGGCACATGGCAAAAGCACAAGTCAGAGCAAGAAAGATTCTAAAGGACAGACTCCTTGTGTATGTATGTGTGTGCATGTTCAAGAGTGAGCAGGTGCATGGGGGGGGTGGGATGCAAGTGCATATGTGTGTAGAGGTCAGAGGACAACTTGCATATTGTTCCTTAGGCACCATTGACTCTTGTAAAGGAGGTTTGAAGCACACCCCTGGCTTGGAACACACCCAGGAGGCTAGAGTAGCCGGCTGTCTCTGATGCCCTAGCACTGGGATTACATGGAAGGTTTTTTATGGGGTTCTGGAGATTGAACTCAAGTCCTCATGCTTGCAAAGCTACCACTTCACCAACTGAGCTATGTCCCCAGCCTATGGCTACACTCTTAACTTTGAAATATTTTGAAATATTTGAAATATTTCTTCTGCTGCTTAAGGGGGGGAGAGAGATTTCGTGAGCCAGCAACAACACCGTGGCCTCACACACCACATTAGGGCCTGGTTCTACAGCTCATGGCCTCTGTCAACTTGAGGTTTAACTGGAATGATTCATTTCCTCATATATAAAATGAGTATGATGCTACCATGGGGCTGGAAGGGGGTTGGAAAACTCCACATGGGAATCCAATGAGATAGAGTTTGCAAAGCCCCTAGACGCTTGGGAGGCAAATAGCAAATAGAACAGCTTTCAGAGGAAAGTAAATTACTTCTGCACCCTAGGAGCTGACAGCAGTCTTAAGTTGTCACTGGAGCAGGTAAGTAGGGAATTACTTTACAAAAAGAAGCCCTGGTTATAAAGGTGGAAGTGCTGGGAAACCAAGCTTTGTTCATGTCTGCCTGGCTTGGTATGACCTCATTGACCCCTCTGTGTCTCCAGGCTTCCTCCCTGCTGAGTAGGTCATAAGGCTCTTAGGGGATGGCAAAATAAAAGGGTACACTTAAAAAAAAAAAAAAAAAAAAGGTCTTGTGTCCTATAGCCAAGGCTGACCTTGAACTCCTGCCCTTCCAAGTGCTGGTATTATAGACATGTGCTGTAACATCAGGCTAAAGACCACAAAATTTTCAAACCACTTTGAGAAAAGTGCAGTCAACTGAGAACATTGGCATTGATGTTCACTGATATCACCTGTTTTGCAAAGATGCCTGCGCTTAGAAGTCAGGTCCCGGCAGAGGATTTGGGGACTTTAGGGTCAGAGGTGTCCAATCGATCTTTCATGAGCTGCATGTTGCCCAAGATAGCCATGAATGGGGTCCAACAAAAATAGTCAAGTTACTCAAAACAAGAGATTTTGCATGTATGTGTAGCTGAATTGCAGCCATCAGCATCACTGCATAGATGATAATGTCCTGTTGCAATGCCCCACAAAATAAACACTTTGGACATTGCCCGAAAACCCTTGCAGGCCATATTTTTACGTCCTAGGTTTCATTATTAGACTGGGGTTACCTTAATCCAGCAGAGGGACATCTGAGACCATGACTGCAGGGCTAACCCTCCACACTATGCTCTCCTTCCATCGGACTCCACTTCCATGAAACTGCCAATCAAGCAGACTTAGCTATCTTTCCAGGACACTGGGCACTGCCAAACCCTTCTTTACCTGTTCCCCATTGTCCACAGGATGGAGTCCATCTATTTTCCTATCTGGCCCCGTTCATGATCTCTCTCACCAACATGGTACCTAACCCTCTGGACCACCATTTGCTCCTGAAAGGTTCCATGCTGTCTGGCCTCTTTGTCTTGGCATTCTGTCCCCTCCCTCTGCATCGAGCTACTTAACCAACTGCTACTTGAAATGGCTCCCTACCGGCCAGAAGAGATTGAAATCTCCTTCTTGGTGTTCCTACTGCCCTAAGGCCACTGGTTTTATGGCTCTAATAGCACTAAATGAGAATTGTTTCAGGCTCCATGAGAAATGAGACCTTTCAGGGCAAGGAAGCTGTGGCATATCACAGGGGCATAGGCTAGAGCAGAGCAGGTGCTCAGTGAGTATTTGTGGACAAGGAAAGGGAAAGGAACAGACGAGCAAGGGAGATGGATCAGACAATGTACCTGAAGTAAGTCAGCCCACAGGAGTGAAGTTGATTTTGAATCACAGTGTCTGATGCTTCAGCCCATGGTCACTTAGCACGTCATGTGTGCCTGAGGCAAGGCTGGACATCATGACCAAAACAAGGGAAAGCAAAGCTGCTCCAGGCGCTACATGAGTGACTGCAGGAAAATGACCCACATCTGTCCAAACAACTCGCAGTCTAAGCTACTCGGCTGCAAACAACCTGACATGATGCTCACACAAGTGCAATAGTGGCACACAGCCATGGTGGGTAACCAACTGCTCTTGATTTGGCTAATAGATCCACTCAGTGGAATGGAACTCATAGTTGGAACTGGGAAACAAGTCAAAACCATGTCCAAAAAGTGAGCCCATTCTCCAATATCAAGCTCTCACCAGTTGTGGGCTATAAGAGGGCCTACACATATAAAATTCTTTCTAAAATAATAATGGCTATCCAATCTATCTGGTGCTGACTTCTCTCTCCATTGGAGAATTTACTTCTTTTTTTCAGATGGTCGCCAAACCTGAGGGGAGGATCAGCCTATCACACCTCACCAGGGCCCAGCTGAAACCATAGAGTAACTGGGGAAAATGGGCAAGAGTGCAGCTTTCTTGATGACCCTGACACCAGCAAGGCTGAAGGAGATAAACACGGAGAACACTCAACTCCTACTAAACCAGATATCCAGAGACACAGAGGCTCCCAAGACCTCATCACTGAAATAGAATAAACCCAACATGGCTCAGGGAAATTTGCAGAAGAGGGGCGGGAAAGAGTGTTAGAGCCAGAAGTTGGGTCATTATGCACAGAGACGTTGCCTCTTCCCCATAACTGTTGGCTACCCCCACAATGCATGACCCACATTCCCCAAAGAGAAGGGTCCCTGCAGAGGGGGGAGGACAGGGAGGAGGCTATCAAAGGCACCAACATGAATGTAAAATTAAAATAAATAAATAAAAAGAGTGAGGGAGGGGAGGTATTTATTATTATTATGGTTTATTGTTTATAATTATGGAAGGTGTCAACAAAACAATTAATTTTTTTAAGCTGCTGTGTGGCAGTTTGAATGTAAAGTGTCCCCTGTAGCTTTACATGTCTGTGATTATGCCTCATTCTTAGTTGCCAGCTGGCGGACCCTTGGGGGAGGCAGAGCCTTGTTGGAGGAGGGGAGTCACTGAGAATGAGGTTCGGGATTTTATAGTTCAGCTCACTTGTCAGTCGCAAGCTCAGTTCACTCTCTTTACTACTGACTTGCTCAGATGTAAGCCATCTTCCTGCTGTGCCATGCTTTACCTAACATGATGAAACTTCTCTTTAAAACTGTAAGCCAGGGCTGGAGAGATGGCTTAGCGGTTACGGCACCTGCCTGCTAAGCCTAAGAACCCGGTTCCAATCTCCAGGTTCCATGTTTAGCCAGATGCAAAGTGACGCAAGGGAACAATGCCACACTTGCCCACAAGGGGGCACACACATCTGGATTTCGTTCGCAGCAGCTGAGACTGCTGGTGTGCCCATTCTCTATCTGTCTCCCTCTCCCTCTCTCTCTGTCTGTCTCTCTCTGTTTCTCTCTCCAAAAATAAATAAAATAATTTTTAAAAAAACTGTAAGCCAGACAGGCATGGTGGCACACACCTTTAGTTCCAGCACTCAGGAGGCAGAGGTAAGGGGATCACCATAAGTTCAAGGCCACCCTGAAACAACATAGTGAATTCCAGGTCAGCCTGGGCTACAGTGAGATCCTACCTAGAAAAACAAAACAAAACAAATAAAACTGTAGGCCAAAATAAACACTTTCCTTCCATAAACTGCTTATAGTTGTGGTGTTTTGTCTCAGCAGCAAGAAGGTAACTGCTACATGCTCTTATCATGGTGACCAGGAAATAGAAAAGACAGAAAAAGAAGGAGCCAGGAACAAAATGATCTCTTCATTCAAGGTACTTTTGGACAACATTTAAGAACCAACCCATATCCTCAGGACACTGGGAGAAGGAAATATAAATGATAAATGAATTCATTTAAGAAGCAAAGACTCAGCTCTGAAGCCTTTGTCTTGAGAAGCCTCCATGTCCCTCCTGGCACCAGGTATTCAGAAGCACGTATCTTCCAGGCTCACCTGGTTCAATACCAGGCCAGGCACTCCAAGTGGACCAGCAGAGTCTGGACCCTATTATTTCACTGGTGTACGCACAACCTCTGCCTTCTGAAATAAAGTCACAGAGTGAACACTGGCATTACTGATGGAATATTTAAATTGGTGGCAGCCATACATGCTGAGCATAGCCATCACTTCAGAATGAACCTTAAGAATCCTCAGCCACAGGCAATTGTGTCAGGACTCCTGCACTTGAAATCTCATGGGCTGGAGGCACACATGAAGAAGACGATTTGATGTCAGCTCCTCTAACAGCCTCAAACTTGCCCCTCTTCAGGTATAATTAAGTTGTGTCAGCCGCGTATAGAACTTGGGGAAATACCTGCATTTGCTGGTTTACTATTGAAGATAGGACGAAGGACACCAATGAACAGGCATGCAGGGCAGGACGTGGGAGAGGAGTGCACAATCAACCTCTGGAAAACTCTATGTGCTCAGCCACCAGCAGCTCTCCAAGCCCTCTTCTTGGGAGCTTTTACATACACTTTATTACATAGACATGATTCATTAAACCCTTGGTTCTTTGTCATCAACTTAACTTCCAACACTCTTCCCTCTTCTGAGGGTGGGACTGAAAGTCCTAACTCTCTAATTCTGCCTTGGTCTTGTCTATAACCAGCCCCCATCCTGAGGCTGCCTATTGGTTGGCAGCCATTGATCAACCCGTTAGCACAGAGGAACACAGACCAAATGCAGATGTTACTATGTCAGAGGTACATACCTTCAAAGAAAGGCAGCTAATATTCAGAGAGAAAGAACATGAAACAACCACATAGACAATGCCCTGGGACCATCTCAGTGCCAGGACAAGGGGTGGGACAAACCCCAGCCCCCTTGCAGCAGTCTGGTGAAATCCCGTTTGTGACAACTCCCATCAGGGGCGGCATATGACATGTCTGGGCTGTAAACCATGCAGCTGTTCACCTCCAAACATTAGAAGTTTACATGAGCAGCCTAAGTTTCCCTTTAGGAGTGGGTACATCTGGTTCGATAATGCTATGACTTGGAAGCGATTTATTCCCCAGGGTTGGAAGCTTGGTCTCAGGTGGGGCCGTGTTGTGATCTGGTGAGGAACCTTCAAGGGGTGGGGATCTACTGCACAGTGAGCTACCCTCAGAGGGAACAAGATTCTCACTGAACCCTAATTAGCTCTGGCAAGACCAGTGTTGAAAAATGGTGACAGTCACCTCTGAGGGGTTCAGGCTCCATATCTTGCCATGTGATCCCTATCATGATGCTGTCCCCCACTAGTTCCTCACCAGAGGCCAAATTGATGGAGACTTCCAGTTCTTGGGGTTGAATTCTCCCACACTGAGTTAGATACAACCGCTTCTCTTTACAAATTACCTAACGGGGCTGGAGAGGTGGCTCAGCAGCTAAAAGCATTTGCTTGCAAAGCTTGCTGCTCAAGTTCAATTCCCTAGTACCCACATAAAGCCAGATGCACAAAGTGGCACATGGACCTAAAGTTCATTTGCAGCAGCAAGAGACGCTGGCACACCCATATGTGTGCTCTCTTTCTCTCCCCCCCGTCCCCTCAAACATAAATAAATAAATAAATGAGAATGACCAAACCTTGGGCATTTCATCATATAACAGAAAATGGACTGACATAGATGGCCTGTGCTTCCTATGAACAGTACTGAGAGCTCAGATACTTCCCACGTATGCTCACTACTTGCTAGGCAGGGCTCTGTCCCATTTGCATGAACTCCTTTTGGATGCAGAACAATCTTTGGAGGTAGGAGTGATTATCCATTTTTCTTTTGCAGAGTCAAACACAGGTTAAATAACCGGCCCCAAGGTTCACAGGACCAAAAAGAAACGGAGCTTGAGGAGGAGGTGATGTGTGTCATGGACTTTTAGGATGCTTTCTAAAATCAAAACGTTTAAAGCACAGATAATATTTCTACTCGTGTGATCAAAAAGCCACCAATAGGACATAGTGGTTTCCTAATGATGAGTAACACACTGACCTATTATCCGCCTATACACTGGCTGCTAATCCCTCTCGACAAGCCAAACATTTGCGCTGCTCCTTGGAAGGGTTGAGCCTTTTGACTCTGCCCAGCTTGGCCTGAGCAGCGGTCATTCCTTCCGCTCAATCTGAAACCACTTCGATCCGTTTCAGTCAATGGCCTTTCATCCCTTGATGCTTCCCCCTAACCTTGGAAACATCTGTTTCTTCAAATGCCTGCTTTCAGCTCACTGCTGGGTCTGGTTGCTTCTGTTAAGCGTTTACTTCTCACCTGCTGTCCTGGGTTCAACTCTTTAAATGAGATGATAATCAAGAGTTTTTTTTTTTTTTTTTTCCTGAAAACTTGGGCATACTATCAGTCCACTGGCAAATAGATATAAGAATGAACTTTAGATTTTTTGGGGTGTGTGTGTATGTGTGTGTGTGTGCATATATGATATGTGTATTTGTGTTTACTTGTATGTGAGTACAGGCATACACATGTGGAGGTCAGAGCACCATTTTCTAGTGTCTGTGCTTGCCTTCTACCTCATTTGAGTCAGGGTTCTGGTTCTCATTGTTTTCTGCTACACTGGTCCTCCAGCATCCAGGAAACTCTCCTGCCTCTGTCTCTCATCTCACCATTGGTGTGCTGGAATTCCAGAACCCTGCTACACTTCTGTCTTTTACATGGGGCTTAGAGATAAGAAGTCAGGTACTCAAGCCTGTGCTTTATCTCCTGAGCATTTTTCCTCAACCCCTTACTTTCCATTTTTAACCCTAGGGATATGCCACCAGGTTAGGATTTGTTTCTCTGCCTGCCTAACATTATGAATTAGTCATCCTTAAGACTTATCACTCAAGAGCCACCTCTTCCAGGAAGCATCTCAGATGACCCATGTTGCATCAGGCACCGGCCTCTTGATGTCCCTGCGTCCTGGGCCTTGTTTCCTGCTCTGCTTCTTACCACACTCTCTTTAATTTTCCATGTGTCTGCCTTCCTTGTTCTCTTCTCACCCTCACTCTCTCTTTTTCCCCTGGGGTTAGGGTTAGTGCAGTGTCTGGAACATGGCTGACTATCCATGTTAATGAAATTTCATGAATGTTGAACTTCAGATCTCAGAGAAGTTAAAAATCGCTGTTTATCCAGCCCTGCTATCCCTGTCCTCTTGGGTTCCCTTCCTGGGCTTCCATTCCCACTTCTGAGAACTGGGCAGGGTAAGATGCACCTCACAGGACAAGAGAAATCACATGTGTAAAGTATTAGGTGAATTATAAGTGCCACAAAGCAATCAATATTCATGCTGCAGTATTATCTATTGTCCAACCTTAAATGACTAGCTGAATTAAGGGTTTGATCAATCGATGGTTTATTCACTAGTGACTGCTGGATTCTACCTCTGTCTGTCTTTCTTTCTTTTGTTTTTCTTGTTTTGTTTGAGACAAGGTCTAATACAGCCAGGTAGCTGATCCCCCTGCCTCCACCTTCCAAGTGCTAGGTTTGCCGATGTGCACCACCATACCTGGCCTGTCTTTCCTTCAGATTATCCAAGTGAGAGCAAAAATGCCCCAGCATCCAAGAGTTTCCAAATATCCATGTAGCAGGCAGTCTGCGTATATAGGGTTTCAATGTCTGGCCAACTTTGCTTTCTGTCTGCAGAAGTTTTCTTCCAGTCCATCTAGGTTTCTGGAAAGTGGCTGCTTGAAGCACAGAGGCAGCCCAGCCCTACACGGTGGAATATAGGAAAGGCCAGACTACCTCCCTGCAAGCGCCTTCTTGAAGACCACACGGGCCCAAGGAACCAAGACCTCAGAATTGATCTTTCAAATACACCCCTGAAAATGGTTTACATGTGCTTCAAAAGTAGCCCTTATCCCAGCACAGGCTTGGGGAGAAAAAGAGATTCCAATTGTCCCACAGATTTGAAACTTCTTGAAAAGAAAAAAAAACCTTAAAGTTCATTCAAACAACAAAAGAAGTCTGTACAGATAGATGTTTAACCCCAAAGGAAATATAGTGATCACTATGAAAACAAAAGTTGTTTGTCTCATGTATAATTAAAGAAGGACAAATTAAAGTTACCCATGTTACATCATTTTTTGCTCCTAAAAATCATCAATAAAAACAGTTTAAAACCTGCTAACCTCAGGTGCTGGCAAAGTCAGGTGTGATTAGTACTTGATAATCTGATGACAGAAACTGATAGAGACCTTTCAGGAAATTATAGATTAGCAAGTAGCAAAAGTCACAAAAGTGCTTATACCTCTAATCACATTGTTTTCATTTCTGAAAATGTATATGAAAGATACAATTTAGTGAATTTAAGCTATCATTGGAAAAACAAAAATATTTTAAATATTTCCAAACAGAAAATGGTTACTCATAAACACAAATAATTGGCAGCTGTGGTGGCACACGTCTTTAATCCCAGCACTCAGAAGGCAGAGGTAGGAGGATCTCGCCATGAGTTTGAGGCCACCCTGAGACAATATATAGTCAATTCCAGGTCAGCTTGGGCTAGTACTAGACCCTACCTCAAAAAACCAAAACAACTTTCTCTTCTCTCTCCCTCTCTCTCTCTCTCCCTCCCTCTCCTCTCTATACTCACTTTCTCTTTTATATTATCTATTTTTCTTCCCTCACCTTCCTAGGCACTGACTTATAACACCCAGTGCCAACACAGGTTAACTTCCACAATGAGCTGTTGATCCGAGACACCTACAAGGTTTCCCAAAAAAGACAGATTTCTGTCAGAGTTCTTGATAACCCACCAAAGGTTAATGGTAAGACCCTACTGTCGAAGACAGCATACATGTGTGAGACCAAACACAGAGAGACCTGGCCAGAATCTGGAAGAGGGTCAGTCCCCAGACAGTTAGCTAGGCTAGTGCCAGAGGGTGCTACAAGAGCAACTGTGGAAACCCAGGGATAATGCTGACATCTGGCACACAGCCAAACAACTTGGAGTGGAACTCAAGATGGGAACTCAAAAAGCAAAACAAGGGCTGAAAGTTAAGGTGTTTGCTCAAACAAGTGCAGTAGTGGCACATACACAGCCATGGTGGGTGCCCAACCAACTGCTCTTGAGTTTTGAGCTCATTCTCCAAGATAGAGGGCCCACTCGGTGGAATGGAACTCATTTCTGGTACTGGCTTATCTTTTTCGATGGACAAAATAAGTCAAAACCATGGGCTGAAAAAATAATGGGCTGGAGAAACAGGTTCTTGGTGAGTGACACGGTTAAGGTGTTTGCATCCAACTCCTACTAAGCCAGCTATCCAGAGACACAGAGGATCACTGAAGTAAAACTAAAATCTCCAAGACTCAGTGTGGTAGTTTGAATATATGTCCCCAAGATATTCAGTATTTTATTAGTTATAATTTGCATCTGCAATCACCTTGCTAGAGCAATGTCACTGGGGGCTGGTCATCTGAGATTCCATTGTAAAGATTGCAAATGTGGCTAGAAGCCCTGAAGTGTGACCTTTTGGCCCATGGTTTCTCTCTGTCTGCCTCTGCCATTATGGAACTTCCCTGGATCTCTCTATCCCTTCCTCCATCTGTGCCTCTGGAAGTTCATCTCAGCGAACCTGAAGCTGTCTTGCAAATAAATAAATGAAAAAGTTTGGAAAAAATAATGAAGATGCTCATTCAAGTTTTATGGACTATTCCAAGATCAAGACATCACCAAATAAGGGGAAGGAAAGACTGCAGAGGCTAGAAGGGATGGGGCTATCCAGGCAGAAAGTTTGATCAAAGTTAAATTTGTAATGGACTGATATGCTTGGCTGAAGATATCGGACTGAGATTTTAAGATTTTAAGTTGGAAAACCTCCTCTAAAATATCAATCTTAAGGAAGGTGGAAGGGCCATCCCTTGATTTACATTAAAACAATGGAGAGGATGCCTGAGGAAAGACTGTTAAAAATGCAAATTCTTCTGACTGGAGAAGGAACCGTTGGAGTTTATTTTGTCCCTGGATTAAGAATATGGCTGTGTTATCTGGTATTAGTTTTTTTGAAAAATGCATGGAGTGGACAATGAACCTGTTCCAGGGAGGATCAGCCAATCAGGAACATCAAGAGTCTTTGGAAGATGGACCGTGGTTTGCATGGGACCCCAGCTGAAACCAGAGGGTGGAGTGCAGTGTTGGCATGGGATGGGAAGGGCAACTCTGCCCAGAGGGGCAGAATTGGAAAACCTGGAGACTGTCAGTCTTGGTGATCTGATGGTGGTTGAATTTGCATTGACACCAGAAAAAATGTTTACTCTGTGCCTTTACATGTTGAAAGTATTTAACTTGTTTGATTTTACAGGACTCACTATCTTAAGTTGGTCAATGAGACCTTTTGAAAACACAGTACAACATCCAATGTGTGATAGTTATAAACTATTGGGGCCAAGCTAAAGCTATCCAGAGACACAGAGGCTTTGAAAACCAATCATCATTTGATTAGTTAAAACTAAAATGACCTCAATGCAATGCTGGGGGAAATTTGTGTTAAGTGGGTTTGGATTCCATTGTAAAAATGCAAATGTTAGGAGTTCCTGAAGTGTGTTGACCTTTTGGCTGTAGTTTTGCTCTGTGTGCTGTGGTGGCAGTTGGACTCTGCTTGGCCTGTGGAGAGCACCCCCATAACTTCCCTGGATCTGGCTATAATATCCCTTCCCCATAATGCCTGGTCTGGAAGTTCATCCCGAACCTGAAGCTTCCCCAGGGAAATTGATGAGGGGGGGTTAGAGCCCTTTGGAAGAGGGAGGACAGGGAGGAGGATAATGGAGTCAACATTATTGATGAGGGTGTAAAATCAGAGGAATAATAAATAAAATCAGAATAATATAAATAAAAAATAAATTATAAAAAACCAAAACAAAAAATGAAATAATTAGTAGATGTTGAAAATAGTAATGTGTAAGGAGTCAAAATACTTCCAACATAATGTTAAAAATAAAAAAAAAATCAAGACATGAAGTGTTGATGATTAGAGTTGGATAAATGTCCCTGCATTGTGTGTCTATATCCATATACACACATATGGACAGACTGCCCCTTCCATAGAAAAATAAAAAATAACTCAACAGCATTAGGGAAAAGAATTTGATCTTTACATCTGAAATTCTAAACTTTTGCGTTTTTCAGTGTCCTCTGCCAGGTGGGGCCTCTGAGCACTGCAGCTGGAGTCCCTGGCTTAGGATGCCAAGTACTGGGGTTTGTGCACATAAGCACAGAATAACTAGAGGAAAGTCTGTGGGTTGGCCTTCTGATATTTTGTGCTACTTAAGCACAATATGTCAATGTCTTATAAATATTATTTTGGACTTAGCAGGAGAAAAGAAAACCCCACAAGTCCAAAATACCCTTATTTTAGGTACTATTATTTTCACCATAACTCAGGTTGATACGTTACTCACCCTGGGAGAACAAAGTGCTCATTAAGTTTCTACAGTGTGGGGCCACTGCACAAGGTTCGGACACCCTTGAAGCAGGAGCCTGGGCATTCACAGCTGCTGATTCTGACTTGAGATGGGGTTCTAGCCACTCTTTGATTCAAGGACAATAGCTAGTGATTACAAAAAGCAGTTTCATTTGTCAATCTTGGGACCAACTGGAAACTGAGCAGAGCGATTTGGCATTTCCATGTAAGTTAACCTCTCGAGGTGCCGCCTCTGCCTGAGAGGAGGGCTCTTTAAAATTCAGCTGCATCTCAGGAAACGGGTAACTTTCCAAGCCCAGAACTTCCCCCTGGACTCTTATTCGCCAGCTTGTCAATCAGATGTTCAACCTTCCTTTAAAGTTTAAGCCTTATTAACCTACACACTGGATTTGACTGGTGATAGGCCACTGCAGACAAAGAGACACCCTCTCAGGTTCCAAATCCCGTCGTCCTGGTTCAGCTCCCCACAAACTCCTTGGAAGGGATGAAAGAATCACTCACACGTCTGATCCTGTGAACATGAGCAATGAGAGGACAGTGTTAAAAAAAAAAAAAAAGAAAGAAAGAAAGAAAGAAAAGAATAAAAGTTGTTGGAGGCCCTGCTGATTGAGACATCTTGGAGGAAAATCAGCTTTCCTGCTAACCAAATTCTGCAGACAGCAAGTGTGAGTGCCCAGCCTCTGTCCTCCCCGGCTCTGTCGCGAGCATGCTGTGCACACCATATGCAAGATTCGAACCAAACATATAGTTGGCAAAGAGGCTGGTTTCGGGGATGGGTGTGCCAGGGTTGCCCAGATACTGGTAGTTTCAAAGTTGGGGGTGCTGAGTAGAGAATATTTTAACAGGAAAGTCAGTATAATTCAATAGTGGAGGTAGCTTGGATGTCCAAAATAAGGTCTCCAAGTCTGGGGCTGGAGGAAGGGCAAGCTGAGGGTGCCCCTCTCCCTCTCTGCCTCCAGGACCCTGAGTCCCTCAGCTTCTTTCTCTCTTTCATCACAGTGAAATGTTACCTGGTCTGAAGAGCTTTGCCACACATGTCCAAGGTGCTCGGCACCTCTGTTACTTTCCATAAATATCGGCTTAAAAGCACAATAATGCACATGCCCATCTCCCTAATGAGTGGAAACTGATGGCAAGAAATGAGAATACAGTGCCACCAATACTAGAAATGCACAAACGAGGTTGCATTTTTCACTGCAGAGCACCGCTACTTCCCAAAGCCAGGCGCAGCAGGGAGAGTGAAGTGAAGGCTCTGCATCTCACTGTCTTGCGAGTTCATTTTTCTGCCTTTTAAAGTATCAGGATCATGGAGCTGAGGAGACAATTCACGGATAAAAGCATTTGCCATGCAAGCTTGAGCACCTGAGTTCGAATCTCCAGAACTCACATAAAAAGCTGAGCAAATGTCTGCAACCCCAGTATACCTACTGAGAGATGGAAGCCGGGCATGGTGGCACACACCTTTAATCTCAGCACTTGGGAAGCAAAGGTAGGAGGAGCACTGTGAGTTCAAGGCCAGCCTGTGACTGCATAGTAAATTCCAGGTCAGCATGGGCTAGAGTGAGACCTTACCTCAAAAAAAAAAAAAAAAAAAAAAAAAAAAATTCCTGCTGAGAGATGGGAGGCAGAGAGAAGAATCTTCTAGAAGCTTGCGGATCAGCTAACATGGCAAATAGCTGTTAACAACAAAACAGCTTGCCTCAAGCAAGGTGGAAGACAAGAACGGAGACCTCCACCACAGCATGCAGGTACCTGTGTGCACACATGCACTCACACGCGTGCACACACGTGCATACACACAAGTATTAGGATCATCTCTCATTCCTCAGATTCCTACCTATGCTGGGAATGGAAATAAACTAGAAGCCTATTCCTGCCCCAAATCCATTAGGTCTCAGGCCCTGAAGCCCTCAGTCAGCAAGCCAGGACACTCTTCCCGGGAGATGAGAGGACAATGACAGAGGGTCACCTTCTCATCCAGCCATCTCCATGGTCTCAGAACCCTACTTCTCCAACTTTAAGGCAAGAGGATGGGGGTGGGCACTCACATTTTACTCTTACTTCTTCCTTTTGAGCCCATATTAGATATAAATTACTGGTCCAATTAGCCACCCCCCCCCCAAAAAAAAAAAACCCTCAGAAGTATGAAGGAGAGAGTCTGAAAACAAAAGAATGCTGCTACATCTACAAAATGAGTGTGAATACCAATGCCAGCCTGAACCCTGTCCCGGAACAAACAGTTGAATCCTCATTGAGTAACTCGGGATATAGCATGTCTGGGGGATGCCCAGGAGTCAGGCATAGCCAGAATGCTCTAGTCTGATGACACAGGTTGTTAACACTGAGATGCTTCAGTACCTGCTGGCAATAAAGCTGCTGTCTTTAGTCCTCCAAATCCCTTGATCACTGGGTGCTGCATGATACAGATCATTGAAAGTGTTTTATATTACTGTCAAACCTTCAGTTCCACCAACTCCCCCATCTTAGCCCTGTGAGGGACCCTCCCCACATGACCCAGCATATCTAACATGGGGAGCTTCCCAGGTTTATGGACCCAAGGGGGAAAAAAAAATCTCTACAATTGCTAGTAATTAACTCTGGAATTACATGGTGAATCTTGGTTGGATACCCTTTCCCCAGAAGTAATGAGGTTGGGTAAACACTAAAACGTCATGCTTCTATCAATCAACAAAAGGTGATTTTATTTTCCTCACCTCTTTAGGGGCACTAGAGCAGTTTATATATTAAGGAAAATCAGCAACAAGAGAAAGTCAGGCCATATTTTTTATTTTAGTCAGTGTGAGATCAGATAGGTGGTTGTTTTCACTCTCTGTGGTCCTTCCCTTTGTTGTTTAAGGGAAATAATGAAAATAAATCACAAAATAAAGACTAGGAGTATTCCCGTAGTGCTCACTGAAAGTACAAAGCTATCACAGGTTTGTTTTTGCATGTGTGTGTGTGTGTGTGTGGTGCATTCAGTGTTTGTATGTGTGTGGGCACACATATGTGTGTGGATGTGCATGCACATGGGTACATGTACGTGGAGGCCAGAGAGTGACTTCAGGTTTCTTCCTCAATGGCTCTCCACGTTATTCTCTGTGTGTAATATGTATGCTGTGGTGTGTGCACCTGTGTGTGTGATACAGTGTGTAAGTGGTGTATACAGGGTGTGTGTGCAAAGACTTGTACCCTGTGCATGTGCATGTGCATGCAGAGGACGGAGGAGAACGTCAAGTCACTCATGTGTTTCCTTGACAGTCTCACTAAACCTGGAGCTGCTATTTTCCAGTCAGACTGGAACACCAGTGAGCCCCAGCAATTCTGTCTCTGTGCCCCACAGGAATGGGATCACAGACATATGTGGCCATGCCCAGCTCTTTACATGGATGTGGGGGAATTCAACTCAGGGCAAAATGGGCCCTCATGCTTGTGTAACAGTGCTCTTAGCCATGGAACCATCTCCCCAGACCCTACTGTCCATGTTTTTTTTTTTTTTTTTTTTTTTTTGACAGGGTCTCCCACTGAGCTGGAAGCTCACTCCTTTGACTAGCTAACCACCAAGCCCCAGAGATCTTCCTGTCTCTGCTTCCCCCCAGCACTGAGATTACAGGTGATCAGCAGTGGGTGCTGGGAATTCACACTCAAGTCTTCAAGCTTGTGTGACGAACATTTTAATGACTAGCCATGTCTTCAGCTCTCAGGTTTTTTTTTTTTTTTAATTTTAATAGTAGGTTAGTAAAAGAGAAAAAAGCTGTCCCCCAAAAGACTACACCCTGACATCTCCTTAGCTTTTTCCAGATCTTCAGATCAAGTCAGATCATTTACAATGATGCCTGAAAATCCAAACCACTGGGCTAAGCCTGTTTCCACAGACCCACTTTCTGGTGGCTCAAGTTCTTTCTCAAGGAGCCACATCCAAAAGGCATGAAGGCAATGATGCTGTAGCTCTGCTCTCCCCAAGGCCTGAGCTCTGCATGGAGGGTGACATGAGGTCAGCAAGGGCAGCACGAGGGGTTGGTCGGGGATTGTCCTTTCTCTTTGCAGGCGCCATACCATTTGTGAGCAGATCAGATTTCTCTTCCCATCAGGGCCACCACTTCTTCCCAGGACCTCCTTGCTGAACAAGGTGCTATCCTCAGCGCTCAGAGTCCAGAGGGGAGGTGTGACTCACAGAGGTGAAAAAGACAGGGTGACGTGACTTTTCAGAGCAACACCTAGTATCTTGTTTGAATCCATGGTGGCAAAAGGACCTCTTGGCTTCCATCGGTGTGTAGACCAATAGAACCGACTCCATGAAGTTGCAGTGCTATTAGACAAAGAAGGCAGTCAGAGTCCCCAGAAAGAGGCAGAGATCTCATGTCCAAAACTAAGGGAAGTCACGAGCTCTCTGACTTTAGACTCTCTGAACTTTGTTTTCCTTGCCTGCAAAATGGAATAATTCTTCCATGATCAAATAGCTCTACAGTCAGAGGTGGAGAAGGCTGTTCTCATCAAAAAGTCCAAGCCTAGACAAAGAAATGGAAATGAAAGTAATGATCCTGTCTTAAAAAATTATGAAGAAGTAAGAGAAAATGCACAAGGAGAGAAGTACTGCAACTTCATTTGCCCAAGATAGATTAATACTTTCATATATAAAAAGCACTTATAAAAATTGTCAACAGGGGGCTGGAGAGATGGCTTAGTGGTTAAGGCCCTTGCCTGCAAAGCCAAAGGACCCAGGTTCAACTCCCCAGCTCCCACTTAAGCCAGATACACAAGGTGGCACATGCATCTGGAGTTCATTTGCAGTGGCTAGAGGCCCTGGAGTGCCCATTCGCTCTCTCTCTCTCTACCTGCCTATTTCTGTATCATTCTCTCTCAAATAAATAAATAAAAATAAAATATTTTTTTAAAAAAAAAGGTCAACAGACTCTGGAGAGATAGTTCAGGTATAAAGTGTTTGCCTTGCAAGCATGAGGGACCTAATTAAATCCCCAGTATCCGCTTAAAATGTGTGGCGGTGTGTGCCTATAATCCTGGCTCTGGGCAGGCAGAGACAGGCGGATCCCTGGGGCTCACTGACCAGTCAATTCTAGCCTAATTGGTGAGCTCTGAGCCACTGACAGATCACTGAGGTTCCCAAACATACATAAATAAACACAGAAATAAATAAACACAGAAACAAATAAATACAGAAATAAATAGTGAATGTTGTTCAGAACAACATTCAAGGATGCCAGCTGCCCTCCACACGCATGCACACACATTAACAAATGACCAACAGATTGTTAAATAAACATAGACATGAAAACATGTCATAAGTGCTCAGTAAAAAGGTGAAAAGAAGTTCAGTCTCACTAAGCATCAAAGGATTTGAAACTCCCAAACTGAGATTCTATACTTGACTCTATCCAATTAGAAAATATTTTTAAATAGCAAGCATTAACTGAGATGAAAGACTATATACATAGTTCTGTCCTGCCGATGGGAGTGAGAATTGGAATAACTAGCTGGACACCATCCAGAGTTTTCAAGATGGCTCATCCTTGAAGCAATGCTCCTCTTGAGGACTGATCTTAAGGAAATAACTATGGATGTATTAATGATTGAGCTAGACGTATGCTTGCTGTGGTGCTATTTGTAACCACAAATATTTAGAAACACAACGCAACTATTAGCACTCATTCAAGTAAGTCATTCAACAAATATTGACTGAGCACTTAGTAAACTCTGAGCCATGGACATGATAGTCCTACTAAATCAAGGTATTTCAATAGAATAAGATGTTCTAGAAGCATTAAAATGATGGAGAATATTTAATAACAATAAAAAAGTTAAACCATGTTAGCTGGAAAAAGGAGAAAATGTAACATATCATCCCACTTGGGGATAGCTCCATGTACGTTTTTACAAAACCTTGGCAAGAATGCAATGGACTCTCAGAAGGGTGCTTGCCAGGTGGCAAGATATGGGTGGCTTCTTTTTTTCCCTTTTGTTTTCTCTGCAAACTGTGAGTTTATAAATCTGTAAACTTTTCTCTTGCTAACATCAGTTGTTTTATGGTTGTTGTTGTTGTTTTTAAGTCACTAATTTGGTAAAAGCACCTACGCCATAGAGAAGAGCATATGGCATCTAGTAAGTGCCAGCAGACCTTGACTCTGACTGCTCGTGCAGGGTTCCAGGCCCTCAGGACCACACTGTGGGAACTAGCTCCTGTGGAGGCCAGCTCGTGCTTCGGCTGGACACAGAGTTGTGCAGTCCCGACAGCAGCTCACAAGCATGCATACTACTGCTCCTGCATGGTAGGAAGTGCTTTGCCTCGCTATGACTTTTATTCCTTTATTTTGTTTTAATTTCTAGTGCATTTTATCTGTGTTAGTTTTGCTTTCTATTGCTGTCTTCAGCTCTGCCAACTTCTTTTTAATCTCCTTGTGTTAATTTAATCCAACCTTTGAAGTCTTCAGTTTTTCTCGGGGGGGATTTTCTAACATAAAAATTAATAAAATGGTGGGGCATGGTGATGCACGTCCATAATGCCAGCACTTGTGAGGTGAAGGTAGGAGGATCAGGAGTTTAAGGTTATCTCTGGCTACATAGTCAAGTTTGAGACCAACTTGGGATACATGAGTCCTTGTCTCAAAAAAAAAAAATCACTCACTCAATCAAATAAAATAAAATGAATGCTGACAGTAATGTTTTTGGAACAATAGGAAATTATCTGTACTTGTCTTCTGGTTCCTTAAATAATGTGTATTCTTTGCCTTTCACTTTTTTTAAAAAAAGTATTATTTGGCCAAGTGTGGTGGCGCACGCCTTTAATCCCAGCACTCAGGAGGCAGAGGTAGGAGGATTGCCAAGAGTTCAAGGCCACCCTGAGACTACATAGTGAATTCCAGGTCAGCCTGAGCCACAGTGAGACCCTACTTCGAAAAAAAAAAAGAAAGAAAGAAAGAAAGAAAGAAAGAAAGAAAGAAAGAAAAGGATTTATTTGTGTGTGAGAGAGAGAGAGAGAGAAAGAGAGAGAATATGGGAACACCACAAACTTCAAACTTCCAGCCGTATTTACCACACTGTGCATCTGGCTTTACTTGGGTGCTGGAGAATCAAACCTTGGCTTGCAGGCTTTGCAAGCAAGCAGTTTAACCACTGAGTCATTTCTCCAACCCTTTTTTGTCTTTTCTAGTGTCTCTTTCAATCTCCTTCTTTGCAGCACCTAAGCACACACGTGTGTTAGGCTTCCTCCTATCCTTGATCTTTAAATATGTCCAGCTGCTGATGGAATAAGCATTTGTGGGAGAGAGGGAAGTGAACTAAACCAGCACACAGTTTGGCTTTAGATCTCCTCTCTCATCAGCTGCTCCTAGATCTCTTATTTTCTTTACCTTAAGATCCTGTCTTACTAGAACTTTGTTTTTGTTTGCAGTGAGGGGATTTAGCCAAGGGTCTGGTGCATGCTGGGCAAGCATTCTCCCACGGAGATTCATTTCCCATAACTTTCGCACTTACGATTCTGGCTTAGCCATCTCCAAGGCCTTTAGGACAATCCTTTTCAAAGTTTCAAGTGCAAAGTAGTCACCCAGAGACCTGGATGCACAGACTGGGATTTTTGTGAGCCATGGCATGGCCTGAACTTCTGAATTCCTAACATGCTCCCAGGTGAAGCTGCTACCCTAGGTCCTTGGACCACCCTTGGAAATAACAAGACTTTGGTACAGGAACTCTGTGATACCTTTCCTCCCTGACCCAGCAGCAACTCCATCTGGGGTGCTAGTAAGAGAGAAGAAGCTGGTGTGCCTCTGCTGTGCTTTTTTTTTTTTTTTTTTTTTTTTTTTGAGGTAGGGTCTCGCTCTAGCCAGGCTGACCTGGGGTTCACAATGTAGACTCAGGGTGGCCTTGAATTCTCGGTGATCCTCCTACCTCTGCCTCCAGAGTGCTGGGATTAAAGGTGTGCCCCACCATGCCCGGCTCATCTGCAGTGTCTTCTATAGACCTACTATTCCCCCGTTCCCACAGGAGTTCGTCCCTACTCTGGAAAGCACTTACTTCCTTCCAGCATGTGGCTCTAATCAAAGAACTACTCGTCTTAAGACCCAGAAAGTTACTTGTAGAAAAAATGTGTTAGTGCTCAAGAGCTGAGGGGAAATGTGAAGATGTCAGAAATGCACTTTGTTAAGGTACAGATGCCATCATATTTAGCTAGTACTCCCTAATTCGCAGTTGAAACCATACATTCTTCTCTTCCCCTCCTCTCTTCTTTCATTCTTTCTTTCTCTTTCTTTTCTTCCTGTTCTTTCTCCTCCATCTCCTTTTCTTCTTCTTCCTCTTCTTCTCCTTCTTCTTTTTCTTCTCTTTCTCCTTCTCCTCCTACTCCATCTCCTCTTCTCCTTCTCCTTCTCTCTCTCTATCCAGAGTGGTCCTAAACTTATTATATAGCCAAGTATATCAGTGAACTTCTATTGCTGAGACAAAATCCCTGACATAGAGCAGTTTAAGGGAAGAAAGGTGTATTATTTCAGCTTAGAGTTTGAAGTTACAATCCATCATGATGAGGAAGACACCATGGCCCTACCTCCCGAATGCTGGCATTACAGGTGTGTGTCCCCACAATGCCTGGTTTTATGCCATGCTGGGGATAGAACCCAGGGCTCCACACATCATGCATGCTACACAAGTACTCTACCCACTGAGCTACAGCCCCAGTCTCTTAAGTGTTTTCTATTATCAGTAAAAATAAAGTTTAATTTACTTTTTCTGCATTTTCATTTTCTATCCTAGCAAGGAAAATACCCTCTGCATCTTCACATGGGAATGTGGCCCAGGATTCTAGGTGAGCTTTGGGGATAGGTGACATGGTGAGGTTCAGGGCTAGTGACATGGTGAGCTTCGGGGATAGGTGACATGGTGAGGTTCAGGAATCAGTGTCATGGTGAGCTTTAGGGATGGGTGATATGCAGTCGTGCCACAGATTTCTGGTAGGGAAAGCTGACAGTCAGTTTCCTGCCTCAGCTGGGGCTGCAGCTATGCCTGTGTGTCTTTCCTGTTCTGCCCAGCCCCCTCCCATTCTTCTTAGCAACTTCTCCCACAGCGTGGCTTTCCTCAAAAGCCTCCTTTTCCATTCCTGCCTCCTCTCAGCAGATTGCATCTTTTATGTTAAAAGAAAGTCCCCCTGCCTGGTGTGGTGGTCCATACCTTTAATCCCAGCACTCAGGAGATAGAGGTAGGAGGATCGCCATGAGTTCAAGGCCACCCTGAGACTACATAGTTAATTCCAGATCAGCCTGGGCCAGAGTGAGACCCTACCTCAAAAAAAAAAAAAAAAAAAAAGCCCCTAACTGCAACAATCAATCTCAACCTTCTTTCCTCTCTATACAAACTCAGTACATTTAAGCCTCATTATTCACAGTTTTCTTATTTGAAAATTCACCTGCTCACTAAAAGGTAGTCACAATTCCTAACTCAGTACCCATGACATTTGTGTCATCATTCCTGGACTTACACAATGTAGTGAAAGAGTTGGTGACATTCATGTCCTGTTTTCCCCTACTTGTGTTTTTCCTTCAGCTGTAACTGAGTGTCTGTTTTGTAGTAAATTGGGTTTTATTGTTTATATTTTGATGTCTTTTATTGGTGGTTTCGCTGTTTAAAATGCAATGCTTAAGTGCTGCCTGTGTTTCTAAGAACCAAGAGGCTGTCATGTACCTTATGGAGGAAAATCATGTACGAAATAAGCTCCATGGAGGTACTGTGTCAAAACTGAGAGTTTAACGCTAGTGGGAAGACAGTGTCTATTAAGCATGGTGGCTTCAAACTGAACACACATAAAATAAGATTACACCTGCACTGGCTGACAAAAATACTATAAGAGGACACTCACCAGAAAACTAAGCTGCATTTCTCCTAGGAGCAATAGTTTCAGAAGTCACTAATTCAGTACTCAAGGTATCTTTATGGAATATAGTTCTGCAAAAAAAAAAAAAAAATGAGTCTTGGCTGTAGAACTTGCATCATCTTCACTCCTTCCCTCCAGTCTCAAGATTCAGGAATATTCTCTCCCTGGTGCCTTCAATCCCAACCTCACTCCATCAATTCTCTCCATATTCTATTCTTTACACTTCTCTTCCTATTTCTATCAACATAAATTGGTTCAAGTTTCTTCTATCCTAAAAATCACAATCATTACAAGTTTTACTTAACTCTATGTTGCCTACATCATTATTTTAAGGTTAGCTAAATGTGTGGTTTCTTTGACTCTTCAGCCTGACTCTAAGGAAGGTCCACTTAGCAAATAAAAACAGTACAATGCAAATGTGTTAAGCAGCTGGTCCAAAGCTAAGAGATCAGAGGACACATCCCCCTCTACCTGCCAGACTTTTCCTGTCCTTCTCATACAAACCTTATAAAAAATGAAATGCTTTGTGGCCCTACATCTCTGCCTTCCATTCATTCACCCTCAATACTCCCCAGAATGGCACTTGCCAATGAACTGAAGCAGACACACCCAGTCCTTATCTTTCCTGACTGATCACAGCACCATCTTGAAACTATTCTTTGGCTCCAAGGACAGCAGTGTCTTCTCTCCATTCATTTATACTGATGGTTTCCTTTCTGTGATGGTTTGTTATAATTACCTTCTCCTTGCTGGGACAAAACACCCGATCAAAAGCAGCTGATGGAAGAAAAGGGTTCAATTTGGTTTACAATTTCAAGGGGAAGATTCTTCATGGAAGGGAAGGCATGGCAGAGGCTGAGCATCATATCTTGATACATCAGCTGGAAGGTAGCAGAAAGAGCGAATAAGCTATGCGCACCCAGTCAGTAGGGCTGAACTAATAAACCTCATGGTTCACCCCCACTGATACACTTCCTCCATCGAGGCTCCACCTACCAAACAGCCACCAGCTAAGGGACCAAGCATTCAAAATGCATGAGGCTATGGGACATTTCATGGTCAAATGACCACATGGTTCATCTTCATTGAGAACTTGACTAGATTGAGAGCCACCTAGGAAATTAGTAAAGCATACTTCAGTGTGTGTCCATGGGGACATTTTCAAAGGTGATTGGCATGTAGGACAGCAACTGAGTGAAGACTCACCCTGGAGGTGGGTGGCAACATCCAATAGGCTTGTGTTTTGGTTTGGATCTAAAACATCCAAACAGGTTCATGATTTGAGCAGTCATTCCCCTGCTGTGGGTTTTATTTGGGAGACTGTGGAACCTTTAGGAGGCATAATCTTGCTGGTGGAATTATGGGACTACCAATGGGCCTTTGGCAGTTCTAGCCCTGCCTGATTTTGTCTGCTTTCTGATTCCTGGTCCACCACGATGGAAGAAACCTCTGTCACATGTTCCCATGATCATGAATTTTTTCCATACCTTCCCCACCAAGATGAACTAAGACCCCTAACACTGTGAGCCAAAATAAATTTGTCTTCCCTAAAGCTGTTTCTGTCGGGCACTTTATTACAGCAGTGGAAGAGTAATTAATATTGCTGGGGGCAGCTGGAAGACACGTGCAAGCAGAAGGAAGCCTGCCAGTGGGTCTATTACTACTGCCATTGTCCATGAACAAGTGTGGACATCTTCCTCAGCCTTGCAACATGGATTCTCACCAGCAACCCTGCAGAAAGCCTTTAGGCTTTCAGACTTGGTCTGCAACTCCCAGCTGTTTGGATTGAACAGTAACAAAGTTCTCTTGCTCACTAGTCTATGGTCAACTGTTGTGGTCTGTCTAGACTCTCTCAGACAGTTAATCTTATCAACTTGATGGGATTTAGAGTGACCAACAAATCTCTGGTCATGGCTATGAGGAATTTTCTAGAATAGGCTATTTGAAGTGGGAAGACCCACCCTGAATGTGGGCAGTGCCATTCTATGGGATGAGCATCGTGGACTGCATGTGAATCTAGCTGAGCATGGGCATTTGTCTCTTTCTGCTTCCTGACTGTCAATGCAATGTGACCAACTGGCCTCCTGTTCCCACTACCGTGACTTCCCTGTATTGGTGGAATGCTTACCGTCAAAACCCTAAACCAGAACAAATTCTTTCCTTGCTTAAGCTGCTTGTGTCAGGCATTTGGTCACAACAAGGAGTAAAGGAGCTAATATACTGTCTAGCAGGAGACTGAGAGGTCATTTAAGATGTCCTGGAGAAGACATGCTAGAGCCTGAAGGTCACTGGGATTTGGCTATGAAGACACAAGAGGGGAGGTATTCCAGGATGATAAAAGGAGAAGTTCCAACTCATCTACTGACAGGTGCCCATGGAGACACGCTCACAAGGCCCCTCAGAGATACTTGTCACCTCTCAGCCATTACAGTTCTGGTGGCCCTTGCCCTTATTAACATGGTGACTCCCTTCCCTTTTACTGCTGAAGCCCAGTATGCATGACTGCTCCAGGAGATGAACTCCCTGGGGTTAGGCTGGGAAAATGGGAAGGTGGTATACAGCAGCATTGGTATGTAAGCACTAGAATAAGCCAGAGAGTCAGCTTGGCCTAATTTGGGATTCCAGTTTGATCACCTAGCAATGTGTGGCAAGAACCCAGCTTTACCTTCTCAGCATCTGTTTCTTCAGCTATTGAAAAGTGGCCTTCAGCCTGGAGAGATGGCTCAGTGGGTAAAGTGCCTGTGGTACAAACATGAGAACCTGAGTTTGAATCCTGTGAAAGCCGGGTGTGGTGGCACACCTGTAATCCCAGTGCTGAGGAGGTAAAGACAGACAGGTCCCTAGGGTTTGCTTGTCTACCTGAATTTAGGAGCTCTGGGTTCAGCAAGAAATACAGTCTCAGAAAAATAAGGTTGAGAGTGACTGTGGAAGACACCCATTGTCAACTTGAGTCTTCTACATACATGTGTACCCTCACATATATGAACATGCAGACAGACACACCCACACACCCCTTCATATGATGCCGGTGACTATTGAGTAAGGAAAAGCAGGTTAAGTACAATGGTTCACATGGAAGTCAGTGCTAGGTGAATGTTTGATATCATGATTCACCTGGGATCGACCGCTCTGCAAACCTCCTCTTAGGCTTTGCACAAGGAGGGGAGTGTGTCTTCTCCCCAGACACTTCAGTCTTCCAGTTAGAATATCTATTTCTCAAGGAGGAACTTCATACATTGATCTCGGAACTCCTCGCTGTGTGTTGACGGGAATTTCCCAAGAGTGAAGATGGTCCAGCACAATCAGAGAAATGAAACAGGATTGGGCAGACTGGCTCTGTGCAGTCTATGTGATGAGCTACAGTCTACTTCTCTAATGGGTACAGTGCTTGGGTAGTACCTGCTCTGCCAGAAGGACTGACAGGCGCCCTGGCAGCCTGGGTCGCTGGCCTGAGTACTTCAGCAGGAACAGTGGAGTATGGCAGGCAGGTTTTGTGGCTTCTTCCAGAAGAACGCAGACTCTGTGGGGTCTGTGTCCCTGCACTGTGCATTGACCAGGTGCCCCCCACCCTCCAGGGCTCAGAGAAGGGGTACACACACACACACACACTCTTTCTCAACCAGTGGCTTTTAACTCCATTTTACTGTATGAGATTCTAAGAAAGCGTTGATCCTACAATAACTATCAGCCCCCACCGAAAAGTGGGAAAAAAGCAGGAGTTCCCAGAGCAAGTGTTTCCACTGGACTATTTTAGATTTCATAGAAACCTTTTGCTCCTGATGTGTTTTCCCGGCAGGGTGACCCTCCACGGCGGCTGCCGTGACAGAGAGGAGTCTTCCCATAGCCAAGACACAAAGCTAGTGTTGTTGAAATGAGAGCCGTGTAATCAGCTAAAGAATTCCTGAGCAGAACCAAGGGCAGCACATACCCCAACCTTGAACTTCTTTACCTCCCTGCATTTTTCTAGTGCTTCCTGGAGAAAAGAGCATCCCGGGGCCTGGATTCTCTTTTAACTTAATTAGGGGCATGTAGGAGCTAGCTGACCCTGAGAATTGTTTGTGGGGGCCCAGCGCTCTGAGAACGCCTCCACTTGGTCAGAAAGAGTCTCCGTGGGATGTTGGTGTCATGGGGACACACTGGATTTCTCCAGTGTTCTGGCTGCCAGGTGCTGGGGAGATGGCACTGTCTGTCCCTAATGGGTGGTCTTGATGCCTTCCCTGCAAGTTGTCCAGAAAAGGCTGATGTCACTCTCCAGCATCCACATGACCCATGGACAGAAATGGAGAGCCAGGAGTGGACATCCCTTATCAGCACTGCCATATGCCAAGCTTGGTCAGGCGTTCAGCATGCAGAGTGAGCCAGCCCGGGTTCTGTCAGTGCACCACCTGTGTGAGTGGGAATCCTTATTCGGCCACCGTCTGTGTGGTCTTGTCAAGCCACTTAGCCTTTCTGTGTCTCAGCTGCTCTACTTGTAAAATGGAGCTAGTAATGGTAACTAAGAGAGTTGTGTTGGCAATTACAATAAGAGGTAGATGTTAGGCTTAGAATGGTACCCAGCAATTAGAAAGTGCCCAATGAATGTCACCTATTATTATGAACACTTTATCCAGCCCCCTTTTTATAAGGGAGGAAACCAAAGAAATAGGTCCACGAACCATAAGAAGCCACTCAGAACATGGGAGTTTGAAATTCTCAGACCCTCTAGCTTGTCCTGCTGTGAAACAGATCACCCTGGGATCTACCTTTACACAAAATTCCATTCATTTACACACACTCTATAGAAGGGGCTACTTTGCCTGAGCCAGACCTGAGAAAGGCAGGAAGGGTTTGGGTGCCTGCCGCCTCCTCAGTCTGTCATAGAAAGATACCGTAAGACAAAGGAAGCCAGTAAAGTGATGGACATCCATGGTGCAGTGATGGAATCCATTCCAATGGAAAAGAAGAGAGCGAGTAGCTGACACACTGGTTCCCAGCATTTTCATGGAGGGGACAGAAAGCCAGAGAGCAAGAGGGCAAGCCTTCTGTAGCTTCTGACAGTAACTGCTGCTCAGTAGGTGCTCCCGCAGATTGTCCTATAACCACTCGTTACATTTGTTTTCCCTGAATATCATTTTCCCTTGACACCATTCTCAGACCATGGGCTGTACCATTTCAGGCCTCCCCCATATCCCTTTGCTGAGGACTCTGTCCTTAGGGAGACTGAGTCTAAATGAGATGTCTCTGGCTCTGGCCGCAGCCTCTCATTTTCCATTCACTCCCGCCATCCAGATCTTGCCTAACAGAGGGAGGACTCCCTGGGAGTCTGCAGCCCTTCCATGAAGAGTTGCCAGGAAGGACGGGTCTTTTGAAAGCTGCAGGTTCACAGAAGGTAATTTTCCAGTGACTCTGAATTTCAGAACTTTCAGGATTTTTCCAGATTGCTAGCTCTATCTATCCCCATAAAGCTACTGTGGGAAAGATAGATGTCTCCTAAGTGACAGGGCAGAGAAGTGTAGAGTGCAGCTGGAACTGAAGCTCTGGGGTCCTGGCATGGTCCTACCCTTTCCCTACCCAGGGAACTGCCCCCCAATGCATCTAGAGAAAGTGGTTTCTGTTCCGCACCGATCCTGACATATCCTTGTCTCCCCAGTACCCCACGACCTATTGGCAGTTTAGGTGCAAGCTGGTGAGATACAAGCAGGCCAGGCCAGAGCCAGTAGAAGTTGGTAGCAAATGCGGCCAAGGCTTGAAAGCAGATATCTAAGCCTCCTCTTCCTCCTAGGCAACTAGAGTTCAGTAACAAGGCAGGTGAAGATACTGAATTTTAGCCTAACTTGGGCACTACATACCAAGGAACCCTGAGCCTCAGTTTCCCCATGCACAAACTGAGCTGGCTAGGCAAGCTGCTCTCTTCTGAAGTGCTCTCTTAGCTGTAAACATCTGGAGCTCTACCTCCCTCCTCGTCGCCCTCCCTGCTAGCAGTCATAGCAACACATTCCCCTCTCCAAGGTGAATGGGACACACAATATGCAAACATGCCTGATGAAAGTGGGAAGTCAAAACAGCCTTTCTCTATGTCATTCCTGAGCCCCACAACAGTCTCTAGAAGTGGGGCACACGGAGCTTTCATCATATGCCAGATCGAAGCTTGGGCAGTGAAGCAAAAGAACAATTTCTCTGGTTCCAAACATGTTGGGAACTGGGTGGGGGGGGAGGCGAGGGCTTGCCACATACCGCTGTCAGCTCGCCTTACTGTCTCCCTCCCCATCTCTAGGCACTTGATTGCCCCCTGCCCCCAGAAGCATTCATAGTCTTGAACTTTCTAATCATGGCCCGCCTTTGTCTGGGCACTCAGGATCATATGGCATCAATTGAGAGCGTAACCCGACTCAGGTTTGGTATTTAACATACCTGCTGCAGAGGAAGTGTCTTTGAAGGGAAGGCCATGTGCGGTGGCCCTCAACCCTCCCTTCTGCGTGGCCCAGCCCTGTACCTCTTAATCAGTCTCCCGGACTCGCACGGAGGAGGTCTCACAACGGAGGGGCAATTATGAGGGCGAGGAGATGAAAGAGGCAGGCCCAATGGTCCGAAAGGTTCTTTTGCTTTTAAATTATCCATGATTTACCTGCATAAAAGGAGAGGAAGTGCCCAAAGATTATTCTAATTGAGCCAGACTTTTCAAATCATAGAAATACCAGCATTTCCAAGGGGAAATCCAATCCCTTCAAATTGCCCCCGTGAGTAACTCATACAAACAGAAGGAAAGAGGGGCTTTCATTCGCCAATGTGGGTCTGATCAGTGTAAATTGGATAAATGGCAGGGCCAGGAGGGCAGGGAGCTCTCAGCATCCTCACCCATGTTTTCTTAGCCAGGTTTGTAAAAGGGATCATGCTGGAACAGAGGATGTTGGAGGAAATGCCTGCCCCTCGGCACCAAGCCTCCTCCTCGGGTTATTGAAAACAGGAGTGCCTTCTCCCCTGCTGCTGTCTGTCCCAGCTTCTCTCCTCTGAAGGTCTGCAGGGAACAGGCATCTTTAAAGAGAGGACATGGTTCACCTCGACCATATTTCAGTCAGCGTCAAGACAAGAAGAGGACGAAATCCTGGTGTGACTGCGTGGCCTCCCTCCTGGGACAGGGTGAAAGGTCTGTATGAATGGCCACCTCTGTGAAGGGACAAGGCCAGATAGAAAGAATTTGAGGCATAGAAATTAAGTACCTTCCAGAAGGTCAGAGTTCAAATCCCTGGAAAAGCTGGGGCATGACCTTCCTGCTTTTGGGTTTCCCTGCTCACCCCAAGTTGAGACAATGGGTCTTTTCATTGAGAGTACTCAAAGCCATTATATAGATATAATGTTATATTTTATATATATATGTATCTGTGTGTGCACATGTGTGCATGCACACAGCTGCCTCAGATTTGAAAAGTTAGCTCAAGAATATCTATGGGCATTGAAATAAGGGCTATCTAAAAATACATACATACATGCATATGTACATGCACACATATTTTGTGTTGGTAATTCTCACAAATGAAAAGAAGCATGAAGCCTCTGTAAGTTGATAAATACACAGTACATGAGTGTATCTACCTGTGCATAGAGTCAAACTGACTACATATCTATGTATCTCAGGATGACATTTATCTGAAGATAAATACACAGTACGTGAATGTATCTACCTGTGCATAGAGTCAAACTGACTACATATCTATGTATCTCAGGATGACATTTATCTGAAGATAAATACACAGTACATGAGTGTGTCTACCTGTGCATAGAGTCAAACTGACTACATATCTATATATCTCAGGATGACATTTATCTGAAGATAAATACACAGTACATGAGTGTGTCTACCTGTGCATAGAGTCAAACTGACTACATATCTATGTATCTCAGGATGACATTTATCTGAAGATAAATACACAGTACATGAGTGTATCTACCTGTGCATAGAGTCAAACTGACTACATATCTGTATATCTCAGGATGACATTTATCTGAAGATAAATACACAGTACATGAGTGTATCTACCTGTGCATAGAGTCATACTGACTACATATCTATGTATCTCAGGATGACATTTATCTGAAGATAAATACACAGTATATGAGTGTATCTACCTGTGCATAGAGTCAAACTGACTACATATCTATGTATCTCAGGATGACATTTATCTGAAGATAAATACACAGTACCTGAGTATGTCTACCTGTGCATAGAGTCAAACTGACTACATATCTATGTATCTCAGGATGACATTTATCTGAAGATAAATACACAGTACCATAGAGTCAAACTGTGTATCTCAGGATGACTAAATACACAGTGCATGATAGACCTGTGCATAGAGGCAAACTGACTACATATCTATGTATCTCAGGATGACATTTATCTGAAGATAAATACACAGTACGTGAGTGTGTCTACCTGTGCATAGAGTCAAACTGACTACATATCTATGTATCTCAGGATGACATTTATCTGAAGATAAATACACAGTACATGAGTGTATCTACCTGACTACATGCATAGATGACATTTAAACTGATGTCTACATATCTATATATCTCAGGATGACATTTATCTGAAGATAAATACACATCTGAACCTGTGCATAGAGTCATATTGACTACATATGTATATATCTCAGGATGACATTTATCTGAAGATAAATACACAGCGTGAGATCTGAGTGTGTCTACCTGTGCATAGAGTCAAACTGACTACATATCTATGTATCTCAGGATGACATTTATCTGAAGATAAATACACAGTACATGAGTGTATCTACCTGTGCATAGAGTCAAACTGACTACATATCTATGTATCTCAGGATGACATTTATCTGAAGATAAATACACAGTACATGAGTGTATCTACCTGTGCATAGAGTCAAACTGACTACATATCTATGTATCTCAGGATGACATTTATCTGAAGATAAATACACAGTACATGAGTGTATCTACCTGTGCATAGAGTCAAACTGACTACATATCTATGTATCTCAGGATGACATTTATCTGAAGATAAATACACAGTACCTGAGTGTATCTACCTGTGCATAGAGTCAAACTGACTACATATGTATATATCTCAGGGTGACATTTATCTGAAGATAAATTCTAAGCAGCAGCACTGATACCCAACACCATAGTTTAGGGTGCAGAGTCTTATGTGTTCATTGAAAAATAGGCCCTGCTTTTGTGAAGCTGAAATGCTGTTTCATTCATCATTTTCCAAGACTGAAAATCTTAGCTTTGTTTGACATTGCGACTAGACTTTGCATTCACAAACAAAAACTTTTAAGGTGATTTGCACCTCCCAGGGTGCTGTAACACATCTTGTCCCATGGTGTGACCTTTCCAACAACACTGAGAAGAAGACACGGAGAAGAATGCCAGCTTCATAGAAGAAAGGAGTCCAAAGAAATGGTGAGCCATTCCCCCAAGCCCTTTGGCCAGTGCTCTGAGATGAAAATGTTCAGTGTGTCCAGAACTTCACACCCTCCTGTCCAGAAGAAGTGGTGAGGCCATTCCAACACTCTGTGAGTTGATTACCAGATCTCAAGAAGCTAGCACAGTTTGAGATCAAGAACCAAAAGCTGAGGCAAGGAACTCAGAAATATACCAAAATCTGAAGAGCATTGAGAAGTGACTCTACAGAGAGTTAAGTTCAATAATCATAAAGTCTACAAATCCACGGCTCACTTAAAACAGCAGCAGCGTGGTGCCAGTCACAGATCTACTGTTGGGGTACTTACAGGGTATAAATAAATTCTTTCTCCAAAATAATAGTGGAGCTGCTCAAGGCTTAGCCTATCGATGTTGGGAACACACTGAAGACAGATGCTGATCAAATTCTAGAACACAGATCTGTGCTGCCCATCCTTTTCTTGCAGATTGACTTTACCAAACTCCCTTTTATATGCAAGTGGGAAAAAAGTCTTCACACGGAAGGCATCGAACTACGTAAATGTTTAAGACCCAAGATGATGTAGTAGAAGGAGACCTGTTAAGAGCATGGTCTCTGCTGCTAGCTTTGCCTTCCTGGGGCAGCAAAGCCTTGGACCACACACTTCACCACAGCCAGGCCTCCATTCTCTAGAACCTTCTGTGGCTCTGTGAAGATCTAAAGACTGAGCTGGCCTAGCGGTACATAACCCCTGAACCACTAGTTGAAGGGCGAGCCACAGAGGACCCCACTTTCAGTACCTCCAACAGGTAACTAAACCCAGCATCACTATTCCCCAACACTGTGTTCATGTGAGAGAATTCCTAAAGCCTGGTTCTGGTCCTACACTGATCATCAGTGATCCCCATTATTTAGAGATTTCATAACTGCAAGTAGATCTACTCCTGAAGATGCATTTGCAACTCCCAAATTAAAACCCGCAGCACTGACAGTTATTCATGGACATTTGAGGAGCCAGCAAAGCATTCGAGTCACATAAATCCCCATGGTTCTCAAGAGACCTCCTTGTTCCGGCTTTGACTGAACAAGTGTCCTTTGTGCGGTGGGTTTTGTTCCGTTTTTCATGTTGTTCTACTATTTGTTGGTGATTTTGCTATTGAAAACAGGCGCCAAGTATAGAGCTGAAGGGCTGTCCAGTGGCCTTGGCCCAGGAGGCTGATTGCCTTATGGGTAAACAGTGTGTCTGACAAGTGGCACCGAGCAGTTCAGGGCTGTTGGCCATGAGTCCAGTGTACACAAACCCACAGTAGACATCAAAGTGTCCTCAAACCAAAACACACAGAGAACAAGATTCTGAGTTGATAGGTTGATGGAAAACACTACAGCAATAAGGCTCATAGGAACCTGGCCCTTTGCTTCCACTAGGAGTCATGGCTCAGGGTTGGCTAATTCAAGGGTTTTGGTGGCTTTAGAGATCATGACTTCCGAGAGTGACATAAAGTAACTGCACATATCTGACATCTCATTCCTGGCTAAGTCTAGGCCCCTCGGTGGATCTGGCTTTGGGCCCTTGCTCATGTGTTTACTACTGCTGAGTGGCCCAAGATGCTCAGCCTTGGGCATCAGGCCCTCAAAATACCTAACGCTGACGCTGCACTGTCCTCTCGCACAAGAGCTTTCCCATACTTCTAAGGCTTTGAGTCCAGCCCCTGATGGCCCTCGAACTCTTCTGACTCCTTCTGCCACACCAATTTGAATCCTGGCTCTGTTCCAGGTACCAGACATGGCCTCCCCACATCTTTCCTCTGAAGGGAGGGAGCAGGTATCCCCATGTAGAATGTGGGGGATAGTGAGACCTAAATGCTCACAGCATCAGAGGATGCCAGGGCAGTGCATGGCATGTGGGGAGAGCTGCGCCAGTCACATTACCCACTAGCCTTCTGCTGAAGACTTGGGTTTTTGGGACCAAGATCTCTCATGCCTACCTGGACATGCCCAGTAAGGGTTAGTGAGGGAGAGTCATGGTCTCCTTCATGAAGACAATAAAGGGAGTGGGTACAGGGGGGTGGCTTGATGGGCAAAGTGTTTGCCATGCAAGTATGAGGACTTGAGACCAGATCCCAAACAGCCATATAAAAGCCTGGCACACTGGTACATAGCAGTAACCCCAGCCCTGGGAGGACAGGCAGATACCGAGGACTTGCTGACCAGCCAGGCTAGACAACATAGTGAGTTCTAGGATCAGCACAAGATCCTCTCTCAAAAAATAAGGTAGTGCAATAAGACATGGCTCCGTGGTTAAGAGTGCTGGCTGCTTAAGCATGAGGGCCTGAGACCAACCGAGTTTGATTCCACAGAACCCACATAAGAAGTAGGGCATGGCTACATATGTGTGTAACCCCAGTCCAAGAGGAGCAGAGACAGGGGAATCTCTGGGGCTCACTAATGGGTGACTAATGTCAGCTTCAATCTGAGGGAGAGAAATGTGCTCAGGGAAATCTGCAGATGAACCATAGAGAAAGGCACCCAACGTTCCCTGCCTCACATGCATGCTGATGGGATACAGGCATCCACACACAAACACACACATGCATATACCATACATCACATACCACACCACATGTTCAAAAATAAACGAACAAGCACTGGAGAAGATGGCTTAGTGGTTAAGATGTTTGCCTGCAAAACCAAAGGACCCTGGTTCGTTTCCCCAGGACTCACTTAAGACAGATGCACAAGGAGGTACATGCATTTGGAGTTCATCTGCAGTGGCTGGAGGCCCTGGGGCACCCATTTTCTCTCTCTCTCTCTCTTTTTCTCTTTATAACTCTCTCTCTCTCTCTCTACCTTTCTCTCTTTCTCTAATAAATAAGTACAATATATTTAAAAAATAAAATAAACAAACCAGGTAGAGAACAACTGAGGAAGTCACCTTACATAAACTTACAGCTCCTGCATATGTGTGTCTACACACACACATGAACAAACAGACACACACAGAATACAACACACATTCCAAAAAAAAAGGCATGGTGATTTGAAAAGGCAAAACAAAATCCCTACTTCTCCTTTAGTGAGGAGGTAGACATTGCAGACTGTGAAAGACACAGGGAAGGAATGAAGTGTTTCTCTAACTTATGTGATTCTGACAAATTGACTAGTTTGTCCCCATGTTTAGGGTACCCCTCAGGCTGGGTAGCTGGTGTGGAACAAGGAGAAGATTTGGCTGTGATGATAAATAGGCTACAAGAGAAGAGGCAAGGGTAGAAGGCAGGAAAGGGGGATGGAGGATTGGGCTTGAAGAAGCTCAGTCTGAAAGGGCCATTTGCCTCACAAACTATGGCCTACAGGATGTTCCTTTCCATTCCAAGTCAACTATTCTAGAATGCCAAGGTTCACCCATCCTACCTCAAAGTGTTATGTGGATGAAGTTAAAGCAGGAATATTAAGTGTCCACATGCCTCTAGCCCAGGTATAATTGTCAGGTATAATCACATCATTAATATCAGCTTTTGTTTTTTTTTCCTTTTTCTAGCTTCTGCTTCTAAGGACTCAAGCTTGACATGCAGAAGGAGTTTCTGGGCTTCCTCAGAGCTGACTTGCTGGGAAGCTTCCCAGAAATGAAAACACTGTCCACTCACTGCCAGAGGAAACAAGGCCACCAAAGCTCAACACACTTAAGGCCACTGGGACACCTCTGGATGAGAGACAAGGAGGGGGACAAATATTTCAGAGCCAGTCTTCTGAATGGGGGGAGGGGGTCCTTTAGAGTCATGTAAGACTCGAGAGATTGCAACAGAAGTAGAATGTGAAAGCAAGCAGACACCCAAGGCCTGGGAGTTTGCCTTCCCAGTGACCTCGCGGTATTCCCAGTGTTAATAACACCCTGAGATTTTACAGCAACTTTCTCAAAGGAGCTCAAAGCTGGGGAAGGCCTGACCTCATTGATTCCTGCTTGTGGGAAGAATATGGCCCAGTCCAGCAAATGAGGTTCACGGTGAAGAAGGTGAAGGAGGCCCCATGAGTCATCTGGGGGGTCAGACACAGATTACTCAGTAAAGAAGCTTCCTGAGAGTCCTCCTCCTTTCCCATGTCTCCAGAGACACACTGCCTCCATTCCTGCAGAAGCACACATACCCTGGCTTGTCCAGGGGCCTACACTAAATTGACCCCTGCTCTGATGACAAAAACTCCAGTTTGCTCTGAACTCATCTTTTTTGTCCAAGTCTGGCCTTGCTCTGCTGAAAACAAGGGCCTTTCTTGTGGTCAAGATGAACAGTCTGTTCTAGACAGCCTAGTTTGTCCTATGGGCAAGGCCTGTGGAGGTAGTCAAAACAAGAACTATTTATTACCTGGGAGCTTGTTACCGTCTGTCTGTGAAATGTTCCTCACGGCAAAGAGACTTCAGATTTTTTTGAACAGTACACTTTGGGGAATTTCGAAGGCAGACTAAATGCATTTTGCAGTATGAGATGGCCTTTAACCTATGAGGAGCACAGAGAGAATGTTCTGGTTTGAGTGTGAAATGGTGCTCACAGGCTCATATGTTTGAGCATTTGGTTCTCAGCTTGGGGTCCTGTTTTGGAAGCTTGGGGAACCTTTTAGGCATGGGTTCTCACTGGCTAAAGTAAGGCCACAGGGGCAGAACCTGACAGTTACAGCCTGGCTCCACTTTTAGCCTGAGGTTCCTATTTCTTGGTGGGCTACCCACCAATGATCAATTCATGCCACAAGCTCCCACCATGGACAGACGCACAGCCACCATGCCATCCTCATCATAATGGACTGTACCCTCTTAATCTGTGAGCCAAAATAAATACTTTCTCCTTTAAGTTGTTCCTGTCAATTATTCTGGCCTAGTGAGGAGAAAAGTAACTAATTCAGAGCTAGAAAAAGTGCTAAAAATAAATATAAGTGGATTTCTGCCCCCAAGTAGTGCATGCCTTCATAATGAACTAGTTTTCATGCCCAGGTTGTAAAGTCATAACCTTGTTTTTCACACTTTGTTTTCTTAGTATACACATATTGTGCACATACCCACGCCATGTAGACAACCGCATTGCCTTCCTGTGTACACAGATGCAGCCTCTCTTAGGCTTCCTTCACACACATTCACAGACGAAAGCCCACAGCACAAATACCTCTATGTAACTACCACATGAATGCACACCAGAACACATGTGATGACACTCCAGGACACAAGCACATATGAAAGAGCTCCGTGCAGTTCCTTTCAGGCCTTGCCTTGATTAAGCTGGACCTCCTTCCCTTCAATATCTAGATAACTTTCACTGCCCCAAAAATGAGCTGCAAGGATGTTTACAAGTGAACTCATGGTCTCTGCCTTCCCCATACTGGACATCAACCCCTACTGAAAGACAAAGTAGAGGCTTCCCTGACTCTGAGCCAAGAGTTCTCCCATTTGAAACCTCATGGCTGCTCCACTCCTGAATCAGGTAGCTTCTACGAGGCACATCCCTCACGCAGGACCATTGCCTTTTCCTGGGTCTATGACCTGACGATGCAGCCAAGGGCACTCTGGACCCCTCAGGTCCCATGAAGATCACCACAGCTCACAAGGGTGCCCTAAGGAAAGGCCAGGACTCTTATCCAGCACAGCAGCCCATTGTCTGAACCAGATACCCCACAGAAAAGAATCACACTGTCAACGAGATCAGAAGTGTGGAATGACTGAGCCAGCCATGTAGTGGAAGACAGAGGCTGTGGCCACCCAACCACGGCTCCCCTCTGCTCCCTCAATCATATTAGGCATGTTTTCTTCTCTCTAAGACAATGACAATGGTATCTACCTGGAGAGAGTTTCTGTGCCAGTGGGTTCGAGTCTGATCTCCAAGACATACCTGAGAAGCAGCATTCTTCTCTTCTCCTGAGAACCAGGTGTTCCTACACAGGCATGGTCTGTAATGACAGAGGGGTGCAGCTTTCACACGGTCTTGTCCAATCTTTTTCTCCATAGGAAAGTGAAGGAAGAAGAAGCCGGATGACCTGTCCAAGGACTTGCAACTGTGAATCCGGACATGCTGAACACAGAGTCCAAGTTTCAGGCTGGAAGGGATCTCAGAAACCATTTCATCACAGGTGTGGCAAACTCCATTGAGGCCCACCTTTCAAGAAGTTGAGACAGACTAACAGGAGACAGCCCTCTATCCTACAACAGCCATTTCAGCTGGTCTTATTAAATGATGAAATATTATGAAAGTAGTCTACACTGCTCATTTTATGAGTAAACCAAACTTGCTAATAAAACCAAAGTAAGTGAGGAGTCACTTAACTCAGGCATCCATATCAGTAGACCAAGGTGCTCTTCCTTCTCTGTAACAGCTTACCAAATGGACCAGCATCACTCCTTAGGCTTGAGCAGAGCCATGCACAAGGCTCGGGTCAGCTTTGTGAGCAGAGCATTAGTGTCTGGCTGCAAGGTAATATATCTGATTCCTGTCAATGCTCTAAGCATCAACCACAGAGAAAGGATGACTTCCTGCATTGTATTGCATCTCCAGCTCTCCAGATTTGATCAGAGGTCCAAAATTCTGCTTTGCGCCAGTGGGCTTGCATGCCTATCTTCTCCACCAAAATCTTATGGGTCTTTGTTCCTTGAAAAGTGGAGGGACATGGGATCTGGCACAGAGTGGGTGATTAGCAAATGTCTTAATGAGCAAATCAATCAATTGAACAATGACTGAATCAGTATCATTAACACGTGATTGTCAAAGCCTACCATCCATCCATAGTAAGCCCTCGTCACTCAGCAGCTAAACACAGGAAAGTCATTACTGGTCTACTGATGCTTGAAGCCAACAGGTCCCAAAAGAAGCCAGTGCCAAGCCTGGCACTAGAGCTCTGAGCAGTCTGATACTGTGCCCTAGGGTATTCAACAGAAGCCCCATGCCACCCACATGGAGTGAAGAGGGTGAAAATGCTTTGCCCCCCATTAATAATGGGCCCATTTCTCATCTGGCTTCAGAGCCTGTGAAGCTGATCCAGGCTCAGAAACTTCAAAGGGAGCCTGGTGCTGGAATTGGCCCCAGAGGGCACAGAGCAAGACAAAACACAGGCCACAGTTTTTCTACTGTGGATGGTATATAGGAAGTCATTGTTACCAAGGACTTGGCCTGCCAAGTCTATTAGATTGAAGGAGCTGAGTATCTCCCATCTCTGCATAGCTGAAGAATTAGTGCACAAACTATTTTGGTGCCAAGGCCCACCAGACTGAAATGGGCATTGCAACATGGGATTATCTTTTCCCTCTTGGAATTCTCCCTCCTCTCTCTCTCTCTCCTTCAGCCACTGAAAATATATATACAAAACTCAGGACTACCCAACATGCCTTTATAAACAACACAATTAACCAGTTATTGAACATAAACAATGAAAAGCCTAACCTGACTGGGTCACATGTTCTCCCTCTGGAAAGAGAAGTCATGATCCCAAAGGGAAGACTCCTTACTCCTCCTCCTCCTCCTCCTCCTCCCAGGCCTTCCACCCTGTGCTCCACAGTCTTCCAGCAAGCCTCAACTCCAGTACTCGCCTTGCCAGGTGAGAAGTACAATTAGACAGAATCTCCCTCCAAGTCTGTAAGCAACTTGCAGCATGAATCTTTTCATCTCCTCATCCTGGAATACCTTGCAAAGTGTTTGATGCTAAACACTGAATGGGCTTACTTGTCTGTTATGTCTTCAAGGTTTGTGGAACAAGACATGTTCTATTTTGCTTGTCACTCTCATCAAAATGTACAGAAGATACTGGAATAGAGTAGGACTAGTAATGATTTGCTGAACTACTGTCAAAAGGTTGGCATGAAACACAGGCAAACTAGGTCTCTGGTTGGCCTTGGGCCAACCCAGTTCTGTTTCCTTTCACATTCAGTTCTCAAGAATACCTGCAAAATGTACGTGGAATGGACTATCTTGAGCTCAAGAGGGTCTGGCCAGAACCACTGGCAAGATATCCTTCAGGATTCAGCACAGCATGTCCTGTGACTAAGATATGGTCCCTAGGGAGAGCTGCCTCAGGGCTCCCTCAGCTGACAGCTAAGAGAGGCACATGCCAGTTGGGGCTTCCTCAGCCATGGGAAGCTAGTTTGCCATGACTTCTGGGCTTCTGTTATCTGTCAGGAATGGATGGACCTTCTTCATGTAACATGTTATCATAGGTATGTTTTATCATGCACTCAAATTCACCAGTGGGGCTGGAGAGCTTGCTCGGCAGTTAAGGCACTTGCCTGCAAAGCCTAACGACCTGCATTTGATTCGCCAGTACCCACGAAAAGCCAGATACACAGTGACGCATGCATCTGGAGTTCATTTGTTGTGGCTAGAAGCCCTGGCGTACCCATACTTTCTATCTGTCTCTACTTCTTCTCTGCTTGCAAATAAATAAATAAAAATATTTTTTTAAAAAATTCACCAGTGCACAGTGAGCCAGCTATGCAGAATACACTGATAGATAAATGGACATTGGAATGCCCACCCATGAAGTGATACACATTCTGCAAAACTTCTACAAATAGCAAAGAGAAACTCAAGCAGGGTGTTCAAAAATGGTTGAAAATTAGAAATATTCTAACCGAACACTGAAAGAAGCACGGCAACTGTTTCCACATCCTTGGGGTCAATGCAGGAGAAAAGAGATGTGATGTTGGCTTCAGTATCCACAGAGGGGTTCATGGCTGTGGGTAATAAAAGGGGAGGAAGGAGAGAACAAACTGTCCCATGTATTACTTTTCTCATTGCTGACACTCAATTTCTAACAACAGCAATTTAAGGAAAGAAGGCTTTATTTTAGCTCACTTTTTGTTTGTTTGTTTGTTTGTTTGTTTGTTTGTTTGTTTGTTTTTCAAGGTAGGGTCTTGCTCCAGCCCAGGCTGTCCTGGAATTCACTATAGAGTCTCAGGCTGGCCTCAGACTCACAGCGATCCTGATCCTCCTACCTCAGCCTCCCAGATACTGGGATTAAAGGCGTGTGCCACCACGCCTGACCTTTAGCTCACATTTTGAGGATACTGTCTATTATGAAGTGGAAGGCATGGCTGCAAGAGTCTGAGTGAGCTGGTCATACAGGCTGTGCAGTCACGAGCAGAGAGAGAGAGAGAGAGAGAGAGAGAGAGAGATCAATGCTGATGTTAGCTATCATTCTTCTTGGTACTCAGTCCAGGTCTTCAGCCCAGGAGATGGTACTACCCACACAGAAGGTGTGTCTTTACATGTCTGTTAACCTAATCTGGAAATAGCCTCACAGACATGCCCAGAGATTTGTCTCCTTTTTTCAGCCCCCAAAGACTTCTTCATCTCTCTGTAGAGCTGAAACTGTGCAGGTATGGGCAGAGCCATGGCGGCAGAGGTCCCAGCTGGGCTGCCGCAGGAACATTTGGGCAGAGTCGTCATGACAAGGCCTTGAGCTGGTGGGGTGAATGGGCATAACACATGGCTGGGGCAATGAGCGAGGTGGTTGGCATGATCAGATGAAGATGATTAGGAGTGCATACAGCTAGATTGAGGGGTCTACGTCCCTTAAGGCTTCTCAAAACAGGGACCACTTGGGACAAGGCTAGTCCTTCTGGAAGTTTGGTATCACCGCCTTTCTTGCCTTCCTTCCTGTTTTCATTTTCATCCCTGAGATGTAGCCCTTAAGCAAGGCTAGCTCAAAGAAATGCTCAGCTCCTGGAGTCTGGACTGCACACGGATGCTGCAAGGCTGGCCCAGCCGAGGCGTGTCTGGAAGCAGCAGTCATCGTCTTGGGCACTTCTCTTTGAGGGGACGAAGGGGTAAGTCACATCTTTTCTCTTGGTCCGTGTGACCCTTAAAACTGAGGTATTTGACATTTTTCATTCAATGATTGATTTCATTTGCCCCGTGCTGATCTTTGCTGAGGTTCTAAGCGGGGTTAAACCAATGATCTCTTTTCTTGTTTCTCAGATTTGTATTGCTTTAGGGAATTTTTCTTTGAAAAGCTTTTTATTGACTTTTCCTAAATGAAGAAGTGACTTGTTGGATTCTAAACAAAATTTTCTTTTTTTTTTTTTCTTTCTTTTGTTTTTTTGAGGCAGGGTCTCACTCTAGCCCAGGCTGACCTGGAATTCACTCTGTGTTCTCAGGGGTGGTCTCGAACTCATGGCAATCCTGCTACCTCTGCCTCCCAAGTGCTGGGATTAAAGGTGTGCACTACCATGCCCGGCTTTAAATGAAATTTTCTTTCAGGGGAGCTGGGAGGTCTTCAGAATGAGTCCATAGCAACCATTACTTTGAAGTTAGAAATGTTCTCTGTGGTCCTCCAGCCCAGTAGCCCCCTAGTCTGATCCATCTCTAGAAGCACATGGAAGTTGCAAAGAGACAGAATGGCCTAGATGGCCACCATATTAGGAGACGAACCTTCAAGAGAGGGTCTGTGTGAGGGCTCAAGGCCCTGTCAGGACAATTCTGCCCAAATGTTCCTGAGGCAGCCTAGCTGGGACCTCTGCCACCATGGCTCTGCCCATACCTGCACAGTTTCAGCTCTACAGAGAGATGAAGAAGTCTTTGGGGGCTGAAAAGCAACCTGTGCCCCAGTGAGGGGGTGCCTTTTACTTTGTGTGACTGTCAGCCTAGGGGAAAGTGTGCTTGGGACTGCATTCAAGCACATGGACACCATTTCCTAGTTGGTCCAAAGACTCTTTGTATGAACTTATGGGCATTGCTAAGAAGCCAGTAGTGCAGGTATGATAGGGGCTGCTCTATTCAATAGTCATATGGGGCTGCCCCGACATAGTCCACTCTGCTGTGGCAGCTGTGCTGTGATGGTTAGTCTCACATGTCAACTGAACTGGATCCAGAATCACCTAGGAGACAAATCTCTGGGCATGTCTAGGAGGTTCCTCAATATATTTTCACCACTGAGTTCCTATGCCTGGCATAGGACAAACACACAATTAATTGTTTGGATGGATGGATAGAAGGAAGAGTAGATGGGAAAATTAGAAGCTCCTCTGACTACATAAAATTAGGTCTGAGAAGATGGCTATGTGGTTAAGGTCTCTTGCTTGCAAAGCCTGCCAGCCTCCACTCAATTCCCCAGTACTCACATAAAGCCAGATGCACACACGTGTGTCTAGAGTTCATTTGCAGTGGCAAGAGGCCCCGACACACCCATTTTCTTTCTCACTGGGCACTCAACACCCACTTATTCTCAGGACTTCAGCTAGTTTTGAGTCTCCCCAGCTTCATCACCATATACAAATAAATAACAAATAAATAAATAATGCTTCTTGGTGCAAAGGTGAGAGTAACACTAATCTATGTGAATAAACAGAAATAGGGCAATTTCATGATCACAACATATCCATTTAGGCAAACAACATATAGCTGCCCATCCTAGGGTCTATGACCTTCATAATCATAGGCTTTGGGCTAGGTTTTCAGTACCAGGCATGAGTTCTTTCCCATGAGAGGCCTCAAATCCAATCAACGAGCAGTCAGCTGCCCCTGAAGTGTCACACCACTGCTTCATCTGTGGCTCGCAGGAGGGCTCACCACTACGTAAGATTGTGCATGACTTTCTCCTCCCGCAGCCTACACAGTACCTTCCAGCACAATGACAGCTAGCCAGTACACAGGAAGCTTCCAGCTCAGTTCAAAGTTGATTTCTCAGTGTCTTGCAACACATGTAATATCCTCAGAAATAAGGGATTTGGTGCCTGATGTCATTTTTAGGATCGCAGATGAATATTATTGGTAGTCTGGAAGTAAGTTGTTCCCATACACTTTATTTTACCTCCATGTCCTCAAAGAATGGAATCTGTCCAGAAAGGAAAAAAAAAAAAATTCAAACCATTTGAGTATCCCAAATTAGCAAAGTACAATTTGTATGTGTGATGGGGGGTAGTTTTACAACCCCCAAATGACAATTTTATGGTTCATTTAATACTTTGAGACAATTTACCTAATAACAAGTTCACACAGAAAGCTTGAAAGTAGATTTTTATGCAAAAATGCCTGAAATGACATGCAATTGGCTTGTGACACCTCATCAACATTTTCTACCTCTCCAGCCCAAAGATGGCTTGCAGTTTCTATTTTTGGTAAAAATAGATCAACCTGCTCCCACAGGTTCATTTTCCTGAGATTTACAGGGATTAGCCATAGAGGCATCTCTGGCTGGGAGAAGAGAAGGCATCATGAAGCAGCCCTGGCAGGTCTGCAGGGGATCCCTCACAAATGCCTGGAGGTCCCACATCCCCACACCAATAGTACAGTGACACACTGCACAGAACCTGCTATTCATTACAAAGTGCCCTTGCGAAGTGCGAACACAAACTACTAGGCATGTAACTGCGCAAGTGTGTGCAAAGGCCAGAGGAGAACGTCAGATGTCCCCCTTTTCACTCGCCTCTCTGTGTCCTTGAGATGGTCTCTTGCAGTCAACTCATGTTGTTGTTTTCACCATGTTTTTGGTCAACAAGCCCCAGCAATTCTCCAATCTCCACCCCACCTCAGAATTGAGGTTAAAGACACGAGTTTACATAGATGCTGGAAAATCAAACTTGAACACTCTCAGGCCCTCTCCCATTCTTGGGCAGCAAGCACTTTAACCACTGAGCCATCTCCCCAGTCCCAGAGCATTTAACACTTTTTAAAAAAATTTTTTAATTATTATTTTATTTATTTTTGGAGAGGGACACACAGAGAGACAGAAAGGGAGAGGGAGGAGACAGAGATGGGCGCGCCAGCAGTCTCTCAGCTGCTGTGAATGAAATTCAGATGTGTGCGCCCCCTTGTGGTCAAGTGCGGCATTGCGCCCTTGCGTCACTTTGCATCTGGCTAAACGTGGGACCTGGAGATTGGAACCGGGTTCTTAGGTTTAGCAGGCAGGTGCTTTAACCGCTAAGCCATCTCTCCAGCCTTTAACACTTTTTAAAGTGTGTGTGTGTGTGTGTGTGTGTGTGTGTGTGTTTATGAATGTTTCTATGTGTGTGGTCACACTTGTGTGTGCTAGAGTATGTGCATGTGGGTGTGCAGCCAGAGGCTGACTTCGGGTGGGAGCTCTTCCTCAGTCATTCTCTACCTTATTCTTTGAGACAAAGTCTCTCATTGAACCAAGATCTCATGGCTTCAGCTAGACTAGCTAGCTAGTGAGACCCAGGGAGTCCCTGTTTCTACCTCCCTAGTACTGAGATTACAGGTGCAAGCTTCTTTGCCCGGCATTTTTAAAATTTTTTTTTGTTTATTTTTATTTTATTTGAGAGTGACAGACAGAGAGAAAGAGGCAGAGAGAGAGAGAGAGAGAGAGAGAGAGAGAGAGAGAATGGGCACACCAGGGCCTTCAGTCATTGCAAACGAACTCCAGATGCATGTGCCACCTTGTGCATCTGGCTTATGTGGGTCCTGGAGAATCAAGCCTCAAACCAGGGTCCTTAGGCTTCACAGGCAAGCGCTTAGCCGTTAAGTCATTTCTCCAGCCCATCTGGCATTTTTATATGGGTTCTGGACAACCAAACTGAGATCCCCATGCATGCACAGCAAGCAGGTCAGCCACTGAGCTATTTCTCCTGCCCCAGAATACTTGTGAGAGTAAAAGGGAAGCATACTAATAGTGGTGCTGGGACAAGAAGAGAAAGCCTGAACTGTCTCCTACAAACCAGGAAATAAGACCACTCAGTTTAGATGTCCATGTCTCACTGCTGCTTTAACATATAAAATGGAATACTTTGTGTCAGAATATTTTTCAGATAAATAAAATCTACTCGATATAAATAGCTATACACTTTCCTTTTTGCTATCCTTAATATTTATAAACAATTAGACTGCAAATCATTTTGCCTTTCTCTTAATAATTAATAATTAAGAATCACTTCTTGCCTGACACAGTCTACTTACATAGTAGTTGAACGAATAATTGAATATTTATAAACAATTACTTTGGAGGGTTGTAAAATAACCTGCCATCACTCACAAGGTAATCTGAGTGAGTTGTTTTGCATCTATGTGTGCGATTTTCTCAGATTTAAAGTTAGGCACTAAGGGGCTGGAGAAATGGCTTAGCAGTTAAGGCACATGCCTGTGAAGCCTAAGGACCCGATTCAATTCTCCAGGTCCCACGTAAGCCAGATGCTCAAGGGGGCATACGCATCTGGAGTTTGTTTGTAGTGGCTAGAGGCCCTGGCATGCCCATTCTATCTATCTATTATCTATCTATCTATCTATCTATCTATCTATCTATCTATCTATCTATCTATCTATCTCCCTCTCTCTGTCTCTAATAAATAAATAAAAATAAAAATAAAAATCTTTAAAGTTAGGCACTAAAACTACAGGGTCTTTTGGGTCCCTTTAAGCTCTACTACCCTATGTTTGAATTTATTAGTTTGCTTCCTGGAGTGACTCTCACTTAGTAAAGCTAATTGTGAAAAGTTAAAGAGGAAGGGAAGATACAGCGCATCATTTGCAGAGAGATAGCCCTGTAATAGCTGTTTTCTGTTTGCAAAGGAATTAGCTACACTCATATCACACACGTGATGTAGCTCCAAGCAGAAGAAGCATTTTCTCACCTCAGTGGCTCCTTTCTTTTATCTTTCAGCCCATGGGCACTTCCAGCTCACCTGCCTGCCAGAAGGTGTGTGAACCAATGAGTCCCCAGTGACAGGAGGAGCATGATACACATGGCCACTATCCAAATGAGATAGAATGGAGTTAAAGGAAGAGAGCAACTGCAGTGGGCGATCAGAGAAGATGCTCGGTGAGAGGAGATGGCGAACCCACGAAGGAGGAGCCACTGTCACCTTAAGTCATAACTGATGTACAGCAGTGTAGAGAGAGGGCCTTGGAGTGAAGAAAAGAGCAGGCATGAAAACACAGAGGCAGGGGAATGTTTAGACAAGAGAAAGCAGGCAGATTTGCCTGGGACATCCATCTTCAAAAGTAGTCTCTGAAAAGCTGGAATGTTGACCCATACCTTTAATCCCAGCACTCGGGAGCTGAGGTAGCAGGCTCACCATGAGTTCCTGGCCAGCCTGGGCTACAGAATAAAGCTCCATATCAGAAGAAAAACAGAAGAAAATAACAAAAGTAGAGCGCTATCATATTCATTGATCTTTGCACCTTCCTTCAAAAACCTACACATAATAAATGTTCAATGAGATGGATGGATTGCATGAATGAATGAATAGGTGCAAACTTGGGATAGCTGTACTTCTCTTGGTTGGCTGCCCATTTAACACATAGTTGGATAAGCATATGCATAAGAGCTTGGGAGGATAGCAGAGTCGGTAAAATACTTTGCAAGCATAAAGAGCCGAGTTTGATCCCAAAAACTCACATAAAAAATGTTGGATTGAGCCTGGCATGGTGGTGCACACCTTTAATCCCAGCACTTGGAGGCAGAGGTAGGAGGATTGCCCTGAGTTTGAGGCCACCCTGAGACTATATAGTGAATTCCAAGTCACCCTGGACTAGAGTGAAACCCTACCTCAAAAAGCAAAAAAAATAAAAAATAAAAAACCAAAAGGCTGGAAGTGGTGGCATGTGTTTCTTTCTAATGCCAGTATTGGAGAGGTAGGGACAGGTGGGGCTTATTGGCTGGCCAGTCCAATCTAATTAACAATTTTCATGCCAGTGAAAAATCCTGTCTCCATTTAAAGAAATACAGGAAAAAAAAGAGAGAAGGGAAGAGGGAGACGGAGAGGGAGAAAGAGAGTGAGATTGGGCGAGAGGAAGGAAGGAAAGAAGAAAAAATAGTTGGGCAGCATTGTTGAAGAACAGTAGCTGCGGTTGTCCTCTGCTCTCCATATACATGTGCACAGAGGTGCATCATACTGACACACACACATGAACATACATGCCACACCCACATCCACAACCACATCTGCACAGAGAGCTTAGATGGTCTTAAAGACAGATGAAAAAGCCTGGACCTGACCCAGGGGCCCCTGAGGAATTCTCTCAGGACTCAGCTTGTAAACTTGAGTTTGAGAAGTAAAACAGCAACATTCAGGGTATAGGAAGGGGAAGGAAACTGGCAGAGAGACTCTGTCTTTTCACTCTTGTGCAGGAGAATTTCAACTGTATTTCACACAAACATACTGTGATGATGAAACAAAAATGATGTGTGAAGAAAGGATTAAGCTCAGTGGTTGGAGAAGTTTCTACCTGGGCTGACTCGGGGCCACGCTGCAAGCTGCCTGTCTCCTCGTCAGTCTTCAGAATCGCGGCTTCCTCTCGACATCAGAGGGAGGGTAGCATGGTGCCTGAGAGAATGGGTCCCAGAACCAAGCACTGGGTACTGGGCATCAAGCCTGACTCTTCTGTTGATCTTATGAGCTGAGACAAGTTTCTTTACATCCAATGTTGTCCTGAGCAAGATGGAGGAGTCTCTGAACTCTGTTTTCAGTGATACACCTTTGGGACCTTGACATTGAGGATGATGGGAGTAATTGACATTGGGCCTGATGGGAGTAAAGACAACATAGAAATCGACAAATGTTGTGCTTGCCAGGATTAGTTGATGTTTTTATAAGAGCATCATTAATAACACGTCGTGACTATGTCCCCCATCTGTAGACTAGAGATGAAATAACAATGAAACAGGCCACTTAGGGTTCTTAGGATCAACCCCTGAGCTGTCAGGAACAGAGTGCTTAGAACAGTTTTCAGCACATAGTAAACACTCAATAAACACTAGTGCTCATATTGTCCAGGGGTTTGTAAGTGCCTGTGCTCTTACGGACAGGGACCTCTACATGCATCTCACGTCCACCTCACCCATCCATGCCCACCCAATGCCTGGCACCCTTAGATGCTTAGAGGATGGGCAGAATGGAACTCATCCCCCAAAGGGTACCCAGTAGCACACACCCAAAGGGGTTGAGTTTGAGAACTAACATCTCCACAGGCGTCAGCATCTGCCCTGGAGGACCTTGCCCCTTGAATTAACAAACCAAGTGTAACTTTTACTCCACCTCCCAGTCTTCTCCTGCCTCTCCTTCCTTTCAACTCCAGTCCTTTAACAAATCCCTCTTTTCAGGAATGGGAAGCTGATCTGTTCTGGGGACTTGCCAACAGAGCGGTGTGCGTTGGCACCACCAGTGGCTGTCACTCTCGGGAGACAATGGGATTGGAGCGCCAAGGGGGAGAGTTCTCCATGCAGAATTTCCCTGCTTAATCCACTCTTGTGCACTGGCACCAAGTCAACAAAGGAAAGGAACCAAATTCCCCGGGCGGCTTTGGCAGGCTGCTCCGCTGTCAGCAGGCCAGAAGTTAATTCCCTCATCTTCCCCCGTGCCACCAACTCAGGGGGCAGGTCTGGCAGGCTGGCTTTCTGTGTAAGTCTGTCAGGTGGTGTGAAGGGAAGAAAACAGATGAGCAGAGGGTGGTCCATCAGCCATTCAGTTCCACGGACAGACGGGTGGACAGATGTCCCACTGACCTAGTCCTATCTACACTCACACGAAGTCTCAGCATAGGTTCAGTCTGATATCAAGGAGGAAGAAGGATCGATGGTACAGCAGCTCGCATAGTCCATGGTCCTCATGTGGAGGCAGCAGTGATGCCTCACGTCTCGGGAGCTCCTCTGCCCCCTGTGACTTTTCCAGGTAGTACAATCCACCCTATGTAAGTTCCATCTTGCATGAGCCTCGGTGGTCCTGTCATCTGATAAACAAGGCCCAACATCCCACCGTCAACGAGTGCATAAAGTTCGGTGGAATGATTGCACCTGACTGTGGGCAAGAACTCTGATTCCTAGCCCTGCCTCTGATGAGAACAGATACTACACTGGGTCTCAGCCAAAGGGCGGAGAAGTGATCGTATCCTTTTACCTGCCAAAGTTACATCAGCATTCACAGCCTCTGCTTGAAAATCTGTGCTCCCACGCTGGGAGGACAGTGCCTGGGGATCAAGTCAGCTACAGAAGCCAGGATAGCAGCACCCAGGGCTAAAGTACTGAGGACCACAGCACCCAACCCCACAGTACCCAGTAACACAGTATCCAGCACCACAGCACCCAGCACCACAGCACCAGTACCACACTATCCAGCACCATAGCACCCAGCACCACAGTACCCAGTACCACAGTATCCAGCACCACAGCACCCAGCACCACAGTACCCAGTACCACAGCACCCAAGACCATAGCACCCAGCACCACAGCACCCAGGACCACAGCACCCAGCACCATAGCACCCAGGACCACAGCACCCAGAACCACAGCACCCAAGACCACAGCACCCAGCACCACAGCACCCAGGTCCACAGCACCCAGCACCACAGCACCACCACAGCACCCAACACCACAGCACCCAGGACCACAGCACCCAGCACCCAACACCATAGCACCCAGGACCACAGCACCCAGCACCACAGCATGCATCACCACAGCACCCAACACCACAGCACCCAGCACCACAGTACCCAAGACCACAGTACCCAGGACCACAGCACCCAGCACCATAGCACCCAGGACCACAGCACCCAGGACCAAGCACTGAGTACCACAGCACCCAGGACCACAGCACCCAGGACCACAATACCCAGGACCACAGCACCCAGCACCACAGCACCCAGCACCACAGCACCCAGCACCACAGCACCCAGCACCACAGCACCCAGGACCACAGCACCCAGGACCACAGCACCCAGCACCACAGTACCCAGGACCACAGCACCCAGCACCACAGCACCCAGCACCACAGTACCCAAGACCACAGCACCCAAGACCACAGCACCCAGGACCACAGCACACAGCACCACAGCACCCAGCACCACAGCACCCAAGACCACAGCACCCAGGACCACAGCACCCAAGACCACAGCACCCAGCACCACAGCACACAGCACCACAGCATGCAGCACCACAACACCCAGGACCACAACACCCAGGACCACAGCACCCAAGACCACAGCACCCAGCACCACAGCACCCAGCACCACAGCACCCAGGACCACAGCACCCAGGACCACAGCACCCAGGACCACAGCACCCAGCACCACAGCACCCAGCACCACAATACCCAGCATCACAGTACCTAGGACCACAGTACTCAGCACCCAGCACCCTCCTTTCTCCCCCCTAAATCCACTCTCCATTGAATCTCTTCTTCTTTCCATGTGGTACCTCTTCTATTTGGAAGTCATCATGATTTTTCCCCTGTTATATAGGTCATGTGTAGGTAGCATCAGCCACTATGAGGTCATGACTATCCAGATGACTTTGTGTCTGGAAGATAGTATTGTTAGCTACCCTCTCCTTCCTTTGACTCTTACAATTTTTCCTCCACCTCTTCTACAATGGTCCCTGAAGCCTTGAAGAGTGTGTCAGAGATGTCTCATTTAGTGCTGAGCACTCCACTGTCACTTCTCAGCATTTTGGTGACTTTTGAGTCACCCCAGTGGTCACCATCACCTGAAAAGAGAAGCTTTTCTAACCAAAAGTAAGAGTAGCATTTATACATGTACATAGAGCTAAGTATTTAGAGGAAAATTTAGTTGGCATCATATATTCATTTAGCCAAAGAACAGTAGGCTTATAACCTCTGAAGCCATCTGCTTTTCTTTAGGTTTTCAGTACCAGGTAGGAATTCCCTCCCATGGAGCAAGCCTCAAGTCCAATCAGAGAGCAGTTGGTTTCCCCCTTATCAGACATGCCACCATTACACCAGTTGGTACATTTGGCCTGGCTGGCCAGCAGTAAAGTTTCAGGGTCCACTCCTGGTTAAGACCATTAATGACTTCTCACCCTCAACAGGCTGCATAGCTCTTTCCAGCATCCTGACAGCTAGTCAACAAGGAGGCTTCCAGCTCAGCTCCAGACTGATTTCTCAGTGACCTGCAGACTGAGCATGTGAGTCTACAGCAATAGGGCCTTACTATCTAGTTCTAATAGGCAACCAAGAGCCTTGGCAAGATCCTATAATGGTTTGGGGGCATTTGGGAGCTTCTCTGGTCAACAACTCTTTGGAAGGTACCCTACCCCTGCACTGAAATTTTTTCTAACAACAACCTATGACTTCTTTAGTCTAGCTAGAGCTCCCAGTTTTCCACACTGCCCCTTTCCCCCGTTAGCTCTGTTCTCACAAAACATTTGCTGCCCTGAACACTACACACACATGTCCACACACACATGCACAAACACACACATATACATACCACATGCCCTCACACATATATCCCCAGGCTCACCATGTGCCACAGAGCACTATTGCCATCTAGGGATATGGAGTTGGGGAACTATCATGCGTCCTACTTGGTCCTGCTTGAATTCAATTCAATCCCCAGCCTGAGGCTTGTTGGAAATTGCACTGGGAATTACTATTCACATAAGATCTTCTGCTGTGTTAAGAGGGGGAAAGGGAGGTAGAGGCAAAACATGAAGTAGACACCCTGGACCAGGCCCACAGTGAGAGGTGGGCACCATACCACTCAAAAAGTGTGTCCCCACCCTGCTGCTAGCAGTGCCCTGCCCTGAGAAACTGCTTAGACTCTACAGAAGTGCATGAGCTGAGGATAATCGGGGTGGTGGGGGTCCCAACTCTAAACAATAAGCCTCCTTTCTTAGGAAAAGGGAAAGATGGGATCTGCCTTGGGCCCCATGTGGGAGAAGTTATCCTTGGGATCCTCTGGGAATTCGGGAGTTGCTGGAGGCCCCAAATGTGGAACCCCCTGCCCCAGAGAGGCAAAACTCTCAATGGAAGAAGGACTTGGCTCTGCCTCTCTGCTAGGGAGCTTACAGAACATGAGAGTTCCCCTTGAGCCTCAGTCTTCCCATCCTGTTTTTTTCTGTAATTTTTACTTTTTCATGATGTTTACTTCTTTTTATTTTTATGGGAGGAGAGAGAGAGAGAGAGAGAGCAGACACAGAGAGAGTGGGTATGGGCACACCAGGGCTTTCTGCAATTGCCATTGAATTTCAGATGCATGTGCCACCTAGTGCATCTAGCTTTACATGGGTACTGGAGAACTGAACATTTATCCTTAGGTTTTGCAGGCAAGTGCCTTAACCACTGAGCCATCTACCCAGCCTGATGTTTACTGGTTTGCTTCTTTTATTTTTCCTTTTTTTTTATTGACAACTTCTATACTTACAGACAATAAACCATGATAATTTCCTCCCTTTCCCACTCTTCCCTTCACAACTTCACTCTCCATCAATCTTCCCTCCCTCTCTCCATTAGTCTCTCTGCTATTTTGATGTCATTGTCTTTTCCTCTATTATAGGGTCTTGTGAAAGGTGTGAGGTCATGGGTATTGAGACCAATTTCTGTCTGGATAGTTGCACTGTAAGCAGTCCTACCCTTCCTTTGGCTCTTACATTTTGTCTGCCACCTCTTTCACAATGGACCCTGAGCCTTAGAAGGTGTGATAGAGATGTTTCAGTGCTGAACACTTCTCTGTCACTTCTTCTCAGCACTATGGTGCCTTTTGGGTCATCCCAATGGTCACTGCCACCTGAAAAAAAAAGAAGCTTCTCTGGTGTAAGTATGTCCTTTTTACTTTAAAAAAAATCATTTACGTGTGGGTGTGTGTGTATGTATACACCATGGCCTCTTGCCACTGCTAAGAAATATCAGACACTTGTGCCACTTTCTCATCTGGCTTTGTGTGGGTGGTTTGGGAATTTAACCCATGCTGGCAGGCTTTCCAAGTAAGCAGCATTAACCATTGAGCAATCTTCCTTGTCCAAATTGTTACTTCTTTTTGCATGTGCGTGTATATTGTGTCCATGCATAAGTGTGCATACTCAGTGTGATCAGAATTTGACATCTGGTGTCTTACTCCATCACACTCCACCTTACTCTTTGAGGGAGGGTCTCTCATTGAACCTAGAGTTCACCAATTTGGCTAGCTTACCCAGGTTCAGGGGTCTTCTAACCTCAGGTCCTCATGCTTAAGCAACAATCAGTACCCATTGATTCATCTTTCTAGCACCTTCTAGTATTTTAGAGGAGACATTGAATGTCTCCCCATTGTGGTAGAATAAGATGGGAGCATGATGCTAATGTCCTTAGAGACTCTGCTTGCTATCTTAATGGTTTAAGGTAAGACCCAAGCCCCATATAGAGAGGAGATGCAGGACACAGGCATCATTAAGACCCTTGCTGTTAAGACACCTAGATTAGTCCCCTTTCTCTCTTTTGCCCTCGTAATTTTTACTTAACCTTGAAGACTTAGTTTAAAGATTTACATTTAAAATTTTTAAAGCTGGGTTGGAGAGATAGCTTGGAGATTGAGGCACTTGCCTACAAAACCAAAGGGCCCAGGTTCAATTCCCCAGGACCCACGTAAGCCAGATGTGTCATATGCATCTGGAGTTCTTTTGCAGTGGCTGAAGGCCCTGGTGAGCTCTCTCTCTCTCTCTCTCTCTCTCTCTCTCTCTCTCTCTCTCTGCCCCTCTTTCACATAAATATATAAAAATAAAAATATTTAAAAATTTAAAAGCTTGTGTAAGTTTTGGTCCCTTGGAAGAAAGAAGTATACTTTCTTACTTATAAGTGTGTCTTTGGTATGTAGCATGGGCCCTGGCATATTATTAATCCCTAGATATTATTTATCCTTATGACCTTGTTAATGCTCTGATACCATTGAACATTATGAAGTCAAATGGCATACCCAATGTCACCAAGCCAGGAGCAGTGGGGCTAAAATTCAAACTCAGAGCCATTGCTGTTCAGAGCATCTTCAGCAGGTGCTTGTCAGCACTGGTCACCCATGTGAAGACTCCTGTTTCTGTGTCTAACTCCTTCCCTTGCTCTAAATATGATCAGGACAATCTCTTATTCATCTTCAAAGGAAGAAATTGTAAATGCTGAGTATGTATGGCCCATAAGAGCAGCTAACATTCCTTAAATGCCACTGAATTCTGGATTTGCCACTGAATGCCTTGTTCAAAAGGAGTAACTGTACCCAAAGGTATGAAATTCCAAGTTTTCACTGCTTTTCTGGAACTTTCCACCCCCTGAAGATGTCTTTCCTTCTCCAGGGACAGAGCTTCTCAAAAGGATCACTGAGTAATTCTCACTTTATGGACATGTTCTGTGGAAATGCTACCTGCTCAGCCACAGCATTTGTCCCCAGAGGGTACCCTTCCCTTTCTGCCTGTTAGAATATGATTTCAACCTTACCTCGAAGTGCATCCACCCTCTGAAAGCTGCATCCACAGCCCAGCCCACTTGATCTTCCTTCGGTTAGAGCTCAGAGCCCAAACATCCACTATCCCCCAGGTTGCCCCTGAGTACAGAAGTCTAGCCAGGCAAGGCTGCAGGCCAGCATGTCTTCTCAGAGGACAGCACCCTGCCAGGCTACACTGTAACCTGCTGGTGCAGTGCGACCTGTACAGTCCCAAATGGGTGGACCATCCCAGCACTATGGAGATGCTATATCTGGAGTTTGCCTCCAGATTTTTGTTCTGTGGCCAGCAAGGTTCAGACATCACCCAGTGTCTTCCCCAGGGCTGCATAACTCCTGAAATTCCTCCCCCAGACACAAACCTTCTTTCAGCAGCGCCGAGACTCTAAGCCCTCTCCCCTTCAGCTAAGAGCCATTGTATCAGCTGTGATTTATGTAAAGGCTTTTGTTGGACTCTTGGTTTGGACAGTCTCTGTGTTGTCGAATGGTAATAATTACGGGGCCTTTCATCCTTTATTTACGGGATTGCTCTGGGGGAGAGGGGCCTGTGCTGGGGGGAGGGCTGCTGGGGAAGGCAGACTCTTTTTCTGAGTCTCAGTACAGAACCAAAGGAGCAGGGGTGCTTTGGAAGTTATAAATAGCAGCTTCGAGAATAAAGAAGTCACCTCTGCAGGCTAAGGGAGCTTACAGAGGACAAAGGATGCTGAGAGCTGGGAATAGTGCGCTTCTGGGAGACTGACAGGGCTAAACGGGTGTTTCCAGGGCCCTGCCTCTTGTTTTCAGAAAGCAGGTTTCATCTGAACTCAAGTCTCTGGCAGAGGTGACGGGGACACAACTTCATTTCACTTTGCCAGTCAATTCTAAGTCTCTTAGGCCAGGAAGCCTCCTCCCATCTGGAACTCTGGTTGTCAGGAGGTTCTCGCCCACACACAGCTGAGCATACCTCCCTGCGTGCGCCTCAGAGAAGTCTAGCACTCATCCAAGACCCGTGGCATACCCCAGGCTCACAAGTGGTCTGGGCCTGACTTCCTCCGTGGCTGCTCCTGATCATGGAAATGGACAGGCCATTCTCTTAACAGCGGTGGTTAATGTGACATAGCTGAGGAGAAATGCAAGACCGGAACACAACATGAATGTGAGTGAGAAGTTAACCTCGCTGTCCTGAGCCGCTGAGATTCCTGGGTTCAGTCAGTCCTATAGCAGAGCCAGTTCTGCCTGAGCAGCCCCAGAGGTTGTTGTAAGTTTCCTAAAGGAACCGGAACACATAGATGATGATGGAGGCCAGGCTCTGCCCTCAGAGTGCTCACAGTCTAATGAAGGAGACGCCTTCTGGGGTTGCCACAGCAGGGCAAGGCTGGATGGTCACAGAGAAGGGAGTCTTGGGTGAGGTGGGTTGCCAAATGTTCCCCATAGAAGCAGGAGGCATGGGAATGACTTGGGGAAGTGGGCCTTAGCCAGTGGAGCAGACGCAGGGATGGGGATTTTAGGGAGGAAAATAGCACAGGTGCAACAGGGGAGAGACGCAAGGCAGTGGCGATAGAAGACAATGCCTGCCACGCCACGCTGGGTCTTGTCACGTTCAGCTCATAGTTGTATCCGGAAAAGGAGTAATCACCACAGCAGGCTTGTGTGGGGAGGAAGAAGGTGTCTAGAGCCGAAGTGTAGGGAGAACACGCATGAAAAGGTGGATGTGGATCATGAGGCCGGTGAATCTCAAGAAAGACAGATCATAGAGAGGACAGGAACATCAGAGCGGATGTGGGTCTAGGGAAGATGAGCATCATGGGAGGATGCGGACCCGTGGGCCTGGCAAGGATCACAGAGATCACAGATCAAAGAGCAGACAAGGATCACACAGAGGACATGGATCACAGGGAAAGGATGGACCGGAGGAGGATGTGGATCAGGGAGGACGACATGGGTCCTGGGGAAGACCCGCTCAGGGAGGGTGTGGGCCTCGAGGAAAGCCCGCAAACATGGACACCTGCTGGTGCTAGACTGTCACTTGGTGGATTGGTTGTTTTCTTGGGACTGTGACCAAATTCCTGACCAGAAGCAACTCAAAAAAGGAAGAGTTTATTGCAGTTTCAGGCTGTATAGACCACTGTGGTGAGGAAGCCATGGTGGCAGGAGGCCATCTGGTTACACTGCACCCGTAGTCAGGAACCAGACTGTGAAAAGGAACTAGAGCCTGGCTCCTGCCTATCCAACCTCAAAACCCTCCCACTGTGGCCGGCTTCCTCCAGTAAGACTCCACACTTTTTTTTTTTTTTTTTTTAAGGCAAGCCCAACAGACTGGCCTTTTTAATGTAAGAGAGAGAGAGGGAGAGAGAGAAAGCGAAAAAGAGAGAGGGAATTGGCATGCCAGGGCCTTCAACCACTACAATCGAACTCCAGATACATAAGCCACCTTGTGCATATGTGCAACCTTGCATGCTTGTGTCACCTTGTCTGGCTTGCGTGGGATCTGAAGAGTCAAATGTGGGTCCTTGGGCTTTGAAGGCCAGTGCCTTAACTGCTAAGCCATCTCTTCAGCCCAAGATTCCACCTCTTGAAGGTATCACAACCTTCCAAACCATACCACCAGTTGGTGATCCAGTGTTCAAGTACCTGAGCCTATGGGAGACATTTTTGCATTCAAACTACAACAGCTGCTATTGGCCCAAGACCTCACCCAGGAAGACAAGAGATTAAGTAAATCATAAGAGATATCTGAGGATCACAGATGAAAGCATTTTACTGCATCCAGAGCGTTGCACTCTTCTTCCCTGTGGAAACCAGATAACTTCACCAAGAACGTAGACTTGTAGTCAGGTGTGCCCCTAAACTCCTTCATCCTTGATAAGACAAATCCCAAACCCGTAATTCTCTTGGGCAGAAGTGAGGAGTCATGAGCTGAGAGACCCTGGAAGAAGGCTGTCACTGGAGCGGGAGCCCCTCTCTGAGATACAGAATGATGGTCTGTATGACCCATAATGTGTTCTGTACAGCAGACACTGGGCCTCAGGCAGGGGAGGGAAGGAAGTGTGTGTATGTGTCCGGCCTTTAACTCAGGCAATCACTTCACAATAAACCTGGTGTTCTTGGGTAACCAGGGAAGCTTAAGCCAGACAAAGTAAATAATTTGTGCATGAGCCACTCAGCTGGTATGGATTTCAACTCCTACCTGGTGTCCCTCCAGTCTTCCCTCTTCACATTTCTCGATAGATGAAACAAATGGGGTCTCCAGACCCTGAACGTGGTCCTAAGAAGCCCTCCTTAATGTGTATAAAACTGAACAGAGACTGGAGAGATGGCTTAGCAGTTAAGGCACTTGCTAGCAAAGCCAAAGGACCTGGGGTTTGATTCCCCAGGACCCACATAAGCCAGATGCACAAGGTGGCACTTGCCTCTGGAGTTCATTTGCAATGCCTAGAGGCTCTGGCATGTCCCGTCTCTCTTTCTCTCTCTATCTGCCTCTCTCCCTCTTCCCCCCTAAAATAAATAAAATTTAAAAAAAAACTGAAAAAGTGCAGAAGAGCCCATAAAGCTTACCATCATTGACTTTGCATTAAAGAGCAATGAGGAGGAGAAAGGGCGAGAGAAGGGAAGAGCACCAGTCCTCAGCACTTACTCACTCAGGGCTCCTTGGCAGGTAGAGGGACACAAACAGAGGATTTAAGCTTGAACAGCTAGCTAAATAGCAACAATAACTGTGAGCCTACATTGCCTGATACTCCAGAGTGCAGCTTCTATCCACACTAGGGGAAAAGTCCAAAGGCTCTAGAATAATCCAAAAAGGAACTCAGTAGCAAACCAAGGATAATAGAAAAGGAGTGATGGAAGACTCCCACTGCAGGGCACAGGGCCCCAACAATGCTTGTCTATGGCTGGTGTGCTGATACAGGGATGGGAAAGGATGGACTGAGTGGCCTAGAAGAATCCAGAAGCCTAGATGGAGAAAGCCCAGGGCCTGCACAGGCCTATCACATAACCATTCAGTTCCTAACACAAGCTCAAGGGGCCACAACTCAGTGGAGTATGGGTTATGGCAAGAGCTCTGGGCCTCACAATCAGCTTATCAGGAGGTCATGAGTGTCACTCCTCTGCTCCTGTGGCTTCCTGTACATATCAGAGCACATGGGCCCTAGTCCTAATGGTTTTATTTTCATGTGTCTGTTTTGTAGAGGACTGACAGCCTTGAGAATGAGGCCAGTGTTGCTGTGATCTGTCAGAGCAGTGAATGAGCAAGAGAAAGGATAGGGGAGAAGCTGAACTTGAGACCTGCCTCTGCCCTTCTAGGGAATAGCACAAGCTCTTATAATACTGGCAATCATGTCAGCTAATATGTCAGTGTGCATATCACCAGCCTGGATTGGGGAGAAGAAGCATGCCCTAAGTGTCCATGGTCCAGACGGAGCATGGCATCATCTCTTATCCTGCCACTTTCTGCCTTTGTGGGCCCTAGCCCCATGGCTTATCCTCTCTGTGTCAAGGTAGATGCCTTGTATAATGGGCTCTCCTTCTCCCCTACAGCAGGTGTAAAGGAGGGAAGTACACAGCAAGACCTCCTGATGCCTGAGATGCCCTCAGGCCAGGCAGTCCCTGCTCTTCCTGTGCCAGGGTCTCCTCCCTATGAGGTGGCCTCGCTTCCTTCCAGGAACCAAGGAAGAGAGGTTTCTCAAGGTGTAAAGCCTCTGGGCTTCTTGGCCAAGGAAGAAGCTGGTTGAGCTCTCCTGACTTATTCCTTCCTCTAATTTAAGTCAGCATCTTGCCCTCCAAAGGGACTGGCTGGTTGAATTGGATATGGATTCCCTACAATGTCCAAGATCTCCCATGAACGCCTACGAGAATTAGAGACATTTGTCATGAGATGAGGAACAAAGCCCTCCTTCCTCTGGGAAAGGAAATCAGAGGCTTTGTTGTCTCACAGGTTCCAAGGCACGCTTTCCAGAGAGACCATGGCGAGTGGCAGTCAGAGCAAACACCTCCTAGACTTTAATAGAAAATGAATTCTCCATCACAGCAGAACGCAGAGAGCATTGGAATGTACCCTGATCCTAGGCCTCTGCAATTTTTCCTGCCTCGTGCTTGTGCACAGCCGTCTCTTAGCCGGCAGCTCCGCCTGTGAGATCAGCATTAATTAAACTGGGCTCAGTTCAAGCTTTTCTGACATTACTTTGGGAGAGCAGAGCAGCTCGGAATAGGAAACACACACACACACACACACTGAATGGGACCATGTTGCCATGCCAATCCTCTGTGATCCCTGGAGGGTGCCACCTGGCAGGGAGGTGAGCCAGGCTTAGGGCAAAAACTTGTATGCTCCCCAATGCAACATTGGCTCTTATGTCCCCTGGGCTCACATCCTGTCTCTTTCTTAGTATGAAGAGCTGAGAAGCTCTGTGACCTTTCTGAGCCTCAGTTTCCTTTTCTTTAAAATGAGGATCGTGCACCTGTCCCACAGCTTGTGGGTGGGAGGGAAAGGATTATATCCAAAGAGAGGCATCTGTGCCATGGGTACTCCACGCGGTCCTCAAGGCTTACACTGGCTTCTCTAATTTGAGTGGCTGCACCATGACATCAGACTGCAGCAGCAGCTCTGAGAACTCCCTTCCTGCCTCATGAATGGAGACAGATTCCAACAGCTGGAGCTAGACAAAGAAACATGTGTCAAGCTCCGGAAGCCCATTTCCAAAAGAGCCCAGGGGGAGGGAGAAATATGGGCGAAGGGCTGGGCTGGGCAGAACAGCCAATACTTGGGCCTGTTTCCGGTTCCCAGAGTGTCTGAGGTTTCATCCGTTCTGCCTGCTTTTGCCCTCATCCAGAGAGGTAAGGAGTCAGAATCCGAGAATGTACCAGCAGAAAGAGACTTCTGCTTTGTAAATAGCATTCTTTGTGTGAACATCCATCAGTAGATGGGACATCGTGCTCCTTTGGGCATTTCACTCGGAGGTCTTTGGGACCCTTGAGGGCCAGCCAGTCATACTTAGTGATTGATATAGCAGAGAGAACCAAAGAATCATTACAAAAGGGAATCGTGGCTTTGTAGGAATTGGATGCCTGTGACGTGTAAAAGGTGACTCAAGATGTTCAAATTGTCCCTGTCTTTTCAACAGAGAACATCAGGAATTTCGACAAGAACCTCAGGAGGTGCTTCCCACTTCATGGTGAAGGTGGTCAGTGATTTCCCTTGTCTTCTACGGGCTGCATGCAGTCCCTCCATATCAAGTCAGTGGCAGTGAGAAGAAAGTACAAATGAATTCCTGTAGTAACATGCTGCGTGTTCCAACCTTTTTGTAATGTTCACCTGATGGCAGAATTTGTCCTCACCACCAAGAGGCATTTGTAGTGTTTGTGAACTGGGGGTATACGATTCCTTTGGGTAAGATCTGACCACGCAGGAGAGACCTATGAAGACAGCATGAGAGACAAGAAAGAAAAGCAAGTGTTTGCCCAGTAATTACCATGGAAGGCATGTGTGTGTATGTGCAAGTGCATTGCATGTATGTGAGAGACCAGAGGGCTACCTCAGGTGTTATTTCTCAGCTGTCCATCTTGTGGGGGTTTTTTTGTTATTATTTTGTTTTTTGTTTTATTTTTTGAGACAAGGTCTCTCAGTGGTCTAGAGTTCATCAATTAGGCTAGACTAGCTGGTCACCATCTGTCTTTGCCTCTTCAGCACTGGGATTACAGGTACGAGCTATCGTACCACATATTTTACATGGGTGCTGGGGGTCCTTATAAGCCAAGTGCTTCACCAACTGCGCTATCTCCCCAGCCTGGACTAGTGTGCTTTTGAAGTAGGGGATGCATCTTAAGGATCTATTTTTATGGACTCAAATTAAGAGACCTTAACAGTTAAGTCAGTTGCCTGCAAAGCCAAAGGACCCAGGTTCAATCCCCCAGGACTCACATAAGCCAGATGCACAAAGTGGCGCTAACATATGGAGTTCATTTGCAGTGGCTAGGAGCCCTGGAGTACTCTCTCTCTCTCTCTCTCTCTCTCTTTCTATCTCTCTACATGCCTGTCTTTCTATCTCAAATAAATCATAAAAATAAATATTGAAAAAAAATAAGAGTCTAAGTTGGTCTTCAAGGACAGCCAGTGGTGTACAAAGATAGAAAGATCTATGATGTAAGCTGTTTTCCTATCTGGACATAGTATATAAGAATGGCTACCTACTTTGCAAGACCCAGTGCCAAATGAGAAAGAAGAGGCCTTGCTCTAAAATGAAGAATCTCAAGACACCACCAGCAGGGCATGAAACAAGAACAGGAATTCTGTTCTGAGCACTGGGTCTTTGTAAGCTCAGGGCCCTGAAAGACTTTACAGTTGACAGCCGAGAAGCTAACCCTGGTTTAGGATTGGCACTGGTGACCATGCTGTAAGAGAAAAATATTTGCTCATAGAAGCCATATCTGAGCTACTAAGTGCAGAGACTGGAGGTCACATGACCCCAGGCTATTATCTTAACTCACCATTAGTGGGCATCTTTCTTTGCAGGTTTACTGTCTGCCTCTCGACAGAACCTAGCAGACTTTGCTGACTTGCTCTGCATTGTATACCTTATATACACAGGAGAACGCGGACCCTGGTAAGTGCTTGATAAATTAGTGGAGAATGCTTCTGTGAAAGCAAAGAATAAAGTCTAGAACATTCCTCCTAAAACAGGATGGTGGCACCTCTAGGACCATGGTGCACAGGTCCTCTAGACATGCTTGTGAAGAATTGTCTTTTTTTTAAATTATTTTTTTATTGACAACTTCTATACTTACATACAAAAAACACATGCTATTTCCCTCCCCTCCCCCATTCCACTTTAGAACTCCAGTCTCCATCATATCCCCTCCCTCTCTCCATTAGTCTCTCTTGATTAGGCTAACTGAAGTGGGAAGGCCTACTGTTGTGGGTGGCACCATTCCAGGGGCTGAGGTTCTGGACTGTATAAAAAAGGAAAGAGCTGTTCTGAGGAAAAGCATTCATTACACTGTGCTTCCTCACCATGGACCGAATGTTACCAGCTGTCTCAAGCTCTTGCTACCATCCTTTCCTCGCCATGATGGACTGGAATCTGAAACTGTAAGCTGAAATAAATGCTTCATCCCTTAAATTGATTTTTGTCAGGTATTGTGTTCCAGCAATGAGATGATAACTAATGCATCCTCCCTCAGAGCAATAAGTTGAGGATGGCAAGTGTACAAATATGGGGATGGGAAAATCTTACAGCACCCCAACTCTGCAAGATGCATCTTTTCAAGGTCAGCTCACACCTTTCCATGTCCATGAAGACTGTCTAGGATGGCTGGTCTAATGGCTCAGAGGATAAGCACTTGCCATGCAACTGTGGTTACCCAAGTTCAGTTCTAAACACTCACATAAACACAGATGTTGTAGAGGGCATCGGTAATGAATCCCAGCATGCCTACAGTGAGGAGGAAGGTAAAGGAGAAGAGAACACACCAAAAGCTCATAGACCAGCTAGCAGTGAACAGCTAGCAACACTGCCTCAAAAGAAGTGGACACTTATTTGCAGTCTCCCAGCCCCAGTTCAGCTCCCCAGAGCCCATATAAAGACAGAAGAACAGGGTGGTGCATGGGTCTGAGACTTGTTTGCAAGAGGCCCTGGTGTTGCTTCTCTCTCTCTCTTTCTCTCTCCCTTTGTAAATAAATAAATATAAATAAAGTTCTAAACAAGCTCAAGTATGGTCCCACTAAAAAAAAGAAGTGAAACATGAGGACTGACACCCACAAGTTGTCCTCTGATCTCCATACATGTTACATGGCTTGTGCATGTGACCCCCCCCACACACACATACAAAGTTAAAGCCAAACATATGATTTAAAAAAATAAAGTGTGATAATTTGGACTCCATCAAGGTTAAGAATTTTGGGGCCACAATGAAAGAAACAGTCTAGAAAACGTTTTTAAAACACATACCAAACAAAGGACTTCTATCTAGGATACATTAAGAGTTCTCTTGGGCTGGAGAGATGGCTTAGCGGTTAAGGTGTTTGCCTGTGAAGCCAAAGGACACAGGTCTGATTCCCCAGTACCCATGTAAGCCAGATGCACAAGGTGGCACTTGCATCTGGAGCTCGTTTGCAGTGGGTAGAGGCCCTGGCATGCCCATGCCCATTCTCTCTCTCTCTCTCTCTCTCTCTCTCTCTCTCTCTCTCTCTTCCTCTCTCAATCTCTCTCATAAATAAATATATAAATAAAATATTCAATAGTAGGAAACCAACTTAAAGATGAGTAAAAGACCTGCACAGACACTTCACCAACAATATATGGATGGCAGTTTTGTTTGAATGTGGAATGTCTCCATAGACTTGTGTGTTTGAACACTTGTTCCCAGCTGATGATGATGCTTGGGAAGGTGGTGGACCATTTGGGAGGTGGAGCCTCACTGGAGGAAGTGAATCACTGGGGAGAGGATTTAAGGTTTCCTAGTCCAACTTCCTATCTATGCTCTACTTCCTGTTCAGTGACCATGTGACAAAGCGTCCCAACAGCACCCTATTGCCACTATGAAGCTAGCTTCCTGCTGCCACGTCTTCCCTTGCATAACAGACTGCAAGCCCTCAAAACTGTGGACCAAAATGAGTCCTTTCTCCCTGAAGTTGCTTCTTGTCAGGTATTTATTTGATCGCAGCAACAAGAGAAGGAACTAATACACTGGGCAAAGAAGCACATCAAACAATAATGAGGATTAGCCATTAAGGGAGTGTTAACCTGTACTATGATGAGGTATGTGCGGACGCATTGGAATGGCAAAATACAAGATCCTGACCATACCAAAAACAATGAATATGGAGCAAGTGACTGTCTCATAAACTGCTCCTGGGGGTGTAAAGTGATGTCCATATGCCAGAAAGGTCTCTATGGCCTTCATCCTTCTGATCCAAGATGGTTGTAGCACCAGTCATTATAGCCAGCATCCAAACATTAGAAAGAAAGAAGGGAAAAGACAATGACTCTTTTTAGGAATATTAGTGTTGCTTGTGATTATGTACAAGCTATAGCTACAGGGAAGGTTGAGGAGTGTAATCTATAATATCTAAGAAAGTGGGGTAATGGATATTTAAAAGCAATTTGCCTTTTCTAATGCAGAGCCCTGGTTTCTCTCTCCAAGGTGAACCAGTCTTCATGTGGCAACAGCCCACCTGACAGCTCCCCTTAAATAGCCAGCCAACAGCCATCTCAAATTAAACGTGTCACCTCCTTCTCTACCACCAAGCTGTTCTTCTGCCAGACTCTTACTATATTCACAATGCTACTTACCACTACCCAAGCAAAAGGACTTCCTGGGAACTGGTGGGCCTAGGAAAATCTAATCTCTCCTTGTAGCTAATTAATATCACAATGCAGTTTGACATAGACCCAAGTTCCACCCCCACCCCCATTTTTACAATTCAATAAGTCAGGGAATTCCAGGCACCTACCAGCTATTCAGCAAGGACACTAGGGCTGTGGAGATGAAAGAGTACATGTGACAAGAAGCAGTGAGGTCACAGGTACACAGTCAGTACCAAAGGACTCTGCCCACTGGGCTCAAGACCTATGTCAAGTGTTTCCTTCTGTGTAAACAAGATCACCTCATACGTCCAAAAGAAACAAAAACCATTTTGATATTTTCAAGCTCAACCTTTATATCATGTTCCTAGCACTAGAAAAGCAACTTATCAATTATTCAAGCAAACAAAATCAACCCCATCCTGTGATCTGTTGTGCATCTATTCTGAGCAGGCTACAAGGGCATATTCTCAGAAGGGTGGGGAAAGGGAGCTAGTGAGGCAGGCCCCACCTCTGGGAATTGGATATGAAGAGAAGGAGGGGCAGAATATACCTTTCCTCAGCTATCAACCAACAGAAGAGACACCCCAGGGACTCTGTGGTGATTTCATTCTGCAGCGTAACCTGAATGATGACAGAGTTCGGGGAAGCTTCTAGAAGATGATGAGATCTGACTAGGCTACGAGAGCCAGGTAGGTTTCTACCACCTGGAGGCAGGGATCTAGTAAAAGAAAAATAACCCTGGGATCAAAGAGGAAGTAAATGTCCTCCTAGGCTAATTAGAAGAAGTCCTAGGGTGTCGGGGAGGAGGAGGATGTGGGCACCAGGGCACCAGTGCAGGAGTGGATGATGGGTGCTGGAAAGGAAAGTGAGCTGTTGGGTTTTCTTGGTCTAAGTTAAAATCACAAGGTCCCCACCTCTTGAAGGTTGCATGTAGCCCACTGTAGAACAGAGGTGAATGCACCTAGTATATTATTTTACCTTACCTGGTCCCTCTCTGCCTTTGGAAACTTTTTCCTCAAATCATATTCAAACCTCAGCATCAAAAAATCAGAAACTCCAGAGAATCATTCAGTGGGTCTTTTTCTCCCTTATGCCAGACAAGAGCTAGCGAATGACTTACTTTGTAGAGTCCATTGTGAGCTTTTCAAGGACAGGTGAGATGGCTTCATTTCATTTCCTAGAAGACGTGAGCACTGTCTGGACTAGAACAGAAATCTAGAGTTACTTTGCGGTAGGTGGTTGGATGTGTGGTGGGTATGTAGAGGGATGGATAGATGATGAATAGTGGAAAGATGGAAGGATGGGGGGATGGATGAATGGATAGATGAATTGATGCATGTGAGTTTCTCAAAGACAAAGAAAATGATTTGGTGTAATTTCCTGAAAGTCTTGCACAGTGTCTGGACTAGACAGAAAGCTACAGTTACTTTCGGGTGGACGGCTGGGTGAGAGAGGGGTGGATAAGCAGATAGAAAGAATTTGGATGGGTGCATGTGAGCTTCTCAAAGGCTTGCAAGAGACATGGCTTGACATTTCATTCCTTAGAGGACTTACACCCTGTATGGCACAATACAGGCCTGGTCCTAGCCAGACCGCATGGCAGAAGAAAGCAGGAAGTGGCTTCTGTGACCATGGCGTTCTGCACAGGCTTGGTGTGACAACAGTTACAGTCCCATGCTCGCGAGAAGTCAGCTACGAGATGTCCTGTCCAGAGACAGGCTGCCATTGGTCACAAAAAGGGGGACCACCCCATACAATGATTGACCAGCCAAACCCCTTAAAACCCACGTGCACTTCCTTAATAAACGAGTTTGCTGCGGCTCGCTTCCCGCTTTCACCCAACTCCCGGAGTCTGTGTCGTGACTCTGCGCTGCTCACCGCAACTCGGCAGAGACCCTACCGTCCCTCCTGAGCTGGCCTAAGGGGGGACCGCAACAACACCCTATCTGGATTAGAACCGAAATCTGTAGTTACTTTTAGGTGGGAAGTCAGGTGAGTGTGAGATGCATGTGTGGTGGATGGATGGATAGATGGAACATGGGAAAGTGGATGGTGGCTGGATGGATAGCTGGATGCATAGATGATAAGAGGGTGGCTGAATAGGTGAATAACAGATGGAGGGATGGATGGATGGATGGATTCATCAGTTTATTCACTAAGAAATTTCCAGTCCTCCAGGATAAAAGAACTTTTGACTTCATCCTTTCTATACTGGAAAGCTCTCTGGAAGAAAGAGCTCTATTGTAAAATAAGAATTTCTTGAAAAGGAATTTCTTCAGTGTTAGAAATGCTTCCCAAGAGAAAAAGCTGTCTCCTTTCCTTGCTCTATATTTTATGGAAAAAGAAAACAGATTGTTTTAAGATACACTATCTCATTTCATTTTTAAAATCTATTTTTCATTGTGCACTCTGTTGGAATCCAGTGTGTTCATGTCTTGTTTTCCTGGGTGTATCTTGGAGAAGCGGGTAGCTTCAGCTCTGTTCTCCTGAGCCCCCACCATGCCATTGATGCTGTGAATGACATCTGGGTGACAAATCGCAGACCTGACCCAGAAGAGACAAGGTAGGAAAAGAAGAAAATCTGAACTCCTTATGATGTCACCCAGGCTCTTCTCACCTGTCCCTGTCTGTTCCTCTTTCCCAACCTTCCCGCCCTCCTGTTTCTGTTATGCCATCCACAGGGCTGAAGCTCCTATGTTCTTTCAGGCTTCTCTGCTCCCAGTTCCCCTTCCTCCTTGGTGACTTGCCCCACTTCTCTCCATGGATAGTGCCAGACACAGCTCCTAGTCCAACAGCTCTAGAAGATTCCCATTCCATCCTTTCAGTGCATTCATGCAGTTCCCTTGACAACACACTGTATTTGTTTGTTAGAATTGTTGTAATAAATTACTCCAAATTGGTAGCTTAAAACAGCAGAAATTTATCCTCTTACAGTTCTGGAGGCCAGAAGTGTGAAATTGGGGTGTTCTGAGGGTTGCTGCATCATGAAATTTGTAGACAATGTTTCTTGGCAACTAGAAGAATCACTCAAATGTCTAGCTCTGTCTTTATATGGCCTTATTTTTCTTTTTTCATGTGTATGTGTGGCGTGTGAGGGGTGCACATATGTGTATATGTGTGTGTGGAAACCAGAGGTTGACATCGACTGCCTCCCCACCTTACTTGCTGAGGCAAGGTCTCTTGCTTGAACACTAGACCTTGCCAACTCAGCTAGTCTAGCTAGCCAGCTTACCTGGATGCTGGGAATCCAAACTCTGGGCCTCATGATTATACAGAAAGAGCTTTATCTGTTGAGCCATCTCCCCAGTCCCTGGCCTACTGATAATAACACTGGACATTGGATTGGAAGCTTACTGAATTCAGAATACAGTCACCCTAATTAATTATACCTGCAAAGTTGTTATTTCCAAATAAGGCCACATTCTGAAGTTCTGAGTGGACATGAATTTGAGTGGCACTTTTCAAACCAGTATACTGTCATAGACTTGCATTGTGCTCTGGAAGTAAATTCAATATAATTCTTCCTCAGTACAGGAGGACACAAATTCTCTTTTACATATTTGGTTATTTCTTCAACTCTTATTCAAGGCCTGGCACTCAACAGGCTTGCTAAGTGAATTATTGACACATGATACATGTGAGCTGTTTATCAAGCCTTGGGCCATAAGGTCCAGTGTTCCACTTCACACAAAACCCACACTTGTGGACAATCACTTTGCCCACCAGCAAAGCCACTGAACCCAAGGGCATCTGCATGAAAGAACAGAGCTTGAGCCAGGCCTGGTGGCACATACTTTTAGTCCCAGCACTTGGGAGGCTAAAGTAGGAGTATTGTTCAGAGTTCAAGGCTAGCCTGAGATTGCGTAGTGAATTCTAGGTTAGCCTGGGCTAAAGCAAGACCTTACCTCAGAAAAAAAGAAGCAAGCAAGCAAGAAAGAAAGAAAGGAGGGAGGGAGGGAGGGAGGGAGGGAAGGAAAGGAAAGGAGAAGCAAAGTGAAGAGAAGAAAAGAAAACAAAAGAAAAGAAAGGAAAGGAAAGGAAAGGAAAGGAAAGGAAAGGAAAGAAAAGGAAAGGAAAGAAAGAAAAAAAAAAGAAAGGAAAAGAAAAGAAAAGAGATTAATCTGAATGCTGAGGTCTCTCAGGACTATGCACACTCATTTGGGGATCTGAGATTCTAGACTCCATGCCACATAATGACAATCATCCCAAATCACATGCCTGGTCATCTCCTCCTCCTATCTCAGTTTAGGATGAGCGGGAATATCAAGGATTGAAGGAGTACTGGGCTCTTTCTACTTAGTGGTCATATTTGTGTGTGTGTATTGTGTGTGTGTGTGTGTTTGTGTGCGTGTGTGAATGCATATGTATATGTGTGTTTGTATGCATGTGAGTGCACATATGTGTGTGCACACATATATGGAGGTCAGATATTGACATCTGGGGTCTTTCTCACTTGCTCTCCATCTTATTTTTGCGATAAGTTCTTTCATTGAACCTATAGCTCACTAACTAGCTAGCAAGCACTAGATCCACCCACCTCTGCCTCCCTGTCACTGTGCTCATCTCACATGGGAGCTAGAGATCTGAACTCAGGTCCTGACATATTCTCAGAAAACACTTTACCCACTGAACCATGTCCCCAGCCTAGTGGTCATATTTCTATAAACAGAAAGCAAACCAGCCAGAACCCAATTAAGGAAGTCACCATGTCAATCTCACAACTCACTCAATGGATATTGCAAAGTACACAGCCATGGGTCACTGATAAGAAGTGTCAGGAAGGCCAAGGTTTTGTGTGAGCCACAGGCTGGCTCTCTGGGACCCAAGCTGCTGTAGTTGAATGGATGTGTGGTCCTCAGGCCTCCTCTGATGGAATGCATGTCTTCTGCTCCATCTAGGGTATGGACTTTATTTTAAAGAGGAATGCGTTTTTCTTCAAACAAAAATTACCCAACGCAAATAGTATGTGTAGCTTCTGGGGAGCAGCAACAGCTGAGAAGCCCACACTGGTTCTGGATGAAATTCAATGCAGGCCTACCTAATCGCCATGACGGAGGAATTTGGAAGGAGTCTGAAGCCCCTTTGCGTTATTGGACAAGCACTCTGCCGCTTCCCAAGCTGGCTGGGGCATTCCGGTGAAAGGCCTTTGATAAGAAGAGGCAGGCCCCTGGGAGGCGAGGCGAGCCACCCACCACTTTCTTAGGCACTATTGTCCCAGGCTGGGGATTGTGATGTGGGGCTCCGGGTGCACACAATGCCTCACCTCCCGCAATGGGCCATTCATTGGGCCTCAAGGTTCCCTGATGGGAGGGAGCCCGTTGACCCCGGGATAATAGATGAAAGTGTTTTCTCACTTGCCTTCGCCTCCTGACCCCTTGCCACCATTTTTCATGCACTGTCTCCTCTCCAGCCAGACGGACGAATTCTTGCTCTGATGCTGCAAGCTCACTGACCCTCTCCTGCCTGTGGAAGGTTGCTGCTTGCCGAGGGCCGTCACAGAGGTCCCTGCCTAATGCATCTAAAGCAAGTCGGGTCATTTCCTCCCTACCCCCATCCCTGAATACACACACACACACACACACACACACACACACCCGGAAAACAGGCATAGACCGAAGTTGCATATCCAACGTTGAAACCAGTGGATCTGATCATTTGTTTGCCCCTTGCTGCTTTGTCTAGCATATCTGACTCGGGTGGAGAACATTTCCGAATTCACTTCCATGGTCTCCTTCATCTCCACTGTCTTTTCAGAAGGAGCAGGTCACCAAGCAAAAGAGTGGGGGAGAGGGTACAGCAAACCACTCAGCTTGTCCCCAGACATTACAACTTGAAAGACCCTCCAGTGAAGCTGGGTACTCAGCTGGGGACATCTAGGAGAAGGTCAGGTCGCAACCCCCTGCAGGCAGCACCCAGTGCAGCAGACTCTACACGAAAGGCCTCCCAGAAAGTGGATTCTCTGTAGTGACAAGCAGTCAACAAATTGAACCTTGACGAGGGTGTTTTCCATAGCTAAAAGTCAACAAATGGGGATGGGATGTAGCACAGCTGGCAGAGTACTTGCCTAGCATACTGGGTGCCCCGAATTCAATCCCCAACACTGGAAAAAAAAAAAAAAACTGGAGTGGTAGAACATGCCTATAATCTCAGCACCCAGGAAGTGGAGACAGGAGGATCAAAAGTCCAGGATTAGCCTTGGCTACATACAGGTGACCAATCTGAGCTATATAAGATCCTGTCTCAAACAGAGAAGGTTTGCAATGGGCAGGAGGTAATGCAGAGATGCATATCTGGTCACAGTGCTGAGAACAAGTGACTATTGAGTGCTCAACTCAAACTGAACATCCATATCACCCCCTCCAAGGCTCAGGGAACATGGCAGAAGAAAGAGCATCGAGCTGGAGGATGGAGGGGGGAGTGCCATGGAATAGTGTTTTTCTGGACAAGACATGGCCATTGCACTCATTAACTCACAACAGCTGTGGTTTCCTGTGTAAGATTGGGCCTGCCAACATTCCATCATGGTTGAGGGAGGGACCCATGAGACTCCACTCCTTCCAAAGTAGCTATTGCACTTAAGGTTTTCTGGGAGTAGGGGAGGAGTCAAGTTCTTCAGTGGAATAGCTACTGTTAAGTTACCCAGAGTCCAATCCTGTACTTGTGCTCATGCAAGCAACCCTAATTTAACTAGTTGGTAGGAATAAAGGGTTTGGCTGGAGTGGGAAGGGCAAGAGAGGGTAATAGAAGGCTAATATGATCAAAATAAATCATATACATTATGAAATCATCAATAACGAAAACTACATGTATGTTTAAAAGTAGCTGAACCACCACATCTCTTCTGGAGCCATCCAAACTCTGGCAAGGTATCTCACTCAGGAAGGAACAAAGTGATAGAAACTTAGATGAAAGCATAGAATGTAGGCTTGGGCCAGGGTCTACAGCATCCTTGGGTCCTTCAGCCCTGCATCAAGGTCCTCATTTGGGATGGTATCCCTCTGTAGAGGTGTGGCCTTCTGATGCCCCATGGCCTCGCTTGTTCATGTGGGCCAAGGGTCTGGGGACTACAGAAGGGGAGGGCAGAGGCCCTGGCACTGCATTTTTTTTAAAAAAACAAAGTGGTCAGGGACCTACATGAATTAGCCATGGCGACAGTGATATGCAGGCCTGTGCACTGGAGACTCACCCTCAAGTCCAAGCTCATTTGGACCAGTACTGATCATCACAGGCAGAGCAGAGGGCCAGTATGGAGAAGACCCCCAGCCGGGAGTTTTCAATGAAGCTAATTCTCATTGAGCATGGGGGTCTCTCACATCTACTGACCTTTCCCGGCTCCTTTATTCAGACTTGTTCTCTAAAGGAACAGAACACAGAGACAGACAGAGAGATGGAGGTAGTAAGGGAGGAGGGAGATTGAGTTATTTTAAGGAACTGGTTTACAGTTGGAGCTTGCATACTAGCTTTCTTGTCCCTGTGACTAAATTCCTGGCAAAAACAACTTCCAGAAAGGAAGGGTTTATTTGGGCTCACAGTTTGAGGGTGCATCTGTGGAGATAGGGAAGGTATGCAGTAGTCAAGGTGGCTCTTGTGGTGGTGGCAAGAAGATGTGGCAGCTGGTTATACTGCATCTGCAGTCTGTAAGCAGAGAGAGCTGAATGCTGGTGCTCCACTGGCTTTCTTCTTTTTATTTAGCCTGGGACCCCGGCCCATGGAATGGTGTTGCCCTCCTCAGTTCAACCTCCCTGAAATGTCCTCACAGACATGTCCAGTCCCTGAAGGCTGTCTGCTGGCAGAATTTCTTCTCCCTCAGATGGTCAGTCATCTTTATTAAGCCTTTAACTGATAGGGTGAGGCCTACTCACAAAACTAAGGGCAGTCGGTGTTAATCAAAGTCTACAAGTGTCAGTGTTAGTCTCATCTAGAGTCACAGGGGCATGCAGAATAGCATGATCCAAGGCTCTTGGCTTGTAATTTCTTAGCATCTCAGGCAGGCAAGGAGTCTTTTTGTTAGACAAGAAGTCTGAGGAAAGGGAAGAGCAAGTAAATGGGTCCAACTTCAGGACAGTACCTGGTAAGGACCCACCTTTGGCCCTCCAGGTCTCTGGAAGGACACACATGTCCAGGGAAAGAGAGTGGCTTCATGTTTTAGTCCCTGTATGAGACAGCTGTGCTTGGGGCTGGTTCCTGGTTGAGATGGAGCAAGTGACAGTTCTCCACTGAGTCATACTGGGAAGGACATGTGCTGCTACAAGTCCAACGCAAAGCAGCTCCTCAGAGACTTTCTATCCTGACTTCTGGCTCAGAGAGGGAAAGTGATTCCATTGTAAGAAGAGTCAGAGCTGGAGTAGAGATTGCTGGCTGCCTACGTGATCATCTTTTCCCCAACACTTGCAGGTGAGACCCAGTTCCATTCATTGTTCAGGGAAAGAAACCCTAGGCTTGGGCCTGATAACTGTGGCTCTAATCAAGCATAGCAGTGGCTTTTTGCTAAGTACAAGATACAGCTTTGGCCACACTGACATAGGTATTGTGGTAGTTTGAATATAGGGCCCCATAGACTTATGTGTTTTATTAAAATTGAACTTGCAGGGGCTAGAGAGATTGCTCAGTGGTTAAGGCACTGGCCTGCAAAGCCTAATGACCAGGTTTGAATCCCCAGTACCTACATAAAGCCAGATGCACAGAAGTCACACATGCATCTGAAGTTGGTTTGCAGCAGCTGGAGGCCCTGGCAGCCCTGGTGGCCCTGGCTTGCCCATGGTGTCTGATCCCTGCTGCAAGGGGCTTCTTGGAGTCTCTCTAAGATATATTTGGGGGTGGATCTCTCTCTCTCCTGTTTTCTTGGTTGATGGTGGTTTTGCAAGCTGGCTAAATAAATAATTGATATAAAAAAAAAACGTTTGTCCCAGCAACATAAATTGATTGCAATAGGTATCTACCTGGATTTAAAGAAAATAAGGAACACATCTCTCCTGCTACAGATGAAGTGATTAATCACTATTTATATCCTAGGAGCTGGGTGCAGATCCCAGCCCCACTATGTTCAGACATGGGGAGACATCTTGTTTGGCCAATAGGACATGAGGCAAGACTTTATGGGACATAAGGCAGGTACAAAAAAAAGAAAAGCAAGCATGGTGCACAGGGGCAGACCTTGGAGTCTAGCCCTGCTGTTCTCATGGGCTGGGGGTTCTTTATTTGCTCTCCTGGACTAAGATATGTTGAGTTTGAGGCCACCCTGAGACTACATAGTAAATTCCAGATCAGCCTGGTCTACAGCGAGACCCTATCTAGAAAAAGAAAGAAAGAAAGAAAGAAGAAAGAAAAGAAAATGAAGGACAGGGGCTGGAGAATTGGCTTAGTGGTTAAGGTGTTTGCCTGTGAAGCCTAAGAACCCAGGTTCGATTCCCCATAAGTCAGATGCTTGCCTGTGAAGTTTGTTTGCCTAAGAACCCAGCTGTTAAATAAATAAATAAATGATATTTTTTAAAAAGAGAAGAAAATGAAGGACAAATCAAAAATGTCCAGCCAAAGGGCTGACTCACAAGATGGTATTACCCTGACAGCCCACCTGAGTCCCTCTTGTGTATATGTGAAGGTAGTGGGCTTTATAGGGTCTTTTCAGCACAAGCAGCCAGGGGGAAGGTGACAGCCATCCTGAGTTCCTCAAAAAGCTGAATAAGAATAAGAAAGGTTCCTTTAGGGGAGATCTAAGATAGCCAGGGTGTGACACCAGAATATAAGAGGGCAGGAAACCATGACCTGGGGGCCTTGTAGGCAAGGAAGGGATGATGGCTGGGTGGTTTCTTGAGGAATGTGGATAATCCTCTTCCTTGTCTCTGTCGCCATCCTGCTGTCCTTGGTGACTCCATTTTTGGGAGCGTGTCCGACCTAACAGAAAGAACCACGGAAAACCTGCCCTTGAGCATCAGAACTGACTGTCCCAGAGATAGAGGTCTATTTCTGTTCAATGTCATCTCAGATTGGGTCCCTGGAGTTTGCCAAACCAGAGCTCCTAGAAGCTGTTTCCCCTATTTTAGGCCACAGTCATCAGCTTCCTTGAAGTAGCCAGCTCACAATCCTAAGGGCTTCTTCAAATCAACTCAACATTAATTTTTCTGTCATTTTATTGACATTGGTCTTACCTGAGTGAATGTTTACATCAGTTAGGTCCAATTTCTGTTCTCTAGCAGAGTTCACCTGAGGCAATTGTTGGTTTGCTATGTTGCATCAGAGGAAAGAAAATGAGACAATGAACTGGTAACTGGTCAGATCAAAGAGAGCTAGGAAGGTCATGCCAAGAGGCTGGAGCTTTGGCCAATGGACAATGGGCAGAGGAAAGGGTCCCTACAATTAAGAAAGTAGCTTTGTGTGAGATTGAGTAACAATGTAAAGGAAATTGGCAAATGAGGTCTGAGGAGGAGCGTGTGTGTGCGTATACATGATGCTAAACCCAGGGCTTCATGCATAATGCACAAGTATTATACCTTTGAGCTATATTTCAATGGGATTCTAACACCACATAATATTGCCTTGTTCCAGGGTCCTGCAGGAATCTGGAGATGATAAATAATCAACTATATTCAATGAACAAAACACCTTAAACAAAGTGGTTTATAAAACTGTCACCAGAAGCCCTATAAACAGACGAGGCAGAACTTTGCAGATAGATAAAAGCCAGATTCTGTCAGAATATGGGTGAGATGAATATTTGTTGAACAAATTCTTCACAGAAGAGTGATATAGGTACAAGAGGACATCCAGCTCATAGGCTCGTGCTATGACACAATGCCACCGACTTAACAGCAGACATCTACTCTTCCCAGTGCTGAGGGCTGCAAAGTCTAAGAACAAAGTTCCAACAGATTTGGTTCTGAGATGTGGATTTCTAAGATGAGTGGCCAAGCAAGAACTTCTTGTTGTATCCCCACACTGAAGAGAGAGGGGGAGGGAGGAAGTGAGGAAGGGAAGAGGGAGGAAAGATGGGAGAGAGGGAAGGAGGAGGGAGGAAGGAGGAAGAGAGGAAAGAGAAAGAGAAGAAGAGAAGAGCGATCTCATGTCTTTTTTATAGAATGGCACAATCCTGTCCTGAGGCATCTACCCTCACTGCCTGATCTAACTTGAAATCCTCGGAAAGACCCCTCTGAAAAACACCATCTCATGGGGAATTAAAGCTTCAACCTTGAATTTCGGGGAGGACAAAAGCATTCAACAGTAACATGGGGTCCACTAGAGACACCAGCCACCAGCCCAAAATGACAGGCAGTTTTTGGATATTCACGCATCTGCTGGTTCCTAGTCTAACCCAGTTTGATGCATGCTTCAGCACAGGCTTTCTCAATCTTGGTGTTGTTGACATTTTGAGCCATGCCATTGTTTGTTTTGGAGACTATCCTGAGCATTGAAGGGGGGTTAGCACCATGTTTGTACCTCCCTTAACTCATGTCATGGCACTCAAAACTTCCCTCAGAAGCAAAATTACCATCATTGGAGAAAAACAAAAACAAACAAACAAACAAACAAAACACCTTAAGGTGATCTGCTAGCATCCACCCTGACTTCAGCCAAGGTGGTCTTTGTTCTCTTCTGCTTTCGCTGACTCTCTCCCAGGCTCAAGCAGTTGCTTCCTCCTCTGACCTCATCTCTCTCATAGAGATAAGGTTTTATCCTATTAGAGACTTATAATTCTATTACAGGATTTAACCAATTAGAGTCTCATCATTCTTTAGTTTTCTGTCTGCCACAACTAAACCATAGTCCCTTTGAAGACAGTACTGAAAACAGATTCTCTTTGGAATCCCCAGCACATGGGGCAGAACCCAACATGAGGGAGGAGTAAGTAGTGGGCTAACTCCACAAAAACAAATGGTATTTGTTCCACAATGTGTTCCCTTCCATTTCCCCCCGAATGTCCCAAAGGTCTGTTCACTAGTTGTCAGACATGCCATGCCATGGCTTTTCCTCGCCTAACCCATGCTGACACCTTCCTTTCCTGGAAATCCCCTTCACACCCATCTCATTGCCTACCCATGGGCTGAAATCTGGCAACCCCCAAAACCCACTCCCAAATGCTTCTTCCTTTAGGAAGACTTTTCCAAACCTTCTAATTAAAAAATAATCAGCCACCCACGCCTCCCCCATTACCCTAGCCCCTGATCCTGAAGTGCTTTTTAATTCTGTTATAACCATTTCCGGATACATCCTGTGTCCTTTACTAGACAGCCAACTCCCCAAAGGCAGGAACTGTCATTATTTATTTCCATATCTTCCCTGGAGCCTAGCAGAGGCCTGGCACACAGCAAACATCACTCAAATTTAATTCAAGTCTCAGTGAGAGGACAGGCCAGCTATAGAGAGTAACGTGGGGCACACTGACTCTCCTTCCACTGCCTACAAGGAAGAGACCATCACTCATAGAAGACAATATCATTTGCAAAGGAAAGTGCCCTACAGATTAATAGTCTTCATGAAAAATTGGTTTGATTTTTTCCTTTTTAATTTGTTTTTATTTATTGTACTTATTAATTTGTATGTGTGTGAGTATGTGTGCACATGTGCTCAAGGTGTCTGTGCTCTCCTTCCTCTTTTGTTGCTGCAAATGATGCCAATCTAGCTGGTGCATGACCCTTGGATCCTCCTGACTACTCCTCCCATTGTCATGAGCACAGTGAGATCACAGGTGATTGCATCACCTTGCATCCAGCTTTACAAGGGTGCTAGAGGAATCAAACTAACTCAGGTTGGCAGGCTTTGCAAGCAAGGGCTTTAACTACTGAAACATCTCCCCAGCCCCCGGGGTTGCTTTTTCATGTACAAGTGGGGTTCAATCTACATAACAGATTGAATCATGTTAGAAGAAACCCTCTGAAACCTATTGGACCAACCCAAGGCCACACAGAATCAGAGGTATCCATAGCACAACATTTAGGCTCTCTAAGAACTTAAGTTTTGTCATGTCTTCTGCCAACAGGCTCATTTCCAGCCTTGGGAGCGTAATGATATGGTGTGTGCTGGCAATTGCATCCATACTTTATTTTATTAATAATTGGTTTTATATCAGTAGTTCTTCTAAAGAGGAGAGCCTACGTGATGGGATTATGTAACAAATAATGGTACTAAATTTTACACTGGACTCTAGAAAAGATAAAGCATTCACCACCTAGTAATCTTGCTAATTCCTCTATAGAGGCATGTGAGGAAGGAGGAAGGCTGGTGTCGTCAGGTCTCCAAGAGAGCTCAGTGTCCCCTGGTTGCTGCATGACACTCCTAGTCCTCCACGTGAGGAAGAGGGAATGAAGAGGCCCATGAATCCTGCACTGTGATGGAAGTTGCTGGAAGGTAAGCTTGGTAAGATTAGAACCTCAGGAAGGGAGGAAGGGACAAAGCCTGCTCTCTGTCTCTGTCTCTGTCTCAATCTCTCTCTCTCTCTCTCTCTCTCTCTCGGCATGAAATCCAATTGCCTCATGCATACTAGTCAAGCATTCTAGCACTGAGCTGCAGTCTGGATGGTTTTCTCTCTTTAGGCAAAGGTGCTCTTGAAAGTTTTGAGGCCTGTAGGCATTGAGCAACTGGAACCTGGAGGTGGAAAGCAAGATTTTGAGGTGCTCTAAGCCTAAGCCTGCTCAGTTCTATTGGGTGACTAGCAACTCAGGCAAGGGGGACTACTCCCTAGTGCCTCAGGAGTCCTCTGTTAGAGGACTAGGGTGTAGTTGAGGAGACATGAGAGCCATTCTTTTTCTTCCACATATGTTATAATGAAGGTGATGGTCAGTGTGTGATTCAGCACTTCAGTGGCCAAAGGTGTTGCTTGCAAAGTCTAATGGCCCACGTTCCATTCCCCAGTACTATGTAAAGATAGATGCACAGAATAGCATATATATCTGCAATGTCAAGAGTTCATTTCAGTCTTGTAAATGAAAAAACAAAGAGGAATTACATCCTGCTTAGTGGTTGCCTACAAAACCAAAGAACCTTGGTTCGATTCCCAGGACCCATTAAGCCAGATCATCATCTGAGTTTGTTTGCAGTGGCTGGAAGCCCTTTTCTCTCAGTCTCACTCTGCCTCTTTCCTCTCTCAAATAAATAAATAAAAATTTTAAAAATGTTTTGAGGTTTTTAAAAATTGCACATCTGTGGTTGCATTTAAATGTGATAAAGTTGGTGGGAAAGATATCTAGGGGACCCATTTTGAAATCTTTTGGATTTTCTAGATTTAGGGCTTCTAATTTATAATAATAGTTTTAGTCAAAAATTCTTCCAGCCACATTATACTCTTATGTCTCCTCTCCTCTGTCTTCATTCCACTGAGGGCCTCCTCAGTAGGGTTGTAAGTATTCACTATGTAGTAAAAAATGTACCATGCTGGGGTGGAGAAGGACACTGCCTCAGAATTATGACTCTTCCATTAATTAAAGTTCCCTATAACCTCTGATTTTCTGCTCTGATGAGTTTTGAGTCTCCTCAGTATCAACTTCCATCTCCCTAGAGGAGGTTCTCAGGCTAGCAGTGAGAGCAACACTCCTATTTCAAGCCTATGTGGAAGATTATAACCTTTACCATGCTGGTATGAGAACTATGCATCTCTGCCTATCCCTCAATACACACACACACACACACACACACACACACACACTGCCATGTGATTTTCAGAAATCCTAGCCTGAGTAAAACATACCCCAATCATTTTAGGACATTGAAGTGATTTTACCATATTTGACTGCAAACCCCATTGCCTGGTTTCACCATTTTTCTTTTTCCCCTTCTGTTACCAGATTAAGACAAGGAACTGTCCTTTCAATCCTAAAATGATAAAGTTATAGTTCAGAGCCTCAGCCTGCTTAATAGCTTGCAAAATTAATTACTTAATTAATTAATATAAAGTAAGCAGCCATATACCTGGTGGGAGATATTGTCTCGCCTTTCTCCAGAAGCTGCAAGGTCTCAGACTCATTCACGTCATTTCAATTTGCCCATCACATGGCTTTCACCACTTCTTGGAAGTGTGTTGACACTCTCTCCAGGTTGACAGAGTATCGCCCCAACGCCACACCCTTTTGCTGAGCCAGGTGCTGTTCTATGTTGAGTTGCTGACCTGCAACTCAAGATGCTCAGCTTCCTGAGTGCTGGGATTATAATTGTGTGCCACCTTAGCCTCCTGAGTGTCGGGATTAGAGGTGTGTACTAGCACACCCAGCACTCTCAGCCCCAGTTTTACAAAACAGGAGCCTGACTTAGAGAGGTAAAGAGGCAGGCTCAGCTTCAAATGGCCAGTTAGGGAAGAGGCAAGCTGGTTCCCTAAGATAGCACATCATGCTTTTTGTATTTAACTATATTACTAACCATGTTCACAGCACCATGAGGAAACTATGGTCATTTATAGATAGGTGAGAAATGTTAAGGTTGAAATATTATACCTGCAACTCATCTTCAAATAGTTCAGATAAAATGAGTATTACAAGAAGCATACACCACATTGATATACATTATGCATACATAGAGAGAAAAGCAAGCATAAGGAAGTCAGCCATTAATTGATGCATTTAGATAAAGAATATACAGGGGTCTAATGTATTCCACTTTCAACCCTTACATAGTATGAAAATTTTCAAACTAAAACTTTTAAATGAGTTTGGATCACAAACCTCAAGGCCATGCTCCCCAGGCCTCCTGCTCCTTCTCTGTCCCTGCACAGCTGACTCTCTGCCTGGAGTATCTCTCCCTGTCTTGCCCAGCTGAGAAACCACAGCCATGGAGATGCCTGCAAAGCCAGCTCTTCCAGGAGTCCTTAGGATCCAAGGCCTGCGCTTTATGCCTTACAGCACCCACCCTCAATAAAGACTCTCACTGAACCATCATACCATGTGGGTAAGTCTGTCACTCTCTCTCCAGGCTGGCACTCTTAAGAGTCCTTCTTCCCCTCATCCCAGCCCTTGTGGAGCCAGCCAACAAATGAACACTGCCTCTGATGGTGACTTTGAAAACCTTTCCCATAGGCAATCGTGAGCATCATATTTGGTCATATCACCCTCAGGTCTGGAGAGGAAGAGCTGAGCCGATAGTGAAAAGTCCCAGGAAGGAATGAAAAGGTCCACTGTCCCAGGTTCAAATCCTGTTCTAACATAAACTGGCACCTGCCACTTAACCTGTTTATACTTCAGTTTTCCTCCCACCACAAAAGGAGATAACACGTTCCTGCATATTAAGAGTTTAGATAGGAAAACTATAAAGTACTTGACTGTGGGCAGAAGATACAGCCCACTTGGTAGAGTGCTTGCCTAGCATGCATGAAGCCGCTGGGTTTTATCTCTAGTACTGCATAAAACTGGGTGTGTATTCCTCCTCGTCCTTTTGGCTAAGATCAAGTGTAAAACTAGGTGTGGTATCACACACCTATGATCCTAGCACTTGAGAGGCAGTGGCAGGAGGATCAGAAGTTGAATGTTATCCTCAGCTACATGGTAAGTTTGAGGCCAGCCTGGGCTACAGGAGATCCTGTCTCAAAAATGTCTAATGATGAAGTGTACTCCAAAGACATTGGGCTCTTCTGTCCTTTCATCATGTCACTGGGCTTTTGGGGACCCATGTGGCCTCCAAAGGAGCTAAAGACAGTGCAATGGCCATTTACCAGGTGTGTGTGTGTGTGTGTGTGTGTGTGCGTGTGTGTGTGTGAGTGTGTGTGTACCTGTGTGCATTGCAGGATCTGCTGTCTTCCAACATGCTCAGGAAGGACAGCTGGGTCAGCCAGACTCACCCCAGCCACCTGACAGGAGCTTCACTGGCTCCCAATGGGATTATAAATCATTTATTTCATTATGAATTTGAGGAGATGCTGTGTGTTTGAAGTGGGATTTGAAGCAAAAAGAAACGGGCAGATTAATGGAGCCTGAAGAAAGCTAAGTATCGCTTGCCATTCCTGCCAGAGCGCTAAGTCAGCTGGCAGCCGAGCGGCGTTTGAAAAGCACATCTCTCAGTTAAACGCATTTCCTCGCATGTGCTTCCTGCTGGTACTTGCCTATGTTAATTGCATCTGAATCCACCCACCAGTGCTCAGTGTTGCAAAGGGATCTGCACATGTCTGGGTGTCTCCCAGCACAGTTCTCTCCAATGGCCTGAAGTTCCATGGCTCAGTCCTGCCCCACCTGAACACATACTGCCCATTCTCACCTCTGGACTTTGACGCAGGCTTCTCCAGCTGCCTAGAGTGTCCTGTGCCAGTAACATTTCTGCCCTGACCACTGACGACTCTTTGAGGCCAACCTGTCTGCAAGGAAGGGGCAAGTAGCTGTTCCCTCTCCTACAAAGGGAGGTAACACAAAATGTTGGTGTGTCCCCTACCCTAAAATCCCTGAGAGCACAGACAATAGATGGTTTATGGTGAATCTCACCCAGAAAGCAACTGCTTTCCAAAGCTGTCCAAGCCTGAGAGTGAAACATACTTTGATCTCAGTCCCCGACTGTTTTCTCTTGAGTTTTGAAGCGTGGCCCCCCACCATATCCCCATCCATCATAGACATCCATCATGGGTCTCTCTCCACATTTCATGGAACCCTCGTTAAACTATGACTCATGAGATCTCTGGGAGAATGTCCAGCCTTCTTCCCTCCTCTCACCATTCTAGACCTCAATTCTCATCTACTCCAGATCAGACCAGGTCAGGTCAGGGGTGGACCAGAGAGACCGTGAACAATTTCAGGCACCCTCCCAGGATGGGCTCCCAGCTGGGATCTGGGGAAGGATGGAGAAGAGAGGAGTCAAGCAAGGAGAGAACAGATGAGTTCCAAACATGAGAAGGGCTGATGTGTACACTTAAACTTGAAGTTCAAACAAGACCCCAGAGATGCAATGGGAGTTGGGAATCTGAATTCTTATTGGCCTGGGGTTGAGCCTAGTTTATATCTGTCACCTGACATAATTACTGCAAGTCCCTGTTGCTTCTCTACCACAGTATCCTGGTTTGGGTGAGCAATTCACTTATAGGAAGATTTGTCCATTCTGTTAAGGACAGAGTTGTCTAGCAACCAGAGCTGTCCAAGGAGCTGGACCATATTGGTCTATGGGGCCCAGCACTGACCATAAGGAGTTCACTGAAGCCCAGGAACGTGTGCATGTGTCAATGGGACAGGTGAAGGAAGTCATCAGAGAGAAAGGATTCTTTTACCAGGAGACACAAGAAGCACACAGGAAATTTAATTTAAAGTCTTTCAGAAATGTTACATAGGAGTCGGGTTCAAGAATACAGAGCAGAAGGCCAGTGTGATGGCACATGCCTATAATCACAGCACTTGGGAAGTGGAGACAGGAAGATTAGGAGTTCAAGGCCAGCCTAGGTGATATAGTGAGTCTAAGATCAGACTGGGCTAAATGAGAACTTGTCTTTTAAAACAAAAGTAAATTAAATGAATAAATAAAGGAATAAAGAGCAGAAACCAAACATGGTGGTATATACCTATAATCCCAGTATTTGGAAAGCTGAGGCAGAAGGACCACTGGTTTGATGCCAGCCTGGGCAACAGTGAGATCTAGGCCAGCTGAGGTTACATAGCAAGACCTTGTGTTATTAAAGGAAAAAAAACAATAAAGAGCTGTATGGAGGAGTAGATACCTTGGATCGATTGTAAGATCATGAACAAGTTATATAACCTGCATAAAGTTATTTTTCAAAAGCCTCTACCTCAGTTTCCCAGTCAGCAAAGTGGGTACAAGAACATGCACCTCAAAATGTGAACGAGACAACTTTTGAAAATGAAACATGTAACTCCTTGCTGTCATTTCGAGATGGTGGTGATGCAAGGCAGGAAGAAATCTCTGAGTGTTCAATGGGGCCTCACTTCTTCACCTCAGTAGAGGCTGTGGAAGGTTAATCAGATGGGAACCCAGTAACCAAGATTAGGAGAAAGCAAATCCCTCCAGCCGCCTTTGAATTCCAGTTATGTGTCCGCTCTCTTTGAACTGGCCATTCTACTCTTTCTCTTGGAGAGAGAACAAAGCAGGCGATGTGAACTCAAATCTCATTTACAACTTAATTTTGAAACGGAGGAGATTTGCGACGTTGGAAAGGCAAGGGAGCAGGAAATAAACTTTAGAATAATTGCTCAGTCGTCTTTTAAACATAAGGCGTTGCACTGCTATTTTTGTTGATGTATTCAAATGAGAGGATGCCACAGCTGCGGGGCATCTCCGAGATGGCTGATGGCACTGCCTGCAGACAGCTGAGGAAGCCAAGGGCCAGAGCGGGTGTGCCTCCCACCTCCAGGAAGCTGCAGGCAAGAGCAGAGTGAGATCCTCCCATCACCCAAGACAGTGCTTCAGAGCACCAGAGCTCCAACAACCACCTCACAGCCAGACTCACCTGACGCAGGAGAGAAATGGACAGCGTTGTGTTTACAGACACAAGAGTGCCTTCCAGGGTACGCTTCCGAGGGATCAAATTCCTGGGAGGATTTACAGTGACCCACTGTAAAGACTCCTGAGCCTGGAAGGCCACAAATCATCTTATGTCCATCGTATGGACAGGTAGATTGAGGCAGAAAGGCATCTTCTATTTTGTAAGTTCCCTGAGGACCGTGAGGCCCATCTCCACAGGCATCAAGATGAGAGAGCATCATCACTGTATAAAAGTCCACTCCCCACAGCCCAGGTAAAACCCAGGTTCTGATCTCCTCAGTCTACTGCCTCTCTCACCATGCAATGCCTCCAAGGTGGAGCGGGCTATTGGATTTGCCCCTACCCCCACTCTAAGGCCAATCAAGGATGTCTTGCTATTATTTGCTTCATATTTGGACAGTTCAAGATTTTATTTTATTTTTTAAAAAATATTTTTATCTATTTATTTGCAAGCAGAGAGAGAGAAAGAGAGAGAGAGAAGGGATGTATCAGGGCTTCCTGCCACTGTATGCACCACTCTGTGTATCTGGCTCTATGTAGGTACTAGGGAATCAAACCGGGGTCTTTAGGCTTTGAAAGTAAGCACTTAAACTGCTAAGCCATCTCTCCAGCCCATCATTCAAGATTTTATTGCAGCAGTTTTAGAAACCATTTTTGAAAGAAAGAAAGAAAGAAAGAAAGAAAGAAAGAAAGAAAGAAAGAAAGAGAGAAAGAACCACTGGCTGAGAGTATTCATGGGGTATAGCCAGAGACCTTGATTGGCAGCACTTATCTAAAGGCCATTGGCTTTCTGTGCATGCATCTGTGAGTCTGACCAAAGTGCTCACTGGTTACTCAGAGGACCACAGGATGTCTCCTGTCTGTCCTCCATGTGCTCCAGCTGGACTTGTACCTACCAGATTTGGTGGTGACTCTGAGAAACTGCAGAAGCAGAAAGCCCATGATGCTTTGCCTGGCCTGGGTCCATCAGAATAGGGTGTCCCCTCTGTCACCGCCTCTGCTTAACTAGTGCAGCCAGGGCCATTCCGATTAACCCTTCACAGCCACTCCACTTTGGACATGCATGTGCTCTGTTCTTTTTGCTGATTTAATTAACATAATATAATGGAAATAAAATAATTGAAGGGGCTGCCACTTCAGAAAAGACCATCGCGGGGCTCCTTGGAGAGCATTGTTGCATGGTTTCCAGGCAACACCAAAGAGGCCCTGAGAAGGGCTGGCGGTCCCCGAAGCAGCCAGCTGGCTGGGCCTCACCCCAGAGCCCCCGCCCCACCTTCCCAGGCCTGGATATGTGGACCCATGGGTACAGAGACCTCCCTTCAGACCCTTCTTCCCATTCACGTGCTCTTGGGTCCTGAAATATAATCCCTCACTTTGGAATATGAAGAACTTCAAACAGAGCAGCTAAATATATCATCATTTCCATCATACATACTGTATCAAAAAATTAATGCTATTTATAAGCATGAAATCATACCTTGTGTTATGATCTCTTCACCAAAAACTAGGATGTAGAGGAGCTAGGGAGATGGCTCAGTGGTTAAAGGTCCTTGCTTGCAAAGCTTGACTACCTAGGATCAATTCCCCAGTACACACTTAAAGCTGGACACGAAGTGGCACATGTATCTGACATTCATTTACAGCAACAAGAGACCCTGATGCTCACACACACAAACTCACACACACGCAAATAAATACATTTTCTAAAGATGCATGGAAACATCTATGAATGCATTCCCTCAAGCTTTGTTTTTGATAGTTTTGAACCAAAGGAGACCCTAGGACTGTGGGTGTGGGTATCCGTGTCTAGTTGCTAAAGGGACTCACACTGGTCTCTGACCCTCCTGTCAGTCACTCAGTTCCACTGTGTCTCTCACTGTCATGTTGCTCAACAGGAGTTAGGGAATGGGAAGCTGACTCCACTCTTTTAGGGTTTGGGGGTTTTTGTTTTGTTTTGGTTTTTCAACTTTGATGGGCAGTCCACAACGCTCAGTTCTGGACTCTTGGCGAGAAATACTGTACCAGGTCATGGGAACTCTGCACCAGGTACAGTCCATGTCTCAGGCCTCCTATTCCAGTGTTTACACTTAGAATCTGATGGATTGATTGCTAGCGAGTATGTTGAGTCTATGGAGTGTCATAGAGCAGGAGACAGGAGAAGGTACCTCCTCACTGCATGAGCTGTAAGGGCAGCACCTGCAGAATATTCCATGCTTCTGTCCCCCAAGGGGGCTCCACAAGGAGACAGCAGGACAGCAGGATGACAAAAAGACTGACATTCGCTTGGCAAATGAGCTTGTACAAGCTCATTTCTAGCTCAGCCACATAATATTACAAATACCTTTAAAAGCAGTTCCAGCCCCAATGGAAACCACAATTTCCTGACTTATCCTGTAGAAAAGCATTTTTATGCCAGAGAAGAGATGGCAATTTATAGGCATGCTGGAAAATAAACTACTAGAGTTCTATCCGATTTTGCCAAGTCCCAAGGCAGAAGCAAAAAAGAAATAAAATTAAATGAAAAATCTGTGCTCGCACACAAATACTGTGGGCATGTTATTTTGGGTGGTGGTTTTTCTCTTAACAATGGAAGTGCAAGGGAATGGGCACTCACTACAGAAGGCTCTAATTGCTCCACACCTTGTTAATGCTCCTACCATATTGGTTCTTATTAATTAATCTAGTGTAGCAGGAAAGTCCATTATGCTATATTAATGCTGCTTGTTGTAGAAAAGGCTAAATTAATTAATGCAGATGGTAAGCAGATTCGTTATGATAAACATTTGATAAGTTCCTCTGCCTGCCTCCAAGATTAATTTGGCTTGAAATATGCAAAACATGGCCCACCTCCCCACAGCGAAAGAGAAGCCAGTTACAGGTTGGAAAAGAGTGTGAAGATCAGATTTCATCTTTTTAAAAAGCAGTGAAGTTGAAAATTCAGCTACATCATAGACTTGAATCCTTCCCTGCCAGTGCATCTGATTCTAAGTGAGAACACTAGAATAGGAATCTGACTTTGACACAAACTCAAGCCTCCTTCTGGAACTCTCTACTGGGGTCTAAATTGAGATATCCATTTCTTCTTTCAACAAGTCTTCTAGGAATGGAGTTCAGACATTGACACCTGTAAATCAGTTACTGCTGGAACAAAATATACAACCAGAAGCAACTTATGGAAGGAAAGGATATTTTGGCTTACAGTTCCAAAGGCTACAGTCTATCATGGAAGGAAGGTAGGGAGTTGGCATTGCATCATCATAGCAGTAGGGAAGAAATTGAGAGGGGGAAGGGGAAGGAAGAGAGAGAGAAAGAGGGACTGGGGTTTAAATCTCAAGTCCTGACTCCAGTGACATTTCTTCCAGCAAGGCTCTACTTCCTAAAGGTTACACAATACTCTCCAGCAGGCCACCAGCTGGGGATTAAGCATTTAAAGGTATAACCCTATGGGGTCATCATATTCAAATCAGCACACCCTAATTCTCAGCCAACTCAACCTGGGTTTATCAGACGTCATTCAGTGAAGTGTACCCTGCCTTCATCTTGTGCATCCCAGGTGGTCAGAGAACCCCACTGCCTCCTGTGGATCCAAACTAGAAATGAATTCGTCTTCTCAGGCCTCCTTTCCTCTTTCCTACTTCAGACTGTTAGATGTGATAGAGGCGACCATCTAACGCCTTAAACTTCATATTCATATAGAACAAGAAAAAGAAAAACCAAACAGGGTTGCAGAGATGACCCAGGTTCAATTGCCTAGGACCCATGTAAGCCAGATGCACAAGGTGGTACATGCTTGTGAAGTTCATGTGCAGTGGCTGGAGGACTTGGCATGCCCTTTTTCTCTCTCTCATTCTCTCTCTTTCTCGCTCTATTCCTCTCTCTCTCTCTCTCTCTCTCTCTCAAATAAGTAAATAAATAAAATATTTTTAATTATTATTTTTTTATTGACAACTTCTATACTTACATACAAAAAACACATGTATTTCCCTCCCCTACCCCATTCCACTTTAGAACTCCAATCTCCATCACATCCCCTCCCTCTCTCCATTAGTCTCTCTTTAATTTGATGTCATCATCTTTTTCTTCTATTTTTGAGGGTCTTGCGAAGGTATTGCTAGGCACTGCAAGGTCATGGATATTTAGCCAATTTCTGTCTGGGCGGTTAAATAAAGTATTTTTTTAAACCAGTTCTTTCTGTCTCCAGCTGTCATAGCAAGAGGAGTCACTACCATGTCCGCGCTTCTGCAATGGATGGTTGTGAGGATGAGCACTGAGCCCAGTAATCTGAAGGCCTGAAACTCTTCTGCTACAACAGGCTGATCCACCTCAAAACCGTGGGAGTAGATCCTGCCGCCGACGGCAAAGGGGTTGCTGTGGCCATGAAGCGGAGATACAGCCACCTCCTATGTACGGACCACCATCAACATGAACGTGCTAGCCACCCTCAGCAGCATCAGACATATGATCCTCAAGAGCAAGAACCACCCTGACCTGTGTGGGGAGGCCATCCCACACAGTGAGAAGCCTGTGGTGGTGCAGAGAAAACAGACCTGCCCCCTTAAGAGCTCCTGAGCACCATGCCCCCAGAAGCAGTAGCCTTCACCAACTTTCAAAAATATCCAAACACCTCTAAAGAGTTGCATGTTTAATACACAAAGTGTTTTCTGAATAAATCAGGAAAATTTATTGCTTAAAATTAGACACGGGAAGTAAACAATTCTCAAAAGAAATATTTAAGGTAAATAAACACCTGGAAATGTTTTGACTTAAAGATCAAAGAAAAAAACAGTTAAGATAACTATTTTTTGGTTGTGTGTGTGCATGTTCATATTATGAGGGGGCACATGTGTGGGGGTGCACATGCACATATGTGTGCACACACATGGTAGCCAGAGGTTGCAATATATGTGAACATGCAACACACAAGCATGTATAATACATGCACACACACACACACACACACACATGTCTACTTACTTTACAAATGATCGTTTTTGTTGTCCTTAAGAGGATAGACTTGGATCTGAGGGTAAAGAACACAGAAGGTGCCCAACACTTCGTGAAGCAACATAACAATGGTATTGAGACCCTTAAAATGCCCATGCCTCTATATCCAGGAGTGTCTTTTCTAAGAATCAATACTAGGAAATAGAGATAGAAATCAACACATATGCATAGGATGATTTATTGCCACATTATTAGCAGTATTAACAAGTGCATTGCAGAAGAGGTGGCAGGAAGAATGTAAGAGCCAAAGGAAGGATAGGAGTCCTCACAAAGCACTCCCCCAGACACAAAATGGCCTGGATATCCATGACCACACAGTGCCTGACACTACCTACCCAAGACCATCAAGATAGGAGGAAAAGATGATGACATCAAAATAAAAGAGAGACTGATTGAGAGGGGGAAGGGGTATGATGGAGAGTGGAGTTGTGAAGGGGAAAGTGGGGGAAGGGAGGGAATTACCATAGGTTATTGTCTACAATTATGGAAGTTGTCAATAAAAAAATGCAAACAACTTCAATATCCAAAACTTGGGAAATGCCAAACACACTGTAGCAGACAGCTTCGGGTTCGCTGAGATGAACTTCCAGACCAGGCACAGTTATGGAGGAAGGGATATTATTTATTGAAGCTCACAGATCCAGGGGAAGTTCCATAATGGCAGAAGAAGTGGCCTGCTCTCCACAGGACCAGGCAAGAGAGAGCAAAAGCCAACCAGCCACCACAGCACACAGAGCAAAACTACAGCCAAAAGGTCACACAGCACACTTCAGGAACTCCTGCTAGGCACATTTGCATATCTTTACAATGGAATCTCAAACCCACACCATTAACACCTTAAGAACGGCCCCCAGTGACATTGCCTTTAGCAAGGTGATTGCAGATGCAAACTATAACTAATAAAACATTGAATTTATTGGGGGACATATATTCAAACTACCACACACACTTTGCTATGTTTATTTAAGGACCTATTTGTTCTATAAATTCTCATGACGGAATTTCATGTATAAAAAGTACCCACTATGTAACAGAAAGGGAAGCTTGAAGACCAAAGACACAGGACCCTAATTTGGTTTTTGTAGTTCTGTTTGTAGAAGTTTGTATGCCACATCATAATGAGGCGAGGGGAACCTTCAAGACTTCTCCATGATGTCTGAACCCGTGTTTTCTATAGAACCCTTTGAAATCTGGCACTTCTCCAACCCAAGGCCTCTCTACACAATGGATCCTCCCCAACCTTGGATCCCAGCAGCCCCTCTCCCTGGTTGCTATTGGACCCTTCCACACTTCTGTATGCTTCATTTTCAGGAAATGCATCACCCCTGTGGTGGTTAATCTTGTCAACTTGATTAGATCAGGAGTCAACTGAATGTGAGGACATGGCTAGGAAGGCTTGATGAAGGTGGGAAGGTCCTCCCCCATAGTGAGCAGCTGAGGCATGAAGAGATCTGATGAGAAGGCGTTGCTTTGCCTGCCAGCCTTCCTCCCTTGCTGTTGCTGCCATCCATCCCTGACACAGGAATCCAGCCAAGAGCCTCTCAACATAGACTAAGGACCAGCGGCTCTCCAGGAATCTTTGAGGCTTTCAGTGCTAGATTGAGACATCCCTCCTTGTAGACTGAGCAGCTGTCTGGTTCTCAGACACTCTAGCCTGCAGACAGCCACTGTTGGATTCCCCATCCTGTAGTGCACAAGGCACTCTAATACATCCCTTTGTAATATATTCATAATATGGGCTCTGTTCCTCTAGAGAACCCTGGCTAATATACCCTCCCCCACCAACAACCACTTGCTGTCTAGTAAAATCCACCCCACCTATAGGACTCAGCTCGCATGTGGTCTCCTATAAAAACCTGCCATGGTTGGATCGGGTGCAGCCTGTGAAGGTCTCCTGGCTGTAGCAGTTGGTGGGAGGCTGAGGTGGATTGGGGGCAGTAGTATGACATATCATGGCCTTTACAAAGAGACCTCTGGCAGCCACTTCCCCCGCAGGAATAAGCATGGAGTGAGAATAGACAAGAAACTCCCAGAGGGCTAGAGAGATGGATCAGTGGTTAAGGCACTTGCCTGAAAAACCCAAGGACCCAGGTTCCATTCCCGAGTACCCACGGAAGACAGATGCACAAAGTGGTGCATGCATCTGGAATTCGTATGCAGTGGCTAGAGGCTTGGTGCACCCATTCTCTCTCAATCCATCCATCTATCTATTTATCTGCCTATCTCTCTTCTCTCTCTCTCTCTCTCTCTCTCTCTCTCTCAGATAAATAACTAAGAAACTCCCAGTGGCAAGTGAAAACTTTGCCTAGGGTCAGGCCTGGCCTGTCTCATGGCCTTTGCTGCCTGCAATGTCTCCAACAGCCCCCTCTCTAGGAGGAGCCCCCTTTCCTGCTGGCCCTCTGTGGGGCTCTCACAGCCTGAGACAGCCAGGAGTACTCTTCCCACCTGTTTCTCTCATACCACAAAGTGGGAGAGAAACCCGAAGCATCCGTCCCCACCCGGAATGTAGACACTGAATCATGAACCTTACTGGGGAACCCATCACCTGACAACTGGCTTCCCAGACCCTGATACTTGTGCAGCCTCAGGCAAATCAGATCCCAAGGCCTCAAACCCGTCACCAGTAGACAGAGATGTCTAGATGGAGACTCTCTGAATGTAGTCCTGGCAGCCAAGCATCTCTCTGTGCCTGGACACCCATGCTTCTCTCCAGAAGCTCAAGATTTAGTGGGAGTGACTAGAAGAACTAACCTGACAGTAACCGCAACAGCACATGGCCCCAGGGCACTCCTTCACTACCTAGAAGCTTTTGCCAGGAACTTTCTGGAGGAAGTGGACTACAGAGTCCTTCAGAGAGAGAAGATAGAGAAGGAAGGTCAGCAGAAGTCACGTTCTGAACACTTAGGAAGCCTGGCTCTGGGTTCTGGCTCCTCTTTGGGGAACCTTGTGGGGTCCATAACACAAAAGCACAGCATAGAACAGGGCTCCCCTCAGACCCACCATGCCTGTAATTCACATCAGAGTTTTTTTCAAAATCCTGTAGAGGGCTGGAGAGATATTTCAGTCAGTAAAGTGCTTTTCTCACAAACATGAAGACTGGGGATGAATCTCCAGAACCCATGTACAAAAGCTGAGTGGGGTGGTGAGAACCTGTACCCCAGCACTGGAAGAGTGGAGACAGAGGGATCCCTGGGACTCACCGGCTGGCAGTTCTTGCCTACTTGGCAAGTTCCCTGTCTTGCAAAGCTCCTGAGAGGCCCAACACCCAAAGTTGTCCTCTGGCCTCCATGAGTGTGAATATGTGTGTGCGCACACACATACACACCCTCTATAAATGGACCACAGATGCTGACAACTCCACATCAACAATTCTTGGTGCTCTGACACCAACATGTCAAGGAGGGTTCAGACCACAATAGGGACTCAGAAGTGTTTCTAAAACTACTTGTATCCCCAACAAGAGAGCAAAGACAAGTTAGCTCTGCCTCTTAAGGACTTAAAAGATACACAGTGAGGCCCTGGGGATGCCTTGGTACCGGGGAGAGGTCTCATCTTTCATCTCATTTCCCACTAGAGCTTAGATGATTTTCAAATTTCAAAGGCTTAAGGAGGAACACGCCACCAAGGAGGAAGAGCCTGACTTAGAGTCAGGCAGACAGGGATCATCCGTGTTAGATGCCCTGGGAGGGGTTGAAACAGGAATCTAGCTGCTTTGGGAGCCCTGGCAGGGAATGGCTCCCAGAATAGGGAATAGTTGCCCGCCATGACCTGCAAAGTCTCCCCTGGGCAGGTTCCTACAGGAACCTGCAAATAGCCTTTATTTCCTCCACCACCTCCCTCCCCTGACTCCCTTCCTGTCCTGCCTCTCTGGTCCCTCCCTCAGACTGCCCTGTAGTCAAAAATGAGACCGACATCTCCACATGCATGGCTATGTGCCCTGAATGTCAGATGCTCTCCAGAAGGACATTGTAATTAAACCTTCCAGTAATAACCCCGCTAGAAAGGGGCTGTTGGAAATCAGCCTTTCCAGCCATGAACAGTGACAATCAACAAGAGGCTCCTGGACAAGGCTGGAGGCATTGAAGCTTCTCTACTCCACAGTCAAGCTCCTCCAGCTTAAGCAATTTGCTCTCCACCTGGAATGCTCACAGAGCCCTTTCCTAAACCAAGTCTCCCCGTCCTCCTCCAACCAGTTTCCCTGACTGACCTTCACCTATCTAGCTACATGCCTCAAAATAATGCTGCTGGTCACCATCTGTTCTCACCAGCCAAGCTCTAAGTGCCAAGAGAACAAGGGCCAGGCCATATGCACACTGCCCTCCCTTCATGTAGAGTCAATAGGTGATCAACAGATAGCCATGAGAACTCTCCAGAAGCTGAGCAATAGTACTTAACACATCACTCAGCTTTCTAGGAAAAGTTTTGTATGATTACAACTAAGACAAAATTGAATAGGATCTATCCAGTCATTAACTATACCTACTAACTCTTTTGTTAAAAAATACTATATCTCTCTCTAACTTTCCAAAACCAACCCATATCTGTAATTTCAAAATCCAAAAACCTCAGGGTTGGGGCAGGACAGGGTAGGGAATTTTAAGCTCATATTTCCATGTGATCTGATTTGAGCTAAATTATATTTACAATGTTAGCAGGAAAAAAAAAACTTATTCTAAACAAAAAATGAGGCTTGCATTGTGAAGACATATGTTTTACTGCAAAACCATGAAGGTATCAATTTTAAGATCTTCCCTGGATCCTCCTGGTGTGTTATATAATAAATGTGCAGTAAATGGATATTTCTTTTCTAAAATGCAAACACTTGTAGATTCTGAAGGCACCTTGCTAGAGTGTGTCAGATAAGGGGTTATTATAGAACTATATATAAAAAGTTTCCTGTAGGTAAGAGTATCCGAGAGATGGCTGGAGAGATGGCTCTGCAGTTAAGAATGCTTCCTATGATAGCCTGAAATCCCATGAGTTTAATTTCCTAGCACCTACGTACATAGCTGGGCATGGCTACACCTGTCTGTAACCCTGGATCTGTGGGGAGCACAGACAGGAAAATCACTGAGGCTCAAAAAAAAAAAAAAAAAAAGGCAAGTTCCAGAATCAGTAAGAGACTCTGTCTCAAGGAAACACATGGATGAGAGATGGAGGAAGGACACCTGATGTTCTCCTCTTGCCTTCACACATGCATGTACAGGATTCTCACATCTGCACACGCATGCATACACCACACACACCATACACATACCATGTTGGGGTCCTCCCTAAGGCCAGCCCAGGAGGGACGGTAGGGTCTCTGCTGAGTTGGGGGTGAGAAGTGTGGAATCAAGACACAGACTCCGGGAGTTGGGTGAAAGCAGGCAGAGGGCGAGCTGCAGCAAACTCGTTTATTCAAAACAGTGTAGGGGATTTTAAAGGGGTTTGGCTGGCCAATCATTGTATGGGGTGGTCCCCTTTTTGTGACCAATGACAGCCTGTCTCTGGACAGGTCATCTCGTAGCAGGTTTCTCGCGAGCAGGGGACTGTAGCTGTTGTCACGCCAAGCCTGCGCAAAACATCATGTTCACAGAAGCCACTTCCTGGTTTCTTCTGACATGCGGTATCCTCCTTTTTGTTTTTATTATTGGCAACCCTGAGAGGTATGGTTTTTTGCCAAGCATATGACATAAGCACAGGAACAACAAAAGAAAAGAAATAAATTGGACTGCATGAAACTTAAATATTTGTGTGTGAAGGACATTATCAAGAAAATAAAAGGATGAATTTAAAATATAAGACAATGTTTACAAATTGTATATATAATAAGGATCTAATAACTAGCATACAATGATTAAAAGATGGAATTTAGAGTGACCGTGGGAACAAACCCCAGGGCTTGTCTGTGAGGGAGTTTCTAGATTAGGTTCAGTGAGGTGTAAGAACACACCTTGAGGGTGTGGAGCACCATCCCATGGGCTGGGATCCTGCATTGTAAGAGAAGGAGAGAGCGAGCCAAGCACAGCAGATATCACTCTCTGCTTCCTGACTGCAGATGCAATTTGACCAACTGCTTCATGTCCCTGCCACGACGCCTTTCCTTCAGCTATAAACCAAAGTGAACTCTTCTCGCTTTCCTTAAGTTGCTTTTGTTATAGCAACAAGAAAAGTAACGCACAGCCTAATTTTAAAAATAAAAATTGGGGGCTGAAGAGATGGCTTAGTGGTTAGGCCAGTGAAGCCTAAGGACCCATGTTCAACTCTCCAGATCCCAGGTTAGCCATATGCACAAAGGTGAGGCAAACTTAAAGTCTGGAGTTTTATATCAGTGGCTGAAGCCCTGGTGTACCAATTCTCTCGTATTGGCATTTCTCAAAAATAAATAAGTGAAAATGGCCAACAGGTCCATGAGAAGATTCTCAACATCATTAGTCATTAGGAAAATGCAAGTCAAAATCACAATGAGAGACTGCTTCACATTCATGAGGATGGCTATCATTTTGAAAATGGAACACAACAAGTGTTGGTATATGAAAAAATTGCTAGTACACTGCTCATAGAATTAGAGACTGATATAGCTACTTAGAAAATAGCTTTACTATTTCTCAAGAGATTTAAAGCATAAGAAAAACTGAGTGACAGAATGTTTGCTGAGCATGTACAAGGCTCTGAGTTCAATGCTTAATACTGAATAGAAGAAAAAAAGTGACAGAAAATTGCCATATAACTTGGTAGTTTTATCTAGTGTGTTCCTTGTTGCAGAACCAGACACTGAAAGCTAGCATTAAAACAGATACATGCAGGCTAAAGAGATGGCTTAGTGGTTAAGTCACTTGCAGCCTGAGGATCCAGGTTCAGTTCCCTGGAACCCACGTAAACCAGATGCACAAGGTGATCCATGTGTCTGGAGTTCATTTGCAGTGACAAGAGGCCCTGCCATGCCCATTTTCTCTCTCTATATATATCTGCTTCTTTCTTCCTCTCTCTCTCTCTCTCAAGTCAATAAATATTTTTTAAAAACCAGACACATGCACACACACATTCACAGCAGCAGAACTCATAGTAGCCAAAAGACAGAAACAGCCCATGTGTCCATCAATAACAAATTGTGGCATATATATTCAAGCAAGTATTATTTAGTCATGAAAAAGAAAGGAGATCTGCTAGACACAAGAGCATGAATGAATCTTATGAATCTTGAAAACTAATGCCAAGTAAAGGAAATCAAATACAAACAGTTGACATATTTTATTATCCCACTTATATGAAATTTCCAGGAAAGGAGATACAAAAAGAGATCTCAGAACAGAAATTTTCTAGAAGGCAACAGGGGGCAACACTTCATGTGTGTGGCTTTTCTTTTGGGCTGGTGAAAACATTTTCAAACTAGATAGTGGCAGCAGCTGTACCACACTGTGAAAATCCTATAGGCATTAAAGTGTTCCCTTTTCTAGAGTTAATATCATATCAATATTGCTTTGTTTTTATTTTATTTTGTGTGGGATGGGCACATGTGTATGTGAGTTCATATGTGAAGGGTGCTTGTGCACATATGACATGTGCATGTGGAGGCCAGAATTCAATGTAAGGTGTCTTTCCCAACCACTTTCACTTCATTTTTTTTTTTTTGCTCTTTTGTTGTTGTTGTTTTGTTGTTGTTTTGTTTTTTCGAGGTAGGGTCTCACTGTAGCCCAGGCTGACCTGAAATTCACTATGTAGTCTCAGGCTGGCCTCGAACTCACAGTGATCCTCCTACCTCTGCCTCTCAAGTGCTGGGATTAAAGGCATGTGCCACCACACCCAAGTGCCTCATTTTTGAGACAAGGTCTCTCATTAAACCCAGAGTTCACCAATTTAGCCAGACTAACAAGCCAGAAAGTTCCAAGGATCTTCCTGTCTCGGCCTCTGCAGTGCTTGGGTTATAGGTGTGTGCCACTATGCTCAGCTTTCATATGGGTGCTGAGTGTCTGAACTCAGGTCCCCACACTTGCAGGGCAAGTATTTTGCCCACCGAGCAATCTCCCAAGCCTTCAAGGTTGCTTTAATTTTAAAAAGGAAAAAGAAGAAAGATGAATAGTGACCAGGGTTTAGGACCAGAAAATCTTCTGCTATGGAGCCGCCCAGCTAATGACCCAGAATGGTCACTGGTCAATGATGTCCTTAATTTGAAGTGGGACAGCCAGAAAAGGTTAAAAGTGGCTAGAGCCTCCAATCAGCCCCCATGTTAGAGAGCCTAGGACACAGTCCAAGGTCAGTGACCTGATCGTTGTCCTGTGAGTCTAAGGGTAGGAAGACTGGACACACTGGCTTTCATGCCCCATCCATCAGTACCACTGGGGTGAGCTCTGGTTGCCAGATACACAAGATCTTGGGCAGGAGGCTTGCCACAGGGCTGGATCTGGCATCTGTTGTGATGGATAGGGTCCTGGCACACTGAAGTGATGCGTCCCTGAAGCACATGTCCCTGAAGATCTGAGTAATTCTGAAGCCAGAGGCCCTGTGCCAGTTGGTGACGGCACTGGGCAGAAGAATAGCCCAGTCTGGAGCCCCAAGGACTGTGTGGGAGAGGATGAGATTGTAGACATAGGGGGAGTTTTATGCTGAAAACTTTGTATTATGGTGCAAGGACAAAGAACTGACCATTGGAGCCCGTGTCCTTCCCAGAGAAAGACAGTAGGTTTGTATCAAGGTTGACCACGTAGGAGAACTTGGAAACCAAAATTCCACTATCCTAAAATTCAAACTCAAGGGCAAACTCTGAAGCAGCAAATGTGAAAACCAGGAACCTGGAGTTGGATAGCTCCACTTCTCTCTTTGGCCTTAAAATAGATTCCTAGAGGAAAGACCATCTCAAGGCTCACATAAAGATGGGCTGGTGGCAGAGATGAAAAACTTGGCTAAGCCAACACAAAAGCAAGTGGCTTTCATGGAAGTGTCTTTGCAAACCAGACCCACAGCGCGTGTGAACTGCTTGGGTGGCATCCATGGAAACTTCGAAGGACACCCCTTGTCTGCAAGAAGTAGAGGCAGCATTCACGAACCTCTGAGAGATGGAGCGAAGAAGAGTAGTCAATTTAGGAAAAGAAAACCACCCTCTCTGTCCACCCCACCCCCCATTCCCACACACAACCTGGCTGTGACCCTGGCTCACCCGCCTAATTAACCCAAGCTTCCTCTGTGTCTACTTTGAAGATCCAGAACAAATGCAAGATGTCTTTGTGTTTCTCTACAAGAAAATATTGCTTTTGACTTTGCTTAAGTATTTTTTTTATAAGGAGGTTGTACAGTGGCTCAGGTGGAAGCAAGATAAGCTATCAGTATTGGTATAATGTGTTGGAATAGTGGCATATGCAATGCAAGTCTTATCAACTGATTGCATAAGACCCAGTTAGTAGGCAATATATTCTGTGTATTTGTTTCTGTTAGCTAAAAGAAACCAGAAACACTGTCATTTCTTGCCATTAAACATGTCCCCCATTATATCATCTGAAATGTGCATTTTCCATAAGGCATTTCACTAGTGGAAACATTTTAAAATCAAGGTTTGTTTCTACATATCAAGAGCTCGGCTAGTTTTAAGACTAACATTTTTCTTCATTAGAAAAATTGTCTAATAATTTTTTAAAGGCCATAGAGCATGTGGAGCAGAGCAGAAATCTTATAAACCTGTGGCCAATAGCCAGAGCGAGGGAGCAGTAAGACTTGGAAGGGCTGAGCCACTGGGATTAGGGGAGTGTTTGTCTCCACCCATGCAAAGGGTAGCCAGCAGAAGCACATGCTAAATGCAGAAATGAAGGCGATGTCAAACCCAGTCTTTTAAATTTTAATGATAGGCTGGAGAGATGGCTCATGGATAAAGCACTTGTCACACTATTCCGAATTCCTGAGTTCAGGTTCCCAGACACCATGCTAAAAAAAATAAATAAGAAGGGCTGAAAAAAAAAAAAAAAGAAAAAAAAGAAGGGCTGGAGAGATTGCTCAGTGGTTAAGGCACTTTCTTGAAAAGCCTGAAGACCTGGATTCGATTCCACAGTACCCAGTACCCATATAAAGCCAGATGCACAAAGTGGCCCATGTGTCTGGAGTTCCTTTGCAGTGGCACTAGGCCCTGGCCCACCTAGTCTCAGTCTCTCTCTCTCCCTCTCTCTGTTTGGAAATAAATACATAAAACTTTTAAAATATATAAATAACCCAGAAGCTATGGCTACTTCTGTAATCCCACTGTGCCTATAGCAGGAAGGGAAGCAGCACCAAGAGACTTTGCCAGAAGCTTGCTAATGGAGCAGCGGGTGATTCAAAGACCTTGTCTCAGATGAAGTGGAAGACAAGTGTCCCCCTGAAAGTTGTCCTCTGATCACACACACACACACACACACACACACATGCTCACACTCTCACACACACTACACCAAATAATAAATTTAAATTTAAAAATTCAATTTTGATGTTCCTCTCTCTTCTGGTCCCTCCCAATCTGCCCACATCCCAGACCCACCTAATCTAAACCAGGCATGAGGACGAAGCATGTCTCCTTCCCTGTAGTGTTTCATGTGCAATCCCAAAGTGTGGTGGGGGCAGGGGAGGTGAAACAGAAGAGAGCAGATTCTGGTCCTGGTCCCTACACCTCAGAGCTGCTCAAACACGGTTTCCTGGCGTGAATCTTCAGTAACAGCTGCTAGCTGCCAAGTCAACATTTCCTCATCATCTCTCCCGGTTTTCACCTTTTCTTCTACTTTGTTCCCAGCTCCTTAGCACCCTTGAACATTCTTTTGAGCCCTTCCTGCATCTGTGTGCAATTCCAACAGCCCAAGAGCATGACCTCACCATGTGTGGTCAAGAGGCCCTTGTTGCCCCATTTTACACCTGAAGAACGAGTCCTAGCCTCAGCCCCCACACCTCCAGGCTGTAGAGCAAGATTCAGACTGCATGGCCCTTGGGCGCCTCCTGCTTCAGGTCTCTTGGTGCTGGCTGGTACTACACTGCCAGCTCAGCCCCTCTCTCCCCCACAGTTTATAGACAGCACCTCAGGAGCTATCTATCTCCCTCACCCCTCTGCAGAGTTCTGGGGTGTTTACATTTTCATCCTGGGAAGCCAAGCCCAGAGCAGTTTCATGCAATGGGACGCTGGTTCCCTGTGAGCCTTATTCACAGTACACTATCTTTCCCTATGGCAGCAGGACTTCAAGTGTCAGAGATGCTGGGCCCTCAATCCATGGGGAAGAAAATCCAAATGAACACTTCATGCATTGGAGTTCATATTCCAAGAAGTAAAGGGACTCTGACAAGAAGAAACTTCCTTTACCCCATGTTGCCCTGCCCTCTTTCCACTGTGGCCATAATCCTGAGAAGCACAGAGGTAGGGAGGGGAGGGAATGGGGAAACAAAAAGTTATGCAAGGCAAGGTGCCAAAAGCAAAATCCAAAATTAAAAACAAGAAGTTAAAACTAGATAGCAGCTAGACGTGATGACTCACACCTTTAATCCCAGCTACCCTGGAGGCTAACTAAAGTGGGAGGACCACAGTTTGAAGTCCATCTGTACAATTTAGGAAGACTGTCTCAACACAGAACTTTACAAAGCATTAGAGTAAGTTGGTGGTAGAGCACTTCCCTGGGTGGCAAGGGAGTGCAGCTGGATAGAAAAAATAATATGATTGCAGTACACGAAATATCAAGTTCTCAATGGCTCGATACTGGCTTAGAAGGGATAAAATGATGCAAATTTCATCATTCAATTGTTCAAATCTAAAATCTAATTTCTGATTTCAACACCTGTCTCCTGCTTATTTTAAAGATGGAATGAGATTTTCAAACCATTAGCGATCCTCTGTAAGGGAACAGATCTTGAATTTTTACTGGGATAAATTTCAGATAGGGATAGGGGCTCTGTAAATACTTACTACTACATAGTTGGGTTTGTTTTTTTTTTTTTTTTTGAATTATTGATTTTCATCAAGAAATGAACAAATAAAATGAAGACAATATCGCACATATGAAAAACTGATCTTAGAGTTTGAACCATTTTACAATTATTGCCCTTACTTGACTTTTCCCTGAGGAGGCTGGCCTTGGCACTAGTCAATTCAAAGTTCCGCCTACTGGACACATAGCACCTTGGAGATCCAGAGAAGGCATTCTGTAAACTGCTGCCGAGTCATACAAACAATGGGGTGCTCTGCATCTGCAGGAGAGAACAGAAACTGAGCTGTGAGGGCACCTGATGTGAACCTTGCAGCCTAAAGTTCTCTCTTAAGTTCCTAAATGAGTATTGGAATGGCAGTGATAGAGTGCTTGTCTAGCATGCCCGAGGCCCTGGGTTCGAGCTCCACAACTGCAAAAAGTGAATAAACTTTCAGGCCTTCGCTCTATGAACACAACTGGATCCCCTCCGGAGACAAACTTTGCTGAGGAAGTCCTGCCAGCTGCCTTCATGATCCAAAGTCTTCCTCTCACTGAAAACGAAGCAGAAGAAAACCAGCTTGCATATGTCCCAACACACACCCAGCCAAATGCCTGGTTTGTCCCATGTGTTTGGGCAGTGGATGGAGACTCAGCAAAACCAAGCATTTGGCGTTTCTATTCGAGAATGTGGGGGTGAGTTTATTGGGTTAAAATCGGCTTTGTTTGGGTTTTCACCGCCCTTGTTCCCCGGGAGCTTCACATGGGGTGCCAACATGGCCGGGACGAGGGGCATGTCAAGTGCCCCCCACCTCGCATTGTTGCTGCGCAGTGAACTGGAGTCTCCGAGGGGAAGGGGAAAAAGGAATTCCTCATTTTCATCCTGACCAGGATCCCCCTTTTCTTTTAGCAGCTCCGAGCCGCAGTAATCCTTATTCACGAAGCCCAGCCCCGGGCTCCTCACAGGTTTTGGGCTCTCTGTCATTGCCGTCTTATCTGCGCCCGCTTCTTCCAATGGTGCTTCTTGAGAGCTCTTTCACTATAGAAAAAAAAAAAAAAAAAGACCAGCTCCATAATGGCCGACGTGGCCCCTTTCTTCTCTCTCTCCCTCTCTCTTTCTCTCACTCTTTTCTTAAGCTTTCCGACTGAGCCGGGCTATTTAATCTTCCTGAGCCGTTCAAGATGTCACTTACCTCTGATGGTGGGGACAATGGAAATACTTCCAGCCTGAATGCCGAGGAGCTGAATGCCTCTGGCTGCTTTGAAGAGTGCTCTTGGAAGTCTCTGTTTCAGCCGCCAAGGCCCCAGTGAAGGTCTTTTTGTGCAATTGCTCGGGCCTCCCAGCCACCCTCACCAGAGGTGTTTAGCATAAAGGACAGTGAATGGCTTTGTCAACAGAACCTGGTTCAAATCCCAGCTCAGGGTTGGACATATCAATCACTTGTCCTGGGCCTCAGTTTCCCTATTTGCGAAGAAGTGAGAATGGTGGCTTCAGTTTCCTTCCCTTGAAAATATAAGAGGACAGTTCCCCCATGAGTGGTTATAAGAATTGAACGATTATTTTTAAAAAGGCACATCTACTACTTTCCTCCCTGAAAATGTAATTAATTGATTGATCATATCATTTCCCAGCAACTAGTGAGCTGTCCAATGGAATTCTGACACTCTTTTCCAATGGAAAGGAGTAAGAAGTTTCGTTAATTAATTAATGAGTGAGTGAGTGAGTGAGCGCATGAGTCAAAGGCTCACAACCTTTTTCACTTTTGACCTTTCTCCCCACATCAAATGTGTCACCAAGCCTGGTTGGTCCTGCCTTGGATAAGCCCTCCATGTCCTGCTGCCTCACACCAGGCAGTCCACAGCCTCACAACCTCAGAGCATGAATGAGAAGCTGCTCCCTTCTTCCAGAATACTTCATTACTCCCTATTACCTACCTGGTTAAAAGAGAAAGAAAGTGAACTTTTCACCTTAGTTTTCTAGGCCCTTGCTAACGTTCGTACTTCTAGCCTCCCACTTCTCCATTCCATGAACCCTAAACTTCAGCTAAGGGTCCTGTACACACAGCTTCCCAGCTTTTTGGTGGTTTTTCTTTAGCCTGGAACAATGTCCTTTCTCTTTCTAAGCACTTTCTCAGATGCCACCATCTTTCCAGGCTCACTTCAAAGACTCCATCTTCCTTGTACCTCATCCTTCCCCTCAGTGTAGCTCCCTTCAGCTCCACAAATCCTTTCCCACGCTCATCCCTCCCTCCACAAGAGACAAGAGATTCCAAGGTGAATAGGTCACTCTTGAACTGAACTGGACAGCATCCGCTTGGAGGGGGAGGGTGTCACTGCCTCTTCTTGCTTATAGGCCACCATTCAACATCCTGCATAGGTGTGAGCTAGCCAGCCCACAGTCATACTGGCCTTGTCACCCACCCATGACTGTTCCTAAACAAAAACTCCAACTCCAAGATATCAGATGTCTGAATATGGCCATTTGTATGTACTGAATGCCTAGAAGCTGCCAGGGGCCAAACAATCCATGCCACACACTTGTTTTTTCTTCTTGTATGTGTGTGTACATGTTTGTATGTTTGTGAGCATACATGTGTCTGCAGATGCACATACATGTGTGTGCACATGAGTGTGGAAGTCAGAGGTTGACTTTGTGCGTCCTATTCAATTGCTGTCCACCTTTTTTTTTTTTTTTTTTTTTTTTTTTTTTGAGGCAGGGTCCCTCCCTGAACCTGGAGCTCAGAGTTGCAGTTGGACTAGCAGGCCAGTGAGCCTCAGGGATTGCCTGTCTCTAGTCACCCAGTGATGGGATTCCAGGTTCGCACAACGTATTTGACATGATTTTGGGGAATCTGAACTTAGACTCTCGAGCTTACGTGGCAAGCACTTTTCCCACTGAGCCAAGTCCCATATGAGAAGAGACCCTATCCCTATGCTACAGGTGACAAACCTTAGGAGCAGAGAGCTAGCAGACCGGACTAATGTCATGCAGGATCTACTGTTGTTACAATGGGCTAGCCTCATCCAAGATCAAACAGAGACCTTGGTTTGACTGAAGTCACGGGGTAGACTTGCTCAGGGTGTCCTTAGGAGAAGGTATTTGGCTGTTCAAGGACAGCACCAACCCAGGTAAATGCCCTGAGGTCACTCTGGCCCTTGGGGACTGCTCCATTCTTACAACTAAACCTGGGTGGCAGGCGGCTCATGCCGTGTGTATGAAATATACATCACGCATCTTCTCCAAAGCCCCACATGCAGCCAGGGCGAGTGGAGCCTTCTGGAGCCGTGTACAACTTTTCATTTCCCATATCAATCATGAGAACAAGTTGAAGTTCAGATAAAGGCAGCTTGGTTTCCCCTAATTGTTCTGGATTTAGACTGACTGTTTGCACTGCAGACTGCGGCCACTGGGTTCCCGGCGGGGGGCTGTGGCCGGCTCTTTCTCTAACAAACCCGTGTTCATGCGTCCATTCAGATCCATCACCCTGAGATAAACTGTGAATATTGCCCTTTGTCGCCGCTGCATTCTTCCCGGCATTGTGGGGGCACTATTTACGGATTTAAAGGTTCATTTGCACAATTCTTTTGTCAGCAGCACAGGCTCAGAATGGCAAAGCAAGGGCTACCTCTCTTTTCTGGGTTACTGCCCCGAGCTCTCCCTGAGCAGAATGGACATGCCTGCCCTGGACTTAGCGTGAAGAATGTCAATGCGAAAATTACATTTTTTAAATGACCTGTCTGCTTCCGTGGCCAGGGAGGTCAACGGTTCACAAAGGGTGGTATTTACGTATTGCCACCCACCCCTAGGATGGTGTTCACAGGCACACAGCCTTTGAAAAAGAGCCCAGGGTAAAATATGGTAAGTGGCACGAAGTGGCATCTTGATTGTGTCCTGCGTGGACAGCCTCATGTTGTAGGTCTTGTGCCTCTTTCTTAAGCCTCTTTCTTGCACGTTGATGTTCTTAGTCCTATTTTGCAGAGGAGAAAACTGAGGCTCAGAGGATTTAAGAAATTGAGTGGCAGAGTAAAACTTCCAACCCAAGGATTTCTGCCTCCAGTCTCTGGGTTTCTGCCCCGTACCTGCTGTTCTCTAAGGTCAGTTGATCAGAGAACCCAGGACGGGCTTCTGAATAAAGCACCAGAAACAATGCAACATGGAGATGCGTGTGGCCCGCTAGCAGAGAGTAGAAATGCACTTTTGTCTCTGTGAATCCTGCAGGTCTGGGACCGCCCTCAGGAACTCCTCTTCTGGGATCCTGCCCAGATTTCACTGCTTGGGTCAGCCCTGGAATGGCATCCTCCCACCCCCCACCCCCCCCATCCCCGCCCCACACACACACTTGGAGGCAACTTCTAATTACCAGCTCTATCCACTTCCTCCTAGATTGCAGGCCCCCTGAGGGAAGGACTCAGTTGTTTTTTTTTTTTTCCTGTCTGAGTCTCCAGTGGCCAGCCACTACATGTAACATACCCCACACACCCACACACGTACACACAATTTACCAAAGATGAATGTATGGATGACTTTTGTGCAATCTAAGAGATGCACCGTATGGAAATCGCACTGAGAAAAATAAATATTCTGCACTCATGTTCATAAGTTCTGCAGCTCTGCTGGAAGAGATCAGAATGAACTAGATAGAAGATAAAAACCATTCCACAGGCTCACTTGCATGAGATGGAATGGAGAAACAATTTGAATGGCAGACGTGGCAAGGCCGGAGCGATGGCTCAGAGGTTAAGTGTGTTTCCTGCACAAACCTAAGTGTGTGAGACTGCCAGAGTTCAAATCTCCAGACCTCAAGTAACCAGTTGGGCATGGCCACACACACCTGTAACCACAGTCCTTCCTGCAGGATAGCCAAGAATTGCCAGACCCCCACAAGCTCCAGAATCAGTAAAGAAACTGGCAGAAAGGAGATGGAACTTGACACCCAAGGTTTAATTCAGCTCTCTGGAGGTGAGCAGCACCCCCACTCCCACCACAGGTGAAGTATGGGGTCCTACAACACACCACATGCATACTGCACTACACCACGTGCACGCATGTACAAAAGAGGGGAAAAAGAAGCTTTCATTCAGAACTCACAAAGTGTTAGTCTGTTTTATAGTTTCAAATATAGTTTTATAGTTTAAAATTGAGAGAAACAGGAGAATCACCTGGAAGCTAGTGAGCCTGGCAAATACAGTGAACAACGTGAACAAGAGATCCTGTCTCAAACAAAGCGGAAGGCAAGAACCATCACTTGAAGTTGTCCTCGCTCCTCCAAACACTCTCCGTGGCATGCCTGTGCCTGCGAATGCACACGCATATCATCCACACAAATTAATCAATTAAAAACTGGCTATTATCTCTTGTGAAACCATCACAAACTTTCTGTCACTCACAGTATAGCCTATGTCCTTTGGCTATCCCTCCTTCAGGACAGTGAGTAGAGGAAAGGCAAAGGGACAAGTAATGAAAGACAGTGAGGTGAGAGAGTGTGGAGGTTTGGAAGTGGTGAACGTGGAAGATTTAGTTAGTTTGTCTGTTTGTCTATTTGTTTTTTTGAAGCAGTGTTTATCTCTAGCCCAAGCTGACCTGGAACTCACTCTGTAGCCCAAACTGGCCTTGAACTCATAGTGATCTTCTTACCTCAGCCTCTTGAGTGCTGGGATTACAGACATGAACCACTATACCTGGTTTAGAAGGTTTTTTTTTTTTGTTTGTTTGGTTTTTTTTTTTTTTAAGGCTGGAACACAGAAATTATATTTGTTGCTTTGTGATAAATGGCTGCTATCTCTCCCTATAGTCTCAGTGAATTTTGAAATGAAGAATACAGAACCAGATTGCATAATCAAGTAATGAATTCAATGCTAACTAAATGCAAAGAGTATTTTTAGGATGGTGTTATTGCTCCTGAACAAAGATTAAGAGTAAGTGATGTTCTTAAATGTTGTTTTCAGATAGATGTGGGGTCCATGCTCTGGCCTAAAATACAGCATCTGCTCCATGCACCGGCAGCGTGCTGGGTATTTCATAGTACACAGGAAATACATCATGTCCTCTGTTCCAGTCATCCACTTCCAAGAAGATGCCAAACCTGAAATATAGACATGGCTCTGTGCAGAAAGATGTGCATCACAATGTTTTATAAGCAAATACAGAGACACATACATTGAAAGTTGATTGCATGGGTTTATTAATATGGAATGGCTCCATAAATATATCATTGCTGTGACGTCAATTAGAGACTCAGAATTTAAAAAAAAAAAAACAACTCAGAAAAAGGCTTGGAGAGATGGCTCAGTCAGAAAAGTGCTTGCCATGCAAGCTTAAGGATCTGAGTTCCAAGCCTCAGCACCCATGTCAAAGCCAGGTACAGCTGTGTGCGCCAGTACTCCCAGTGCTGGGGACATGGAAACTGGAAAATCTCTAGGGCTTGGTAGCTAGGGAGTCTAGTTGAATTGGTGAACTCTAGTTTCAGTGTGGGACCCTGTCTGAAAAAATAAAGCATAGAGCAATTGTGGAAGACACCTAACACTCACATGTGCACATTTATTGCCCTCCCCCCACACACCTGTTCACACACATAGAAACATATATATATGCAAAAAAGAAAGATTAAAGAAGGAAAGAGAGTAAGACAGAAACAAGGAACAAATGAAGAAAAGAAGGAAGGGAGGGAGAAAGGAAGGAAGGAAGGAAGGAAGGAAGGAAGGAAGGAAGGAAGGAAGGGGAGGAAGGAGGGAAGGAAGGAAGGGAGGAATCTCCGACTATATATGCAAGGCCCTCTGTTCTGTTCTTAACACCATACCCAAAAACCCTCAGAAAACATTTTATAATCTCAATTTCATAAACCAAATCATGGACAAATACATTGGAAAAACATTGGAAGATACTTTATGAACACCTCCATACATATAGACAATACATCATAATCATAATCCTCTTCTACCACTTTCCCTTCCCCTTTCCTATCCCTCCTCCACTGAATCCCTTCTTTTTCCAACTAGTCTCTTGAAAGAGAATTTGAAGCATTGTTGTCACTGACATTGATTACCTTCTGTGATGGAGGAACTCACTCTTTATTACAGCTCCATAAATTGTCATTGTACTCATTATTTTGGTTTATGCAGTGCATGTTACAAAATACTTTTATTAGCCAGACTTGGTGGCACACTTCTTTAATCCCAGCACCTGGGAGGCAGAGGTAGGAGGATCACTGTGAGTCTGAGGCCACCCTGAGACTACACAGTGGATTCCAGGTCAACCTGGGCTACCTCAAAAAACCAAAAGAAATATATATATTTAACCAGGTGTAGTGGCACACACCTTTAATCCCAGAACTTGGGCAGCAGAGGTAAGAGGATTTCTGTGAGTTAGAGGCCAGCCTGAGACTACATAGTGAATTCCAGGTCTGCCTGGGTTAGATCAAAACCCTACTTTGAAAAACCAAAAGAAAAAAAATTTTTTTTAATTTATTTGAGAGAGTGTGTGTGATAGGGTATAAGCATGCATAGGTCTCTTGCCGCTGCAAACAAATTCCAGATGTATGCCCCACTTTGTGCATCTGGCTTTACTTGAATACTAGAGAATCAAACTTGAGCCTTCAGGCTTTGCAAGCAAGTGCCTTTAGCCCCTGAGACATCTCCCCAGCCCTGTTCAATACATTTTTTAATGAACATCTCCGATGTTCAAGACACCATGCTGGTTGCTGATGAGGCTGCCTGGGGAACTTTCTGAGTGGTGGGCAGGGAAGGGTACACAGAACCAGTCAGAGTAGTGTGGGGGGAATGCTGGAACACAGGAGGTCAGAGAGCTCTGTTGAGCATAATGGAGAGGTCAAATGTTTAATGAGCTCCTAGAAGGGGTCAGGAATATTCCCCAAGTCTAGGATGCTTGAGTTGAGCTCAAATAATGAGTAGGGGTCCCCAGTACCATGATATTTAATGCTATGACTTTTTCAGCTTTCCTTCCATGCCACCCACAAGACTGGAGATTCCAGACCTCTGGGTTTTTTATGGAGGACTTAGAATTACAGAAGAGAGGGTTCACCTTAACCCTGGATCCAGGAGAAGGTTCTGGTGACTGCTAACTGTGAAGCGGCTTTCTGACCCTGTCACAAACACCTGAGACAATAAAAAGGAAGATTCATCTGGACTCATGGTTTTGAAGGCTTCTTTTTTGATGTTTGTGCGTGCCATGTGTGTATGTATGTATGTCATATGCTCGTGCTTCATGTGGGCATGTGGGTGCACATGCATATATGTATAGCCAGAGGCTGATGTAGGAAGTCTTCCTCAATCAGTCACCACCTTACACTTTAAGACAGGGCCTCCCACTGTACCTAGATATCTCTCTCTCTCTCTCTCTCTCTCTCTCTCTCTCTCTCTCTTTTAATTTTTATTTTGGAGAGAGTCACAGAGAGAGAGGGAGAGGAAGACAGATAGAGATGGGCACGCCAGCAGCCTCTCAGCCACTGTGAAGGAAATCCAGATGTGTTCGCCCCCTTGTGGGAAAGTGGGGCATTGCACCCTTCTGTCACTGCATCTGGCTAAACTTGGGACCTGGAGATTGGAACCGCTGGAGATTGGAACCAGCGTTCCTAGGCTTAGGATGCAGGCGCCTTAACCGCTAAGCCATCTCTCCAGCCCTGTACCTAGATCTCCTAATTGAGCTAGAGTAGGCAGCAAGCCCTAGGGATCCACTGTCCCAGCCTTACTAGTGCCAGGGTTATAAGAATGCACCGGCATTCTAATGCCTAGCATTTTACGTGGGTGCTGGGGATTTAGACTCAGGCCTCATGCTTGCCCAACAAGTACTTCACCCACTGAACCATCTGCCCAGCCCTGTTTTTAAAAGTTATATTCTGTTGCTCTGTGCCTGCAGCAGTTCATGCTGACAGAAATGTATGGTGAGCCAAACCTCTCGCCTCATGATGAGGAAGCTAAGAAAGGAAGGGAGCAGAGTTCCAAAGCACCCTTGGAGTCCATGCCTTCACTGTCCTGAAGACCTCCCTCTAGGCTTCTTCTCCTGAGGTTCTACCACCTCCAAGAACACGCAGGCTGAGGACTAAGCCTCTAACCCATGGGCTTTGGTGGGACAGCCCAGCCAGGGCGACCGCCTCTTAATCACATCATCCACCCATCCAAGAGTTCAGGCCCCACACAAACACGGTGCAGCCCTACCTCAGCCAAGGTATTCGCTCAGGAATGGGCAGTGCTTACCAGCAGGACCTAAATGAAGACGTGCCATAGCTGAGAATGAATGTTTTTTTTAAGTGCTATTGCAATCCAGCCACTATTTTCCTGGGCAGAAGAAAAAGTAAATGTTATTCCTAAAAGATTTCAGCAGCCATCTTGTCTCCCTCCGTAAGGTAAATCCACACAGAAACGCATGGCTTGAAGATGGAAGAAAACTGGGTGAGTTTCCGAGTCCATACTACGAAGTCCTCATGGTTCTTATTCTAAGCACCATGGGTCATGACTGAAGGGGGTTAAAAAGAGGTGTGACTTCAATTTAAATGCTCTTAAAAGAATGCTCTGACTGGTTATGATTTAAAACTGGATTTGGAGGTGGGGCAAGAGATTGCTGAAAGTAGCAAGTAAAAATAACTGCAGAAATGTTAGAAATAGGAAGAAAAGTTCCAGAGATAAGAAATCTGTCAAAATATAGTCACGGGGTTGGGGAGGTGAATCAGCAGGTAAAATACTTGCTGTCCAGGCATAAGGTCGTAATTCGGATCCCCATGGTCCACATAGAAGCTGGGTGTGTGGGTACGTGCCACTAATCCCAGCATGGGTCAGGCAGAGATGGAAGGATCCCTGGGACTATTTTGGTCAAATCAGTGAGTTCTGGGTTCAGTGAGAAACTCAGTCTGAAAAGATAAAATGGAGAGTGGATTGAGGAAGACACCTAATATAAACTCTGGTTTACACACATGTGGGACATGTGCACACATGCCTGCATACACATGTGTTCCCACACGTATTAACACACATATATCCACACCACATACACATACAACAAAATTAATATTAATCCCATTGTGTCTGCAAATCCCATGTCTATGGATTCAACCAAGTGCAGATGAAAATATTTGAAAAATATTACAATAGTGCTGAATATGAACAGACTATTTTCCCTGTCATTCTTTTCACTAAGCAATATAGTGTAACAACTATTTACATAGCATTTATGCTATGGAATGTATTATAAATAATCTAGAGATGAATGAAAGCATACAGGAGGATTATGTAGATTATATGCAAATACTGGGCCATTTTATATGACGGACTTGAGCATCAGAGGATTTCAGTGTTTTAGGGATTCTGAAACCAATTTCCCAGATACAGAGGGTGGCTGTAATGGGACTTGTTGATTGGATGAGAAAGGCAGAGAAAGAAGTAAAAGAAGGTGTTAATGATGACCCTCCTGGAGAGTGAAGGCTTTCATTGTTCAGTACCTGATGGAGACACTCACTAAGAGGTATAAACACCAGAAAGACCTGGTTTAGAGGAAACATTGCTGCGTTCTATGTGGAACATGCTGTGTATTGTGTTTGTGGTACTCTAGTGGAGATGTCACATGAGTGGCTAAATTCATAGGGATTGAAGCTTAGCAAGTCATCAGTGTCCAGGTGGAACCTAGAAACAGAGTTGTGGACAAGATGACTTGGTAAGGAGACGAGATCCGGGGATTAAGTAAAAACATGCAACATATTTTGCATGTGTATGTGTACGGTGTATATGCATGTCCATCTGTGTGTGGGCGTACATGTATGTGGGTGTGTAGAGGGTGGAGGACAACCTTTGATATTGGTCCTCAGGAATATGATCCACCTCTTGTCTTTTTAGCCTTAGATGTGTGTGGGCATGCCAGGACCTCTTGCCATTGTAAACAAACTCCAGATGAATGTAGAACTTTTTGCATGTGGGGAATTAAATCTGAACCACAAGCAAGAGCCCTAACCACTGACCTCTCTCCCTAGCCTGCCACCTCTTTTTAAGACACAGGTCTCTCATTGGCCTAGAGCTCACTGATTAGGCTGGGCTACCAGTCCAGAGAGCTCCAACACCGGGATTACAGCACATACCACCACAACTGGCTTGTACATGGATTCAGGAGATCAAACTCAGGTCCTGATGCTTGCAAGGCAAGAACTTTGCCAACAGAGCCACCTATCTGGCTCCTGGAACACAGCATTTACTAGCAGGCTTGGATACAGGCGTGATGGTTTGTACCTGTAATCCCAGCATTCGGAAAGCTGAGGCAGGAGGAATGCTGGGAGTGTGAGGCCATTCTAGTCTCTGTAGTGAATTCCAAGCCACCCAGAGCTACAGAGTCAAATCCCCATCTCAAAACAAAAGAGCAGGAAGCCAGGCGTGGTGGCGCACACCTTTAATCCCAGCACTCAGGAGGCAGAGGTAGGAGGATTGCCGTGAGTTTGAGGCCATCTTGGGACTACATAGGGAATTCCAGGTCAGCCTGGGCTACACTGAGACCCTACCTCGAAAAACTAAAACAAAAAACAAAAAAACAAAAGAGCAAGGCTTGAGGAAACATGAAGGAATGTTCAGAGATAGAAGGAACCCAAAAGAGAAGGCTTCAGGAAGAAGTATGTGGCCAATGGAGTTGAAAGCTGCTAAAGTCTCAGGGAAGATGGCTGAACATGTGCTTTCTGGTAAGGGTTAGGATTAGGGTGAGTTGGTTGCATGAGGGAAGAGAGACAAGATTGCAGCAAGCTGACGAGTAGGGAGGGAGGGTGGCATCACACATGAAATATGCAAAGCTCTGTGATTTGATCAGGCTGGAGATAGTCCAAAATGCCAAGTCCTGTGGGCTGGCGAGAGCTCACTCCAGCAGAATTCAGTTTCATTCTTTGGGATATTCCAGTCCTATGGTGTAGGGACATTGCTCAGTAAGAACTTTTCAAGTCATGCTGGATTCAGGGATCTGCATATACAGGGAGCTTCCTGCGTTTCTCTTTCCTCTGACTTGTCCATTTATGTTATGTGGATCACCTGCACAACCTAAAAGAATCAAAGCAGCCATTGGAGGGATTGGTCTCTCTGATTTTTATTTCTAGGTGAGTTCTCTTTCCTACAACTATTACAAATTGTCACAAACAAGATGATTTAATACAAAATAAATTTATTGTTTCATAGTTCGAAAAGCTAGAAGTCCAAAAATTAAGGCCTTCTCTGCTTTCAACGCCTTGGGGAAGGATTTTTCCCTTGCCTCTTTCTGCTTTCGATATCCTCAAACATTCCTTGGTTTATGGCAAAATAACTCTAGTCTCTGCCTTTATCCTTATATAGCTACCTTCCCTGTATGTTTCCTAGTCCAAATTTTCTTCTTTTTTTTCTCTAGATTTTTCTTTTTTTTATTGACTCACAGTAGTGTTGCATATTTATGTGATACAGTGTGACATTTCCACACATGTATACAATGTGTAATGATCAGATTGGACTAATTAGCATATTCATCACCTCCAATATTTGCTATTTTTTGTGGTAAGAACTTTCAAAAAATCCTCTCTTCTTCTGATTATGAAATACATAAGCCATTGATATCAACCATGCTTATGCTAACTGTACCATGAAGAGTTGGAGTTACTCTGTCTTTCCATTGCACCCCTGTACAGGTTAACCATCTCCCTTACCCCATGCCTTCCCCAGTCTCTGCCGCCCACTATTCTGCCTTCTACTTCTGTGAGATTAACTGTTTAGCTGCCACACCTAAGTGAGAACATGTGATAGTCGGTTTTTTCATCCCTGTGACAAATATCTGAGAGAAACAATTTCCAAAGAAGAAAGATTTGTTTTGGCTAAGGTCCAGGTCAGCTGGTTCCATTGCTTTGGGCCTGAGTAGAGATGGAATAGCATAGCCATGGGAATGTGTGGCACAGGCTGTTCGGCTCATGACACCAAGAAAGCAGAGTGACAGAAAGGGACTGGGGACCAAGTAGAACCTCCAGGGGCACATCCCCAGTGACCCACCTCTTCTTACCAGGCCCCACCTCAGGTAGCACATTCAACCATGAGCTCACTGGGTGCACTAACCCATGCTGAAGCTAGCATCTTCAGTCCTCAGGCACCCCTCAATGAGTAGAGATAGCAGCTAGGGACAAAGTCCTCAACACATGAGCTTTTGGGGGACACTACATATACAGGACATAGCATGTGTTATTTATTTTTCTATGCCTCATTTATTTAATTTACTTATCATTCTCCATTCCATCCATGTTGCTGAAAATGATAGAATTTCATTCTTTGGGGACTTGGGAGATGGCTCAATGGTCTAAGGGAGCTTGTTTACAAAGCCTGTCTGACTGGGTCCAATTCCCCAGTATTCAGTAAAGCCAAATGCACAAAGTGATGCATATGTCTGGATTTCTTCTACATTCACAATTTACCCTGGCCCACCCATTCTTTCTAAAATAAACAAACAAATAAATAAATAAATAAATAAATAAATAAATAAATAAAAATTTAAGAAATTTTCATTCTTTCTATGGCTAAATAATATCCCTGTATAAGTAGCACATTCTCTTTGTCTGTTCATCTATTGGCAGACATTTGCTCTGTCCAGTGGTGGGACTGCTAGATCCCAAGATGGTTCCAGTTCTAGATCTTTGAAGACTCTCCATACTGTTTTGGCATAATGCTATACTCATTAACATTTCTACCAATAGAAATTCTCATCTCCACCCTCACCAACATTTGTTTTCTTTCTTGGTGATAATAGCCATTTAAAGGAAGTGAAATGAGATCTCATTGTGGTTTTGATTTGTGTTTCCATGACGTTTTGTGATGTTGAGTCTTTTTCCATGTACTTCTTGGCCATTGGCACATCTTCTGTTGAGTATTGTTCATTCAGGTCATTTGCCATTTTTGTACCTGTTTGTGTGTAAACAAGAGAGAGGGGTATAATATGTGTGGTGTATAGCATATGTGGGTGTGCATGTGTGATCAATGCCCATGTGTATAGAGGCATGTGCACCCACACACACACATCTGGAGGTCAGAGGAGAACATCAAGTGTCCCTTATTGCTCTTCTGCCGCATTTGTCTGGGACAGAGTCTCACAGGGAACCTGGAGCTCACTGTTATTCAGTTAAACCAGCTGATCATGGAGCCCCGGCAGTCCTCTGCCTTGGTCCTCCTCAGAGCTGGAGTTATATGCATGTGCAGCCAGGCAATGCTTTCTATGTGGATACCAGGGAATGAACACAAGTCCTGGTGCTTGTGCAACAAGCACGCTTACCCACTGAGCCACTTCCTTAGCTCCACTTTGCCCACTTATTTTTATAGTTTCTATGTGCATGTGCATGCATGCATGCATGCCATGGCACATGTGGAGGTCAGAGGACAGCTTTCAGGTTGGTCCTCACCTGCCCACCTCATTTGAGACTTGTTTTTTTGTTCTAGATGCTCACTGGTGCTCTTTACTGTATTCACCATGAGCTTCTGGGAAAATCTCTTGTCTCTACCTCCCATCTCCCCATAAGCATCGGTGTCAGTGACAGAAGCCCACCACAGCTTCCAGTTTTTTGGTTTTTTGTTTTTTTTTTTTCCCCTGTGGGGTCTGAGGATCAAAAGCAGATACTCAGGCTTAAGCAGCAAGTGCTTTACCTACTGAGAAATCTCCCCAGTCCCAGTAATGTTGACTATTTTTCAATAAATTTCTTAGTTGTTGGTAGTAGGTTTAGCTAGAGATCCTGTCTCCAAGAATAAGATGAAGAATAACTGAAGAAGACCCCTGACCTGGACCCCTGGCCTCCACAAGTACATGCAGACAAGTGTATGCACTCACACACATGTGCACCCACATGCATGTGAACAGGCATACACACACATGCACACACAACACATACAATAAAAACTCCTGTAAATTCAATAAACCTCTCTTTTTCATAAAACAGGCTGCCTGAGATATTTGTTGTAGTAATAGAAAGCTGGCAAGAAAAGAGAAGATGGGACTAGAGAGATGGCTTAGCAGTTAAACCACTTGCCTGCAAATCCTAAGGACCCAGGTTCAATTCCCCAGTACCCACATAAGCCAGATGTATAAGGTGGCGCATGCTTCTAGAGTTTGTTTGCAGTGGCTGGAGGCTCTGACGTATCTATTCCCTGTCCCCTCTTTCTATCTACCTCTTTCTCTCTCTCTCTCTCTCCCTCTCAAATAAATAAAATATTTTTTTAAAAAAAGAAAAGAGAGGTTGGCCACAGCACCAGCTGTGGGACCTTTGTTCTCCTTTCACCCAATCCACACTTAGGAGAATCACCCATCCGGATCAGTTAGTGAGCCAGAACAAAATCAAAGGATTTGCTTTGGCTCGCCATTTGAAGGGAAACAGTCCACCACAGCAAGGGAAGTATGGCTCCAAGTGGCTTCGTGGCAGCAGGAGAGTATAGCTGGGGTCCCTCACCTCTCATGTCTCAGAATAGCAAACAGAGATCAGACAGGAAACACAACCAGGCTAAAAACCATTGGTCCCTAATGACCGACTTCCCCTGAGACTTCTCCTTCTCAAGGTTCCACAATCTTCCCAACTAGCGCCCAAGGACCAAGTGTTCAAACACATGAGCTTGTGGGAGACACTTCACACTCTCGCCTGAAAATTACCCAGAAGGAGTCGTGTACATCAAATGAGGGGGACAAAAGGATTGCTGCCTGGCCCTTTCTAAATCTCTATTTACTCCACATACTTGGGCTGCAAAGTCACTGAGAAAACCTGCTGGAGCTGAGCTGAAAGCCTCCTCCATGTGGACCAGCTGACAGAAAGTTGGAAAAAGCCACACTGCATACAGGTCAATGGGAGAGAGAAAACACCAGTGAAGGTACTCAACAGTGGACACTGCAAGCTTTAAATTTGGCCAGCCAGGCCAAATGAGCCAATGGGTGCAATAGTGACATGTCTGTTATGGGGGAAACCAGCTGCTCTCTAATTGGACTGGAGGCCAGCTCCATGGGAAGGAACACATCCCTGATACTGAAAACGTATGACAGGGCTAGACATGAGCCCTAAGGGTGTAATGTCTGCAGGTGTCTCATTACATGTATAGACTATGCTCACCAAACTGCCCAGTAAGCACTTCTCTTAATGTCCACACCCATATATTAATGCTACTCTCACTTTTGGTTAGAGAAGCTTCTCTTTTCAGATGGTGGCTACCTTGGGATAACTCAGAAAGCACCATGGTACTGAGAAGAAGTGACAGAGGAGTGCTCAGCACTGAAACATCTCAAACCTACCTTCCAAGGCTCAGGGTCCATTGCCGAAGAAAGGGGCAGAAAGAATGTAAGAGCCAAAGGAAGAGTAGGACTCCTTACAATGTGCTCCTCCAGACACAAAATGGCCTGGATATCCATGACCTCACAGTGCCTGACACTACCTACATAAGACCATCATAATAGGAGGAAAAGATGATGACATCAAACTGAAAAGAGAGACTGATTGAGAGGGGAAGGGAATATGATGGAGAGTGAAGTTTCAAGGGGGAAAGTGGGGGGAGGGAGGGAAGTACCATTGGATATTGTCTATAATTAAAGAAGTTGTCAATAAAAAAATAAATAAAAATTAAAAATAGAAATAAATAAATCTCTATTTTTGGTTTTTTGGGTTTTTTTTGGGGGGGAGTTGTTTGTTTGTTTGTTTGTTTGTTTTGTTTTATTCTTCGAGATAGGGTCTCACTCTAGCCCAGGCTGACTATGTAGTCTCAGGGTGGCCTCAAACTCACAGCGATCCTCCTATCTCTCTGCCTCCCGAGTGCTGGGATTAAAGGCGTGTGCCACCATGCCCAGCTAAATCTCTATTTTTATAGTTTTCTGGATCCTTGCTTCTCTTGTGAGCCATTGGTGGTTCTGAGAGAATACAGTGCCATTTCCTCTTTGCATATGTTCTTAGTTAACAAGTTCTTACTGATACTTGCTACTAGTGGACAAAGGTTACCCGGATCCTGCTACCATCTAGATATAAATAGTGCTGCGCACAAGTTTTGGAGTGTAATTCAACTTTGCAAGTCCATTAAAAATTGCCAGTCTGTATACACCTTAGTAAGCTTCTCCAAGACACAGTTTACTCCTGTGTGCTCTATGAGCTATGATAATCTAGAACTGTGAAAGAATTTGAAAAAAAGGGGGGGGATGGGAGAAGGTAAAAAAAGATCTCATCTATAGTAGAGGCTCAAGAAATGGGTCTTCTGTGAACATTGCATCATAGATGGGAGAGAGGTTCACAAGCCACAATAAGCTGCCCATGCGCATGCAAACAACCCTAATTTAATGCATTGGATCATAAAAAAAAAAAAGACATGACAATAGGAAGGTGACTAGTTGTGAAGAAGGAGTTCAGTGGGAAGAGGAAAGGATGAGTGGTTAATGGGGTGAATATGATATATGTGTGTGAGAGAGATAGAAATTAAAATAAAGGAATAGGTCTTGTTTTTGCTCTTATATCTGCCTGGGTCGAGTCACCAGCATTTACTACACACTAGACTATTTCAGACACTGTGATGTGAAGGGAATAAAAAGCCACAATTTTCTGTCCTTCTCAGAGTTTACATTCTTCTGGGATAGAAACAGTCTGAGGAAGCAAGAATACATGCTGAATAGAAAAAAAGACAGGACAAGCTGCTCAGAGTGGTGGGATAAGACAGAGCAAGGAGATACTTCAGATAGGCGGCCGGAGAGCCACTCAGAAAAGCCCGTATGGATCAGAAGGACAGGGGAGATATAGCGTGTGGCCCTCTAGGTACAGACCACACAAGGTCACTGCCGCTCTGGAACTGCAGGTCTGGAATGAGAAGGATGTGGCCCAAGACTGACAGGTAGAGCAGCAGAGCCGTGGGATGACAACTCGGAGTCAGGACGAGGAAGGGGGTGAGATGGACAGACAGATCATCTCTTGGTAGTCACCATGGGAACTAGGCTTTCCTCTGGCTGTGAAGGGAAGACCCTATCTAGTTTTAAACAAGTTTCCCACTGGCTGCCCCATGAGGACCAGGCTGTCCGGCATCAGAGGGAAGTAGGATTACTTTGGGAGGCTGCTCAGTTGCCTGGCACTCTCATTCATTCAAGCAGAATCCCAGAGGCCAGGAAGCTCATAAACAGTGACTTCTCGCAGCTCTGGAGGTTGGAAGGCACTAGTCAGTTCTGGTCTAGTGAGGACTCGTTTCCTGGGCCACAGGTGGTGCCTTGTACCTGTAGTCACCTGGGGCAGATGGGCAAGGTAGCTCTCGGGTCTCTTTGACGAGAGTACTGGCAGCATTCATTAGGGCTCACCTCTACCACCCGAGCACCTTGTGAGTTAGGATTCCAACATAAGAATGCTGAGGGGAGGTAAGCACTCAGGCTATAACACTTGTGTACGAGATCTGGACATGCCAACGAGAAGTCATGAGAAGAGGGCCCATACAAAGATATTGCAGATGAGGATTAAGAAACTAAAAATTCAAGTAAACATACCAGGAACATGATCCTTCACACTTCCAGGGATACTCTTGAGCCAGTTAATAAGACTTCATCAAACTGGGCATGGTCCCAGCACTCAAGAGACTAAGGCAGGAGGGATGACATGAATTTGGGGCCAGCCTGGGCTACATAGTGAGTTACAGGCCAGCTACAACCACACAGTGAGATCCTATCTCAAAAACAAAACATGCCGGGTGGGGTGGCACAAGCCTTTAATCCCAGCACTCAGGAGGCAGAGGTAGGAGTAAAACCTTGAGTTGGAGGCCACCCTCGTCAGCCTGGGCTAGCATGAGACCCTACTTCAAAAAACAAAACCAAACAAAAACCACAATAAACCAACAATCCACCCCAACACACACACACATAAAATTATTTCGAAGTTGATAAATGCACCACTTCACATATTCATCATATAGCTTGTGGGACTTGGTATTAATTATTGTCCTCTTTTAATTTCTTCCTCTTTTAATTTCTTTTGTAAAAAAAAAATTCTTATTTATTTATTTGAGAGGAAGACACACACACAGAGAGAATGGCTGTGTCAGGGTCTCCTGCCATTGCAAACAAACTTCAGACACACATGCCACTTTGTGCTTCTGGCTTTATGTGGGTACTGGGGAATTGAACCTGGGCATGCAGGCTTTGCAAGCAAGTACCTTTGACCACTGAACCATCTCTCCAGCCCCCGTTGGTTTTTTTTGTTGTTGTTGTTGTTTTTGTTTTCTGTTTTGTTTTGTTTTGTTTTTTTTCCGAGGTAGGGTCTCACCTTAGCTCAGGCTGACCTGGAATTCACTCTGTAGTCTCAGGGTGGCCTCGAACTCATGGCAATCCTCCTACCTTTGCCTCCAGAGTGATGGGATTAAAGGAGTGTACCACCACGCCCGGCTTACCAGCCCCCCTTTTTAATTTCAATATTTCCATAACGTTCTACTTATGCAGTTATTTTCAACCCTAACAACCAGTTTCCTGTGAAGAAAAAAAATGTCTTAAAGTTTTTGTTGATTGATCCTCTAACTTCTTACTTGTGTTGTGTATCCGAATTCATTATTAGATCCAATATGGAAGTAGACTGGTTCACTGATCATGGAAGAGAAGTCTTAAACCAACATCTTAAATTCTTTCACCATTCCCTGAAGGAGTGACAGCCTGTTGGAAGGAACTTTAGACCAGGAATCAGAAAACCCTGAAGTCCCGCTCTACCATTGACTGCGCACCCTTGGGCAAAGCACTGCACCTCTCTGGTCCTCAGTTTGCCCACTTATTAATACTAGCATGATGTCTGTGCCCCCCACAGTCCTATAAAGATCAAGGGAGCTTTTGCGTTTGAAAGCATTTTGAAAGCAGTGTCGCGGCTCAGTGAAGGAACAGGATTGTTTACTGTGTAGCCTTGGCTGCTAGCTTCTGACAGTCCTTGCTCTGGGCCATGACTTCATATAGTTAACAGGAGCTTGAGCTTCGGGCTGAAGGGCCACACCTGTGACTTCCTGCCAACACCTTCTCAGAAAAGGATACCCCTGGATGAGACTATTCGCAGGACACTCCCCCCCCCACACACACCCCCATGCCAAAAGAGGCAAGCTCTAGAGCACCAGGGTCCTCCCGCCACAGCCCACTTTCAAGGTTTGTGATTAAGATGTTTGCGAGACCAGACGAGTGTGAAAAGTTAGCACCTTAATTGTTGAAAACGCTCAAAGATTCCAAACTTGTAAATCATGAAAGGCCACTATTTAGCAGGCTGGAATGCTTTTGAAAAAGGCCAGCAATCAGAGATTGGCCTCGTTAATAACCACAGTAAAACCAGCTCTTGAAGCTCAAAGATGCAGCTAATTAGGGCAGAAAAATTCAACCTCAAATTAAGAGTGTGTGTGTGTGTGTGTGTGTGTACGCGCACGCACGCGCATGTGTGTGTGCATGCACGTGTGTGTGTGTGTGTGCGTGTGTGTGTTTCTGAAGTGTAAAGCTTTTCTCCCAGAGAAGCATGTCTAAGTATATTTTGGATATGTTCCAAGACCCACTGTAAGACAAAGCCAGGACTGCAGAAATGTCAGGGCGGGGTTAATCAGCTCCCAGAGCGTCTGCGTGCCCATCTGTCCAGAAAAAGGAGTAAGAGTGTCCTTACGTCACAGACTGCTTAATCCTAAACTTTCAAAAGGAAAGACCCAGAAGAAGGAAATGCTCTGGTAGTGCATTATAATACTTCCCTATTTGTTTGAAGTAATAACGTATGTGCCTGGCCCAGCCCCATTGCTATGCAAGAATTTATTGGGCATATCTACATGTTATAGATAATACAATTTAGATATGCTTGTCCGCTCGCTCCTCTTTTCAAGAAGCCAATATCTGCCGCTGACCACAGCCTGGTACAGCCAAGAATCTCAGCATATGTCTGGGTTTGCTAAGACAAGATTGTTCCCAAAGTAAAGGTCAGCTGCAACCAGCTCTAAATTTGCCAGCTTTGAAGATTAGACGAAGGCATAAAGCCCAGTGACCATTTGTCAGCTGTCTTATCTGTTGGAAGTTAGACTGGTCCAGCAGCCGGCAAGCATGGCCTTGTCAAGGAACCGTTTCTGTAAGATTCTATCTGTTAGAGAACCATTCCAGGAGAGACGAAAGGAGAAAAAAGAGAGCAGGGTGGGGTCACCCAGTGCCTCCTAGCTTGTGACTAGAACTACCCACAGGGCACAGTCAACAATTGAAAAGAATTTTAAAAGCTTAAATTCAGAGATCCTCTGAGTCTGGTGGGCTGTTACCAAAAAGCCACTTTAGCACAAGTAACATGTGACCTATGCCTTCAGAGGGACTCAATTCTGGGCGTGGCGCTTAGGGAGAAGGTGGCACTTCTCACAGATACTATTAAGAAGTTTTGGATCCAGGAGTCCTAAAGAATGGTGAGGGTTCTGACATGGAAGTGGGGCAAAGGTGATCCATGCTATGTCTATGGAGTAGCAGTGTGGGCCTCACCAGGAAGCTGGCCAGAAAAACAGAATCTCAGGCTCTACCCAAACCTAAAGAAAATCTTTTTTAAATTTATTTATTTGAGATCGGGTGTGGTGGCGCACGCCTTTTTCGGGAGGCAGAAAGGAAGTTCGAGGCCATCCTTATTTATTTATTTAAGCCTAGAAACCCTACCTCGAAAAACCAAAAAAAAAAAAAAAAAAAAAAAAATAGAGAGAGAAAGAGGCAGAGAGAAAGGGAACGAGACAGAGGGTGCGCCAGGGCCTCCAGCCACTGTAAACGAACTCCAGATGCATGCACCCCCTTGTGCATCTGGCTTACGTGGGTCCTGGCGAGTTGAACGGGAACCCTTTGACTTTGCAGGCAAACGCCTTAACCACTAAGCCATCCCTTTAGCCCAAGAATGAGACCTTTTTATCTGAGGAAAATGTCTAAGTGTACCAGTTACTTTCCCTTTGCTGTGACAAAACACTCAGCCACAAGCAGCTGATGGATGGAAAGGGTTTATTTCAGCTGACGGTTTGGAGGGGAAGCTTCATCGTAACACAGAAGTTTGGCACAAGCAGGAACCTGGCCTTCATGGTCACATAGCAGCAGGGAGGCGGTAGAGAGTAAACTCACCGGCACTGGTAAGTGGGGCTGGACTATGAAATCTCAAGGCCCTGACCACAGTGACACATCTCCTCCAGCAAGGCTCTACCTCCTAAAACCTCCCCCAGCTGACAGGTAGGTAGGAGGCTTAATCACAAATACATGAGTCTGTGGGGGACATTTCACATTCAAACCACCACACTAGGTAACTCGCATACATCAAAATGTGAGAAGCTGTAAATTAGACCACATGTGGTCTGGGCTAAACCATGAAGAATTTTGTTTCAGAACATGACATACAGACTGTCAGAGAGAGGAAAGCAGAGACACCTAGGTCTCAAGAATAGAATACCCCTCAGCTCTTCCAACCACACTCATGAGATTCTATCTCCTTGAATCTTGGGGTCTTCATCTATACAAGTGACCCATATCCTCCATTCTACCTATTGCCCTAGTCCCTTCTGAGGGATGATAAGAGTGCACATGAGAAAGCACTTCAGGTCTGAGGGCCCATTTTGTTGTAACAATAGCCAACACTTTTTCTCTCTTATTGTTTATTCTAAGTTTTACTTAGGTATACATCTTCAAACTAAAGAAGTATAATGAAACCCAGATGGAATAAACAATAAAAAAAAAATACAGGGATGGAAAGATGGCTTTGCAAAGCAAAAGGACCCAGTTTTAAGTCCCCAGGACCCACATAAGCCAGATGCAGAAGGTGGTGCATATGTCTGGAGTTTGTTTACATGGACTGAAGGTCCTGGTGCACCTATTTTCTCTCCGTGTGTGTGTGTGTGTGTGTGTGTGTGTGTGTGTATCTGTTTCTATCTCTCAAATAAACTAAAAATAAAAATTTTTAAAAATATTTATAGGGCTGGAGAGATGGCTTAGTGGTTAAGGCACTTGCCTGCAAAGCCAAAGGACCTCAGTTCGATTCCCCAGGACCCATGTAAGCCAGATGCACGAGGTGGTGCACGCATCTGGAATTCGTTTGCAGCAGTGGGAAGCCCTGGCACGCCCATTCTCTCTCTCTTTCTCTCTCTCTGTCTCTCAAATAAATAAATAAAAATAAAATATTAAAAAATATTTTTTTAAAAATACAGACAAAACCAATCACTACATTATTTATAAGATACACGCATGATTTAAAAAATAGAGAGAGAGCCGAGCCTGGTGGCACATGCCTTTAATCCCAGCACTTGGGAGGCAGAGGTAGGAGGACCGCCATGAGTTAGAGGCCACCCTGAGACTACATAGTGAATTCCAGGTCAGCTTGGGCTAAAGAGAGACCCTACCTTGGAAAAAAAAAAAAAAAAACACACAAAAAATAGAGAGAGAGAGAGAGACTGAGAGAGTGCCACGCATAGTGCATATGCCTGTAATATCACCACTTGGAAGATAGAGGTAGAAGAATCAGGAGTTCAAGGTCATTCTCAGCTACATTATATGACTTTGAGGCCACCCTAGGCTATAAGACTATCTATCTAGCCAGGCATGGTGGTGCACTCTGTTAGTCCCAGCATTCTGGAGGCAGAGGTAGGAGGATCATTGTGAGTTCGAGGCCACCCTGAGACTATGGAGTGAATTCCAGGTCAGCCTGAGCTAGAGCGAGACCCTACCTTGAAAAACCAAAATAAAAAAGACTATCTAACTATAGTGCCTTTACGTGTGTGTGTGTGTGTGTGTGTGTGTGTGTGTGTGTGTGTCCATATGTAAAGGCAAGATTTGCCAAATGCAAAATAGGTTATATATGGTATGGATGAAAAAGATTCAAATGTATTAACAAATTCTTTAATTTGAGTGATATAAAACAGTAAATTATTTATTTATGGGAAAATGTTTGTAAATATGAGGTCAGACCTCTCTCCTTTCATTCCAGCAGCAAGCACCACTTCTCTCTTCCAAGGTGTTCTTACTGAAGCACTAAAAGCCTAAGGCAGGAGTTGTGCTAGTTTAAGGCCTACAGGGACTACACAATAAGACTCTGTTTCAAAACAACAGCTACAGGCTGGAGAGATGGCTTAATGGTTAAGGCATTTGCCTGTGAAGCCTAAGGACAGGGGTTCGATTCTCCAGGTCCCACGAAAGCCAGATGCACACTGTGGCACATGCATTTGGAGTTCATTTGCAGTGGCTAGAGACCCTGGCATGCCCATTCTCACTCTCTCTCTCTCTCTCTCTTTCCCCCACCCCTCTCTCTGTCTCTAATAAATAAATAAATAAATAAATAAATAAATAATTTTTTAAAAAAACAACTTTAAAGTATTGTTGTGGAAAGTTTAGTTTTCAGATACAAGCACACTCCCAGCACTGACATTCGGTAGGTGACATCTGGGGAATGAGCTCTATGAGACCAAACCTCAAGATGATGAGCTTAAGGCAGACAGCTGGGAAGTTTTCGAAAAAGCGAGGATCAGGGGCCAGTCCATCCTGTGCCTGGGTGTCCAAGGGATGTAGAAAGCCAGCACTCCACAAGCCCACTATTGAGTGGGGTGAGAGCCTTCTTTACATGAAACCTCCAACACACGCTCTGAGTGCCCACAACTCTCAGGGCCTCTTCTTGTAGTGGATAGAACCACCAGAAGCAGGCCATGCAAGCCACCTTGGGTTCAAACCCCAGCTCTGCCTCTTCCTAAGGAGACTGGAGAAAAATAGGACACAGGATGCTGATAACATCACACCCAAGGGTTGTTATGAAGAAAGCTGGAGTTGGAAGTAAACAAGCCATGTAGATAAGTCCTTCCTTTCGCTCACACCTCCTGTTACTAAATTATGAATTCTTCATAGTTCTTACAACTTCTTATTTTGTTCTGAGGCTTTTGTTTGTTTATTTTTGCAGGGCTGAGGATCAGAAACCACTTCTTTTGATGCTGGTTTGCTTTCTGTCTCTCACTAAACTGACAGCAGGAGTTTGAGTGCCTCATTCCCCATGGGATTTTCAGCACCCGAAACAGTGACTGACACAAAGGAAGTGCTTAATAAGAGTCTGTTGAATGAATGAGTAAATATTAACATTCCTGTGCCAGATATGGATCTTTCTGGAGCTAATTTAAACTTTTATGTTTTCAATTAGAGTTACAATCCCCAATGATCCCTGCTTCTTGCCATTTACACCTTATCCTTTGATCCAGGGTCGGGCTGTGTGACCAATAGAATGTGGCAGAAGTGGTGGAGAGAGGCTGCAGTTTCTTTCCTTTTCTTTAGCCTTTTTCCTCTTGTTACTCTTCCGTGGCATTCCTCTTGGTCACTTACTCTGAGGGAAGCCATGTCCTGAGTAGCATTAAGAAGTCAGCCACATGGTGAGAAACTGGAGTTTCCTGCCAATGAGTAAGCCTGGAAATGAGTGGGTCTTCGGATTTATACAAGCCGGTCAGGCCAAGAACACAGCTGGCCTGCATCCCAGGACAGATCCTGAGTGCGAGCCACCCAGCGAAGCCACAAAGCAGTTCCTGACACCCAGAAGCTGTCAATGAAAACAAACAAGCTCTCTGGAGGGATTCCCATGAGTTCAAGGCCAATCTGGGCTATAGAGTGAGTTCTAGGTCAGCCTGGGCTACAATGAGACCCTGCCCTCTAACAAACAGAAAGAAAATAAACAGTAGGTATTTAAACTGCTGAGTGGGGGGGTGATCTGATACACAGCAACAGACAAGTACTACATACCCATGGAATGGCCACCATATTCCTGCCATGAGATTCCTGGCTAGCAGAGAGGAACAACCCCACCTCATCCCAGAGGCAGATAAAGAAACAGAACAAAGAAGCTTGGTATATACACACTTGCCTCTAAGAGGATTGATCTCAGTTTATCAAAATTAGCATGGAGGGCTGGAGAGATGGCTTAGCGGTTAAGGCCCCTGCCTGCTAAGCCTAAGAACCCAGTTCCAATCTCCAGCGGTTCCAATCTCCAGGTCCCACGTTTAGCCAGATGCAAAGTGCCGAAAGGGCGCAATGCCTCACTTGATCACAAGGGGACACACACATCTGAATTTCGTTCTCAGCAGCTGAGAGACTGCTGGCACGCCCATCTCTATCTGTCCTCCTCTCCCCCTCTCTCTCTGACCGTCTCTCTCTGTCTCTCCAAAAATAAAAAATAAAAAATTAGCATGGAATAACTTTGAAAACACAAGTGTCTCTGGGGGACATTTTACATTCAGAGGACCACACCAAGTGACCAGATGTCTCCTGTCACTCAAGACTACCAGTCTCATTGTATGGCAGACACCTCTGCATTTAGACAGTTCTGGTTCTTCTGGAACTCAGCTATCACATCACCTAAATTATGCACCTAATGTTTTCCAGGTTGGGAACCATCTCTGCCCCATGCAACATTATTTTCTACTTCTGCTCTGTGACAGACCATCAAAGACATGGTGACAGTAATTGTTCTGCCCAAACAAACACTATCTCTTCACCAATGACTCTTTATATGATATGACTTGAAGAGCTTTCATCAAAGAATTCACACCCTCCCATTCCACCTATATTCCTTACAACATGAAAAGTCAAGACTGAGACGCTGCAAAAATAAAGCTGAGTTCTCATTTTCTTTACGGTTGTTATAATTCTATTAGCACTATATAGGTTTGCAATTACTTGCTTAGAAACCGCACAGGTTCACAGTAATCATGTACTTAAAAACAGGGTCTACCTTCTGGTTCTGTAAACCTGGTCAAAAGCCCAGAGCGGGGGAAGTCATAGACCCTAGAAGGGAAGCTACTGCTATGTTTTGCTAGATGGACATGTTGTGCCCACCAAACTGCTTTCTAAATATTTATGTGTATGCCCATAGATCAGTGCTGCTTTCTGCTTTGGTCAGAGAAGCTTCTTCTTGCAGAGGGCTGCAATTACTACAGAGAGTCATAACTGGTCAAAGTGCTGAGAATAAATGGCTATTGAGTGTTCATGTTTAAATGGGACATCTATATCAACCCCCCCTCCCCCACCCACAGGACTCAGGGAACATGGAGGATGAGAGAGCAGAAAGGATATAGGGCAAAGAGGATGAGGAGTGTTTTGGAATGCTATCTTCTGGGCATAACATGGCCTTTGCTTGAACTCTTAGCAAATCCAATTACCTGTACAAGACCAGGCCTGTCAATGTCCTGTCATGGAGGGAGAAAGAGCTTATGAGGCCCATCCCCTTCTTGAGGCTCTATTGGCAGTTAATATTGGCTAGAGGCAGGGGAGATATTTCTACAGTGATGTAGCAACTGGTAAACTGCCTAGGATCCTGTAAAGAATCCCTCACCCATGCTCCTATAGCTCCTATATGCATTGGGTCACACACACACACACACACACACACACACACACACACACACACACCACTGACTCCTTTTCCTTTTATTACATATTTATTCATTAATTTGCAATCAGAAAGAGAGAGGAAAATGGGCATGCCAGGACCTCTAGCCACTGCAAACAAACTCCAGATACATGTGCCACTTTGTGCATCTGGCATTTACATGGGTACTGGGAAATCAAACCTGGGTCGTTAGACTTTGCAGGCAAATGCTTTAACCACTGAGCCATCTCTCCATCCTCTTTTTCATATAAACTATTAATCCAGTACCATCACTCAACTTAAAAAAAAAAAAACCTCACATAATTTTTTTAAATAACAAATGCCTGAGCCTTGGCAGGTGTGTTATCAGTTGGTGTTGACTTCTCTGCAGCTTCTGTAGTTCTGTTATGACATGTTTCAGTTCGCCACAGTGTTTGTTGCTATTTTCTTGGATGTGGATGATAGCTAGTATTAGGAACAATTCTAGAACTTTCTTCTGGACCCCAGGAAAGTGATGGAGGTGGCACATCTCATTGAGAGCATTCAGCTGTCTTCTTGTATTGATGGATCTGGGATCTCCTCAGTATTCTCTGTCATCTGTAAGATAAAACAGATTCTCTGACTAAGGGTGAGAGCAGTTTTGATTAAGAGGAGACATGCCGAGGAGCTTGAGAGACATTTTGATGTGGCTACCCAGTCAACTTGTACAGGGAGCACTGGGGGTTTCTCTCTGGGAAACACGATTTTTCTTGACCATGAGGTGCTGACTTAATTCCCAGCACCAGTTATGAGTTCTTTCCCACTGAGCAGGCCTCATGTCCAACTAGAGAGCAGTTAGTTACCTACAAAGGCTGTGTGCCACTGTTGCACGAATGGAACCAGTATAGATGTCCTTCAACTAATGAATGGATAATGAAGATGTGGTACATTCGTACAATGGAGTTATATTCAGCAGCTAAGAAAAATGAAATCTGTAGGCAAATGGGTGGATCTGGAAAGGATTATACTGAGGTAACCCAGGCACAGAAAGCCAAACACCATATGTTCTCTCTCACATTAGATCGTAGTTACAAATGTTTAGATTTGTATGTGAGTTATAGTAAAAGTCAGTAGCAGAGGCCAGGAAGCTAGAAAGGGGCTGTGAGGGAGGGAGGAGAGGGCTTAAGAGGAGGGTATTGTATATATGTAAGTGAGGAACAGATTACCGGGGATGCAATGGCCTAAGTGGGGTCAGGGGAAGGGATTGAGTAAAGGAACGGTGGGAGGAAGGTTAAACAAATTTAAGATGCTATGAATAAGCCATATGGAAAGCTATTTCTTTGGACAATGGCACACCAATAAGCCATACATTGTTACTAAAAATTTTCAGTGCCAGGAATGGGATACCTTTGTGAACTATTGGCCAGGAAGGTCCCTGATGCCCCCAAAACATTACAGGCCATTGCCAGGGCTCTTGGTTGTCCACAAGAACTAGATGGTGAGACCTTATTGCTGAAGACTCCACATTCTTGGGCTGTAGGTCACTGAGGAATCAAGCTGGGAACATCCTCCCTGCTAACTAGCTGTCAGAAAGCTTAAAAGAGATGCTGTATGCAGTCCCATAGGAAAGAGAAAAGTCATTAATGGTGGTAAACAGCAGTGGACCCTGCAAGCCTTAAGATTGGCCAGCCAGGCCAAATATGCCAACTGGTGCAATAGTGGCATGTCTGTTATGGAAGAAACCAACCACTGTCTAATTGGACTGGAGGCCCACTCCACAGGAGGAATGCATGTCTGGTACTGAAAACCTGGTCAAAAGCCTATGGCTAGAGTGGTCATGAACCCTAAGGGAGTAACGCCTGCTATTGTCTGGCTAAATGCATATATTATGCCCATCAAACTGCCCTGTAAGCACTTTTAAAATACTTATACCCATATATTAATGCTACTCTCTCTTTTGGTTAGAGAAGCTTCTCTTTTCAGATGGTTGTGACCACTAGGGTAACACAAAAGTCACCATGGTGCTAAGGATAAGTGACAGTGTAGTGTTCAGCACTGAGACATCTCTATCACAAGACATCTCTATCTTCAAGGCTCAAGGTCCATTGCAGAAGAGATGGTGGAAAGAAGGTAAGAGCCAAAGGAAGGGTAGAACTACTAATGTGATCTTCCAGATACGTAATGGCCTTGATATCTATGACCTCGCAGTGCCTGACACTATCTTTACAAGACCTTCATAATAAGAGGGAAAGATGATGGCATGTAAACAAAAGAGAGACTAATTGGAAGGGGGAGGGGATTCAATGGATGGTGGATTTGAGAGGGGAAGATGGGAATGGAGGGAGGGAATTACCATGGCATATTGTCTATACCTATGGAAGCTGTCAAAAAAAGTTTAAAAAAAAAAAAAAGGAGGCAGAAGTAGGAGGATCGCCGTGAGTTCGAGGCCACCCTGCGACTACATAGTGAATTCTGGGTCAGCCTGAGCTAGAGTGAGACCCTACCTCGAAAAAAAAAAAACAACAAGCAAAAAAAAGTTCAAAAAAAAATAACAAAAGTCCAATTATTAAACAAAAATATCTTTACCCAAAATAGTATTAATAGATATCTACTTGCAAAATAATTTTTCAATGAACTAAAATGACATATGTATAAAGTTATGACCAAGAGTATGCTGAACTGAAAGATCTACACAAGGAGAAACTTAAGAGCAGGTCCAAACGCTTCTCTTGGCAAGGATCAGAAGCCGCCTCTTTGAGTCTCTCTTGGCCATTGTTCTGTGTCTCTGCTCCGTGGAGGGAGGGGTTTGGGCGCCTGCGTTGTAGGCACTGTCTAGCTGACTTTCTCCGGAGATGCCTGGATCATCTTCTGTGTTGAATTTCACTTCCTTGATTCTTTTTTTTTTTTTTTAATTTATTTTTATCATTTTCTTAGACATGAAGGCAGGGAGGCCTGAAGACACCCACAGGGTCCCATGTCCTTCGCAGCGCAGATCTCCATGTTGCCCTTGTCGCAGAAAGACTCACTTCCTTGATTCTTGTCCTTACTCTCAGTCTCCAGATTTTTTGAATGAGTATTTCAGACCTGCAAAAGCAATACAGATGCCCACCGTTCTAGCATTTCTTTACATTTTTACCCTATTTTTTTAAGTGCAACATACAAGCCTTATTTAACAAAGGTATCAGGTAATGTCACACAGGCATTTGTATTACAAGAAAAACCGACTAGAGGAAACATTCTCAAACACCTACGATAATTTACTTGTGCTCACGTTTAAGTGAGTTCTGTGCTGTCCAGAATACAGCTCATCACAGGCGTGGTGAGTCATTTGTACGCTTGTCAAGTATTCTCTGAATACTGCCTTTACATAGACACCTGTGATTTGAGGCTCCACATGTACTTCATGTTGGTTGTTCTTGGAAAGGGTCGCCTAAAGAGAAGAGTGTGTGGTTCTGGTGCATGAGTCATGTCATGAAGCATTCTAGACTCTGCTGGACACCAGGTCTCCTCCACTCCTCTGTAGACGTGAGTTGGGTCTTAGGTACTGGTTTGGAAAGTTCGCTGGATAGCATGGTGTGCCAGCACTCGCAGTGTTCACGGAAGTATTTGTCTGAGCAGGAGATCTTGTGAGCCATCCTGCCGGCTCACAGGCTTTCAGAAGACACTACTGCCTCAGGCCAGTCTCTTACCATACTCGTACCATATTTTATCATGTGTATAGCTTTAAATTTTGTTTAACTCATTTCAGCTCCTCCGAAACATGTTTTCCTTTTTCACTCAAAAATATGTTTGGGGGCTGGGGAAATGGCTTGGCAGTTAAGGCATTTGCCTGCAAAGCCAAAGGATCCCAGTTCGATTCTCCAGGACTCACATAAGCCAGATGCACGAGGAACACATGCATCTGGAGTTCATTTGCAGTGGCTACAGGCCCTGGCGTGCCCATTCTCTCTCTGTGTCTGCCTCTCTTCTATCTCTCTCTCTGCTTGCAAATAAATAAATAAATAAATTTTTAAAAATATATTTGGAAAGCTGGGAAGATAGTTTAGTTGGGGAAGTGCTTGCTTCACAATCATGAGGACCTGAACTCAATCTTTAAAACCACGTAGAGTGCTAGGCATGGTGACACACACCTGTAGTCTCAGCTCTGGGAAGGCAGAGACAGGAGGATCCCTGGGGTTCATTGGCCAACCAGGCTAGTCTAATTGGTGAACTCCCGACCAATAAGGGATCTTGTCTCAAAAAACGTGGATGTTGTTCCTGAGGATATGTCCAAGGTTGTCATCTGATCTCCACAAGCATGTGCACACATGTGCATATGTACTCCCACACATGCATCATAAAAAGTGTTTCCATATTTAATCATATCCATACATGTGCCCACTGAGTAATACCCCCAAATCTGTGTATGTGATTTATCTGTTCACTAGGTGAGAGGATTTGTTTGTGATTTCCTCTCTGACAAACAGCGGGCTGCTTTCTCTTAGTACACGTTTCTCACTGTACACGTACAAAAGTCACATTCTGAGCCGGGCACATGCCTTTAATCCCAGCACTTGGGAGGCAGAGGTAGGAGGATTGCCGTGAGTTCGAGGCCACCCTGAGACTACGTAGTGAATTCCAGGTCAGCCTGGACTAGAGCAAGACCCTACCTTGAAAAAAAAAAAAAAAAAAAGTCACGTTCTGAAATTGAGCACTGCTGGATCATGGGTGGTGCTCATCCGCTTTACCAACTCTGCCCGTAACTGATTAAGCCAGTGACACTTCATCACCCGGTAGGAGGGGTCCTGTAGCTCCACACCCTCAGGGGTCAGCAGAGGTCAGGCTTAATTATTAGTCAATCTGTTGGCTGGGAAAAGTTCCCCACTCGCCTCTCATTTGTCTTTAATCTTTATCGTGTCACCTTCTCTAATGACATGGCACATTCATTAGAATGCTTCTCACTGCACATAACCAAACATTCAGCTAAAACATGTGATAAAGAGGTTAGCTGCAGTGCTGGCCAACTGCGTGTCACTGCACTGCACCAGGAGCTGGATTTCCTTCTCTGCCACCTTCACCTTGGCTCCTCAGCCCGTCCTCGCAGGTCAGCAGTCACTGCCCCCAGCTCCAAACACTGCATCAAGGCATGGCCTCCTCCTGACTTTCTTCCCCTCCCTGAGGACCTTGCCCGAGGCTCCTGACCACATGTCACTGGCAACCCTTTCACACCATATTGGCTACAGTTGCTTTGCATTGCCGTGACTAACACGATGACAAGGAAGGGAAATGGAGTGTCCATGGTGTTTTGATGAATCAGCATTCAGCCTTGGGCAAAGTACAGGGGAAGGTGAACCCCCAAATTCAAGACTCCTTGAGCATTAAGGAATAATAAGAACAATGGCTGCTGGGAAGCAAAGGCCAGTGCCAGCCACAGCTGAGAAAGTTCTTCAGGGTGAACTCCAGAAACAGCTTCATTCTGTGGATGAAGTTTTGATCATGGATGAGAACACTAGCAAGTCCTTTCAGTTCTGACCCAAGGAATTTTTTACTGCTCTTTCTAAACATGGAGCTCTATGCATTCTCCTAATTTCAGGGTTTTTTAATGCATGAATACATGTGTTGTGTGTGTCTGTGTGCATAAGCATTTGCACATGTGGGGCTCCATGCACATGTGTGCGTGCAGGAGTCAGGGGTCTTCCTCAATTGTTCTCCACCTGATTTTTTTTTTTTTTTATTATTATAGAGAGAGAATGAGTATGGGCATACCAGGGCCTCCCACCTCTGCAAATGAATTCTAGACACACTCCCCACTTTGTGCCTCTGACTTTATGTGGGTATTGGGGACTCAAACCTGGACCATTGGGCTTTGCAAGCAATGTCTTTAACTTCATCTCTCTAGCCCTCTCCTCCTTACTTTTTTGAGACAGGGTCTCTGTCTCTCACTGAACCTGGAGCTGACTGATTCAGCTAAAGTGGCTAATAAGCGACAGGGGTCTTCCTGCCTGCCTCCCCAGCACTGGGGTCACAGGAGTGTGCCACCATTCCCAACATTTACATGGGTGCTGGGGATCCAAATTCAGGTCCTCATGTTTTCATGGCAAGCACTTTCTCTATTGAACCATCTCTGGAACCCTCCATCTCAGTCTTTTGTTTTGTATCTTCCTTTCTGTACTATTGCCCTTATTCAAAGATTTTCTACAACTCCCATAACCTTTTCTTCATGCCATACTCCAAACCACCACTAGCACCATCCCATTCTGATCCCCACTCATGTGCTTCTGAGGAGGATGCTCATACAGCACCTCCCTTCTCTTAGGATAGAAACAGGTGACAAATGTTTGTTACTATAGCCATACTGCCAGTTCTTCCCAAACTATCATTTCTCCCACTTTCCCATTGGTCTTCCAGGAGGACAATTTTTGATCCATACTTTCACAATGTATTGAGACAATATTTTTGACTCCTCAAATATTCAATGTGGGGCTAGGGAGATGGCTAAGTGGTTAAGAGCATTTTATAAACAAACAGGAGGGACTGAGAGGACTTAAAGCCACCTGGGTTCAACTCCCCAGCACCCACAAAAGCAGCTAGAACCCCAGTCCTTTAGGAGGTGGAGGATAGAGAGTTGCTGGGACTTCCTCACCACATATATATATAGTAGCTGAGTAAGAAACTCAGTCTTAAGGCAGATAAGTGAAAAGAGAAGGACATCCAACATTCTCCTCTGGCCTCCACATGTGTATGCAAATGGCACACACATCTGCACACTCACATGCATATACTGCATACACATCATACCACATACTACTCTCACACACCAAAGAAATGAAGAAAATATTTTAAATGCGAGTAAAGTTGATATGGAAAAAGAAACTCGCCATTGGTCCTTCTGTCCTCTGAGAGCAGAACCACAGAGCCTTTAAAACTGGGAGTAGAGACCAAATGTTTGCCTGGGCACTGATTCATTACTCATCAGCCACTTCAGTGATTAAATATTTAAGTGCCAAGGAGTCTGTGATTAAATATTAATTCCCAGCCAGTCTGCTATGAAATATTTAAGGACTGGCAAGTCTGAAGCATGAGGTTTTCAGCCCAGAGCAGAAAAGAGCCCATCAAAGGCCGGATACTGGATGATGGAGCAGATGTGTGAGGACAGGTTGGTGAGGAAGGAAGTGGGCAAGGTTCAAGTGCACCCAGCTGCTCCGGCTACATGACACTGAGGCTGTGGACAGCCATGTGTGGCAGCTGAGAGTAAGTAACCACCCGCTTCCCCCAATGAGGAAGGAAGGCCTGAGCCGAGCATTTCAGAAATGGGAAGACCAAGGCTCACAGCGGTAGAGAGAATCACCCACATATCAAAGACGCAGATGTGGACATTACATTTTTAAATTTACTTTTAGTGAGAAACTGTTTTTTTTTTTTTTCCAGCATCATAAGCACTATGGACAAAGAATAGAGACTATTGGTCCAGTATTTACATTGGCAAGAAGTTATTTGCTCTACGATTTCAAATGGAGGGAAATTAATGTAGGAAATGGATCAGCTACCTCTCCTTTCTTAGTTATCCCTCAAGCCTCAAACTGAAGGAATATGAGATAGATTTGGTAAAGATTTACAGATTCGGTTTTTGTTTACAGTTCTCAAATTATTGTGAACTGTTATAGTTATGAGATTCGCAAGGAAAATCTTGGAAGAGGCCAGCCTGTGATGGCTCACGAGAAGGTTGGGCCGAGCAAGTGCTCTAGGACTAGAAAGGCAGCCTAACCTGTCCACTGGGATTCTCTCAAGGTGACTTAGCCTGGGCCACCACAGTCCCCCTGATCACACAGCCCTTCGGAGTTCCTCCACAACTCTGTGCCTGGCAAACTCTTCTGTCTTTCATTGTTCCTTATGCATTTCTTTCATCTCTCCAGTGAATAAAAATAATAAAGGGGGGCTGGAAAGATGGCTTAGTGATTGGAGTGCTTGCCTGGGAAGCCTAAGGACCCAGGTTCAATTCAAACCCATGTAAGCCAGATGCACATGGTGGTGCATACATCTGGAGTTCATTTGCAGTGGCCAGAGGCCCCTGGAGTGCCCATTTTCTCTCTCTCTCTCTCTCTCTCTCTCTCTCTCTCTCTCTTTAATAAATGGATAAAAATAAAATATTTTTTAAAATAATAAAGAGAATAGTTCATTTCATATAGTTTATAAAGCATTTTTTACACCCATGATTTCTTTTAGATCCTGAAAAGAACCCTATTAACTAAATAGCCAGGGCAGTTATTCATCCCAGAATGTGTGAGGCACAGCAAGGCTGAATAACTTGTCAATGATACACAGTGATATGCAGGCTGTATATGAGATACCCATAATTCTTGTTGACTAAGTTATTAGATAGAAAGCTGAATTGTTTGAATCTGAAATGTCCCCTATACATTCGTGTTTTGAATACTTGTTTCTCAATTAGTGATGCTATTTGGGAAGCTGTGGAACCTTCAGGAGGTGGGGCCTAGCTGGCAGAAGTAGACCAACTGCAGTGGGCTTTGGAAGGTTATTGCCTGGCCCCTAGCTCCTGCTTCCTGGTGTGCTATGAGCAGCCTCCTCCCCACACTCCCACTACCATGAACTCAGCTGCTCCCCCATCAACATGGGCTGACACCCTCTGAAACCATGAACCAAAGTAAATCTTTCCTCCATAAATTGTTTCTTTCACGAATTAGGCTCACAGTGATGCAAAGTAATTACTACAGAGCCATAGTCATCCTTCATAAAATCAGGCTGGGGGAAGTGTGTTAACTGAGATTCAGTGAGAGGCAAACTTAGGAAAGAAATAAATGGGAGTGGTGGGAACACAGAACTTGGGAGGGAAGCGTTAGTTTCTGAGCACGCAGAGGAGTGGGGAAGTGGTTCCTAGAAGCCATGGAGGCCTGAACATTGCCTGTTTTTGAGATCTGCCCAGAGAAAATTCTAACAGAAACTCCTAGAAGCAGAGTATTGAATGAGGGTGCTGCTCCTAGAATGCTCCCTCTTGCCTGTCACTCATGTGCGTTGGGAACTCATGGGGCACGGGGGGCTCAGAACCAGCGAAAATGTTCAGTGGATGCCCTGTGCCCAAGTTTCTGACTGCCCATGCTCTTCTACCTTGCCACTGCCTGCACCAACCTGTCCTTCTGACCTCTGAGTACATGAGCTTCTACTCCCCCAACATTTGTCTCTTTGACTCCCCCTCCCACCCCGCATTAGAAACAGAGAGTGCCGTGTTCCCAATCCCAAATCCAGGGTGCCATTCCAAGCAAACCACCACCAGGTCAGTTCTCTTTCTCTTCTTGGGGCCTGCTTTGTGCTGACTCCACCACACCACTTGTTTTGAGACAAGGGGGAAGATGTGCAGTCTATTACCCTTATAAACCAGCTCCTTTCTTCCTCTCTCTGCCATTTAAAAGGGCCTTTCTATTTGACTGAACAAGAAAAGGAACTCTAAGAGGGGAATTAACATTGTCCCCATTAGATTGTCCAATTAACACTTGTCCCGTCAAAGGCTGAGTAGGAAGCCGGGAGCCTCGGTCAATGAGAACTTTTAATCCCTCAGGTAAATGCAAAGTCGCATTGAACACGATCAAAGGGCAGATCTCAATGTATTCTCCCCTCCCCCTCCCAGCTCATGTATGGGGCTGCATGTGGCTGCTGAGTTCTGGTTTGAATTAGTTTCATCATTGGGCGAAAGTGTGGGGGATGCTTAGAAAGATATTTGAACCCTCACACCAAGGCTCTCAGTTCCCTTCCAGACAAAGACACTAACACAGACAGGCTGAAGTAATGCCGACCTAAACCATCTTCTTTCTAGAACTCCATTTCCTCCCCGCAGGTACTAGGCCCAGCACCATCATTAACAAAGTGAATTATGCAAATAACTAATCCTTTTGAGGGATGGAATCTGGGGGTCAGTTTGCTCATTCTATAGAATGCCAGTGCTCATTGAGACCTGACCCATGAGAAACTGAGGGACAAACAGAATGGAGACTTAAGCTGGAGAGCAGGAACTCGGCAACACTGTTTTCTAGTCCCTCCTGCTGGGCCCAAAGCCTCTTTTCACATAGTAGGTGTCTAAAACTGACTTGCAAAGAAGGGGATCTGAAAATGTGATTTCCCTAGGGATTCCTTCAAGACCCAGATGGCTTCCTAAAGGTTCAAACTGGTATTGAAAGATAGACTGAGTAATACAGGTGAAAAGCAAAGAGTGTGATGGTAAACCAGAGTTAGGATGGGTTAGTTTCTACAGCTCGTCCTGGGCATTCCTGCCCAGTTGCTATGGATGAGCCACAGGACTGAGGCTGCCAGGGAAGGAGAGAAATGATCAAGAGCGAAATCTCATATTGTCCATGAAAGAGCTACTTAAACACACTGAAAGGCAGAATATCAGCCAGCAGAGGTAGCTCACACCTATAATCCCAGCACTAGGGAAGCTGAGATAGGAGGATTGACATGAGTTGGAGTCCAGCCTGGCCTACAGGGTTCCAGATCAGCCTGGCTCAGAATGAAACCCTACCTTAGTAAAAGCAAAAGCCATGGAATTCCATATTAACACATTTAGTGACCTGGACCTGTGGGACTTCTCTTAAGGAATGGGCTTCACTCCTGAGGAGTGCTGGGGAGGTGCCTGGGTCTTCTAGGGGCCGGTGTCACCAAAAGCTGTCATAGGGATAGCCTGGGGTTCAGATGTTCTGGGAACCTCCAGCCAGTAACCAGTCTGTAGTCTGACCACATTGGTGTGGCTGGACCCAGAAGTCCTGGGAAGCTGTGATGGAGAGTTACTGTGACCAAGAGAACAGACAGGGGTGAGCCATTCCTCATGAGCCAATCACCACCCACTGAGGATGTCATGGCTCAGCATTGATGTCAGGCAGCTGCAGGGATGGCAGAGAAAAAGGGCCTTAGAACTGGTTGTGGTGGCACAGACCTTTAATCCCAGCCCTCAGGAGGCAGAGGTAGGAGGATCGCCGTGAGTTCAAGACCACCCTGAGACTACATAGTGAATTCCAGGTCAGCCTGGGCTAGAGAAAGAGACCCTATCTTGAAAAATAAAAAATAAAAGGTGGCGCTCAGGCCACCGAATTCCTGTGCTCTCTGAACCACCCACTGGCGCTGACACCAACCTTGCAGCTGGCCTTGCTGCTCCTCCTTTCTTAGGGCCTTGGAACATGTTTCTTCTCCAGGGATGTTTTCTCCCTACCAAAGTCACCCCTTCACTGGCAAACCTTGTTCAAATGATACCTTGCTACAGAAACCTGCCTTGCCTACCTTGTAGAAAACCTGACACACACACTCCCATCACTCCTGACTGCACTCCAGCATGACCCTACTGTCTTAATCTTTATCAGCAAGGATCATGTACCATATTGCTTAATATAAATATATAATAGGAGGTTATTAAATAATATATCATCTTAAAACATTTTAAATGCAGCCAGGCCTGGTGGCCAGAATTATGGTCACCCTGATAATCCTTAAAGAGCAGAGGAAGACCCACCTGCCAGTGTATGTGAGCCTGGGCAGTGGGCATCCTGTTTGCATATATATGGAGCTGGGCTATATTCTGAGGTTTACCCTGGAGGGATCTCCAAGGTTATACCTCACCATAATCCCAGCTACTCAGGAGGCTGAGGCAGGAGCGTCACAAGTTCAAGGACTGCCTGCCTGTTCTATACAGTTATTTCAAAGCCAGCCTAGGCAACTTTTTGTCTCAAAAGAAAAAGCAAAAAGAAGGCATCCTATCATAGCTCAATGACTGAATGCTTGCCTAGCATACACAAGGCCCCAGTAACACACACACAAAATACATACACATATACAATAGTCCATCCTCATCTGAGGTGAAGTACCCCAAGATTTCAGTTAGCAGTCTGAAAATATAAAATGAAAAATTTCAGAAATTACCTATGAGGGAATATTGTTAAAATAATCCTTTTATTCATGGTTACTGTTAATTTCTTACTGTGCCTAATTTGTAAACTTATCATAGGTGTGTATGCATAATTAAAAAATAGTATTTGCATGGTTTGGTACTATCACAGCTTCAAGCATCCACTGGGGGTCTTAGAATGAATTCCCAAGAGATAAGGGGGCTACTGTATGTATTTTCATGTCTTAATCTTTAGGAGACAAAATTAGCATATACACAAAACCTTATCGTCTGTCTTCCTTTTGCCTTTAGGGTACCCTAGTGCATTGTAGGTGAACATGGAATAGTTGTTGAAGCGATGGGGAATGAATTGGCAACACATGTTGGAGTGGGGCGGCAAAGACCCTGAGCATGTGGGTGGTGAGTTGTCTGCAAGATCAGTTCAAGGCAGCATGGCGGGAGGTGAGCATCAGTGAGCACTCTGATCATAATCATGACAATTAGGGGAACCGTATAATTTATCACCCCAAATAAGACACTTTAGGAGTGAAAGGGAAGCTATTAATAATTACACCAGGGCAACAGGCATAAAATAGGACTGTCCCAGGCAAACCAGAATTTATGGTCATCCTAGTGATCATTAACAAGCAGAGGGAGACCCTCCCGCTGGGGTGTGTGAGCCTGGGCAGTAGGCGTTCTGTGGAACTGGGTTCAATTCTGAGGTTACCCTGTAGGGATCTCTGAGATGATACCCCACTGCCTAGGAAGGGTCTTCTTGAAAGGAATGGACAGACACCCCAAGAGGCAGACCTCACATGGAACACACAGGAACCCTGAGGACGCAGCAGAAGAGATAACTTTTCCAAGTTTCATTCTGAGCTAAGAAGAAAATCTGGGTAGGGGCTGGAGAAATGGCTTAGTAGTTAAGCACTTGCCTGTGAAGCCTACAGACCCCGGTTCAAGGCAGGGTCCACGTAAACCAAATGCACAAGGTGGCACATGTATCTGGAGTTCATTTGCAGTGGCTGGAGGCCCTGGTGTGCCCATTCTTTCCCTCTCTCTCTCCTCTCTCTCTCTCTCTGTCTGTCACTCTCAAATAAATAAATAAATAATTTGAAGATATATAAAAAAAAAAAAAAAAAAGAAAACCTGGGTAAACACTGGGTCAGCAGCCAGGAGGTGAAGAAATTTCTAGTAGCAGGGAAATGAGGGAGTCTTCTGTTCTCCATGCAATTCTGTGCATGTGGATGTTCCTGGTGTCATCCCCAGACACATGAAAAAGGTCTGTTGGATGGTGACAACCTGCTCTCGGCTCTCTCCTGGCTGAAACAGTCTTGGCCCTGCATACATCACAGCAACAAAGGGAAGATGGGCTACATAGACATAAACTTTTATTTCCTGGCATGGCAGCCACCCCCTACCACCCACTGGGGACTATCTGTGAGGTCAAGACTATACAGGGCTCCAGTGTTGGCTGCAGCAGCTCCCATCATTAGTAGAGGCTGAGACCCAGTGCCAGGGACTAAGGTGAGGCCGAAGGGGGCACATAGAACACACATTTAAGGAGTATCACTGTCAAGAGAGAGTCAGCCTCTGGGGTGCCCCACTTGCCCTATCCTGCCCTGACCTTGCTGAAATGTCTACTCTGTTGAAATGTCCATCATAAATGTTCCATACTATTCCAACAGCGTATCCTGCCAATACACATTTGTTTTTCTTGCTAACGCTGACCCCTTCTCATTGAACAGCACTGGCAAACGACTATACTGAAGCCCGTCTGTTGTGGTTTGAATATGGTATGTTCCCCCAAGGGCACGGGTGTTTAAACAGTTGTTCTCCAGCTGGTGGTGCTGTTTAGGGAAATTATGGAACCTTTTGGACATGTAACCTTTGGCGGGAAGTTAGGGGCACTGAGCTCAACAGTGATAGCCAGTTCCTCTTATGAACTCACCTCTCTGCTTCCAGGCGTGCCCCGAGGTAAACCTGCCACCACCAGAGTGGAACCTGCCCTCCCCACCATGATCCTTTCAAAGGGTAAGCAAGAACAAATCCTTCCTGAGTCCTGAAGGGAGACACCCTGGGTCTGACTATGCTCTTATTAGGAAAGGTAGGTTGCAGACAGCATAGTGGGGTTGCTAACAAACTGGGGGCACGTGCAGCCCCAGACAAAGTGGTCCTGCGGGGTCCATTTGCTATCTCCATTTCTCTGGTCCATAAATACCATGTGGAGGAGGCTGGGTTGGAGCAGACGCTAGACGACTTTGTGACCCATCTGCTTCAAAAGCATCACAATGCTCCCACAGCTGTAACGAAAGACGTCAGTGCAGAAAATGGTTGGCAGGAAGAAGGGGCAGCATTCTGAAAGTCGCGTCACTATCAGTGGCTTTGGGGTCCCGGTTCTTTTCAAATGAGTGTCATCTCCACTGCAAGATCAGCGGCAGCATAAAAGCAATCAAATTTATGAACCCCAACAGGGCTTGCCGCCTTGTACTCATTATTCCCTCTCTCCTGCCCCAGGCGCTGGGAGACAGGTGATGAGGCGCCAGGCACAGCCTGACTGCCTGGTTATGACCCCAGATTCCCACTTGGGGAGCCCTGTGTCAAGTTCTTTAACCCTTTTATGCCTCAGTTTTCCCATTTTCAAAGTAGAAATATAATAGCCCTAAGTTCATTGAGTTGTCAACAGGATTCAATGAATACACATACATATATGCAAACAGTCCTCACATACATATGTGCTATATACTTGTCATAATCTTTTATCATGGCCATTGTACAGCTGAGGTCATTGAGACTTTCAGTCTTTGAGACAATGAGCCCTGGAGCCATGATTAGACAGGAGGACTTTCTGACATCACACAGCTACCACCAACCCTGCACACATTTTCTCCTTAGTTCCCAGACTCGGAAGGCAGGAATAAGAGGTCCCGTTCTAGGGCTCTTTGGCTAGCTAGTCTATAGCTAAACCAGAAAGCTCGAGGTTCAGTGTGAGACCCTGTCTCAAAGAAGTGGAGAGCAACTGATGAAGGCACACAACATTGACCTCTGGCCTACACACACATATGCAGACATGTGCACATGTGCAACACACCCGTACACACACATATGTATCCCACATACATACATACATACACACCACACACACCTACACATGCAAAAACAAAACATACAGGCCTGATATCAGAACCCTCCTAAAGCACCATTGCTCCTTGACAGCTGCCCACACCTGCTCCCACACGTGCCTCTGAACACATAGCCCTGCCCCTTCCCAAACACCTCCAACATCGTGAAAGATGCAGACCTGAAATAATCAACTTCACCCTTCAGATGTAGAAACTGAGGCACAGTGGCACAGAAGCATCCACGGTCCAGCCCTTCCCAATCCCTGATGCCATATTCATCATGCAAATATTCCCTCCTTCCAGCTCAGACAATGGCACTCACCTACAGGAATCCAGGACTTTCCACCTATCCCATGAGGCCTCAGAATACCTAAGGCCCAGAAATTCCCTGCAGAACTCCCCTGCCCCCCCACAGACCAGACAAGGGGCCCTGATAAGGCCCAGACAAGGCCCCACAAGGGCCACAAAGGAAGCTGGGAACTTTAAGGTACAGCTTGTCCCTGGTGATGACTTTGCCTCCCTCTGCCCTTTGTCCTCAGTTCTAGGACACTCAAGATTATCTCTGTTCTCTCTTTCTTCAGCCCATATTAACAGATCTGTCACAAGCCAAAATGGGTTGGGGGTTATTTCCCTGGGGAAGTTAAATGTGCGCCCAATCCTTGAATCCAGTCACAAAGCAACACCTGTGTGGCTTCTCTCAACTCAGTTCTTCTTACCTATAAAAAAGAGACCACACAGCCAGGTGTGGCGGCACATGTTTTTAATCCCAGCAATTGGGAGGCAAAGGTAGGATGATCTCCACGAGTTTGAGGCCATTTTGAGACTACATAGGGAATTCCAGGTCAGCCTGGATTGACCAGTATTGTTGGATTCAAAACAAACAAACAAACAACAACAACAACAAAAAAAAAAAAAACTAGTGCTACTTCTATTTTGTCTTGAGGACTTAGATATAAAGTATACGTTGAACATTTAGTAGTCAGAAAATAATAGCTGCCTTTCTTTCCCTTTTGTATAATAATTTACTATGAGTTATAACATGGCATAGTTACCAGGATCTGCCAAGGGTCAGGGACTACTCTACCCATTGGGAACACATTGGTATGCAAGTCATACAGGTCCCCTGAACATACTTTTCAGTTCAGGAGGTATCATCAGATACAGAAAGAGCATTTTTACATATTTTAAAATCAAGTCAGGTGAGAGGGGCCACCGTAGAAGAAAAGATCCAGCTGAGGAGGATGCAGCTGAGGTCTGAGTATAGTAACGTCACACGTACACATGCACAACGCATGGCAAAGGCTCAACAGAACTCTCGGGGCTAACAGTGACATAGCACCTTTGTGAGAACTTTGTGGCTTCTGAAAGAGGCACCCTGAGTTCTGTTCCATGTCCCCCTGCCATAGGACACCTTCATGAAACCTACCCAACCAGACTCTCAACTCCAGCATGGCCTCGCCCTGCACTTTCAACCTCTACTCTGTGAAAATTGACCAATAAAGACACATCGAACTGAATGGCTCCAAGAAGGGAAAGTGCCAGAAGCCTAACTTCAGAGAGATGCCGCATCCAATCACCTGCCTAAATTTCATTCTTCACCTCTATTCATGAGGAACACAGAGCTCACAAAATCCCTCTTGGTGACCTAGCATCCCATGCCTCACTGCAGTGTCTTGTTTATAACTGTTTCAGCAACCATTGGTGTGACCTCCCACGGACGAGGTCAAGGATGTGCCCATTACTGACAGGAAAGTAGGTGGAAAGGTCAGAGGAATGGGGAGATGGTGCAGCTGCTGAGAGTGCTTGCTGTTCAAGCATGAGGACCCCAGAGAGACGCTGGGTTTGATGCCCCAGTGTTCACATAAACAGCTGGGCATGCTTGTGACTCCTGCCTGCTGGGAGAGAAGACTGGAGAATCACGGAGGCTCGCTGGTCAGCCAGTCTGACTCCAAACAGCAGCTCCGGGTTCAGTGAGAGACTCATCTCAAGGAGACGTGAGGATGAGCACCAGAGGAAGACACCCAATGTTCTCCTCTGGCCTCCACATGTGTGCACACAAGCACGTGCATCACACCGCAGCACACGTAACACACACCCACAAGGAAGTTGAGCCCATAAGGGCATCCAGTCAGTGACAACACTGCTGCAGCAAACATGTTGTTCAGTTGTCATTTGTAGCCACAATTTCTTGTTCCTTATCAGCATCCCAGGGGCACCTCTGCAGTTAGATACCAAAAGCACTATTGTGCTTTGCGTGTGTGTGTGTGTCTATGAAAGCAGACTGCTCATGCCACAGAACACATGTGGAGGTCAGTGGATAACTTTGAGTGTCATTACTCCCCTTCCACCTTGTCTGAGGCAGAGTCCCTTGTCCACTATAGCATTTACCAGGTTAGCTAGGCTGTGAGCTTCTGAGAGAGCCTCATGTCCTGGACTCCTTGCTTGCTGTGGGCAGGCTGGGATTAACAGACATTTGTGTCTGGCTTTTCATGGGTCTGAGAATCTGAACTCAAATACTCATGTTTACAGAACAAGCATTTTATCCACTGAACCATCTCCCCGCCCTATCACGCTTTTTAAATGGAAGGAAACATATTGTTGCAGTCAGCTCCCCATTGCTGGACAAACACCCAACCAAAAGCAGCTTATGGTAGGAAAGGGCTTGATTCCAGGCTTATAGATTCCAGGGACACACCATCAATAGCAGAAGACACTGGCTCACTTCCATGGATCCAAGCAGAGAGACATCGCTAAGTAATCAGCAAGCACAAACCGCCAAAACTCAAACTGCTCTAAACACACCAAGTAGGGCTAGTCTCAGATCTGTCCCCAAACACGCTTCAGAGCTGGACTCCAAGATCCTGACATGCCCCTCTACCAGGGATCTACCTGCTAGGGGCTAAAGTTGCAAACTCAATGTTAATAAAACACCTGAGTCTATGTGGCCATGCATGGGAGCTATCACATTCAAACTACCACGCATATGGACCAGTGGGTTCCCCAGGAGATGGCTAGAAAAGGCAGTGCTGGTCCTGGAGAGGGGAAAGCCCAAGATTTGCCTTTGCCAGGCCCTGGCTCCAACACAGTGCACTGCATGGCCTCCAAAACTCTCTTCCAAGGGCTCAGGTTGGCATTTCCTGGTTGACCTCCTACTCCTAGGATTTGATTTTTTATATTAACTAATTAAATAATTAATTTAACAGAGACACAGAGATGGGTGCCAGGGCCTCCTGCTGCTACAAAAGAACTTCAGATGCATGTACCCCTTTGTACAACTGGCTTTACGTGAGTGCCAGGGAATTGAACCCAGGCTGTCAAGTTCTGAAAGCAAGCTCTTTAACTGCTGAGCCATCTCCTCAGCCCTGGATTTGATTTTTGTATTTCACAACCTGGGTTAAGAATGTTTACTCAGAAGCCTGGCATGGTGGCGCACGCCTTTAATCCCAGCACTCGGGAGGCGGAGGTAGGAGGATCGCCATGAGTTTGAGGCCTCCTGAGACTACATAGTGGATCCCAGGTCAGCCTGGACTAGAGTGAGACTCTACCTTGAGAAAAAATACACGCACACAAAAAGAATGTTTACTCAGGCTGGAGAGATTGCTTAGTGGTTATGTCACTTGCCTGCAAAGCCTAAGGACCCATGTTCTACTCTCCAGATCACACATCAGCCAAATGCACAAAGGTGAGGTAAGCACAAGGTTCATGTGCCCACCAGGTGGCACAAGCATCTGGAGTTTAATTTCAGTGGCTGAGGCCCTGGGCCAATTCTCTCCCTCCCACCCCCACCACTTACTCTCTAAAAATAAATAAAAGAATTTTAAAAACACCACGCTTTAAAAAAAAGGAATATTTACTCAACCCAGCTGGCAGCAGTATGGACTGATGGTAATCAATTCAATTCTATGCCATCTAAAGTTTGTTGTTGTTGTTGTTGTTGTTTTATTTTTGGTTTTTCAAGGCCATGAACTAGTCCATGTTGAGCTGGAATTCACTATGTAGTCTCAGGGTGACCTTGAACTCACAGGGATCCTCCTACCTCTGCCTCCCAAGTACTGGGATTAAAGAGGTGATGATGGTGATGGTGATGATGGTGATGGCTCAGGCATGGTGAATGGCTATCTCCAATTGATACCTCTGCATTACTGTGCAAATCAAAGGGTTAGTTCTATATGGCATAGAGATCTGGGATGCTCCCTGGAGGAAGTGCCCTTTATAAAGGGCATTGAGAGAAAGAAACAAAATATAATTATGAGAGAAAATTCATTTGCAAACATAAAAATTTCATGAAGAAATGCCACATGGCAGGGACATGCAGAGATGATTTTCGGGGCATGGTGCCTAGACCTAGAAAATAAGACAAATGATAGGCTGCTAGGGTTAACATATGTGAAATTTGCTTCTATGAAGTGGGTGTGATTTAAGGGTGGGAAAGCAAGCTGGTGGGTTGAGGAAATAGTTCAATTGATCAGTACTTACCTCAAAAGCATGAGGACCTGAGTTCAAGCCCAGGGACCCAAGTACAAATGGAGGGGGTAGTGGTGTTCACCTATAATCCCAGTGCTGAGCAGGTGGAAGCAGACCTTCCTGAGACTCACTGGCCAGCCAGTTTAGCCTATCTGGTGATCCCTAGGTCAATGAAAGACTCCGCCTCAAAAAAAGGTGGATGGAAGCCGGAGAAATGGCTTAGCGGTTAAGACTTTGCCTGCAAAGCCAAAGAATCCAGGTTCGATTCTCCAGGACCCACTTAAGCCAGATGCACAAGAGGCACATGCATCTGGAGCTGTTTTGCAGTGGCTAGAGGCCCTGGAATGTCCATTCTCTCTCTGTCTGCCTCTCTTCTATCTCTCTCTCTCTCTCTCTGCTTGCAAATAAATTTAAGAAAGAAAGAAAGAAAGAAAGAAAGGAAGAAAGAAAGAAAGAAAGAAAGAAAGAAAGAAAGAAAGAAAGAAAGAAAGGAGAGAGAAAGCAAGAAGCAGAGAAGGAGGGAGGGAGGGAAGGAGGGAAGGAAGGAAGGAAGGAAGGAAGGAAGGAAGGAAGGAAGGAAGGAAGGAAGGAAGGAAGGGGGGAGGGAAGGAAGGAAGGAAGCAAAGAAGGAAGGAAGGAAGGAAGGAAAGGGAAGGAAGAAAGTTACATTTTCAGCCAATTAGAGGCTAGAAAGATCTGACTGGAGCTTGGGAGTTACCTTCTATGGGACAAGTTATGGGTGGGCTAGGAAGAAATGAGCTTAATACAAATAAGTGTTCACAGAAAGCTGATAAATTCCTTACCTGAGGTAGGAAAAAAGGATCCGAGGCAAAACTGTCCATGTGATGACACAAAAATGCAGACCAGAGAAGGGGCCCTTCAGGAGAGCATGGCTGTATAGCCATATGGACATAAATGCTTCCTCCCTCACTGACTTTGTCAAAGACTCTGGCCCCAGTTTCTCACTAGTGCAATGATGCCAGTACCTCCTGCTCTCCAGGGCTGTGAGGGATAGATGAAACGTTCCACTCCATTTTGAATACTGCTTGTGCCTGCTGGCTCCCTTCTCTACTTTCTCACATGGAAATCTAGGGGGGACCATCTTTGCCCAGGGATCTCAGTTGAGATGTCTTCTTTTGTCACCATCCCCTCCCGTCTTTGTTTCCAAACCTCTAGAATCTTCCTTTTATTATATACCATGTGTAGTTCTCCTTCATAAATCATGAAATGAACAAATCAAAACATGGAGAAACTACTACTTTGAAATGTAGCAGCAAAGAGAAAAATAAAAATGAGATATGCTAGAAGCCAACACATTGAAGACAGCTCTGTAATAGAATGGATCTAAACAGAGGCAGACCTGCTCTATGAGGAACGAGTGACTTGCATGTGTTTTTCTCACTGTGTCTGGCTGACACCCTGCTCTGATGTGAGGCAGGAAGCTAATGAGACATTTCCAGATAGCCACTATCCAGAGACTGGGCAACAAACCAAGATCCCTCAGGCTCCTTATGACCACAAGAGAGTGGATGTTTTCATTGCAGGACTCAGCAAGCTTCTGGCTGTCAGGAACCAGCAGCCTTTTATGGAGGGGTGGGTGGGGGGAGCAGCTTAGAGGGAAGGAGCAGCTCTCCTCCCAAGACCAGGGAGCATGATGCCACCTGGAACCAAAGGAAGCCAAGGTCACTGGCTAGGATCAGCCAAGGTTATTGGCCTTGAGTATAAAAGACCAGAAGCTGGTTCTCTTGGTATCCCAGCTCCAAAATCCCGTGACAGTGCATTCTTGGGCAGCTTGCATAAAATGATGGAGCCTCTGTTTGCTTATTTGCAAAATGGAAGTGACAATACCTATTGCTTGGAGGGTTAAGGAGATGGTAGATATAAAAGTAATGAGGAGATTAAAACATTTTCTTCCAACAAGAGACATTACTTTGATGGTCACGCAGGCATTCTGTAAATGTATCACACTTACACACTCCCTACCCCAACACACACTCAGACACTGAGGCATTCTGTAAATCTATCACACATCCACACTCTTTACCCCCAAACACACCCATACACTCGGGCACTCTGTAAATCTATCACACGTACACGCTCCCAACCCTAACACACACCCAGAACTCAGGCACTCCATAAATCTATAACATGTACACATTCCCTACCCAAACATACACCCCGACACGCAGGTACTCTGTAAATCTATCACACGTACACACTCCCTACCCCCAACACACACCCAGACACACAGGCATTCTGTAAATGTATCACACATACACACTCCCTACCCCAACACACACCCAGACACACAGGCATTCTCTAAATGTATCACACATACACACTCCCTACCCTAACACACACACAGGCATTCTGTAAATCTATCACACGTACACACTCCCTACCCCCAACACACACCCAGACACACAGGCATTCTGTAAATCTATCACATGTACACACTCCCTACCCCCAATACACACTCATACACTCAGGCATTCCGTAAATGTATCACACGTACACACTCCCTACCCCAGCACACACCCGGACACTCAAGCATTCTGTAAATCTATCACATGTACACACTCCCTACCCTAACACACACCCAGAACTCAGGCACTCCATAAATCTATAACATGTACACACTCCCTACCCAAACATACACCTTGACACACAGGTACTCCGTAAATCTATCACATGTACACACTCCCTACCCCCAACACACACCCAGACACACAGGCATTCTGTAAATCTATCACATGTACACACTCCCTACCCCCAATACACACCCAGACACACAGGCATTCTGTAAATCTATCACACGTACACACTCCCTACCCCCAATACACACCCATACACTCAGGTATTCCGTAAATGTATCACACGTACACACTCCCTACCCCAGCACACACCCGGACACTCAAGCATTCTGTAAATCTATCACACGTACACACTCCCTACCCCCAACACACACCCAGACACACAGGCATTCTGTAAATCTATCACCATCCAAAGTGTACCATCCTGGGAATGTTCCCTCTCACCATGAAACCTTGTAGCTAAGACCATGGAGAACATTCACATGTACTTGAAGAAATTCAGTGCGTCGCATCAAGAGCTACAACGTCAACACTGCACGTGCTTCCTAATGAACTGTGTTAAATAATATGAGTGGGCTGGAGAGATGGCTTAGTGGTTAAGGCACTTGCCTGCAAAGCCAAAGGAGCCAGGTTTGATTCTCCAGGACCCACATAAGCCAGATACACAAGGTGGCACATGCATCTGGAGTTCATTTGCAGAGACAGGAGGCATCCTCAGGCTCCTTATGACCACAAGAGAGTGGATGTTTTCATTGCAGGACTCAGCAAGCTTCTGGCTGTCAGGAACCAGCAGCCTTTATGGAGGGGTGGGTGGGAGCAGCTTAGAGGGAAGGAGCAGCTCTCTCCCAAGACCAGGGAGCATGATGCCACCTGGAACCAAAGGAAGCCAAGGTCACTGGCTAGGATCAGCCAAGGTTATTGGCCTTGAGTATAAAAGACCAGAAGCTGGTTCTCTTGGTATCCCAGCTCCAAAATCCCGTGACAGTGCATTCTTGGGCAGCTTGCATAAAATGATGGAGCCTCTGTTTGCTTATTTGCAAAATGGAAGTGACAATACCTATTGCTTGGAGGTTAAGGAGATGGTAGATATAAAAGTAATGAGGAGATTAAAACATTTTCTTCCAACAAGAGACATTACTTTGATGGTCACGCAGGCATTCTGTAAATCTATCACACGACACACTCCCTACCCTAACACACACACAGGCATTCTGTAAATCTATCACACGACACACTCCCTACCCCAGCACACACCCGGACACTCAAGCATTCTGTAAATCTATCACATGTACACACTCCCTACCCCAATACACACCCAGACACACAGGCATTCTCTAAATGTATCACACATACACACTCCCTACCCCAATACACACCCAGACACAGGCATTCTGTAAATGTATCACACATACACACTCCCTACCCCAGCACACACCCGGACACTCAAGCATTCTGTAAATCTATCACACGACACACTCCCTACCCCAACACACACTCAGACACTGAGGCATTCTGTAAATCTATCACATGTACACACTCCCTACCCCAATACACACCCAGACACAGGCATTCTGTAAATGTATCACACATACACACTCCCTACCCTAACACACACACAGGCATTCTGTAAATGTATCACACATACACACTCCCTACCCCAACACACCCAGACACAGGCATTCTGTAAATGTATCACACATACACACTCCCTACCCCAACACACACTCAGACACTGAGGCATTCTGTAAATCTATCACCATCCAAAGTGTACCATCCTGGGAATGTTCCTCTCACCATGAAACCTTGTAGCTAAGACCATGGAGAACATTCACATGTACTTGAAGAAATTCAGTGCGTCGCATCAAGAGCTACAACGTCAACACTGCACGTGCTTCCTAATGAACTGTGTTAAATAATATGAGTGGGCTGGAGAGATGGCTTAGTGGTTAAGGCACTTGCCTGCAAAGCCAAAGGAGCCAGGTTTGATTCTCCAGGACCCACATAAGCCAGATACACAAGGTGGCACATGCATCTGGAGTTCATTTGCAGAGACAGGAGGCCCTGGCATGCCCATTCTCTCTCTCTTCTCTCTCTCTCTCTCAAATAAACAAATAAAAATATTTTTTAAAAAATCATGTGAGCTATGTGACCACTCTAAGTCATCAGTTTATTCTTGCAAAAATGGATATCAAAAGCACTTAATACCTGAACTCTTCTTAGAAAAAAACCTAAGAAATAAAGCCCCTAGTGCCATCTCTGATCTAAATAGTGATCTATTCCTCTCTCTCTCTCTCAAATAAACAAATAAAAATATTTTTTAAAAATCATGTGAGCTATGTGACCACTCTAAGTCATCAGTTTATTCTTGCAAAAATGGATATCAAAAGCACTTAATACCTGAACTCTTCTTAGAAAAAAACCTAAGAAATAAAGCCCCTAGTGCCATCTCTGATCTAAATAGTGATCTATTCCTCTCTCTCTCTCTCTGCTTGCAAATAAATTTAAGAAAGAAAGAAAGAAAGAAAGAAAGAAAGAAAGAAAGAAAGAAAGAAAGAAAGAAAGAAAGAAAGAAAGAAAGAAAGAAAGAAAGAAAGAAAGAAAGAAAGAAAGAAAGAAAGAAAGGAGAGAGAAAGCAAGAAGCAGAGAAGGAGGAGGGAGGGAAGGAGGAAGGAAGGAAGGAAGGAAGGAAGGAAGAAAGTTACATTTTCAGCCAATTAGAGGCTAGAAAGATCTGACTGGAGCTTGGGAGTTACCTTCTATGGGACAAGTTATGGGTGGGCTAGGAAGAAATGAGCTTAATACAAATAAGTGTTCACAGAAAGCTGATAAATTCCTTACCTGAGGTAGGAAAAAAAGGATCCGAGGCAAAACTGTCCATGTGATGACACAAAAATGCAGACCAGAGAAGGGGCCCTTCAGGAGAGCATGGCTGTATAGCCATATGGACATAAATGCTTCCTCCCTCACTGACTTTGTCAAAGACTCTGGCCCCAGTTTCTCACTAGTGCAATGATGCCAGTACCTCCTGCTCTCCAGGGCTGTGAGGGATAGATGAAACGTTCCACTCCATTTTGAATACTGCTTGTGCCTGCTGGCTCCTTCTCTACTCTCACATGGAAATCTAGGGGGGACCATCTTTGCCCAGGGATCTCAGTTGAGATGTCTTCTTTGTCACCATCCTCCCGTCTTTGTTTCCAAACCTCTAGAATCTTCCTTTATTATATACCATGTAGTTCTCCTTCATAAATCATGAAATGAACAAATCAAAACATGGAGAAACTACTACTTTGAAATGTAGCAGCAAAGAGAAAAATAAAAATGAGATATGCTAGAAGCCAACACATTGAAGACAGCTCTGTAATAGAATGGATCTAAACAGAGGCAGACCTGCTCTATGAGGAACGAGTGACTTGCATGTGTTTTTCTCACTGTGTCTGGCTGACACCCTGCTCTGATGTGAGGCAGGAAGCTAATGAGACATTTCCAGATAGCCACTATCCAGAGACTGGGCAACAAACCAAGATCCTCAGGCTCCTTATGACCACAAGAGAGTGGATGTTTTCATTGCAGGACTCAGCAAGCTTCTGGCTGTCAGGAACCAGCAGCCTTTATGGAGGGGTGGGTGGGAGCAGCTTAGAGGGAAGGAGCAGCTCTCTCCCAAGACCAGGGAGCATGATGCCACCTGGAACCAAAGGAAGCCAAGGTCACTGGCTAGGATCAGCCAAGGTTATTGGCCTTGAGTATAAAAGACCAGAAGCTGGTTCTCTTGGTATCCCAGCTCCAAAATCCCGTGACAGTGCATTCTTGGGCAGCTTGCATAAAATGATGGAGCCTCTGTTTGCTTATTTGCAAAATGGAAGTGACAATACTTATTGCTTGAGGGTTAAGGAGATGGTAGATATAAAAGTAATGAGGAGATTAAAACATTTTCTTCCAACAAGAGACATTACTTTGATGGTCACGCAGGCATTCTGTAAATGTATCACACATACACACTCCCTACCCCAACACACACTCAGACACTGAGGCATTCTGTAAATCTATCACATGTACACACTCCCTACCCTAACACACACCCAGACACAGGCATTCTGTAAATGTATCACACATACACACTCCCTACCCTAACACACACAGAACTCAGGCACTCCATAAATCTATAACATGTACACACTCCCTACCCCAACACACACTCAGACACTGAGGCATTCTGTAAATGTTATTTGGAGTTGTTTTTGCAGTGGCAAGGGGCCCTGGCACGCCCATTCCCTGACCCCCACCTCCTTGCTCACAAGAAATAAAAACAGTTAAAAAACAAGTGAAAAAATAAACTATAATTTTGAGATAATTTAGTGAGAAAATTTTATGTTGAAACAGAAAGCAGAAATAGCATGATTATATCTATCATTTGATATCAATTGTGGAATTATATATTTTTAAAGTCCAGAAAGGAATTTATTGAAGTGGTACTGGTGACTTCTGTTAAATTGGGTCATAGATAAGAACTGTTTCTACTCCATAATTTCCAATTTCTTCAATAATACTGGCTGTTGTGCTTTCTGGAGAAATATATATATATATGCAATTTAACCTGCTTTAAGTAGTTACTACATGCATTTGTATGCTTAAGCATTCAGACAGGACTCCTCTCTACAGCTCAACAAAGACTATGTAGGTGAAAGAGAATGTGGCAGCAAGGTCTTCAAAATGTCCCCTCAGCACTCTAGACTTCCTTTGTGTCATAGACTTATCGGTCACCATAAGGTTTTTCTAATCTGATCAACTGAAACTTTTCTTTTTCCAAAGCGTACTACGTCAAGTTCACTACTTGCTAGAAGACTACGAAAACTCAACCCACCGGCAGTTCTCTTTCCCTGAACCCCACTGAACACACATACCTGTAACTCAACAAGCAGTGAGCGGGCTCTTCGGCCGCTGCGTGTTGTCTCTTCTTGGCCAGCTTCGGCTCTCTTGGGGACAGATGTGTCAGGTCGATAGTGCTACATAACAACTGCTCCAAAACTTAGCAGCCTAAAACTCACAAGTCTGTGAGCTGGCTAGGAGGCCAGACTTGGCTGTCATTGGCAATGGTTAGCTGTCACAGGGGATAAGTGGAAGCACATGGGGCCTTTGAGACCAAGGCTCAAAACTGGCATAATCTCCTTTCTGCTAAACATTGTTTTATTGACCAAAGAAAGTCACAAAGCAAGCCCAGATCCTGAGGTGGGGAAGGACCCCTTATCTCATAATGAATGGAGCTGAAAACTATATTACATGGATTCAAGAAGGGAGATAATTGGGCTTATTTTTTTTAACCACAGAGGTTACACTTTTTGTAGTTTTTTATTATGTCTAGTAATTGCTTTGTGCTGAATCGCGGGAGGCTAGAAGTCTGGAAACTACACACAACCCCAGATTCCCTTGTCAGCTGGTGTTAGATTGTGAGGCACTGCCAGCAAATTGAAAGGCAGCAAGGAGAGAGAAGGCTGCTTGTTTTTCCTACGTTCGCTTCCAACAGCAGCAACAGAGTGGGAGGCAGGTGCAAGCTCCTAAGATTTTGCTTGGCCAGCACAGATCCAAGGTGGTGACAGCAAGGGAAGGGTGTGCCAGCAGCTCTCTGGCTCTGCTCGAAGGGTGGCAGTAGCAAGCAGCAACCTCGGTGGCATGTCCTGGAGGAACGGGGCAGAGGCAACCACTGTGACCTCCCAGGAGTCTGAGGTGTTAATGGCAGCAGGCTCATGGTTTCCTGAAAAACTATATTTCTGGCTGCCATAGCAGCACACACTCCAACTGCTCAGGACATTGATGGTCTTCGATTCTGGGCAACAAGTCACAAAACTGTGAATGTCAGATTGATTGCCTGAATAGCTAGTGACAACGGCATACTGGTAGACCACAGCTGGTGGCTTTGCAAGGACACCACAGCTTCTTGGGTTACTGCCTTTGGTCTATTCAAAGTGGTCACTGAAAACAGGGTTCTGAGAGATCATCCACTTCGATGGATGGAAAAGTGCTTTTTCTGATTCCACTCGATGGCTCACAGGAAGACAATGATAGATGTAACTTTAAAGGCTTAGCTGAGGCTGGATATGGTGATGCATGTCTGTAATCCTGGCATTTGGGAAACAGAAGCAGGAGGATAGCAAGCTTAAGGCCAGCCTGGGCTACTCAGTGAGTTAATGCTTAACTGATGGCAAAGTCTGAAAATCAAAAAGCATCTATGTCAGCTCCCACCCCCCCCCCCCCAAAAAAAACCCTCTAATTTGCCAGACATGGTAGCTCATGCCTTTAATCCCAGCACTTGGGAGGCTGAGGGAGGAGGATCGCCATGAGTTTGAGGCCACTGTGAGACTACAGAGTAAATTCCAGGTCAGCCTGGGCTAGAGTGAGATCCTACTTCAAAAAATAATAATTTTTTTTAAAATTGCTATTTCCTAGAGGCTGGTAAAGAATAAAATGAGACCCCAAGTTTAATTCTACACATTGCAAATTTATAATATAAATTTAATTTGTAGATTGCAAGGTTTACTATATGACCTTGATTAGGAAAGAGCAGAATTCTAAGAACTGGAACATCCTAATACTCTTAGAGAAATGTGAGGATCTGCTATCAACTCCTCTAGAAACGTCTTTGTTCTATAGAAAAATCCCGTCCATCTGGAAGAAAACCTGTGATGCAAAATTACTATCACTGCATAGCACATAAAATAATTGCCAATTGATGGGCTTGGAAATTTCACAAGAAAGGATTCCTAAAGACACCGTAAATTGACAGGCCCATATATAACAAACCAGCCTAACCAACATCCTTGGAAAGGCTGAGTCCCTAAGAAGCTGCAATTAGACTCCGCTTGCCAGTCACTTTCTACATAACACTCCGACCAAAGGGGATATCAAATGTTTGCAGGCTTGAGTGGAAAGCACCGCAATTGAGCCCATTCAAGGAGATTTCTCATGTTTATTTCTCGATATCAATCCCATCAAAGATTCCATGGGCATGTGACACGGGACTTGTCAATGTTATTACTAATGACTACAACTTATTGACATATATTCCAGACTAGCTTCCTAAAGAATGAGAGGTTGGAAATTCTGATCTTCACCCTTAGAAGGTTGGCCAGTCACTCTCTGTAAAGAATTATAAAATTCATCTCTACTGGGGAAAGCCAGCCTCAGTAACTGAGTTGTGGCTGCCTGGATACAAGCCTCTGTTCTCACCACCAACCTCTCCTTTGCCATGTGCAGCATGACCCTGAAGTTTTACTTTTCCTTGGATTTGCTCCGTCTTGGTGAATCTGCCATACTGATATGAGGCTGTTATTTTAGCCACCATAAATGGAACATCACTAACTTAACAACATTCTGCTGGTATGGAGTGATTGCTGGATTGCTCGTAGCTCCACCTCCATAGCACAGGCGTTGGTATAGCACATTCTGCTATGTAATGAGTTCCAGATATGTATTATGTAAGTGTAAAGGACTTCTCTGGGATGCTGGCCAGTTATAAAAGCCTAGTTCTAGCCTGAGTCACAGGGTACCAGAGTGATTTTGCTTATGCTTCATAAAGTTATCACCCATAGGAACCTCATTTACACTAGTCTGTAACTGACTTACATGAAATATTAGGACTGGAAAAAAAAAAAACTTGGAAATCAAGTCACACAACTGCCCTGAAATGTACCTTATTGCCTCTAAACAGGGCCAGGTACTATTCTCTGGTCTTCTACAGATCTGTTACCACATTACTCATGCTGTAATTTTCATGTGGCTATCTCCCAAAGAACTGCGTGTTAGAGTTTGATCCTCAGTGTGGTACTACTGGGAGATGGTGGAATATTTAAGTGATAGGTCATTGGGGGCATGCCCTCAAAGGAGATTACAGATTGTGGGTCTTCTGCTCGATTCCTTAATTTCATTTTTTTGGCCATGTATGTCAGGTATATGAGTGTGTACACATAGTTGAAGGCCAGGAGACACCCTGGTACATTCCTCAAGAGTGTTATCCCCTTTGTTGAGACAGGGTCTCTCGTTAGCCAGAAGATTCTCAGGTAGACTAGACTGGCTGGCCAGTGAGCCCCAGGGGTCCACCTCCCCAACGTTGGGATTACCACTCCTGGCTTTTTTACATGGTTCTAGGGATCAAACTCAGGCCCTCATGCTACTTAACTGAAGGCATCTCCCCAGCCCTCTTTTGCTCTTTCCTTTTCAATTCCTGCATAGGAGGTGCATGAGCATTGCTGTTAGCACGTGCCCCCACCATGTTATACTATGGTGCCACAGCCCATGGTACCTACCAATGGTCACCAGCTGGTCACAGACTCAAACCTCCAAAACAGTGAGTCAAAATAACCTTTCCTCTTTTCAAGTTGATTTATCTCAGGTATCAATGACAACACTGGACAGCTGACACAGATGTGGAGCAACCTTTATAGAGAAGACAGGAAGAACTGTATGGCCCAAGTGATCTACGTTCAGATGCAGTTTAGACTCCTAATTGTGTAGTCTCAACTTCCTTAATTGTCAAAGGAAAGGGGCAGCATCCAGTTGGAGTGTGTTACAAAGATGAAATAGTGTATGCCAAAGGCTTGCTGGTGAGACTGTTGGGGTCCCTCCTAGGGGCAGCCCAGGAGGGACGGCAGGGTCTCCACCAGGTAGGGGGTGAGAGGCACAGAGTCACGACACAGACTCTGGGAGTTGGGTGGAAGCAAGCAGAGGGTGAGCTGCTGCAAACTCATTTATTCGAGGAAGTGTAGGGGTTTTAAGGGTTTGGCTGGCCAATCATTGTATGGGGTGGTTCTCTTCTTGTGACCAATGACAGCCTGTCTCCAGGCAGATCATCTCGCAGCAGGTTGCTCGTGGGCATGGGACTGTAGCTGTTGTCACACCAGGCCTGTGCAGGATGCCACGTCCACAGAGGCTACTTCCTGGTTTCTTCTAGAAGGTGGCCTGGCTAGGGCCCGACCTGCATTGTGCCATACATGAGACTAGCTCATAATAGCTGACATTAGTGTCACTGTTACTTGATAACTACAAAACAGACAATGGTATCTGGGTGTGGTGGTGTGCACCTGTAATCCTACCACACAAAAGTGGAAGCAGGACGATCAGGAGTTCAAGGCCAACCTCAGTTACATGAGATCCTATCTGAAGGAAAGAAAGAAAAAAAAAGAAGGAGAAGGAAGAGGAGGAAGAGAAGAAGACAGCCAGGCATAGTGGCTTACACCTTTAATCCCAACACTCACGAGGCAAGAGGTAGGAGGATTGCTGTGAGCTAGAGTCCAGCCTGAGACTACATAGTGAATGCCAGGTCAGTCAGGGCTAGAGGATGACCCTACCTCAAAAAAATAAATAAATAAAAGAGAATCTGTCTGCCAATTGTGGGTGGTCTCTAAAAATGGTCCCAAATACAACATCCTGCTAGGTTCACCCCCTTGTGCTTATTGAATACACTCCCACAAAGCAATCCTTTAAGATTCTGGAGAGAGAGAGAGAGAGAGAGAGAAAGAGAGAGAGAATTTCTGTATGTAGGCCAGGGGTGGCCTAGAACTTGCTATGTAGCCCAAGCTAGCCTTAAACTCGCAACCACCCTGCCTCTGCCTCCCTAGTGCTGAGGTCACAGGCATGTTCCTCCACACCTGGCTAAGGGTTGTACTTGTCCACTCCTGGAAGCCAGCCACCAGTTAAGTCTGTTACTCTGCTGAATAAAATGTCCATTGGGAGGTTCAAGAGAATGAGATACCTCACGAGCAAAAAGGCCACGTGCGTCTGAGCCACTAAGCCACGTGAGAGAAGACACTCAGAGGGCACATCCATGCTGAGTCCTCTGTAGATTCTGCAGTCATCCACCACCTCATTGCAATTCTACAGGTGATCCGAAGTGGCATGCAGAGGCACCACCCACTGAATCCAGAGTTAACCCACAGAATCACAGGAAGCTATCATAAATTGTTGCTAGAAGATGTTAGATTGTAGGGTGGATTCTTATACGCCTCAAATAACTGAAATTCTTCCTCACTCCTACTCTTCAGTGCACTTCTTGGAAGTAAGGATTAAGGGTTTATGTCTCTAGATCAGCATAGTAATTGACCAAGTTAGGGCAAAATAAATGTCTGTTGAGTAGATGATTGAGAAAATGAAAAAAAATCATTACCCAGTTAGCAATGACATCTGAGTGATGTGTGTGTGTTTGTGTGTGTTTTCTTGTCTCTGCAAACACACTGCAGATACTCAATCCACTTTTGAGACTGGCTTTAGGCTAGTACTAGAGAGTTTGAACCCAGGCCATCAGGCTTTACAAGCAAGCACCACCGAAGCATTATCTTTCCAGCCCTGGCTTTCTGTGTTTTGAGACAAGGTCTTGCATGTGGCCCAGGCTGGCCTCAAACTCACTATCCTGCTTCAGTCTGCCTAGTGCTAGGGTTACAGGCACATGCCATCATGCTTAGCTCCTAAATTTCTTCATGGTGTCCCTTCCTCTCTATTTCTGTGGGGAGTTTTTCTGGCAATCCTTTAACTTATTTTTTTTTTCTCTACTTAGCCTCCAGAATGAGCTTTCTAACATGTCAGTCCAGCCAGCCTCTTGTGACAATGGCTATGATGATTCTAAACAATGCAGCCAGCACACAAGTCACTCCATCGCCTCCCCCTCCTAGCGTACCTGCAACCCCCCCTGAGGTCCAGCAGTGCAGTATGACTGAGCTCTCCAAGCACACCAGGTCTCATACGTGTCTTAGTTCATTGCACCCTCTCTGTCGCAGTCACCACCACCGAGAACAGCCTATCTTTGCTAGGTTTTCTCCCACTTGCCCTTCAAGGTTTGGTTTACTCAATGTCCCTCTCCCTAGAAAACATCCATGGTCTTCTGGTTTTCCTGACTCATCACAGGTCTATTGTGAAGTCCAACACAGTGTAATGCACTTGTTACTTACATGACTTTCCCCAGGGAAGCGTGTGTCTCCCTGGTACTATCTTCTCTATTATGTAGCAGGTGCTCAATACTGTCTAACAAATGGATAGAAGGGAAGATGGATAAGTGGATGAATGCTTGACATACTTTTCCCTTTTACTGAAAGAGAAGTACCTCTCACTCACCCGGCCCCCATCAAACTAGATTTTTCCCATCAACCCTTCAGATTAGAGGATATTATTGTTTCTATCAGTGATCATTTCAGAAATATAAAGGCCAATACTCACAAGGAGCTGCAAATGTTCCATCCTTAAGGTGCCACAGGAATAACATTTGCTAATTTGTATTTGCATTTGAAATTGAAACACAAATTGGCACAAGAACTATTACACATCCCGGCTAATTAATGTTCTAAAAATGAATTATGCAAATCAGCCTCAACAGGCCTCAGAAGCTCTTTCTATGTATGATAAATGATTTGGAATGTGAGCCTTGTTTAAGGGCTGCTTCTGACAGGAAAGCATGGATTTTGGACCACACACTCTGCACACACTCTCTAGGTGTGCCTCAGTTCTTTTTAATCTGTGAATCGAAAATGGAATGCTTCATTGGGGTTCTGAGAGAATGAGAGAAATGACCATTACAAAGTTCCTTGCCTCAAGTAGCTGCTTCTAAATAGTATTTTATGGGACTGGGATGGAGCTCAGTTGATAGAGTGTTTACCTGGCACGCCTGAATCCCTGAGTTCAATCCTCAGTTCCACATAAACTCAGGGTGGTGGTGCACACCCATACTGTAATCCAAACACTCAGGAGGTGGAGGCAGGAAGATCAGGATTTCAAGGCCAGCCTTGGCTACTTTTAGTGAGTTTGAGGCCAGCCTGGGATCCATGAAACCCTGTATTAAAATTAATTAATTAACTTTTAAATGTAATACCATATGCTAACCAACTGAGATAACCAGCCACTCACATTTGGAAAATACTCCTTTCCTTTGCCTTTTGGTGTTACACCATTCCCCCTCTTCCTGTATTCTCCTTCCCTGCCTTCTTTGCATCAGTCTTATTGCAAACATCCAAGCACACCATCCTTTTCCCTGAAAAAGAGGCCACATCACCATTGTGTATTTGTTTTTCACTAGCCAGGAATCCCCAGAAACATGTAAACATCTAACTTGGCTGCAGACTATGCCATGGACCTTGAGAACAGAGCATCAGACCAGCTGGAGAAGGTCATGGTGACTGGTTAGGGAGTGGAGCAGACAGCAGTGCAACCCTGGCCAGCCATCTGTGTGGTCTGCAATGCTTGATAACCTATCACCATGACCATGACCACTAACTACCTCCTGACTCAGCGGACCAGCATCACAACCCCATTTGCAAAGTACAATGTCACAGGCTGGACCAGGGATGCTTTGCTCAGAAAGGCCTTGGGGTCTGAGCCCACAGCAGACAAGTCTAGTGATGACCAGCAAGACAGAGACAATCCATCTACACATGTACCTTGAGCATGTGGAGTCTTCATTCACCCCTCTCCCTTGATTCCAATAGTGGATCAGAAGCTTCTTGAGGGGCTGGGGGGATGACTCCGTGGGTTAGAGCTCTTGCCACCTAAGCAGGAGGGCCTGAGGCTGCCTCTGTTCAACTCCCCAGTACCCACACAGACAGGTCACTTTCTGAGCCTAAAGTTCATGGACAGGGCTATACTAGCCATTAAGCCCTAGGAATGCTCTAATCTCGACCTCCCCAGCACTGGGATTACAGGTGTGCATCACCATACCTAGCCTTTTATGTGGGATCTAGGGATTTGAACACAGGTCCTCATACTAACATGGTAAGCACTTCACCCAGGACTAGGTTGATGAGTGGCTGAGCTTATTGCTAACTTTGTCTTTGGATCATTTCTCCCTTTATTTTTAACTTCTTATTGACAGCCTCCGTTAATACAGACCATCAGCCATGGTCATAATCCCCTCCCACCAGCTTCCTTTTTCCCACTCTCAAAATCCCCCCTCAACTGAATCCTTCTTTCTAACTATCTGTTTTCTATTTTCATGTCATCATTCTTTTCTCTTCCTACTATGCAGGTCTTGTGTAGGTAGCGTCAGCCACTGTGACGTCATGAATGTCAAGGCCACTTTGCCTCTGGAAGACAGTATTATAAACACTCCTCCCCTTCCTTTGGTTCTTACACTCTTTCTGCCACTTCTTCCACAATGGTCCCTGAGCCATGAAGGGTATCATAGAGATGTCTCATTTAGTGCTGAGCACTCCACTGTCACTTCTCTTTTTCTTTAACATAGAACATGTTTACATCTCTGAGGATTTTTTTGTTTTGTTTTTTTTTTTTTTTTTTTTTTTTTTGGTCTTGTTTAGTTTTTTTTGTTGTTCTTGTTTGTTTGTTTTTTTTTGTCTTGACCCCACATCTTTCTGAAACTACCATCTAATCTCTGTGGTGGTTTGAACCAGATGTCTCCCCATAAACTTGTGTGTTCTGAATGCTTGGTCCCCAGCAGGTAGCAATTTGGGAAGTGGAGCCTTGCAAGAGGAGGAGTGCTGTTGGGGGGGCTTTGGGGTGTTAAAGCTAGCTCCCCCTTGGGATCCTCAGCTCACACTCTTGTTGCTGTTGCCCACCTGCTGGGGCAGAGGTGATGCCCAGCCTCTGCTCTGCTCTCTTTTCCCCATGGTTTGAAGCTTCCTCTTGAGACTAAAAGACAAAAGAAGTTCTTTCCTCCCATCACTTGCTTTTGATCGGATGTTTTGCCCTGCAATGCAAAGGAAACTATAACACTCCCCTTTCTCAAAGTTCAAAACAGAGTGGTCTATGATCTAACTTATATATAAGCCATTCCCCTGCCAAGTTGATGATTCTTAGTATTCAGTGAAAATCCTTTTAGCCAATCACCACTCTTAGAAATACAATAGCACATGTTTAGTCCTTATCTCATGAGACTCTTGGACAGTGATTGGCCTTTTGATCTCTTTCCTTAGTTTCTTGAGGCCCACACTCTAGAATTCTTCCCTTCTCTGTAAGTAGTCCCTCTGTTCATCCCTTCAGTAGTAGTGCTCATCTCAGTTCTGTCCTGGACCAACATTTTCTTACCCCAAAAGCTCCCTCCTGATCATCCTATTCAAGGTTGAGACAGCTGATCTCTACCCTCCAAATCCACCAGTGATTCCTGCTAATTCCAAATAAGACTTCAGATACCTACAAGGCTGTTCCATCTGCAATGAATCACTTTCCAATGTTGAACTTATCCTATATCCTATCCCCTGTGCTCTGAATTAGGTAGAAACATCCAAGAAAGGGCCCTGAAAATTGTCTTTGTCTGTGCTCCTCACCCCCATGTCTAAACCAGAAGTGAACCTGCCTAAGCTTTTCTAAGAGGTTTGCCCACTTTTTCTCCTCTTGTGTCATCTGACTCAAGCTCTCCTCCACTCTGACCCATATATACTGCAACACCTTCAGGTTGGCCTCTGTTTCTAGTATCTTCTCTGCACTTTCATCCATCCACCTACCCACACGCACACATGCACATAAACAGCAATAGGCCAATTCTCCACAGGTGAAAGACTTTCAGAGCCTTCACTTAGGCTCTGAGACAAAGTCCAACCTCCCAAGCCCAGCACAGAGGCCCAAGGCTAGCCCCTGACTGAGAGTCCTCTCATGTCACAGCCTCTGGCTCCAGATGCTTCTCACTCCCTTATCACTGACCTGCTTCAAGAGGCAAACCTTGGACCATGTCTCCACTTCAGCAAAGAAGGTTCTTCCATGTCTCTGCTCTTCTGCTGGCTCTTCCCAGTGGGCCACTAGAATTCCTCCCCACTGTGAAACGTCTGTGTTTCATACCAGTGACCACAGATCATTGTGCAGTTGACAATGAGAAAACTATTTTCTCTACTCAATCAGAGGTTAAAACTTTGAAGCAGAAGAAAGCTGATTTAGAGATCAACCCATTTACCATCGGGTTTTACAGACTTAAGTGTGAATAATCAACTAGTATGCTGAAAGGCTATCTCAAAAACCACCCTGTTGGTGGCAAAGTGGTATTAGAACTCAGGTCCTCTGGCTTCCAGTCCACAGTACTTTCACTACCTCCTATGTCAGCTTTGCCAGAGGAGCCTCAATTTAAGTGAAAGCTAAATTAAAACGAAGAAAGCAACAACTGATCCATAAAGGAAAGCCACAATGAGTCAGTAAGGAACTCCAAAGGAAAGTGTAATAAACAAAACTAAGATAGAGAAACCCATGACCTTGAGGCTTCATTCTAAATTCCCATGAGCTGCAAATTAAAAGTTCTTAAAGAAAGACCTACTTTCCACTGAGTTTAGTTTTAAAATAAAAGAAAATCTGTCATTGTCTTCCTTTGTTTTGCCATCCATTTATTCATTCACTCACCAGGAATGTTCTACATTCTCTGCACCACACTGGATTTTCAACCAGGCACAGAGGACCCAGAGACAACAATACAGTCACTGCCAGAGGAACCTCAAGGTCCAAGGAACTCCATCTTTCCCTACAGAGCTGAGAGACAAGGCAGAGCATGCCCAAAAGAGGAGGGTCTAAACAGTGCCCACTTGGGGAAGGAAAAGCAAGAAGACTGACTTCAAAGGGCCATTCATATCCAGATGTGCCCACTGAGGGTTGTGACAGCCTGGGAAAAACAAGAGAAAGAAGGCTGTTTATAACATTGGCATGCCTCGCTCTGCTCTCTTCCCACCCAGTTGTGTGATAAAGAGAAATCGGACAGAAGATAACCACAGGCAGCTACAGGGAAAAGGTGTCTGTCCCCTCACCAGTCTTTCTCCTGAAGATTCCATCTTAATAGGCTATAAGACTCAAGGGGAATCAGGTGTGATGCCACATTCCTGCAGTGCCAGCACTCAGGAGGCAGAGACAGGAAGATCAAGGCCAGCCTGGTCTACCTAAAGAATTCCAGGGCAGCCAATTACATGAGACCCACTCCCCACCATAAAAAAAGAACGAATGCTCTCAAAGGAACATTTGGTGCTAGATTCTAAAGCAGGGTTTTGTCCAGTCAAGTCTGACCAAGTGGGGTCATTGGTGAATCACTGTTTCCAGCTGTGCATATACAAAGTGAGAGCATCCATGGGGGAGGAGTTTCACATTGTGACCATCCACCTGGACACAGCAGCAACAAGAGCATAACCAAGTTCAACTGGCCAAGCTTCTACTTTGAAGCCAATGGGGTTTCCCAAGCTCCTGCTGAGAGAGCACTACTCAAATGAGCACCACCTACCAGGGACATACTGCAAGTCATTCAATGTTCCAGGGCATCTCTTCTTCAGACAGGAGCCCCCATTACACCAAAGCTGTTACACACTTCAGGCCTACAAAAAAAAAAAAAAAGTTGGGGAGGAGGGGGCTATACTATACAATAGAGGCTGCCTCTGGATTGAAATTGTGAATAGGGATTTTAAGAAAAAAAAAGCATAAAGTCACATGAATAGAACTGTCCTACAATATTTATGGTCAGTGCTATAAAATTTCATACTTTTTTTTTTTTTGGAAGCAGCAAGAGTTTCAGCTTTACTTCTTTTTGCAGATGGCAGTGACTACTGAGGGGACTCAAAAGTCATCAGTATACTAAGGATAAAGTGACAGTGGAATGCTCAGGGCTAAATGAGGCATCTTCAGGGCTTTCTCAAAGCTCTGGGGACACTGGAGAAGAGAGGGCAGAAAGAAAGAGGTTGGTGATAAGGAGGAGCGCTGGGGAATGCTATCTTCCAACCTGACTTGACTGCTACACTCATGACCTCAGAGCTGCTGTTAGCTGCATAAGATCTGGACAATACAGGCATCATCAAGATTCCATCATGGATAATGGAGGTGGCCATAAGGCCCTATCCCTTCCTGAAGAGTTGTCAGCAATTAAGGATTGCTGGGGAGCAGCAGACATTTTCTGTAGTGGTATAGCCATTGGTAGGTTTCCTGTGCTCTGGCAAATAATTCCACACACATGGAAGCAAACATTATTGAATTTAGGGGATTTCTCTCTCTCTCTCTCTCTCTCTCTCTCTCTCTCTCTCTCTCTCTCTCTCTCTCTCTCTCTCTCTCTCTCTCACACACACACACACACACACAAAAAAAATCAAAATAAAATATAAAAATAAAAGAGGGGACTGGAGAGATGGTTCAGGGTTAAGCCATTTACCTGAAAAGCCTAAGGACCAGGGTTCCATTCCCCAGTACCTATGTAAAGCCAGACACAAGGTGGCACATATGTCTGGAGTTCATTTGCAATGGCTACAGGCCCTGGCACAGCCATATTCTCTCTCTCCCTCTCTCTTGCTCTCCCTCCCTCTCTTCCTCCCTCCCTCCTACTGTCTCTCTCTCCTCTCATAAATAAATAAATAAAATGGTTTTTTTGTTGTTGTTTTTTGTTTTTAAGGAGGGACTGGGCTAGAGCAATGGCTCACCATTTAAGGCACTTCCTTGCAAAGCCTAGATTCGATTTCCTAGTATCCATGTCAAGCCGGATGTACAAAGTGGCACATGCATCTGCCGTTCATTTGCAGTGTAAAAAGGCCATGGTGTACCCATGTTTTTTCTCTCTTTCTCCTTGCAAATAAATAAATCAATACTTTAAAAGAGGGACTAGTTGAGAAAAAGAAGGGGTTCACTGGCAATGTAAGGGGAGGGAAGTTAGAGTTCTACTGGTTCTTTTGGCTACTGATTGCAATGAATAATGAGCAAAGACAGTTGAAGGGCAATTAAACAAGATTTCATTAAAAGTGAAGATACAGGCGAAGCAGCATGCAGTGAGTAGGCCAGACCCCTGTTTCCTGGCTCCTCCCAGCTCCCTGGTCTGTGAGTTCTGCTCCAGACAGTGTGCAGGCAGGCATGGCATGGAGTGAGTTGCCCAGACCCCTCCTCCCAGCTCCCTGGTCCAAGTTCCCTGCACAGGAGGGTACATAGGCAGGCATGGAGTGAGCAGGCCAGACCCTTGCTTCCTGGCTCCTCCCATTTCCCTGATCCAGGTTCCCTGAGCTGTATTGTGTGCAGGCAGGCATGGCAGCATGGAATGAGTAGGTCAGACCCCTGTTTCCTTGCTTCACCTAGTTCCCTGGTCCTTGTAGGTCCCATTGTGCCTTGCTTGGGGAGGCCTTGTCCCTGTGTGGGCTGTGGAATCAGGCCTTTTGCTCTGGTATCCTGACTGGTCACTGGGTACCAACATCCTGTTCACCTGAGTCTGAGGGAGCATGGGCCAAAGGACAAAAACTTGCTTCCTCCTCAATAAAATAAAGAGTCTCCCTAATATGGGTAGACAACAACATAAAAAAAGCCAATGAAAGTCAGAAAACTGAGAGATCTCCACTAAGGATGGCTAGTCCTACAATGGAAACTCCAGTGAAATCACAGAGAAATCAACAAAAATTCATTCCCAAAATGACAACACAACAACCAATGAGACCCTAATTGAAAGAATTGCTGAACTGGAAGCAGACCATCAAAGAACCAACAATCATATCAATGAAATTGTACAGAATCGTCTCTTAGAGCATTCAGCCTTTGACAACAGGCTTAACTTGATTAAAGAAAATGGTAGAACCCTTCAAAAGAGATATGAACGAATTGAAGGTGAGTCAAGAAATGGAAGATCTCAACAACCAATTGATTAAGCTTAATGAAGACTTGATCAAATGCCAGAATGAATTCCAGGAAGTATCAAGAAAATCAGAACTTGAGCCAGGCATGGTGGGGCACACCTTTAATCCCAGCACTTGGGAGGCAGAGGTAGGAGGATTGCCATGAATTCAAGGCCAGCCTGAGACTCCATAGTGAATTCCAGGTCAGCCTGGGCCAGAGTGAGACCCCACCTCAAAAAAAAAAAAAAAAAAATCAGAACTCAAACTGAAATCATACCTCAAAAGAGAGAGAGAGAGAGAGGGAGAGAGAATACAATGCAAAATAACACAACAGAAAACAAAAATCAAATAGAAATTATAAAAACTTCTCTAGAACCCCTCAGAAACAAAGTTACTCATGTGGAAGACAGAACCTCTGACCTAGAAGACAAGACAGAAGAAATAGCCAAAACCTTCACTAAGTTCAAAAAAATCAAGTGAACAGAATACAAGGGAACTGTGGGACACCCTTAAATGACCAAGCATCCGGATCATGGGTATAGCAGATGAAGAGGAAATCCAGGCCAGAGGCATAGAGAACATATTCAACAAAATTATTGAAGCAAATTTTCTGATTCTCTCAAAAGAAAGCCCCATCAACATACAAGAAGTTCACAGAACACCAAACAGACAGAACCAAAGAAGAAACTCTCCAAGGCACAACATAGTAAAAATTCTTAACAATGAAAACAAAGAGAAAGTGATAAAAGCAGCAAGAGAGAAGCAATTCACTACATATAAAGGAAATTCATCAGAATTACCTCAGATTTCTCAATGGAAACCCTGAAAGCTAGAAGGGCCTGGAATGGAACACTTCAAAGTCTGAAAAACTATGGCTTCCCCCAAAGCTACTCTACCCAGCAAAAATATCCCTCATAATAGATGGTGAAAGGAAAACTTTCCATGAAAAATGTCAACTCTGATTATATGGACACAAAGCCAAACCTACAGAGAATACTTGAGGGAATACTCCACTCAGAACAGTCAAACAACCAATCTCAAGAGCCAACAAGAAAATCACAATAACCAAAAATAGACCAGGTTCAACATAGTACAAAACAGAGGAAAGAACCAAACCTCATAAAACATCTTATCATGACAGGAATTAATTCAAATCTCACAGTAATAACCTTAAATATTAATGGTCTTAACTCACCCATCAAAAGGCACAGGTTATCAGAATAAATCAAAAAACTGGACCCTTCTATCTGCTGTCTTCAATAAAATAGACTTCAAAACAAAAGTCATCAAAAAGCACAAAGAAGGCCACTTCTTACTCATCAAGGGAATGATCCAACATGAACACATCACAATCATAAAATATATATATGCCAAACACAGGTGCACCACAGTGTATAAAACAAAAATCTACTTGACAATAAAATAGAAATGAACACCAACACAATCATAGTAAGAGACATCAATACTCCACTATCATCAAAAAACAGATCATCCAAGCAGAAAATCAACAGAGAAATAATAGAACTCAACAATATCATAGATCAACTAGAACTAACAAACATCTATAGAACTTTCCACCCCAGCTCTACAGAACACACATTCTTCTCAGCAGCCCACAGAACCTTCTCCAAAATTGACCATATATTAGGCCATAAAGCACACCTCCATAAAGTCAGGAAAATTAAAATAACTTCCTGCATTATGTCAGATTACAATGCTTTAAAGCTAGAAATTAACAAGAGACACATCAAGAACTCCACCAGCTCCTGGAGATGAAATAACACACTTTAAACAATGAATGGGTCATGAAAGGAATAAAGAAAGAGATTGTAAGATACCTAGGATTGAATGATAATGGAAACACAGCCTACCAAAACTTATGGGACACAATGAAGACAGTCTTAAGCATTATGCACCTTGACCAAGTAGGCTTCATCCCAGAGATGCAGGGATGGTTCAACACATGCCAAATAATACTTAATAGGGAAAATCTCAAGGAGTTCCTACTGAGATTGGGAACAAGAAGGGGTGCCCACTCTCACCACTGTTCTTCAACATAGTACTAGAAGTACTAGCCCAAGCAATAAGACAGGAGAAAGAAATAAAAGGGATTCAAATTGGAAAGGAAGAAGTCAAGTGAGCCCTATTTGTACATAACATGATCCTGTACATAAGTGACCTGAAAGTCTCCATCTCAAAATTTCTAAAGGTGATTAATTCCTTCAGTAAAGTGGCAGGATACAAAATCAATGCACAAAAATCAGTAGCTTTTGTATATGAAAAAGACAAACATAGAGAGAAAGAAATCAGTGAGGCTGTCCCATTTTCAATAGCAACAAAAAAAAAATTAAATGCCTTGGAATACCACTAACCAAGGATGTGAAAGACTTATATAATGAAAAAAAAAAAAAAAAAAAAAACTCAAGAAAGAAATCAAGGAGGACTTGAGAAGATGGAAAGACCTCCCATACTCTTGGATAGGTAGAATTAATATTATTAAAATGACATTTCTACCAATATACCAAATCAGTGCAATACCAATAAAAATACCAGCATCATTCCTCACAGAGATTGAAAAAAATGATCTCAAAATTCACGTGGAATGGCAGCAGGCCTGGGATATCCAAACATATGCTCAGCAAAAAAAAAAAAAAAAAAAAAAAAAAAAAAAAAACCTCTGGAGGTATCAACATACCTGATCTAAAGCTATATCACAAAGCCATAGAAACAAAGACAGCATGGTACTGGAATAAAAACAGAAACAAAGACCAATAGAACAAATTGAAGACCCAGACCTTAAGTCAAGTAACTACAGCTACTTGATCTTTGACAAAGGTGCCAATAATGTAGACTGGAGAAAAGACAGCATCTTCAAAAATGGTGTTGGACAAACTGGATGACCATATGTATAAAAATGAAATTAGACCCACTCACTTCACCATACACAAAAATCAAGTTCAAATGGATTAAAGACCTCAGTATAAGACCTGAAACTCTTTAACTACTGGAAGAAAACCCCACTAGTCCAGGAAATTAAAGAAGCACTCAGCCAATGGAATCTTATGAAGCTAAAAAGCTTTTACACATACAAACATACCATAAGAAGAGCCAATAGCTTACCCACTAAATGGGAGAAAATCTTTTCCAGCTATACCACTGACAGATGCCTAATATCTAGATTCTACAAAGAACTCAAAAAACTAAACAATTAAAAATCAAACAACCCACTCCAAAAGTGGGGCAGAGAACTGAACAGGGAGTTCCCAAAGGAAGAATTACAAATGGCTAACACACACCTAAGAAAATGTTCAACATCCCTAACCATTAGGGATATGCAAATTAAAACAACTATGAGATTCCACCTTACCCCAGTAAGGATAGCAAACATTAAAACAAATCAAACGGAAATAAATGTTGACAAGGATGTGGAGAAATAGTAACCCTCTTTCATTGTTGGTGGGAATGTAAGCTGGTCCAACCACTATGGAAATTAATATGGAAACTCATAAAGTGGATGACTAGAGAGTTACCATCAGATCCAGCTATTCCCTTACTGGTCATTTTCCCTAAAAGCTCCACTTCTCAATTCAGAGATATTTGCTCAACCATGTTTATAGCTACTCAATTCATAATAGCTAAGAACTGGAATCAACCCAGGTGACCATCATTAGATAAATGGATGACCAAGATGTGGTATATCTACATGATGGAATTCTACTCAGCAGTAAGAAAGTATGACACAATGAAATTTGTAGAAAAATGGTCAAACTTGGAACAGATCATTCTAAGTGAATTCACATAGTCACAGAAAGACAATTGTCACATGGTCTCACTCATCTGTGGTTCTTAACCTGATTCATCCCAAGTTGCTGACATACCTGAACAGCATCTCAAGGCTTGGACAATAGGGAGAGTAGGGCTTGGGGGAAGGGGAAGGGTAGGAGGGACACAAAGCTGAACCCAAATTGAACTGGTACCATAGAAATCTATATCCTGGAAGTTAGACTAAAAGGTGGAACCCTCAAGAGGACCTTAGGGGGAGCAACTGAATCAAAGGGCCCTGGAGAGGGTGAGATGAGAGCTAACCTTAAATTTCTCCTGTTTCTCTTTCTTCTCTGTCTTTTTCTTTTCCTTTGGCCCTGGCCTGTATTTCCCTGTACCAGGATGCAGTTTATGTCCACATTGAGCTATTGATCAGAGAGACCTACAAGTTCTCCCAAAATAAACAAGACAGACTTCTATCAGAGCATTTGATTACCCACCAGAGGTTAATGGTAAGACCCTACTGCTGAAAACACCATACACTGTTGGCACAGACCATAGAGAGAGCTGGTTGGAATCTGGAAGAGATCCAATCCCCAGATAATTAGCCCATCTAGTGATGGAAGGCGCTACATGAGCTACTGGGAGAAAGTGGCCAACATCTGTCTGAGCAACTCAAACTCTAAACAACTCAGAACCAAACAACCTTACATAATGCTTACATATGTGCAATAGTGGCACCCAGCCATGGTGGGTAACCAACTGCTCTTGCATTGGCTAATAGACCTGCTCAGTCAGTGGAAAGAAAACCATATCTGAAACTGGGAAACAAGCCAGAATCATATCCAGATAGCGATTTTGCTTTCCATTGTCAAACTCCCACTAATCTTGGGCTATAAGAGAGTCTACACCCTTTAAATTCTCTCTAAATTAATAATGGTTATCCCATTTAACATGTGCTAACTTCACTTTCTGTTAAAGAATCTGCTTCTCTTTTTCAGATGGGAGCTGGACCTGAGGAGATAAACTACCCAGTGCACTCCACTCCGGCCCCAGTTGAAACCACAGAGGAACTGGGGAAATGAGCAAGAGTGCTGCTTTCTTAGTGAATCTGATATCAGCACAAGGGTGATGGAGATAGACACTGAGGACACTCAACACCTACCAAACCAGAGATCCAGAGGCTCCTAAGTGCCCATCACTGAAGTGGACTTAAAATGTACCCCACATGGCTCAGGAATTTTGTGGAAGAGAGGGCAGAAAGATTGTTAGAACCACAAGTTGGGACATTTTGTACAGAGACATTGCCTCTCCTCCATAACTGACTGCTGCCCCCAAAATGCATGATCCACAATCCCCATGGGGTTGACTTGCATCCCCTATGAGGAGGGCCTCTTCGGAAAAGGGGCAGGGATGAGGGAAACGATGGTACCAACATGTGATGTTAACATGCTAAGTATGTTCGTATCTAATAAAAATAATTTTTTTGAGTGAAGATAAAGGAAAGCTCCCCATGACAGAGAGTGGCCAGCCAGCATTCTGGAACTGGGAATTTTACATACTGAGGAGTTAGGTCCATGCTTTTTATATGTAAATTAGGCATCAGGTTGGGATAAGCTTTATTGGTTAGGTTTAAATGTATATAGGCAGCTTGATTTATGGGTTAGGGAGAAGAGCAAAGAGTCAGAAAGAGGCCACAGGTAGGAGAAAGATCTGCCAAAAAATTCCTAAAAGTAGGAAGAATCAGGAAGTAAAGAGAACAGAGGGAGTGCAGCCCCCGATCACCGTCTTGATGATCAGGTTTATGTGCCAGCTGGAGTTGCCTTCTAGTCTTTCCAGGTCAAGTTGATTTGCCTGTGCCCCTAACTAGCTACCTACAAAAGAAGGCTGCCTTGTTCCTAAATGCTATCAAAGAGACAGAGATGAAAGGGAATTATGAGCAAAATAAATCATGTTTATATATAAATGGTCAATAAAAATTAGAAAAAAGACTGGCGTGGAGGCACATGCCTTTAATCCCAGAATTTGAGAGGCTGAGATAGGAGGATTGCCATGAGTTTAAGGCCAGCCTGGGCTATAGAGAGGGTTCCAGGTCAGCCAGAACTAGAGTGATATACTGCTTCAAAAAAAAAAAGTATACGCTAGCCCCTCCCACTACTCCACAGGGGCTGACTGAGGCCTTCATGACCCCAAAGTAAGTCCCATAACTCCACTGAGGGTAACAGAACCACAGGCCAGGTGATCAAAGGGTATAATATATATAGTGATTTTTTTAAATTTAGTTAATTGATAAAAAGTAAAAAATAAATAAGAAAGAAAAACTTTCTTGAATGCATCATGTATTATTTCCTATTTATTTGAAAGAGAGGTAGGGACAAAGTGGAAGACAGAGAGAGAGATTGAGTATGGTCATGCCAGGGCCTCCTGACACGGCAAACAAATTCTAAATGCATGTACCGCTTTGTGCATCTGGCTTTAGGTGAGTACTAAGGAATGAAATCCAGGCCATCAGGCTTTCAGGCTGTGTAAGCAAGTACCTTTAACCACTATGCCATCTCTCCAGCCCTAACCAGATCTAGCCTTTTAAATATTTATTTATTTATTTGTTTGTTTGTTTGTTTGTTTGTTTGTTTGTTTAAGAGAGAGAGAAAGAGGCAGATAAGAGAAGGAATGGGTGTGCTAGGGCCTCCAGACACTGCAAATGAACTCCAGATGCACGCCGTACCTTGTGCAGCTGGCTTATGTGGGAACTGGTGAATCAAACCTCTTTCCTTAGGCTTCTCAAACAAGTGCCTGAACCACTAAACCATCTCTTTTAGCCCCAGATCTAATTGTTTTAACATGAGCATGAAAATTAGACTTGCTCCAGATAGGAATATAAATTTAAAGAAATGTTCTCATTTGAAAAAAAAAAAGAAGAAGAAGAAGAAGAAGAGTTTCAGCTTCAAAGTTACATGGTTTTGAATCTAAGTCCATCATTTATTGCCTGTATGACCTTAGAAGAGTGATGGTCACCATTCTAAGTCATTCTAAGATGTGGTGGTGTACACCAGTAATCCCAGCAGTCAGTAGGATGAGGGACAGGAGGATTTTACAAGTTTGAAGCTAGAACAGGGTACATAGTAAGACCCTTTCTCAAAAAACCAAATAAATAAAAACTAAGCATCCTGCTACATACTTCTAATCCCAGTACTTGGGAGGTGAAGGCAGGGGGCCAGAAATTCAAGTTCATGCTTGGCTACATAGTGAGATAGAGATAGCTTGGGCTATATGAGTCCCTGTGTCAAGACATGAAAAGATGTAGTATCATTATTTCCATTTTTGAATTTACACCTATGCCCCAAGGTCACTCATGGATCCACAGGCACCTGGAAACCCATTGCAGGGAGAGAAGGCAACATTTGTTTACACCCACTCAAAGACTCATGGCCAAGGCACTCATAACAAAAGACAGACAAAAACATGCAGATTTATTTACTATGTTTTATGAGACATTGGAGCTGTGGTGTTTAATCTTCACTGTCAACTTGACAAGATCTCTATGGCAACATCTCAGCGTGTGTCCCTCAGAGTGTTGCCAGGTTTAACTGATCAGGGAAATCCCACCTTGAATGTAGGCAACACCATTCCATGTGTTGGGATCCTGAAACTGAAAAAAAAAAAAAAAGTTAATTGAACACCATCATTCATCTCTCTTGTTCTGGACCCTGGACACAATGCTACTGGTCACCTCACACTGTCACCACCATGGCTTCCTTGCCATGATGGACTAGAAATCAACCAGAATAAACCTTCCCTTCTTCAGTTGCTTTTTGTCAAGGCAATGACAGGAGTCTTCAGAAATGAAGAGCAAACAGCACTGAAACATCTCCATCACACCTTCCAAGGCTCAGGGTCCATTGAAGAAGTGACAGAAAGAATGTAAGAGCCGCTTCTTCCTCGGGAAAACACCAAATGGCGGATGAGGCAGGTGCAGCGGGAGGTCCCAGAGGACCCGGGGGGGGGGCTGGCCTGGGAGGCTGCGGTGGCTCCCACAGAGATTTCGGCAGCGGTTTCCTCGGGGGCCGCGGTCGTGGGCGTGGCCGTGGTCAGGGCTGAGGCCTCTGGGTGGAGGCAAAGCGGAGGACAAGGAGTGGATCCCTGTCACCAAGCTGGGGCGCCTGGTCAAGGACATGCAGATCAAGTCCCTGGAGGAGATCTATCTGTTCTCCCTGGCCATCAAGGAGTCTGAGATTATTGACTTCTTCTGGGGCGTCCCTGAAGGATGAGGTTTTGAAGATCATGCCAGTGCAGAAGCAGACTCGTGCTGGCCAGCGGACCAGGTTCAAGGCTTTTGTCGCTTTTGGGGACTACAACGGTCATGTCCGCCTGGGTGTCAAGTGCTCCAAGGAGGTAGCCACTGCCATCCGAGGGGCCAGCATCTTGGCCAAGCTCTCCATTGTGCCTGTCCAGAGAGGATACTGGGGGAACAAGATTGGCAAGCCCCTCACAGTCTCCTGTAAGGTGACAGGCCACCGTGGGTCTGTGCTGGTGCACCTTATCTCTGCCCCCAGGGGCACTGGCATTGTCTTTGCCCCCGTGCCCAAGAAGCTGCTGCTAATGGCTGGTATTGATGACTGCTACACTTCAGCCAGGGGCTGCACGGCCACCCTAGGCAACTTGGCTAAGGCCACCTTTGATGCCACCTCTAAGACCTACAGCTATCTGACCCCTGACCTCTGGAAAGAGACTGTGTTCACCAAGTCTTGAATTCACTGACCATCTTGTAAAAACCCACACCAGAGTCTCAGTGCAGAGAACCCAGGCTCCAGCTGTGGCTACCACATAGGGATTTTATATAGAAAAATAAAAGTGGATTAAGCCTGTTTAAAAAAAAAGAAGAAGAAGAAGAATGTAAGAGCCAAAGGAAGGGCAGGACTTCTTACAATGTGCTCTTCCAGACAAAATGCCCTGGATATCCATACCTGACACTACTTACATAAGACCATTATAATAGGAGGAAAAGATGATGACATCAAAATAAAAGTGAGATCGCTGTGAGTTGGAGTCTGAGACTCCATAGTGAGTTCCAGGTCAGCCTGGGCTAGAGTGAGACCCTACCTTGAAAAAAAGTTTAAATAAATAAATAAATGAGAGCCTGATTGAGAGGGGGAGGGGATATCATGGAGAGTGGAGTTGTGAAGGGGACTGAGGGGGTAAGGAATTATCATGGTTTATTGTCTATAATTATGGAAGTTGTCTATAATAAAAAAATTTTAAAAAAAGAAATGAAGAGCAAAGAAACACAGGGAAATCAAATCGGGTATTATTTTTTCCATGCCATTGTAGTATGATTGAAAGGGCAAAAGTGTGTGATCTAAGAAATAAGCTGGGGAGAATTTAACAAGGCTGTCTGTCCAGATTATTCTCTGCACTTGTGGAGGGAAGACTCCCCTGGGATGGGACCTTACGACCTACTTTGGAGGAGGGTGAGAGAAACTAATTCGGAGAAGAAAGTCAGGGGAAGGTAGATAGTCTTGCTTCTGTTGTTTTCTCAAATGCCAAAGTTCCATGTCATTGGGTAGCATACCCTAAACCCCATCACTGTCGAAAGTGAAAGATCCAGAGGCGAATAAATGGCCAGAGCTTAAATCCGGACTCCAGCTCTCTTACTGAGTGGCTTCCGGAAAATTTCTTGGCTATGCCTCCATTTCCTCACTAGTAAAATTAAGGTACAGACCTGCTAGGATGAGTGGGACTGCTGCTGTAATACATTAATGTGGGGCCTAGTGCACAGTAGGCTCTTATGTTGGCTGTTAGCATAGTGGGCTTCTCTCAACACTCACTGCCTCCACCCACACTCACTGCCTGGGGAGCTAGAACCTAGAGATGAACAGAACACCACCCTTCAGGGGCTCTTGATCCTGTGGACAAGATGGTGTAAGGGTGTCCAGGAGGGTATGAGGGCAGAAGTGCACTCCGAGAGCAGCAGCTGGATGAGAACACGAGGCGACAAGAGCAGGGCCATCGGCGTTGCACGTGGCTTCGTCAGGAGAGCTAGCCTGGTCCAGCTCAGGAGGACTTAACTCGGACGTTATCCCAAATGACTGCACGTCAACACATTTTGATTCCAAGCTGAACTGAGTCCCAGTCTGAGAATATGAATTAATTTCCCAACTATAGAGTTTCCAGGATGATCCTTCGGGTCCCTCCCGGCTCTATAGCCCTTTACATCTCAGGCTAAAAACTCCCAGAAGACAATTTGCATGTTTTGTTCATGGCTTGCCCAGAACACCAGTGTGGATCAGGGTTTGGTGTTTTCAGTAAAAGTCTTTTCCTCTCTCAGTTTCAAGTCTTTTTTTTTTTTTTTTCCCATAACTCAACAACCTCTAGTTTTAGCAGTTCCCTCACTGACAGGTTTCAGAAAGCATGCATTTGTGAAACTTACTAGCTCTGAATCTTTATTCTCTGTGCTTTCTCCTGAAAACAAAATTTAAACTGCCTGTGCTGATGATGTCAAGGCTACATCTATGCAAATGATGGCTGTCAAGATTTGCTCATTCAGAGCTAAACCAACCATGACTATCATCTGAATTACTGGGAAATGCTGAGGTTTGAGAATCTCCTTTGACAAAGGCACACTGAGACTCTCCAAGGTGGAGTCCAGGAAGCCTGCCAGAGATCTTCCAGCCCTGGCTCCAGAGCCCAGTAAAATTAAGCAAAAGATGATCACCATGGCAACAGGAAATTTGTTTCTTAAAGAAGGTTAGAAAGAATGCCTAGGGAAGATACTCCATGACAGATGAAATATTCTCAGATTACACATAAATGGTGGCTATGCCAATAAAATGACGGGCCCAGGCGGCTCAATTATCTGGATAATTGAGGCCTGAGCCAGTGATTTGTAAGAAAATAGGAGGTTTGAATCCTAAAGAAAGCAATGTAGCAGCCATGGGCCATGACTCAGGGACTAGGAAACCTTGCCTGGTCTGGAGCTGTCTCCATGGCTCTCAGTACCCAGCTAGAATAGTCCCTGGGGACCATCTCTGCCAGCCAATTCTCAAGAGTCGTCTGATCCTGGAGAGGTGGTTAGACCACTTGCCAGTAGGAGGTCTGGTGCGGGGGTGGGGGAAAAGGTGGAGAGCTGCCAGAGGACACAGCCTCTGAGAGGGCACTGGCAGCTGAGGTCCAAAACAAGAGCGCCCTCATCCAAAAGAAAAGTATCTTCTTTTACGCTTTGTCCTTCTTTCACTCCCTCCGTCTCTTCCTCCTTTCTTCCATCCCTCCTTGGAAGCTTAAAGGCCATGTAGTAAAATCGAAGCCAGTTTTGTTCCCCTGAAGGGAGCTTCTATACCATCTCATCCCCAACCAGCCCAGGTCACCTATAGCTCTTGCAGATCTTTGCCTTGAGCCTTATCTGTAGAAGGTGACAGGCCAAAGTGATGCCAGGGATGCCAGTGGGAGATGTGTGACCTTTAGATCAGACCCTGGCACAGTAAGAGCTCTATAAACATTATTTTTATAAATCTTGGGTATACTCAATGACATTGAAATATTACACATGAACCCAAATGCATAAAGAAAAATGTTAATTCATCAAAGCACACAAACGTGTTTCACGAAGAGGAAAGATAAGCATTGTCTAAACTACTTTTGAGGGCTGGGGAGATTGCTCAGTGGTTAAAGATACTTGCTTACTTGCTGGCCCAGGTTCATTTCCCCAGTACCCATGTAAAGCCAGATACACAAAGTAGTGTCTACTTCGGGAGTTTATTTGCAGTGGCTAGAAGTCCTGGCATATCCAGCCCCTCTCTCTCTCTCTCTCTCTCTCTCTCTCTCTGTCTTTTACTCCCTCCCTTCACAAATAAAAAAATTTCAAAATATTTAAACTGACCCTGGTGTGGTGGCACATGCCTTTAATCCCAGCACTTGGGAGGCAGAGGTAAGAGGATTGGGTGAGTTCAAGGCCACCCTGAGACTACTGAGTGAATTCCAGGCCAGCCTGGGCTAAAGTGAGACCCTGCCTTGATTAAAAAAAAAAAAAAAAAAAGTAAAGTACTTTTGATAAATTGTGATAGAGATTAGGAACAAGGCAGCCTTCTTTTGTAAGCAGCTAGGTGGGGACACTGGCCCAAAGGAATATAAATGGCCTGGAGAGACTAGAAAACAACTCCAGTCCCAAGCTAAACCTGATCATCAAGATGGCAATCATGGGCCACCCTCTGTTCTCTTTACTTCCTGTTTCTTCCTCCTTCTAGGAATTTCTTGCCAGGCCTTTTTCCCACCTGTGAGTTCTTTCTGAGTTTGTGCTCTTCTGTCCCATCAACCAATCAAAGTCCTTATATGCATTTAAACTTAACCAATGGAATAGTTCATCTCAACTCAATGTCTAATTGGCATATAGGTGTGAACCAGTCACTGCTCCTCAGAACATAAAACCTCCATCAATTCCAGAACTGGCTGTGATGCAGGGTTGGAGCTCTAGGAGGGATCATATCTCCATGAGTCAGAAGAGAGGCTGGGCTCTGGGAGAGCTGAGAATTCCAGAGCCAATGGCTCTCAAGTCTCCAGTTCTTGTCCACATTTAACAAACAATTGAAAAACACAGACACAGAGAAAGGGAACTTATGAAAGACTTATTTTAAGAGGGTGGAAACAGGAGAGAAATAAAAGCTAGAGAGCTCCCAAGCCAGAAGGAATTCCTCCCCTCCAGCATGGCTGCGAGGGGAGAGGGAAAGGCCAGAGGAAAGTCTCTCACACGTGGAGGCTTGGCTCAAGTCCTATATGAATTAGGCATCCAATTAGGATGCATTTCATTGCCAAGTCCAAAAGTATATAATGGATCTCAATTAGTTGTTGGGCTCAGGAGGAAGACTGACAGAGGAAGGCCTGTCCACTAAAGCCCACTAAGTGTGGGAAAAGTTCAGGGAAGAAGATTCAGCAAGCTGCTCTTTATGGCAATGTCTTGGATGAGACTGAACCAGGCAGAAGTTCTAGTCCAGCCAGAGAATGGCAGCATCCATGTTTCTTTGGGACAGTCCCTGACTACCTTCAAAATAAACCTACTGTGGTAGTTTGAATGGATGGCCCCCAGTATATTCAGGAGTTTATCAGAGTTTGTAAGTTCGATCTCCAGCCACCTGCTGGAGGAAGTGTCACTGTGGGCAGAACCTAGGGTACAACCCTAAGATGTATTTGGGTAATTCCAGTCTAAAGATATACAAAGTGCTGCAGCTTTGCTTGGAGTTCCTGAAGTGTGTTTGTTTACGGTGGTGGTGGTGGCTTTTCTCTGTGATTGGATCTGTGAAAAGGGGTCAACTTCTGCCATTATAGAACTTCTCCTGAATCTGTAAGTTCCAAATAAATTCCCATCCTTCACAACTGTGCTGTTCTGGAGGCTCATCACAACAATGTGTGGCTGACTGCTATACCTACCTTTCTCCTCACATGTATCAGTTGGCTGTCCATTTTTCCAGGACTTTCCTCCGCCTCTGGGAACTTTCCTTTTACTCACATTTTCAATAAACCTTTCTTTCTTGCCCTACTTCAACTATCTGTATTAGTCATTTTTCACAATTATAAGACAATGAACTCAACTCTGATCCAGAAAACTGCTAACAATTGTATGTAAAGATATAAAATATTTGTTCTAATATTCAAACATCTTTAAAATGAATCCTAAATAATTGAAATAAGGCAAATAGCTTAGTGCATACCTATAAGCCGGTCCCAGGAAAGCAACAATATTGCTATTTTTCCACAGGAATTGTGGTATTCCCACCAATGTATCAATAATTTTGGGGTGTCCCCAGATTCTTGTCTTATGAATTCAATGAATGAAATGAGATGAAACCCACAGACCAGAGGATAAGGTTCAGAAAGATTTTATTATAGCTTAGAGCTTTAGGAAAGAGAGCTTTAAGAGAAAGGGAGCAGAAGGAAGGGAGGGAGGGAGGAAGGAAAGAAGGAGCTTTGCCTAAGGAGGAGAAAAAAAAGGGGGGAGGGAGGGAGGGGGAGGGGGGAGGGAGGGAGGGGAGCAGGGAGGAAGGAGGCAGGCAGGGAGGCAGGCAGGGAGGCAGGCAGGGAGGCAGGCAGGGAGATTGAGAAGTCCACCTTGATACTCAGGTTGCAGTTTTTTATGACCCCATGAATGGGTGGCTATTTTAGCCAGTCTAGTCCTGACATCAGGTGTCTGGGGTTAGACTTTCTGGAAAAGGGCAATCTTCCCAGAAATAATTCTCTAGCAATGGACTTTTTGAAAGGGAGTGGAAGGATTTCCTAAGGGGGCAGAGATAAGGAAAGGCCAAGCCCTTCTGACATTTCTGACCTGCAGTAAAGTGTAATGATCTAATTTACCCCTACAGGCCCAAAGACAATTCTGCCAAGAGAAAGCTATTCCCTTTGGAGCCTTGTCACCCCTAAACTGACTCACTATGAGTTGGAGCCCAGCCTGAACTATATAGTTCAAGGCCAGCCTGGATTATAGAATGAGACCTTGTCTCAAGAAAACAAAAAATTGATATTTATTCATTTATTTATTTGAGAGAGAAAGGGAGGGAGGAAGGGTGTGCCAGAACTGCAACAAATGAATGTGAGTTGCATGTGCCACTCTGTGCATCTGGCTCTATGTGGGTACTGTCTAGGGAATTGAATCCAGGCTAGCAGGCTTTGTGAACAAAGCACCTTTAACTACAACCACTGAGATATCTCCCAGTCCTTTGCTTTTTAATTAAAAAAAAAAAAGCCAAACCCTTACCAAAGTGAGTTTGGAACCCAAATGAAAGGGAACCATGAATATTTTGAGATTCTTTTATTGTGTGTCTCTAAAGAATTTGGAATGATGGGAAATACTTCTGTCTTTCTTCTTCCCTGGTATACATTTTTTTTTAAATGGGCAAGAGAGATGGTTTGGTGGTTAAGGCACTTGCCTGCAAAGCCAAAGGACCCCTATTCAGTTTCTCAAGACCCACATAAAACCAGATGCACCAGGAGGAGCATGTGTCTGGCATTTGTTTGCAATGGCTAGAGGAGGCCCTGGCTCACCCGGTCTCTATCTGCCTCTCTCTCTCTCAAATAAATAAATGTTTTTTTAAATGCATGCCAGAAACAGAAGGCAGAGTCCCACCAATATATAACACTGAGGACTCTGGGCTGTGTCAATAACTAGTAAGAAGTAAGGCAGAGAGGGAAAGAGCTGAGGGGCCATAACACAGATAGCAAACTCCAAGCTCAGGCCAGGCCTCACCTGCAAGGCCTCAGTGAATGCTTAAGGACCAGTCTACAGTTAGCTGTGTTTGTTTATTTGTCTCTTTGTTTGTTATTTAATGAATGAAGGAGTTTATCAGGTAAAGATAAGTATCTCATTGGCCTAATTGACCCTTTTCTATGGATTAGAAGCCCAACAATCCCGCTTCCAAAGGTTTACACTTGGTAGTAACATCTGAGAATAAGTCTTGAGATCCCTGCATCTGTGTGGATGCTGGCACACCCCTCTCAGGAGGCCTGCACAGCATCAGAACCTGGTAAAACATAGTGTTCGCTTTAGGAAGTAAATAGGACACCAGGCGATGACACTTCTCAGCTTTGGGCAAATTGACTTATTGGTTAATAAGTAAATGGCACAACTCAGGACATCCTCTCAGGGTTCTCCTGGGAGTTGTAAAGATAAAGTTTGATACTGTCCCAACTCCAAACAGGAATCAGCAAATGCTCCTGCCTTGTCCTTGCTTTCAGTTCCAAAAACTTCTGGACTTGGCCCAGAGTCTCTTTCCCTTCCTTCCTTCCTTCCTTCCTTCCTTCCTTCCTTCCTTCCTTCCTTCCTTCCTTCTTTCCTTCCTTCTTTTCTTCCTTCCTTCCTTCCTCCCTCCTTCCCTCCCTACATACCTTCCTTCCAGGTAACTTTCATCCTTTCATCCTCCTTTCATCCTTCCTAATTTCTTTCTTGCCTTTCTTTGTTTTTTTCTTTCTCTCTTTTGTTGAAAACATTCTCCGAATTCTACAGCAACTTCCTTACTAACAGCTAAGCAAACAAAACTGAACTGGGCAGGCCTGTCCTACCCCTAGGCAGCTCACAGTCTAGTCTTTTGTTTTGTAATGATCCCTAATTCCATGGGAACTAAACAAAAAGAAGACCTATATTCTGCATTTCCATTTGTTTTGGTATTACTCTTTTTTGCACCTCCCAGAGGCCAAACATCCTTCTAACTGGTCATTGCAACCACCCTTGGAGGAGAATCATGTTCGTGTAAAATTAACCAAGACAAAGGTGCTTGTCCCCAGATGCACAGCAAAGAAGCCAAACTGGAGGCGAGACCCTCTGCTATCCTAAGGCCCGCTTTCTGTCTCTACCCATGGCTTTTCAGTGTCCACATCTCAGAGATGACTTTGAAAGATTTAAAGAAAACGTTGTCTTAAAAAAAAAAAAACTTAATTATACACTGACATTTCCACTCTTAACCCCTATTCCCATGAATGGTCACAGCCCCCTTCCCGGGGTAGAGGCCGAAGCTCTGGACCTCCCCTAGGCAGCCTCCTGCCGGGCTTGCCTGCTGTGCCCAGGGCCCAGCTGTTTCCAGCCAAGGTGAGGGCTTCCTCTTTAATGGTGTCGTTTACAAGTCAATAAAGCCAGGATGGAGCACCATTTCCGCTGCTGGCCCCACCTCCCTGGGCTCTGTTGTCTAACCTTGCAGTCTGGGTGCTGAGGGACTCATTCCCCATAATGACCCAGCTCTCCTACCAACTCAGAGCTGCCAGGCCATAAAGCATCCCTGCCCCCAGCCCCTCTGAGGGCAGAGTTCAAAGCTCTGGTTCCCTAGGACCCTAAAGTGTCAGGCCCTCCCTGCTTTATGGCTCCTGCCAGCAGGGTCTTATCACTGAACTGAGATAAAGGTTCCAGCTGGAGGCTTGGGGGCGAAAATGAAGACCCCCATGGGCTGGGACTCCTCCATCCCATCCTCTAAGTGGGAGGAAGATGGTCTTACTGAAACCTACTAAAATGACATTGTTCCTGGGTACTGGGTGTTACCAGCAGAGGCCACACCTCTTCTGGAGGGCAGGAAAGATCTAAGCACTCCCCAGCTTTAACAGCATTCCTAGCCCCTCCCCCCAGGCCAAGGTGGTAATGAGGTGAGAGAGGATGGTGGCTTAATGGGCCTAAGGTCACAACAGCCCAGCAGTGGCAAAACAAGGTCAGGACCTGTTCAGACAGTCAACCATCTAGTCCAGAAGCATTCCTGAGTACCTGTGGTGAGACTGGCTTCTGCTGGGGCCTGGAGGCTCACCAAGTGACAGCAGAGAGTCAGTGGGAACTTGCTGTGAGCTAGAAGGCCTGGCATAGTACAGGCGAGCCCACAAGAGAGGGACATGGTGTCAGGGCCAGACCGTCAGCTCTCCTGACAAACACACTCATGGGTCCCACGTAGCTGGGTGTTCACTCCCCGTCCTCTCGCACACAGCTTTCTCCTGTGCAGTGGTCATAGCAAGAGGGAGCAGGAAGCCCAGTGGTGAAGAAGTCAGCAACTCCTCACCCAAGCAGACGAGGCAGGAGCCATATTCATTGTCCATGGACCCAGGCACCAGAGTGAGCAGAGAAAAGGAAGCACATGAATCCAAGGAGACAAGAAGCCAACCAGGCATGTTTGCCTTACATATGCCTGGGCACAAAGCTCTACAAATATGTGCTGCACCCATAATCCAAACACTTGCTCTCTGTGTGACAGAATTACAATAAGATCTTTACTTTGAAGAGAAAAACTGGGGCTCAGGGAAGTTAACTACCTGCATTAATTACTTTTCTGAATGCTGTGACAAAATACCTGACCGGTGCAACTTAAAGAAAGGAGGGTTTGCTTTGGCTCCAGTGCCTCAGGGTGAACCCGTCAGGGAAGATATGACAGGAGTATAAGGTAGCTGGTCATGTTAATGGGAAGTTGGGGTATCTTTGAGAGCAAGGGAACTTTTCTCAGTTCTCGGTTGGGCTGTGTTGCAGTCAGGTTCTCATTGCTGGTAGAAATCACCCAACCAAGAGCAGCTTGTGGAAAAAAAAAAAAAAGAGGTTTATTTTGGCTTACAGGCTCAAGGGGGAAGCTCCATGATGGCAGGGGAAAACAATGCAATGAGCAGAGGGTGGACATCACCCCCTGGCCAACATCAGGTGGACAATAGGAACAGGAGAGTGTGCCAATGGCAAGGGGAAACTGGCTACAACACCCATAAGCCTGCCTCCAACAATACACTGCCTCCAGGAGGCTTTAATTTCCAGTTGCCATCAGCTGGCGAGACCAGCATTCAGAACACCCAAGTTTATGGGGGACACCCGAATCAAACCACCACAGGCTGTTACTCAGGAGTTAGGGTGCTGGACATTCACAGCCACATAAAATGTCCACTGAGTCAGTGGCCTCCAGGTTCTTGTCTTATAAATTTAAAAAATATATTCTTATTTACTTATTTGAGAGGGGGAGAGAGAGAGGCAGATAGAGAGAATGGGTGCACCAGGGCCTCCAGCAACTATAAACGAACTCCAGACACATGTGCTGCCTTGTGCATCTGGCTTACGTGGGTCCTGGGGAGTCAAACCTGGGTCCTTAGGCTTCACAGGCAAGCACCTTAACTGCTAAGCCATCTCTCTAGCCCTTGTCTAATAAATTTTGATGAATGAAAGCCACAAACCATAGCGGGCGAAATTTGGAAAGCTTTTATTATAGAGATTATAGAGTTTAAGAGAAGGAAAGAAGGGCCCAGGAGACAGAGGGGTCCTGGAAATGGGAATTCTCGCCTGCGGAAGCTGATTGGGGTCCTTTCATGGGGATTTACCAGATGGGGGCTGAGCTAGTCAGTTCAGTCTTCATATCAGTTTGTCAGGAAAGGGGATAAACCTGTTTATATTCTTAGGAAAGGGACTTAGCCTTCTTGGAAGGGAGTGATTTTCTCTTCTGGGAGAGAAAGAGATAAGAGAAAACCCCACTCCCTGCTCAGGTTTCTGTCCTCCAGGAATGTGGAAGAGACCTAGGGGGAACCAGATCCCCCAGGCAGGCTCCAGGACAGCTCTTCTCCCACAGGATAAAGGACATTTCTCATTTCTTTTGTTTGTTTGTTTTTTATTTTTTCAAGGTAGGATCTCACTCTAGCTCAGGCTGACCTGGAATTCACTCTGTAGTCCCAGGGTGGCCTTGAACTCACCACGATCCCCCTACCTCTGCCTCCCGAGTGCTGGGATTAAAGGCGTGTGCCACCATACCCGGCTTGACATTTCTCATCTTTAACCACTTTCACTTTACTTTTGGGGACCCTGTTACCTGTAACTTGCCTCAGTAACAGTGCACCCATGATCCGGAAGCGGAGAGAGGAACTCTGACTCTCAGCTGGCTCTCACTCCAAGACGCCAGCCCATGGAATGGTGGCCCTCACATGCAGGGTGGGTCTTCCCGCCTCGACTGACCCAGTGTTGAAACTCCCTTGCAGAGGTGCCCAGGGGTTTGCCTCCTAGGGGATCCTAGACAATATCAACCATCACAGTACCTTTGTGTACTAGAAAAATAACCCTCTGAAGGTGGGTACAGCTGGGAGTGTGGCTATGAGCCGACTGCAGTGTGCGAAGATGCAGAAGCTCGCTGGGCACACAGTCCTCTAGGAAAGCTAGGGCTGATGCCAGTCCTGTCATCGGTGAGGCCACCCTGAGCTAGCAAGAGCAAGGTGCCTTTCCCACCTGGCACTGTGGGGGTTTGAGACCAGCAGGGGGTACTTGACAGCCTGGCACAAGTGTTCTTCCTGCCTGGCTCTGACCACATGTGGGAGCGTTGCAGCCCTGGGGAAGCCCCATCCCTGCTTAAGGCTGAAGTGGCTCCTTGGGAGCTTGGTGCAGATTGAAGAGCAGATAGCTGTACTTGTGAGTCCAGCGCCTCAAGAGCAGAAGCTGGAGGATCTCCAGAGCCTGGATGTTTTCCTTCCTTCCTCACTTAGAGAACCGTCTCAGTGATTTGTTTCCTGTAGGGGTCTAATTCCAGTGCCAAGGCCCCATGCTTCAGGCCTGGGCTTTGTGGAGGACGAAGTCCAGACCTTTTCACAGCTAACTGAAGGCTCAGAGACACCAGCGGGGAACTGGTCTAATCTGTTCTCTTGGTCACTAACCCTGGAGCTCCAGATCAAGGTACTGCCCGAGCCATTCAGAACCAACCCTGTGTCCATCCATCCACCACTGTTCTCAGGCCCAGACTGCAGAACACCCATCTTCCCCAGGGGCCCACAGGTTCACAGCTGGGGGAGGAAAGGAAATCTATCCGCCCACATATTGCAAAGACTGGCGAGGCCACTTCAGCTGATGGCTGCTCTGCCCACGAGCGGGTCTATGAAAACAGCCTTTGTGCTCATCTCTCTAGAGGGCTTTGTGAGTGCTGTACCAGGAAAACACTTGCAAACAGCCTCAGAAGAGCCAGGAACCCATCAGACTGGTGGGGGAGGGGTCTTAAATTATCCACCTGCTTTAGAGCCCAGTATGGGGGCCTACACCATCCCGATAGCATGGCTAGCTTAGCGTAGAGAAATCTTGGGAATCCGTTGTTATAAAGTTACAAGCCAAGACCAACTCTGCTCTATGACCTTGAGCAAGTCCCGCCTCACCCCGCACCAACTTTACTATAAAACAGAGAGGACCACGGATATGTAGTCTGCAAGGGCCCTTTCAGAGATAGCTGCTGCCTACGATGTGATTCTGAGAATTAAAAAAATCCCTGCCTAATTCTCTGTGTGAACTAAAGGGAAATGTGTGTCTGTGAAAACACAGCTGTTAGTGGGAGAAGCTTCCTTTCAGAAGATGGCCGCAGGAGCCTCATCCACCCACAGGAAGCTCTGACAGAAAGACTCATGAAGTTGTTTTGCAAACAAAGTTCCTCTAATGAGGCATCATCCCCATGGTCCACGAGGAGAACTTTGGTCAACAGAATAAAGAACCTTCTGGAATAAGCAGGCCAAGAAGGTCCTGGCTATCCCTCTCACACTCCCACAGTATCTACCTACTCTGGGCTAAAACCTGTGCTGCCGCCTCTCCTGCCAGGTGGGCTTGCTCTAGGGTATTCTCATATACCAGTTTACCAAGGACCTTGGAGAGATCACAGGACTATCCTTCAGGAGTGGGTTGAACAACAATGATCACCTCCATATTGACCAAATCATTAACTGAGGGTTGGAAAGGCGCACTCACTCGTTTCCAAGCCACAGGGCCAGGCAGTGGCAGTCTGTGGATTCCCATCTTCTCACCACGGCTCTGTGTCAGAAACGGAGGGTCCAAGACCAAGAGGTTCGCATGTCTGGAGAACTTTGCCCCAAGGAAATGCTCTGCTAGCGTGTGTACTTGTAGACTAAAGCACCGGGTTCTTGGGTCTGTGACGCAAGACAAAGGCTTGGTTGCCTTTCTAAAGCCTTTGAAGTTTCTTCTTTCCAGTTCTTTCCTCTTGAATGTTTGCTGTGAGATTATGGTTTTGCAAATAGAGTCTTCTAAAAGGTATCTCTCCTACAGTCCCCTTAATCCTGCAGGTATTCCAGGCCCACACTTCACATGCTGTGGTTTCCAGCAAAACAGATGAGCACTTCCGTTGGCCTACAGTGATGGAGGACAAAGAGACTGGGAGCAAGACACAGCTTGGTTAGTTAGTACCCTTACATCACTGGGGACAAATAGTGGACTTTCTGAGCCGGGCATGGGGGTGCACGCTTTTAATCCCAGCACTCGGGAGGGAGAGGTAGGAGGGTCACCTTCTGTTCAAGGCTACCCTGAAGTTACATAGTGAATTCCAGGTCAGTCTGAGCTAGAGTGAAACCCTACCTCAAAAACCAACATGTATATGTTGGAAAGTTCAGTGAAATTTTTGAGAGCCCCTGACCCATCCAGCCATGGCTTGGGTGGGGCTTTTGACAGTGTGTGATTCCCTCTTCCTCACATTCCTTCCATGGTAGGACACAAGCAAGTTCATTCTGTGGCTTATGTTCTTCTCTCCATTATCCCCACCTTCAGACTCTAGGTCTCACTGGTGTTCAGTGCCATCAGCTTCCAGGTGAAGACCTTTGCCAAGCATGTTCCATTGACTGAGCTTCAGAGAGTCCAACTTGAAAGAGGACCAAGTTCTCCTTGTGGTGTGGGTGGGGGAGACACAGGGGTTTCAGGGGCTCTGTTGCAAAGCAAGCACCAGCCTTGTCTCAGGCCAGGTCACTGTTTGTCAGACCACATTGCCACAGGCCTGGCTGAGGAACGTCATGCAGTCTGACAAAAATGTATGAGATCTGACTGGAAAAAAACAATTGTCTGTACAATACAGAATGAAACTACAAATTCAAAGTGGACAGATGTTTAGTTGAGTGACTGACAAGCATGTTACGTCACACTCCCCTTCCTTAATTATCATTTGTGAACATGTTGTTGCACTAGAGAAGTGTTTGGAGGTTATCTGTTCTCGTCTTGTGTAAGTCCCCAATTAGAAAAAGAAAAAGACTTACTAATCAGTAATCAAATGACCCATCATCAATAATTTGAAAGACAGAATTGTAGAAATTCTCTTGAACTTTTTAAATAGTCTCTTAAAAAATTATTTATGTGTGTTATGTGTGAAAGTGTGTATGATGTGTGTGTGTATGGGGGTGTGTGCCATGATGTGTTTGTGGAGGTCAGAGGACAACCTCAGGGTGTCTGCCTGGCCTCTCCTTCTACCTTCGTTTTGAGATGTGTCTCTTGTTTTTCTGCTGCATGGTTGCTAATGGAGCTGACCCCCCACCCAAGCTTCCCAGTTCACCTCCCATTGCTACAGGCATACTGAGATCATAGACAGGCACAGACACATGCATAAAGTTTTGTGCCCAGCTATATGTGACTGCTGGGAAATTGAACTCCAACAGGCAGCCTTGCAAACAAATGCCTGTCACCACTGAGCCGTCTCCCTAGCCCCCTCAATTTTTTCTAAGGAAAAAAAAATCAATTGTTCATGATGTAGAATATTGTAACATTTGATATGACATTGGCGGGGTCTCCAAAAATACCAGTGCTGTCCCTAGAACAAGCCCACGTGGTAGGAGGAGCTGTGTCAGCACAGGTCCTAGCCCAGAGTAAGTGGATTCTGTGGAAGTGCCTGCAGAGATCATTAGAGTCCAGACTATCATCTAATCTGTTCTGAAATCTGGGGATAGACTCCCCTGATGCTTTGACCAAGTGCATCCAGTGTTGCCCAACAAGCTGCCAGGACTCTCAGACACTGGCAAGCCAAGCATCAGGAGCCAAGTCCAAATGCTGGGCCAGCCTGTCTGTCCTCTTCCCCGGCCCTTCCAATCAACATGCATCCAGCTAATAAACCCTAGTTATCTACCCTGGGTTAATGTTCACCCCATGCAAACCATACTCTAGTTAAAGGTCACTCTAGTTGAAGGTCACACTAAAGTCAAAACATGAGAAAGGAAGCCTTAACCCTGGAGTCACTCAAAATTTTCTAGGAGAGTAATGTGGCTCCCAGGTGAATTTTGTTCACAATAAGCAGTGTTAACCTGGAACAGAGGGAACTCTGGGATTGGAACAGGACATGGAGAGCTATTTGCAGTTCTAGTTGCTCTAGCCCAGGCTGACCTGGAATTAACTATGTAGTCTCAGGGTGGACTCGAACTCATGGCGATCCTCCTACCTCTGCCTCCCGAGTACTGGGATTAAAGGTGTGCGCCACCACGCCGGGCTTTTTCACATCCTTTTGAATTTCAGTCTCCATGACTGTAAAATGGGTTGATAATCTTTACATGGAACACTGTGAGGAGCAAATAAAATGAGTTCTGCTAAGACTTTTAATGCCTGAGGAACGGTAAGGAGGTTGAACCACCCTAATTCAAATTTACAGCTTCCATAATAATTCCAAAATCTGAAAGTTTTTGAGCACTGACATGGCACTACAAGTGGAAAATTCCACACCAGGAAATGTTGCTGCATGCACACAGTTATTTTAAAATATTGTAAGAAGAAAATTGCCTACAGGCGAAGTGTATAAAGATGCATATGAAACAAACAAGTTTTGCTCTTGAACTCAGGTACTATCTACAAGATATCTTATGTATATGCAGACATTTCAGAATTGAGGGAAAAAAATCCAAAATCCAAAGCTCTTCCGGTTCCTTCATAAAAGAGATACTAAGCCTGCACGATGTAGCAATGTTTTGCATCATTTGGCCAAGAATTTTGTTTTTCTTTGATGTAACAATAAAGGACTCACACGTAAGATCGTGATGGCTTCAGTCAGCATTCAGCAGAAATATAGAGATTCAACTGTGATGAATGTTCTTTTCCAAGAATAGCCACATCAATGCATCCCATCCCAAATGCCACCCCAGGCACCACTCTCTGTGAGTTGATCACATTCTGTGTTTCTTCTCCTTGAGCCTGGATGGTACCTCATAACAGCCTCCAGCCATGGACTCCGATAGAACTGAGACCCAGTGACTTCAGTTTCCACCTGGCTCTGCCCACTGGAACACAGGCATCTGGAATTCTTAGCTGCTGTGGAAGAAAAGTCTGACTGCTCTAAACCTAGTGCTGGAGACCATGTTGACAGGCCCCATAGAGACTAAGAAGAAAAGAAAATGTCGAGTGTGGTGATACTCAGCATTTGGGAGGCTGAGGCAAGATATTGAGAGTTCGAGGCCAGTCTGGTCTACACAGCAAAAGCCTATCTCAAACACTGAATGACTAGGCATAGTGGCATATGGTTGTAACCCTAGCCACTAGAAGATGCATCTAGAAGGTGCATGGTCTAGAGGAGCTTCTCTCTTCCTCTGCCACATGGCTGGAGGCCACTCTTGGCCACACAGTAAGTTCCAGGCCTGCCTGGGCTACATGAACCATTATCTCAAAACCAAACCTAACCAAAATAAAAAGATATAAAAACAGCCCCAGCTATATGCTCAGTCCTCTAGGTGGTTTCTAACCATAAAAAAGTGAAACTTGTCTTCCTTCATTCCTCCTTTCTTCCTTCTTTTCCTTCCTTCTCTCTGTCTGCCCTCTATCCTCCCTCTGTCCCTTCCTTTTCCATCATATATTGCTATAAGTGCATATGTATGCCAAGCATGGAACCAGGTTCTGGGGACATATCTGAAGGCTGATTCTGTCTGCATGTCTTGAAAACCACAAATGAAAGAAACATATCCTCAAGTAGCCTGCATACTGTGGGAGTAGCTGTGTGCTGTGGGAGTAGCCTGCATGCTGTGGGAGTCGCTCTGTGCTGTGGGAGTATCCTGCATGCTGTGGGAGTAGCTGTGTGCTGTGGGAGTAGCCTGCATGCTGTGGGAGTAGCTGTGTGCTGTGGGAGCTCTGTGCTACATGCTATGCTGTGCTGTGGGAGTAGCTGTGTGCTCTAGGAGTATCCTGCATGCTGTGGGAGTAGCTGTGTGCTGTGGGAGTAGCCTGCATGCTGTGGGAGTAGCTGTGTGCTGTGGGAGTCGCTCTGTGCTGTGGGTAGCTGGGAGGAGTATCCTGCATGCTATGGGATGCTGTGGGAGTAGCCTGCAGGCTGTGGGAGTAGCTGTGTGCTGTGGGAGTAGCCTGCATGCTGTGGGAGTAGCTCTGTGCTGTGGGAGTAGCCTGCATGCTGTGGGAGTAGCTCTGTGCTGTGGGAGTATCCTGCATGCTGTGGGAGTAGCTGTGTGCTGTGGGAGTAGCCTGCATGCTGTGGGAGTAGCTGTGTGCTGTGGGAGTCGCTCTGTGCTGTGGGAGTAGCCTGCATGCTGTGGGAGTAGCTGTGTGCTGTGGGAGTAGCTGTGTGCTGTGGGAGTAGCTGTGGGAGTAGCCTGCATGCTGTGGGAGTAGCTGTGTGCTGTGGGAGTCGCTCTGTGCTGTGGGAGTAGCCTGCATGCTGTGGGAGTAGCTCTGTGCTGTGGGAGTAGCTGTGTGCTGTGGGAGAAGCCTGCATGCCGTGGGAGTAGCTGCATAGAGGAGGCATCTGGCCCAGACTGGTGTATTTATGTTGGGGAGGGGCCATCAGACAGACTTTTGAGCCACCAGGACATCATGTCCAGTCTCATGAAGAGGGAGAAAATGGCCCAGGTGTGTCTCAAGTTCCCAGAAAGTTCTAGACATATAGACTGCCTGGGAAAAAGCTCTCTAGGTGACAACAGGAAAACCTGTTTGGTTCAATTAAGAAATAGGGTTCCTTTTCCCCTTTCCATCCCAACCTTTGCTCCGGAGACCCCCAGAACCAGCCTCAGACATGCACAAGGTGCCTTCTTACATGTCCCATTCCTCAGGGGCCCAGGCTTCCTATGCCAGGACTGGGAGGAGATGTGGTCTAGAGGGGCTTCTGTCTTCCGCCGCTGCCACATGGCGCTCTGAAACCTGCAAGGCTAAGTAAGGATTCAAACTCCAGGCTTATCCCGCCACCTCTCTGAAATTCTACTGCCCCCATCTGCCACCTGGGGACAAGCAGTAACTCCAAGGTCAGCAGGCACCATGAGGTCAAGTGAGCTGATGCAGGAACACACTTAGAACTAGGGAAACACCAGCTTTAGTTACTTGTTTACCACCACAGTGAGCCTCTGGCCAGGGCTGAGAACCAGCTGTGGTTCTGCCATTTCTCAGGACAGTGAGCACAGAACAGGCCCTGACTGTGCCCAACACGGGGCTGTGTTTGTGGCAGTCTCATCCTCCTCTTCACTGTCACCTCCAAGCATGGCAGAGACCTATTCTGCTTGGAGGCCAGAAGCCAAAGTCTAGAATGCTACTGGTGACACATTCCCCTGCAGCTTGGTCCAAGCATTGTGGCCAGGTGTGCCTGATAAGACAAGTGTCCTTAATTTGTTCTAATGTCCAACCTAGGTCAGTACTGACCACCCCCCCAGGAAGTACGAAGAGCATGTCATGTCACACAGTGATCCCCTGGCACTCAGAGTCAATGCTTTGACCCTTGTCCCTGGAGGTTCTTGTCACTCAGGATCATGGCTCCAGTGCACTGGACACTGGGCATTCCTCCACACCACAGACTGTCACCCTCAGAGATAGCCTTGCCACCACTGTGGGGGACCTCCAGACGTGGTACCAGAAAGACCAAATTGACTAGCCATGCAGGCCACGCCCCACTCCCACCAGCTGTCTGGACTCCTGCCATTTGTCCCACTCATAATCCACTCTGGCCATTTGGCCTTCCAAGCCCTGATGAGAGGCCACACCTCCTCTTTCATAAAACTTGCCAAGCTTCAATTGCTGCTGATGTATCCCGTCCTCCGAGAAGCCACCCTGGAACCATGGCCTTTTGTCCTTTCTAAACATTCCCAAATAAGCATCCATCACGTTGTGCTATAACTGACCATTGCCTGTCCAGCAGGACCCCCTTCTTTCTCATACCCCATCCCAATGCACTGGAGAACCTTCGGTGGAACAGAAATGGTGGTTTGTTGACACGGATATTATATAATAGCTTGGGATGGGTATTAGCAACCAGTGGTCTGTTCATTTCATGGCACTCGAAACAGAGGCTTTACAAAGGCCAAGAGGCCTGCCCTATAGAAGCCCTAGTGCCTTGTGGAAATGGCTGCAGAGAGGACATGGATATTTCCTATACAGTGTTCTGGCGAAAAACATCAGTCCTGTTACATGGAATGGGAATCCCCTCACCTCAAATCTGGTCCTGTGGTTAAGACAAATTTCCGTTTTATGAAGAATTCCTAGGATCCTCAGTGGAGCATGGGGGTTTTCCCAGAGACAGAGGAGAGTGTTCCCAAGGGCTGAGTGTCTGCCATACTGTCTGTCTGAGAAGCACCTCTCCACATCTCATGGACCACAACTGGAGGATGCTGCTTGGGGGGTAGTTATTAAGTTGGGAATTCCCCAAAACACACTTCTAATGTCCAAGTCTATGAGCTTGTATTGATTGTATTCTTTTTACTCATCACACATTATCTTTAAAAAAGTATGAGTTGGAAAGATGCCTGAACAGTTAAGTACACTTTCTGCACAAGCATGAGGGCCTAAGGGGGCCTAAGACTGCCCAAGTTTGAATCTCTAAAACCCACATAAACAACTGGGCATGGCCACGCATGTCTGTAACCTCAGTCCTGTGAGGAACAGAGACCAGAGGATCACTGGGGCTCATGAACAGCAACCTCCGCAGTCAGTAACAGACCCTGTCTCAAGGAAAAGCAGATGTGTGAGTGATGGAGGGGAACATCCAATGTTCTCTTCTGGCCACCACAGATGAGCCCACAGGGTGCTACAGTTGAGTGCATGGGGCATTGGGCCAGCACACACACACACACACACACATCACACATACTATGCACACACACAAAAATTGTATGTGTGTGGGTGTTCCACAGTGTGCATGTGGAGGCCAGAGGACAACTTTGGAGTGTTGCTCCTCACCTTCCACCTTCTTTGAGACACCTCTTTCTTGTTTTCCCATTGGAAAGGCAAGTCTAGCTGGCCTGACAGCTCTGGAATTTCCCTAGTTCCTCCTGCCATTGCTATATGTGCATTGGGATTACAGACACATGCTCCTCTTTGCTCCAGCTTGATGTAGCTACTGGAGATCAAATTTGTAGAGCAAGTGCCTTTAACTTTGAGCCATCTCCCCAGTCCTAACACGGCTTTATTTAACTGAGATAGTTTTCTTTCTTGATGCTAAGAATTACATGTTCCCACCATTACCGTTGCTGGTAGGAAACTTCAACTAGATTCTTGCCCACATCAAACCACTACTCAGGCCCTTCAAAGGGAGATGCTTTTATTATACCTTTCTTTTCAACTGACACATACCAATTATGCATATTTATGGGGTGCAGGGTGGCATTTCAGCACACATATACCACGTGTAATGACTAGATTGGGGCAATAGCATATCTAACTACCTCAGACATATATCCTTCCGTTGGGAATATCCAAAAGCCTCTCCACGAGTTATTTTCAATTACAACTCTGGGCTGTCACTGAGTTACCCTTTTGTGCTACTGAATATTAGAAGTTATTCCCCCACCCCTGTAACTAGTTAGCTCTCCACACTCCGTCCCCCACAGAGAAATTAGATCCTCTGACTCTCTGCCTGGTGTCATCACAGTTCTGTCAGTTTTGTTCCCTTGGTCTTGATTGCTTTACTTATTCATAGTAAATCTATTCCATTGGTAATGATAAAATCCTTTTGAAAAAGAGCCAAGATGAACAGGACAATGTTAAAAAAAAAAAGTACAATTTCATGGTGTTAGCAATAATGCTCACAAACATGGTTTCTTCAGGACGGGGGGAATGCCCAAGGCACGAACACCAGCTCTCTTCTGACAGGAAGAGGCGAGAGATGATCCTCCTTTCTGAGCTGAGGTTGGCGTTTATCTCATTCCTCTTCAAAGTTGGAAGATATGCCACCTTCTGCTCCCCACATCCCCAACAGGCTGAAACCAAACCCCTCTGAAGATCACAGAGATTAGACCGATGACAAAGAGAAGAGAAGATGACCTGTGTCCATTTGTGCAGCCCATCAGACAAGAGGCCTTTGTGCTAAGGAGAGAGAAGGGGGCTGGGGGCAGTCGCTGAGTCACATCCACTGGGCAGGGCCTGCAGGCTGAAGTTCCAGCCCTCAAAGGCTCTGTGGGGCAAAGTGGAAGGACAACCTTGAGTCCAAGCCTCGCAAGTACTACTCACCCTGGCATGGCGAGGACTGACTACGGAGCTGCCTGCTCAATAGCCACAGTCCTGATGGCCCTTCTGGAAGATGCTGTAGAGCCCTGGCTTGTTTGAGTCTCCTGTTTGAGTCAGTGTACAGGCTCAAGTTCTCCGCTTCTGATGACTTGACCAAGAAAACAGTCACCCGTCAAAAGCCTCAGCCTGCCCTTCTCCCTGCACTGGAGTGGCATGTTAACATGTGTGATTGGTCCTGGTCTTTTTCTCTGGACCACCCACAGGGGTTTCTAGAATGGTGGCCACATCCTGCCTCCTTGGAGCCATGAGTCCCAGGTGGCCAGGGGACAGGGATTTACTCTCTTTTCTTTGTAGGCATACTTCTCTCAAACACCCAAGGGGGTAGTCTTTGCGAGAGAGGCTATGGATAGGAATGAAACTGCAGCCATAAAGTCAGAGGTGTTGCCTGGCCCTGGAAAGACAGTGCCAGCTGCTTGAGTTAGCCGTTTCTTCACTGCGCCACGCACATACGTACTGTGCAAAATGTCATTCAGTCCATTCATGGATGCTTGCCCAGGAAGTGCCCTGCTGAAAGACAGGAATGTGATGAAATCAGTACATGATTTCTGATAAAATCATGAAGTTGAGGCTACATAGTGAGGTTGTCTCAAAAAGAAGTGAAATCAGAAGCTGGGCATGGTGGCGCACGCCTTTAATTCCAGCACTCGGGAGGCAGAGGTAGGAGGATTGCCGTGAGTTCGAGGCCACCCTGAGAATAGAGAGAATTCCAGGTCAGCCTGAGCTAGAGTGGGACCCTACCTCGAAAAAACAAAAAAAGAAAAAAAAAAAAAAAAGTGAAATCAGGACTGGAGTGATGACTAAGTGGTTAAGCACTTGCTTGCAAAGCCTGCTGGCCTAGATTTGATCCCCAGTAGCCATGTAAAGCCAGATGAACAAAGTGGCACGTCCATCTCGAGCTTGTTTGCAGCAGCAAGAGGCCCAAGCATGAACAGTCTCTCCGCCCATCTCTCTTTTTCTTTGTCTCTCTCTTCTCCTTACATATAAATGAATACAGTATTTTAAAAAGAAAAAAAGAAGCAAGACATGGCTCATGCCTGTAATCCCAGTACTTGGAAGCTAAGGTAGGAGGACCGCCATAAGCTTGAGGCCAGCCTGGATTACAAGGTGATTTTCAGGTCAACTTAGGCTAGAGTAAGGACCCTGCCTCAAAAGAAGAGGGTGAGGGAACTGGAGCTGGGGAGACTGCTCAGTGGATAAAGTATTTGCAGCACAAGCCTGAGGGTCGGAGTTTGGATCTCCGGCTCCCGTCCACTGGATGGACATGGTGGCTTGTCTGTAGTCCCAGACCTCAGGAGGCAGAGACAGGTGATCCATGGGCAAGCTGGCAGCTAGACTAGCCAAACTGGTGAGTTCTGTTTTCAAGGGACAGGCCCCAGACATCAATCCTGGGATCTACAGAGAGAGAGAGAGAGAGAGAGAGAGAGATCTTCCTTCCAACACACATCCAAACACAGGCTATATATGCATTCAAATAAAAAAGTGGAAGAGGAAGAAGACAAGGCAAAGGGGCGGGGAAAAGGAGAAGGAAAGAAGATAAAAGACCATCAACATTGGAGTGCTAAGACATTGTCACCTTGAGTCTTCACCATTGCCTAGAGAGTTGAGAAGATTCCATGGACCTGTCTCAGACATGCGGACATCAGCCAGACCACTGCCCAGCTCCAGGGCTTCACTAGGCTGCTTGAACCTCTAGCCAGCCCAGGAGTTCCAGTTTTATTCCTGAGGTAGCTGACCTTGAAATCTTTCTGAAACCTCATGAGTAGTGTTGGTAAAGCAGTATTAAAATTAGGAGAGGGCAGGGCATGGTGGCGCACGCCTTTAATCCCAGCACTCAGGAGGCAGAGGTAGGAGGATTGCTGTGAGTTCGAGGCCACCCTGAGACTACATAGTGAATTCCAGGTCAGTCTGAGCTAGAGTGAGACCCTACCTCGGAAAACCAAAATAAATAAATAAATAAAATAAAATTAGGACAGGGTTTTTTCCACCATGGACTTGGCTCTTAAGGGTACAGTCAGAGCTGGTATGAAGATCTGCTCTTAAAGAAATCCAATGCTGGGCACTTGAATCAAGAAACTCACAGATCTCACAAAGATCCTTCTCTGTGGACTGCACTCAGCTGAGAGTCCTTCCAGAAAGCCCAGACCCCACATCTTCAGAGTTCCCAAGTCTCCTGGGGGAAACAGAAAAGAAATTATAAGCTTATCCCCCAGGTCAGTTTGTGGCAGAACCTGCAGCTCCCATAGCAGCCACTGAGCATCAGGGTACACATCCCAACCACCCAGCCACAAAACCACCCAGACCAAGAGCACCAGCATCCAGACAGGAAGGTGGGAGCAGGGACAACAGTGTTCACAGGTTTACCATGTACGCTGAGCAGTTCACGTAAGTCCTATGAGAGTTTGGCAAATCCCTGAGTATAAAAACTGTAAAGAATGGGCTAGAGCCAGGTGCGGTGGTGCATTCCTTTAATCCTAGCACTCAGGAGGCAGAGGTAGGGGGATTGCTGTGAGTTTGAGGCCACCCTGAGACTACATAGTCAGCCTGGGACAGAGTGAGACGGTACCTCGAAAAAAAGGGGAGGCTGGAGAGATGGCTTAGCGGTTAAGCACTTGCCTGTGAAGCCTAAGGACCTCAGTTCAAGGCTCCATTCCCCAGGACCCATGTAAGCCAGATGCACAAGGTGGTGCATACATCTGGAGTTCGTTTGCAGTGGCAGGAAACCCTGATGTGCCCATTCTCTCTCTCTCTCTCTCTCTCTGTCTATGCTTCTTTCTCTCTGTGTCTGTCTGTCACTCTCAAACAAATAAATAAAAATAAACAAACAAAAAAAATTTTTTAAGCCAAAAAGAAAAAAAAAGAATGGAATGGAGAGATGGCTTAGTCACTTGCCTGCAAAGCCAAAGGACCCAGGACCCAAGTAAAGCCAGATGGATAAGGTAGCACATGTGTCTGGAGTTTGTTTGCAGTGGCAAGAGGCCCTAACACACTCATTCTCTCTTTTTCCCTCCCTGTCTTTCTTTTTTTCCCTCTCTCTCAAATAAATTTTAAAATAAACATATTTTTTTAAAAACTAACAGGCATGGTGGTGCGAGCTTTTAATCCCAGGACTTGGGAGGCAGAGGTAGGAGGACTGCAGTGAGTTCAAGGCCAGCCTGAGACTACATAGTGAATTCCAGGTCAGCCTGGACTAGAATAAAACCCTACCTTGAAAAACAAAACAAACAAACAAACAAAAAAAAAAACTGTACAGAAACTTAATAGTGGCTGTCCACTTGATGGCTGTCTACTCCAAGGGAAAAAGAAAATCTTGCTAAGAAATCTATTGTGTGTCTTGATGGGCTTAAAAGCAATTTAAAAAGAAAACAATAAACGCCATGTAATTTGTGTTCTTAAAAAATGAAAATGAGCCGGGCATGATGGCATTCACCTTTAATCCCAGCACTTGGGAGGCAGAGATAGAAGGATCACCTTGACTTCAAGGTCAACCTGAGACTACATAGTGATAAAGTGAGACCCTACCTTGAAAAATAAAAAAGAAAATAAAAAAGGGCTATGAGGAAGGGAAGAGAGGAAAGGACTTAAGGGGAGTGTATAGAAGATGTAAGTAGAGGGGCAGAATAGTGGGGTGGGTTGCTGTAAGGGTAGAGGATAGAATAGAGGAGGAAGTGGGAGGAAGGCTAACCAAAATTTAAGATGTTAGGAATAAGCCATATGAAACCTATTTCTTCACTAGCTAATAACACATATGTTTAAAACAAAAGTGTTTGGGCAGAAGTATCATTGGATAGTGTTGTGCCCAGAAGCCATACACTTACTAGAAAAATTTCCAGTGAGTTGTTGGCCAGGGAGCTCTGATGCCCCCCAAACATTACAGGCCACTGCCAAGGCTTTTGGTTGCCCTCCAGAACTAGATGTTAAGAGCCTATTGCTAAAGACTCCATATGCTTGGGCTGCAGGTCACTGAGAAACCAAGCTGAAGCTAAGCTGGAAGCCTCTTCCTTGTTGACTAGCTGTGAGGATGCTGGAAAGACCTATGCAGTCTATTGAGAGAGAAAAGTCATCAGTGTCATTTGCCAGTAGTGGACCCTACAAGCTTTACAGCTAGCTAGCCAGCCAGGCCAAATGGACCATCTGGTACAATGGTGATGTGTCTGTTCTAGAAGAAACCAATTGCTCTCTGATTGGTCTTGAGGCCAGCACCAAGGGAGAGAATTTCTGCCTAGTACTGAAAACCTAATCATACGCCTATATAGCTTGGGAGGTAATAGGCCCTACTAGGATGGGTCTGGACTGGGGGGAGCTACTATTGTTGTCTGGCTAAATGAATATATTCTGCCCACCAAAATGCCCACTAAATACTTATGTTTATGCTCATATGTTAATGCTGCTTTCATTTTTGGTTAGAGAAGCTTCTCTTTTCAGATAATGGTGACCAATGGAATGATTCAAAACTCATGACAGTGGTGATTGGTGATGATGGAGTGAGTGTTCAGCACTAAATGAGACATTTCTATCACTTCCTCCAAGGCTCAGGAACCATTGTGGAAGAAGTGGTGGAAAGAATGTAAGAGGACTTCTGGGGAAGATGGTGACATAAAAGCGATGCCAAACCAGCCTAGGGAGGGATTTAAGCAAAACCACAGCAAAATACATTCTTTTTCTGAAAAGTGAAGGAGTATAGGTTGTCCTTAGACACAGTGGAGAAGCAGGAGAGACAAAGATCCACCAGAAAGGAGAAAAATGTCCAGAATCCCACTGAGGTGCTTGCACACACCCCCAAGATCCACATTATCTGTGAGCCCAGCACCCCCATCCAGCAAGCCATGCAGCAGCAGCAGAGACAAAAAAAGGGGATTTTCCAACCTCATTAGCCTCCTTGCAAAGTTAAGAATTCTGAAGGAAAGACAACTGAAATCAGCTAAGGAGCTACTGAAATGGATACAGGCAGGACTGGCTGAGCAATTCCAGGCTTCCTTCACTCTTCCACCCCCCAGCCATCAGAACTGCAAACCTCCAGCATTCAGCCCCTCCACCCCCACGGCAGTGTATCTAGCACAGCTGAACCAAACTCCAGTTCCACAGCACAACATGGAGGGATCGAGGTGGGCACTCAGCATTGGTGAGATTGGAAGCCACTCCAAAAGGTAACAAGGCCGACCAACAACAACAAAAAACAACAACAACAACAAAAAAAAAAAACAGGTACATAGGCCTGCATTGCAAGTGCTAATCTCTCTTTCCATGTCAGGGCAGGTTATGGGTTACATATTTTTGGTTGGCTTTACCATTTTCAAATAAGCTGTGTTTGAGGGTTGAAGATTATTGCCATTGATGTTTTCAGATTTATAGGGCCTTAGTGTTTTGCTTCTGTCATTATTGGGGGAAGGGTCTGATTCAGATCTAGGCTGACCTGGAACCCAATTCAGAACAGAATTCTCTACTTCCCAGCTAACAGGATTAAGGGTGTAGAACAACAAACACCCTTAGGGATTTTGGCTTTATAAGACTATCTGTTTGTTTTAATCCTCACACTTGTAAACTCTGTGTTGGTTTTTATTGAATGTGTATATTGTTAAGTTGAAGTTTCTGTGGTTGGATTGGGATACAAGAGTCACACTTGACACCTTAAACTCATATCCTGAAAGTATATAAAGGTGGAGCAGCATATCTTAGAACACTACAGATAAGTAGAAAACCCAAGCATCAAATAAATTCTAGATGCAAAAGTCACTACATTGTAATACAAGAAACACAAAGAATCAAGACAATACAATCCCACCAAAAATTATAAATCCATCAGAAATGATCACCAATGAGATTGTTTTAGATGAAATGCCTGACAAAGATTTTTTAAAAAATGATTTTATCTATATTCAAAGAAATCAAAGAAGAAAAGAACCAAAGAAGAAAACAAAGGAATTAAAGATGAAAACAAACTATTGAAAGAGAACACAGGAAACCAGCTTAATGAAATAAGGAGGTCATTACAAGACATGAGTAAGGAAATAGAAATACTGAAGAAAAACCAGGCTGAAATTCTAGCTCTGAAGAACACAGTCAGTGAAAAAAAAAAAAACTCTGTGGAAAGTCTCACCAGTAGAATGTATGAAGGAGAGAACAGAATATCCAAAATAGAAGACCAGATGACAGACCTAATATAGTCCACCAAAGAGAAAGACAAGCTAATAGGAAGGTATCAATGGGAATTCCAAGATATCTGGGACAATATGAAAAGATCAAACATAAGAATTCAGGGTATAGTAGAAGGAGAATTTCAATCCAGAGGCTTAGTAGGTATTTTCAACAAAATCATAGAAGAAAATTTTCCCCAAATTGGGAAAGAAATGCCAATGCAGACACAAGAAGCTTTTAGAACACCAAATAGACAAAACCTGGGGGGAAAAAACAAAAAACAAAAAACAAAAAACAAAAAAACCTCTCCTTGCCATGTTATAATTAAACTACTAAACACACAAACCAAAGAAAATATATTAAAAGCAGTTAGAGAGAAAAAAACTAGTCACCTACAAAGGCAAGCCCATCAGAATAACAGCAGATTACTCAACACAAACTTTAAAAGGCAAAAGGGCTTGGAATGATATATTCCAAGTTCTGAAAGATAACAACTGTCAATCAAGATTACTTTATCCTGCAAAGCTATCTATCCAAATTGATGGAGAAATAAGGATATTCCACAACAAATACAGGCTAAAGAAATTTATAACAACTAAACCAGCTCTACAAGAAATACTTGAAGGAATCCTTCACACAGAAGAGAAAGCAAAATGCACACAGGAGGAAATAAGAAAAAATAAACTATATTTAAATAACAGTTACAAACAAGTGAGTAAAGGGAAAAGAGGAAGACCTACAAAACAAGAAGAATGGTGAGAATAAATACATACCTTTCAACAATAACTCTTAATATCAATGGTCTCAATGCCCTAACCAAAAAACACAGGCTTGCAGACTGGATTGAAAGGCAGGATCCTGCCATTTGTTACCACCAGGAAACTCATCTCTCAATAAAAGATAGACACTGTCTTAGGGTGAATGGATGGAAAATGGTATTTCAAGCAAATGGGCATGGGAAACAAGAAGGAGTTGCTATCCTAATATCTGACAGGATAGACTTCAAACCAACATTAGTGAGGAAAGATAAAGAAGGTCATTTTATACTGACTGAAGGAACACTCCAACAGGAGGACATTATAATCCTAAACATATATGCACCTAACATGGGGGCTCCCAATTTCATCAAATACTATTAGACATAAGGTCACAGATAACACCAAACACAATTGTAGTGGGTGACTTCAATACCCCATTCTCATCAATTGACAGTTCAACCTGGCAAAAATTAAACAGAGAGATAGCTGCATTAAATGATGTCATGGAACAAATAGACTTAACAGATATATACAGAACATTACATCCAAATGCTGCAGAATATACATTTTTCTCAGCAGCACATGGAACATTCTCTAAAATATACCATATATTAGGACACAAAGAAAATCTTAACAAATATAGGAAAATTGAAATAATCCCTTGTACCCTATCTGACCATAATGGAATTGAATGGCAAATTAGCAACAAGAAAAACTACAGAGCATACAGAAATTCATGGAAACTAAACAGTACACTATTGAATGATGAATGTCTCATTGAAGAAATAAATAAATTCATAGAGTCAAATGATGATGAGAATACAACATACCAAATCTTTGGGACACAATGAAGGCAGTCCTAAGAGGAAAATTTATAGCTCTAAGTGCCTTTATTAAGAAATTAGAGAGTTCATAAGTAAACAATTTAATGCTTCACCTTAAGGCCTTAGAAAAAGAAGAACAAGGCAAACCAAAAATTAGTAGACAGGAAGAAATCATAAAGATTAGGGCAGAAATTAATTAAAAACAAACAATCCAAAGAATCAATGAAACAAAGAGTTGGTTCTTTGAAAGGATAAACAAGATTGATAAACCCTTAGGAAATCTGACCACAAGAGTGAAGAGACAAAGATTAATAAAATTAGAGATGAAAAAGGCACCATTACAACAGATACCAAAGAAATTCAGAAAATCATAAGGATATACTTTAAGAATATATATGACTCTAGGTTTGAAAATCTGAAATAAATAGATTGTTTCCTTGATTCACATGACCTACCAAAATTAAATCAAGATGAGATAAACCATTTAAAGAGACCTATAACAAGTACAGTTATAAAAAGTCTCCCAACTAAAAAACATCCAGGCCCAGATGGATTCACTGGTGAGTTTTACCAGAGTTTCATGGAAGAACTAACACCACTGCTTCTCAAACTTTTCCATAAAATAGAAAAGGAAGGAACTCTATCAAACTCCTTCTGTGAAACCAGAATTACCCTGATACCAAAACCAGACAAAGACAGAACAAAAAAAGAAAATTACAGACCAATCTCCCTCATGAACCTAGATGCAAAAATTCTGAACAAAATATTGGCAAACAGAATACAAGAATATATCAGAAAGATTATTCACCTCAACCAAGTAGTAGGCTTAATCCCAGAAATGCAGGGTTGGTTCAACATATGCAAATCGATAAATGTAATATATCATATAAATGATCTGAAGGACAAAAATCACATCATCATCTCAATAGATACAGAAAAAGCATTCAACAAAATCCAACATCCCTTCATGGTAAAAGTATTACAGAATAGAAGGAACATATCTCAACATATGGGGAAAAACTTGAAGCTTTTCCACTAAATTTAGGATCAAGCCAAGGGTGTCCACTGTCCCCACTTTTCTTTAATATAGTACTGGAAGTCTTAGCTATAGCAATAAGGCAAGAGACACTCATAAAAAGGACACAATTTAGAAAGGAAGAGATCAAATTATCATTATTTGCAGATGATATGATTCTATACAAAAAGGACCCTAAAGGCTCTATTGGCAAACAGCTAGAGCTAATGAACACTTTTTAGCAACATAGCAGGATATAAAATAAACACAGAAATCAGTAGTTTTTCTATATACTAACAATAAACATGTGGAGGATGAACTCAGGGAATCTCTCCCATTCACAATTGCCTCAGAAAAATAAATAAATAAATAAATAAAGTACCTTGGAATAAACTTAACCAAGGAAGTGAAGGATCTCTAAAATGAAAACTTTAAAACTCTCAAGAGAGAAATTGCAGAAGACACAAGGAAATGGAAAGACATACCATGTTCTTGGATTAGAAGAATCAATATTGTGAAAATGTCAATCTTACCAAAAACATTCTACACATTTGATGCAATCACTATTAAAATTCCAATGGCATTCTTCACAGAGATAGAAAAAACAATCCTAAAATTCATTTGGAAGCACACAAAACCTCGAATAGCCAAAAAAATTTTGAGCAACAAAAATCAGACTGGTGGTATCACCATACCTGTTTTAAGCTATATTACAAAGCCATAGTAACAAAATCAGCATGGTACTGGCACAATACAGACATGTAGATCAATGGAACAGAATAGAGGACCAATATTTTAATCCAGGCAGCTACAGCCATCTGATTTTTGACAAAAATGCCCAAACTATTCATTGGAGAAAAGATGGCCTCTTCAACAAGTGGTGTTGGGAAAACTGGATATCAATATGTAGAAGGATGAAAATAGATCCTTGTCTTGCTCCATGCACAAGAATCAAGTCCAAGTGGATCAGGGACCTTAATATCAGACTTGAAACTCTGAAACTGCTAGAGGAATAGGTAGAGGAAACCCTTCAACATATTGGCATAGTCAAGGACTTTCTGAATATAATCCCAATTGCTCAGGATCAAACCACTAATCAACCACTGGGACCTCATGAAATTACAAAGCTTTTGTACAGCAAAGGACATACTCAATAGAGCAAAGAGACAACCTACAGAATGGGAGAAAAATCTTTGCCAGCTACACATCTGACAGAGGATTAATATCCAGAATATACAAAGAACTGAAAAAACAGAACAATAAGAAATCAAACAACCCAATTAAACAATGAGCTATGGAACTAAATAGAAAGTTCTCATAAGAAGAAATACAGATGGCATATAAACATCTAAAAAACTGTTCTACATCCTTAGCCATCAGGGAAATGCAAATTAAAACAACTTTGAGATTCCATCTCATTCCTGTCAGAACGGCTATCAATGTAATCTGGTACAGCCATTGTGGAAATAAGTGTGGAAGTTTTTGAGACAGCTAAAAATAGATTTACCATATGACCCAGCTATAGCACTCCTAGGCAAATATCCTAATGACTCTTCTCACTACATTAGAGATACTTGCTTTATTGCTGCTCTATTCACAATAGCTGGGAAATGGAACCAGCCTAGATGTCCCTCAACAGATGAATGGATGATATGGTACATTTACACAATGGAGTTCTATTCAGCAGTAAGGAAAAATGAAATTATGAAATTTGCAAGGAAATGGATGGATCTAGAAAGGATTATACTAAGTGAGGTAACCCAGGCCCAGAAAGCCAAATGTCGCATGTTCTCTCTCATATGTGGATCCTAGCTACAAATATATAGACTTGTGTGTGAGCTGGAATCAAAAATCAGTAGCACAGGCCAGTAAGCTAGAAAAAGGCTATAAGGGAAGGAGGAGAGGGAAGGACTTAAGGGGATGGTATTGTATATATGTAAGTAAAAGAACAGATTACAGGGAGGGGAAAGGCCTAAGCGAGGCCAGGGGAAGAGACTGTATAAAAGAAATGCAGGGGGGAGGGTCAATCAAAATTCAAGATATTCTGAGTAAGACCTATGTAAATCTACTTTTTTGAATAATGGCACATCCAGAAGCCATAGATTGTTACTAAAAATTTTCAGTGCCAGGGATGGGATACCTTCCAGTGAGTTGTTACCTCCAAAACATTACAAGCTATTGCCAAGGCCTTTGGTTTCCTTTGAGAAACAGATGGTAAGAAGACTTCACTTGCCTGAGAGGCAAGGTCACTGAGAAATCAAGCTGGTGCTGAGCTGAAAACCTTCTCCCTGTAGACCAGTCAACTGAAAGCGGGAAAAAGCTGTACTGCATGCAGCTGTATGGGAGACAGAAGTCATCAGTGGTGCAAACAGTGGACACTGAAAGCCTCAAGTTTAGCCAGACAGGCCAAATGACCAAACAAGTGCAATAGTGTCATGTCTACTTTGGGGGAAACCAACTGCTCTCTAATTGGACTGAAGGCCCTCTTTATGGAAGGTACTGAAAACCTAATCAGAAGCCTATGGCAGGGGAGATCATGAGCCTTAGGGGTATAAGGCCTACCCTTGTCTGGCTAAATGTACATATTATTCCCACCAAACTGCCCTGAAAGCACTACACTTAATGTTCATATTCATATATTAATGCTACTCTCACTTCTGGTTAGAGAAGCTTCTCTTTTCAGATGGTGATGACCACTGGGATGACCCCAAAAGCAACATAGTATTGAGAAGAAGGGATGAAGTGTCCTGCACTGAAACATCTCTATCACACCTTCCAAGGCTCAGGGTCCATTGTGAAAGAGGTGGTGGAAAGAATGTAATAGCCAAAGTTAAGGTATCACTCCTTACAATGCAACTGTCCAGACAGAAATTGGCCTCGATATCCATTACCTCGCAGTGCCTAGCAATACCTTCACACGACCCTCATAATAGGAGAAAAAGATGATGACATCAAATTAAAAGAGAGACTAATGGAGAGAAGGAGGGGATATGATGGAGAGTGGAGTTGTGAAGAGGAAAGGGGAGGGAAATGTCATGGTTGTCTGTAAGTATAGAAGTTGTCAATAAAAAATAAAAATTGAAAAAATAGAAGTTGTGAAAAATCCAGAGTTTAATGGGAAAAAAAAAAAAAAAAGAATGTAAGAGGCAAGACTGGGCGTGATGGCACACGCCTTTAATCCCAGCACTTGGGAGGCAGAGGTAGGATGATCACCATGAGTTCAAGGCCACCCTGAGACTACATAGTGAATTCCAGGTCAGCCTGGACTAGAATGAAACCCTTCCTTGAAAAACCAAAAAAAAAAAAAAAAAAAAAAAAAAAAAAAAAAAAAAAAAAAGGCAAAGATGGGGGCGGGGGGAGAGAATGCTTACAATACTGTCTTCCAGATACCCTTGGCTTTGATATTCATGACCTCACAGTAGCTGATGCTACCCACCCAAGACCTGCATAATAGGAGGGAAAAGAATGATGACATCAAAATAGAATAGAGGGGCTAGGGAGATTGCTCAGCAGTTAAGTGCTTGCCTATAAAGCCAAATAACCTGGGTTCAATTTTTCAGTACCTATATAAAGCCAGATGCACAAAGCAGTGCATACATCTGGAGTTCATTTGTAGTGGATGGAGGCCTTCGTGTACCCATTCTTTCTTTCTGTCTCTCTTCTATCTCTCTCTGCTTGCAAATAAATTGTGTGTGTGTGTGTGTGTGTGTGTGTGTGTGTGTGTGTATGTATTGGTTTTTCAAGGTCTCACTCTAGCCCAGGCTGACCTGGAATTCACTATGTAGTCTCAGGGTGACCTCGAACTCACAGCAATCACCCTACCTCTGCCTTATGAGTGCTGGGATTAAAGACATGTGTCACCATACCTACTAAAATACTTTTAAAAAAATAGAAGAGATACTAGTTGGAAAGAAGTGATTCTGTGGAGGGAGAATTGAGAAAGGGAAAAGGAAGATGGTGGGAGGGGATAATGACCATGACTAATAGTTATGAAAATTGTCAGTAAAAAAGGCTGAAAAAATGAAGATGAAAAAAATTAAAATAAGATTTTTGTGGCAAGTACCCCAGCCTCATCCTTTTTGCTGCATGTGTGTGTATGTAGTAGGTGTGATATGTTGTTGTGTGGGGGGTATGTGTGTAGTATATGTACATGTGTGTGCAGTTGTGGCACACATGCCCAGTTTACACACTGAGGCCAGGGGGAGTGTTGGGTATACATACTCAGCTGCTTGCTTTCCTTGACAAAAAGTCTCTTTACGGGGCTAGAGAGATGGTTCAGCGGTCAAAGGTGCTTGCTTGCAAAGCCTGATAGCTGGAGTTAAATTTCCCAGTACCCACATACAGCCAAATGGATGCACAGGGTGGCACATGCATCTGGAGTTTGTTTGCAATAACAAGAGGCACCAGTGCACTGCACCCATTTATATTCTCTGTCTCTCATGTATCTGCTTACAAATTACTTTGTTAAGTCTCTGCTGATTCCACAGCTTGAGGTTTGTGTGAGCTGCAGTGATCCCCTGGTCTCTGCTCAGACTTCAGTTACAGGTGTGTGTGGCCATATGCCCACTATCTGAGTGGGTTCTAAGGATTCAAACTCAGCAGTATCGGGCCCTGGTGCTTGCTCAGGAAGTCATACTTTTAGGTGGAAAATGCTAAACACCTCGTTGCTCCCAACTTAGAATCTGCAGAGGATTTCAGGTCAGAGACTTTACTTAGCACTGTGTGTGCCTCCCAAATTGTTTACTTTTATTCCTGTTCACGTCAGAATCATCTTTTACTAATTACATGAGACCGTGAGGTGCTGAGAACAATGGCACAGAGCTCACACTCAGCAAACAGGAATTGGTGTTCGTTTTCATGTCACCTTCCCCATCCTTTTTAACAAAAATGATTTCAGACAGCTTGTAGGTATTTCTCAGAAGCCATGTGCTCAGGGCTTCACAGAAACTGAGTTATCTACATGGAACTGCCAAGAACTTGGAACATCCCCATTCCAGAGTGAGGCATGTACACAGTTGTCCCTGAGTATCTGTGGGGGACCTGCTCAAGGCCCTTATGTGAAATGGGGTAGTATTTTAGAAAACCAACATACACAGAGATCTCCCATCTCACCTCTAAGTCATCTCTAGACTACTTGTAATGTAGTTGCTTAGTGTTGCAGTCAGCTTCACATCACTGACAGAAAAGAAGGACAGCTTGTGAGAGGAAAGGGTTTACTTTGGCTTATAGACTAGAGGGGAAGTTCCATGATGGCAGGGGAAAACAATGGCAAGACCAGTGGGTAGAGACCCACTCCTGGCCAACATCAGGTAGACAACATCAGTAGCTATAATATAGCTATAACAGCTGGCTATAATACCCATAAGCCTGCCCCCAACAATGCATTGTTTCCAAGAGGCTCCAATTCCTAATTTGCCACCAGCTGGGGACCTAGCATTCAGAACACATAAGTTTATGGGGGACACCTGAATCAAACCACCACACTTATCCACTGTGCCATTTAGGAAATAATGGCAATAAAAAACATATTGTGTGTGCTCAGGACAAAGTTATATTTTTCCCAATACATTTTAAAAAATATTTTACTTTTATTTATTTATGGGAGAGAAAGAAGAAGAGACAGAAAGAGAGAGAATGAGCACACCAGGGCCTCCAGCCACTGCAAACAAACTCCAGACACATGTAGCTTGTGCATCTGGCTTATGTGGGTCATGGGGAATTAAACCTGCATCCTTTGGCTTTGCAGGTAGGTGCCTTAACTGCTAAGCCATTTCTCCAGCCCTCGAATACATCATTTTTTTGCACATGTGTATAGTATTGTGTGATATAAGGTGTATACAAGGGTGTGTGCAGATGCACATGCCCCATGCATATGCATGTGGAGGTCAAAGGAGAACATTGGGCATACATTGTTTGTTGTTTTTTGGTTTTGGGTTTTGTTTGTTTGTTTTGTTTTTGTTTTTTTTTTTTTGTTTTTTCAAGGTAGGGTCTCACTCTAGCTCAGGCTGTAGTCTCAGGGTGGCCTTGAACTCATGGCAATCCTCCTACCTCTGCTTTCCAAGTGCTGGCATTAAAGACATGTGCCACCATGCCCAGCTTAAATTTTTATTATTTATTTATTTGAGAGAGAGAAACAGAAAGAATAGTACTCCAAGGCCTCTAGCCACTGCAGATGAACTCCAGACACATGTGCCATCATGTGCATCTGGCTTACATGGGTTCTGGGAAATCAAACCTAGATCCTTAGGCTTCTCAGGCAAGTGCTTTAACCACTAAACCATCTCTCCAGCCCTTCTTTTTTTTTTTTTTTTTACACACACACACACACACACACATATATTGTTAGCTTATAGCATTGTATCTCCTCACCCTCGCCCCCAGTTCCCTGAGGGTGCTTCTCAGGATGTTCACTGTGGGGTAATTAGGGCCTCTGTCACTTTCTGGGTAGAGGTGTATGTATGTTGTGCCTCAGGTTATTTCTTACAATCTTCCCCCCCCCCCCGATCAGCAATGATCCCTGAGCTCTGGATGTGTTAACAGTTTGTTGTTAGTGTTGAGTTCTCTGTAGCCTGTATGTATTTCCATTCATCTCCTTGTGTGTTGCCATTTCCCTGGAAGCAGTTGTCAGGCTAACACTGGGAGCAATACTAGTGTCCCGTCTTCCCGTGCAGTATCTTCTGGACCCTGGTAATTGTGGTAGAGGTGGCACATCTTGGCTGTGCAGTCAGTTGTCTTTTCTTGTAGTGTTGATGGATCTTGGATCTCCCCAGTATTCTCTACCATCTGTAAAATAAAGCAGTTCTCCAATCAAGAGTGAAAGAAGCCTTGATTAGGGGGGATATGCATATAATTTAAGGAGACTTTTTTTTTCCCAAGGAAAGGTTTCACTGTAGCTCAGGCTGGCCTGGATTTTACTACGTAGTCTCAGGGTAGCCTTGAACTCATGGTGAGCCTCCCACCTCTGCATCCCAAGTGCTGGGATTAAAGGCTTGCACCACCATGCCCTGCTCTTAAAGAGACATTTGGATGAGGATACCTACTGAACTTGTTCAGAGAAACAAATGGCCCCTTCTTTATGGGGATTGTGGGTTTCCTGCCTATGGGTCACTGATTTTGTTCCCAGCACCAGTTATGAATTCTCTCCCACTGAGCAGCCTCATGTTTAATTGGAGGACAGTTGGTTACCCACAAAAGCTGTGTGCCACTATTGCACAAATGTGTGTTTCTTGTTCATCTGGTGGCTTGTGTAGCTTGCAAGGTCTTCAGTTTATTCATGCTATTGGTGACTTTTATCACATAGTACTTTCAATAGTACTCCAGTACCGTGTGGGAGAAGCCCGGAGTTCCACTTGGTTCCCATGTGGTCTCTCGGTATCCTGAGATTACAGCCGGTGGTGTTTTTGGCAATAGCACTGATATACTTTTAATTTTTTTTATTTTAAAAGATTTATTTATTTATTTGCAAGTAGAAAGACATAGAGAGAGAAGAGGACAGACAGAGCAAATGGGTGTGCCAGGGCCCCTAGCTGTCGCAAATGAACTCCAGACACATGTGCCACTTTTGTGCATCTGGCTTTATGTGAGTACTAGGGAATCGAACTTGGGTTGTTAAGCCTTAACCTCTGAGCCATCGCCCCAACCCTGGTATACTTTTCTTATAACTCATCTGCATATTTCTTTCCTTGAGATGGGGTCCTCCCTGCAATCTCGAGCTTCTGTCCATCAGCGAGCCTGAGAGATTCTCCAGAGAACTTTAATATATGAACACACTGTAATTTGATGGTGTTCCCATCCTTTTAATCCATTTCCCCCCTTCCCTAACTCCCATCCTCTGAGGACCCTCCTCTTTCAAGGTTGCCTTTCTTCTGTTTTGTTGTCTCATTCCTTGTGTCCTCCCCCATCTTCCATGTCAAAATGTTAATGGGATCAGAACTGTGCTGGTCTTGTGGGGTTATCAGCAACCACTGTGGGGTCAGTTCATGTCAGGAGGACGTTACCCCAAAGTACACCTATGCACCCTATGGCTCTTACATTCTTTCTGCCTCCTCTTCTTCAATGTTCCCTGGGCTTTGGAGGGCATGTTAGAAATACCCTTTAGTGTTGAGTCTCAAAAGCCTTTTATTTTCTATTTGAGGAGTTTTGAGTCTTCTCAGTACCACCATCTCCACAGAGAAGTTTCGCGAGTTAGCAGTGAGAGCAGCACTCCTATTCTTCCTGCAATCACCTCTGCAATGTTTTCTGAGCCCTGTCTGTTGTGATAGAGATGACTCATCTAGTCCTAAGCCCTGGACTTTTTCTCATCCTTGTCATATTAATGAGTCTCCAATATCCCCTGTATTTGTTGACATCATAAAAAGAAGGTTCTCTAGATCTGGAGACATGGCTTAGTGGTTAAGCGCTTGCTTGTGAAGCCTAAGGACCCCAGTTCAAGGCTCGATTCTCCATGACCCACATAAGCCAGATGCACAAAATGGCGCATGCATCTAGAGTTCATTTGCAGTGGCTGGAGGCCCTGGTGCTCCCATTCTCTCTCTCTCTCTCTCTCTCTCTCTCTCTCTCTCTCTCTGTCACTCTCAAATAAAAACCAAAATAAATAGAAGGTATCAATAAAAAAATTAACAAAAAAAGTTCTAGAACAACAACAAAAAAAAAACAAAATAAAATAATAAATAAATAAAAAGAAGGTTCTCTAACCAAAAGTGAAACGGGATTAATCAAAGGGCTTAAACATACACACTTAGAAGGCCTTTTGATGGGATAATGTCTCCATTTAGCCAAAGGACAATGGAAGTTTCTCTCCAGGGTCTATAGCTTCCCAGTGCAGAGGATTTTGACTTGGTTTTCATTACCAGGCACAAATTCCCTCCCACTGACTGAGCCTCATATCCAACCAGAGAGCAATTGCTTACCCCCATAACTTATGTGCCACTATTGTACCATGGGTGCATCTTGCCTGGCTAGTTGATTTTGTGGCTTGCAGAATCCACTGCTTGCTCACGCTGATAAGATTTACCCTAAGCAGTGTGCACAGCCCCTTCTAGCACTGTGGCAGCTGTCCAGAAGGAGATGGCCTTTATCTCAGTTCTAGTTTGATTTGTCAGTGTCCTGCAACCACAGCCCATTAAACACAGCTTTTTTTTTTTTATTATTATTATTATTATTATTATTATTATTATTATTTGGCAACATATTTTTATAGATACATCATGTGTTGGTACCCTCTTTTCCCTCATCCTTGCCCAGTTCCACTGGGGACCCTCCTCAGTGGGGTTGCAGGTATTCCCCATGAGATTGTGGTTTATGCATTGTGGGCACAGCAGTCAGTTATTCTGGAGGGAAGGCAATGCCTCTGGGCATGATGTCTCAACCTGTGGCTCTTACAATCTTCCTGCCCCCTCTTCCACAAAATTCGCTGAGCTGTGGTGGGTGAGTCTTAAGTCTATTTCAGTGATGAGCTCTTATGAGCCTCCTGGATCTCTGCTTTGGTAGGTGTTGAGTATCCTCAGGGTCTGTCTCCTTCACCCTGGCACTGATTATCAGGTTCAGCATGGAAGCATCACTTGTGCTCGTCTCCCCAGTTCCTCTGTGGTTTCAGCTATGGCTTGGCTGAAATGTGAGGGGTAGTTTATCTACTCTGCTCTCACTACCTTCTGAAAAAGAACAGATTCTTCAATGGAAAGTGAAGTCAGCATAGTTTAAATGGGATAAGCATCGTTAATTTAAGGAGAATTTGATGTATATAACCCTTCTTTTAGTCAAAGACTAGTGAGAACTTGACACTGGAGATCATAATCTTTGTCTCCATAGGATTCTGATCAGTCCCTAATTCCAGATATGGGTTCCTTTACACTGAGTAGATCTCTTAGCCAATCAGAAAGCTATTGGTTACCCACCAAGGCTGTGTGCCACTGTTGCACTTGTGTGTACATCCTGTTAGTGTGTTTACTCCTGAGTAGCTTAGACCTCTGGTTGTTCAGACCATTTTTGGCCACTCGCCCCCAGTAGCTCATGTAGTGCTTTCCAGAAACAGATGGGCCAACTGTCTGGGAACTGGCTCTCTTCCAGATTCCAGCTAAGTCTCTCCATACACAGCTTTTTATGTGAGTTCTGGGGAATCAAACTTGGCAGTCTCTGGTTCAAGAAGCCCTAAATAGCAAGTGTTCTTATACACTGAGCAATTTCCCTAGCCCCAAATACAATGTTTGGATCAGCGAGTTGAATCCACAGATTTGTAAAACCAACTGTATACTCATATTGTATGTATTAATTAGTTTTCTTGTTGCTATGATGAAATATCTGACAGCTTGAGAAAGAAGGGTTTATTTCAGCTCTCAACATAATTAATCATTGTGAAGGTGAGGGCAGGACAGTAAGAGAATGAAGCAACTGGTTACATTCGCCCACAGGCAGACAGCAGAAAGCTGAATGCTGGTGCTCAGCTAGCACACTCCTTTTCACTCAGTCTGAGCCCCCAGCCCATAGGATGGCTCCACACACAGTTAGGGTGGGTGTTCGCCCCTCAATGAACTTGAGCTAGAAATTTCCTCATAAATATGGCCCAGAAATTTGTCTCCTAGGTGATTCTAGATTCAATCAAATTGACAACTGAGATTAACCATCACACGGCAGTTATCTGAAATGAAGGCTGGAATTCAACCTGTAGCCTTGACTCCTGGGTCATTAACAGAGTACACGGGACCAGAATCATCAGTGAGTCTGGAGTGTAGTGTGTTAGAGCAAGTGCTGAACTCGGGGGTGGGATATGATAGCACCATTTCTTATCACTTTCCTACTCTCTGACAAGAATTTTTCCCCTGAGCCTCAGTTTCCCCACACTGACAGTGATACCTGCCCTGCCCAGGATAGCATTCTCAGAACTATTTACTGATGGGGGCATTGTGAGGCATGGGAATTTTATAGGCATCACTATTGATTTGTTGTTATAGACTCGTGTATCAGGAGGCCTGGACACCCACTGCAGGTCTGTTTTTTACAGTACTTTCCTATACAAGTTACTTCTCTTTCAACCCAAGTCTATGCCAGTCAAATGAAGAGGGAAGAAGTCGATAGTCTCTGTGTGCAGAAGATAAGGAGCTTGCACTAGAATGCCAACCAGTATCCTCCTTCCATCATCTAAGACTTGTTACGAGCAAAGAAAAGGAGAAAGAAAAAAGGAAAAGAAGGGAAGGGAAGAAAAAGAAAAGAAAAACCAGGCATTGTGTCTCACACCTCTAATTTCATCACTCTGGAGGCTGAAGTAAGAGGACATGAGGTCAAGGTCAGCCTGTGCTACAGAGTAAGTTCCAGATCACCTTGGGCTAGATCGAGATCCTGCCAAAAAGAAGAAAGAAAGAGAAACAAAAGAACAGCTAAGCTATACAGAGTGCTACATGAACAGCAGTGCCAAATACAGGAGCCTTCTGTGACTGAACAACATGCTTCCTCTGACATTCTCATCCGCCTCGCAGGATGAACAGGAGTCTAGGAAATTCATTAGGTTCAGGATTACTGCAGCCAGATGATACCACTTCTTTTCTAATTAATCAACAGGTTGATTGCAAAGGACCTACTGCAGCCCAGCCCCAGGGTCCTGCCCAGGAGCTTCCAAACCAGATTGGGAGGTAAGGCTTGAGCAAGAGACATATTAACAATTGGTCAAGTATTGTAATTACCTTCTTGTTGCTGGGCTAAAGAAGTAGCTGACTGGGAGGAAAGTTTTTTGCTGTTTGGGGTTTCATTTTGTTTTGTTGTTGTTTGTTTGTTTGTTTGTTTGTTTTGAGGTAGAGTCTCACTCTAGCCAGACTGACCTGGAATTCACTATGTAGTCTGAGGGTGGACTCGAACTCATGGTGATCCTTCTACCTCTGCCTCCCAAGTGCTGGGATTGAAGGCGTGTGCCACTATACCTGTCTGTGAGGAAAGTTTTTATTTTGGCTTATAGTCCTGACGCAGAGGATAGTATGGCATGAGCAGACACTGGACATCACCTCTACCACAGCAGGAGGACAAGAGCAGCAAGGGGCTATTTACTTTTACATCCCTAAGCCCACCCTCAGCAACACCCCTCCCCCGGCAAGGCTCCACTTCCACATTGCCATCAACTGGGGACCAAGCATTCAGAAAACACGAGTTTATGGGGGACACCTGATGCAAACCACCCCACCAAGCTAAATGAATACATTGTGCCAATCAAATTACCCTCTTAATATTTGTACTTATGCCCATAGATTAGTGCTTCTCTCTGCTTTGGTCAGAAAAGCCTCTTTTTTTATTTTGTTATTTTTTTATTTTTATTTTGTTTTGCAGTGGACAGCAACTACTGGGAGGCTTAACTTTGTCAAAGTGCTGGGAATAAGTGGGTGTGCAGTACCTAGAACTAAGTGAAGCATATTTACTACTCCCTCTGAAACTTAGGGAAATTATGGAAGAGGGGGCCAAAGCAACGTAAGATCAGAGGATGGGGATGAGTGTGTCGAAAGCTGTCTTCCAGAAATGGCATGGCCATTGCACTCATGACCTCCCAGTGGTGGTCATTACCTGCCAAGCCCCACACAATACTGGGCTCTTCAACATTCCATCGTGGATGGTGGAAGAGTGCATGAGGTCCTCATCCCTCCCTGAGGAGTTATTAGCAGTTAATGGTTGCTGGGGAAGTGGGAGACACTGTCTTCAGTGGTATAGCCACTGGAACGTTTCCCGTGTTCCAGTAAATAATCCCCCACCTGTGTTCATGAAAGCAACCCTAATTAAACTCAGTGGGGCAGACAGAGAGAGAGAAGAAAGAGACATCAAAATAGAAGTACAGCCGGCCGTGGTGGCATATGCCTTTAATCCCAGCACTTGGCAGACAGAGGTAGGAGGATCACCATGAGTTGGAGGCCAGTCTGAGACTACATAGTGAATTCCAGGTTAGCCTGGACTAGAGTGAAACCCTTCCTTGAAAACCTAGTTGGAAAGATGAAAGTTTTATGGGAAGGAGAATGGGATAATAGAAAGTAACAAGAGATAGAAATGATCAAAATACACTATATACATGTACAAAAAATTGTCAATAAATTTTAAAATAATAATCAAGAAAACCCATACCCACAGGCTGGAGACATGGCTCAGTGGTTAAGGGCACTTGCTTGCAAGGCCTGACAGCCCAGATTTAATTCCCCAGTAACCATATAAATCCAGATGCATAGGATGCTGCATGCATCTGGAGTTTGGTTGCAGTGGCAGAAGGCCCTGGTGCACCCAACTCTCTCCACCTCCCTCCTGCTCTCTCTTCTCTCTGCTTGCAAATAAATAACAATAAATAAAAATTTTTGGAAAAAATATTTTATTTATAGCCAGGCGTGGTAGCACATGCCTTTAATCCCAGCACTCAGGAGGCAGAGGTAGGAGGATTTCTATGAGTTCTAGGCCACCCTGAGACAGTGAATTTCAGGTTAGCCTGGGCTAGAGTGAGACCCTACCTCAAAAAACAAAAAACAAAACAAAATCTATTTAATCCGGGTGTGGTGGCACATGCCTTTAATCTCAGCACTTGGTAGGCAGAGGTAAGAGGATTGCCATGAGTTTGAGGCCACCCTGAGAATACAGAGTGGATTTCAGGCCAGCCTGAGCTAGAGTGAGATTCTGCCTCGAAAAACCAAAAAAAAAAAAAAAAAGTAGTTATTTATTTGCACATAGAGAGACACATGGAGAGAGAGAAAGAGAGAGAGAGAATAGGCATGCCAGGGCCTCAAGCCACTGCAAACCAACTCCAAATGCATGCACCACCTTTACATGGGTATTAGAGAATCAAATCCGGGTCATTGGGCTTTGCAGGCAAGTGCCTTAATCACTGGGCCATCTCTCCAGCCCAAAATATATTTTTTAAATATTTAAAAAGATTTAACGTAAATATTTAAAATATTTAAATATTTTAAAAGAAGCACCCACAACTGCTCAAGGTAGGCCTGATGCTACAGCCCTGTAACCCCAACTATTCAGGAGGCTGAGGCAGGAGGATCATAAATCAAAGTCTTCATGGTCTGCAGAGTAAGTGCAAGGCTGGCCTGGGCAACTTAGTGAGGCCATGTGCAGGGAATGTAGCTCAGTGGCAGAGAACTTGCCCAACATGTGCGAGGCCCTGTGTTCGGTCCCCAGTTCCCCAATAATAATAAAATAATAACAAAGTAATAATAAAATTACAAACTAGTGAGACTAGAGTCCATAAGGCAATCCTGTGCAGAGCAGATTTATGGAAGATCCTACACAGGAAAATGCCACTGAGCACAGAGCATGGGGAAGGCTTCCTAGAGTAGGTGCCAGGGTTTATAGAGGTGACCTACATTAGCTGCAAAGAGGTCCAGGGTACAGCTTTTCACACATTGTCCTTTGCTCGTTTCCACGAATCTGAGTAGGATATCCACACCTCTCCTTTCAAATATGGGTGCCAAGGCTCCTTGGTAGCTTACGGGTCACTTCTCTTTGGAAGATAATCCCACATAGGACCTCTGTTCTCTGCTCAGTTTGCTTTGACTCCTAGAAAGTTAAGCAGATGCACAATGAGGACTTTTGTTCATTTCTTACACTTTACTGTGGTGGTCAATAAATGACTATTGGGAGCAGGAGAGATGGCACAGTGGTTAAGGCGCTTTCCTGCAAAGCCTAACAACCCAGGTTTGATTCCCCAGCATCCATGTAAATCCATGACACACAAAGTAGTGCATATATCTGGAGTTTGTTTGCAGCAGCGGGAGTCCTAGTGTGCCCATTCTCCCTCTCCATGTCTCTCTTCTCTCTCTCTGCTTACAAATAAATACACTAATTAAAATTAAAAATAAATGACTATTGGAAATACACAGGCCCATCTGCTCAGGAACACCTCTCTCCCCTCTGGCTCAAATCCCAACCTTAGTGTAGTGTCCAACCTCAAGCAGCTGATAACAGCCCGGCCAAGCTGCCCAGATAGACTTCTGCCCTTCAGGTTTCAGACAGGAACTCTGTTGCCTATTAATTTCTGGCTGGTTACTTCTCTGCATGTCATTTAATGAGCTGCTTTTCTTTCTTTCCATCTTTACAGTTATTCTGTATAAGCCATTGTCCAGTTATCATCCACATTTGACTTCCAACTCCCGATTGACTGCATGTGTTTTTGTATGTCTACAGAGGAAATGGTCCCATGGGAAAGATAAGTGTGAGGCAAGAGAGGCTAGGACCCTATCTATGAGTGTTCTACGTTATACAAAGAACTTTTTAATGAATTGTTTTTCCTCCCAAAAGGAAGACATGTGTAATCTCCCCCCAGAGAGTTGTCAATTCTTAACTAAGGGAAGAGGGAAAGGGAATATTTCCACTTCCTCCCCCTTTAAATTTTCAGTCTTTGAAGGCTAAACCAGGATAAAGGTAGACTTTCCGGTCAATGTTGTAATAAGAATTCTAGACTTGCTGAGCGTGAGGCACATCCAGTCCACACTTACTAAAGGAGTGAATCGCCTTGGGTTTTCATAGACCATTCTAGAGTTCTTGGGAAGGGCTTTCTTTATTCCTGGACTGCCTTTGATGACACACAACCTTTGACCCTGATCAATGCATCCTCCTCCCCAGCCGCAGAGGCCAGAGCCATTCTCTCAGCGCCCAGAGGAAGAGCGGGCATTCGGCCCTGACCTCTCCCCCTGCCCCTAACCTCACTGATAATTGAGCTTTCCATTCGCGCTCACCAGCAGGCTCCCCACACAAAGGAACCAGCCCCTCCTTACTCTGTCTTTCCTGAGATGAAACCACGAGCCGAATCTGTTCAGCTAACACCAGCATCCGGTAGGCAACACACACAGGAGGGTGGGATCTGGGGGCTCTGCCCCCTCCTGGGCCTCTGAGCTCCTCCCACGCCCCCAACACAGGCTGTTTGACCCATTTGTCTCTCCGATTGCAGCCCTTGAAGAGAGGGTAGAGTCTCCTTGAAAGATGTTCATATTGCAGAGCAGTTTAGAAACACGCCCACGCACACATCCCGTACATACATAACCACATATAAAACACCCATACACACAAAACCATATCACACAATCACATACAAACCACACACACCCATAAACACACCTCTTGTCCTAAAAGCATGTTTCCCAGGCACTTTAAATATAGAAAACTGAATTAAGAAGTGTCTGTGTGTGTGTGTGTGTGTGCACGCATGCGCTATGTACTACATGTTTGTGTGTGTATGGGTGTTGCAGTCATGTTCACATTGCTGGCAGAAATCACCCAACCAAGAGAAGCTTGTGGAAAAAAGGTTTATTTTGGCTTATAGGCTCGAGGGGGAAGCTCCATGATGGCAGGGAAAATGATGGCATGAGCAGAGGATGGACATCACCCCCTGGCCAACATCAGGTGGACAACAGGAACAAAAGGGTGTGCCAAACACTGGCAAGGAGACACTGGGTATAATACTCATAAGCCCGCCCCCAACCTCCAGGAGGTTCCCAAATCTCCATCAGCTAGGAACCTAGCATTCAGAACACCTAAGTTTACGGGGACACCTGAATCAAACCACCACAACGGGTATGCACACACATATGTGGTACGCATATCCCTATGTGCATGTGCACGTGAAGACCAGAGGTCAACATAAGTGTCTTCCTCAATCTCTCTCCACCTTCTTTTTTCAAGACAAGATCTCTCTCAGTGAATCCAGAGCTCATCAATTCAGCTAGGATAGTTGGCCAGCAAACCCCAGGAACCCTCCCATCTCTACCTCTCTAGCACTGGGATTACAGGTGTGGGGCTATTTTGGGAATGCTGAAGACCCAGACTCAGGCACTCATGCTTGCATGTAAGCACCTCTCTTCACTTCGCTTTCAAGGCTAGCGAGATGTTTTATTTAAAAATAAAGTAAAAGATAAGCCCTTGGGACACAGTTCTACCCTGAGTTTGCCCTCCTGGTGAAAAGAGTAAACAAATGGCTAGGATCATCACACTTGCTACTGAAGATGCATAGGTGCTGGTGTGCAAGGCAAGTTCATGACCAGTCCCTCAGCAGAGCTCAGGGGAAACTGCTGCCCACAGCACAGGGGGTGAAGAGCCTTAGGGGTGCCCTCCCTGCCCTGAAAATTTTCTGCTTTAAGATGAATAATAATGACTTAATTTGCATATCATCTGCCCACCCCCACTGAGATAACTATATGTGTCCTGAGAAACTGAAGGGCAGAGAACTGGTCCAAGGTGACCCAAGCACTTACATCAAGTTTTCAGACTCTGCAGCCAGATCCCTTCTGGAGCCCCTCGTGTACGGCTTCCGCAGGAGCACTTCCGGAGTGCAAGAGGAAGAAGAGGAGGAACACAAAAGCAGGGACAACGCTGTGATGACAAGGAGAGCAGACATTTGACTTCAGAGGATGAAGGGCTCACTGTGGTTGGTGTGGGACATGGAGGGCATCTTGCTGGGGAAGAGAGGCCTCATCTGAGGCTGAAGGACATCACAACCTTGAGGGGCCTCATTGGAGGGAAAAGGAGAGATAGTTTCAGGAGAGTCTGCCTGGGATGAAGACCCAGAGGGGAGTCTTCCTGGGGATAGGGATAGTGCTATGCCAGGATGCCAGGGTGTGCCCAGGGTCCCCATGAGCTTCTTTAAAAAGGTGGGCTGGAAACATGGCTCAGTAGTCAAAGGCACTTTTTACAAAATGTAACAACCCACTTCAATTCCCTGGTACCCATGTAAAGCCAGATATACAAAGTGGTATATGCATCTGGAGTTCATTTGCAGTGGCAAGAAACCCTGGCACACCCATATTCTCTCTCTCTCTCTTTCTCTCCCCCCCCCCTCCACTTGCAAATAGATAAAATTTTTAGAGAGATGTCTTAGCCAGGCATGGTGGCACATGCCTTTAATCCGCGCACTCGGGAGCCAGAGTAGGAGGATCGCCATGAGTTCAAGGCCATCCTGAGACTAAAGAGTGAATTCTAGGTCAGCCTGGGATAGAGCAAGACCCTAGAAAAACCAAAAAAAAAAAAAAATGATGTCATAAAATTCTGCCATACTGTCAGATGTGCTTGCACACATGATTAATCCCAGTGAGAGAGAATATAGTTAGGGTGACTGGACCCCTGAAAATAAAAGAGGCAGGAAAGTCTACACTTGCTAGAAATCAAAGATGGTTTGACTTCTTATCTCTTGCATAGTTCCCTAGACCTGTTTTTCCACAAACAACCAGGACCGCTCTTGGGAGGGAGGTCTTTCATAGAATTTAAACATTGTGGTTGATCAAGTTCAGCCCCTGGAACTTGAAATCAGGGCTCGCCTCTTCCTGAGACAGTCCCTAGCTCTAACCAACCAGCGTCCCTCTGGTTCACCTGAGGCAGAAGACAGGCCACCACTATAAGGTTATAAATATCTTTGCAAGAGGAAGGCAGGCTCTGAATTTCGAGCTGTGGGTATGATGGTTTGATTCCGGTGTCTCTCATAACCTTAGGTGTTCTGAATGCTAGGTTCCCAGCTGATGGAGATTTGGGAATTAATGCCTCCTGAAGGCAGGGTATTGTTGGGGGTGGGCTTATGGATGTTATAACCAGTTTCCCCTTGCCAGTGTTTGGCACACTCTCCTATTGTTGTCCACCTGATGTTGGTCAGGAGGTAATGTCCACCCTCTGCTCGTGCCCTCGTTTTCCCATGCCATTATGGACCTTCCCGTCCAGTCTGTAAGCCAAAATGAACATTTTTCTCCTGCAAGCTGATCTTGGTTGAATGTTTTCTGCCAGCAATGCAAACCTGACTGCAACAGTAAAATTGGTACCGAAAAGTGGGATTATTACTGCTAGAAACCTGGCTGTGTGGCTTTGGCCTTTTGGAACTGATTTGCAGGAGGAATGTGGAAGGATTTGAAACCTTTGCCTAAGAGATGCCTTGCAGTGCTGTAAATACAGCTTGATGGACCATTCTGGTCAGAGTTGAAAGACCTGAACGCAATAAAATTATGAGGTTTGGCTTTTGAGTGTGAGAAAGAGCTTTGCTTGGACTGGGCTAGAAGCAGTTTGTGTGAGAGGCTTGCTGTTATGACCATGTCCTGAGAACTTGTGCAGGGATGCATTACGTAGAAATGAGCTGGTGTGAGAAGAGGGATATGGCACAGGAAAAAATGAAATTTTGGGGCCAAAATTGATGCCCATTCAGGTGCAATTGTTTGAGAGATTACAACTATTAAGATTGGGCCAGCTGATCTGCTTTGGGACAATAGGAAGATTGCAGACTTTTTTGCAGGGGCCTAAATGCTGAAGGAGTGTCCTGTTCTTCAAAGTCTGCTTTATTCCCACCTGGATTAACAAATTGGTAGCCCACCTGGTATTATGGAGTATAACAAATTCAGGAAAGAGAGGGTCATTAGGTTTGCAACATGGTTTTTTATTTTAGAACTGGACAGTGTGAAGCAGGCTTGTTGGATTACCTGTGTGTAATCCAGATGGATGGATTGTGGGTTGCAATGGAGACCCAATGAAGATGCCAGGACTATGGGATAGCTAAAGAGACCTGTTGGCACTGGATGAAGTTTTCTTGGATTATAAATAGCCTAGCTGGAGGGGTGGAATTGGAACTCCAAAGGTTTATCACTGGTTAGAATTGACTCAGAGATTTGTCACTGATTAGAGTTGTTGGGCTTGCAGCTACAGAGTTTGATGTTTGTCCTGTTTAAATCTTGTATTGGTTAAAAGTCCAAAGCCATTTTTTGCAGTGTGAATGTTTATCCTGTGACATTATAGATTTTTTTGGTTCCTTTCTTTTTCTTTCTTTCATTCTTTTTTCTTTCTTTCTTTTTCTTTCTTTCTTTCTTTCTTTCTTTCTTTCTTCTTCTTCTTCTTCTTCTTCTTTTTTTTTTTTTTTTTGTATTATGGCTGTTAAAAGACCTTGGACTAGAGGGATGTTTGAACATCACTGGGATTGATAAAATCCACCCGGGTTGAGCTGATGGGTGGGCCCCCTAGTTGTTACTCTCCACATGGGTTCTTTTGTCCCTCCAGCTCCCCACAGGAGCAGGCGCTCCTTGAACTTCCATTTCTCTCTTTTCTTTCTGTGGTTTTCCAGGCCCTCCACTTGTATCTCTAGTCACATGGGTGCCTTTCCTTGGCTCTATACTTCCCTCAATAAATATAATAATTTAATAATTACCCTTCTCAGTCTTTTTTGTTCAATTCTTTGATTAAAATTAGAATAGAACCTATGGTTTGGGGTTCAAGGATTTTCCTGGACCAGCACTCAGGAGGACAAGGTAGGGGGATCGCTGTGAGTTTGAGGCCAGGCTGGGACTACATAGTGAGTTCCAAGTCAGCCTGGACTAGTATAAGACCCTACCTTGAACAACCAAAAAATAAAAATAAAAAAATAAGGGGCTAGAGAGATGGCTTAGTGGTCAAGATGCTTGCCTGCAAAGACTAAGGACTCAGGTTCAATTCCCCAGTACCCACATCAGCCAGCTGTACAAGGTGGCACATGTGTCTCAAGTTTGTTTAGTGGCTAGAAGTGCTGGTGTGCCCATTCTTTCTCTCTTTCCCTCTCTCTCTCTCTCTCAAATAAATAAATAAATAAAAATAAGATAGTTTTCCAGGCATGGTGGTGCATGCCTTTAATCCCAGCACTCAGGAGCCAGAGGTAGGAGGATCGCCGTTAGTTCGATGCCATCTAGAGACTACATAGTGAATTCCAGGTCAGCCTGGGCTAGAGTGAGACCCTACCTCGAAAAATCAAAAATAATAAATAAATAAATAAATTCTGCCAAACCTAGTACATGTCTTAGCACAGAAGACTAAAGGAGTGAGTGGAAGAGTGAATGAATGAAACCAAGACACTCAGCCAGGGTACCCCTGGCTGAACATAAGTGCTGGCTTCAAACCACAGATTTGGGGATAAGTCACTATGTCCCCTGCACAAAGCCTGCATTGTGATTAAGCTTAGCGTGATGAGAGACAAACGATGATGAAGCCTTCAGTGAAGACTGGCCGCAAGTTGTTGGGCGGTTTGTGCATTCTAAGGTCAGGTGGAGGGAAGAAATGTTGTGAGTCTTTGTTTAATGTAAAGCTCACTGACTCAACCTGAATTTCATGCCTATTATGTGGCACTTCCATGCCTAAATGTGGTGGTACTCAGCTCGGAGCTACCACCTAGGTACTGTGCCAGATGAACTGTCCTGAAGTCCCTTTCAGGCCTTAAGTACTCTGAGAAAGGCCTTACCCAGGAGTTAATTTGTCCTGACTCTCACTAGACTAGTCTGGGATCCACGGAGAAGCAACACCAATGTGATAGTTTCTATTCATTGTCAGCTGGGCAGGACCTAAAGTCACCTGTGAGAGGTTATGTAGATAGGTTAGCCCCTGTATATGTATGTGAGGGACTACCTTGATTTGGCTAGTTGAGGTAGGAAGACCCACTTTAATTGTGAGTGGCACCATTCCATGTCTGGGGTCCTAAAATGCATGAAAAGGAAAGTACTACCAGACGTGGCAGCCCACACCTCTAATCCCAGCACTTGGGAGGCACAGGTAGGAGGATCACTGTGAATTCAGGGCCAGTCTGAGATTACATAGTGAATTTCAGGTCAGCCCAGGCTAGAGTGAAACACTACCTTGAAAAAAACATAAATAAAATAAACAAATTTAAAAAACCAGAAAAGATGAGAGCTGGCTGAGCAGCAGCCTTCACGGTTCTCTGCTTCCTCGCTGTGCTGAATGGGAACAGCTGCCTCCTGCGCCACCACCATGCTTTCTCTGCCATGGTGGATGGTGACCTGGAACTGGAACCTGAAATAAACTTTCTCCTTTCTTAAATTGTTTTTGGTCAAGTATTTGATCACAGTCACAAGAGTAACTGGCACAACCAGTAACATGATAGAAAGAAGGAGCCAGGAGTGGTGGCGCACGCCTTTAATCCCAGCACTCAGGAGGCAGAGGTAGGAGGATCGTGATGAATTCAAGGCCACCCTGAGACTACATAGTGAATTCCAGGTCAGCCTGGGCCAGAGTGAGATACTACCTTGAAAAAAAACAAACAAACAAACAAAAAATTTATATATATATATATAGAAGAGAGGAAGAAAAAAAGGAAATAATAGATGATAGAAAATGATAATGCTACGTAGATACATAGATAATAGGCAGGTAGATGGTATAATACATAGGCTGATACACAGATGATGAGGTAAAGATATTTGACATAAAAAATTGTTTCACACGCTTGCCGCGGACACTGCTGAGTCTGAACTTTGCCAGGCACACTGCAGGAACGATGCTGCAGACTTGAGGCAAAATTCTTTCCTTCTCCAGGGACCTGGTCCTTTCTCTTGAGGCCTAGAAGGTAGTATGCTTTATTCAATATCTACTAATACCTCCACAGCAAGCCAAAGTTTTCGGGGTGTTCCACTAAGAGACCGAACACTATAACCTAATTGTGGTGATGTACAAAATTAACAATCACTGGGCTGGAGAGATGGCTTAGTGGTTAAGGCGCCTGCCTCCTAATCCTAAGAACGCTGGTTCCAATCTCCAGGTCCCACATTTAGCCAGATGCAAAGTGACGCAAGGGTGCAATGCCGCACCTCAGCTGCTGGCGCGCCCATCTCTGTCTGTCTTCCTCCCCTGCCCCTCTATCTCTCTCTGTCTCTTTCCAAAAATAAAAATAATAATAATAATAATTATTATTAATAATTATTTTAAAAAATTAACAATCACTGCAAGTTAACAGTTTGAAAAAGGATCAGCCCATCTGCAAGTCAGTCACTGAGAGACAATAACGGGAAAGCACTTTGCCAGGGAAAGGGGCCCACCTCCCAAGTGCTGTTGAGATGGGAGCTGTTGCACGGTACAGTTAGGGGAAACCTACCGTGTTGTAGTAACCTGCACAATGCAGAGATAAAGCACCAGACCAAAGGCAGCTGATGGGAGGAAAGGGTTTATTTTGGCTTACAGTCTTGAGGAGAAGCTTCATGGTGGCAGGGAAGCATGGCATGAGCAGAGATATCACCTCTGCCACAGCAGGTGGAACACAGAAGCAGGAGACTGTACCAAATTTTAGCAAGAGGGAGCTGCTTGAACACCCCTAAGCCCAACTCCAACAACACACCTCCTCCAGCAAGGCTCCAGCTCCCAAACTGCTATCAGCTGGGGATCAAGCGTTCAGAACACATAAGTTTGTGGTGGACACCTGAGTCAAACCAGCACATACCACATGCTATGTGTTCTGCTTGATGGGCTGGAAGACACGAGGGAGCTGGGAGTCCTTCCCAGAGAGGCTGAGTCATTCACCAAGTCAGATATAGAGCCTTGCTGAGTTGGCAAACAGCATTAAAGAAGCGAATCTGATTGTCGACCTCAGGGTGACCATAGCCTAAAGCATTGGCCGATATTAAATTGACCATCTGTCCCACGGACAAATGCTACAAGAAAGGGGCATGTCTAGTAGGAGAGGCAACCATATAGAAAGCACCTAGGGGCACACTGGTGGTGAGAAGCTAGCAGAAAAAGCCATCACCCATCACGTGAGGACGAGAGGAGGAAAGTTAGTGATGCTTCATGGGAGCTTTTCCCCAGCAGCCAGAACCAATGAACTAGATATACACACTGCTTAGATTTTAAAAACAGTGTGGAATGGGGGAATAAACACCACAAGAAACAGACGAGTTTGGGAACGAGGACATGTGAGCCATCATCTAAAAGAGAGCTTGCTGTGCAAGCACGAGGACCTGCATTCAGTCTCCAGGACCCACATACGAAGCCAGCATATCACTGTGCCCCATAAGGGCCTCTGTTGGTGGGATGGGCAGGTTGGTCCTCAGAAGTCAGTGTTAGGAGATTGGAGAGATGACTCAGCAGTTAAGGCTCTTGCCTGTAAAGCCTAAAAACCCAGGTTCAATTGCCCGGTATCCATGTAAAGCCAGATTCACAAAGTGGTGCATTTGTCTGGAATTCATTTGCAGCACCGAGGAGCCCTGGTGAGCCCATTCTCTCTCTCTCTCTCTTAAATAAATAAATAAATAAATAAATAAATAAATAAATAAATAAATAAATAAAGTATTTTTTTAAAGTCAGTGTTAGGTCTTAGGCTGGTATTGCCTGAAATCTGGAGTCAGGATAAGGCTCCTAGCTTTGGAGGGTAGTTCACTCCTCTGCTCCATGGACTCTACATAAATTCCTTTAATTAATCCTCCACAACTCATGCACAGATGATGAAGCTGTGGCCAGAAGACGTTAAGCCACCAACCCTGGGTAAGACCAATTTGTTCAGCAAATGGCAATTCTCCTACCTCTGCCTCCTGGGATAAAACTGTTCCCTATGCCTCTTATCTGACATCAGTCCTGAACGTCTTTGAAAATCACACCTCATGGGTGGTGAGGGCAGTAGACAGAGAGATGATTCCTGTGCCCATCGTGAGTCAGAAAGTCTAAACAGCTGTAATTCTGAGCAGCTTTCTCAACTCCTTTCTGTCTTCTTTCCCTAAACCTCAAAAGTTAGCCATGCTGGGATGTGACAAAGCATTGACTGTTCTCACTGGGTATGAGATATTCCCTGTCTACTAAAGGAGGCCAGGTCTTGAGCCTGGCACCCAGGACACTATATATAGGTGAGACAAGGCTGAGCCAGCCCTGCGGGTGACGTGAGGCCTGTGGGTAATGGAACACAGACCCATGTATCTGTAATCAGAGAAGAAAATGGAGGTGTGGGATCAATCCTTAGGAGAGTAAATGGCTTGCCTCTGGGGACATAAGGGGGACTTCCTGGTAGAGATGAACCTGCCAAACTCACTTAACTTTACAGACATCTCTACTCCATGGCCAACAAGAGATGCATGGGCTTCTTCTGCAATCGAGATCACATGGGCCATTCATCAGGCTCCCCAGCCGGCCACAGCCTCAGCTCCCACTCCTGGCTCGAGCCGGACTCTGCAGAGAGCATGGATGCTGCAGCTCGCTCTACTCTCCAGGTCTGAGACCTTCCTTGATCGGGAGATCTCAGTGTGTACCCATAATGTACACCCATGTTTGAGAGCCACTGATTCAAACCACTGCTGCTTACAACTAACATGGGCAGATATAGATCCAAGGGATCCTGCTAACGTGCAAATCTGACACAGCAGAGTGAGGCCTGAAAGTCTTCTGTGTTTCTTCCCTTTTTCTTTTCTTGTTTGTTTAGGTTGTTTGGGTTTTGTTTGTTTGTTGTTCCCCAGCCCCCCCTCCCCAGGTAGAGTCTCACTCTAACTCAGGCTGACCTGTAATTCACTATGTAGTCTCAGGGTGGCCTCGAACTCACGACCTCTGCCTCCTGAGTGCTGGGATGACTTAGGTTGTTTTGTTTTTTGAGACAAGATATCACTTATGTAACCTAAGCTTGCTACTCTTCTACTTCAGCCTTCTAAATGCTCGGATTATAGTCGTGTGAGGTAAGAAAGTCTGCATGATTGGTTTTTTCATTTGTTTTGGTTTTGTTTTTTCTTTATCGAAGTAGGGTCTCGCTCTAGCCCAGGTTGACCTGGACTTGACTATGTAGTCTCAGGGTGGCCTCAAACTCATGGCAATTCTCCTACCTCTGCCTCCTGGGATAAAAGGTGTGCACCACCACACCCAACAATTCTTTTTTCTTTCTTTCTTTTTTTTTTAATTTTTGACACAGGAATAGTACTTTATTATACATCAGAGAACTAACTCTGTGTGTTAGTTCAACGTGCAACATACAGAATTAAGAGAAGAGGGAACTGGAATGTTCCAAAACTTGAAAACAAACAAACAAACAAAAAAAAAAAAGGTAAGATTCTTCATACAGCGGTATTTTTGCAAATACCATGCAAAACAAGCCACTGCCTTAAGAGAATCCCTAGTTTCTTTTATAAAAGTATTTTAATTCATCATTTATTTGCATGCAAAGAGAGTGAGTACAGGTATGCCAGGGCCACCAGCCACTGCAAATGAACTGCACACACAGGTGCCACTTTGTGCATCTGGCTTTACATGGGACTGGGGAATGGAACCTGGGCTGTCATGCTTTGCCAACAAGTGCCTTTAGCTACTGGGCCAACTCTCCAGCCCCATTTTTTTTTTTTTTTTTAATTCAGGATCTTGTGATATAACCTTGACTGGCCTGGTACTCACAAGTAATTTGGAAGCTGGTCTCAAACTCACAGCAATCAGCCTCCTATGACACTATCACACAAGGCCTAATCCAAGCTGGTTTGTTTGTATGCATGCAGAAGTGGTTCCTCACACTTGGACAGCAAATACTTTACTTACTGAACCACTACTCCAGCCTGCATTTCTGAGGTGCTTGTGGCCGTGCGTGCCCATGCTACTGAGTCCTGGGACCACCCTTTGAGTAAGAAGGATCTCTAAAGTTTAATCGCCAGAAAGCATTCATCCTGGGTATGTGGGGGGGGGGGGGGACGGGAGATAGTCAAACCTGTGACAGACACATGCTGATGGCCAGGCCACCACTTGAGAGCCTCTACTGTCCCAAGCATAAGTGACCCTTTAGCTCTGGGTTGGGGAGAAGGTAGTGGAACAGGACAGGCTGAGTGGGAATCTGGCTGTTTACCAAGGGCAAAGGGGCACTTCCATGTTTAAGAGCTGTCACCGACTGCCAGCTGCCTTCTCTGCCAGCTAGCCAGCACCCAAAGCTAAGGAGAAGTCGGGCTGTCCTGTTAAGTGAGTACACCTGAATGCAGTGGGCATTGGAGACTACATGGGCAAGAGCTGCCTGCTGGGTGCTTTCAGTTTTCTTTTCTTCTTCTTTCCCTTTCTCTTCTTTCCTCCCTCACTCCCTCCCTCCCTCTCCTCCTTCTTTTCTTCTTTTCTTTCTCCTTCCTTCCTTCCTTCCTTCCTTCCTTCCTTCCTTCTCTCTCTCTCTCTCTCTCTCTTTCTTTCTTTCTTTCTTTCTTTCTTTCTTTCTTTCTTTCTTTCTTTCCTTCTTTCTTCTTTTTCTTCTCTTCAAACAAATCCTTCTCAGCACTGGCCACACAGCCCTCCACAAGGCCTCTCAGTGCTGTTGACACAAAGGCACGAATGGTGTCATTCCAGCCCAGAGATAAAACGGACCCTCCCTCCAGCTGTAGTGGGCATTTCCTCCCTGGAGGAACACTAGCAATCAGGAAATTCACCAGGCCAGTCTGAGCCTTCCCTGGGCGGGCCTGGGGTTTTGTTATTTCCAGTGGATTTCTTTCTCCCCAAAGCTCTGCTTGTTTCATGTGGCTCTGTCAGCAGATATGTCAGAGGCAGACAATGGCCTCTTTCTGCAGACAATGGTCAGTATGAGGAATGTTGCAGAAGGGCAGGGCTTCAGGGGGACAATCCGGCTTTTAGTACCAGTGGCTAAGTGGGTGCTGCAAGGAGGGTCCCTCTGTTCCTTAGGGCAGCCTCCTCAAAGGCACCATTTATGTGGAACCTGAAGTCTCAGAAAAATGGATGCACATTGGACCACGGTGGAATTGAAGCCACTTGCTGGCTCGCTCACCTACCTGCCTCTGCAGGAAGATTGCTGTACTTGCTCTGTGGGGCTCCGATGGTGCCTGTGTTCGCAAGCCCTGCCTCGTAGACTTTGTTTAACGAAAAAGCAAACAGCTACCCACCAAAGCAGATCAGACCCGTTCTTCCCCATGCTGCCCCTTCAGCCTGGGCCTCCACTGGCCAGTGCTTGAGAAAAGAAAGGGCTTATTCATCCCCAAGGTGGAAACTCGCCTTCTCCCAGGGAAATTGTGTAACTGTTTTGTAGTGGGATTGACTGCAGTCCTCAAGGTCTTTGGGAAAAAAGAAAAACCAGATAGGAGGAGGGCAGAGGCTGGAGCCAGCACTGCAGTCTCTTTGCTTTGGATTTGCTCACTGCTGAATGACTTTTCTGCCAGAGGCCACAGTCCAATTGTCACATCAGCTGGTCTCTGAATCTCAAGGACCTTCCTCTGTGATTGGAAAATTAAATGATTGGTATGCATTCCTCATTCATTCCTCTAGCACAACGCCTGGTGCATAATAGATGCTGTGTAAACATTAGTTGAATGAATGAAACATTTAATAATATCTGATTTTCCTTTTCCCTGTTCCTAAAAAGCTTCCATAGCTCCCCATTTCCTATGTTGTAAATTTCATTTCTTAACATGTTCTGCTACTTGTCAACTGGCCCCTGAAGTGCCTCTCGAATCCCACAACCTGTATGTGGCCCCAGTGTCCCCCCCACACACACACATACTCATACTCAACTCACCCATATATGCTGCCTCCAGTGTCTTGAATGGAGTGTTAGCATGCAAGCCATAACCATTTGTCCCAGCTGTCATTCAGCCTCAAGGCCTTGCCAAGGCTCTGGTAGAGAGCTAGTGAGCTCCTCAGAAGATCCACTTCGAGTGTTTGCCTGTCCTCTGAAAGGCCATAGCCTGATCGAGTACCCATCGCATGCTCCAGCATGCAACCCCATCAGGATACCAGCCACAGTGTTTTGTAGTCATCTGTTCCTGGCAGGAACAAAGTCTGCCTAGTTGGGGCTGCTGACCTGCAACTTAGGAATTCAGTTATAAGGCTAGGGGGCTCATCCCACTGGGCGGACCATCATCAGGCCTGTTCCACCCTCTATCGCCAGTCCATTAGGTGACCAAGGAGACCTGATTCATCCTAAACACCACACTACACTCTAGGAAATGCCTGTCTTAGGAAGAGGGAACAACTGGCCCCTAATAGTAGGTGAAGATGGAATAAATGTGTAGATCTCTATTCATTCAGCCACTCACTCCACACGCACGTACTACTTGGTCCCTGCTCATTAATTAGAATTTCTGAGCAGCTCTACCACCCAGCACCTGTGCTACTGACAGAGCATGAAGCCAGGAGGCCCCTGCTTGGGTCCCAGTTTATCTCTGTCTAGGCCCTTGTGCCTCTTCCTGTGACAATGCCATGCATGCTGTTCATAACACATCCTTTGCTTTTTTTTTTGGGGGGGTGTTCAAGGTAGGGTCTCGCTTTAGTCCAGGTTGACCTGGATTTCATTATGTAGTCTCAAGGTGGCTTTGAACTCACAGCGATCCTACTACCTCTGCCTCCCGAGTGCTGGGATTAAAGGTGTGCGCCATCACACTGGCTCATAACACATCCTTTGGCACTCACCATACTTCTTTTGATTTGCTTGGGTCCTCCCTAGGTCTGCTGCTGTCTGAAAGGATGGGCCCTCTGGTCTCACCACTGAATTCCTAGAAAAGGTTTTTATGTCCAAAGGGCTCCAGCCCGAGGCCCTCAGAACAGCCGAAGCAGCAGTGACAGGCAGGACTCATGTGTGTGTGTGGAGCCTCTTACAGACCCTGGGGCAGCATGTCCCCATCTGTTTCCCAGTTCTAGGTCAAATCAAGCTGAGAAAGGATCAGGCTTCATGTGACCTGGGAGGGCTGCGGCATCTGGCCGCTCCCCCTCCTCCCCACCCTGGGAAACAAACCACCCCCACTTTGCTCTGTGGTCGTCAGGGACACCATACCCCCTCCAAGGGGATTTCAGGGCTTCTGGGGGGGGTGAGACCCGGAAGAGACCACAAAGACAAACATATCTGTCTTGAATCCCAGCTCAGCCGGTAAGTTACTGAACAGCTCTGAGCTCATTTAAATAGGGATTTTTCTAGTATTTGCTTTGCAACATTGTTGTAAAGATTGTTAATTTGCAGGCTCTGGATAGTGGATGCTCCAAAAATGACTTGTTTCTCCTTCAAACACAAGGAAGTAGGCCACCATGGAGGTGCACTCAGCTGATCAGAGAAAGGACAGCCTTACTGGGAAGCAGAAACTTCCTTCTTCGTTGTCTGAGCCATCCCTCCTGCTAAGAAGTGGGTCCATGATGCACAAGCCATCTCCACTCGATGGACTCCAGTTGCTCCTTGAAACAGGACCATTACTTCAAATCTTTGGCAAGCAAACCCAATATTAGCAGATATGTTTCTGTTCATCCTTGTCTTAGAAGTTCACAATAGAAATGCCAAGTGTCCAAAAGCTGATTTCAAAGTGTGGCCAGAAAAGACACATGAGGCGTCTTGATATTGGAGGCCATATTGAAGGAAGAGATTCTCATCTTCAGGGAAACGTCACTTTCTTTCAGTGTGTGTCACAAAGCCTGTGACCCTCTAAAAGTGTAGGCATATTTGAGCAGCCTGCTCCCTTCCCATCAGCCACACTGCTTGGACTCATCACGGCGCAGTCTCTTGCTGACATTTTTGTATCTGTTTTTCTGTATAAGCTCAACAACCCTATTTATCACTTGCCTGCTTCTGTGACACTTCAGCTTTGTATCCAATCAAAATGAGTAGATTTACACCAAGACTGGGCTACAAAACTCTATAAAGTTTTTAGAAGTTCCTATGAGTGATTTTCTTCCCCTTCAACTGTAGCCCTGAATTCATTACTCCCAGGGAATCCTTCTGTCGTGATGCTGTGTGTCTGTCTCACCTATGATGAACGCATAATATGTGAGCACACACAGGCCAACGAGAGCAAAGAGGACTCTAGCAGCAGCTAGCAAGCACAAGGAAGCCCTGCTGCTTGCTGTCTTACTCCGTGTTCTTTGAAGTGGACTCGGAGAAAACCTGGACAGGTCCTGAGACAGCCATAAAGGCAGCACTGGAGACCTCAGAGCACATGCCGCTCTCATTTTTTCCCAATTAGTCTTTTGAAGCATTTCCTTTTGTCCCTCACTAATTGCTGGGTAATTGTCCACTTTGGAACTCTTACCAAGTAGGTAGGTATTTGAGAACCATGATGACCTATGGCCTTTGACCCAAGGTGATCTTTACTGGGCGAGCTCGTGAAAGATTGATTGGAGGAGAGCTGAGTTAGACAAACAAGCCATTCAAATAAGCTCAAATCTGGAGGCAGTTCAGGTAAAGATGGGAACGACCTTCGTGGCCTGGAGTTTCCGGTCCCTGACATCAGACAATATTTCTCCCAGCAAAGAAAGATGAGAATGCTCTGGAATCTTTCCTTTTTTTGGCCCAGTTGAACAATCCAATGATGGCTTCTGGAAGGCCCATCCATGGGCAAACTGGGTTCCTGCCAAATACCTTTAAAGTATTTTATTTATTTATTTAAGAGGCAGACAGAGGGAGAGAGAGAGAGAGAGAGTAAGTATGGACACACCAGGATCTTCTGTCACTGTAAATGAGCAATACATTCATTACCAGTCCGTGTATCTGGCTTTATGTGGGTATTAGAGAATCAAACCAGGGCCATCAGGGTTTGCAAGCAAGTGCTTTTAACTGCTCAGCCATCTCTCCAGTCCCCTAAGTACCTTTTAAAAGGAACTGAAAAGGTTAGACAACAACAACAAAAACCAAACACAAATTAGAGAAATTGCTTTTTTTTTTTTTTCCATTGGCTCAAATTTTTAAATTTGAGAAAAGATCACATTTGCAGCTCAAACTGGCCTGGCACTTTCTCTGTAGCACAGGAGCCTCAAGCTTGGAACAACCCTCCTGCTTCAGTCAGCCCTCTGAGTGCTAGAATTCTGGTAGTGAGCCATCATCCCTGGCTCTGCAACTGTTATGACTAAACATTACAGGCATACTTTAATTACTTTTAATTTTTATCCTCCAAAGAACCCAAATTTTAAGAAGACTTTCTTTTCTTTTTTTCCCAAAGTAGGGTCTCACTATAGCCCCAGTCTGATCTGGAACTTACTCTGTAGTCCCAGGCTGGCCTTGAGCTCACATTGATCCTCCTACTAATACAGGAAGCTTGGGTTCCTTGTACACCAATGCACCAGTATTTTGGGGTATTCCCAGATTCTTGTCCTATGAATTCGAAGAATGAAGTCCACGGACCAGAGGATAAGGTTCAGAAAGATTTTATTATAGCTTAAAGCTTTAGGAGGACAGAGAGAAGGGGGCTTAAGCCTCAAACAGAAGACAAGGAAGCAAGATGGGGCTCTTACCCAGGGAGGCAAGGGGGGATTTGAGAAGCCCACCTTGAGACTCAGATCTGGGTTTTTTTATAGGGATTGGCTTCATGAAGAAGACCAGGTCAGTAAGTTATTAGGAACCAGGACCAGATTTTACAGCTTTGGCAATAATCTTAGTAAGGATCAGAGTTTCTGTCCTCTAGAAGGGTGCAAGCCGAATCTAGAAATCTTTCCTGGAGGCTGTTACATCCAGGTTTCTGCAAGGTTAGTGACATTTCCTGCTTTTAGTCAAGGAAGAAAAACACCATCCACTTTTGAGGTTTTGTTTCCCTGACCGTGTAGCCAATTTCTATCACTACCTCAGCCTCCAGAGTGCCAGGATTAAAGGCATGTACCACCATGCCCAGTTTGAGAAGGCAGTTTATGCTAGAACAACTGCACTATTTTAACTCCTTCATCTCTCCAATTTTCCATCTTCCGGCATAAGAAGTTGCACATCACAGTTAAGGTGTGGGAGCTGCTGCATGCATGTGCCCTGGCAAGGTAAAGCAGAGACAGGAGGCAGTTGCACTGGGATGGCATTTTTAACTGCTCACAGCTCCTGCTCCTGCCCTGGCAGATCCTGGCATGGAGAAGCCCGGACTATGACCTGCCAACCCCCAAGCTGCTGCCCACTGTTCTCAAGCCCACCGCCCAAGTTGCCAGGACAAGAGGGTAGGGAAAAGGGCTTAAAGGCTGTATTTGTTTCCCTGAAATAAAAACAACTTAGTGGGCTGGAGAGATGGCTTAGCAGTTAAGGCATTTGCCTGCAAAGCCAAAGGATCCTGGTTCAATTCTCCAGGACCTACATAAGGCAGATGCACAAGGTGGCGCATGCGCCTAGAGTTCGTTTGCAGTGGCTGGATGCCCCTGGTGCACCCATTTTCTCTCTCTCTTTCTCTGCCTCTTTCTCTCTCTCTCTCAAATAAACAAATAAAAACTCTTAAAAAAAAAACAATTTAGCATTAATAAAAACTGTAAAACAGAAAAGCAGCAATGAGGGCTAGAGATAAGGCTCACTGGAAAAGCTCTTGCCTAGAACACTCCAGGCACTGAGTTCAATTCCAATACCATTTATTTTTTAAATTTTTATTTATTTATTTATTTATTTATTTATTTATTTATTTATTTATTTGAAAAAGGGAGAGAGAGAGAGGTAGAGAGAGAGAATGGGTGCGCCAGGACCTCTAGCCATTGCAAAGGAACTCCAGACGCATGTGCCACTTTGTGCATCTGGCTTTATGTGGGTGCTGGGGAATTGAACCTGGGTCCTTTGGCTGTGTGGGCAAATGCCTTAACTGCTAAGCCATGTCTCCAGCCCCAATACCATTTAAAAAGGTGGGGCAGAAGGACAGAGGAGAGTGGGAAAGGGGAACAAATAAGAACAAAGAAGATATGAAAATGCCACAATAAAATCTGATACTTCACATGCAAACTTTAAAGACTGATTTTTATTAAGCATCAGTAGTAACCCTGTAATTGCCAGTTGTGCTGGTGTGTGCACCTGGGATCCCAGCGGTTAAGAGGTAGAGGCAAAATGATCAAGAATTCAAGACCAGTCTCTACTGCACAGTCTGACACCAGTCTGGGCAACAATCATGAAGCTTTCTAAAAAGAAAAAAGGGGGGATGGAGAAATGGCTCAGTGGTTAAAGGCACTTTCTTGCAAACCCTTATGGCCCAGGTTCAATTCCCTGCTACCCATGTAAAGCCAGTGGCACATGTATCTACAGTTCATTTGCAGTGGCAAGAAGCCCTAGAATGCTCATTCACTCCCCATCTCTCCTTGAAAATATATATATATTGGTTTTTTGAGGTAGGGTCTCACTCTAGTTCAGGCTGACCTGGAATTTACTATGTAGTCTCAGGGTGGCCTCGAACTCATGGTGATCCTCCTACCTCCGCCTCCCAAGTGCCAGCACGCCCAGCAATAAAAATATTTTTAAACTGGGCATGGTGGAGCATGCCTTTTATCCTAACACTTGTGACGCCAACGTAGAAAGATCAGCCTGGGCTTGAGTTTGAGACCACCCTGAGATGTATGTGTGTATTTTTGTTTTTTTCAAGGTATGGTCTGACTCTAGCTCAGGCTGATAGTAAATTCCAGATCAGCCTGGGCTTGAATGAGAACCTACCCTGAAAAACCAAAATATGTATGTATGTATGTATGTATATATGTATGTGTGTATTTTTGTTTTTTTCAAGGTATGGTCTGACTCTACCTATTGGCGGAGGTGCTTCACAGGCAAGCGCTTAACCGCTAAGCCATCTCTCCAGCCCATGTTTGTTCTTTTTTTTTTTTTTTAATATTTATTGCTTACATACAGGCTGACCTGGAATTCACTATGTAGTCTCAGGGTGGCCTCAATATTAAGGCCAATTTCTGTCTGGGCAGTTGGTGAGTCGTACCCTTCCTTTGGCTCTTCCATTCCTCTTCTGCAATGATCTGCCTCAGAGATGTTTGAGTGCTGGCACTTCTCCATTAAAGCTGCCTTTTGTCACCACCATGCCCATCCATATATATATATACATCCGGGCAGCTTGGTGGGAGTATATTTTTTAAAATATATTTTTAAAGAAAGAAGGGAAGAGAGAAAGGAGGGTTACCCCCAGTAGACATGGAAGTTCAGTCTTTGGGAAGAATGGAAAAGAAAGTTGGCTGGAAGGAGGAAGTGACCTTGCCTCTCTTAAAATATATTTTTAAAGAAAGGAAGGAAGGAAGGAATGAAGGAAGAAAGGAAGGAAGGAAGAAAAGAAGAGAGAAGAAGACAAAGGAAGGGAAGAAGGAGGGAAGGAAGGAACAAGGAAGAAAAGAAATCTGATAGTAATCCTATAATCAATGTTTAATGATATAAGGCTTTAGGTTCAATCCACAGCACCAGAAAAACAAAAATTTTCATCTATATTATCTCTGATCTCTTATCTACATGAAAACATTCATTATTTGTGGGTTTTGAGTTGGCGAATTCACCCCCTGGTTAAAACATACTTGTAACCCCATAGTCAATACTCCTCAGTGTGCTAGCTCAGTAGTTCACAGATAGATATGAAGTAGTAGGAAATTGAGTTGCCCTCTGCACACATTCCCTTTCATGCCCCTTTGTCCCCACTCCAAAATGAAAACAAGTGTCCCTCTCACAGTTTATATTGTGCAAAGGAGACTCACTAAATGCACCAATATTTCCACCTTGGAGACAAAGCTGCAAAAGTACCTTCATGCATGTAATGTGTAAGTCCCACAAAGACAAGTACCCGTCTTCTGGTCTATATCCCAGAACATTTTCAATATGCTTCATGGATAGCTTTCTCTCAAGAATGTTTGCTGAGTGAGTGAAAGGACTTAAGATAGCAATGATCAGGTATAGTCAGTCTAACATGGAGACTCAGATGAAGTGTTCAATCAATGTGAGCTACGTGGCATGTGAGTATCCAGTCAGCTACATAGCTATCACTGTACCTGGATCCTGACTTTCACATTATATTCTATAGTCCTCACTGCCTTTAGATGCAAGTTTTATAGGCTCATTTTACCAAGGGAATGTGAGACTTACTGAAGTCATCTGCTGAGTTAGCTGACCAGAGCCCCACCATGATTCTAGCCCAGGTCCTGGTGATTCCAGGTCTCTTGCTCTGCCCACTGCATCAGGCAGATAGCATCTGTGTCCCTGAGCCCAGCTACAGAGCACCTGTGATCACATGATCAAGGTGAGCTAGATCCACCAGTCTGCCACAAAGCCCACCAGGAAACATAATCCCCAGGGCTCTGCTTGCTCCTCCCTGTGCACAGCCCAGCCCCTGAGCACCTCCTTCCTCTGGTGCTCACACATGTCTGGCAGGACGGCTGTTTCTGTTCTCTGGTCCTGGGCTCTGCCTTTGAAGAGGTGATTAGCAGGCATTCATCCCGCAGTACATGATCCCAAGTTAACTGAAACTCACACCTGACTTGACCATGGTGTGGGAACAAGCACAATGGTGACACAGGGCAGAGGAGTCTGGGTTCTGGAAAGTATTCAAGGTGGAATTTTGATGTGGTCCTTTGATTTGAATGGATCTGACTTAGGGTAGTAAGTTGGCATTTTCTTCACATTATAAAACAAGTGCAGCACTTGGGAGGCAGAGGTAGGAGGATCGCCGGGAGTTCGAGGCCACCCTGAGACTACATAGTTAATTCCATGTCAGCCTGGACCAGAGTGAGACCCTACCTCGAAAAAAAACAGAAACAAAAACAAAAAAAGTGAAGATGGAGGTTATGCCAGGTGTGGTGCACATACCTTTAATCCCAGCACTTGCAGTCTGAAAGCTGAGTTAGGGTCACCATGAGTTTGAGGCTAACCTGGGCTACAGAGTGAGTTCCAGGTCCCAGCCTGGGCTAGAATGAAACCCTACCCCAACAAACCAAAGAAAGAGGAGAGCATTGTGTGGTGGCACACACCTTTAATCCCAGCACTTGGGAGGCAGAGGTAGGAGGATTGTCATGAGTTCAAGGTCAGCCTGAGACTACATAGTGAATTCCAGGTCAGCCAGAGCTAGAGTGAGACCCTACCCACAAAAAACACATGCTCAACACCTCCCTCACTGTCTGCAATGATAACAAATGGAAGGACTTGTCCACTAACCCTTCACCATCCTGGAAGATGGAGTTACTATTACAACAATAACAATAATTATTGTGGTTCTCTAATAACATTGAATATTACAGTAATGAACACTCACTGAGCCTTGATATGCCAGCCACTGTTCTTGGTGATTAACTCATTTAATTCTCATTTGATCTTTTATGACCCTGATAAAATTATTGTCCTCATCTTATAGACCAGATATTTGAGACACAATGCGGTAACATAATTCCCCCAAGATCAGAGAGCCAGTAGATGGTAAAGCTAGGATTAGAACCCAGACAGAGTGGAATACCGACTAATACATCTCGCGTCAGGTGCTGTACTCACCCTTTTGCGTATAAGATCTCATTTCTGCAGACAACCCTGAGACACAGGCAAGTAAATGCCCCAATTTTACAAGAGACCACACATGTACCATATTCTCACATGGGACATGTCACATGTCCATAACTTAGCCAAGGTAACACCAAGAACACTGCTTATACACAAGAGGCCTGGTACTCAGATACTTATTTCTATGTCAAAATTCGGGTTCTAGCTGGACATGGTGGTTAATGCCTTTAATCCCTATACACAGGTGGCAGAGGTAAGATTATTGTGAGTTTGAGACCACCCTGAAACAACATAGTGAATTCCAGGTCAGCCTGGGCTGGAGTGAGACTGTACCTTGAAAAACCAAAAAATAATAATAAAAATTAAAATAGGATAAGAGAAAGAGGAGGAGATGAAAGGGAGGGAGGGAGGAAGAGAGAGAGAAGAAGAGGGTATAGGTCACAGTTCTCGGGAACACTCTGCAGCAGAGCCCTTATGTTAGAAATGAGCAGAGGGCCAGCTGAAGCTCCGTGAGTGGGCATGAACACACCTGCACCTTTAATCTCAGTGCCCTCTCCACACCCCCACCAAGCACTCCTGCGCTCAGCTCTCCAGTGCCAGAGGTGTCCAAAAGAACACCAGGTGGGGGACAGGAAGGTGTGTCCCTTGGATTGAAACTGTACCTGGAGAGCAGGTGGGACCTGCTGCTCTAAGGACAAACCATCTTACACACCCCACAGGCCACTGGTTTGACTCCTGGGACAATACAGAGGAAACCCTTCTTTGTGAGTGTGCTGTGGTTTGGGCTGCTGCCACAGCTCAAGTGAGCCCATTGGGCACTGGTCGCACTTCATTTGAGCAGACCGTGTGCACAATGGGTGACACAGGAGGTGAGAGACACTCATGTGGTGACATGGGGGTGGGGAGTTATCCTTAGTTTAGAGGTAAGGTGAAAGTGAGTGCTCTACCCTGAGCCTTGTTCCCAGCAAGGAACAAGTGAGTGAGATACCGTAGCTCCCTAGGGAAGGGGCAGTGTCTGCTTGGGGAACAAGTGTGTCGTGCACTATGTCCTTGGCCTGACCTACCTTGCTTCTCTCAGTAGGTTGAGCCTGCAAAAGTCAAGGTCAGCCTGCTATATCCAGAACTGAAGCTTCATCACTTTTTGTCATATACATGAACTTCACAGGATAGGAAACCATTTAGGCTCAGTGACCCCCAACTCTTCCTCAGGTGGGCTGCCTTGAGGTAGATATAAACTTGAAGGTCGGGGCTTGGGAAGCAGCTCACAGCCTGGAGCTAGGTACTGAATACTGCCAAGTCCTCAGCAGTCAGGCTCAGAGCTGACCCTCCACCTGCTCACGGCTCGCCTGCTGCAGCTGGCCCTCTGGAAAGGACGGTGATTACGGCTGTGGCTCTCATCAAGCTCAGGAGAAACTGCAGAGACTGACTCCTCCTGTCACAACTGCCATACTCTCCTCCCAGGAGGACCCACACAGGCTGCATACCTCTTTCCGCGCCCTCAATAAAGAGAAGCCAGGGTTCAGGAAACCTCCTGGAAGAGGGAACACAAAGAACATGGGCCAGAGGGTGAGGAGGAGTGCTGTGGAATGTCACCTTCTGAGTATGACAAGGGCATTGCTGTCCTGGGACTTCCACCATCTGTGGTTTCCTGCACAAGACTGAGATCAACATTCCATCATGGATGGGGAAGTGGCTCATGAGACCCCACTCCTCCCAGAGGGGAAACGGTTACTTAATGGTTTCTGAGGAGAGGGAGCCACATGCTTCAGTAGTGTATCACTGTTAAGTTGCCCAGACTTCAGCAAATTATCACCCCCACCCATGCTTATGCAAGCAACCTGTGGTGCTTTGATTCAGGTGTCCCCCACTATTTAGGTGCTCTGAATGCTAGGTTCCCAGCTGATGGCAATTTGGAAATTAATGCTTCCTAGAGGCAGTATATTGTTGGGAGCGGGCTTATGGGTGTTGTAGCCAGTTTCCCCATGCAGTGTTTGGCACACTCTCCTATTGCTTTTGTCTATCTGATGTTAGTGAGGAGGTGATATCCACCCTCTGCTCATGCCATCGTTTCCCCCTGCCATCATGGAGCTTCCCCTCAAGTCTGTAAGCCAAAATAAATGTTTTCCCCCTAGAAGCTGCTCTTGGTCAAATGTTTTCTGGCAGCAATGTGAACCTGACTGCAATAGTAAAGTGGGGTTGTTACTAGACACCTGACTGTGTGGCTTTGGCCTTTTGGAGCTGATTTTCAAGAGGAAAGTGGGAGAATTTGAAATCGTGGCCTAAGAGACACCTTACTGTGCTATAAATACAGCTTTATGAACTATTCTGGTCAGTGTTGAAAGACCTGAATGCATGCAGTAAGAACTAAGGACTGTGTTGTTTGGCTTATGAGGGTGAGAAAGATCTTTGCCTGGAATGGGCTAGAAGTAGTTTGTGCGAGAGGCTTACTGTTATGCCTGTGTCCTGAGAACTTGTGCAGGTTGCTTTGGGTAGAAATGGACTGGTGTAAGCAGAGGGATATGGCATAGAAATGAAATCTTTGGGCTAAAACTTCTGCCTGTTCAGCTGCAATTATATGAGAGTTTACAATCTTTGTGATTGGGCCAGCTGACCTGCACTGGAGCAACAGGAAGAATGTAGACTCTTTTTGAAGTGGTCTGAATGCTGAAGGAGTGTCCTGTTCCTCAAAGTCTGCTTATTCCCCCACAAATACCGATTAACAAACTGACACCCCACCTGGTATTATGGAGTATAAGAAATGCAGAAAGAGAGGGTAATTGAGTTTGCAACACGGTTGTGTGTTTTGGAAATGGTCATAGGCAGTGTGAAGCAGGTTTGCTGGATGCCTGCATGGAGACATCTTTTGCAGTATGAATGAGTATTCTGTGCAATGATGAGTTTTTTGGGTTTATTTTCAGGTATTATTGCTCAGTTAAAAGTCCTTGGATTTTGGGAGTATTTGAATATCATTAGTATTAATAAAAACTATGAGGACTTTTAAAGTTGGATTGAATGCATTGCATTTATATCATGGATGATTATCAGTTTATGGGGTCTAGGTGCAGAATGTGGTGGTTTGATTCAGGTGTCCCCCATAAACTTAGGTGTTCTGAATGCTAGGTTCCCAGCTGATGGAGATTTGGGAATGAACACCTCCTGGAGGCAGAGCATTGTTGGGGGCCAGCTTATAGGTGTTATAGCCAGTGTCCCCTTGCCAGTGTTTGGCACACTCTCCTGTAGCTATTGTCCACCTGATGTTGGTGAAGGGGTGATATCCACCCTCTTCTCATGCCATCCTTTTCTCCTGCCATCATGGAGCTTCCCCTCCAGTCTGTAATCCAAAATAAACCCCTTTTTCCCCAGAATCTGCTCTTGGTCAAGTGTTTTCTGGCAGCAATGCAAATCTGACTATAACACAACTCTTATTGAACTCAATGGCTCATAAACACACAAAGAAGAGACATGATAGCAAGGAGGGAATTAATTGGGAAGAAGGGGTTTAGTGGGAGGGGAATAAGGGAGGGTAATGGGGTGAATATGATCAAAGCATGTTGTATATGTAGAAATTGTCAACTACAAATAAAGAGGACTCAGTATGGGAATGAGTTCAAAAAGACAAGGCCCCAGGTCCAGCCTCGTCCCTCCAAGCCTCAGCTGCTCTTCTGTCAAAGAAATACAAGAATACCCAATTAAACAAATCAATCTGCAAAGCATGAGAAGCCGGTTGCCCACCATTAGAGGGATTCATTGGACCTACAAATCCTTGGTCTGTTCTTGTTCCGCACGATGAGCCGGGGCCCAACATACTTTATGTGTGCATAGGTGCTCACTATAAGGTTGTAAGGAAAAAGGCGAGAAGGACTTTGCTCCAGTGACAAACCGGTGGGTCTCAGTGTAGCTCTAATAGGGCATAGCTCTGTTACTGAGACAGGCGAGTACAAAGGTAGAGGTGAAAGGCAGAGGCTGAGACCTTTGCATCCTTTTTTTTTTTTTTTTTTGGTTTTTCAAGGTAGGGTCTCACTTAGCTCAGGCTGACCTGGAATCCACTATGTAGTCTCAGGGTGGCCTCGAACTCATGGTGATCCTCCTACCTCTGCCTCCCGAGTGCTGGGATTAAAGGCGTGTGCCACCATGCCTGGCCTTTGCTTCCTCTTTACAAAGCTGGAGTGGAGCCCCCTGCTGGGGGTGGGGATAGGGGTAGGGGCTTAAGGAGCGCCTAGATGAACCCACCTCTGTACAGCGGCTCACCCTAGGCAGGAACTAGCACCCAGGGATGAAGCAAAAAGAGGGCCTCAGGGTTCAGATTGCACCATTGTCCATTGCCCCTCCGTTGTGCATGTGGCTGGCAGAGATAGATTAATGGCAATCAACAATGAAACTTCAAGTTTCTAATGAACTTGGTGGAGTGCGCCTTCTATTTTTAACTGGCCCAGTTTCTCCCTTACATCACATGACTCCTATTGTCTTGGCTGAGAATTATGAGAGCAGGGGAAGGGAGAGAAAGAGAAATTGGGCCATACTTTCTAGCTCAGTAAGGTGATGAACTCCTCATCAAATGTACATTTATTTCTTCTTTCATCTGAAATTTGCTAAGTAATCTTAGAGGAAAGGAATGTCTTTTTTTCTATCTCATAACTATTTAAACATATTAAAGCACTACAAAGTGGCCTTATTGAAGCCACACACAATGTTGTGAAATAAGTACAAAGTTGCTCTGGAAAATATGTCAATGTTTTATGCCTATGGAGTTTTTAGAAATTCTTTTGGTTTTAGGATGGTTTGGGATCACCTGAATTTTATCTTACTTTTTATTTTGGTCTAGATGGAATATTTTCCCCAATTGCTCTCCACCTTTATTTACTTTGGAGTTTTCAAAGTAGGGCTTCACTCTAACTAAAGCTGACCTGAGCCCATACTGTTGCCCAGGTTGGTCTTGAACTCATAGTATGGTGGTTTGATTCAGGTGTCCTCCATAAACTTAGGTGTTCCGAATGCTAGGTTCCCAGCTGATGGAGATTTGGGGATTCACACCTCCTGGAGGCAGTGTATTGTTGAGGGTGGGCTTATGGGTGTTATAGCCAGTTTCCAGTGTTTACACACTCTCCTGTTGCTATTGTCCATCTGATGTTGCCAAGGAGGTGATGTCCACCCTCTGCTCATGCCATCATTTTCCCAGCCATCATGGAGCTTCCCCTTGAGTCCATAAATCAAAATAAACCTTTTTTCCTTAAGTTGCCCTTGGTCTGGTGATCCTCCTATCCCAGCCTTCCAAATGCTAGGATTATAGGCATGTGCCACCATGTCTATATTGCTCTCCACCTTAAAAAAAAAAAATGTTACTATACCACAGCACATGTGTGGAAGTCTGAGGACAACTTTGGGATGTATGCCCTCTCCTTCTAATTTGTTTGAGACAAGATCTGCCTTGTTTTTGCCCTGAGTGTGTGCCAATCTGATACCTTAGCTTCCGGATTCTCCTGGCTCCCCTTCCCATTGCCATAGCACATTGGGATTACAGAGCCAACTGACACTTTGCATCAGCTTTCCAGGCTCTGGAGAATTAAACTTGGGCAGCAGGATTGCAAGCAATCACTAAGCCATCTCCCTTTTATTTCATACACAGTTTTATCATGTATAGGAAGCAGTAGAGAGGAATAAAAATTATTAACTCTTTGAGCTGGAGAGATGACTCAGTAATTAAGCGGACTTCCTGTGCAAGCTTGAGGGTCTGAAGGGGCCTGAGACCACTGGAGATCTTATCTTCAGAATCCACGTAAACAGCTGGGCATGCCATACACTCCTGTAACCCTAGTCCTGTGGAGAGCCAAGTAGGAAGAATCGCTAAAGCCTGGGTAAAGCAAGTTCTGGAATCAGTAAGAAACTCTGTCAAAATAAAAATAAAAACAGGTAGTTGAATGAGGCAAGGAGACACCAGATGTTTGGAGCCTCATCAGTACATGCACACATGCATATACCACACCATGTACACTCAAAAAAATTATTGACTCAAGCTTGAAATAAAACTTTCCTTTTTTGTACCCATGTAGCCTGTCCTCAGCAGATGTCTTAATAGGTATATAGCTCAAATTTTCTCTTCTATGACAAATTTCCCATTTCTATTCGCAAAAAAAAAAAAAAAAAGAAAAGAAAAAAAGAAACCTGATCACCTGGCCGGGAGTGTGCCGTCTGTTAGGAATCAGCACTGAACTTATGATCATCCTGCCTCCATCTCTTGAGTACTGGGGTTTCATGCCTGCAACACACCTGGTTTTAAGTGGTACTGGGGATTGAGCCCAGGGCTCTGCCAACTGAGCTACAGTGCAATTCCCATTTAATCATTCATATATATATATATATATATATATATATATATATATATATATATATTCACACACATACATCTTGTGTGTTTTCATTTGTAATGAACATGGGTGTGTGCACACCACAACATGCATGTAGAGGTCAGAGGGCAACGGCAGGTGTCAACCCTTGCCTTCCACCTTGTTTTAGACAGGGTCTCTTGTTCACCACTGAATCCACCAGGCTAGCTGGCCCATGAGCTTCCAGCAATTCTCCTGTCTCTGCCTCCCACCTTGCCATAGGTGGACTGTATTACAGATGCTCAGTTCTATGTCTAGCTTTTAAGGTTCTGGGGATCTGAACTCAGGTCATCACACTTGTACAGCAAGCACTTTACTCACTTGAACATCTCTCCGACCTTCATTTATTCATTCTCAATTCATGACAACTAACAGGACCCGAAAGACTATTGGGCACCCAACTCCAAGCTGTAAGTATGCACACACACACACACACACACACACACACACAAAATATAGCTGGGGAGAAAGATTTAAGTTTTAAGCCTACAGCTCTTCCAGGTAGCTTTTCAACCTGCTCCTCTTTTTGTAACACAGTGATGACAATGGTGACTATTCTGACAAGTTGTGTTTTGAAAAAAAAGCCATGGCAGAATTTCTGATCTAATGTGTTTTTCTAGAACTTTGCTCTCTTATCAAAAGGTCGAGTTTCAGATGAAGTTGTAGCTGGGTGGTAGAGCACTTGCCTTGCATGTACAAGGCCCTGAGCTTGATGTCCAGTGCTGAAAAAAAAGAAAAAGTAGGAAAAGAGATTGTGTTTAATTTCCCTTGCCTTGAACATGAGCTAAATATAATGATTCACATCTAATGAAAGCAATCTAACACAATGTGTGTGCAGAAGCCATGTTGCCTGACTTTCCAGGAGAGGTGAGAATGGACAGTTAATGGCAGCCTGCTGCTCTTCTGGAACACTCACCTTGCAAATCTAGCCCAGGCTGCTCACATGGAGCCCATCTGGAACTAATCTCCATAGCCAACAGCCACCACCGGTGACCAAGCAGTCCTTGGGATGACTCCACTCACCAACCTCTGATTATTGGACCAAAGCTCAGGACATCATGGTACAGACAGTCATTCCCTGAGTGCTCTCAGCTGGAGGCAGGCAATGGTGGGAACAGGAGAAGGAGCATGGGTAGGAATGATCTGGGTTTATAATAGGAGTCTTGAGGTTCCTTGCTAACACACCAATATATACCAACACATCAGTATCCTATGAATTTAAATATTTTATTTTTATTTATTTGATAGAGAGAGAAGAGGGAGAGAGAGAGAGAGAATGAGAATGGGCACGCCAGGGCCTCCAGCCACTGCAAACAAAGTCCAGACTCATGCACCCCCTTGTGCATCTGGCTAACGTGGGTCCTGGGGAATCGAACCTGGGTCCTTTGGCTTTGCAGGCAAATGCCTTAACTGCTAAGCCATCCCTCCAGCCCTAGCCTATGAATTTAAAGAATTGAAATCTACAGACCAGAGGGTAGTGTTTAGAGAGATTTTATTAAATTAAGAGGAGAAAAGAGAAAGAAGTACAGAGTGCTCCTGCCATGTGGAAGGCAGGAAGGGTAGAGAACCCAGGTGGGAGTAAGGGTCCCTGCCCCCCATCATCCCAGCCCAGCCAGACAAGCTGGGTGGGGTGGGGAAGGCCTACGGAGCAGAAACGTGCAAGTTCAGTGTCAACAGAGATAAGCAGCTAAAAAGAGACCCTGCCTACCTGGTAAGTATCTATTTATAATCTATTCCAGTGGGCTTTACTCTTTGGCTCGGGTGAGTCTGAGAGAGAGTTGATTGGTCTAGACTCAGGGGTCTGGATCAGGAAGAGGCCAGCCATGATGCCAAGTTTTGGGACTGAGCTTAACCAAACATAATGCCAGGATCAAACTTAAACCTTAATTCTAGGAAAGGGGAAATCCTTCCCAAGAAGAAAGAAACTCAGATTGTTTATGGAAAAACAGATCTAGGTAACTGTTAGGAAAAAGATAAGGAGACGAGAGCTCCTTCCCTGATCTCTAGCAAAGAGGAGATTGCAAGGACCATTCCTGCTTTTTTTTTTTTTTTTTTTAACTTTAGGTGCCCCGTCACCCTAAACTGCCTCAGGTTCAAGTCCTGTATCTGCCACATATTTTCTTTGTAAGCTTAAATAAGCCATTTAGTATTTTCGAGCCTCATTTTCCCCAACTTTCTTCTTTAACTGAGGTGTCTCAAGGCTCAAGGAAAAGTGCCCAGCACCAGGCATGAGGAATAAGAGATGCTCAATCCTGTATGAAGTGGGATCTCCTCCAACAGTCTGTCCAACCTTGAGACAGCTCTGATGGTTAGAAACTCGTGCTTCTGTGTAATGGGGCTGGCTCTGCCTGCC